>OZ005651.1:218443896-219771396 GCA_963930645.1 Salticus scenicus | reverse complement strand
AGCTGTTAGCAGCTGTAGTAGCGAATACACGTTGTACGTATTTATATATGTAATTTATTTTCAAAATATTGTAAAAGAAATTAACAAAATAAGGATATATATTTTAAATGCTGTGGTGACATTTCTAAATAGATTTCATATTTAAAGAGAAAATGTTTCCAAAATGTCGAAATATAAATATATTTTAAGGACAAGGAAAAAAAAAAAAAAAAAAAAAAAAAAAAAAAAAAACTCGAATGCATTTACTGGGAGATCAGTTTCAGAGTAAGTGAAGACTCGTATAGAACAGGAACAGCAGCATGACATTAATTAAAATCAGAAAACGTGCATGAAGCGGGATTTACCTTGACACACTCGCTTATTCTGAAAGCAGCATTACGCTTTTAAGGCAGTCTTTTGTTTGTAATGTTGCAAGAAGCAAACATATCTTTGTTTAAATTGCAGTTGCTCTTTGCAGGTACATTTTATTAATTTTCTTTTGTTAATATAAGTTGTAAAATTTTCTTAATCCAAATTCCAGGAAAAAAACAAAACAAAACAGGGATGGGTAAAGTAGTTTAAAGTAGCAGAAATATTTTTAAATAAATTAACACACACACACACACACACACACACACACACACACACACCGTATTTTCCGGCGTGTAACGCGCAGGTTTGTTAAATCAGTTATACACCGGAAATTTAAATTTGCAACAAAAGCTACTTTTTAACAAGCTTTTGTTTCTTACAAATGTAGCTTTATTTGTAAATTAAAATTTATGGAGTGTAACTCATCTGTGCGATATGCGCGTTATACGCCGGAAAATACGATATATATATAAGAGGGGTATACATATATCCCGTTTTTCATATTTCATGCAGTAAATCTTTAATGGTTGTTTTAATTTTGTTTAATCGTCGAAAATACATGCATATCTGCCAACATTCTAATTGATATTCCGTAGCATTGTTAGTACCGCCCCTTTTTCTACACCACTTTATTTTTGGAGCAATGTTCGCCAAATTTAATTTCAATTAAAGAAAAAGAAAAATATTCTCCACATGGTTGTTAGACATAGATGCCAATATTTTAATTTATTCCGGAGTATTTTTAGCCCCGCCTTTATTTCATACCACTTATTTTTCTAAAGTATTTTTTACTTACTTTATCAAAGTTATGAGGTGGAGAAAACTTTTCTATAAATAAAGTAGTGCGAAATAAAGGTGAAGCTAAAAATACTCCGGAATAGATTAAAATGTTGGCATCTATGTTGTTAGATGAATACTACACTTTTTTTTTTTTTTTTTTTTTTTTTTTTTTTGTTGTACACCACTATTTTTATGTCCAAACAATCGCTTTAAACAAAAAAGCTATATGTTAAACCAATAGATTGGCACGTTACAAAAATTAGAAATGTTAGAAAATAAAATTGTAGTATTCATCTGGCAACTCTGGCCCTCCAAAAAGTCTGATGCGATAAAAGGGTGAGTACTAACAATGCAAAATAATGATTAGTATGTTGACAGATTCGTTTATAAAAATACTGGCGATAATTATGATTTAAAAATGAGAAAAGTCGGCAACTCTGTACACACACACACACACACGCACACACACACACACACATATATATATATACATATTTTGGCATTACCATTAATTTAAAAATTACATACTCTTTGATTATAGCTGAAAATGCGCTTAAACAATTGTGTGTTTTTTCAATTTTTAATTCAATTAATAATTACTTTTATTATCTAATTAATAATAGTCTTATAATATTTAGCTTTACTAACTGGATTTATGTTATGCCAACTATATTCTTATAAACTAAGTTGTTAACTTTAAAATTAAAATTGAATTACAATATCTTTTATGTGAGTGTTGTTTGTATTATCATGTATCTATTAATTGCTAATTTTTTTTTAAATGTTATTAAATTCTTCACTTTATATATATGTATGTATGTATATATATAGCAGAGCTGCCAACCTAATTCGGAGGATTGTTATCACTGCCCTTTTTTCCACACCAGTCTTTTTTCTTTTTTAGAGTATTTTTCTTCTTAATTCTTCCTAAATACATTTGAAGAGAATTACTCTAAAATTTAAGTGGCGTGGAAAAAGGGGCGGTACTAATAATCCACCGGATTTGGTTGGCAGCTCTGATGTAGTATTGAGTATTTATATATATATGCAGAGCCTGGTTAAGGGGGAAGCACACATTATCTCCGCTCTCACCGGAATATTTTTACAATTATTTTTTACTTCATGTCATAGAAATTCCACGCTTTGACGAGGAAATATTTTTTATAAAAAATGAACGGTGTAAAACAATCCAGTTTACTCACCGTTATTAGACACCAGAATTCTTTTAAAATAATTTTTAATGAGAATTTTCTGTTTATTATAGGAGGAAAGTATTTGTTAAAAAATAACGGTGTAAGTATAAGTAATGTGTGCTTCCCCCTTAATCAGGCTCTGTATATATGCATATATCTATTACGCTGTCATCATGCTGCTTGTTGCGGATGATTCTATACATTTTTCAAATATTTTTGTAGCATTTTAGGATCATATGTCATCATTAAGAATAGCTACGCGGAGTGGATAGTGTTTTATAAATATAACATATACGACTGATTTCGTTTATATAAAATCGATTTATAAATATCAATAACTATTTTTAAAATGATATATATGATTTAGTTTAGATAAATTTGATTTTTAAATATTAATAATTATAAAATAATACCTAATAATATAAAAATCTTCATTTTAACTTTTTGCTTTCTGATCATATTGTCTTTCACAGAATTTGGAGAAAGTTGGGCGCTCGACAAACCAGCTTAAACCGCTCATCCCGTCTTAAGCCGTGGTGGCCTCTGCTCCTTTTTAATGTTATTTCAGTTTCATTTGTTTGGATTTCGCCCTTGTTTCACACAGTTTTCAGTTCTTTTATTAAATATATATATTAATTTATTATGTCAAATATATGTATATGGATTTTATTAGTTTTAGCTTTTAAAAATTAAAATAAATTATTATTATTATTATTTTCTTTTTTTCTTTCTTTTCTTTTTTCATTCACTTAAAAAGAAATTAATATAAAGAAAAAAAAATAAATAATTGTACTTATTAAACTGTACTTTTGTTAAATTAACAAAATATATTTAGAGTATAAATTCTTAAATTACAAAAGGATCGTTTGGATAGTATGCACTTTTAATAATTTTGTGCTTTAAAACTTTCATAAGAATAAATGCTACATGAACATATGTCTTTGTTTTTGAATTCTTTTACCTTAATGATGTTTGTACCGTACCTTTAATGTATATTCAGAGCCTGATTAAGGGGGAAGCACACATTATTTATACTTACACCGTTATTTTTAAAAAAATACTTTCCTTCTATAATAAACAGAAAATTCTCATTAAAAATTATTTTAAAAGAATTCTGGTTTCTAATAACGGTGAGTAAATTGGATTGTTTTACACCGTTCATTTTTTATAAAAAATATTTCCTCGTCAAAGCGTGGAATTTCTATGACATGAAGAAAAAATAATTGTATAAATATTCCGGTGAGAGTAGAGATAATGTGTGCTTCCCCCTTAACCAGGCTCTGTGTATATTGGAACTATTTATCAATAAAAATAAATCCAAAAATCAGAACTTTAGCTGTTTGGGAAAAAAAAAAAAAAAAAAAAAAAAAAAAGACAATTAGCTGCATTAACACTTTCGCGACCGCTGACGTAGATTCACGACATTTGAAAATCTCTAACTCCACCAGTGGGCGTTTCTTTCTCAATTTGTATGTTATTAATCTCTAAAAAATATATACCCAATATTCATATTTGTACTATCAATATACTACGGATATAAATGCTTTGATTAGAAAGAGTATAATTACAATGCATATCAATTTGTAATATAAATGTGAATATGTAAAATTTTGTTCTGAAATATTGTAACTGAGGAGAATAACGCCCACAGGCGGACCTTACTGTCAAAAAGACTAAAAACATGCGGTCGCGAAAGTTTTAATGAAACGTATACGTACAAGTAATTCCAGGATGAGAAATGCCTGCCTTTTTTCCTACCACTATTTTTATACACTAATTTTTATCCTATTGGATTACAAAAAAATCGCGTAAGAGTTACTTAAAGATTTATGTGTCGGAATATTGTAACCAAAAAGCGGAAAATTTTATCCCTGAAGTGGTAGAACAATTGAAATAATCATTTTTACTCTTAATTGCCGTCAACAAATTAAAATGAGTTAACTATTGCAGAGTTTTTTGAAAAAAGCTAAAGCTTTCTGATGCTTAAGAAAAAAGGACAAGAAAGGAGGACTAACTTAGGATTTTATGCACTCTCTTATTGAAGAATACCTAAATGACAAAAGTGGAGGAAAAGTGGATGTTCATGAATGAAATACATTTTTAGAACAATTTACTCTTAAATAAACATCCCAACCGCAATTCTTTATCAAGATTTATTTCTTATCGCTTAAAATTTCAGCTACTTAAATTATATTTTATCAGATAAGAGAAGGCTACTGTGTTTTCAGATAATGATTTAACTTTAATGAATTAAATTTATTAGACGTACATTAAATTATCGTTTATCTGAATTTAAACAAAATTGGATTAGATAATTTAAAGTGGTAGCTTATTGAAATGGTACCTTTAATTTTACATAATGTTCAGGTTTTATAAAAATTTAGAGTTCGTATTCCTAAGATGGAAAAAAAAAAAAAAAAAAAAAAAGAATTGTGCTTTGAGATTTTTGTTCTAAAAAGAATATTAGTTTATTTTCAGGATGAGCTATTAAAATACTATGGGGAAAATATGAAATTTATTTTCAAATAAATCTTCTTAAAAGGAACATATTCATCAAATATGTTTGAAGAGGACTAAAAAAGTTTTCATAATATGTTCGGGGAGGTGGAAAAAAAGAGTTAAAATCATTTGCGAGTGCCCAACTTAGAAAGTACTGATTACGATGCTAAAATTTAATTAAATTATTTGTAGCAATGGTATATTAAAATATTTCTGGTATTGAGAGTGATAATAAAAAAAGAATTCCATTTAGCGTATTAGGTAAAATTAATTTGATTTTTAATGTTTTATAAGGCCATGAGAAGTATATTTACCGCCCAATAAATTAATTTTAAATGAGAAAGGCGTGGTAAGCTACATTTCCACGCCTACTGTTTATTCTAAGCACCTATTTTTCTGGTAAAATTACTTACTACGGCCTTAAAACAGAATTTCAGGAAAAAAAAAAAAAAAAAAAAAAAAAGGAGTCAACACAGAGTGTGACCCTTGTTCTTTTATTTTTTTCCTTCATGTATTTTAGCAGAGTAAAAACGGCAGGCTTAGTAAAATTAGCTTACCACGCCTTCCCCATTTTAAAATTTATGACTTTGTGGTAGAATATTTACCACAGCCCGTTAAAGGGTTAAATTAGCCTCTCGTCATGCCCAAAAAGGGTGCACTCCATCTACAAAATTCTGTCCAGTACATAAAAAACATATGAGCAAAAAAAAAAAAAAAAAAAAAGAAAAAGAAAAAAAAGAAAGAACGAAAAAAGGGAAAAAAGAAAAGACAGAAAGAATAGAAAAGAAAAGAAAAAACGTAGATTCTTGAAATTTTTTGCTTAAAAACATATTTAAATTAGTTAAAGCTGTTTTACCTGTGTTATTTCACACGTTTAAATAAATATTTCCAATATTTTTTAGCATACAACTATTTAAATAGTTAAATGTTAAAGAAATGTTAAACATGTTGTTTTTAATATACATTTTTAATTTATTCATGAAATTTAACGACGGTATCCCCAAGCTTTTTAAATAAAAATTTCGAGATTTGAAAGTGGAACATCAACATACTTACGGCACGATGATCGATTTTGCAATTATAACGATGATTCATAAACGATTTCACGATGACAAGTTACATATACAATCCAATAAGAGCAGAATTTTTGTATGTATTCAGAAAAAGAGGAACTGTGATTTTAAAACTTGAAACTTGAATAGTGAAAGCTATTTTAAAGAGAAAAATCATTCAAATATAAGTTAATTTCGATTTAAAAAATAAATAAGTAAGTATAAATATAATAATAATAATAATAATAATATAATGATGATGATGATGATAATAATAATAAGAGTTTTTAATATTTTAAGTATTTCTTGACGTGAGGTCTTTTGCGTTACATTGGATGAGGCGCAGCTAACTTGCAGACTTTTGTTTGCATATTTAAAAACTGTACCCTATGACATTTCAGCTTCGCCATAAATTTTTAACCCCTTAACGCGCGGTGTCCTTGCTACGAGGACGCAAAATTTAAGATCCAGCTGCAAAAATTCATCCCGAAAATTTTGTAGCAAAAATTTACGTTTATAACATATCAGAAAAGGCCGGTTTTTTAAACTTTAAAAGTAAAAATTTCTTTTAGTATAATTTAGTTCATGAATTCCGGTGGCAGTATAATTTAAATGATCCGAATTGTCTTGCGCCGAAAAGGGTTAAAACACTTACCCAGCTATATTTCGAATGCTCTACATACAGATGTATGTAAATGCAAACAACACACCTATACATAATATTATATATATATATATATATGTGTGTGTGTGTGTGTATGTATGTATGTATATATCTAATAACAGAAAAAAATATAATGTAAAATTGATTAATTGTAAAAAGGTGGGTGAAAAAAGAGGGAGATAAACAACTGTGAAAACCTGTGGACGTGGATATTTATTTAATTTGGAATTGAGATTGAGGGATTTTTCGTTGCACTTGAGCTAAGCAAATTACAACTAGTGACGATCTGAGATTCACTCCTAGGGTTGGTCCTGAGACATAACATCACAAGTTTGATCCTCTGCGAAAGGGATGCACCAAAGAGGAACCACGAGAAGTGGCTCGATTTTTGTAGTTGGAAGGTGTATCAGAGGCTGCAATCAATTGACTAATTTGCAGACGATGTGATATTCCCTCAATAGTCACTCATCTGTCTAACAGAACCGTGTCACGTGCACGCTCAATGTTTTGTCATCATTTGTGGCCGTAGATAGCCGTCTGGCTCCTTCCTTATGCGTAACACTTGTGCGACCATTTTTGAATTTTGCAGTCCATTCCTAGACACTCCGTTACGACAAGGCACTGTTCCCGTATTGTGCCGATATTCTTTGATGGATTGTGGACCCTGATACACCTTCCGACCACAAAAACCGGATCACTGCTCGTTGTTCTTATTTGGTGCAAATTTCTAATAGAGGAGCCATGATCTATCTGCTCAAAAGGAAGACAAATGGAGAAATTAAGATCAAACTTTCATAACATAAACACAACAGCATACCAGGGTTGCCAGATTGCGTGACTTTTTTATTTAATAGTCACCAATAATTATGAGAAGTGATGTTTGATATACATTACAGACGATTAATCGTCGATCAGGTAGATTAAATATCACTTCTCAAAATTATTGGTGACTGTTGAATGAAAAAGTCGTGCAATCTGGCAACACTGCAGTATACCTGCCAACCATCTCATTAATAAGCGTAAAATTGTTAACGCCCCTTGAATAAACACTTTCAGCACCACTTTATTTTCAGAGTGATTTCCTCCAAATGTTGTTATGATTAAGTAAGAATTAAACTACTCTAAAAATGATCGGTGTAAAAAAAAAAAAAAAAAAAAAAAGGCGGGTGCTAAAAATTTTACTTCATAATGAGATGGTCAACCCTTTTCACACCACTTTGCTTGTAGAGAAATTTTCTCCAATATATAATCACTATGAAATAAGAAGAAAACGCTTTTTAAAAATAGTGGTGCGAAGAAAGGGCGAGTACTAACAACACTCCGGAATAAATTTTAAATGTTACCAAGTATGATTTAATCGTAATTTCATATTGGAGAAAATTTCGCTGCAAATAAAGTGGTGTGAAAAAAGGGCAGGTAATAGTGTACTCTGGAATAAATTAAAATGTTGGCATGTCTGCATCCTTTTAGGAAGATATAAGTTAAAATTAATTAAAATTTGACATTACCATTTTCAAGTTTTAATTTTTTTTTTATACTTCTCTAGAAATCTGTCACTTTTTAAAGAAACCTTATTCAAGAAATTCTAGTTACTATTCAAAAGTTAATGTTGAAAAAATAACCGAAAAATAAATAAATAAAAATAAGTTGCAAGAAACTTTAAAATTTATACAAACCCTCCATAATATATGGTTCGTTTATAATTTAAAGAATTTCAATGCAATGATGGCTTTTTTCGGATTTCATTCTTCACAAGTTGTAAATTAACAAGATATGTTAAATAATAGGGAATATATACAGAAAACCTTGCTCTGAAATAATGTAGCTTGAAAGAATAACGCCCAGAGGTGGAATATACTGCCAAAAAAACAAAAAACTTGCGGTCGCGAAAGTGTTAATACAGAGCTGCCAACCTAATCCGGAGAATTGATAATACCGCCCCTTTTTCCACACGTAATTTTTAGAGAAATTCTCTTCAAATATATTTACGATGAATTAAAAAGAAAAATACACTAAAAAAAAGACTGGTATCGAAAAATGGGCGGTATTAACAATCCTCCTGATTAGGTTGGCAGCTCTGGTTAATATTTTTGTTTCATTCATATTTTATGACCGAAACAATTTCACTTTCAATATATTGTTGTCAAGCATGTGCTTTAGGATGGCTGTTTCCCAAAATATTATGAAGCCCTCTTTGCACAGCATAAGAGAACGGCGTCTAGAAGCAGCATTTTTTGCATATTTGATTGTAATTGAAAGTATAACTATTTTTCCTGTAGGTCGAATATTAGAACGAAAATCATTTTACAGTTTTTCTGCTTTTGCATTTGAGCATGATTTTAAATGGTTGAAAATATGAAGAAAAACAGGTTTCTTACGCGAATAAATAAATAAATAAATAAATAAATAAATAAATTAAAAAATTAAAAAAAGAAGAAGAAGCCACAGCTAATCTCGAGCTCAGGATACTTAAAGGTCGTTGATGCATTGTGATTTAATGATCCCACTGCTCGGCATGAAAATTGCCTCTGACACCATTTCAGCATATTCTTATGTAAAATGACCTCCTGAATCCGAATATGACCACCATTTTGCCCAATCACCCACCGTTTTTAGATACACCCCCTCCCTCATTTTTATCATTATTTGGTAATTTTATACCCATCAGTTTGATTTGGAGAAGAACGATGATTATTTTAACTGATAAATGTCTTCTGACCTGCGGAGCTACAGAGGTAGAAAGTTCTAAAACACGAACATTTGTAGTAAGGAGGAAATTTGAGGGGATTTGTGCCCAGAAAACAAAAGAAAATCAATAAAAACAATCAATTTCTGTTTTTTTTTCCGCAATATTTCTCCTATTTTTTAGATATTCCAGCTTCCAGTTTGCCATTTTCTTACCAAAACACCCCAAATAATAAAAATTATACAGTGAAAATTTTTTCAAAATGTTGGTGAGTGGAGTAAAGTCTCAAATCCCTCGCAAGAAAGTTCAATTGATTCACTGTACGACGTTTGCTTTCAATAACTCCCACATTAAATGTTTTGGGCAGTAAAACATGAACAGTAAAATCTCCTGCTTTGTCACGTGTCACAATGTTAAGACCATTGCTCTTATCATTGTAATCGTCAGTCGTTATCTACCTTTAGTACACGTTTTGCGATAAGAGAGTTAACTTTATGGTGTTCTCGACGGCGGTGATCTTTAACACGCGTCAAAGGAAGATATTTTACTGTTCATGTTTTACTGCCCAAAACATTTAACATAGGAGTTATTGAAAACAAACGTCGTACAGTGAATCAATCAAACTTTCTTGCGAGGGCTTTGAGACTTTACTCCACTCACCAACATTTTAAAAAATAATTCACTGTATAATTTTTATTATTTGGGGTGTTTTGGTAAGAAAATGGCAAACTGAAAGTTGGAATATGCAAAAAATAAGAGAAATATTGCGGAAAAAAAAAAAAAAAAAAAAAAACAGAAACTGATTGTTTTTATTGATTTTCTTTTGTTTTCTGGACACAAATCCCCTCAAATGTCCTCCTTCCTACAAATGTTTGTGTTTTAGAACTTTCCACCTCTGTAGCTCTTCAGGTCAGAAGACATTTAACGGTTAAAATAATCGTCGTTCCTCTCCAAATAAACTGATGGGTATAAAATTACCAAACAATCATAAAAATAAGAAAGGGAGTGTATCTAGAAAACGGTGGGTGATTGGGCAAAATGGTGATCATATTCGGATTCAGGAGGTCATTTTACATAAGAATCTGCAAGAATGGTATCACATCAGATCTCGAAAAAAAAATTTTTTTTGCAGAGCAGTGTCGGAAATAAAAGTTATGTTAAAAATTATTAAATTATTTTACATGTCGGTATTAAAAAAAATGCCTTTATTTATTTAATTTTTTTTTTTTTTCTGCTCTTGTATTGGTTTGCTGTTTGAGATAAAAATGCATATAATAATACATTGCAATTTAATGGTTATACATTTGAAATACAATAGATGTGTAATTCAATAAAATTTAATAAGTATATGGGAAAATTAAATTTTGTGCACGTTACAGGCAAAAGATTCGAAATTCCTTCAGTTTAAAACATTTAGAAAATTTATATAATAATTTTTTAAAACGTAGTAAAAGCCGAGTAACAGATTTAAGACCACTGAAACCACGTAGACCAACAAGAATAAAATTTCATCATATTATAATTACCTGTGTAAACTGATTGTTAATTATTGAAACAATTAATTTTACTTTTTGATTTTTGAAACAATAAATTTTACTTATTGATTTTTTTTTATTTAATTTAACTTTAAACTTACCTTAGTATTATTCCCAGATAGTTGCTATTTAAATAATGCTGCCTGTGCATTAAAACTACATGGAACCCAAAAAATATATTTTTCACAATTCATAATACCTTAACTAAGCCTATAAATTAAATCACAACTTACATTTTTCCCTTTTCCTTTAAACTTAGAACTTTTGTCAAAAATTATTTAAACATTGTGTAAATGCTTTTCAAAATGTTTTTTGATTTTTTCTTTTTAATTATAGAAAAAATGTAAAATTAAATCAAACATCATTTACATTATTGTCTAAATATTTTCTGATAAATGTTCTGCAAAGTAAAGAAAATATGTATTCCATATGGTCATATAGTTAGAAACTCTTTATATTCTCAGAATTATACACTCCAACAACCATTCTTCATCACATATTTGGATAAACTTATTTATTTTTTTCTTGAGCAAGACTGTCTTAAACTGGCTTTTGTTTAAAAGGCAAATGGCAATTTTCAGTTCTTTGTTTAAGCTTTTCATATACTTCTGCTTCTCTTCAGCTTTATTATTTTACAGAAAATATATTTTTTCTCTGCGCTTGTATTTTATTACTTAAAATTTATTATTTTATTATTTATTGTTTTATTTATTATCATTGTCTTTTTAGTTTTATTCCATTTTTCTTTTTCTTTCTTTCTTTCTTCTTTTTTTTCGATCTAAAACTAAACATGTTTTTTCTGAAATATTTATTGTGCTAGTGCTAATAAATTTATATTCATCACTGCCTGTTACTGTAATAAAAGAATGAATAAATATTTTCGTATATTATAAACTCTGTAAGTTTAGGTCTGCAAATAGATTAAAAAAAAAAAAACTAATAATGTCAGCTCCTTCAAATATATTTTTCTTGTAAACTTCTTCAAGACTTTTCTGAATCCGATAGTATATTGATATGCAGAATTTTCTTAAAAACGCTGTCAACTTGTACTTGCCTATTGTAGGGTGGTACTTCCAGACACTCGATTCCAATTCAATACAACATGTTTAGATTTGGCCAATTGGTCTAAGCCTAGGTGAAGTGTCCTGTCGGAGTCTTTCCAAGGAATTTTAGCCCGTATTTACATGCGTTTTGGAGAAAACCACGGAAAAAAACAAACGACTGGCCAACGATCTGGGTTCAAATCGGACACTTTTCATCAACCAGCTTCGAGGTTAGACCCTTTCGGCATTGGGAAACGCATAATATGTTCGAGAGTGTTTATGAAGATTTCTGAGTTGTTTTTGGACACAGAAAAAAAAAAAAAGGAAAAATGTAATTTTAAATTTGATAGGAAACAAATATTTTGAGGGCAAATTTATGCTTAGATTGATGCTATGCAAATAATTTTTAGAAGAATGAGAAAAACTTCTCAACGCACATTCTCTCTGCTGTTAATGAGAAGGCAGATTGGTCTCTCTTCTTTTATTTTTTTAGCCCACATTATGTGAAGTATAACAGCTATTTAACCCTTTGTGGAGCAAGGTAATTTGGATCATTTAAATTACACTGCCACCGGAATGCACGAACAAAATTAAAATAAAAGAAATTAAGGAGTTTTTCTGTTATATTATAAAAGTAAAATTTTGCAAAAAAAATTCCGGGATGAGTTTTGCAGTTGAAAATTAAAATTAGGTGATACTGTACTGGCATCACCGCCCCTGAAAGGGTTAAAAAAATAGTTATAAGATAGGGAAATTATTTTGAACATCTCTTTGGCACCCAGTGTTCTAGCTCACTAATAATATTTTTATCTTTGTCTTCTACAAAACTCAGAAATAATAAAAACACCCAATAAAGTTTTATTCGCGTGTGGAATTTATTTTACTACTATAAGTTATTCATGAAGGTGTTTGAGGTAATATTAAAATAATTATATTCAAATGAAATTGAGTTTAATGCATGTTTTTAAATAATATGAAGCGTTGCCCACACAGTTTTTTTCCCTCCCCCCCCCCCCCCCTTAAATTTATCAATTCTTGTACAGTCTTTAATCTCATTTTAAACCAAATACCAGTTTCTCTACCTTATGGTAATATAAATACTATGATAATTTATCAAATCGTTCATGATTTTCACTCTAAATTTTAATTTTTTTTTCTTGCTTATTTTTTTCTTTCTTTTTCCACTAATATTATTTTTATTTTCACTTTTCACTTTGTTACAATATGGTCTTGCGGAAAGTTGGGCGCCCGTGGAACAACGTGCACTTGGTGGCCTCTTCTTCTTCTTCTAGTTTTATGTTATATACATACATACATACACACACACACACACACGAATATATATATATATATATATAATATAAAAAAAAAATAATAATATATGTATATATGTATATATAATAACTATCATTTATATATGTTTATATCTATAGTATATCTATATATTCGTATATCAATATTGCTCGGAACAAAAGATTTTTTTTCGAACTGTGTATCCACTATTACATCCTGGAAAAAAAGGAACGACTTTCCCGCTTGCGCTACACAATTTTATTAATTTCCATCGTTTAAAATAACTGAATATTTAAACTGTGACATAACTAGAAAATTAAGAACGCGGAAACACTCTCACGCACCTTTCAATACCTCACAATGTTTCGCTCGAGATGGAACAACAACGACATCTTGCAGCAAAATTTTTTAAGAAACTTGTTTTGCAATTTTCATCATTCGAGTTACACACTTTCTTCTCTTCTAATGACAATAGTAACTGACTGTTCATTTTCAAATTATGTGAAACAAGGAAATGTATTTTGATGAAATACTCATATCGTTTCAATAACACAAGGAATATGTATTATTGGTACGATAGTTACAATGGTACAATCTATCACAATGACGAAATGAATATAAAAATACTCAGGATATTATAATACGTTACTCATCCAAAATAGTAATTCTTGTTATATATATATATATATATTGAGAGAGAGCATTTTGAAAATAGGCCTTTAAGGGAATGCTCAATCAATTATCACTACCGTTAGCCAAATTCTATGTTATTCTATGGGAAAATTTGTAATCAGAATTACTCGCTACCTATATGTATATATATATATATATATATATATATATATATATTTTTTTTTTTTTTTTTTTTTTTTTTTTTCACGTTTAGAAAATTTAAAATTGTTAAATCATTTCTTATTTCCCAAAAATTGATTTTTAAAAATTTTAATATTTCATTTTGAAGCTATAAAGCTAATTCAATGAGAAAAATGCACTGAGTTTATTTTGTTCATTTCTTAGTTTTAAAACGAAATATTAAAAATCAGAAAAATATAAAAAAAATTATTTACATACATATATATGTATGCACCGTCTTCTCTTATGTATAATCCACAGGCATGGTACACGTAGGGTCCGACGCTGTCACTTTTTTTTAACACCACTACCTTTATACAGCAATCTCCGTATTATTAGAAGAAAACTACTACCAAAAAAAAATTACTTTTTTTTTTTTTTTTTTTTTTTTAAATTAAGAAAAAGGGGTTTTCAAAAAAATGGCCGCAACGACCTCTGTACACGCGCTTTACATTAGAAATTTAATTTAAAGAAATGCAATGTTTAAGTATTTCGAATAAATATACCTTTGTTTGGTAATTAAAAATTATCATGTGTAACTGATTTGTCTAACAGGGATGGAACACGGGCGCAGAACTCATACCACAATCAATGTAAGAAAATTTCCTACTTTTTATATCAACGATATTATAGGCAGAGAAGTTTCTTAAACAAATTCTGGTATAAATTCTGCCCCCGCGTTCCATCACTGGTCTAATGTGCTGATTATACGCACGAAAAAACGGTGTTAGGTAGTGCGTAATTATTTTGACAAATTTCCTCATAGAATAACAAGGGGGTTGGCAGCCGACGACTATAAGAGTAACGTATCCTGAAAGTGTCATCAGATAACGATGTAAAGTAAAATTACGGGGATCAAGCAACTTAATAATATAAAGAAAAAAAAATCTTTTGAATATGCTTCTTACTTAAAACCTGCCAAAAACGTGAATTTAACATGCATGTATTTGCGTGAATTATTATTTTACGATAAATATACTAAATGATTCTCTCTCTTTTTTTTTCCTTTTATAAACATACGATGTAATAGGTGTTGAGTTACATTTATTCGATTAACAAGTTAAACTGAAACGTTATTAAAAATTCATTAGCAGTTTTTTTTTTCTGAGTTAAAATTACATGATCACTTTGTACGATAATAGGATGTTTAATAATTTCTTCCAAGGCGCAGCCATTAGATAGAAATTTGGCTGTGATTAAACAAAGCAACACCTGTATTGAAATTTGATTAATTAGTGAATGAAATAATGTATTGTGTACTTGAAAATTTCCTGCATATAGGAATAAAATCGGTTTTGTAATTGATCGGTTTTGAATTTGCGTGGTGTAGCGAGGAAAATCTAAAATTTGGAGAATATTTTTAAATATATGATGTAAATCTTTTCCACTCTTCATAATAAGTATATTTCTTAAAATAAAAGATATTAAAATATTTTAGTTTGAGTCAGCCCGTCTTTTATCATCGATGAGCCAGTTATACACAGTACTAAAAATATGGAAGAGTGATGAATACCTCCCACTTTGATTTTAGATTAGTAGTCTGGCTTACATTTACGATGAACTTTGGATCTTCCTTTCGAAGCAAGTGAAAAGTTTTTTTAGTGGTACCATAACTGATGAAAAATGGTTATAAATAACCTTAAACAGATGTTCCCAAACTGTGCTGTGCGAAGCAATTTCTAAACCTTCATAGAAAGAAAAAAAAAAAAAAAAAAAAAAAAACGAATAAACGTGCTGCAAAATTTGAATTTATGTGTTCTAATTTGGTATGTAAAAACTAATCTGCATTCGTAATGCGATACTTCTCTCGAAAAAGATTAACTGTAATAAGCTAATTTCTTAGAAATAACAGGAAATGGGACAATGACAAGTCCTGACATCATAACCCTTTCTTATCGCTGAAAACAACAGTCGAGTATAGGGTAAGATGGTATAGCTGCCTGGTGATTGATAGCAAAAAGATGGTAAATGTACAAAATATTTCGTTACAGCTCAAACGTTTTAAAGACTATTAAGAACAATTTTAGATATTAAACAGGATGTGTTACCAAAATCAAATAAAGACATCTTTTTTTTGAAGGGGGTTAGTTTGGGTGTCACTCTACAGTCATTTGTTGCACATTAAGACTTGTTAGACAGAGATTTACGGCTTAAAGTGAACTCCGAACCTTTATGAACATCCATGCCAATGCCTGAATCGCGATTCGATCCCGGCAACTGGTATTTGAAGGTAAGATCGCTAACCATTCGGCTACTAGATAATCCTTTTTTTCAGTCTCAGTATCTTCAAATTTAAAGTAGAATTTCATAAAAACAATTACTTACAACAACTCATAAAGTCACAGGAAATAAAGAATGATTCTTTTCAAGATTAGTTACATCACCATTTTTAAGATCAGTAAAAGCATTAGCTATACCTATAATATATTATAACTATTTATCGCAAGTGAAAATGGTAATCTTAATAAATAAAATAAAATAAAATAAAATAAAAAACTATAAGTTATGTTCTGTATTACAGATTTTTAACCCTTTGCGGCGCAAGACAATTCGGATCATTTAAATTATACTACCACCGGAATTCATGAACTAAATTAAACTAAAAGAAATTTTAAATTTTAAGGTTGAAAAAAACCGGCCTTTCCTTATATGTTATAAACGTAAATTTTTGTTAAAAAATTTCCGGGATGAATTTTTGCAGCTGGATCTTAAATTTTGCGTCCTCGCAGCGAGGACAGCGCGCGTTAAGGGGTTAAAAGAAACGCTTAGTGGTCTAGTAATGATTTGAACCTGATTTTTTTACTTTAACGTGCATCGTGTCAACAAAGTCGATATCTGCCAAAAACGGAATGCTCATACAAAAGTTTTTTTTTTTTTTTTTTTTTCCCATCTGTTCCGCGAAGAAGAATAAAGAAGCAGTGTTACGGACAAATTTTAATTTATTTATTTCTCTAATTTTATAAGGTGGTTAGTTGGCTTTTTGTAGCATAAAGTTAATTTTTAAGATAATTGATTATTAGAATAACAATTTTGGCCATATACAGAATGATTATAATTAAAATTTTACAAAACTGTAAAAAAAAAGGAACCACTGAAAAAAATGGACTGAAATTTTCTTTGAATGTATACAAACAAAGGAAAAAATATGAAAAAAAAATTACCGAACAATTTTAGGGCGTTTTACATGTCATGAAACGTACAAAATGTCGGATACCAGTATCACTGACATTGCTGCAAACTTCTAAGTTTTTTTTTTTTTCTACCGGAAATTTTTAATAAATTTCTTAGCCGTTTTCTGCGATTAAATATGATGAAATTTTTTGCAAAGAAATATTGTTATTAAAAAACCGTAAAAGAAGGCACCTATGCCAATGGTACGACGATCGTACGGGTTGCAGGTTAAACGGACTGTACTGTTCGTTAAGCATAACTGTAATGTTTTTTTACTAAAAAAATTGATAAATAAAACAATAACTTTCATGCCATTTGGCAATTGGAGTCCTCTTAGTCAGATGTGCCATGTCACCATCAATGAAAAATAAGTTTGCTTTCCTGTCTCATTCACAAAAAATAATTTTTGTCGTACGTAGTAAGTCGCAGATAATTACTATAAAAAAATTCTATTAACAAATTCCGGTATTAAAGTGACGGACAATCCGTAATAATTTGGCACGTCTGTTCTTAGTGTAAAGCCCATTCAATACGAAAAGGTGTTGCCACATTTTATAGGAAAAGTGGAATCTGCTTTTAACTGTCCCAAAGCTAAAAGCAACAATAAAATCTGCCTTTAATTATCCTAAGCTAAAAACCAGCGAAAAAGCAATAACCAAATTTGGTTTTTAACTGTCATTTGACTTGCATAAGAAATGTTCAATATGCTGTCCACCGTTTTCTGCCACAAGTTCGATTGAAAAATAGAATGTTTCACAACAGATCCGTTTGCATGTGTGGTGATGTTGTGAATGTTTTATACTATGGGTGTCTTCAATTCAACTAAGTCTGCAATTGGACCACTGAGCACAATATTTCAGATAACCTTACTGCCAAAGAAGCACAACGTTTCGGATCAGGTAATTTTGGCGACCAGTTTGTTAAAAAATGACGGCCAATAATTCTATCATTTCTGAAATACATTCTGAGAGCGGCTCGACACACCTTCATGGGTAATTTAATATCGAAAACCAGCAGAATTTACAATCAAAAGTAGAAGAAAAAATACAAATGACTTGTTTTCCAATAAGTTACAAAAGTAAAATTCTATTGAAAATTTCCAGTATGAATTCTTGCAGTTGGGAATTAAAATAAGGAAAGGTTTAACAGAATTTGCATTGTGTGGAGTACTTGCATGAAAAATGTGCTACCCACACATATACGCTATTAATGGGCTGGAATGACGTGATTACGCTAAAGACATTCATAGCGTACACCACTGACGGTATAAGTACATGACCCGCAAAGTCTATCTCCTTAAATATGAATGGTCCTTTCCTAAATGAAGCCGTAAACAAGTTACTTTTTAGAATAAAGATGTATTCGTTGATGTCCGAACGGATGTCTCTTGTCTATATTTTACACTTCTGAGTATTATCCCTTGATATATCAGGAAATAAACTTTATCTATTAAAAAAAGAAGAAAAAAATCATAGCCACTCATTGCCCATCTTTATGCAAGCCAGAAATTCCAGAGCAAAGGTGCATCGGAAAGACTTGTGTCCACATTTTTTGGAGATAAATACGCTTCTCTTATTAAATAAAACAAAAACACACGTTCACACACTCGCAGGGAGAGGCAGCCATCTTTGTTTATCTAAAAATTCCAAATGGAATCTCGCGGCCAGAATGAAATAATCCTTGTCTGTGATTGGTCAACTTAATCCGATTTCGAAAGCAGTTCAGCCGTTCTGGAAAAAATTTCGACTCACCTTTCCGAGAAAGTGGTGCTAGGGTATAAAATGCATATGATGATTTTGGTTAGAAACCGATGATTCCGATAGCGGAAAGTTTCCGCGTTGAATTCTTTCCGATGGGTTCGTTCTAGATCCCCTGGGCACTATGACGGTCCAACGATACGTGGATAATGTGCTGCGGCCGGTGACACTCGCTTACCTTCAGCGGGTGCCCACTGTCTTTTATCAGCAGGATAACGCCTGACCGCACATTGCTCGCATAAGCCAACGTTCTCTGGAAGGTGTACAGATGCTTCCTTGGCCACTGTTCTCTCCTGATCTCTCCCCAATCAAACACATTTGCGATGTGATTGGACGCCATTTGCAGACGCTGCCACTGTCGCGTTCAGAAGACTTACTGTGGCAGATGGTTGACTGGGAATGGAGAGCCATTCCTTAGGACGCCATTCGTACTCTTATTGACTCTGTACCTAGACATGTTGCTTCGTGTATCGCTTTCCACGGTGGTCCTACAACCTACTGTTCTTTGTTTTTGCCTCTCTCTGTTTGCCGTGTTGCATTTTCAATGTCACGTAGTGTATGTTGAGGTTCATTTCAGCATATTGCCTAAAGTGTGAAGAGCATAGATAGCATGTACATAACTGCCAACTTTTTAATTTATTCCGGAGCATTTTTAGCTCCGCCTTTATATCGCACCACTTTACTAATAGAATAATTCTCTCTAATATATAACTACGATAAAATAAGAAAGAATCACTCTTAAAAAAAAAAAAAGTGGTACAAAATAAAGACACGAAATAAAATGTTGGCAACTATGGCCATATATGGTTTGTTTATTAGAATATACTAAAGAAATCTATTCGTAAGTGCATAGTTTTAAGCTTTTATGTTCGTAATCTAAAAAATAACCACCAATATTTTCTAATAGTATTTCCCAATACAATCAACCGTAGATAATTACAAGAAAATTGTTACATAGAATTTCAATTAACAATAAGTAGTAATACATCTTCCGAGAAAACCGACAGATTTTGCAAATTTATGCCGTTGTTTGTCTACGAGGAGTTAATGTATAAAATGAAATTTTATGACATTATTAATTCAAACATAACGAAAATGATTTGTGACATTTAGATTGAATAAGCATAATATATCAGTTGAAAATGGTGTATGTATAGCATTTACAATTTGCTTTAGGAAAACATAAAAGATTTCAAATGCACTACGGTCTCAGTACTTTTTTCAAAGTTTGTTCTGATATTAATAAATAGGATTGCACTAGAAAATGATGAGAAATGATCATGGATCTTTTAAAGCGTCCTCCCAAAAATATGATTAGTTTCTAATTTATTGACGTAATTTGCTAAAACTATTCCATCAATGATACATTATATTATAATTGTCTAATATTTGCCTAATGCAAAATATTCTTTGAGCGCATAAATTTTTGTTTATTTTTGGTGTAAGGATTAAAGGCGATGGTGAATGGTCTACCATAGTAAGGACCTGAGGCCTAAGTGAGATGCCCTTCGTGGACGTGGCGTTCTTTCATACGTGTCCTACCCTGTATCTATATTAGTTTCTGAAAAAACTATGGAAAACTCTGAATGTGTAAGCTGCCAATTGCGACTGCAATCGAACCTGGCACCTTTCACATCTTTTAGCTTCAAAAGCAGAACTTCTTGACCACAGGTGCAGCTTCTTTGTTTCCAGATCCTCAAATGCGTTGTAAACAATGAAGTTTCAGAAAAATGATATTCTTATAATGCTATTCAAAGATTTTTCATTTATATTTTATATAATGACATTTTGTTGATCTGGAAGGTCATGTGCTAGTTTATGTTAATAAAGAACTGATTTTCCATATGAGTATGCATGGGTGTTGACAGGCGGCAGGCACGTGCAAGAAACAAGAAAGGGAGTTCATGAATTTCCCTAGAGTTTTGTAGCTAGAGATTGTCTTTGTCTTTTATAAAAAAAAAAAAAAAAAAAAAAAAAAAAAAAAATGCAAAGTTATTTTAAACAATCAAAAGAGAGAAACAATTCTCTCTCCCAATCCTTTTAAACCAAAATTGTTTGGAGAGCAAAATAAAAAATGCCCCCCCCCTCCCGAACAACGCTGCTTTTTTTTCTGCTGGCTCCATGTGAGTACGTATAACCAACCGTATGAGTATTTTTTTTTTTTCTAGATGTATATTTCGTTTTTCACTTAAAAAATCACAAGGAGTTTCTGTAGAAAAAATGGTACACATATAAGTGTTTTAAGACTTTATCTATTATATAGCGAAAAAGCGTGCGATAAGCATATGATAAAAACGACATAATTTTCTTTTAAATCATCACAAAGAAGAATAGAAATCTTCGTAGCAAA
Source organism: Salticus scenicus (assembly GCA_963930645.1). Taxonomy (NCBI): domain Eukaryota; kingdom Metazoa; phylum Arthropoda; class Arachnida; order Araneae; family Salticidae; genus Salticus; species Salticus scenicus. The sequence goes on along the minus strand of OZ005651.1, from coordinate 219,750,170 downwards.
ACCGAATTTAACCTTGGCACTATGATTGGCTGTTTCTTATTTACTATTGGCGATGAATGAAATACGATATAACCACTCCCCGAACTTGTAAGGAGAACAAGTTTCCTTGCAGCACTTCAGCGAAATAGGCTCGTTATTCAAGTCTTGTTGTATAATTATATTAAAAAAAAAAAAAAAAAGAAAGTTGCTTAATCAAGAAATAAAAATGTACATATCACGATGTTTAGGAAATCATCGGTTCAGTCAGATTTGAATAAGAATAATTCATAAAATACAGAAAGAAAAATCCAAGGAAATTTAGTGATATGTATACACCAATCATTGAAAAGTTAGATGATTTTTTTTTTTTTTTTTAACTCTCTTCAGTACTAAAAAAAATCCCCTGCCAAAAAATGCTCATATTTCTTCATTTCTAAAAACTGAAAAGGGAGTGGGCGAAAGAAACACGATATTGTAAGCAGAAAAAAAAATAGCATTTTTCAGTATCAACAACTTTAATGTAAAACTAAATTGTTTGTTTGCGCTTTTTTATTTCATAGTTTCTAGACGTTTTTAAGGAAAAACTGATTTTTTTTTTTTTTCGAATATTTCTTTCTTTCTTTTCCCAGATTTAAAAACAGTGAGAAATCGAATTGCTACAGTTTTATCTCCATCACTCCATCTTACAGGCACAGACCGAAATACTAATTGTTACAACAGTATTCACTCATTTTTACTTCTTTATAGGTCTTATGTCTGCATTAAAAAAATTATCTTCAGTAGAAATAATTCATAAAATAAATTTTTCGGAAGTTAAAATTTTTACAAGCATCTTATAAAATTAGTTCCATAAGTCGTCAGTGAAGCCTTAACTTGTGCTGCCATCTATATTATACAAGTAAAACCAAAAGTTTCCAGTTATTATTATTATTATTATTATTATTATTATTATGCGTTTAGTGTTTTTAACTTCTCAGGAAAAAGGTTCCATGCATATGCAAGATAATAAATTTTATTTTATTGTTTGCAATTTATTTTATTTCTGTTAAAGTTTTAAATAAAGGCACAGCATTTTTTGCCAACGTTCATGTAAATTCACATTTCTTTTCATGAGAAAATGAAATTGAGTATTTATAATAAATAAAGGTTAGTAAATTGATACCCCCTTGTTCTTTTAAAAATAATGAATAAATAAATAAATAAACAATAAAGGCAATCGAGACGTTTGTTTTCGAAAGCATAACTGGGCCAACTCACATTTTCATGGACGACAATTAATCTACTTGACAGAGTTTTCCTCCAATATAACCATTATTATGCCATAATATTTAGAAAATGAACACTTTTGTAAGAAGGCTATTTATATAAAAACTAAATTTTTAAAGAATTTAAATGACAAAAAAAAAAAAAAAAAAAAAAAAAAAAAAATCCAATATGTGTTAACACAAACCGATATGATGTTTGTGACCACATTTTGAATCCAAGAGTAAATTTTCCTAGAAAAGAATTTTCATTGAATCTTATTTAGTTTCAGTTGTTCTTTGAAAAAATAAAAATAAATAAATAAACAACCAGTACATCAAAAACTCTAGTCACTGGTACCGGAAACGGAAATAAAAGAGTCTGGTTAACAAGAGAGTTCAAGATTATCTTCAAATGTAAGATCTATAAAAGAGAAAATTGTGAAGAATGCAGAGTGAATTAAATACAGAATTTAAATAAATTTTATACAGGACAACAATGATATACAGATCTGACCCTGTCGTTTAGAAACCTTTCTTGAAATAGTTCTTTTTCCGAAATTCCTTCCTTTTGTCTTTTCTTAGAAAAAATAATTTTCTCATTCAGACGTGTCATTAAAATTACCTATCCAAAAGGGACAATTTCTATTTTTATTTTTGTACGACGTAATTTATGAAAATGAAACAAATGTACGTGACTTTAAGTACATTTACAAAGAGAATAAATACTTAAAACTAAACAACTAAACTATCAATATGGACCTTATCACCTGTTTTCAATTCACTGGGGAAAAATGCTGCCATCTGTAGGAAATTAGTTGACGTAAACTGAACCGTAACATAAAACAGATGTAAAAATAAACCAGAAATAAAACTGGAGGAATATTTTTTTTTTTTTTTTTTTTTTTTTTTTTTATTAAGAGAAGTTTTAAATTTGTATCAGTAGTTCAAAATCGTCTCAGCGACTTTTAGCGAGAGAATAAACTAGCAATTAAAAAGTAAACATAGATTTTCAAAAAGAAAGAAAAAGAAAAGAAAAAAGAAGAAAGAGTAAAACAAAAGATTTTCGCATATTATACAGGTGCAAAATTATAAACACATATATAAAACATGTTACAATGAAAAAATTCTTAATTTTAATTTAGGAGGCGGGAAATTTTTTTCTCGTCACTCCAACGTAAATAAATTGAAAACTTGCACACACATACGATACATGTATGCAGGGTATTCTTAAAGCCTCGACCTAAATATTGATCTTAGACATACAATTTAAATCGCACAGTTTACGTTACATATATGGGTGATTGCCAATCTAAAGGGTAGAAAACGAAGACTAATTTGAAAATATAAAAATTTTACCAAAAAAATTTGAAAAAATTCCTTAATTCCTTTTTGACAACTATGAATCTAAATTACTTGATGAGCTATCTCGTTAGCTATTTTTTGGTTGGTAATTAATTAATTTCAAAATTAATGTGTCAACGGAGCGGACATCACTGACCACGGAGTGGACACTTATAAATATCCAAACCTGAAAGTTATTTTGCAGCTGTATCTTTTCATCCTTATTGTTTTACTTGTGTTTTAGAAAATAATCAACAAATATTTTTACTTTAATTCTTTTGAAAAATGAAAATAACAGGAAAATAATTGTTGGTTCCGCATATTCTTTCTTTCTTTTCTTTTTTTTTTTTTATGTGATTGATCTAATATGTTGAAGACACTTGTATTTCCTTGCTATATTTTTCCTGTTAAAACTTCGAAGATTTCTTTAAGTTTCTTCTTTGATTTTGCGCCTTTAAAACTTTCTTTTATTGGCTTTTTTATAACCTCCCCAAAAATAATACATTTCTCAATTTCTTTTGAATTTGCTTCTGTGATAATTTTTTTCACTTTTCTCTTGGGTTTTTCAGAATCAGTAGTATTATTTTTTGACTTCACATCCTTAGATCTTTGCACATGCTTTTTGTGTTTTTCAAGCTTCCTAACCAATTTTTTGTTTTCTTCACAAAGCCTTTCACTGTTCTTTTTCGACCTTTTTCTTCCACTTTCTAGTCTGCTAGATGATGATACAGATGGTTTTGTTTTCAGAGATGGATTAATTTGTGGTAGTGTGATGTTTATGGCTGCTGAACGAGGTGTCTCAGGAGGTGTATCATCTCTGAGATGTTCTTCAAAGATTATTCTGTTTCTTCAATCTCTCCCTTTGATTTCTGTTTTGGTTCTTCCATTTTTTCCTAACACTTCATTTCATTTGTTCAAACATTTTAACTACAGTATTCTTCCTTCTGTGATATATTTATCTTTCTTTAGCTTTTCCTTCTTCATGTCTTGCGGGATCATTTCTTATGCTCTTATTATACACAAAGATGTTTCACGCGACTTTTATTTCATCCAATTTTTGCTCCAATTTTCGAAAGCTGTAAACCGAAAGAAGGTTACAATAGTTGAATCAAAAATTGTTCGAAAAACTGGTTTACACGGTGTACAGTACATGTCAAGGCACACCTATTTATCTCTGTTTTAACGGGGATGACATGGGAGAGCGAAGAGGAAAACAGTGAATGAATTCCCGCCGGCGCTGTCATTTCTCGGTAAATAAAGAGCTTTCTTCTCACTGGTTTATCACAGTCTGACTTGCCAGAAAAAATTGATCGTATTCCCAATTCCTATTACACTGGGCATTGACGTGATTTGAGCCAAATTTACAATTATCTCAAAAGTTGTGTGAAAACGTGTTGTGTGTAATAGGAGCATTAGTCTGTCTCTTGCTCTCTGCATACTTTTTCTTTTTTGTTCTTTACGTTTTTCTGTAGTTTGGCTGGGAAGTTTCCTTTTCTTGTTATTTTTCTTATCTTTTTGATTTTCAACTCCACCTAATTTTCTTTTTGACTGAGTTTGAGCGAAGGTTTGTGCACATTTGTTTGTCCTGCATTGTGTTACATGCGAATTTCCATTTTTCTTGAACAGCATAATAAATTTCTGCAAAGAAAATAAATATATATATTAAGTATTGTTTATATATATATATATATATATATATATATAAAGTTATTCAATTAATAAAAATACAAAACAATTTTAGTTTTGCTGTAAAACAAAAATATTTTTATTTATTTTTTCTTCTGAAACTAAATTTAATTATATTTTTGCAATTATTTTTCTAAAGTGTTATGTCACCTTTTCTACATTTTACCTTTAAAATTAAAAAGAAAAAAATAAATTAAAAAAATAAACGGATAAAATTTATTTATCAAATTTACTTAGATTATTTTTCAAATGTATCTATTTTTAAGATTAATTTTGAGAGTATCCACTCCGTGGAAAGAAGTGTCCACTTCGTGATCAAGTGATGTCCACGGAGTGGAAGTCCACGGAGTGGACAGAATGTCTGATTTTGAATTTTAAGGAACAAAGCAACAACGTCAGGAACAATTTAACTTTAGTGTTAAATTAAGTCTTATAATCTTTAAATGTAATAATAATTAGATAATAAATAATCCTTATAATTACTTGTATACCTCTGACCACGGAGTGGACTGATGAGATAGCCAAACAGAGGTATCACAGATGAAATCTATTTTAACAGAACGAAATAAAGCATTGAGTTCAACACATGTAGGTAAAAACAAAGATGGCTTCCCCCTCTTTCTTCTCAGTTACACACTGGTGACAGACAGTGCCATCTACTGAACTTTATGGGAAATTAACTAGTTGCCCACGGAGTGGACGCATTTTATTAGGGACATTTGTTATAAATTAATTAAAAAAACAAGATTCATTTTATAACTCTAAAATTTAATAAATATATTTTTAAGGATAATTATGTCCTGCTTAAATCAAAATGTAATTAAAAAACATTAATATTAAGCTTGAAAATAATGCTATATTCTGCAGACTTCCCTTGGGGACAGTCCACGGAGTGGACATTCCAGGTTTTGTCAATCGAGTTCTAAGAAAAATAAATAACATTAAAAACTTTTATAATAATATTCAACTAGAGAAAATCGTAAGAAATAGCCTAGTTGTAAATTTTTTTCTGATTGAAAATATTTTCTATTTTTGAGGGCTAAGGGACATGGTTTCTACCCCTTATGTTGGCAATGACCCATATATACATAATTATTTAAAACCAATCAGAGTTTTCAGGAGATTTAATTTCAAGAATTACAAAATTTAAATTTATTACTGGATCTCATTAAAAAAAAAAAAAAAAAATCATGTGAGAGAAAAAAGACGCTAATAAAATGATGTGCAAAATTCCCACGTTGTATTTGGCAAGATAAAAAAAAAAAAAAAAAAAAAAGCTGACATAAACCATTTTTCAAACCATTTTTCACGTTTTCTATTTTTTTTAAACCATCATCGGAGAACTTATGTCTGCATAGCTGCCAAATTTTTTAATTTATTCCGGAATGTTGTTAGCCCCTCCTTTTTGTTACACCGTAATATTTGTAGAAAATTTTTCTTCAATATATAATTATGATTAAATATGAAGAAAATTACTCTAAAATGATTACGGCGTGAAAAAAGGGCGGGGCTAACAACATTCCGGAATAAATTAAAAAACTTGGCAGATATGTGTCTGGACATAAGTTCTCCGATTAAGAAAAAAAAAAAAAAAAAAAAAAAGGCACAGCATATCACGTACAGGGGTCAAACGAGTAAAAACAATGATAGCTTAAATAAACACATACATTTACGCTTTAATTTGGGGCTAATTCTTGAGCAAATCTGCTCAAATACATCTCTTGTACTTTTATGCAACAATATTGAAATTTTGTACATGGGCTTTCTAGAGTAAACAGTAGAATTTCCTTCTCTCTTTTTTAGTTCGTATGAAAAATTTTAATTTACTCATTCGTGAAATAAATCCCCTGAGATTTCGACGATTTTATAAAATTTTGTACATTTTCTCAGGCACCCACGTCATATAAGACTAAATACTACTTAACGGAAACCTCACCTATCGTCAAAGGCAGCCAAATCCACATGGAGAAATTTACTATCAGAATTATTTTTTATCCCTGCATTTATTTATTTATTTATTTATTTTTTCAAATTCAGTTTTTTCACATTTAAAGCATACTTGCCAACATCCTAATTAATATTCCGTAGTGTCGTTAACCCCGCCTTTTTTTTCACACCAGTAAATTTTTAGAGTAATATTCTCCAAATGCAATTATGATTAAATAAGAAGAAGAATACTCTAAAAAGATACTGGTGTGAAAAAGAAGGCGTGGCTAACAATACTACGGAATATTAATTAGTATGTTGGCAAGTATGATTTAAAGTATACACAACCGTTAAATTAGTTTTTGTTTTAAAAAAAATTCATTTTTAAAAATTTTAATATTTTATTTTGAAAAGATAAAGTGCAAACAATTGCAATTATTTCTCTCTTAATACTTTATTGCTTCAGTAAATAACAAAATAAATAAATAAATAATTTGAAAAATCAAAGGTAATGCTTGAAAGGTAATGCTTTTGGCTGTAGCATGTGATTATGAGACTTCTTCTAATTATTTGTTTAAATTTTTATGAGGCTACCACGTATATTCCTGGAGATATAACGGTTTCTTAAAAAAAAAAAAAAAAAAAAAAAAAACACTTTTTTTAATATAATACGTAGGGTATTAGACTCAGTTGAAAGTCATTTTTAGGAAACTTCGTATACGACATTAGACATGACATACTGGAATCAGAATGAAAAAAATATTAAATATTTATGAAATATGAGCCTTTTTACTAATTAATTTTTAATTATGCATGCGCAAGCTTTAACGAAATGTCATTAGCATAATTTAATAAGTAAAAGTATTGAGTTACTTATATGAAAACCCCAACCAAATATTATGTAAATTATTTCATATTTGCTAACATTTTAAATAATATTCCGCAGTTTTGTTATTCTCGCCCCTTTTTTTTCGCATGAGTAAATTTGTTAGAGTAATATTCTCCAAATGTCATTATGATTGAATAGGAAGAAAAGTACCCTAAAAATATACTGGAGTGAAAAAAAAAAAAAAAAAAAGTGGGGCTAACAATACTACGGAATATTAATCAGGAGGTTGGCAGGTATGTTATTTAATAAGGTAAGGTTTTATAGGTAAATATAAAAGAGGTTTAATGTGGGGGGTTTAATAGAGCTTTTTCTGAAAAAATTGGGAAATATGCGAGCACCAGTGTGTTAAGATCCGCTTTTATATCACACCGCATATTTTAAAAAGTAAATTTCTCCTTATTTAATCGCAATTCATACAGGGGGTCGTACTTTCCACTCTTTTTTAGGACAATTTCGGGGGATGAAAAATTTGTTCTTTTTTCGCTACCACTGTTTTCATATGGAAATTTTTATCGTATTATTATAGTAATGTATCGTGATTATATAGGATATAAAATATTGTATAAAATGTGTAAAGAAGTGTGTAATGCAAGGTAGCAAGGTGAAAATTTCTGATACCTGAAAGTGTCCTGAAAGAAGGGCTGGGAATAAGATCGGAGAAAATTAATCGACCAAAGAATAAAAAATAATCAAGTACGAACAATGCTCTGAAATAAATTAGAAATGTTGGTGTATATGTACTCAGGAGTAATCTTGTAATAAAATCTAATTGTTAGAAGTTATAAAAGGACTATATAATTAACAGTTAGATTATATTAGAAAGTTTTGCAGAACTCAGAATCTTTATTCTCTTTATACAGAGGTGATGTAAAATCTATAATTTACTCTAAAATGTAAACTACGAATTAAAACTAATAATTAAAAGGTTTGATGAAAACTTTTCAATAGTTTAATTTTATCTATTTATTTCATCTTCTTCTTTACACATTAAAAGGTGGTGGATATTTTTTATACCAAATAATTCCCAACTTCAAAAACTTGTCCGGGAATTTTTTAACAAAATTTATAATTTAGAGCAGAAACTTCATATGTTCTTTTCTTCTAACATTGTTCGTAATTTCTGATGGGCTTTTATTTTTAATGAGTGAAATTACCTTGCCCCTGAAAGGGTTAACAAAAAGAACTGTTATTTAATTATTTTCTAAAAGTTATTGGATTACGTTTTTAATTAAATTATCTTTCCGATAAAAATGATTAACTGTAAATATAACATTGTTAATAAACAAAAGGGGAAAAAAAAAAAAAAAAAAAAAAGAATTTTCCATACATTTTATATTTTTGTACCTAGTGCCCCATGCTTTTATGACATATATTATACATTCTTTATTTTATATAAAAAATAGGTAATCTTAAAAGAAAAAAAAATCGGTAGTAAATTATAACTAATAATGTAATATGCGTAAAAAAAAAAAAATAAAGAATCAAATTTTATTTTAAGAAAATGTATTCCAACAAATTATTTTTGTTAATTAGTTAATGGGGAAGTCTATGGAATATATAACGTCAATCCATAATCTGTTAAACTAGCATCGTCGCCGTGTGGCTCGGAAACTTGGCGACAGTTCAAGCGGTAGATAGCGCCACCTGGTACAGATTGAGCTGTTTTTTATTCAACTGTCACCAATAATTTTAAGAAGTGATATATGCTATATATAATCGACGTGTCTTCGATTCTATTCGCCTTTTTTGTATATCAAATCCCATTTTTAAATATTTTTGGTGGCTGTTGAATAAAAAAAGTCGCGCAATCTGTACCAGGTGGCGCTGTCTACCACCAATTTTCCGAGCCACGCGGAAGGCATCTAGTTTAGGAGGCAATGACCAATCATACACAGAGATATTTCTGCTTCCACCAACATTTTCTAGCAGTAATCACTATACTATTTAATCACAAAAAAATATGGTAAATATGAGATTAATGTTTCTGAATCTTATTAGTGGTAGGGGGGGGGATAATAATAATAATAAAAATAATAAGAAACATTATCCTTCTGTGTGACTTATGTTACCTTCTACCATGGAATCACCCTAATGTGAAAATATTAGTGAATTTTGTTAATTTGATAATATTTTATAGATTTGTAGCTCTACAAACCTTCTAAAAATGAGGCAAATCGGTTTTCTCCTCTTCCAGTACATAAAATATGTACACTGATACAATGCTGCATAACTTTTAATTAATTATTAATTATGATTATTCACTTTTTATATATGTTACTGAAATTTTTTAATATCGAAATATTAGCTGCAATTTTGTTTGTCTACCGTGTTTACTCGCGTAATATGCGCACATTTTTTGTCAACTTTTTTTTTTTGTGAAAGCCCAGCTGCGACTATTATGCAAGGAAATCTAATACACAATATTATACACTCTAAATAATTTTTTCATCAGTTGCACACAGAAAAAAAGACGCATTATTTTATGGTAAAATTATTTTTTATAGCCATAATCTTTGTGAAAAATTTGTCAAAATTTCTAATAACAAATTGCACATGAAAATAAACGAATCACTCGTAGGTATCGGTATCGCTGTTAGTGTCATCAACATCGATGTCTGATTAATTTGAATTTGAGTCAATGTATCAGAAAAGGAAGGATATTTTCCTCGTTGTATCTAGTTTTGCTTTTCTTTGATCAGATTTATTTTACTGGGCTGTTTAGAGTTTTTAGTAAAAAAATTGTTTTTCAAACTATTCACCCGTCTTCTGCAAAGGAACTGAATTTTACTGCACTAAAAATACAAAATATATTTAAAAAATTGATTAATTAATTAAAAAAGCATATGCGTCATTATTTATTAAATTATAGTAAAAAAAAAAAAAAAATCTTTAAATGCATTCAACTATAGTATTGTATTGCAGCTGTTTTAGTTCTTTTAGATGATATTTAAATTAGTATTAATTAATATCTAATATTAATTTCATTGGATTATTAGTGAATGCAATCCATTTTCTTGGCAAATTGACCAAGTTATAATGTTTCTAAATTTAAGATTTTTTTTTTTTTTTTTGGTATGAGAATTAACACTTTTTCAATATAATGTATATCTGCATCAAAATTTTAAATTATTGAAACTGTCAAACATAGGCGAATCCATTACACGTAGCAGTGGACGCAAAGAAAAATAGATCTCGACTTTTACTTGGGGAAAGTATTTGAACGGTTTTTTCTGCTTCAAAACAGATATGCGATTATTATGCGAGTAAACACGGTAGTATTTACTTATTTATTTTTATTAAACTGCGAATTTGTTTGAGTATTAACTATTCATTTATTTATCTTATGTAATCTTTTATATTTGCAAGTTTAATTTTATAACAAAATATTTAAACTGTAACAGAGAGACGAACTTTCTTAATTTATTCTGGAGTATTGTTAGTACCCGCGCTTGTTTCACACCACAATTTACTTAGAATAATATTCTTCAATATGTGATTACAATTAAATCACATAAAAAACAATACTATATTAAAAGTCAACCTGCCCAGTAAAAACTCTTACCTTTCTTACGCAGCCATAAAGGGATTGATATCAAATTTTGCCGCCGCTATTTGTTCCCGGGAACTCAATGCCTTGCTTAATGAAGATCTGCCAATAACTCTGCATATATCTTTCTAATAAATCCTAATCTCTTTCAACATTCCTTGTTATCTGTGTTAGTTTTTTTGCTGCCTTATAAAGTTATAATTTAAAGTATTTTTACGGCTGGGTGCGTAAATAATATTTTAGTCTTCACTAACTAAATTTTTATTAATTCAAACTTCTAGGGATGCACCCCGCCGTAATATAAAATGTCATTCTAACGGTTATTGCTTTACAACAGCATTGGATATTAAATTGGTTGTGTTTTAAGTTTATTTCCGAATTAAGTATTTACATACATGTTGATTTTATTCATTATTTTTCACTTTCTTAAAATTTTATCCCGAATTCCCGTGGTGGTTTTTAAGGCTAATATAGTCCATAGTCAGGGGTCATAGTCCACGTCTTTTTTTTTTTTTTTTTTTTTTTTTTCAGGACATTTTCACGGATGAGAATTTTCCGTCTGCTTTGCCACCACTCTTTTCTTAGAGAAATCTTTATTATATTTTTAAAGTAAAATGTTTGGATTAAACAGGGCAGAAATTATTGTATAAAAATAGTGGTAGCAAAAAAGGCATAAATTTTTCATTTTTGAAAGTGTCCTAAAAAAAAGGTGGAAACTACGACCCCTGTGCAGAGTTGAAAATATTGCGTATTTATTTCGTAGTATTGTTAGTAACCACTCTTTTTTCACACCACTTTTTGTAAAGTGCTACCAATCCTCCAGAATTTTTAGTATTACTATTTCTGTAAAGTTATCTTCCGCTTATTTAATTACAATTAACAAAATTTCTTTATTAGAGAAGTGATTTTTGCATTTAAATTTAATGGTATTTAAAAATCCAGAGGTTTGGCAACTCTGAAAACAATTTTCTCCAATAACAGAGCTGCCAACCTAATCCGGCAAATTGTTAGTACAGAGGGAAAAAAAAAAAAAAAAAAAAACGCAACACTCAACGTAACTTCGTTGCTAATCGATGTAGAAAAATGTAATAGGTATCATTCGACGGGGAATTGTGAGTAGTTTCAGAAAATGAACTGAAATTTTGAATTGGGGGTCGTCTACATATTTAAACGCGCACCGACTTTGATTTTTTTCAATGGTAACACACTATTTTTATTTTATATTTGAGTTCCTGGGATCGCGACAACCCGAAAAAGTATATTGGTTTTATATTTTACTTATTTTTTCACAGAGTTATAAGCGTTCAAAATTTGAAGGTGCTAATGTTAAATTCATATTTCAAACTTTTATTAATATCTTCACAAAAAATAACTTGATCGATATAATTTTTTTTTTTTACGAGATACAGTGAAGAAACCCAAACATAATCCATCATTACTTTTGATTCTGAAAAATATTTTAAATTCTGAAAAATATTAAAAATTTCATATTCATAAAAATTATGAATTATGACCTATATTAATTTTTACATAAAATGAATCCTAATGTTGAAAAATATGGGTGTGCAAATTTGCAGCTCATTCCAGTTATTAGTTTTCGAGATATAAATAAATCTTTCTTTTGGAGTGGTTTAGGGGGGCGTCTCTTATAAAGTTTTGCATGAGATAACGAATCAAATCTTAAAAAATAACAAAGAAAATTAAACAAAATATTTTTATTTTTTATTTACGGGTCAACTTATATAACAACAACGTCAAACGCAAAGAAATGAAACAAAAATGATGATTTTTAGACATTAGTGTTAGCATCAAGAATTCCTGTTTTCTAAAGAAGACAAGCCCCGCCTTCATCGTTCTTCAAAACAAAACAATGCAGAAAAGAAAAGTTAATGTAACATTGAGTATTCGTGTTAAATCCCTTATTTTATGTTGAAAAAAATATGCACAAGTGGTAATTACTTCATCGATTAATTGGTGATAAATTTTGAATCTTTTAAACAAACACTAGAAGAAAAAAATAACTAAATAGGCGGGGTTTACTGTTTTAAATAGAAAAATATGTTTAATGTGAAATTGTCAAACATAAAAAACGAATGGAATTGGAATGCAAGACAGACTTGTAAAATCGTTTCTTAACTACCGTCATATTTAAAAAAAAACTTAATCATTTGCTTCATATATTGCTTTATTTTATTTTATTTATTTACTTATGTATTTATTTTGTAGGGGGACGATTATTATTTTAAGGACACTTTAGTCTTTAAAATTTTATTACTATATTTTAACTTTATACATTTTTAAAAACATACTTTAACTTTTATAAATACATTTTAACACTTTTTGCGACTGCAGGATTTTGTATTTTTGACAGTAAAACCCGCCTACAGGCGTTATACTCTCAAAATAAAATATTTCAGAACAAATTTTCTTTATTCACAATTATATTACAATTGGATATACATTATAATTATATTCTTTCTAATCAATATATTTCTATCCATAGTATATTTTATTGCAAAAATATGAACACTGGGTACACACAAATTACGGAAGAAACGCCCACTGACAGAGTTACAGATTTTCAAATGGCTTGAATCTACGTAAGCAGTCGCGATAGGGTTAATTAAGAAATTATATTTTCATAGAAATTATAAAACGAATCGTACAGTTCCAAAGAGTTCAACTGACCCAAAACTGGTAAGTGCGATTAAAATTGTTTAATATTTACTTCAAGAACGCTTACAATAATTTATCCGAAAACATTTAGTTTATGCGTTGTTGTATATATATCTATCTATATTATTTCATTTCGTATATTATATTATACCTACGAAAGAAAATTTAAGCTTTATTGGTGGCCAGTACAGACATAATAGACACTTTTGCTTGAAATATATTGCACTTTTCAAAGAGTACTGTATGGACTAATCGCAAGTGTAACATGTCTAAATAGAGCTAAAATTATCTAAAAAAGTTCTGAAGTATATACAAATCTAAAAAAATGGATTTAGGATAACTAAGGAACTGGAAAAGAGGCAGCATTTTATTAATTTCTATATATTTTTTTTTTCCCTGAAAGATTTCCGGTGTGAAACATTAAAATTTTTTCTATTTCTTATAGGATCTTAATTTTATTTTTCTACATTTATAGATAACCCCCTAGCACATTTTTAATTATAACTTTATAAATACTAAAGATAATGTATACAAACAGTATACTTTTCCGCCCTGCCAGACTCTCAGAAATTCGAAAATGAAGTCAAAATTGGGTATTGCTATTGAAAAAGTTGGTACTCATTTCATTATGTTGGTGACCCCTAGTTCAAAATTTCACGACATATTCAGAAAGCCAGGGCCTGATTAAGGGGGAAGCTCGCTCTTCACACATTATTTATACTTACACCGTTATTTTTTAACAAATACTTTCCTGCTATAATAAACAGAAAATTTTCATTAAAAATTATTTTAAAAGAATTCTGGTGTCTAATAACGGTGAGTAAATTGGATTGTTTTACACCGTTCATTTTTTATAAAAAATATTTCCTCGTCAAAGCGTGGAATTTCTATGACATGAAGTAAAAAATATTTGTAAAAATATTCCGGTATGAGCGAGCTTCCCCCTTAATCAGGCCCTGCAGAATGCGCTTTTAATTTCCTGTTGAATGATGTGTATTAGATGTTCCTGCGTCAATTAATAACGAAATTACAGCGGGTGTTGCGTTTTTTTTTCCCCGACTGTACCGACCCTTTTTCTACACCACTTAATTTTTAGAGTATTTGTTTTCTTCATTCATCGTAAACATATTTGAAGAGAATTACTCTAAAAACTAAGTGGTGTAGGAAAAGGGGCGGTACTAACAATTTGCCGGATTTGGTTGGCAGCTCTGCAATATATAATTATGTCTAAATAAAAAGAAAACTACTTTTCAAAAATCTGTTGTGAAAAAAAAAATAATAAAAAAAATAATAATAATAATGTAGGCATTAATCAGAGCTGCCAACATTTTAATATATTTCGTGACAGACTTAGAAACTACTTTTTTTTTCATAACAATGTTTTAGAAGAGTATATTTGGTTTACTTAACCGTAATTGCATATTACAGAAAATTACCACATTAAATAAAGTGGTGCGAAAAAAAAAAAAAAAAAAAAAAAAAAAAAAAAAAAAGGCAGACACTAACAATGCTACGGAATAAATTTAAAAGTTGACAACTCTGCTACTAACATAGCTGCCAATATTTTAATTTATTCCGGAGTACTTTTATCCACGCCTTTATTTCGTACCACTTTATTTATAGAAAAATTTTCTTTAATACATAACTTCGATAAGATACGAAAAAAGTAATTAAAAAAAATAAGTGGTACGAAATAAAGGCGAGGCTAAAATTACTCCGGAATAAATTAAAATATTGGCAGCTATGTACTAATAATGCTCCAGAATAAAGAGGCGATGTTGGCAGCTAGGATCATGTCTGCCAACTTTTTAATTTATTCCGCAATGTTGTTAGTATCTTCCTTTTTCTCATACGACTTTTGTTGAAGAGTAATTTTCTTCTTATTGAATCGTAATTATACATTACTCTTCAAGAAAAGTTGTGGAAAAAAAGTGGGTACTAGCAACATTAAGGAAATTAAAAAGTTGGCAGTTATGGCTATAATCGCATGCAATCGAGTACATCGAAAAATCCTGGCATAAATAACGACTGATGCTGTCTGCAACTCTCATAATAATTTGGGTTAAAGTGAATTACGTTATTAAGTTACGTGAATTAAGTTATACACTTAACAAATGAAAAAAAAAAAAAAAAAAAAAAAGCCACTATATAACGTTTAGTTTTTCTGCTCAGCATATTATTCGACAACTAGATAATTTTCTCCAATTTGAATAAATCGATTGCTTTGATATAAAATTAGCGTTAAAAAATAAAATTGTAGTATTCATCTGGCAACCCTATGATATTCGGTGTGTTAACGAAAGTATAGGCTATCGGAATTAAATAAACAAAATTTACTGTATTTTCCTGCGTATAATCTTCAGTATAGTTAAATCAGTTTTGTACCGGAAATTTTAATTAAAAGACAACACTTTAACTTTGAAGAGAATTGCATCGTAGAAATAGTTTGCTCTGTTAATTAAAATTTGTAGTGTAAATCTGATTTATCTGACGTACGGATTATCATATCTGACAACATCCTCACTAATATTCCGTTGTACTGCCAGCCCTGCATTTTTTTTCACACCAGTATTTTTTTAGAGCAATATTCTCCAAAATGTAATTACGATTGAATAATAAGAAAAATAGTCTAAAAAATTACTGGAGTTAAAAAAAAAAAAAAAAAAAAAAAAAAAAAAAAGGCGTGACTAACAGTACTACGAAACATTAATTAGGATATTGTGAGGTATTGAATTATATGCTATGAAATAGGGTATGTTTTTTTTTTTTTTCCTTGTCAACATTAAAACAAAGTAAATTGGTGATCAATATTGAACCCCGGTGTTTTCCATCACTATTTCAAATGTAGTCTGTGGTAAATATTAGTATGAAACTTAACTGACTGCAATACTTCCAAAAATGTGATTAAAGTTATTTAAATTACAATCAAACTGTTGACATAAACTGTTGCATAAAATCATACTCATTAAAGAAATTCGTAACTGATATGAACTTTTATATATGATATGAAAATTTACATCTGACAGATAGTAGAGAAAGTTTCCTTCGAAAAATAGGTAATATATTTTTTACAATTCAATTAGGTGTAAATGTAACAAATTTTTGTCAAATTTTGTACTGCGAATTCTCTTTAATATTTTCAAAATTAATTTTCTGTTGTATAGTTTATAGCCAAATGTGGCAGTGAAACGTAATTGATGTTGACTGAAATTCTCACAGCAGTATGATTTAAAAGGAATTTAGCAAAAACATTTAGAATTTGAATATTAAAATCTCCTCTATAGTATAAAATCTACATGGTTACCAACAATACACTTTTTGGCGACTGGAAAAAAATAATTGGAATTTTTATTTTATTTAATCGATGAGAAATGTCACAGAAATATATAGAAATTTTTTAATAAATTTCTGCGGCAGACAAAAAGCGTAAAAGTTGACAGCTAGGAAACCATACTCAATATAATGTTCTATAATTGACAACAGTCTCTTCTCCATTATACAGTCTTGCCAGATTAGGTACTTTTTTTATTCAACTACCACCAATAATTTTGGGAAGCGATATTTGATATACTTACTGGACGATTTATCTTCGAAGTGATTTGGCAACTGTTACAATTAAAATTTAGTGGTGGTTATTGAATTAAAAAAAAAAGTACGCAATCTTGCAACACAGCTATTATAATCGATACATCTTACTGAAGATATAGAAGATTTCTTTGAAATATTCCGTACTTAACTATACTTTTATCAACAGCGAAATAAAGCAAACTTGAAACAAATACACAGCTGCCAACTTTTACTCATTTTGGCTACCGGAAAGATTTAAGGACAATTTTTTAAATATTCGTGTAGCACCTTTTACTGATTAAATAAAATAAAAATTTGAATTAAAATTTTCCAGTAGCAAAAAGTCATAAAAGTTGGCAGTCCAAATATTGAGTCCCGGAACTCTTCTTCAGCATACCCGGTAACATCTATAATTTATTCCGGAGTACTGTTAGTCCTGTCTTTTTTCACACCACTTCGATTTTAGAGAAATTTTCTCCAATATGTAATTACGCAGGGATGGAACACGGGCGCAGAATTCATACCGGAATCCGTTGAAGAAATTTCTGTACCTATAATATCGCTGATTTAGGAAGTAGAAAAATTTCTTACATTGATAGTGGTATGAATTCTGCGCCCGTGTTCCATCCCTGAATTACGATGAAATAAGAAGAAAAAAGGTTTTAAAATTTACTGGTGTTAAAAAAAGGGCGGGTCTAACAGTATTCCGTAATAAATTGAAAATATTACCAGGTATGCTTCAGTGTTTCATGGCTAGTCATCTGCATACTTGCCAATATACTAATTAATATTCCGTAGTATTGTTAGCCCCACCTTCATTTTCACATCAGTAACTTTTTAGGGTATTTTTCTTCTTATTTAATCGTAATTGCATTTGGAGAATATTATTCTAAAAATTTACTAGTGTGAAAAAAAGGGCGGGACCAACAATACTACGGAATATTAATTAGGATGTTGCAGAGCTGCCAACCTAATCCGGCAAATTGTTAACGCCCATTGAAAAACGCCCCTTTTTCTACACCACTTAATTTTTAGAGCAATTCTCTTCAAATGTATCTATGATGAATTAAGTAGAAAAATACTCTAAAAATTAAGTGGTGTAGAAAAAGGGGCGGTACTAACAATTTGCCGGATTAGGTTGGCAGCTCTGATGTTGGCAAGTATGGTCTTCTGTAATCGTGAACATTGGATGTTAGTGTGAAGCATAACTGTAAACTTTGACTGTTATACATCCAACACGGTATTACTTTTCTTTTCTTTTTTGTTACATCATTTAGGCGCAAAATAGGCATATTTTCACCAAATTTTGTACACTAAATTCGTATTCCGTTTTGATCCTTCAAAGCGTAATGTAATTCCGCTCATTTAAAATAAATTGCCATCTGAATTTTGGAACCAGTCTAAAAGAAAAGAAATAAATGAAGTTTTTCCGCTATATTATTAATGTAAAATTTTGTAAAAAAAAAAAAAAAAAAAAAAATCCAGTTGAGCTTTTGTAGTTCGGAATTAAAATTAAGTGGGATAAAATATATCCCACAAATTTGGTGGAATAATATTAATTATACGGCATTAATTATTGTACAGACTTATGTAATAAATAAATAAATAAATTAAAAAAGTATTTATTCTGCATTTCTTCACAATTAATTTTACCATGAGTATGATGTAATATATTTTATATATAAATAACTCTTATTTGGAAAAAAAAAAAAAAAAAAAAATCAAACGAAAATGTGTAAGTGCCGAATAATGATCATAAAAAAAAAAAAAAAAAAAAAAAAAAAAAAACCGCTATTGTTAGCATAAGTTTTACTGTTAAAAAGAAAAAAAACATCAATTAAGGAACCGCTATAAACCCTGTAATTCTGCCTTTTTATTTATTGTTTGTAGACGATTTAAAAAAAATTCTTATCATTATTCTCCAACTATCCTATAACATACCTGCCAATCATCTCTTTATGAATCGTAACATTTTTAGTACCCGCCTTTTTTTTTTCACACTAGTCTTTTTTTAGAGTAATTTTATTTTTATTTAATCGTAACTACATTTGGAGTAATTTATTCTAAAAATAATGTGGTGTGTAAAAAAGGGCGTGTTTTAAAGGGACGTAACAATGTTACGATTATTCCTACTTGCCAACCATCTCATTAATAATTGTAACACTGTTACGCCCTTAAAAACACGCCCCCTTTTCCACACCACTTTATTTTTAAAGTAAATGCATAGCTGCCAATATCTTAATTTATTCCGGAGTACTTTTAGCCTCGCCTTTTTTTTGCACCACTGTATTTATAGAGACATTTTCTTCAATACATACTTCGATAAAATAAGAAAAAATTACTTTTAAAACCCTTTGCGCTCTGCATATTTTCCGTAAGACACGCCTTTTGACGTTCCTTTAAAACGTCACACATATAATTTCCAACTTACTACCTTTTGGCTACCGAAAAATTAATAATTTATTTTATTTTACTTCATGATTAAATAAAATAAATCTTTCTGTTAAAATTTTCCGGTAGCCGAAAGGTAGCCTATAATTATACGTTTTAGAAAAATAACATTTCATTTGCAGAGGAACACCTTAAGGCGTGGCTCGATTTTTTAATGTCCCCTCAGAAGGGACATACGAGCGATAAGGGCTAAAAAATAAGTACTACGAAATAGAAGTGGGGCTAAAATGACTCCGAAATAAATTAAAATATTAGCAGCTATAGTAAATGTCTCCAAATGTGGTTACGATTAAATAAGAATAAAATGATTCTAAAAAAAGACTGGTGTGGAAAAAAAAAAAAAAGGCGGGTACGAAAAATGCTACGATTCATAATGAGATGGGTGGCAGATATGCGATTATTAATGAGATGGTTGGCAAGTATGCTATAATATAAAACAATTTGGACGTAAAGTAGTAAGTTTCGGCTCGATGAGCCTTAATGCAGCCATTCCAACATTTAAATTCATTCTGGATCATTGTTCGTACCCGCCATATCTCACACCATTTTTCATGAAGGGTATTTTTCTTCGTATTTAACCGAAACTACATACAGCGTTGCTGCCAACATTTTAATTTATTCCGGAGTATTTTTAGCTCCGCCTTTATCTCACACCACTTATTTTTTAAGAGTAATTTTTTTCTTATGTTATCGAAGTTATACATTGACGAAAATTTTTCTATAAATAAAGTGGGGCGAAATAAAGGCGGGGCTAAAAGTACTCAAAATGTTAGCAGCTATGCATATTGTATAGATGCCAACATTTAAATTTATTCTGGAGTATTTTCAGTCCAGCTTTTTCTTCATACCACTTATTTTTTAAGGATAAACTTTTCTTATTGCATCGAAGTTATACATTGGAGAAAATTTTTCTATAAATAAAGTGGTGCAAAATAAAGGCGGGGCTATAAATACTTCGGAATAAATTAAAATATTGTCATCTATGCATATAGTAGAAAATTTTACAACAAATAAAGTGATGCTGGGGCGCATTCTCCGCCATTTTTAGGGTACTTTCAGGAATGAAAAATTCAGACTTTTTTACTATCAGTATTTTTATAGAGATATTTTTGGTATTTTCTTAGTAAAATATCATGATTAAACAGGATAGAGGTTTTTGTGTAAAAATAGTGGTAGTAAAAAAGGCGGAAGTTTCTCATCCTCGAAAGAGCCCTAAAAAAAAGGGGGGGGGGGGTTATGGCCTCTGGTGATTTGAAAAAAGGGCGGATGCTAACAGTAGTGCTTTCGAATAAATTAAAATGCTGTCATATCTATAAATGTGGGGGAGGGGATTTCTTATATCTGTATTCTTCTTTTTCCTCTTTTTTCTTTTTGTTTATTCGTATAAATATATTGCACATCTGTAATTGTAAAATAAATTTAAACTAACATCAAATGCACTGACCAGGGCTACGAACTTTTTAATTTTTTTCTGTAGCATTAAGGGCCCACCAGCGACCGAGTGGTTCTGCTCTCAAAGCTGGTAGACGGGAAGTACTGGGTTCGATACCATGTCGCGCTCATCAACCTAGCCGTTCAGAGTTTACCGTGGGTTCTCCAAAACTTGCGTAAATACGGCTAGGACCCCTTAGAAAGACCACCACGGAAGACATTTCACCTATAGGCCTAGGACCCGAGCGTAGTCAGTCGGCCTTAAACCCTACAACCAACCAACCAACCAACCGTAGTATTAATAGTACCGCCTTTTTTCATACCACTTTTTTAGAAAAGAACATTTCTTTTTATTTAACCGTGATTATATATTGAAAAAAAAAAAATACTTCCATACAAATAAATATGTGAGAAGAAAAGGCGGGTACTAAGAGTACTACAGAAGGAATTAAAATGTTGGCAGTTATGCACTTACAATAAAAATAAACCATTTTGTGAAAATTATTTTTATATATAGAAAACGAAATTTTTCTTTTCTTACCTTTTCTCCACCATACATTTTTTTTTTTTTTACAATTTTTTAAAGCATTTTATTTTTTGATCGTATTAAATATTATCCAAGTTGTATCCATATAATGAAAGTTCATATATATATATATTTTAAAAGTCATTTTTAATTTATTTCTGCGTTTAAATTTATTTATTATTTTACATTAATAGATTTATTCACTTTCTTCATTATTTATGTTCATATAGAATAGTTAAGAAAAAAAAAAAGTTGTTTCAATCTAATTTCTTCAGTTTCCTAAAAAAAAAATAAGAGATAAAATAAGTCATACTTTATTACCTACCAGGCATTTTTCAACGAATCTCTGCTATAAAATCACGTCTTCCTAATTAACTATAGAAATTTCTAAGTGCAGAATTGAAGCAGCAGTAACATTTTAATAGAGCGAAAAATTTTGTACAATTTCATCCTTCTTTAATGGATAAAATTGTGCCTAATTAGCTTAAAATTTCTAAATTTAAGTAATCTTTATAACATAGGGAAATTTTGAGTTGCTAATTGAAAACTTTCAGGATTCGCACAAGTACTTGTTATTCTAAAATGATAAGCATTACGAATTAAATTCTGTATTTCAGGTTTATATAAGTAACTTTTATTTGTTTAAAATTATGTAAGAAAGTCATATAACATTCTCCATGTACTTTTCTAGTCTAAATGTCTTCGTTAAAACTAAAATTTATTTAAAAATAAATATCAATGTGTATGTTATTATGGGATGCTTGAAAATTAATAAATATTATGTAAAAACATACTAACCCCTTCCTTCTCGCTCCCGTGATATTCACGGGCAGTGACCATGCCCCACGTGCATTTTTCCTTTAACATTTTACGGTACATGAAAGCACTAGCCAGTACCAAATTATATATAATGTATTTGATAATGTGTAGAGAATAAATTTATATATTATTCATATATTTATTTTCAATCTATTTTTTTTAATTAGACAATAATGTGGACTTTATAGGTATGTCTTTGAAAAATATGCGACCGTTAAGGGGTTAAGGCGACAAGTTATGTAGAACACACATAAACCACACACATACATATAACAGAGCTCGAAGTCACTACTCTTTTTTCAGGACTCTTTCAATGATGAGAAATTTCCGTATTTTTTCCTAACACTATTTTTATACAGAAATCTTTATTGTATTTTTATTGTAATGTGTCGTGATTAAATAGGATAGAGATTATTACATAAAAACAGTGATAGTAAAAGGTGAAAATTCCTAATCCTCGAGAGTTTCCTGAAAAAAGGGTGGAGACTTCGAGCTATGATATAAAGATGAAATGACTGCATAGCTACCAACCTAGTCCTTAAGATTGTTAGTTTTCGTTCCTTTTTCCGAGCCACTTAATTTTTAGAGCGATTCTCTTCACATTTACTTACGATGAAATAAGAAGAAAAGTACTCTAAAAAAGACTGGTGTGAAAAAAAGGTGTAAAGGGGCGGGAACTAACAATTCTTCAGATTTTGTTCGCAGCTATGTGATTGCATTATCTTAAGAACAGGTCCAATTTGTTTTACTTAAATGAATAAAAAGAATAAACGAGATTTAGAAACTATATAGAAGATGGAAATAGCGGAAAAATAAAGTTTTTCTTCTTTCTTATAATACTTCATGAGATGCATATGCATACTTGCCAACCTAACCCGGAAGATTGTTATTTTCTGCCCCTTTTTGTACACCACTTAATTTTTAGAGTAATTCTCTTCAAATACATACTTGCCAACCATCTCATTAATAATCGTAACATTGTTACACCCTTTAAAAATACGCCCCCTTTTACCCGCTTTATATTCAGAGTAAATGTCTCCAAATGCAGTTACGACTAAATAAGAATAACATTATTCTAAAAAAAGAGTGGTGTGAAAAAAAAGGCAGTACGAAAAATGTTATGATTCATAATGAGATGGTTGGCAGCTATGCAAATATATTTATGATTAAATAAGAAGAAAAGTACTCTAAAAAAACTAGTGTGAAGAAATAGGCGGAAAAGGGCGGGACTAACAACCTACGGGGTTAGGTTGGAAAGAATGCGTATGTATAGTATCCAACTTTTTTTAAGAATAACCAACAATATTCTCTTTTCCAATACAATTAACGGTAGATAATGAGTAAGAATTTGTTACTTAAATTTTCTATTAAATTTTTTTGGTATCACATCTTTTGAGAAAACCGGAAAAGATAGCAACTAAGCGTATGTGATGATTCTTGTACTAATTGCAAAACTGGAAATCCTGATAAAACAAATTTTTTTCCATCCTGATCATTAGTTATCAAATATAAGTTGCGAAGAGAAGTGCAAAAATGACATATTATGTACTGAAAGCAAATTCTTCGGCTTCACAGATACGTTAAATATTGGCAAATTTTTGTATATTTCTAAATGTTCAGATAATATCTCTAACTTTTGAAAATAAATAATTGCTACAGTCTCATTTTAAAAGAAATAGAATTTTTTTCCTCTTAAGTTTTAAGGCTTGTTTCACATAAAAAATGCTATTTAATATTATTGGTGCAGAAAATTAAGAAAATTCAAAGACTGTAAGAACTATGAAGTAGTTGAAATATATTCAATTCTAAAACCTTATTGTTATATTTGAGAGCAATTAAATGTGTAGTTTTATCTAAAAGAACAGAAATTCATTTCATTTATACGAGTAAAATGTGTCTTACAGAGCTTACATGCATTAATATCTTTAATACAATTATTTTCTTTTCTTTTATCAGACCATAGACGTTCATGCATGGAGGAATGTTAATAAAAGTAGTTTTGTTTGAAAACATCTCAAATATTTATGCATATATGTAAGTATGTATATCATATAGCCAATCATCTGATTAACAGAGCTGCCAACCTAATCCGGCAAATTGTTAGTACCGCCCATTTTTCTACACCACTTAATTTTTAGAGTTTTTCTTTTCTTGATTCATCGTAAATATATTTGAAGAGAAGTACTCTAAAAATTAAGTGGTGTAGAAAAATGGGCAGTTCTAACAATTTACCGGATTAGGTTGGCAGCTCTGCATTAATAATCGTAACATTGTTACGCCCTTAAAAACACGCCTCCTTTTCCACACCACTTTATTTGTAGAGTAAATGTCTCCAATACAGTTACGACTAAATAAGAATAAATTTACCCGAAAAAAAAAAAAAAAAGGGCGGTTACGAAACATGTTACGATTCATAATGAGATGGTTGGCAGCTATGATATATATATATACAGAGATGCCAAGTTATAACGGATAGTCAGTAATCTTAATACCGGAAATTTTTTAATGTATTCTTTTGTAATAATTATCTGCAATTTAATAGGATAACTTTTATTTTTTCTTCATTGTGGTACAGTTGGCCCCGCTTAAACGAATAGCTACCGTTCCAACTATATTAATTCGATTAAGCGGGGTATTTAATTATGCGGGGATGACTAGGAACGCAATTGCATGTATAACTATAATGGTTTTATGCTTACATGAAAAGGCAAATGGTCGATACCTCTTTCTTATTTAAATATTTAACAAAACTTTTGCTAAGTTAAAATATTATAGTAATTTATAAATGCAATTAATGCTGGAATAAATATAAAATAAAATGTACTTACAATTTTACTTTTAACAAAAAAAAAAAAAAAATCAGTTGTGATTGATTATTTTAACATAGACTTAACTAAACATCTTTCGATTTATTTTTCTAAAGCACATAAATAGATTATAATCGCTTCTATGAGACTCAAAATGACGATGAATAATGTTAACCCTTTGCGGCGCAAGACAATTCAGTTTATTTAAATTATACTGCCACCGGAATTCATGAACTAAGTTAAACTAAAAGAAATTTTTAATTTTAAGGTTAAAAAAACCGGCCTTTTCTGATATGTTATAAACGTAAATTTTTGCTAAAAAATTTCCGGGATGAATTTTTGCAGCTGGATCTTAAATTTTGCGTCCTCGCAGCGAGGACAGCGCGCGTTAAGGGGTTAAAGGATTTTGCAACTTCATTTATCGTTCGCTTGCTCTTTATCACTTTCATTTAAAGGTTTTATTGGAAGATTAAACTCTTCATCTCTTTCTGTTTCTCCATCTTTATCCACATCTACGAGTTCATAAAGTTCTTTTCAAACGTTCTTTTTACAATTCGTTTGAAAACTTTCAAAATTTGTGATTTCTAATTCCCGGAGATAATTTGTATTTTAATTTCTAATTCTCTCATCAGTAGCTGATTTTATAAATTTGGCTTTTGCAAAACAATTTTTATCACCTCGGCAGGAATACCGTCTCATGTTTAAAGAGCATGCCTTAGTTATGTAAGGTTCTTAAAAGAAGAACGAAATTTTTTGGGGGGAATGAGAGGAAAAATTTGCCCAGAAATAAAGGAATTTTATTTAAGAAACTTTGAGTGTTTATGCGATTAAGCGGGGTGGCGTTGTAAAAAATATTTCTTTAAACGAGGAAATTTAACATTCTTCTACGGGAAAAAAATTGGTTCTATAACTTTATATTCTTATAATCGGGGTATTAGATTATCCGTTACCCGATTAAGTGGGAACGACTGTATGAAACTAATTTTTCGTTAGTAGTAACTTGGCATCTCTGTATATATAGGCATATATATATATATATCTTATAAATTAAGAAAACGAAAAAAGTTTACAAATTAAGAAGATAAAAAAAGATTTCTATAACCGACAAATTAAGTATATATATATATATATATATATATATTAATATAAAGAAGTTTTATATTGGTATATAATTTACCCAATCTAATGTTTATTCTTTCAACAGATCTTCAACCAAAGTACTGCCTAAGACTTTTTTGACTGTTTCTCATAGATTATTACACTCAAAAAGGGAAAAATTATTAAAAAAAAATCCGTCACATTATTTTATTTATTTATTTTATTTTTTTCAAAACTCCTATTTTTACTTTAATTTTGTGCGGAACAAGAAATTTGGTATCCTATAGACATACCCTTTAGCATACTAATTAATATTCCGTAGTATTGTTAGCCCCACCTTATTTTTCATACCAGTATATTTTTAGAGTATTTTTCTTCTTATTTAATAGCAATTGCATTTGAAGAACATTATTCTAAAAATTTATTGGTGGGAGAAAAAGAGCAGGACTAACAATGCTACGGAAGATTAATAGGATGTTGGAGGGTATGCCTATAGACAGAGCCTGATTTAGGCCGGGGCACTCCGTCACCGGAATATTTTTACAATTATTTTTTACTGCATATCATAAGAATTCCACGTTTTGACTAGGAAATTATTTTTATAAAAAATGAACGGAGTAAAACAATCGAATTTACTTATGATTATTAGACACCAGAATTCTTTTAAAATAATTTTTAATGAGAATTTTTTGTTTAATATAAGAGGAAAGTATTGCTTAAAAAATAATGGTGTAAGTATAAATAATATGTGCCCCGGTCTAAATCAGTCCCTGCCTATAGATCATACTTGCCAACATGCTCATTAATATTACGTAGTGTTGCTAGTCCCGCCCTTTTTTTTCTCACCAGTAATTTTTTAGAGTAATATTTTTCAAATTTAATTACTATTAAATAAGAAAGAAAATAATACAAAATATACTGGTGTGAAAAAGAAGGCGGGCTAACAATACTAAGGAATATTAATTAGGATGTTGGCAAGTATGCCTATGATTAAAAAAAAAAAAAAAAAAAAAAAAAATGTACAATAATTATTTCTTATTAACATCGTTTTTAAGAGTAAATTTTAAAAATAATGTAAAATGTAAAATAGGATCGATCATACTTGCCTATTTTAGCTCTTTTTAGCTATCGGAAAATTTTCATAGAAATTTTTTATATATTTCTGTAATAATTATCACTGGTTGAATAAAATAACAATTTCTATTAAAATTCCATGTTGAACAAAGGAAAGGAGTAAAAGTGATAGAGTGATCGGAGGGATATCAAAAACAAGAAGAAAACGTGTCACACATACAAAAAAAAAAAAAAAAAAAAAAAAAAAGACAGTTAAATTGTTAAATACAAGTGTATCATAATAAATTGTTTATTTAATTATAAGGATGAATATATTTATTCTTTTATTATATAATGAAATTAGAGATTTTATATTTTAAACCCCTATTATTTTGCAAAAAAATCTCACTTGTTGAACAGAAATGGAGGTCACATAGCTGCCAACATTCTAATTAATATTCCGTAGTACTGTTAGAATCCGTCCAATTATCTACATCGCTTAATCTTTAGAGTAATTATCTTGAAATATAATTACGATTAAATAAAAAGACAAATACTCAAAAAAAAAAAAAAAAAAAAAAAAAAAAAAACAGTGTGAAAAAAAGGCGGGTACGAACAATACTACGGAATATTAATTAGGATGCTGGCAGCTATGAGGCCATTTTTGGATTTAGCATCCTCGAAAACGATAGTTTTCGCCAAAAATTTCATATAGTTTAAGTATTATTATATTTTTTTTTTCCAGATCTGTGCAATCATATATCCAAGCACTTTTTCTTTTGCATCCTTTTTCTGATGTTCTGATGAATACTTTTCTTCTTGTTTAATCATTGGAGGAAATAACTCTTTAAAATAAAGGTGGAGTGAAAAATGGGTGTCTACCATAGTTGCCTGCTTTTACGCTTTTTGAACATTGGAAATTTTTATTTTATTAAATCATTTAAAATTACTAAAGAAACATAACAACAACAAAAAAAAAAAAAACATAAAAGTTTTTTAGCAGCGAAAATGCGTAAAAGCTGGCAACTATGGGTTACTAACAATGCTTCGGAATAAATGAGAAATGTTGGCAGTTCTGTTCAACAGCATAACTGCCAACCTTTTTAATTTTTTAATTAGATTTATCACCATTATTATTATTTTTTTTTTAAGGAAAATGTCTCATATATTTTCGACGATTAAATACGATAAAAACAAATATAAAAATTTTCTGGTATTAAGTCTCCCTAGAAAATTGGGAGAGTTAACACCTAAGCAACAGGTATAAGGAATTTGCATATTCTTTAGTTATTTTAATTCTTTTATAGAGAACATTGTAAGGATATTTTTTACGCAGTTCTAATATGATATATTTGTATTGATTGATTTATCTATATACTAAATAAAGTTTAAATATTAAACGTAATAGTCAAAAGTAGTTGATTTTTACAATCAATGTACGAATTATCAAGTGTTGACAAAACTTTTTTTTTTTTTTTTCTCCTCTCCTTTTCCTTTTTTTTTTTTTTTTTTTTTTTTTTTTTTTTTTTTATGAAATAAAGAAGCAAAGAAAATTTATTACGCGTAACATGCCAAATGCCCCCCCCCTTTAAAAAAAATTATATATATTTA
The DNA here is from genome assembly GCA_963930645.1 of Salticus scenicus. NCBI lineage: Eukaryota > Metazoa > Arthropoda > Arachnida > Araneae > Salticidae > Salticus > Salticus scenicus. The sequence goes on along the minus strand of OZ005651.1, from coordinate 219,721,519 downwards.
CATTCTTTTTATTTCACTTTTTAATAAATGGAATGAAAAAAACAATTACATTTATGTTCTTATACTTTTTGGCATTAAGTTTGATCTAACGCGTGGTTGCTCAAAGAAAAAAGGTTTGTGACAAACGTATTCCTAATTATCCTATCTGAATTAATACTTTTTTAATCAAAAAAGAAATAAATAAAATTTCTCTCCTGTTTATAAAACCTTGCTTAGCCCTATCTTATCTTTTCTTTTTGTAAAGGAAAAAAAAAAAAAAAATCAAAAGATTTTTTTTTTTTTTTTAGTGTTTATAATTAAGTAGGGATACAGGGTGTAAAATTGAAAATCCTTCTTGATTCATATTAGTTTTTCAATATTTTAAATTAAGTTAAGAATACCTATCTCGTTTAGAATAAATCAGTAATATAAGACAAGATTTTGCAATTACCATCTGGTACTTTTAAATTAAAATGGATGGAATTTGTTTCTCGCCTTTTAATTTAAATTTTATTTTATTTAAATAAAATTATAAACAATTCTGCAACATTTTTCTAAAAATTCTAGCTTGTGCAGTAAAAATGATTAACGTTTTACTCTCAAGGTATAACATCGATGAGAATTTTGAATCCATTCTTTATTTTCAAAATTTGTTAAATAATTTTCCAAAAATTAATAGAAATAAGGAATTATTCTAGAAGAAAAAATATTGTTTTAGAACTGCATCACTGCTAGCTATCCTTATTTTTGAACTCTTCTTCAATTATTTATCTTCGTCTTTTTAACTTCAGATTTTTCGTTACTAAATGAAGTAAAAATATTAATATTAAAATTAGTGGTGGTAGAAAATCCGGAGCATAGTTGCCGACTTTAGTCCCTTTTGGTTACCGGAAAATTTTAATAGAAAGTTTTTCTATATTTCTCTAACAGTTTTCATTTATTAAATAAACTAAAAAATTCTATAGGTATAACGTTGGCAACTATGGTTGTTAGCTATATAATTGAATATCTCAATAATAACATTTTGTGATATGTACAGTCAGCTAAAAAAAAAAAAAAAAAAAAAAAAAAAAACGCCCCCCCCCCACCTAATTTCGCCGTAAATTATCGTAGAAACATGCGACTGGAACCGATCAGTTTGTAATAATTTTTAGTTTATAATGTTATAGTTAGATTTTACTTAGGGGGTCGTCTACATATTAAAACTGACATCAACTTAATTTTCTTCAATAGTAACCCCCCTTTTTTATAATTTATTTGATTTCTTTAGATCAAATCATCACGGAAAATGGTATAAGTTTATATATTTCGCTCAATTTTTCATAGAGTTATAAGCTGTCAAAGTTTGGGGATGCTAATGTTAAATGAATGTGACAAACATTAAATCATATCTTCCGAAATAATTATGATATTTAAATTCTGTTTTTTTTTATTCGTTAGAATGAAGTGACCCAAACATATTCCATGCAAATTTTTGCTAAAAAAACATTTTTTGAATTATGAAAATCATTAATAAATTCATATTTGAAAAAATTATGAATTATGACCTATGTTAATTTTTGCACGAATAGAACGGGCATCATCAAAAACATGGATTTCCAAATTTACAGCTCGTTCCTAACATTATTTTTTGAGTTACAGTGATATTTCACTTTTTATTCCTGTTAGGGGGCCGTCACTTGTTATAATCTGTATCCTCTATACAGAGCCTGATTAAGGGGGAAGCACACATTATTTATACTTACACCGTTATTTTTTAACAAATACTTCCCTCCTATAATAAACAGAAAATTCTCATTAAAAATTATTTTAAAAGAATTCTGGTGTCTTATAACGGTGAGTAGATTAGATTGTTTTACACCGTTCATTTTTTATAAAAAATATTTCCTCGTCAAAGCGTGGAATTTCTATGACATAAAGTAAAAAGTAATTGTAAAAATATTCCGGTGAGAGCGGAGATAATGTGTGCTTCCCCCTTAATCAGGCTCTGCCTCTATAAGTAAATGTTTGTACATAATTTGACGGAAAACTATTTTAATTTAATTTATGTTATTTTTATTGTTTCCTAAGCAATATTTCGATGTTTATTATACAAACTGGCATATTTTTGTAAAATTATCACAATGTAGGCGAGGGATTGTGAAAGAATTTCAAAAGAAAAGAAGCCCCGCCCCGCCTCTGATTCGCTGAAAAACTTAAAAAAAAAAGACTAATTTGCATATTCCTATTTGACTCTATATGTGACGCTGGTATGCATAAATCACAATGGTATTTACTACATCGATTGTTGAAGACAAAACTTAAATGATTTAATTACAAATATGCAAAATTATTTTGTTTTATATTATAACGTTTTAGAAAATTTGTGAAAAGGCGTGGCTTACGGTACAAGAGAGGAATATATCCGATCCTAATATGTTAAGTCTTTCTTCATAAGTATTAAATATCTTTTTCTAGTTTTTCGCTGCTAAAATTTTATTTTAACCCTGTTACACTTTTTTTTCGCATTTCAATATTCAAGAGTACGTGCACCTCTAGTTAAATATCATGTTTTAGAAAATACGGTACAGCGAAACTGATTGCATGAAACAGCAATTATGCATTCGACAATCGTTTTATTATTATTATTATGAATATTTAATAATTTTAAAAAGATTTTTTACCATGAATTTTCTGTTTAAATTTTGTTGTGACATATTTGCATTTGGTTACTGTACCGTTCGTAAGCTTTGTGTTATTTAAAATTTATCCCATAATGTAACATAATAAAATATCAAATTTCTATTAAAAGTTTTTTAATACAGAATCAAATAGTGAATTTTTTTTTTTTTTTTTTTTAAGTTTATAAGATTTATTATTGGAACACAGCTCAATAGTATTTATTTTCAATTTCCTAATCACGAAATCAAAGTCACAGTTATTATGGAATAAAAATCTAAAACAAAGGAATAGTCTTATTACTTTCAAATATATAGATATTGATCTTACAGAATCCTGACATTTCATTTAAAAGACTTTAATCGTCTAAATTTGAAAGTTCAAAATAAAATAAGTTAATATAAATGCTTTTAAAGTTGAAACGGGAAGATTTCAAAATATATGAAAATTTGCATTTGTGTTTTGAACATTTTGGTGCGTCAGATATTAAAAACAATATTTTAATGATGAGCTGAACCTGAGCTTAAGGGCCCTCTTCACTCACCGCCGCCGGAAGCCGAAACTAATGCTATTCTATGGGAAATTTTTCTTTACAAATAACTTATTAACTAATACATATTTTTAAATTCTGTTTTCACATTCTGAAAGTTCCCGGCTGTAAAATTGACGCACCTTTTCTAAAAAATTATTTTTTTATTTTTTTATATTTTATTTTGAAGCTGCAAAATACGAATTTTCAATATGTGAATTTTTTTCATTTTGCAATTTCGAAATAAAATATTAAAAATTAAAAAAATGCATTTTTAAAAAAGGTCCGTCAATTTAACAGTTGGGAATTTTCTGAATGCGAAAACAGAATTTAAAAATATGTATTAGTTAATAAGTTATTTGTAAAGAAAAAATTCCCATAGAATAGCATTAGTTTCGGCTTCCGGCGGCGGTGAGTGAAGAGGGCCCTTAAGAGAGGGTGGATCCAGCTATTTAGCACAAGTGATATCACCTGACTAAAACAAGAATAAACAACATTTTAATTTACTCCGGGGTATTTTTAGTCCACTGTTATTCCTTTTTTTTTTTTTTTTTTTTTTTTTTTTTTTTTTTTTTTGACAGTTTTAAAAAACTGTCAATTAAAAAAGAAAAAAAAAAAATTAAACTTTTGCGTATTTTGTAAAACAGACTTAATTTTGTTAGTCAACTTCAATTAAAAACCAAGATGTTAAAGAAAGTATAAAGCTCCATTCGCAGGAAATGACCACTAAAATAGACGGAAATATAATTTTAAATCATGTGTCAAATAAAAATAAAATCTATAGTCTTCAGTATCCATATATTTAATTAATATTTAAAATAAATAATATTTTATGAGATAATTTTGCAATGAACAATTTCATAATTTCACTATAATGAAGTAACAGGGGGTTTGTATTTTAAAATACATCTTTCTCATGTATCTCAGAAAATTAAATGTTATTATTATTATTATTATTATTATTATATATTTTTTAATTTCACAACTAGCTACAGTACGCTTATGTCCTATTTACATTAAGCTTTGATATGGAAGCTATGTTGCTGTTTTTCGATGCTGCGAAATTTACAAAATATATTTGTGTTAATATACTATACAGGTAGAAAAATAATTATATAATATCAACAAAACTTCTTTAATCAATATGTTTATATACATCACTGTATGGAATGTTTATATATGAATATTGTATTTATTTTTAATGAGACATATAAACACAAAATACTATAAAAAAAAAAAAAAAAAAAAAAAATGTGTTATAATTTTTTATAAATCAAGCGAAATATATATGCATACTTGCCAACCTAACCCGTAACATTGTTAGTTCCCGCCCCTTTGTGTACACAATTTAATTTTTAGAGTAATTAACTTCAAATACATTTACGATTAACTCATTGAGCGCCACGCGAATTCTTATGGAAATCTCATTCAGGCCACACGCACTGCTTAGAAGCGTGTTATGTTTATCGAGTTTCAATAAACCCCATTAGGCCTTAACGATATAATCCTATAAAAATCCTATAATTAAAAAAAAAAAAAAATAAATAAATAAATAAAAAAAAAATGTAAATAAATTGTCAGTAATTACTTAAAACTATGTAAATTCTGTAGTTTTATATCATATTTTACACTGCCGGCTGACTTGCCCTAAACGGAAAGATCAGTGTCAGCCACCGATGGCTGACATGGCGCTGAACCTGTTAAATAAAGAAAAAATATTCTACAAAGACTGATGTGAAAAAAATGTACGGAAAGGGGCGGGACCAATAATCCTCCGGGTTAGGTTGACAAGAATGTATATACATAGAGCAATGCCAGAAAATGTTCTTTATTTTTCATGAACCGGATGAATGGTACCTTTTTTCTGAATAGTCTATGTATAAAATATAATGCTGCTTTAAAGACCCTTTAAATGAAAAGTTTTATTACATAAAGTAATTTTCTGGCACTCTACAACTCCCAAATGACACACAATACGAAACCCCGCCCTTTTCCAGTGTTTAAAGGGTATTAACGTTTAATATGCTTTCTTTCGTTTTGATCTTTCCTCCTCCCCCTTATCTCCTTCATTTTTCCTTAAAAAAAAAAAAAAAAAAAAAAAAAAAAAAAAACACTGCAATCTGACACAATTTTGTTAACTTAGACTGATAATTATACAGAGAATTTTAACAGGAACAGAGAGGAGAGAACATTTTAAAAGTATGATTCATAATAAAGTTCTATTTTTATGTATTTATTTTATTTGTGTTCATGCGATTAATTGTTTTCTTGTGTTTACGAGGAAATCTTATCATTTTCACATTGCTAATTTATAAAATATAGTTTTTTGTTCTCAATATATTGAGAAATAAATAAATATATATATATCTGCGAGAATATCGAACATTTCTCTTAATATTAATTAAGCCAAGGCACATTTTTAAAATCCTCGATAATGAAATTATAAAATTCTGCATTCGAAAAGCTTCATGTATGTGTAAATCACAAAATATTAGTATTTAAACGTGTGGCTAATCTGACGCAAAAAAATTAACTTTTATTTAATTTCTAACTATTTAAATTTTGAATACATAAATTAACATTACAATCTGTATTCTTTTTATAAAAAGTTTATAAAATAAAGACTTAACTTGTAAATTGTATTCAGAGAAAAAAAAAAAAGAAAGAAAGAAAGAAAACGAAAAAAAAAAATATATATATATATGTTAGGCAAATTTTATGCATATTTTGTAAAATCATAGAATTTAGGAAACTTAAATATTTGATATTTTTCCCATAATCGATGCGTACAGATATATTCATTATGACACCTCTCTCTCTCTCTCTTTTTTTTTTTTTTTTAATAGAGTAATGTAACATTTTGACTTTTTCAACTGAAGATTTAGATTAAGGGTAGGCAGCCTTTCTACACCCACCGTCCACTTCGGTATCTGTGTTAAGAGTAGAATTTTAGAACATCCCATTAAGTAGTAGGATTTATTATTTTGCATATTAATTTGTTACACATTATAAAATATAAAAGTAAAATAATATCGTGGAGATTTATGTAAAAGTTTTTAATAATGTCATGAAAAAAAAAAAAATAATTAATTAAAAAAATAAATAAATAAAAATAAAAAAATCTGTTTTAATATTTTTAAAATGTCAATTAAATTAAAGAAAATGAAAGTACTGTAGTATCAGAACAAACTCTCATTGTCACTGCGAAACGGCCGTGGGAACCAGGTTGAGTGCCACCGTTTCAGACAATTATACGGCAGCTTGAGTTAAAATAATTTTGAATTTTCAAACAAATTTAAAACCATTTACCTTTTTTTTTCTTTTGACAGATATTTTAACCGTTAAATTGCTAAGCAGCGCGATAGCGCTGCTATGTTAATTCTCGAAAACTGCTAAGCAGCGCTATCGCGCTGCGAGAGGTAAAATTCAGATATCATCGGAATTTTAATTTAATTTTTTTACTTAAGCAAAATCAATCAGTTGATCGAAACTTCTCGATTATGTGAAACAGTTGGCCATGTTACGTCGCGACAGTATTTTGGACGATGATTCGACTCATAATGATACGAAGAATGATGAGATATTGGAAGCAAATAATGAAGAAAGGGACGAAGAATGCGTCATAATGCATCGGAGAAAAAAATTTCGGATACTGAGTGATTCTTCTTCTTCTTCTTCAAAATTGGAAACGGAAGAGCTTGTGACAGCGGATATAAACAACGAAGATAGTGATAAAGGAAGCGTCATAATACATCGAAAGAAAAGATTACGAACAATGAGTGAATCTTCTTCTTCTTCTTCGGAAGCAAAAGAGCTTACTTTTACCGATATTTCCTCAACAATATCATTTTCTAAAGCAACAAAAGTCTTTTTTGAAATACCTGGACCTAGACACGTACCTTCTTCAGATGCGAAACCTATATAGCCTATTTCAACTTATTTTTTACTACATCACTGCTCGAAACTATCGCAAAAGAAACAAACAGGTATGCTTCCCAATTTTTGAATTCACGAATTTTATCGGAAAATTCTCGGGCAAAAAAGTGGACTCCAATAACAGTACAGGAAGTCAAAGCATTCATTGCTGTGTTACTGGAGATGGGTATAACAAGAAGACCAACAGTTGACAGTTATTGGAAAAAGGATTCTAGGCAGATACCATGGTTTGGGAAAATGTTTTCCAGAGATAGGTTCCTATTGATCTTGAAGTTTTTTCATTTGGCCGACAACAGACAATTAGCTGAACCAGGCCATCCAGAATATGACCCATGTGGCAGGTTTGATACTCTTGTGAAACATGAGAATTCTGTATTTCACCAGCACTATGTACCACATAAACAATTATTTATTGATGAGTCGTTAGTTGGTACTCACTGCCAGTCGTCAATAAAACAGTATCTCCCAAATAAGAAGCACCACAAGTGGGGAATCAAATTTTGGATGTTGTGCGACTCCATTACAAAATATTGCTTGGGATTTTTCTGCTACAAAGGCGCCAAAAATGCAGAAGATAAAGCTTTGATTAAAAAATATGGTCTTGGATTTACAGTAGTTCAAAAATTGTTATCAGAGGGAAATTATTTAAACAAAAGCTACCATTTGTTTACGGATAATTTTTACACAAGCTTACGTTTGGCCAAAGCACTATTGAGAAAAAATGCATACATAACTGGAACTATACGACGAAATAGAAAAGAAGTTCCTCTAGAAGCTAAGAAAGTAAATGTATGAGAAGCTAAATATTTTGCATGTGGAAATGTTTTGATGTGTTCTTTCAAGGACAAGAAATCGAAACCACATCCTGTGTTACTAATTTCATCAAATTCAGATACCAAGAACGTGACCATCAAAAAGAAGAGAGGAATTTTCGAATACGAAAAAGAAAAACCAAGCATGATCCACGACTACAAATTCATGGGAGGAGTGGACGAATCAGATAAAATGTTATATGTGTACTTGGATGAGAGAAGGACTCTCAAATATTGGAAAAAGGTTGCTTTTAATATATTTGGAAGAATGGTATTGAACGCCTACATTTTATATACATCGAATAGTACAGAGAAAAATATTAGTAGGCTTCAGTTTACATCTCAAATAATTGAAGATATTGAAAAAGAATGGATCAGAGCCTGATTTAGGCCGGGGCACTCTCTCACCGGAATATCTTTACAATTATTTTTTACTGAATATCATAGGAATTCCTCGTTTTGACTAGAAAGTTACTTTTATAAAAAATGAACGGTGTAAAACAATGAAATTTACTCATGGTTATTAGACACCAGAATTATTTTAAAATAATTTTTAATGAGAATTTTTTGTTTATTATAAGAGGAAAGTATTGCTTAAAAAATAATGGTGTAAGTATAAATAATGTGTGCCCCGGTCTAAATCAGTCCCTGGAATGGATAGCTTTCAGAAATAGTGAATTAACACAAACATCTCCTTCGAACAAAAAATTCGCCTTAGAAAAATTACCTGGACGAAATTTACGTCAATGTGTGGTCTGCAGTAGCAAGCGGAGTGGGATAAAGCGTTCCAACCTCATCTGCGCTCACTGTAAGAAAGGGCTGCATGGCCTTTGTGCAGGAAAGCACCATTGTTGAACATTATCTTTTCCTTATTTTTCTTTTACATTTTCTTTTACAAGAAGTAATATATATATTTGTTTATTTATTTTCTAAAGTTCTTTGCATTATTTATTTGTAAACACAGATAGAATTAATAAATTAACTGATAATTGTATGCGTGATTGTGTTTTATTTCATAACATTTTTTTTTTTTTTTTTTTTTTTAATGCTTAAAAGATATCATCAGAAGACAACGTCAATAGTTTTATCATTGAAATCAATTAAATGTAGTTCTTTCGAAAAGAAATATCTGACGTGATTTTCGATGCATAAAATATTACGACGCTCATTTCATCATTTTTAAAATATATATATCTTTATTTTAGTGAAATAAGTTGGAAAAAAATAAGAATGGGCGGAGTCTCGATAAAATCTTATAAAATTACAAACCTCTTCACTACACTGAATTGCATATTTGGAGAAATATATTAAAATTGGATTTTTTCACTGCTCTTAAATTTTCGTAAAACAATGTGTGTGAACAATTATTAATGTTAAAACACGTTTTTTGTTTTTATTCATCCTTTAATGATACTTAAATTGGCCTTTTACATACGCTACAGCAAGGCGTGGCTTTCATTAATTAGGTGAGTTTTTATAGATCATTAGAAAATTTCATATTTTATTTCTGTAGAAAGAGCTGTCGAGGGTAAATGATTTATCTATAAAAATACACATTTATATATAACATTTCAATTGCTGCTTACTTAATTTTTTTTTTTTTTTTTTTACTGCGCGGCGTAGTTTTCCAGCTGGCATGAATGGGTTTCGAATTTTTTACAAAACTAAATATTCACACCGGAAAAACTTTTATTGAGGTCGAAAACAGCCATAGCATTTTAGGGAAAGGTTTCAGAAAGTGCTTCAGCATTCAAACGGTTAATATCTAAAGCTATTTAATTTTCTTCGTATGAAGTGAAGTATTTGATGTTTAATCAACAGAAACCAATAAATATCTTTTAATTCATAAACTAACTCAGAGAGTTCTATGAATTAGTCATTTTTTATTTTATAATTAACATTTCTAAAATATTTTTCCGGTGTGAAACTTAATAAAAAATATGCTAGGTGGTAGATCATGATTTATATTTTCTAAATGTATAGACGGACCCCTAATACATTTTCACGTGTAACTCTATTTAGAATTGATTTAAAGTATATAAATAGGTATGTTTTCCGAGGTACACCGTCAAAATAGCCCAAGACAAAATAGCCCCGACAAAACAGCCCCGACAAAAGAGCCTTGACAACAAAACAGCCCCGACAAAATAGCCCCGACAAAACGGCCCCGACAAAAGAGCCCCGACAAAATTGCTCCCGACAAAATAGCTCCGACAAAACAGCCCCAGGACAAAATAGCCCCCGACAAAATAGCCCCGACAAAACAGCCCAAGACAAAATAGCCCCAGACAAAATAGCCCCGACAAAATAGCCCCAGGACAAAATAGCCCCAGGACAAAATAGCCCCAGACAAAACAGCCCCGACAAAACAGCCCCGACAAAATAGCCCCCGACAAAAAAGCCCCGACAAAACAGCTCCGACAAAATAGCCCCCGACAAAATAGCCCCAGGACAAAACAGTCCCGTCAAAACAGCCCGGACAAAATAGCCCAAGACAGAATTGCCCCATCAAAATAGCCCCAGACAAAAGCGCCCCGACAAAACAGCATCGACAAAATAGCCCCGACAAAATAGACCCAACAAAATAGCCCGGAAGCATTTATATGATTTAACAGAAAATTTATTTAAATAACTTCTCGACTAGCTAGACATTTAAAACTTTTAGTATAGCTCAAAATACGATGACAATGCATTTTTTTAATACTTTTAGCCAATTTTTTCGGGTCCCGCTGCCTTCGGTAGCGTTTTTATGATTCAATAATCATATTACTTCCCGACTTAAAGGTCTGCACGGGCCGGGTTCGGGCCGAATTTTTCAATTTGCTCTCGGGCCAGGCACGGGCTCAGTTATTTTGTGTATACTCGGGCCGGGCCGGCGTGGATGGTATTTATTCCGGGCTGTGTCGGTCCAAATCTTTTTGTAGTTTCCTCGTTAATCAAGGAAAAAGAAAAAGAAATAATATTTCTTCAGTCTTTTATTTTACATAATTTCACAGGCTTGTATAGCACATAAAATTTTATTTTGTTAAAAAATTTCTGTAACTTCAATTAAAATGAATATCAGTGTGCCTGTTTGAGATTTGATTTTCCGCAAATATTTTTAGCATGTCTCGAAATTAATATATTTTATTTAATGTAATATTAGATGTTTTTTATTCAAAATAGTATGCATGTCATTACTAGTTTGCACACATGTGCAAACAAAAGAAATTAGATACGTTACTGTGTATAAGGCTTTGTGTCCTATGGTCTGAAGAGTTTAGGTGGTATAAAAACAGCAAAAATCATTCCACTGTAACTTTTTCGTGAAAGCTCCTTTTTCTTTTCTCCTGTGCACTGGATGACTGTAGCCTCATTCCTAGCATGTGCGAAAAGCCTATTTTCTATTGAATATGGTTGGATTAGCATTAAAGGTTTGTTTATCGGATCACATGAAAGATTCAGATACATTACGGTATATAAGAGGAAATGATTGAAAGTACATTTTTAATAGTATTAATTATTTTAAATACTTTCCTATATTGTTTGATGAATGCTAATATTTTCGATTCGATTTTCTGTCGTTCTTTGTGCATTTTGTACGTCTGTAATAATGAATTTCTGTTTATATATAATTATCTTGTAAAAGTTCAGCAGCTTTGTTGAAGGACATTCTGTTACTTGGCTATATAAAATCGCTACAAAACACATACTAAAAATCTTTTTCATAGAAAGGCATGCATTTGTTTTTTATTTTACATATTTTTGAAACGGGCCGGGAGGGGCTTGGTTCTCAAAATTTTGGCCCGTGCAGACATCTATCTCGACTAGCTAGAAATTTGAAACTTTTAGAAAAGCTCAGAACACGATGACAATGCCTTTTTTTATTACTTTCAGCCAATTACTATGGGTCCCTGCTGCCTTCGGTAGCGTTTAAACATACCTGGTAACATTTATAATTTATTTCGGAGTACTGTTAGCTCAGCTCCTTTTTCAAACCAGTATGATTGTAGAGAAATTTTCTCCAATATTTAATTACGGTGAAATAAGAAGAAAAGTGCTTTTAAAATATACTGGTGTGAATAAAGGGCGAAGTTAACAGTACTCCGAAATAAATTATAAAAGTTTCCAGGTATGTTTGTATGATACAACAGAAAATTTTAAAAACATGGTACACAAAATGTTCTTTTTATCTTGTAATTATTTAATGTAAAACATAATGCATTTTCGTAAATTGTAAATGACTATTTTTTTAAATGTGGATATGTTATTTTATTTTATATACTTAAATAGGGAATGAAATATTCCAGAAAATTTTTTATTTAAGGTTTTCTATGAATTTACACATTTCGAGACATCTGTCTGTGTGTGTCAGCAAAAGTTCTGTTTGCTGTAACTAAGCCAGTAAGCAGAATTTAACAATACTTGATTTTTTTTTTTTTTCATCTTGAGTTAAATTTGTTCTGATTAACTTTTGTGATACATCGTAAAACAGGTGAACTTTCATGCAGCGATTAAACTCATTTATTCTAAGGCCGTGGTGAACTCCCACTTGGGGCCTACTGTCCCTTAATCTATCCTCCAAATAACTTTACACTTTCATAATTTAAAAAAAAAGAGAAAAACAAAAAAGAAAAACAAATTAAACTTGCATAATTTTATTTTAAGATAAGAATGGTTTAATCAGCAACCACTTCAACTTTATGTGTACAGCGTCGGCAGACCTCAGTGTTATGCTGCGCTGAAATAATTTAATCTTGAGAAATTTTAAGCAACAACAACAACAACAACAACAAAAAAAAAAGAAAACAGAAACTTTTTAAAATTTGTGTGTATAAAATAAATTATCTTGATTGTATTTTGGTGTTTATTAACCGGAAGGTGGCGCTACTCTTCTGCTTATTCCACCATTTAGACTGAGACTATATCGCAGCTTCTATTGAACATTATATACTTTAAAATAAGTATCCGTCGCTTAATTTTCTTTCTCACGTTAAAATTTGCGTGAATATCAGCCGAACGTTGGTTCTGCTATGTTCTAATTTTCCTTGTTTCTTTAAAAGCCATGACTCAAAATCTAATGTGCATAACAACACCATTGTTGTCCTCACTGGATTTTAAAATTGTGTGTATATGGACTGAAAGGTGGTTTAGTGACGTTGTAAATTTTGTTTAAATTTGTGTTTATATCGGCCGAAAGGTAGCGCTGATGCTGATATGCTGTCATTCTCTTTGTTTATGAAAAAGTTTATCTTAAAATCTAATGGGCATAAATGCATCATTTTTTAAATTCTGTGAATTTTACACGAAATGTTGTTTGTTATCGGTTGGAAGGTAACGTTTTTATGTTGTAAATTTCTCTGAATTTTCCTTGCTTATGAAATATTACACATCAAAATCTATTGTGTATAAGTGCACCATTTTTTTCCTACTGATGTTTACGTTTTTGTGTGTATAGGGCGACAGGTGGCGCTAATACGCTGTATTTTTCTTTGATTCTGAAAAATCTGTATGACACACTTCCCGCTATCCAATTTTCACCAAAAGTTCGAAAAATCATATATACACCAGACCTGCCTCAATTCTGAAGTTTCGTAGTTCTATCTTTTTTTTTTTTTTTTTTTTTTTTTTTTTCTTTTGAGATATGAGTCTGAAGATTTTCCATGCACAAAGCAAGATACATACAAATTTTGTCGGGAGCTACTTTGTCGGGGGGCTATTTTGTCGGGGCTGTTTTGTCGGGGCTGTTTTGTCGGGGCTATTTTGTCGGGGCTGTTTTGTCGGGGGCTATTTTGTCGAGGGCTGTTTTGTCGGGGGCTATTTTGTCGGGGCTGTTTTGTCGGGACTGTTTTGTCGGAGGCTCTTTTGTCGGGGCTGTTTTGTCGGGGGCTATTTTGTCGGGGCTCTTTTGTCGGGGCTCTTTTGTCTTGGGGCTGTTTTGTCTGGGGCTATTTTGTCTAGGGCTATTTTGTCGGGGCTCTTTTGTCGGGGTTCTTTTGTCCTTTGGGCTCATTTGTCGGAGCTGTTTTGTCGGGGCTTTTTTGTCGGGGCTGTTTTGCCTTGGGCTTATTTGACGGGTCACGGTTTTCCGAGCCGCCTTGATCTCAGAAATCTGAATATGAAGTCAAAAATAGGGGTTGCCATTGAAGAAAATGAAGTTAATGCCAGTTTTAATATGTAGACGACCCCCTAGGCAAAATGTAACTATACCGTTATAAACTAGACATTATTACAAATCGATCGGTACCAGTCAAATGTTTCTACGATAATTTACGGCGAAATTAGGTGGGGGGATGGCGGTTTTTTTTTTGGCTGACTGTACATACCTGTCACCTTTTTAACACTTTCCAACAAGGTTGAAAAGTGTTAATGACTTCGGTTTGTCTGTCTTTCTACGCTCTAACTCCCGTAAATATTAATAGAATTTCTTGAAACTGGTATATGTTATTCAAGTTCACTATCGGATGTTCCATATTGAAAATGGAAAAAATATCGCTATTGGTTTGTGTACAGGGACACCCGAAAGTATTTCCAAAGCATTGTTTTCTATCAGAGGTATTTCTATAAACTATATTTTCCTACCCTTAATTTACACAAATCTTAATGAAATTGAAATATGTTATTCAAGTTCAGTATGGGATGTATTCTATGTAAAATGGAGTAAATACCAACAGTGGTTTGTGTACAGGGACACTCGAAAGTATTCCAAAGCATTTTTTTCTATGAGAGATATTTCTATAAACTATATTTTTATACCCTTAATTTACATAAATCCTAATTAAATTAAAATATGTCATTCAAGTTCACTATGGAATGTATTCTAGAGAAATAGAGTAAATACCATCACTGGTTTGTGTAGAGAGACACCCGAAAGTATTCCAAAGCGTTGTGTTCTATGAGAGGTATTTCTATAAACCAAATTTTAATAACATCACTTTGCACAAATCTTAAGGAAATTAAAATATGTTATTCATATGCACAAAAGAATGCTTTCTTTAGAATATAGTATGATTAGCATTGAAATTTAGAGGGCTGCACAAAAATATTTAGTAACATTAAGAGATATTATTGGAAATTTGCTGGAATTGAATTTTCGTTTACATTAAGCGTTTTTAACACTTTCTAATACTTAAGTGTAATTATGATTTATTTCTTTATCTGACTGTTCATCTATCTATTTGTTCGTCTGTCCGACTCCAACGTCCATAAATATTTTCAGAAAAAAAAAAAAAAAAAAAAGATATATGTTATTTAAGTTCACTATGGAATGCTTCCTATTTAAAATTGCATTATAGGTCTTGTATAACCGGTTCGTGTACAGAAACAAACACACACACACACACACAAAAAAAAAAAAAAAAAAAAAAAAAGCTAATGCATTGCGTTTTAGGACAGACATTTAAAAGAAATCATATTTAAATAACTTTCTACTGCAAAATCATGAAAAAAAAAAAAAAAAAAGACAATTGTTGTTATTAAGCTAAAATAATGTCTGGTATAAAATAAAATATAGCTAACCTACCAATTTACAGGGTTGCACTAAAATGTTCAGATACATTAAGGGCTGCATTTTCTTTTGCGTTAAGCCTTTTTAACACCTTCCAATGATGTTTAAGAGTGATTATGAATTCAGTAAGTCTATATGTATGCTTTTCATTCTTTCTGTCTGTGTGATGAAGGAATGAAAAGCATCAGCAACTGCCTGTCCGTTGTGTGATAACGTAGGCAAAGAACATTGAAAGTTATTCCATACAACAAGTACGTGCAGTTGGAAAGCGTAAAAAATCAATGCGCATCGCATAATTTTTCGTTCTTGTTTAATATATTCCGTAGTGTTGTTAGTATCCGCCCCTTTCTCACACCACTTACTCAGTAGATTAATTTTCTTCTCATTTAATTGTGATTATATATTAAGGAAAATTACTCTAAAAAGAAAAGTGTTGTGCAAAGAGGGCGAGCATCAATGATACTACGGAATAAACTAAAAAAGTTGGCAGCTGTGGGAATAGCCCAAATGTTTATGAGACAGAAACGGTTATAGTTCAAACATTTTTGACACAGACAGACCTTTTCACTTCTTTGTGTATTCAATAGAAGAAAGTATTATATTCGTAACAATATTTGATTTCCGGTTTTCAATGGATTTATACGTTTTGAATTGTCCGGAACACGATTTGACCATTTTTAGAAAATACATGAATGTATGTGTGTGTGTGATAAACATCTTGCGGCAGCTCTAGCTATAGAATTAATGCACAGAATTTCACAAAAATTTATATGTAGTTGCACTTTGACATAAATTAGTGCCTATCAATTTATATGTAGTTGCACTTTGACATAAATTAGTGCTTATCATATTTTTCGGGAAAATCGCCTGACTGGTAGCGTTGCCATCCCGATTTTTAACGATCTTTAATATGGCAGTACAAAACACAATTTCATATAAAAATGCATAATGATAATTATTTTTAACGAATCACATAATTAAAAAGGATTATTTATAGTAGTAATAGTCAACTAGGAAAAGTTTTTGTATTTGTCTTTCCTTGGGGCTACGTACTCCCCCCCCCCTCGTACCGCTCCGAGGGGATTAATTTTTCGATATGAGTATTAACAAATGGTTGAAGTATAGATCTAAGATAATTTAAAACAAAATTATTGATTTCATTTATTAAGAAAAGAAAAAAAAAAAAAAAACTTCATATTCAAGATTTTTTTTTTTTCAGATGTCGTGTATGAGGCACAAGTGACCTCATTTTGATATTTAGTGATATACTTCTTTGAGATAGAAATCACTTGCTTTCATCATGTAAAATAATTTTAATAAATAATTTATGTTGTGTGAATTTATATAGAAAAAAGTTTTGAGCTGACCACAACATGCTAGTTTTGGCTGTAGAAAATAGAGAAAAAAAAGCACAAGTCTATTCTGAAAAATGCGGACATGAATGATTTAATTAAAAAAAAAAATCCTGTCGTAAATCAGTCTCTTTTTTAGATGATGTATGAGAAGAAGAGAGTAGAGTATTTTTATCTTGTCTAAGAAAAATATAAGTGCTTCTTTATTCATATTGCATAATATTTGGATGACTAGGGTAAAGGCAGAAATTAGCTCTGTTAAAATTATGTTTATTATTGTTTTTCTCTTCTGTTCTCACTGTTCTTGCTACTTGCATTTTGAGAACAAATATAGAATCTTGCTACTTGTATTTTGTAAGTATAGAGATAAACCGACTTTCGTTATTCCAAACGGACTTTCTTCACTCACATTGTCGAAGAGTTTATTTTAAAGAGGAAGGATGAGATGTAAATAAAAAGGAAAATATGTGATCAAGTGACATTCAGAATAACAGATATCTTACAAATTAGAAATACTTCATTAACTCTTTCCACACTTGCCAACATTCTAATTAATATTCTGTAAAACTATTAGTAACTGACTTTTTTTTTTTTTTTTTTTTTTACACCAGTCTTTTTTCACAGTCTTTTTTCTTATTTAATCGCATTTTACATTTGGAGAAAATTTCTCTAAAACTAATATGGTGCATAGTTGCTAGACTTTGCGACTTTTTTTATTGAACATTATTTTATACGACATCATACTTGCCAACCATCTCATTATGAAGCATAAAATTTCTAGTGCACGCCTTTTTTTTTCTCACCAGTCATTTTTTTTAAGTAATTTTATTCTTATAATAACAGGAGACTTGGCGTTGGAATATTAAAACCCGAATAAACTACTACGTCAGAAACGCCAAAGAAAAATATTGAAAATGCATACAGCTGTTTCGGTAGCCTTAAGCGTACCGTCTTCAGTGCAAAAAAGGGCCGTCTTTTTGCACTGAAGACGGTACGCTTAAAGCTACCGAAACAGCTGTATGCATTTCCAATATTTTTCTTTGACATTTCTGACGTAGTAGTTTATTCGGGTTTTAATTTTATTCTTACTTAATCGTAACAACATTTGGAGAGAATTACTCTAAAAATAAAGTGGTGTGGGGAAAGGGGCGTGTTTTCGCTTATATAACAGCAACAGTCGTCATAATTTATAAGCAATGTTAGAAGTAAAGGAATAAATGAGTTTTGTTCGGGTAAGTTAAAAAAAATAAAATAATAATATTAAAAATTTTCGAGAGGAATTTTTGCAGATGGGAACTAAACTTTGGTTGTATAAAAATGTATCCAACTGCTCTTTAAGGGGTTAAAGTAAAAGCTTATATTAAACACTTACTCTACTCAATTTACTTTATATTAGCTTGTACAGTAATATCGTATTTTCCGGCGTATAACGCGTAAGTCACATAAATGAGTTACATACCAGAAAATTTGATTTATAAATAAAGCTATATTTGTAACAAACAAAAGCTTGTTAAAAGATAGCTTTCACTCTAAATATAAATTTCCAGTGTATAACTGATTTAATAAACCTGCGCGTTATACACCGGAAAATACGGTAACTATAAGATAATAATTTTTAAATTACAGTTATAAAATTTTATCATCATTAATAAGTATATTAATAATTTGACTATAATCACACTTAGTTCTTTATTTTTCGTTCATGATATTAAAATTTAACTAATTTCTAGCAAAAGACTAAAATTGCATCGAGTTTTTTTTTTTTTTTTTTTTTTTTTTTTTATATATATATTATTATTAATCTTTTCTATTTTTTAAGAACGTTAAATACGTTACTTATTGAAAAGAGAGAGATTTTGAAAGAATATCTTGCGTATTTATTATTCGAAAAAAGAAAACAAGGAAATCTGATTATGAACATCATTACGTTATGTTTTATTAAGTACGTTAAATACTTTACTTATTGAAAAAAGAAAGATTTTAAAAGAAAACTATCTTGTGTATTCATTATTCGGAGAAAGAAAGTTATCAATAATAAATTTGATCAAGAACATTATTACTTACATATTATTGAACGTTAAATGCATTACTAATTGAATAGGGAAAGGTTTTGAAAGAATAATTTCTTCTATGATCAGTATTTGGAGAAAGTAAGTTAGCAATAAAATTTTATTAAAGTGATAATTTTTCTAAGAATTAGAAAGCACAGCATTTTGAAATAGTTATCTTAAGCAAACATATTTTCATGAAAGGCGCATTTTTCCTCCATAAAAAATAAATAAAGTTCACTTCAGAAGTTCAACATGGGGAAAAATAAATAAATAAATAAATAAAAGAGTTTCTTTTATATCTTTGTATGCTTTATATATTTTTAATCTTAATTTAAAGAATCTTTACTATTTCTTCAATTTGTGTGCTGATAATGTCATTTTCAGAATAAAATGCGCGTTTGATTTTTTTTTTCTTTTGTACATTTTAAAATCTTCAAAGTTTGCTCTTAATTTGCTTTTTAATTTTGTATCATATTCTAGTCATAATATTACATCTGAAAGTATAAAATGTCCAGGAAAACTGAAGAAATTCAGCTTTACATAGTTATTGCAAATTTATAATTATAACCAGGGATCGTGAAATACGGTCGCCTGGCATAACTGCAAATATTTTAATTTTTTCCGAAGCATTTTTAGCCCGCCTCTATTTCGCACCACTTTATTTGTAGAGTATTTTTTTCCAATACATAAAAATTTATTCTTTTAAAGAAAAGTGGTATGGAATAAAGGCGGAGCTAAAATTGCTCCGGAATAAATTAAAATGTTGGCAACTCTGGCTTGGTCAGCGTTGCCAGACGTGGCCTTTTTTTTTATTCAACAGTCACCAATAATTTTGAGAAGTGACATTTGATATACATAATAGACTATCAATCTTCAAAGTGATTAGACAAACGTTACAAATAAAAATTATTGGCGACTATTGAATAAAAAAATGGCCAAATCTGGCAACCCTGGGCCTGGTCGTTATTGGTGACCAATATATTTTATAAACAAACTCAAGTTAAGAGTTAAATTAAAAACATGTGTCATTATTGTAATACATTAAAAACACTTTAAAAACACGTTAAAAATAGATTTATTAAAAATATAAAAACTTCCAAAGCTTTTTGCCTACATAAAAGAAGGCATCATAAGGGAATTTAGTTTTACACATACTTCAGAGCAGTTATATGTACTTTTGTATCACATGGTCACCAGTTAAGTCTTTACATAAAATATATTCAACTGGAAGTCATAGATAGAGGCTGGAACTATTACATGGTAATGAGGTGTTACACTTGGACGCTGGAGCTGTTGCAGGATGAGGGGGTGCTACAAAGGGCCTAGCTAACATATCAAAATACAAATAAGCTACAAATTTCAATATAAGTATATTCATTTACCGTATTTTCCGGCGCATAACGCGCATACTTATTAAATCAGTTATACACCGGAGATTTATATTTTGAGTAAAAGCTATCTTTTAACAAGCTTTTGTTTCTTCCAAATAAGCTTTATTTGTAAATTAAATTTTCTGGTGTGTAACTCATTTATATGACCTGCGCGTTATACGCCAGGAAATACAGTATTTCAGACATTTTTGTTATTTCTTAGAAACTGTTTAGCGGTGCAAATAATATTGCTCAATAGAACATCATTATTTATTTGTGTGCAACCGATAAACAGTGACAGATCAACAGCCAACCGCAGGTGATTACTAGTAATCTCTCACATTGTCCTTCACGTCAACCAAGTTTTCGTAAAACAATCCCAAGATTACCACACTTTCTGGTAAACTAAATGCCACTGTAACCGAAAAAATGCTACTCACTCGGTCTCCTCCTTTTATTCCCAGTACTTACACTGAATCCATCTTTTTATACAAACCATTTGGTTTTCTTCTTCACTTGTATTGCAGTGCCACAATTATTCTTTGAACTGTGGTAATGCTTCAAAATGTGAAAATAACAGTTTTAAATGTCATAATGTGGGAAAATGTTAAAACAGGCCAAAACTCTATATTACATATCATTTCAAGCATTTTTTAGACTGCAATTAGCCACTTAGAGGATTATTTTTCTTTTCTTTTTTCTTTCTTTCTTTTTCTTTTTTTCTTTTTTCAGAATTTTTCAGCGCATCCTTTGAAATGTCTATCTACAACGTTTCGAATCAATCCGCATTTTAGTTACAGCTACAGAGTGCTCTGAATAGGCTAAGTTTATTTACGATCACCCTGTATATACGTTTATTTATTGTATCGATGACTGACAACTGGTCATTTCATTCAATATAATATAGATTTAAAAAAAAAAAAAAAACATATATTTTATAAAATACATTTTTTTCTTTCTTTCTTTTTTTTTTTTTTTTTTTTTTTTTTTAATTTACTAACATATAAAAAAATATGTATTTAGATATTAAATTGTTGTGTTGAATTTCGTTATTTAAAGGACTTTTAATTAAAAACATTAAAAAATGGACTTTAAAAGGACTTTTGTTTAAAATAGATTTTTTTTTTTTTTTTTTTTTTTTTTTTTTAAATTATAATACGATCTAAACCCAGGTAAAATCTTCAGCGTCTAGAGCGCCGAAGACAAAATTTGAATAGTAAACAGCTGTTTCGGTAGCATTTGGCGTACCGCCTTTAGTGCATTTACCTGAGTTTAGTTATATAGTGCTAAATCCTCTTTTAATATTCTACAATGCGATCTAATTAGAAAAAAAAAAAAAAAAAGAAAAAAAAAAAAAACACTCATATATATTATTTTCTTTAGATTTCATGCAAAATATTGATTAATTTTTCAACAGTCCACAAACGGAAATGTATTGCAAAACTTGAAATTTCTTTAAAAGCAATTTCTTTAAAATACATTAAAGTTATTGAAGTCAGTATTTCTTACAGAAACTTAATTGAAGGTCAACAGCTTCCTGTATTTTGAATTTCTGCTATTAAATAAATAAAAAAATTCTATTAAAGATTAGTGGTATTCAAAATACAGGAAACTGCAGCCGAAAGGGTGGTACCAAAAGTATCCGAACACTAGCAAAAATTCCTATATAAAAAAAGTAGAGTTAATACGGTTTCGTTAAATAAATCCTTGTCGAATCCTGTTTATAGTCAGTCTAAGAACATGACTCGACAAGGATTTATTTAACAAAACAGTATTAACTCTACTTTTTTTACATAGGAATTTTTGCTAGTGTTCGGATACTTTTGTTACCGACTGTACTGTTATTTCACAGACTTCAAAATCAGATATGCAAACATTTTTATTTCATTCGGGAGCATTATTAGTACTCTCTTTTTCTCACCACGTTTCTTTTTCTTTTTCTTTTTTTTTTCTTTTTTTTTTGTGTGTGTGTGTGTGTGAAATTTTATCCAATATTCAATTCGAAAATCCCTTTTCTTTAAAAAGTGGTGTGAAAAAAAAAAAAAAAAAAGGAGGGTATTAACAAGGCTCCAGAATAAAACAGAAATGATGGCGTATTTGTAAAACCATGACGGTTTCAATATTGAGCCACCTCATGCATTTCACAAAGTGTAATGGAACATGTAGTTAAAAAAATTGTTCTGGTAAAAATTTTAATTTTTAATTTTGAAATTATCTAAATTTTTAAAAATGTGAATTTTATCCTTAACACTTTAACAGGTTTTCCCGTATAGTGCATGAGCACAATTTATACTTATCAACACCAGTATTTTAGAGAAGTAGTTCTTTCTATTTTCTTTACCTTTCTTTTCTATTTCCTTTTATGAGTATTACCATGCCAGTTTCCAAAAGTTGGGAATTTTTTTACTTAATATCCACCATTAAATTTTAATTGTAACGGTTGCCAAATAATACCGAAGAATTATTTTTCATTATGTATAACAAACATCATTCCTCAAAAGTATTGGTAATGATTGAATAAATAAGTCCCTAAATTTGGCAACACTGCATGCCATAGGTGCCAAATTTCCCGTTTTTCAACGGAAACTTTTTACCAAAAAGATTTTATCATGTTTTCTCAGTTTGTTTAAAGATTAAAAAAATACATTTGACAGATTCATTTTAAAAAACAATGGTGATAAATCTGTTTTAAAAATTAGAAAGTTTAACAGCTATGCCATGCAATAATAGTGGTTTGTATTGAAATATAAAGATAAAAAAATTAAGAACCTGTTAATGATAAATAAAGATAATTCTCAATACACTGCCCAGTATGACATATTTTTGAAATTACAAAAATGCACAATTTCTACTTTTATTGAATAACCACTACTGTTTTCTAATTGTATTTTCCAATACATTTAACCGTAGAAAATTAGTAGAAAACAGTGGTGCAAAGTTGCTAAAAACAAAACAAAACAAAACAAAAAATAAAATAAATTGAATACCATTATTTAGGAATAGTTATCTTCATCATATTCAATCACAGATGATTATTACAAAAAAATTCTATTAAAAATTGCGGTATAAGGGTTACGGCAATACATAATAAATCGACGTCTCTAGTTACTAAAATCTTCTATTAAAACTTTGTAGTTAAAAAAAAAAAAGTTATTGTCCAAGTAAATTGGAAAAGTTTTTAATCATGCTAATAAATATCAACGCCGCCGCCCCAATTAATTTAATATTAATGTAATGTAATGTAATGTATGTATGAGAGAAAACCTGAAAAAAAAAAAAAAACTAATTGCTTGCATAGATACCGTAATTTTCGGCGTATAATTCGCATGTTAGATAAGTCAGTTTTGCTACAATTTTTTTTTTAACAGGCAGAGTTATATTTATACGAACTGTTACTAAGAAAAAATATAGATTTTTCTGTTAATAAAATTTTTGGCGGAGGAAGGACATATCTTGTCTGCGGATTATACGCCGAAAATCACGGTTTATTGAAGAGACAACTCCTAAATAGTAAAATATTCCCCAAATACATTTAGCAAGTTAATATCATCAATATTTTATTTTAATATGAAATTATTAAATCTTTACAATATTTCTAAATGTTCCATTTTCTTTTTGTTTAAGATAAATTTTACTGACTTGCATATTTAAAAATAATCAGTCATCTATCAAGGAGAGCAGTGAATGTTTAGTCATTTTAACCCCTTGATGGCTCAATTTATTAGCAGGAGTGCAAGAGTTTCCGTCTCAAAACGGAACACTGATTTCAGTACTCTTTATCAATAATTTCTATTATATTCAATCGCAATAAATTATTGCACAGATATGATAGAAATGATTGATAAAAATACTAGTGAAAGAGTTCCACTTGAGACGAAAACTCTTGCACTCTTGTTTATTCGCTTGCCCGAGCTGAGCTCGGGATAAACCAGGAAGGGGTTAAATAATAAAAATAGTTAAAAAAAAAAAAAAGAATAGTGTAATCATTTCTCCATTTAAATCTTTAAATAAGGACGAATGTACTGCTTTAACTCTTTGATTGAATATATCTCATTCTCACAGATTTTTGTTTTAATCATAAACACAAAATTATTTATATTTACTAAGTGAAGAACGCTGTTAAAGCCGAAAACATATATATATATATATATATTTAAATATAATATATAATATTAAATTCAATTTTTAAATAAAAGTATTTGAACTGAAATAACAATTGGTAGAAAAAAAATAAACCCGCTAGAATATGTAGTATGTTTTCCATTTAAGGAGTACAATTTAATATTTTCATCTACCAAAATTTCGTAGATTTAAAAGGTATTATTTTCGACTTTTTTTAACCCTATAAAACACAAAGTTATTATGCTCACTTAATATCAACTGTTATCAGAAATTACAATCAAGAGAAAAGAAATAAATGAGTTTTTATAGCTTAATTTTACAAGCAAAACTTTGTAAAAAAAAAATCTGGGCGAAATCTTATAAAACATAGGTGGTACATGATCAGGGTTCCAGATGAATATCACAATTTTACATTCTAACACCACCAATTTTTTATAATGCCAATCTATTGGTTTAATCACGACACGACATTTAACCTTTTTTTTTTCTTTTTTTTTTTTCTTAAGTGACTGTTTTAACATAAAAATAGTGGTGTACAAAAACAAAAATGTATTATTTATCTGGCAACCGTGTACATGATACACACCACCATGCTTCAAGGAGTTAAAATGTATGCCGATATTTTTGAATAGAAATTTCTTATATATTGCATTTAAAAATCGCAAGTCCAGCTTTCTCTCAGAAATTATCCAATGAAATTTTAGTTATGATATTCTATTTAAATAAATAAATAAAGATTTAGTGTTATAAATCTGTATTGAGTAATTCTAAGTCCTTTTAAAATTATTTCAAGTTGATTTTTTTACTGTAGTTTTGGAAGAAAATGAATTAGAACATCATATGAAAATGTAATATCAAGATAAGTTTTTTGTAAAGAAAACACCTGTAATGATTTTATAATTGTAGAAATTATAAATTGTGGGAAAATGAGTTGATTTTCTTTTGTTTTTCTTTTGAATATGTAAAGGTTATAAATGCACTTACAAGAATGCAGTTTTAAAATAACTAAGAATAAGACTAAATAAAAACCTCTACTTTATAACAAAATAAAAAGCTTTTAATATTTACATAACATTTAAGAACACATTTTCATAGATTATAATTTCTTGTTATTATTGAATACATTATATTTATAGATTATATGTTGTTTTAATACAAACGACTTTTGAAATAGCAGATGAATACAGAATTAAACTAAAACAGAGTTTCATTTTCAATGTTGGATTGTAAAATCTAAAATGACATATAACATTTTGAGGAATGAAAAATCATAATTAGTACCAGCAAATTTTCTTCCTAAAAATAGAAAATCTTACAATATATATATATATATATATATATATATATTACATAAACAAAATAAAATTTAAAACGCTTTACACTCTTTTCAGCTATTTTTTAAATATGCAGAAAATGAAAGATTATCTGATAGACACACAAAAATATTAGGCCTACAGGAAAGTTCTGTCTTTTTGAATTAATAAAATGACACTGGAGATTTGTGTTTAAAAATATTTATATGGTACATTACCAATGATCTTCTTAAAAGTTACCCAAGAATATCTTAAATATTATCCAGGGTAAATTTCCGATGTCAGTATTTTAATTCTAATTGACAGAACTTTCCGGTAAACCTAATACAACTTAACGCTATCTACTGAATGTTGTAAAATGATGCTTGAATATTCAATGTTAATATTATGCAACGATTATTAATGAGAAAAAATAAATTTAAGCATTTTCAACTATTTTGAATATATCAGGGCTGTCACTGGCAACTCTCTTTATATTTTGTTCCTACCACCTACCATTATTTCCAAAAATAAAATTTATAATATATTTATGCAGGCAATGTATCGACTTACTGGCGCACAGATATATTATAAATTTATTGCTTAGAAATATTGATACAAAATAAACATAAAAATAGTCGCCAGTGACCAGAGCCTGATTAAGGGGGAAGCACACATTATCTCCGCTCTCACCGGAATATTTTTACAATTAATTTTTACTTCATGTCATAGAAATTCCACGCTTTGACGAGGAAATATTTTTTTATAAAAAATGAACGGTGTAAAACAATCCAATTTACTCACCGTTATTAGACACCAGAATTCTTTTAAAATAATTTTTAATGAGAATTTTCTGTTTATTATAGGAGGAAAGTATTTGTTAAAAAATAACGGTGTAAGTATAAATAATGTGTGCTTCCCCCTTAATCAAGCTCTGCCAGTGACAGCCTTGTATATCGATAATTATAATCTAAAGTTAAAAAAAAAAAAAAAAAGAATATTTTATTTTAACTCACATATTTTCTTTTATTTCTATTCGACGTATGTAGGAACTACAAGTAACGGAGACAGATCTCGGTGCAGTCACTTTTTTGAATACCACTTTTAAAGATTGTTTTATAAAAATAGTGGTATTCAAAACCTGGCTGCTAGGATCCCTGCAGTGATATCATACTAAAAAAATTTCCAATTCGCGACAAAGTTAAAAAACTGTTTAATATTTAAATGGCAGTTCAAAACACCTTTTTATACAATATCGTATTACAAATATTGAATTGTCTACATTTAGTAGTTAACTATTGTATTAACAGGAATGACTTCTGAAACAGAAAAGTAGAACTGCCCGTAAACTAAATTTTCAATCCAATTGCTAGATAGTAAATTTGAAAATGACGCAAAGCATTTTGAAGAAAAATTACATAATTTATCGTAATTAGTCCATCACACGAAAACAAATTATATATTTTATACCAAGGAAATTAAAAATAAATTGTTTTAAACATTTTGAAAACTATTTTAAAATTCAATAGAAAATTAATGTTTATCTGATAAACAATCCAGCAATTAAAAGAAATATATTAAATACAATCGTATTTTGAAATAAAAGAAATCAACTAACTATAACTATTATGCGATAAAAAATATTCATAATTAAAAGCAATGAATTTATGCAAATTACACACTAAAAACTACAAGTGATTACCTAATAAACTAAACCTTAAATTTTGGCTGGATTTTAGTAAAAAAAAAAAGGACATTTTTTAAATATTCAATATTAGTTTTACTCGTGTTTCATAGCTGCCAACTTTTACGCTTTTGGGTTAACCGAAAATTTTAACAGAAATTTTTTATAAATTTCTTTAACAGCTATCACTGATAAAATAAAATGAAAACTTCTACTCAATTAAAGGGATGTTAAAAAAGCGTAAAAACTGGAAACTATAATGTTTCTGGTTCTGTAGACTATTTTGAGATAACTTAGGTTTTTTACCATTTCTAGAGATCCTAAAGACAGCTGAATCTGTGAAACAAACTATTACTGTGATAAATGGTGATCAGATTCGGATTTGAATATTGAGGAACCTTGTTTGTCCTATATGAAAGTAAGTATCACACAACAACTTGTGTACATTTTTCTATAAAAACAAAACGATAGAAAACTTGGACTAATAAGAGATTTAATCAGGAATTTGTGTCAAATGAGAGGTCCTCATTTCCTGCTTTTTGTCTCGTATTTTTCTTTATATACACTAGTCTTGATCTAGTTCATTTTGAGACAACTTATGTTTCACGTTATCTTTACAGTGAATCCTGAAGACAGTCGACTCTGTCAAACAGACCATGGCATTGATATATGTTAATCAAATCCTGATTTGAATATTGATAACCTGTGCTTGTTCTCAAATGAGAGTAAGTTGGTGCTTGTACATCAACTTGAGAACATCCGTTGTTAAAAGCATAATGATCATAATCTTGAGAGGGAGGGGAATTTAAACACATATTTTCTGTCATGTAAGAGGGACCTATATCTTGCCCTTGATATCTCATTTGACTTTCCAAAAGCAGTTGTTGCAGTTGTCTTATGTACATGATAGCAGCTCTTAAAGTTTCAACTTTACTGAAACGTCTTCCTCGACTGCATCTATCTCGCGGCACATGATCCCGTAAAATAGCAAAACCTTCATTTACAAGACGTACTCGTTTACGCTCTCTCTCATTTCGTCTTGCTCCAGATATAATAGGTTTATTACAAGAGGAATTCATTGTAAATATTGTACTGTAGTCAAGATTCTTTTTTTCTACTAATTGATCAAAACAGACAAAACAAAATTTTTGCAATCTTCTAGAAAATTATGACGTTAATTTTCAGAATCACTAAAATCAAAAGGCATTTTCTGCAAAATTCTTGTTCAGAATATCGAAACACAAATAAAAAAGAATGCAGATTGTATATTGCTTTTTGTTTTAAATAAAAATCAGTACTAAAATTTAAAATACGAATCAATTTTCATTTATTGAAAATGTATCGTTATTATATTTCATAAAATAATTGTTTATCTTATGACAAAAACAGCATATTCCTAATATTTTTATACATTTTTAATTATTGTCTAAAATATTTTTAAGTGAAAATATATTTTTAAGCTGTTATTTTCCAGATGAGCTCATTTAAAATTACTGTTATTTTACAGAAAAGTAAATATTATAAAATATATATATATAAATCAACATTTATGAACAAAAATAATATGCTTGTCATGAAAAATAAAATATATCCTTTTACATAACTTATATTTACTTTTGTCTGATATAACTTTTATTGAAAATCTCCAGAGGGCATCCTTTGAAATACTGTCTTTTTCAAAAACAAATATTTTAAATGCGAAAGTGTATTTTTATAGTATAATTATCTTATGCATTATTCTTGATTTTTTTTTTTCTTTAAAGATTTTTAATACTACATTCCAACAGTGTAAAAAAAAAAACATTTTTTCTTGAACTCATTACAGCTAGTAGCCGACAACTATTTTGTGTTCTTTTCATATGTTGAACAAAATCCTTTTACATTTTTTCATTCATAATGGAGCTTATTGTAATCTCTTTTACGGAAATATTTAAATTTAAAAGAATATTCTTTGATGTTAAAAGGCTGGTTATTTTTTTTGAATTCGTATGTCACTTTTTAACTCCAGATTTTAAGACTTCGTTTATTCTGAAACATTTTCATAATATATATCTTTTCTAACTTATTTCCATCATTAAAGATTTAGTTCCTTTTTAACCAAGCAGTATCCCACTACATTCGTTTGATTGTTGTAAATATAGAAATAAAAGAGGCTTTATTAAAAGAATCTTATTATCATATTATTATTGATAAATATACTGACGATGCATCACAATGATATAGCATCTTATAAAACTTTATATAGATATTTTTAGTCACAAAGGAATAGTTGATAGGATACTTTCACAAAATATCTTTCTTGTAATCGTTAATTAAAGTACTTGATCCTTTATGTTGATAATGGTATGCAGTTATTAAGTTGATTATGGCTTTTAAATGTCACTGCTAATGGTATATCGGTAATGTATGGATAGAAAATAGCGTTTTATAAAAGGAAATTAAACTAGTATAAAGAATAAAAATTTCTGTACGATTTCGTTACTTATCAGCAGAAAATCAGCAGGAGTTTTACAGTAATGATTCTTGTATCGAGTAATTCAAGATAATCACTAAACAGCTCAAAAGTAGCGATATAGTTTAGTAATATTATTAAACTCAACTGAATATTATTACTCTAAAGATGCATACTTTTTTTGACGACTTTGATAACATATTATAAAAATAAGATATACGACCTGGTTATTGACGTCATTTTTCAAAGTGTTTTTGAAACAAGTTCTTCTTGATAACAGACATTTTCAGTTTGAGGAAGAAATGATATACGTTTAAAATATTTCCTTCAATAGTCAAAAAGTCGAATGAAAATGTAATCCAGACTTTTAATCTCTGTTGTAACAAAAAAAGTAAGGATAAAAAATCCGTTTGTGCAGCACATTATTACAATATTGACAACTTTTATCCAAACTCTAATTACTGTAACTTTCTTAGTTAACATGCAGTAGTACGTACACTAGCAATTAATAGCGCTTTATGACAATAGAAAGATTCAGCACGATATATCAACATAACTGCCGCCAATTTACTCCATCCTATCTCTGAGCTCCCTCCGCATCACGAGCTAAATAGTAGTTTGACCACAAGAAGGTAGTTACCGCGGAAACTGATGAGAAAGAGTTACTAGACAATGAAAAACTCCACCCCTTCATGAACTGGCTATGTCTAATGTAGATTTTTGAGGAATTGGGGGAGTATTCTAAAGTCGTTATTTTTCTATCGTCTGTGTCCCACATTGGTGCTTACAAATACCTCCCACATATCAAGACACGAAGGTGTTGAAGGTGAACAAGTAGATATTAGCGAATCAAAAGTCGATTATCGTGCTTTTCAATTCCTTCCTTATAGCAATTAGAAATCAATTCGTGGATTTTTGTTTGATTTTTTATTGCCGCTATCATTAACTCATGTGAAGCTCATAAACTCTCATATGTCTAGATAATCACGATCTCATTAACTACTTTCGCGAAAGCTTCAGACACTACTTAGAGGAATCGAGATTTCCAGAAAAAGAAAATGAATTTTAGTCATGTTTTAATCCATTGATTATTCATAATTTTATTACTTGTATTCATAATTTATCAACATTTACATTTTATTAGCTAAGTATAATGCTATTTGAATTTCATAAGTATTTGAAATCTTAGTTTAAAACTAGAAATTTGAAACATTCCAAAGTATAAAATTGCTTACACAAAGAAGAAAAGCTGTGAAAAATATAAGCTGTATTAAAAGATATCAGAGCTGCCAACCAAATCCGGTAAAGTGTTAGTACCGCCCCTTTTTCAACACCACTTAATTTTTAGAGCAATTCTCTTCAAATGTATCTACGATGAATTAAGAAGAAAAATGCTCTAAAAATTAAGTGGTGTAGAATAAGGGGTGGTACTAACAATTTGCCGGATTAGGTTGGCAGCTCTGAGATATGAAGGCACTATTATTAAGTATTGCTTTTTAGATACTCTGTAAATTTTCAAATTAAGTTTCATTTGGAATTATAGTAATAAGTATTATTTAATAATTACACTGTTATTGAAAAATGCATTTAAAATTGATTTAATATAATTTCTTTAATAACATTTTGTTCCTTATGACAGATTTCTAGTTTTAAAAGAAAAAGAAAAATACGTTGAGCTGTTCATATTAATACTTTACAATAAGAAAATATTTAAAAATTTTTTAGCCTCTAAAATATTACAAACACGTTTTCTTTTCATTTTTAACGATCTTACACTTTGTGAGTAAAAAAGGAATATTATGATTTTTATAATGGTTAAAATTACGCTTGAGCATTTATATTTTATTTAATTTATAAAATGATGAAGATATCAAACAGATTTATCAAAATGCTTAAACAATGATATCGAATGCATTTTTCTTCTAAATTATGACTTCTTTATGAATAATCTTCTGATTTTTATTTGGAATCAAAAACCAGTCAATTGAAATTTGTAAAATAAAAAGTAATAATAAAAATAATAGGAAATTTTGCACTGTGATATTTTTAATCATAGGTGCTAACTTGTACGGTTTTTTAACACCTCTAATTCTTTGCAACAAAATTCATCATGTTTAATCGAAGAAAGCTTCTGAAGATATTATTACATTTTTCTATTAATACATTTTCTATTAAATCCCCCCTCCCCCCCCCCCCCCAAAAAAAAAAAAAAAAAAAAAAAAAAAATTGCAAGTTTGCAGCTATGCTTTAATGGAGGAGCAAATAAGACAAAAAATAATGTTTTTCATTTCCACGTTTTTTAAAAGTTAGATTTATCTATTTTGGGGGAAATGGTTTAATTATTGATTGATATTAAGAATTTTCGGGGAAAGCTCAGAATACAATACAATATGTAGGGTACTGACGTCGAATCGTCTACAAGGAAAACCAGCACTTATGAATCTTTGAGAGTATTATGAATGATTTAAGCATAGGGTCAATTAACTCTTCAAGGGATATTGGATCTTTCTCCATACAAATCGTTTTTATTACAATAGTTATAACCAAAAGGTAATTCTTATACAGCATATTTTCTCACGTGGATTAAAAAAAGAAAACAAGTATCGAAAGATGGATTGATTGGTTAACATGTTCCTGATAGATGAAATCCGATTTAAATTGCATGGAGACATCGAATACTCATAACAATAGTACATGGACATACGGTGAATCACTGAATACTTGGCGAAATACTGAATGTGGGTATACTTTTACTCTTTTTATTGTTGATCCTCTATTTTGTAAAAAAGAAATGTTGTGTACTAATAAATTTCCAAGATACAGTGACTTTTTAAAAATCAATTCTTCATTGAATTTAATTTAGAAAAATATCACTACAACACGTTCGATGATTATTTTTTCATTTCTGTTATAAAGCGTAGCGATATTTTCCCCGGAGAAAATAGCTAAACACATACTCATCTTGTATTCATCCCCGATATGTAGAATTATTAAAAGAGAGCTGTAGCCTAACACTGGATGTTTTTTCTACATGCTGTAAAGAATACTCAAGCTTTGTCCTCAGTCAGTTATGTAAGCAGAATTGCCAACTTTTATATTTTATTCCGGAGTACCCTCCTTCTATTCATACTGCTTTTTTTAAAGAGTAAATTTTTTTATTATTTAATCGTAGTTACACATTGAAGAAAATTATTCTATCAAAAAATTGGTATTAAAAAAAGTGGGATTACAGGGTATCGACAGTCGAAATTTATCCCCTGATTTTTCCACCAGTATTTTTCTTTCGGAAAACTTAATAGTACGTTTGCCCGATTAATTATGAAAAAAATATATACATAATTATACTGGTGGAAGAATCAGGAAAAAAATTTGGACTGTCGACACCCTGGATTAGCAATACTGCAGAATACATTTTAAAAGTTGACAACTCTGTGTACGTTTTAACTTATCCGTATAAAAGAGCTGCTAACACTACGGATTATTTCATACCGCTATTCCTGGAAAGTTCCTTTTTATTCTTATTTAATCAGAGAATTTTCGGTAATAAATAAAAAGAAAGAACATTCCACAATGGCGGTATGAAATAATCCGGAGTGTTAACAGCTCTGTGTAAAACTTAGTCGCAATCAGATATGATAAGCAAAAAAAATTCACAGTTAAATGTGTATTACAAACATAGTTTCTACAATAGATGTCAACTCTAGCACTTTTTGGCTGCCTGAAAATTTTAAGAGAAAACTGAAAAATTAAGTGAAAACTGTTAATAACTTTAATAAGTGAAAACTGTTATAAAAATACATAAAATTTTTTTATTAAAATTTGTCGGTATTCAAAATGTGCTAAAGTTGGCAACTGTGATTGCTGTCGCTACCAATCACGATTTTTTAATATTTTTTCTGAGTACAAAAAATTATCTTATTTAATCAGAGACAATTGCTTCAAGCATTAATAAAAATAATTTATATTAAAAATTACTGGTGTTCAAAAAGCGTAATAGTTAGAAACTATGTATAAGCATAGCCTCCTAAACTATATGCCTCGGAAACTTGGAAACAGTTCAAGCGTAGACAGCGCCACCTGGTACAGATTGTGCGACTTTTTTATTCAACTGTCACCAATAATTTTAAGAAGTTATATATGATATATATAATCGACGTTCCTTCGCTTCTATTCGCCTTTTATGTATATCAATTCCCACTTTTAAAAATTTTTGGTGGTTGTTGAATAAAAAAGTCGTACAATCTGTACCAGATGGCGCTGTCTACCGCCTGAACTGTTGCCAAGTTTCCGAGCCACGCGGAAGGCATCTAGTTTAGGAGGCTATGATATAAGTATCGTTGCTAACTTTTACGCTTTTTGACTACCGGAAATTTTTGATTTTATTTAAATAGTGAAAAATCTTCATTACATTTTTCCGGAAGAAAAAAGCGTAAAATTTGGCAGCTATGTACAGAAATGTTTTCTGATCGGATTTACTCATTCTAATTCTATAAATAAATTAACTTTTGGTAGTGGCTATTTTTCCTTTTTTACATTTTATTTTACGATACTGACTAATTACTATTAACATTACACAGATGTGCCAAATAACTTATTCCGGAAATAAATTAGAAATATTGTCATATCTGATTACAGTTGATGTATATTAACTTTATTCTACGACTGATAAGTGAAAAGGTATAGTTTTTCCTTTCAAACAATTATTAGATATTGTCTTTTATTTCCTGTCTATGTTAGAAACATTAAAACCTCTTTTTATTGAGAACTGAAAAAATCGTAAAGCTGTAAACACTATCACGTGTGAAGAATCAATCTTTTTCTAGATTTTGCATAAATATATATATATACACTTTTTCGGGATTGCTGATATTAAAAATATTGTAATAGAGAAATTTACTAAGATATTTGTAAGCAAACAAGAAATCCACTCAATGTATTAACCATTTAACGCACAGTGATCTCGCCACGAAGTTGCAATTACTAATTTCCAATGAAAAAAATTATCGCCTTGGAAATTTGTCACAAAATTTTGCGTTTATAACCCGAGTTGACAAATTTTATAATTTATTCCAGAACATTGTTATCCCTGTTTTTTTTTTTTTTTTTTTTTTTTTTTTTTTACATACTAGTAATTTTGAAGAAGGATTTTCTTCTAATTTAATCGTTGTCACATACTGGTGAAAAATACTCTACAAATTTTTCAGTGCGAAAAGAAGGTGAGGCTAAAACTGCTTCGGGATAAACAGGTATTTAACAGGGAGGAGGTACCGTTCATCTCTTCAAGAGTGGTGTCGAGCGCTTCTAGCTACGGTAGGCCCCTCCTCCGGAACGTTTATTTAAAAAAAAGAAAAAAAAAAAATTACAAGGTTTGCCAGAATGAAGTTAACACACGACAAGTGACGGCATATAAGCCGCCGAAACAACATTCTCTCACGACATATGGCGAAGAAAAGCATAGTAATTTGAATAAGTACAGAGAGAGAGAGGGGAGGATATTAACAGAGGGTAAAATTCGCCAGAACAATATTCCCGCGCGACATAGGGCGAGGGAATATTGTTCTGGCGAATTATAAAAGTTGGCAACTCTCTTATAATTTAACGGTATAATTAAACGGTCATTTTTTTTTCTTTTAATTTTGTTCGTAAATTCTGGTAGCTGTCTAATTTAAATAAGAGTAAGTACCCTGCCTCCCAAAGGATTAATGCATTTCCTGGGTTCGTACAGCCACGCCTTTTTTGTAGGAGTCTTACACTAGTATTTTTCAACGATAATTTTTTTTCACTTTATAGGCTTCTATCATAATAATAATAATAATATATATATATATATATAATATAAATTTAGTGGTTGAAAAGATCAAGGAAAATGTAGGAGCGAATGTAGGAGGAAATGTAGGAACCCTGATTTCTAATAATATTCAAGTGTTTGGGGCTAAAGTTTGCGTACTCGATTCCACGTACTCCTAATTACGTAAAATTCCTTAGATTTTCTATATTAGTCTTCCGTAAAATCTCTGCAATCTAAAGATTCATGACCAGAGCCTGATTAAGGGGGAAGCACACATTATTACACCATTACTTACACCATTATTTTTTAACAAATACTTTCCTCCTATAATAAACAGAAAATTTTCATTAAAAATTATTTTAAAAGAATTCTGGTGTCTAATAACGGTGAGTAAATTGGATTGTTTTACACCGTTCATTTTTTATAAAAAATATTTCCTCGTCAAAGCGTGGAATTTCTATGACATGAAGTAAAAAATAATTGTAAAAATATTCCGGTGAGAGCGGAGATAATGTGTGCTTCCCCCTTAATCAGGCTCTGTTCATGACGGATGTTCAAACACTTACACATACCTAAATGTCTATACCTCGTTAACCATTTAAACACTTGAAGGGAGGTGCTATATATAATACATAGGTTCCAAGTTGTTACGTCTTGTTTGTAATCTTCATACCAGTTATTTTTAATAGTATTGATTCGTAATAATTATTTGATATGAAATAAGACGTAGATTGCTATTCCTAAATAGTGGTACGGAAATAGTTTTTAGCTGGTAATAACTTGGTATCTATGTGTCATATACAGAACTCGAAGTCTCCGCCCTTTTTAAGACACTTTGAAGAATAAGAAATTTCCGCCTTTTTTTGCTACCACTGCTTATACACGATAATGTATCTCCTATTTAATCACGACACATTGCAATAAAAATATGGAAAAGGTTTCTTTATAAAAATAGTATTAGCAAAGAAGGTAAAAGTTTCTCATCTCTGAAAACGTCTTGAGGAAAAGGTGGAGAATTCAAATTCAAACTGTGGTTATACAGGACCTAATTTTAATTCCCAATTCTAAAGTTCGTACCAGAATTTTTCAACAAAATTTTATTTTTATAACTTACTTAATATATATATTTCTTTCTTTCTTTCTTTTTTTCTTTTCTTACTTTTTTTTTTTTTTTTTTTTTTTAAACTTTGTTCGTAAATTCTCGTGGCTTTCCATATTAAATGAGCGTAATTATCATGTCTCTCAAAGGGTTAAATAATTTGCCCGTACGACGCACGAGCCCTAATTTCACCACAGTTTATATTAACTACCACCAGTATTTTCGAAATGAAGTCTTCAGGAAGTACTTTCGGTAATTAGCCCTTTCTCGGGCTTAACGCTCGAAAGCGCTCTAAGCCAGTGTTGCCAAATTTAGGGACTCCTTTATTCAATTATAACCAAAAATTTTTAGGAGTGCTATTTGATATACATAATGGAGGAATAACCTTTGAAGTGATTAGGCAACCGTTACAACGAAAATTTTGTGGTTAATATTAAATAAAATGTCCCTAAATTTGGGAATATTAACCAGAGGAGTGAAATGAAATAGGAACGGCAAAGGGTTAAACAATCCAAGTATTTTTCTTTAAAAGTAATGGCACGTGATGGAATTGAAAACACAAAGAAAAAAAAACCTGTTAAGGTAAAATAGTTCAATGTTTTATAAGATTTACCATAGTTTTCGGTGTATAATCCGCAGGTAAGATATGTTACTCCACCTCCTTCCTCCACTAGAATTTATATTTAATAGACAAATCTATACAGTTTGGAAGTAACAATTTGTACAAATAAAACTTTATTTGTTTTAAAATTTTTGGTTCAAAACTGACTTATCTAACCTGCCTATTATACCCCGAAAATTACGGTCGAAACTGGCGGAAAAAAAGGAATTTTTTTAAAAGAACATGTTGGTAAATTATTTAAGCATGTAAAAATAAATATCTCCTAAAAAAAAAAAAAAAAAAAAAAAAAATGATCGCTGACAAACACATTTTTTTTTTTTAATTATTACTTTAACTAAAATCACACTTAAATATAGCTTATAAAAAATTGTCTTTAAAATCTTTTCCGAATTCTTTGAATAATTCAGGAAATTTCAAAATCAAATTAAAAATTTTACATGAAGCACTTGCTTAGCTCATGACGAAATTGTTCTAAAATGTTTTTCTTTTGAAATTAAATCCATTTTTGAAGAAAGGAAACTATCCCCATAAGAGCGTTGAAAGAACTGAGAAATGATACATTTCAGCAGATTAATATTTTAAATAGAATATCTCAAAAGTATTTAATTTATTCTATTTTTGTGAACAGAGGCATTGGAAAATCAATATCTTTGCATAAATTAAGAACGTTCTCTTCTTTGAGCTTATTTTTCAATCAAAAGTTGATCGTAGTAATTTGAAAAGTTAATCTTTGGGAATTAACTATAATATAAATGTATAAATACACACGCTACGTTTTTAGAATTCACATTTACATCTAAAAAGAATGTAATCCTTTTAAGAATTTTTTTAAATCCGTTTTTATACGTACTTTTAAAATATTCGCAAAAATATGAATGACGATTATGCAGAGCATCATACAAAGAATTTTTGCTTAAGGGATTGTAAAAGATGATGTTTTTGAATATTTTGTCTGAGATACTAGCTTGAAATGTCAAAATGTCATTTATTTTCCCATTTTAAAATTTAAATTTTTTTCATTTATAATTTAAAGACTTAATAAATTCATGTAATTTTCTTAATCGATATTCTTTAAAATGTAATATACCACAGCTGTGAAGTCTTCAAAATTTTCATACCACTATTTCTAAAGAAAAGTTTGTCCTACTCTGAGACTAAAGATAGATAAGATAAATAACTAAATAAAATGAAAATAACTATTTTATAGTAGTGGTGTTACAAAATCTTAAGAATTGGTAGCTAAGAATACAGTCTTTTTAAGTGAAGAAATCAAGAAAGGAAGCATTTTGAATAAAATTGAAATCTAAATGTTACAAAATATAGAACTGCCACAGGCGAAATATTTATTATTATTATTATTTTGTATTTCGTACCACTACTTCTATAATATAAAACAGACGAAGTGCAAATTTATTAGCAAAAATATATTATAAATTTATTTTTTGGATATAATAGTACAAAAAGAATATTAAAAAGTCGCATGTGGCGCCCCTGAAGTAGATAATTTATTCTATTGTGGCGCGAAGAATATTCACCCATTCTTATAGAATATGCTTAATCTATCGTAAAATTCATATTTATTCATCGACCACATTTCATGGAAGCATCTGCGCAAGTGCTAACTCAACGAGTCCAATGCTAAAAAAGGGGTGACAGTCATCTGAATCAGAGAAAATGAGCAATAGCAGAGCGCGGAATTATTGGATGTTTTCCAAATTTCAAACTGTTGGTCAAGTTGGCATCCCTTCTACATTTTGGACGCGTCCTCACTGCTAGTTTTAGGATATGTGGCCGAACTGTAGTAGTTCGAAAGATTGTGTCTATTTTTCGAAATACCGTGTCTATTTGTCTTACAATATTTTGCTGTCTGAAAAGCAACTACAGAGACAGTTGTAAAGTAAATCATAAGGATTTAAATGACGATCGCAATATAGAAGTTCAAAGAGCTTTTTAAACAATAAATGTTGGTACCGACAAAACTAGACGTTTTTTCATCGATATTAAATATACAACTGAGTTTCAATCCCTGTACAGTGGATTAAGAGGCATTATCTTAAAGCATATTTTTCTATGATGAAAAATGTAAACTTCACACACAGTGTGAATAGAATAAAGATTTTTACGAAAATAATACAGCTAAAGATAGAGAATGATTAAAACATATATATGTATATATATATATATATATATATATATATATCATTTTAGATGAGACGGATTAAAAGGAATATGACTGTTTCCTGACAGTTATTGCAAATAAGAACTAATATATAATTTTCTGAATTTTCATGGCGTATGACTAAATTAATTATTTCATGAAGCATATGTAATGCTAAATAAATCCATTAAGACTAGATTAATTTTGTGATTAGCATTGAATTGAAACTGATTTTATTTCATATATCTATGCATATCTATCTCTCTCTCTCTATATATTTAGGGAGAAAGGGGGTGGGGGTGGGGGTGGAATCGGGGTTCTCATAAAGACGAATTTTAATAATGCTTTTATATTACCACCTTAGACTGCTTCTTCTTCTTTTTTTCATTTCTTTTTTAATTATTATTATTATTACTTTAGATTTGACTAATGGTTGATATCTTTTTAAAAAGAATTGAATATAAAATTTCTGGTATCCAAATTTCCCTTTGTGAGAACCCTGGAGGAAATGGATAGCTGGTATCTAAATCTCTTAAAGGAATGGACTTCAAAAAAAAAAAAAAAAAAAAAAAAACTTCAGTTGTTGAGCTATTGCTCTGAAATTTTTATAGAAATGTTATTCGATCTTTTTTTTTTTTTTTTTAATAGTATAAAGAAAATCCCTAAAATTCATTGGTAAAATTTTGATTTTTTGTGAAAAGAAAAATGATAATAAAAAATGTATACACTTCAAATTGTTCCATGTGTGTTAAAATAAAATATGACAAAAAATCTAATTTCTCAGTTTATTTTTAATAGATATTTTAGTTTTATTTTAGTACACAATATTTTGCATGCTCTGCATTACTCAATTCAAGACGTTTGCTCAATATCTAGAATTACTTGATTTAAATGAAGTAATTTTAAATATTAAGCATCTAAAGATTATTTATATGTGACAAATTCTTCAAATACTCATCTTCTCTTTTCTTACCACCCTCTATAGAAGTACTTTAATTCAGATAAAAAGAAAAAAATAAAATAAAATAAAATAAACTTTTTTCAAATAACTTAGTAAAATATTTCCTTTTCAAAAATTATAAAAATTCAGTAAGAATTACTTTAAATAAGAATGATTTTTTTTTTTTTTTAACATTATTTAAATACATTGAGTAAACTATGAGAAATATATTAGATTTTAAAGAGAGACTATAGCTAAAAAAAAAAAAAAAATCCTTTTAAAGAAAGATTATAAATAATATCAATTATAATTATCATTTTGTACTATTTACGGATTTTTTTTTATTCTCTCTACTTTTTTTTCTCATTGGGAATTTTACTTCTTTAAACCTTTAAAAGGTAAGGTAATTTACACTCATATAATCATAGCTGCCAATATTTTAATTTATTCAGGAGTATTTTTAGCCCCGCCTTTATTTCGTACCACTTATTTTTTAAAAGTATTTTTTTCTTATTATATGAAAATTATATAATGGAGAAATTTTTTCTTTAAATAAAGTGGTGCGAATTAAAGGCGGGGCTAAAAGTACTCCGGAATAAATTAAAATATTGGCAGTTATGTTTTAATTGTATAGGCACCAAAAAATACGCAAAAAGTTATGAGAGAAGAAATAAAGCACTTTTTTCCGATAACCACGAAACCATCCCATAGTGCAATCATAAAAAAATCCAAACAAGCATTAATCAAAAGAGCATATAAAAATATGTTTTTTGACGCGTAAAGCAATAGCCCTCGTCAGCTCATTTTCGAGTTATAAATTCTGAAAGTTCGCTAATAATCGGTGTAACCACGCCTGAATCGATAACACCACGCCTTACTGAAATAATGAATAAAATCCAAAACAAGCAGAAATCGAGAGTGCATAGTGAAATGTGTGCTTTGATGGAATAATCAGTTGCCCATTTCAGCTTTGAGATATATTCAATCGAGATATAATGTATAAAAATTCGCTAAAACAGGATCTAAAAATTGATAAAAGTCATGGTTCTGGCAGGTTTTCACGGGACTCCTTCCACTTCTTTCAGATTACTATATTTTTACCCAAACTTAAATATAGATTTCTCGAGAACGGGCTAACGAGGGCTAACAGTTTATACGTCAAAAAACACGTTAGATTATGCCCTCTCAAATGAACATAATTTAATTCATTTCAATTTTATTACACTATTGGGATGGTTTCTTGGTAAGTAATAGAAGTAAATGTCTGGTAAAAAATTCTGGGATGAATTTTTGCTGTTGGCATACTTGCCAACATACTAATTAATATTCCGTAGTATTGTTAGTCCCGAATTCTTTTTACACCAGTATATTTTTAGAGTATTTTTTCCTTATTTAATCGCAATTGCATTTGGTAAGTATTACTTTAGAAATTTACTGGTGTGTACAAAAAGGATGGGACTAACAACACTACGGAATATTAATTAGGATGTTGGCGTGTTGGGAATTAGTAATAGCGTTAACCCCTTCAGGGGCGCCGTATGAACAGTGGAAACGCATATTCTAATTCCGAATTGCAAAAACTGTCCCCGAAATTTTTTTTTATAAAATTTTTCTTTTATTACCCAGAGGAATAACTTCATTTATTTCTTCTCTTCTAATGTTGTTGGTGAATTCTGGTGGCCTTTTGATTTTAAATGAGTAAATTTTCTTGCCTCTCAAAGGCATACCTGCCAGCATGCTAATTAATATTCCGTGGTATTGTTAGCTCTACCTTCTTTTTCACACCAGTATCTTTTTAGAGTATTTTTCTTCTTTTTTAATCATAATTGCATTTGGAGAATATTACTCTAAAAATTTACTGGTGTGAAAAAGAGGGCGGGGATAACAACACTACGGAATATTAATTAGGATGTTGGCAAGTATGCAAAGGGTTAAAGGTAATATACTCTAGGCAGTGTCTCAATAACTTCATGTGAGACCCGGAGCCCACAAACTTTCGTGGGCCCCCCTCGCAGTGTGCACCAATCAAAGGTAGATATATACCTGCAAATCGAGTAAAATAACAGAATTTTGTACTTATATTTGCCATTTTTAGGGGCAAAAATGCCAAAATAGCATTTTCAAAGACAGTTTTAAGGCCCCTTGCTACTCAGAACCTAGGACACGTATCTCGCGTGTCCCTACGTTAATCAGGGCCTGACTATACGATTATATATATAGTTGGTAACGTGCACATTTTTTGGTACCGGAAATTTTTTATAGGAACATTTTATAAATTTTACAGAGTTTTATAAATTTTACATGTACTATAAGAGAAAGAAGGAATTATTAATTTAAATAAATAAATATATATATATATATTACACAT
This sequence comes from Salticus scenicus, assembly GCA_963930645.1. Classification (NCBI taxonomy): domain Eukaryota; kingdom Metazoa; phylum Arthropoda; class Arachnida; order Araneae; family Salticidae; genus Salticus; species Salticus scenicus. The sequence continues at coordinate 219,678,821 of OZ005651.1, read as the reverse complement.
ATGGAAATACAAGATAAAAATTGCCTTTAAAAGCTTTTCAAAAATTTTTGAATAATTTAAAAAAATTCAAAATTAATTTAAAAAAATTGCATGAAGCACTAGCTTAAATTATGATGAAATGTTCGAAAATGTTTTTCTTTGGAAATTAAATCTAATTTTTGAAGAAAGAAAAGTACGCCCCTGAGAGAGTTGAAAGAAATCACAAATGATACATTTCACTAGATTAATATGTTAAAAGGAATATTTCAAAAGTATTTAATTTATTCTATTTTTGTAAACAGAGGAATTAGCAAATCAATATCATTGCAGAAATGAAGAATGTTTCCTTCTATGAGCTAATTTTTTCATCAAAATTTAATCGTAGCAATTTAAAATGTTATTCTTTTGGAACTAACTATAATATAAATGTATAAATACACACAAGCTACGTTCTTAGAATTCACATATTTACATCTAAAAATGATGTATTCCTTTTAGGAACTCTTTAATATATTAAATTTTATACATACTTTTAAAAGATTCGTGAAAAATATGATAACGATTAATTTTATGCAGAGCATCATATACAGGATTTTTACTTAAGGGAATGTAAAAGATGATGTTTTTGAATATTTTGTCTCAGATACTAGCTCGACATGTCAAAGTATCAATTTTCTAGTTCAAAATTATAATTATTTCTGTTATAATATAAAGAGTTGGTAAATTTATGTATTTTTCTTTATGAGTATTCTTTAAAATGTAATATAGCAGAGCTGCCAGTTCTTTCGATTTTTTAATACCACTATTTTTGAAGAAAAATTTTTTCCTACTTAAAGACTAAAGATAAATAAGATAAATAATTAAATAAGTCGAAAATAACTATTTTACAATTGTGGTGTTAAAAATTCTTAAGAATTGGCGGCTGTGAATACAGTTTTTTAAACTGAAGAACAACTCCAGAGACGAAAAATTTTGAATAACAGAAAATATTAAATGTTACATAATAGTTAATTTATTATACTGGCCCGAAGTATATTCACCCATTCTTATAGAATATGCTTAGTCTGTCATAAAATTCATATTTAGTAGTTCGAAAAATCGTGTCTTACAAAATTATGTTGCCGTAAAAGAAACTACAGAGACAATTGTAAAATAGTTCATATGGATTTAAATTACGAATAATATTTAAAAAGCATTTTAACCCTCCGCGTAAGGTGCCCGTGATTTCGACGGGCAAAAGAACTTTTTACATTAAATTTCATTCATACCACAATTTCTAATTTTTAACAGATAAATTATTCAAAATTATTATCCCACTAAATTACATTTCCACCACTAATTGTAAAATGCAATGTTTGATATTTATAAATCCTGAAAACTAACGAAACATGTTTTTATTCAAAAATAGTGGTGTTAAAAAATAAGACTATGCATCCTGTGTATGTAAACACAGTAAATACAAAATAATATCCCCGTACGCGGAGGGTTAAACAATAAATGTTGGTACCAGCCAAAACTGGACGGTCTTTCAGCGGTATTAAATGTACAACTGGGGTTCTACCATTGTACAGTGGTTCAGAGGCATTAACTTAAGACACATTTTTCTATGCTGAAAAATGTAAACGTCACACAAATACATACAGTGTGGATAGAATAAAGATTTCACGAAACAACTAAAAACAACGAATGAAAAAAAAAATCCTTTTAGATGAGACTGATTAAATGAAATATGACTACTTCCTGACATTTTATTTCAAATGAAAACTGATAAATAATTTTCTGAATTTTCATTGAGTATGTCTAAATTAATCATTTTATTAAGCATATGTAACGCTCCACTCCATTAAAGCTGAATTAATTTTATGATTTGCATTGAGTTGAAACTGATTTTATTTCAAATCTCTCTCTCTCTATATATATATATATATTTAGGGAGAAGGGACGGGGGAATAGAATTAGGGTCCTCAGAAAGGGAAGTTTTAACAAAGCTTTTTTATTACCAACTTAGACCTCTTTTTTTATTATTTTAGATTTGACTAATGGTTGATATCTTTTTAAGAAAATTACTATATAAAATTTCTGGTATCCAAATTTCCCTTTGCGAGAATCCTGGATAGAATGGATAGCTGGTATCTAAATCTGTTGGGGGAATCGACCATAAAAAAAAAAAAAAAAACCCTCACTTGTTGAGCTATAGCTCTGAAACTTTTTACAAAAATGTACTTAGATTTTTTTTTTTTTTTTTTTTTTTTACAGTAAAACGAAAATCACTAAAGTTCAATGGTAATATTTTGGTTTTTTGTGAACAGAAAAATGATAATAATAGCATACCTGGTAACATCATAGCCTCCTAAACTAGATGCCTGTCGCGTGCCTCGTAAACTAGACAACAGTTTAAGCGGTAGACAGCGCCACCTGGTACAGATTGCACGATTTTTTTTTTCAACAGCCACCAAAACTTTTTTAAAGTGGGATTTGATATACGTAAAAGGCGAATAGAATCGAAGAAACGTCGACGTTTTATATCATATATCACTTCTTAAAATTGTTAGTGACAGCTAAATAAAAGAGTCGCGCCATCTGTACCAGGTGGCGCTGTCTACTGCTTGAACATTTGATAATTTTACGAGTCACGCGACAGGCATCTACTTTAGGAGACTATGGCAGCATTTATAATTTATTCCGGAGTACTGTTAGTCCCGCCCTTTTTTCACACCAGTTTATTTTAACACTTTCGCGTCCACATGTTTTTGTCTTTTTGACAGTAAGGACCGCATGTGGGCGTTATTCTCCCAAGTATTTCAGAACAAAATATTCTATATTCAGATTCATATTACAAATGGATATACATCATAATTATACTCTTTCTAATCAAACTATTTATATCCATAGTATATTGGTTGTACAAATATGAATACTGTGCATATTTTTAAGAAATAAATGCCATACAAATTGCAAAAGACACGCCCACTGGCGGAGTTACATATTTTCAATCGACGTGAATCTACGTCAGCGGTCGCGAAAGTGTTAAAAACATTTTTCTTCTTATTTCAGCATAATTAGATATTGGAGAAAATTTCTTTAAAATCATATTGGTGTGGGGAAAAAAGGGGGTGGGGATAACACTACTCCGAAATCATAGTTGTCAATATTTTAATTTATTCCGGAGCAAAGCTGCTTCCATACAAGCATTGACATTCCCATTAGATTTAACTTGCAAGGCTATTTGCATAAAGGCCAAAAATACGACTGCAGCGATCCTGTGAGGGAGTGTGAAAAATACATAAAATAACAGAGCGCATGCTTCTAACTAGTTCTGCAAACATAAATATGCTACGCGTGCTATGTCATAGTCTGCTAATCCCGGCTCAGGCATGGACGTTTGCGGCGTTTTTTATGTGTGAAATATTTTTGAAAATTGTAAAATGTTATTGCGAAATTATGTAATACGAATCAATCGAGACATTTAAATACAAATGCCAACCCATTATCTGCAAGCTTCTTATAGAATAATAACTTTATTTTGAATTTTAATAGCGTTGAAAAATGCATTTTTATTGAAAATATATGATTGCATGGTATGTATTTCTTGTCTTGAAATCTTATAAATTAATTTTTTTATCAATAGTGACTTTTAAATATAAAGTTTCATTTCTTTTTAAAAAAACTGTAATAGATTTCGTGTTTGTATAAGGCTGATAAATAAATAAGCTTAATCTAAAAGTAACGTTCGACAAAATAGTACAACACGTAAAAAATGTATTGCTTGCAAAGTAAAAAAAAAAAATATATATATATATATAATAAAATAACTAATGATGAAAAATTAAGTTATAAGATTTCAAGACAATAAATATATACCGTTCAACCACATATTTTTAATTAAAATGCACTTTTCTACGCTAATGCCATTAAAAATGAAGTTACTATTCTATAAGAAGCTAGCAGACGACAACAAAGTATATTTACGTTTGAAAAGCTAGTTATTTTAGGGCATGCGCTCTATTATTGAATGCATTTCTCACACCCACTGATATGATCGCTGCAGTAGTATTTTTGATATTATGCAAATAATAACCTTGCAAGCTAAATCTAATGGGAATGTCAACGCTTGCATGCAATCAGTTTTGCCCCGGTGCATTTTTGTCCCCGCCTTTATTTCGCACCACTTTATTTAAAGAATACTTTTGTCCAACATAAAACTATGATTAAAAAAAAAAAAAAAAAAAAAAAAAAAGTGGTATGAAATAAAGTCAGGGCTATAAGTGCTCCAGAATAAATTAAAATGTTTGCAGCTCTGCGGAATAAATTATAAATGTTACCAAGAAAGTAATAAAATGTATTCAAATATTGTAACACTTCAAATTGTTCTACCTGTGTTAAAATATGACATAAATCTCATTTCTCAGTTTATTTTCAATAGAAAATTTAGTTTTATTTTAATACACAATATTTTGCATGCTCTGCATTAGTGAATTCAAAACTTTTGCTCAATATCTAGAATTACTTGATTTAACCCTTTATATCCTAAATTATTTTATTTTTGGAAAAATAGTTTGAAACTTTTTTTTATTATATTTCTTTATGCAGGAGAACCATCTCATATTAACACTTTCGCGACCGCGTGATTTTGAATTTTTGACAGTAAGGTCCGCCTGTGGGTGTTATTCTCCCATGTTACAATATTTCAGAACAAAATTTTCTGTATTCACATTTATATTAGAAATGGATATAAGTTATAGTTATATTATTTCTAATCAAAGTATTTGTATCCATAGTATATTTCATTGTAAAAATGTGAATATTGGTTATATATTTAAGAAATAAATAGCATACAAATTGCGAATGAAACGTCAACTGGTGGAGTTACAGATTTTCAAATGACGTGAATCTACGTCAGCGGTCGCGAAAGTATTAAATTTAGCTTAAACTATAGCTTAACTATAGAGAAAGCTTAAACTATAGTTCCAATGAAATCCTGTAGTAAATTTAGGCTATATTGAGGAATTTTTTTGATGGGACTTTAAAGTCCCGGTGGGACACAAAGGGTTAAATTAGGTAATTCTGGATTATTCATAGGTGACGAGTTCTTCAAATAATTTTCTCTTTTTTCATTATCATTTATGAAAAAAAAGTCCAGTTTAGATTAAAAAAAAAAAAAAAACTTTTTTTAAATAACAGCTGAGTAAAATAGTTCCTTTTCAAAAATTATAAAATTTCAGCAAAAATTACTTTAAATAAGAATGATTTTTTTTTAAACACTATTTAAGTGTATTGAGTAAATAAACTATGAGAAATATGTTATATTTTAAAAATAATATTAATAGTAATTATTATTTTGTTATGCTTACGAATTTTTTTTATTCTGTCTACTTTTCTTTCTCATTGGGAATTTTACTCCCTTAAACCTTTGAGAGGCAAAATTGTTTACACTCATTAATTGTAAATGCACCAGAAAAAACGAAAAAAGTTATGAGAGAAGAAATAAAGGACTTTTTCCTGCTAAGTAACAGGAATGAAATTCTGCTAAAAAAAAATCCAGAATGAATTTTCGCAGTTGTGAATTAGTAATAGCGTTATCGTGCCTAAAGCGCTGCGCGTTAAAGGGTTAAAGGTAATATACTGTAAGATTTTATGTATGTATATATATATATATGTGTGTGCGTGTGTATGTGTATATATATTTATATATCATATTTCCTCACGACAATGCTTAGACACCTGAAACAAATCATCATAAAAATTATTAAGAATTCAAATTGTAAACCCTGTAATAATAATAGTATTAAAAAAAAAAAAAAAGACAAAACATGCACATGTTATCAGGAGGTAATTGCAACTGTAGAGTGATAAAAATAACATTGTTTTTATGATGGTGAAGGCTTTTCACAAAATTTCAGTTTCAGTACCCAACAACGCTATCAAATATGCAAGTAAAGAAAGGATGTACTATAAGAGAAAAAATGAATTAAAAACAAAAATACATAGATGGAAATACGTATTAAAACCCAATACAATGGAAATATACGTGAAATAGCATGGAAATGCTAAAATTACTTTTATGCTTTTTGGGTACAGGAAGAAAGTTAATGAAATTTTTTTATATATTTCTGCAGCACTTTTCATTGATTAAATAAAATAAAAATTTGAATTAAAATTATCCGGTAGCCAAGAATCGTAAAAGTTGGCGATGGTTAGGGTTAAAGTTGAAGTCATGAATAACAGAAATATTTTAATGAAAATCAAAGAAAGTGCCGTATTTTTCAGTGTATAATCTGCAGGTTAAATAAATCAGTTTTTTTAATTGACAAATAAAATTATATTTGTACGAGCTATTTCTTCGAAAAGATACACATTTTTCTCTTAAATAATATTTCTGATGGAGAAATGACATAACTAATCTGCGGATTATACACAGAAAATCACGATAATTAAAATTTTTTTTTTAACAATGTGTACATACAAACATACAGTATGTATGTAAACATAAATATATACAAGAATATGTACACAGGACTTCGATAACCTACGAGTTTCTTAAAATCGATAAGCAATGAGAAAAAAAAAAAGAAAAAAAAATCAAAAATACCCTTTTTCTATTTTCCGTTCGAAACATATTGATTTCTATTCGCGCTTTTGACCAAAAAGTGAATGAATAAATACTTTGACTGGACTTAGAAATTCTTAGAGATTTTGAACTAAAAATAGTCTGGCTACGTTAAGGCTTTTTTTCATTTTACATATTTTTTCGCAATATATTTTATTACCAGGGGTCGTACTCTCTGCCCTTTTTTCAGGACAGCCTTAGAGACTAGAAATATCTACCTTTTTTGGCACCGCTAATTTTATGCAGAAACTAGTATTTTTATAGCAATGTATCAGGATTGAAAATGATAGAGATTATTGTATTTGGTTGTTCGGAAAGTAATTTCGTTTTTTTCAGCAGAGGACTTAATTGCATTTTTTTCACATCATCTTCACAATTAAGTTGCATTACCATTATATATTGTGACAGCTGGTATAGCAAGATTTGCTTGTGGAAAAGTTCGTTTTATTCTGCTCAATAGGTTTTGATTGGTGCTCTATCAAATAAAGAAAATCGTAAACGACATTTTCGGCATATTTTGTTTTTGCTATCATAAAGGCGAAAATACTGTTCAAACAAGGAAAAAAGTATACGATGTGTATACAGAAAATTTATTTAAAGTACGCCAGTGTTAAAACTGGTTTACCAAATTTTGTTCCGGCAATTTTGACGTTGAAGATGCATTACATTCTGGAAAACCAGTTTATGCCAATGAAGACAAAGTATTGATTTATGAAAACTGCCAAAAAACAATTCGTGAGATCGCTAAGAAACCGATCAAGATGGAGAATATATAATTCAATATATATATGTATATATACAATATAAGAAAATCGTCTTTCATTTTCAAAGGAAAACACGAAATTATTTTCCGAACAACCCAATATAAAAAAAGTAGTAACAATAAATAATTTCTCATTCTTGAGAGTGTCTTGAAAAAAGGGAGGAGACTACTACCCCCTGCTCTACTAAGCATAATTTTAGATTTTATTTTTATTTTAACATATTAACAATTCATTGTATTATGTAATGTGTTACGTAATCAGGTTACGTAATTAGTAAACACAATGATTTACTTGACATGTTCTTCATAAAGCGTTTGATAATTTTATTTTCCAATGTCATTCTAAATTAAATTTTCTACAAATAACATGCAATTTATTTATTTTCGTAAATGTTTTAAACTTTAATCTAAATTTCAAAACGTTTCTTTTTCCTTTCGTTTCTGTTTTTTCTTTCTTTCTTTTCCTTTTAGTTTTTCACATTAGATTCATAAGAATTTTAGAATTTTCTTTTTAAATTTCAAAAATATTTTATTGAATTACTGAATTTTGTACTGCATTTATTTATTTTACTCCGATAATTAAACTTCTATAAATGGATAGATTTATTTTTTTTCCCTAGATGTAGATTTCGTACATTGTTTTATTCTTATCACAGAACATGCATTTTTAAGAACTTTGCAATAAAATAAAAAAAAAATGTAAACATGTCAGCGTTCCTAAAATTACCACTATTTTAAAACAGATATTTTTTTTTTTTTTTTTTTTTTTAACATTATATTTTATTTTGCAGTTAAAATATTTAAGAAAAATTTCTTTTAAACTATAATGGTGGCAATATAACACAAGTAAAACACAAGTAAAATTTTAGTAACATTGCGAGGTCTGCAGTCTCACTCGATAAATTACGAAGTACACTGCGTTGCAAAATGATATGAACGCCAAGTAATTTTGTGATATCAAGAAAAAATTCATAAATAATTATCAGAAAACGTTATTCTGTGGACAAGTGCGATAATATCATCTAATACATAGAGATAAAATGAATATAAAACTTTAAATGTATTGAAAATATAAATTATTTAAACAATGGTGTTGCAAAATGATATGAACTCTAATCGAAATTACCACTAAACAGGCATATAATCAGATAGGGAGTATTGCATATGACTCCAAGAAGAAGAAACCAAAATATGCAAGTTCGTTTAGCATAAAAATGTGCTTCACAGGCTTGGAAACTTTCAAACGAGTCCGCAAACTGAGTTCTAGGAGTACAGGTCATAAAAGAGCTTTAGACGGTTTTGAAAAAGGCAAAATTGTGACTTTTCATGATCAAGGACTTTCAGCAAGAGTTATCGCAATAAAATTGAAAATATCCTTAGGTTTAATATTGAATTTACTTCAATTACAAGACGATTACGGAGCAAAGGAATCGCCGGGACTTCCGCCAAATCTATCAAAAACGGGAAAAAAAATGCCATTCTAAAAAGAACGAGCGATGGAAAACAAGTTTAGGCAAACTTATAAGAGATCCATCTATAGGAGTGTAAAAAGCAGAGCCTGATTAAGGGGGAAGCACACATTATCTCCGCTCTCACCGGAATATTTTTACAATTATTTTTTACTTCATTTCATAGAAATTCCACGCTTTGACGAGGAAATATTTTTTATAAAAAATGAACGGTGTAAAACAATCCAATTTACTCACCGTTATTAGACACCAGAATTCTTTTAAAATAATTTTTAATGAGAATTTTCTGTTTATTATAGGAGGAAAGTATTTGTTAAAAAATAACGGTGTAAGTATAAATAATGTGTGCTTCCCCCTTAATCAGGCTCTGGTAAAAAGTACTTTTACCAGAACAGTCAACAACTCTAAAGTACTAAAGTAGAAGAAAATATAATCCTAACCACATATGACTAAAAAGTATCACCAAAATCAACTGGATTGGGCAAAAAAAAATCTCGTGTCCTGGAAGTTAGAATACGAAAGAATATTATTATCTGATAAAAAAATTCAATTTAGATGGTCTTGACTGTTTTTCTCATTATTGGGGCGATCTGTGCAAAGAATGGAAAACATTTTCAAGACGACAGCAAAGTGGAGGGTCACTCATGATTTCGAATGGGTTTGGATTCCGTGGTAATGTTGATATTGAGATTCCGTCTGGCAGAATGAATGCAATAACCTACCAAAATCTACTTAAAACAAATTTATTGCCTTTTGCCAAGGGAATTGGCGGACCTTTCTGTATGTTCCAATAGGACAATGCATCCATCTACACGGCAAAAAGATCTTAGGAATGATTCCTGAAAAATGGTGTACATGTAATTCCATACCCATCTGTTTCCCTTGATTCAAACCCCATGGAAAACGTTTGGAACCTAGCAGTTAAAGCATTTTATGCAAATGGAAAGCAATATGCCCAAAATGCAGAATTAACAGCTTCTATCATATTCAACTGGAAAAAAATTGACTAAAATGCATTAAAAGTCTTGGCTCGCTCCATGCTTGACCACGTTTTTATATTAATTACACAGTCTGGTGCATACACTGGCTACTAATCCATATTTTTGGGTCATGTTCATATCACCATTATACAGCATCTCAAAAACGAAAAATGCAGTTTTCTTTATATGAAAACGTCTATTTGAATTATATTTTGTTATAGAATAAAAATATCTGTTCTATTTCTAACAATGTTAAGTCTTAAGTTTATTTTCTAGAAATGTTTTCTTTTTTATGCTAAAAAAACTTGGTGTTCATATCATTTTGAAACGCAGTGTATCATAGACAGTGTTGCCAGATCTGGTGGACTTTTTATTCAATAACCACCAATAATTTTGAGAAGTGCTATTTAGTATACATAATAGACTATCAATCGTTGCAGTGATTAGGCAAACGTTACAATTCAAAATTATTGGTGATTATTGAATAAAAAATCCGCCAGATCTGGTAACACTGATCATGGAACGATTCTAAAGGTTAAAAATTTATTTATGGTTAATTAGCGACGTCCCAGATCGTCGCCAATTACCCATAGTGCAGTACTAGTGCGACGTTAAACTCAACATACCAACCAACCAAATGCTTTTCCTACATTCATCATCATTATTATTATTATTATTATTATTATTATTTAACAATAACATTCTCTTCATGCATCATAAGGTATCACAAGAGGCATACAAAAATTAAGTAAAAAGATCAGATTCTTTATTTAACTAAAGTATGAATTCTCATTTTCTTTAAAACAGAAGCGTTAAATATTAGTGAAAACGTATTTCAGGACAGCGCAAGTATTATGCGTTTTAAAAGCTGAACAAGATGATATTCTTCCCATTATAAAAATGTATATAACATCGTTTTATTGTTGTTGTTATCGAAGATAAAATGTCTTACTTGAAAGCCGGAAAATGTGTGTTGCTTGTAAACATACCACACACGAATTGAAAAGAAATTTATCTTTATGTTATTATACATACACTAATAACATAAAGGGTATGACTATAAATACCCTTTATGTTATACCCTTGACTGTAATAGGTATGACTTTGCATTAGAAAAACTAAAAGTCGTAAAGAAAAGTGTAAGGAATACAATTTGGTATGTTTTCAAACACTGTAATTCAAATGGGTATGACAAAAGAATGTTTCTTTTCTACTAATGAGATCTTATTATTTGTAATTAATTGATAACTAATCTTTTAAAATGAAGTTTTATTCCAGATGTGTGCGAATATTTTAGTTGGGCTTTTATCAAATGCCATTAAAAAAAATTATAAAAAACTTAAATGAATCTAGTGTCCATACCTACATAACGGATATTTCTCACCAAATTTAACTTGTTTAATTTTTAATACCGTGTATTCTTCACAAGTCAGATAAATCTGTTTTTCACCAGAAAGTTTAATTATTAAACAAAGCTATATTTGCACAATACTAAAACCTCGTTTTAAAACAGCTTTGTCTGTTAATTAAATTTTCCGGTGTAAAACTCATTTAGCAGACCTTCGTATTATCATATTTGCCAACATACTAATCAATATTCCGTAGTATTGTTAGCCCCACATTCTTTTTCACACCAGTATCTTTTTAGAGTATTTTTCATCTTATTTAATCGTAATTGAATTTAGAAAATATTACTCTAAAAATTTACTGGTGTGTAAAAAAAGGGCGGGACTAACAATACTATGGAATATTAATTAGGATGTTGGCAAGTATGGTATTATACAGAGAAAAATACGATAATTTACACATGCTTAAAAATTGGGCAAAAATAATGAAGCCTTTAATTTTATAGTCTTTTAGAAATTTAATTTAATTAATTAATACAGTTATAATATTGCTGTTGAACTTATAAAATAATGTATTGTCGAACGGCTTAATAAAGTTGCATAAGTTGCTACTTTTTCACGTATTTATTTTTAAATAAATCATCGGATGTAACACACACTCAAAATATTCAATAGCGTCATTATTTGTCGTTAAATTTTAGGGCACTTCCATCATCGTTTGTAAAGAAAAATTCTACCTGAGAGTAAAGCTATTTTTAAACGATTTATAGCTTGACAACAAAGCAATAAATTTAACGTTGCATCTAGCCACGTACTGCTTTTCGAAAGTAAACATGTTGCCTGAAAACATATCAACAGTTTTCTTTTTCATGTTTATCTTTTCTGTCACGTAACATTTTAAAAGTAGTTCTAAAACGAAATCTTTTAAAACTTGCTAAAAGAATTTTGTTAAAGCAGTGTAAGAGAAATAAACCATTAAAAACATTCGCTCACTAGATGAGTATGTGGCTTCTCTATCGGAAATCTACTTCGTATCTAATTAGTTAAACAAATGTAGTAGTTACCTTTTCAACAATTTGAAAATGCATTTATTGTTTTTATGGTTATACATAAGCCAAAGCCTTTTAAAAACACTAAATAATAACAGTGTTTCAGCATTAAATAATTTCTGGTAATTATAAATGTAAGCTTCATTTCACGTATAACATCCAGTAATCCAGAAAAGTTAACTTTTATATTTAACCCCTTAACGCGCGCTGTCCTCGCTGCGAGGACGCAAAATTTAAGATTCAGCTACAAAAATTCATCCCGGAAATATTTTAGCAAAAATTCACGTTTATAACATATCAGAAATGGCCGGTTTTTTAAACCTTAAAATTTAAAATTTCTTTTAGTTTAATTTAGTTCATGAATTTCGGTGGTAGTATAATTTAAATGTTTCAAATTGTCTTGCGCCGCAAAGGGTTAAAACATAGGATGGCATTGCCGAATAGAATTTTTTGGTATTAGTTTTATTTACTAATGTGTAGAAGTTTCGGCTAACACTTATGTTATTAAAAGTACGTAGGGGAAACTACAACGGAACCGGGGTCCCATGACGGAATGAAGTTCGAAGATTTTGGGGGAAAAGGGATCCTGGCAGTGAGCGGCAAAAAGTAAAACTAGTAAAAGTAAAACATCTATAATGCTACTCTAATATGGCAGATAGATTTGTCTCGTTTTCTTGAGTAATGGAGCTTGAAATTTTCGTTATGGGATTTATTGTTCCGGTATGGTAATTTCTGATGTTTTTGCAAGCAAGATAAGTATACATACTTATTTAAAATACAGCTATATTTGATAAGTGCTTGATATTCGTTTAATTGTTTTTAGCTTCGTGCAATTAAACGTTTTTTACATATCTTTCTCGAGTGATCTTCCTAACCTGAATCATGACCCTGGGGCGAAATGGGGAAGTACTACATTCAGCTCTGCAATATTTTTAATGAAATGTTTTTAATTTATGGCAACAGAGGACAGGGCTTATTCATTTCATGTTTCACAAGAAATTCCGGTGCCAATTCCAGAAGCTAAAGAAAACGCAAAAAGAACGAATCCAAATAAGGGAAGAACGCTGTATAGTAATTTTGTATAGTGGAAAGATTCCCCATAAAAAAAAAAAAAAAAAGATTTTTTAAGCCGCTGTTAAGGGGGGAAAAAAAGGACAACTTTGCCATAGCGGAGAGAACAAGGATAAAACTATTTAAGAAAGAAAATAGAATTAAGAATGTAAAATGCAAAGGAAAATGCCTGAAGATAACTGGAAAAAAGAAGAAGGAGATAGAACCTAAAACTAACGAAATTGCTCCTCAAGATTGTTCTGATTCAACGTTAATATTGCGGTGAGTTTTACTCAAAGTCAGTGGAAGGTTGCGTGATTTGTTTCGTGTGCAAAAAATGCGCACACAGTGCTTGTGCGTAAGTAGATAGCAAAAATGATGAGACATTATAAACAGGCTTAAGAAAAGGAGATAATTAATGAAAACTGCAATTAAACATTTATATTCGGTGAAAACTAAATATATGTAGACAGAGCCTGATTAAGGGTGAAGCACACATTATTTATACTTACACCGTTATTCTTTAACAAATACTTTTCTCCTATAATAAACAGAAAATTCTCATTAAAAATTATTTTAAAAGAATTCTGGTGTCTAATAACGGTGAGTAAATGGGATTGTTTTACACCGTTCATTTTTTATAAAAAATATTTCCTCGTCAAAGCGTGGAATTTCTATGACATGAAGTAAAAAATAATTGTAAAAATATTCCGGTGAGAGCGGAGATAATGCGTGCTTTCCCCTTAATCAGGCTCTGTATGTAGATCAAACTTATTTTCCGGCATTTACACGAGTTTCATAAATTAGTTACCCTTATTACCCCGTTTTGCTCCACGCTGGACAGAACGACTTCTCATTTCTTCTAGGCGTATGCATAGTTGCTAACACTTCGAATTTTTAAACACATTTTCGACCATTTTTTAAAAATAGAAAGCTGTCATAATTATTTTCTACGATTAAATAAATTTAAAATTGTTATAGAAAATTTCTGGTATGAAGTGTATGTGTGAAGGAAAACACGAAAGTTGGTTGCTATAAATAAATGCATGCTTCAATTGTTTCACCAAGAAAATGAAAAATAGGAAAATCTTTTTATTTTATTATTAAAAAACAAATAAACAATAAATACAAGATGGGAAAAAATGATGTAAAAAAATAAACAATAATCAAAATGTTTTGGATCACCCTATAAAAACTAATGTTTGAAATGCACTTTGGCTGCATCATGTGATTATGAGAATTTTTCTCATTATCTGTATAAATTTTTATGAGGCTATCATAGATACTGATGGAGATATAACGGGGTTTTTTTTTTATTGGAAAAAAAAAATCTAGCTTTTTAATTATAATACGTAGGTAATAGGCCCAAGTCAATTTTAGAAAAATTTGGCATGCTACACTAGACACGGCATACAACAATCAGAATGCAAAAATGTTAAATGTCTTACGAAATATGAGCATTTTTACGAAATAATTTTTAACTACGCATGCGCTAACATAAAAAAGATTCATTTGCATAATTTAATAGCCAAAAGTATTGAGCAACTTATATGAAAACTCCAAACAAATATCAGGTAAATTCAAAAAGTTAGGAAAGTTATAAAGAACAGAATTTCGGTTTTCTTAAAATAAAAGCTAAGCTATAAGGCGTTTTACTCACATTTTTATTTTGATTCAATCAATGCCCAATGGTAATACAGTGTTCGGTGATTGTAAATTAATATTGATAAAACCCCCTATCATCTTCCTTCTTTTAGAAGAACTAAAATTCTGTTCATTCTATCTCTCATAAGCGATATTTGTTTGGGGTTTTCATACAATTTGCTCAATACCTTTGGCTATTAAATTATACAAATAGAATTTTTTAAAATCTAGCGCATGTGTAGTTAAAAATTATTTAATAAAAATGCTCATATTTTGTAATATATTTAAAATTTTTGCATTCTGATTGCAGTATGCTGTGTCTAATATAGCATGCCAAATTTCCTAAAAAAGGCTTTGCACTGGGTCTAATACCCTACGTGTTATATATATATATATATATATAAAAAAAAAAAAAAAAGGTTATATCTCCATGAATGTATGTGGTAGCCATATAAAAATTTATACAAATAATGAGAAAAATCCTCATAATCACATGCTACAGCCAAAACGCATTTCAAGCATGACTTTTTACAGGGTGATCCAAAACATTTTGATTAATGTTTAATTTTTTATTGGTTTCCCTTTCCTCTTCAGGACACAACTTTTGCTGAAATATATGAAGTATAACATGTTCTTTACAATACCAAAGTTTCAAGATGATCCATAAAGAACTTTTCTAGCTAGTCTAAAATGGAACGTCTAAAATGGAAAGTGTCCAAATACTTATATATATTGGTAGATAGTGTATACAAATAAACAAGTTTAAATCATTAAATTTATAACTATAATTAATTAAAAGACATATCATACTGATATAAACTTATTAAGTATAAACTATTCTTGAAAAATAGGAAAAGCATGGAAAATATTACGCTCTAATCTCTATATCTATCACTATATATATATATATAAAAAAAAATAAGCTGCGTGAATATAAAGAAATTCACAATAAAGAGAAAAAGAAACAATTACATAATGTCATTTAAAACACGAAGTCTGAAAATTCCTTTGTACTTGGAATTGGCATAAGCAGCAATGAAAATAATTGTTATGAAATAAAAATCTAAATAATTCTTACATTGCAATAATAAAAACATGAAACAGAATCTAAACTTTTATTTCCATAAGCTTTAGCTAATTCATATAATTTACAGAAGTTTCACATTATTTACAATTACTCTTTTTCACTCAGGCCCAAACAAATGAAACAGAATATATGTTTCGATGTAGAAAAGTTACGTTGTCGGCTGTTTTCAAAGCACTAAAAGTGTAATTTTCATATCCGGGATAACGCTTTGAACATCCCATACAATCAAAGTATTTTGATCGAGAATGACATATAGCTTTTGCATCAAATATAAGTGGAAAATTTGGTCTTAATCACTTTTTCACGCTCTCGATTTGGGAGAGGAAATAATAGCTCTTCTTCCATATCATCCTCAAAAGTCTCGTTTGACATTACCAGCCCTGTCTATTTATCGGTAATACGGCTGTTATAATTCAATAAACACAGGCTCGTCGTCACGATATTTTCTTGTTTATGAATGGGGAATGAGCTCTGTTATTTTTGTAAATCACGAGACCATCGAAATTTCTTGTGTTATGCAATGAATTATCTAGAAAAGAGTTAAAGGGATAATCTATCCCATAAATAGGAATAATAAGAGATTTGTTATAAAGTGATTTAAATTTTCGAAATCACGTTTTGTAGAATTCAGGGTATATTTAACACTCATATTTTGAAAATAAAATAAAAGAAAAAGAAAGAAGGCTTGCATTTAAGTTACAGTTAGTAGTGGTTATATTTACCGTAATTTCTGGTACATAACCCGCAGGTAAGATGTGTCATTTCTCCACCAGAAATTTTATTTAATAGAGAAATCTGTACTTTTTCGAAGGAAGAGCTCATACAAATATAAATTTATTTATCAATTGAAATTTCTAGTGCAAAACTGGATTATATAATCTGCGGGGTATCTACCAGAAATTACGGTAGTTGTTTTCAGAAACAATTATTGGTTTTATTTTTGCATAAAAGAAGAAAGTTTGCAGCCTAGGTTATCTGAATGTTTTTAAATAATGCTAAGAGAACATTCTCAAATTGCAATTTTATGATACGTGTAACTAAAATACCCATTTTTGATTATGAAGGTTATTCATAAAAAGTTTAAGGAAGTATGGCAATTTGAATACATCAAAATAATGTCATTTTTACTTTCCGAACACTATAGTGAGGAAAGTATTGTAATCATGTCAAAAATCCGAATTCGAGTATTTGATGTTTCTATACGTTTCGAGGTCCAACGAGTCCGTTTTCACTATTTTTACGATGATGTATGTATGTGTGTGTGTATGTATGTGTGTATGTGTGTGTGTATGTATGTGTGTATGTATGTGTGTATGTATGTGTGTATGTCTGTGAGTGAACACGCTAGCGTCTAAACGCTTTGTTCGAATAAGCTGAAAGTTGGTACGTATATTGTAAGTCACCATAGTACGAACCCTATAGATTTTGGTGAATCTAGCACTTATAGTTTTTTTACAGGGTCACAAAGAAAAATTCTTTATCATTATGGCCAAGGGACCAAAATCTTAAAAGTGCGATAGCATCTAAACGCCTTATTCAATTGAGCAAAAACTTTATACACATATTATAGGTCACAGATACTCAATCTGTATAGATTTTTGAGAATCTAGCACTTATAGTTTTTTTACAGGGACACAAAGAAGAATTCTTTGCCAAATTTTTAGAAGTGTGATAGCGTCTAAACGCCTTATTAATCTCAGCAAAGAATTTGTACACATGTTATAGGTCACATTTGAACCAACTGTATAGATTTTGGTGAATCTAGCACTTACAGTTTTTTTACAGGGACACAAAGAAAATTTTTTTATCGTTATGGCCTATGAGACCAGCGATAGCATCTAAACGCCTTATTCAATTGAGTTGAAAATTTGTATGAATATTATAAATCACTGTTGCACTAACTATAGGCATTTTGGTGAATCTAGCATTTATAGATTTTTACAGGGACACAACGAAAAATTCTTTATCATTATGATCTAAGGGTTCAAAGTTCAGTAGCGTTAAATAAAACCTCGTGTGATATATGGAGAAAAATACTCAAACACTGTGTTATGGTTTTCTCTTTTTTGTTTGTTTAGCAACTCCTCTTTCTTTATTTTATCTACAAAACTGTTAGTTACTCAATATTCGGAAAGTCGAGTGGAGTCACTCCAGATTTTTTTAATTCAATACACTGTTAATCCTTTAAGAGGCCATGTAGTAATTATGTTCATTTAATATACCGTATTTTCCTGCATACAACGCGCAGGTCACATAGATCAGTTAGTTACACAACAGAATATTCAATTTACAAATAAAGCTATATTTGTAAGAAACAAAAGCTTGTTCAAAAGTAACTTTTTGCTGTAAATGTAAATTTCCGGTGTATAACTGATTTAACAAACCTGCGCGTTATACACCGGAAAATACGGTAAAAAGTCACTAGAATTACGAACAAATTTAATTAAAAAACAAAATGGTTTTTTACCTTTAAATTATAAGAGTAATATTTTGTTGAAAATTTCCAGGATTGGAATTAGTAATTGCGTCCTCAAGGTGCGGACGATGCGCGTTAAAGAACTGCACAATTAGATCATTTTAGTTACAATAATTATAAAAATTTGATTTTGTGTTTCACGTTTAAAAATGTGCTATAAATGTAAGCAATACTAAGATGGTATAACTTAGCGCTAAATTTATAAATATATTTGCATACCTGGTAATATTTATAATTTATTCTGGAGTACTGGTAGTACCGTATTTTCCTGTCTATAATTCGCAGGTCTGTTAATTCAATTTCATACCTGTAATTAATAGACAAAGCTACTTTTAACCCTTTAAGGTTCACTACTTAATTTATTTTAAAAATTACTAAACTAATTTTAAAAATGGCTTTTAGACACATAGCTGATCATAAATATTTAAAAATAAAAAATTAGCATTGTTCCTTTTCGAGGAATTTTCGGTTTGAAACATCTGTAATTAAACCTTATTAAATTCAAATAATATTTAATTTAATAAATAAATCACTTAAAAGTAAACATTATCGGCAAAAAAAAAAAAAAAACTCGTAAAAGTTGCATAGATCTCAACATTTCAATTTATTCCGGAGTATTTTAACCCTTTGCGGTGCAAGGTAATTCGGATCATTTAAATTATACTGCCACCGGAATTTACGAACATAATGGAAATAGAAGAAATTTTAAATTTCAAGTTAAAAAAAGGGCATTTTCTGCTATGTTATAAATGAAAATTTTTGCAAAAAAATTTCCGGGATGAGTTTTTGCACTTAAGAATTAAAATTAGGTGTTCCATCAGCGGGAACACTGCGACTGAAAGGGTTAAATGATATTTTTGTCTCTAATAAATATAGAGTTGTTTGTAAATACAATTTTCTGGTGTGAAACTGATTTATCTGACCTGCTGATTATAGGCCAAAAAATCTGGTAAACACCTTTTTTTTTTTTTTTTTTTTTTTTTTCACGCCACTTTGATTGTAGAGAAATTTCTCCAATATGCAATTACGATGAAACAAGAAGAAAAATGCTATCCAAAAATAGTGGTGTATATAAAGATCGGGTACTAAAAATACTCAGTAATAAATTGGATAGCTGCCAACTTGTACGTTTTTTTCCCACCGGATATTTTATGTAAAAACTTTCAATAATCTTTTTAGTAGTTTTCTTCGATTAATCATAATGATTTTTTTTTTTTTTTTTTTTTTAGAAAAAAAAGAAATACTGGTGTTAAAAACCGTACAAGTTGGCACCTATGAAATTGTAAATGTTACCAAGCTTGGTGACAGCTACATTCGCCTGTCGGTACCAATTTTTGGTAGAACGTTGAATTTTATCAACAGTGTGGATGGTAACTGGTGTCTGAAATTTCTGAGTCGATAAATGTCCTCGGTGCACAATATCTGCAATTAAAAAAATACGATTACATTAAAAAATAATAATAATAAAGTGCAATAATAATAATAATAGTAATTAAAGTAAATTATTAATGAATTATCTTTTCTTAGATAATATTTATCTGAATAAAAGTTAAATAATAATGTAAAGGGTTAGTTGTAAAGTTCAAAATTTATAAGACAGAGTCAATTTAATCGTACATTACGTGGATCGATCCAAATTACAGAATGCAGCTTCTAATCTACCTAGAGACAATCCTATTTTCTATAGCTTTGATTATTCATTCGATAGTTTTCAGTGCATTCTATTTACATATAGAAAATAGTCACATCCCAAGAGAACAACCTCTCTCCAGACACCTTCTTCATGCCGCAATATTGATATAATTTAAAAGGAAAGATGACTTAATAAATATTAATAAACCTTATGAAATATGAATAATTAAACTGCGAAACCTTAATAAATTCTAATGCTGTAAAACTTTAATTATTATGAATAACTGACAATACCACGAGCGTAACGTTTATTCTCATCATCTCTCAGTTAAAAAATAATCTCGAAAAATAAGAACCTTATAAATAAGCGCCAAAAAATGCGTAAACACCCGACAATTGTTTCTAAAATTTTTGTTCTCGAAAATTGTTTCGACCCGATATTTGTTTCATGTTAGTGCATTTATAGTTAAGAATTGCTTACAAGGTTTTTTTTTTTTTTTTTTTTTTTTTTTTCATATCAGTTCAATATCAGTTTTGAAGATTTTTAAAATTGAAAATATAATGTCGTTTGCCGTTGAATTGATCAGGGTTGCCAAATTTGGCCTTTTTTTATTCAATAGCAACCAGTAATTTTTATTTGTAGCGTTTGTCTAATCACTTCGAAGATTGATAGTCTATTATGTATATCTACAACCCCTTAGATAAAATATATAGGCCGACGCATCGCCGCCATTTTTATGCCTCGGATGAGGGCAGCATCCCCGCTTGGCGTCCTTATCGCTTGACTAGCTATTATAAGAAATCTTGATCTGAAGCTGCGATCGGTCATGAGCAATAAGAAACAAGTAATATCCCTAACAACACATTTATACACAGTACATTCTTGGTATGTTTTTTCATCCTCAGGATATTGTGTGGGTGTACTGGGGATAAGATGTGCGGTTAGGACTATTTCTGTCTGTTTCAAATACAAATCATAACTTTTTGAAAAAAAAAAAAAAAAAAAAAAAAAAAAACCTTACTGTTTAAAAGTGGAAAATCTTTATTTATTTACTTACTTTTTCTGCTATTTCTAGCATATACTATTCATTTAAACAAAACTTAAAATAAATTATAATTACGACAAGGAAATGAAACAACTTTGGCGAACCCAGAAAATGTCACCAAAACTCAAACACACAGTAATAAAAGGTCTTCTTTAATTAATTTATGGTTATTAACATAAATATTATGATTAAAATAGCACATTATTTGTATTTTTACGTTTGAACATGTGAAAAACACACAGAAAAATATAAGTAAATAAAAGTTATATTATTTTATTCTTCCTAAATTATCTTATGGAAATCTGAACATTTTATGTTCTTTTTTTGAGTGATTATAGCAGTTTATCACTAAACAATTTCCCATATGATAATTTATCGAGCTAAAATTATGAAAATGATTAAAAAAGTAACACCAAAGTAATACAAAACGATAGAAATAATGACTGCCGTTTGTTTATCTACGGAAAACGCTGGGTACATGTGGCAAACCTAAGACAACAAAATGCCTGATGCGCCAGCCTTACGTATATCAAATGTCACTTTTCAAAATTATTGGTGACTATTGAATAAAAAAAAAGGCCACATCTGGCAACGCTGGAATTGATAAAAACTATCATAATAATGTCAATCTAACGTTATGCAAAATTATATTATGTGTACCAGAAAGTTCTGTTGTTTTAATTGTGAGTCAGTTTAAATACACACCAGGCTATTTAATTAAAAAACCTGACACCGGAAATTTTTCCTGAAAGACACTTATATAAGTTTTAAGAAGGTAATTCGTTAAGCATCATTGTCATAGGTGCCAAGCAGTGTTGCGCCTGGCGGAATTTTTATTCAATAATCACCAATAATTTTTAATTGTAACGCTCGCCTAATCACTTCGAAGATTAATAGTCTATTATGTGTATCAAATATCACACCTCAAAATTATCGATGATTATTGAATGAAAAATCCGTCAGATCTGGCAACACTGGTGCCAAGTCTCCGTAATTTTCAACGGAGACTTCCTATCGGAAATTTTTTATAAATGTTTTCAGTTTCTTTAACTTTATTTATTTGTCTTTAACTTTATTTATTTAAAATATATGCATACTTGCCAACCTAACCCGGAAGATTGTTAGTTCCCGGCCCTTTTTGTCCATCACTTAACTTTTAGAGTAATTCTTTTCAAATTTACTTATGATTAAATAAAAAGTAAAGTACTCTAAAAAAGACTGGTGTGAAAAAATAGGCGGAAAAGTGTGGGACTAACAATCTTCCGAGTTAGGTTGGCAAGTATGTATACGTGACAGATTATTTTTAAAAAATACTGGTGATAAATTTAATTTAAAAAATAAATTTTGGAAGCTATGCATTATATACAGTGGGTAGTCAAATTATTAGAATCATTTATTTGACATTTTAATTTTTTTTTTTTTTTTTGACAATTTATCGATGCTCTAAAAAAATACTGGACGAAATAGACTTTAAATTCAGACATGCCCAGAACATTTATAAACTCGCATTTTCCACTATCGATTTACTCACGAGTGCAATTAGTGGACCAAACACAAATTGAAGCAAAGCACAAATACTTTGGGTCAACCTGTACAGTAAATGCTGCAAATGATTTGTAAATCTAACATATTGTTGCATTTATTATGTACAATATTTGTATGGTTTTTTGTGGGAATAGCACAATTATTTAGGCAGATATAATTTTTTTAATAAGTTATTAATTTTTTTGGAAAGATTTCTGTTTATAACAAGAATGGATTTCAACAAAATTTTACAAAACTTGCAGAAAAAATGATAAAACGTTACAGAAACTTTCTTTTTGAAACATAAAATTTACCCGTTTAATATTCGCAGAGTTATGAACATTTTTAGTTTAGTAAATATTTTTTCACTGAGCGTGTGCAAAAGATAGAATTATTTTTATTACGTTGGTTGAAAGCTAAATATATTGGGTAATTTACGTCAAAAGTTCATTTGAATAGAGTAAAAATTAAACAGATTATCGGCAAAAGAACGAGCTAGATTTTAAATATTTGAAAATTTTGAAATTTCAGGAGGGGTTTTTCACATTTTTACTTATTTCATTTGGATATCCAACTATTTTAATCACTTTGCAAAATACCATTTTTGTAAAACAACAACAACACCAAAAAAAAAAAAAAAAAAAAAAAAAAAAAAAAGAAAGAAAGAAAGAAAGAAAGAAAGAAAATTGGGCTTGTAATTCTAACAAAATTTAATTTAATTTTTACTATTATTTGTGAGCTCATAAAGAGTTTTTTACAACGACGAACATTTGCAAAGTAGGTAAAATAATTGTATATCCAAATTAAACGCGTAGTATATGAAAAATGCCTTTAGCCGATATTTAGCCGATAATGTTCTTTAGCTGATAATTTGCTTAATTTTTACTCTATTGAAACGAACTTCTGACATAAGTTGTCCAATACATCTAGCTTTCAACTTAAGTAATTAAAAAAAAAAAAAAAAAGTTCTCTCTTTTGCACATGCGCAGTAAAAAAAAAATACTTACTAAAAGTGCTCATATCTTAGCGAACTTTAGACGTGTGAATTCTATGTTTCAAAATAATGTTTTTCTAACATTTTGTCAATTTTTCTGCATGTTATATAAAATTTTGTTGAATACCATTCTTGACATAAGCAAAAACTTGCCCCCAAAAAGTAATAATTTTTGAAAATTATTTATATCTGTCTAAATAATAGTGCAATCCCCCCTCCCCCCCCAAAAAAAATAATAGAAAGAAAAGCAAAGCAAAAAAAAAAAAAAAAAAAAAGACATTGAAATACTGTACATGATACGTGCAACAATGGGTTGAAGTTACAAATTATTCGTAGCTTTTTATGATACAGGGAGATCCAAATGGTCTCTTAATTGAACTCGTGACTAAATCAATATTGGAAAAAGTGAGTTTATAAAAGTTCTTCGCATATCTGATCTGAAGTTCAAGGTCCTTTCGTCCAGTATTTTTTAGAATATAGAAAAAATGCCAAAATTAAAAGAAAAAAATATTCTAATAATTTGATCCTTCACGGAAAATATTGTTTAACAAATTCCGTGGCGTATTGACTACATTTCCAAATTTTAAATGTAATTTATCGCCAGTGTTTTTTGATAGAAATTTTTCATATTCATTTTCCATGATTAAATAAAGTGAAAATTGTTATAGAAAATTTCTGATATAAAATCTCCCGCCTAATTCAGGAGACTAGGCAGTTATGCCTTTGCCTTTTCTAAATTCAAAGCTACAGGACTTTCCAGTAAATCTAATATTTAAAAATTAATTTATATAAGATGTCTTCTTTTTAAAATTCTTGGAAACAAAATTTATGTTTAAACTTTTGCATTAAACTTTTACAAGTTTTTCTTCTATTTCCTTTTACTAAATATATTGAAATGGAATAACATAAAAAGCAGATATGCCAACACAGAGCTGCCAGCATTTTAATTTATTCCGGGGCATTTTTAGCCCCGCCTTTATTTCTTACCACATTTATTTTAAAATATTTTTTACTTATTTTATCGTAGTTACATATTGGAGAAAAATATTCTATAAATAAAGTGGTGCGAAATAGAGGCGAGGTTAAAAATGCTCCGGAATAAATTAAACTGCTGGCAACTATGCCAACATTTTAATTTATTCTTAAGAATATTTTTATACTACTTTTTTCTTAAAAAAATTTCTTTCTTATGTTATCATAGTTGATTAGAGAAAAATATTCTATAAATAAAGTGGTGTGGATTAAAGGCAGGGTTAAAAAGGCTCCAGAATACATCAAAATGTTGTCAACTATGTAATATGTCCCTCGAATGCAATTCAAAGAATAAACCTAAATGGCAATCCTTATTTATTGCATAAATAAGAAGAACATAAATATTAGATGAATATCATTTACTTCCTTTTTCGACATTATATTGCTAGACTTTAATAATAAAAAATATTATAGCAAGCTAGATGGAGATTTTTTTTTTTTTTATGTCTCAGTGTTTTTGAAGGAAAATAAAATTATAATAAGGTAACAACTCGCAACACAGAAGTATGAAAAAGCTAAAATTGTTTAATTTGTTTATTAAAGTTTGAATTAAAAAAAAAAAAATTCCGTAAATAAAAAATAAAAGTAAGAGCGAGAGGAGAAAGAAAAGCACTTAAGGTTTTTATTTAATTAGATGGGGCATTTTTTTTAGTTATTTATCACGCAGTTAAAAAATGTGTTTTTAGCTGCAATTTCCCCTTTAGTGTCTCTCTGCTTGCTTATTGATTTTTCCAAAAGTAGTTAGTTAACTATGAAATTTAGCTTCACTAAGATTGTTACAAGTTAATTCGTTTCATTAGAAAGACAAAATTTGCCTTTAGACGTTTCATTAAAACAATACATTGTTTTTAAAAGGGTTTTGCGCATTCATGTTTAATTCGTTGAATGCTATCGGTGTATACATTCTTCAGTAGCAATTACCACATCGGCTGCTGAGGATAAAATTTAAGTAATTTAAACACAAATACAAAAAATCTTTTGTTAAATGATGTAATGGTTTAATGAAACGTCAAAAGGCGGGGCTTATGAATGAGAATGAAAAAAATATGCGGGCACTAAGGTGTTATTATAACTAAATTCTTATTATTTCAAATGAATATCATTTAACAAAGAAATAAATGACTTTTCAAATATTTTGAGTAAAATAATAACTGTATTTTGCATCGCAATCTGTTTCGTAAAACTACTTGTACAGGCAGAAGATTTTGACATAGTATCAGTGTTACCAGATTTTTCTACTTTTTTATTTAATATTCACCAATAATTTTGAGAAATGATATTTGATATACATTATAGACCAGGGGAGTGGGGGGGGGGGCAACCCGCCAGGAGACTAATGTTATTTAAAGTTTGACAACTTTGGTTAACAAATTAAAAATTAATAAATCCGTTATAACTTTTCGATGTGAAAATACCTTTCAATGATTATAGTAGCTAAAGAATCTCTCTGTTGCAATAAAACATCATTAGGTCCATTTTAAGAGGGCCCGGGTTCGATTCCCAGTAATTCTATAACATGACATAAGAAACTTTGGTTTGCTCCCTAATCCAAGTGTTTCGCTTTCTGTCTCTTCGGATGAATCCTAACATGCATCTTTCTATGCGTCTTTGGGTTGTTTGAAGACTTTATAGTTTTGCGCTTTAATGTCCAAGTTTCTGAAGCATAAGTTAAAATAGGCAAAATGCACCGACCCAAAACCTTTTTTTTTTAAAACAAATTGGGAGGTTGCTTTTGAATATAGCGCTATTTCTTTCGAATGCTCCCCATGCAAGTTTAACTCAGTTGTTAATTTCTTACAAGATGTTCCCGTATAAGCCTTGTCCCATATAAGTATAACTGCATATCGTTTCTAATTCATCCATATTAACAGTGATATGTAGAAAGAAAAGAATTTGACATAATATTTTTCTTACCGAGGTTCATTTTCAATCCAACGAGCTTGCTTTCTTTGTTTAATTCCTGAAGCATTTCTTGCAAATAAAACTTATATACACATACACATATATGCATATGGTGCGGCCCGCCTAAATAAAATATACTTCCTATACGGCCCACCAAGTGTTTTAGGTTGGGCAGGCCTGTTATAGACGATTAATCTTCGAAGTGATAAGACCACAGTTACGTTTAAAATTCAGTGATGGGCATTGAATAAAAAAGTCGCAAAATCTGACAACACCGCATAGTAGATGTCAGTAATAATAATTTATTATTATTTTTTTTTTAAGTTATTAATTACTTCATATTAATTGACATTTTTAAACAGTACAATTTCCTTTAAAATTTTAAATGAATATAGTTATATATATTCAATGCTTGGGAGAAATACTAGTCACATACTAAGTGAGACCTAACTAAGCCTCATCGAGAGCTTCATGGCCCTGTAGTCACACTTTCCCATTTAAAATTTTTTTTTTGTTTTGTTTTGTTTCATCTAATTTTCATGCATATTCTGAATGGTGTTTGTCTTTTACTCATGCTATTTTTTATGGATTTTTTACTATATTCCAGTACTTTCCATGGCAAATCTTTTCTTGATTTATCTGTGATTGAAAAAATGCTTATTTCTTTCTTAAGTAAAAGATAAAGGTTGTAGTTTTTTTTCTTTTTTTTTCATTATTGGTGTGATATCGAACACATATTCTAAATTATGTATTACATTTCTGATAAATTTAATTCTTTCCCAATTCATTTTCTATCTGTATAAAAAGCGAGTTGATATATGCGGTTTCATTCTTTATTCCTTCTTACAAAAAGAGCAAGCCATACTATTCCTTTCATTTAAAAGAAATAATAATAATAAAAGCAAGAGATGATCTTTCAATCGCTTAATTCTGTGGAGAACAACTCGTTTCATCTCAATTAAATAAAACAGAATAAAATGTTTCCTGATGTCATTTTTAACATTGAACAGATTTCGCATCTGTTACTTATAAATAGAAATCGCGTATTCTTTTAGACTAGGGTTATGAATAAAAATTTAACGATAAAATTCTTGTGGTCAAGAGTTAAGGTTGGTTTGCCAGATTCTCACGAACTGATAACGGATTTTTTGGCTAACAAATCAATCGCCAATATATTTTAAAAAGTTATACTAAATTAGCTGTAACTGAAAAAGTTGGGTGTTGTCCTTGGCATCAAAGATTTCTGTGGTTTGGTGTAATGTATTCAGCCAACAATTTCATCACTTCTGCATTTTCTCTGCTGCTAAAAAGACGTAACTTGTCAATACGTCTCTCCCCGTGTCCATCCCGGTTCATTTTCATGTTTTCATGTATTAGAAAACGAACATCTTCATTCTTTTCGAAAGAATGTTTCTGATGTATATCATTAGTGTTGAATTCTTTAATTACAAGCAATATTGTTACGAAGTGAAGATAAATAAAATATTTTAATGTCAGCAACGTACTCTGGATTATTGTGAACAGTGCAATGTGCACGGCCAACCATGACTTTGATCCTTTATCACTATTTTACCAGTGTATTGCTTCATAATAATACGGGAAATTTATGCATCATCAAAGTGCTATTATCATCAAGTCGTTTATACAAAATAGTGCAACAAACTCTATAGCACAAATTATGGTGCTAATGACAATTGCTGACTTTATAAAATTAAAATAAATGGACACGGGGAGGAGGAAAAGCCTTCTTGAAACTTTAAAAATTTTCTGTGTGCTGCCTTGATTAACATTTGCATTTTTAATACGCTGCAATCATGAAGGGTGCTGTCTCGCTATGTCTCTCTCGCTTGTTCTGAAAGTGTTGTCTCCTGTCTCTGCAAGTTCGATGCTCGGCGAAACTCCATTTCTCTTCACTCTATTACTGGATGGCGTGCAACAAATGTTTCGTACGTGACAGCGTCTTCTTCAGGAGAGGTTTCGTTTAGTTTTCCGGTGTTACTGTATGACCCTCAACAGCTGTTTCGTCATGTGAGCTTCTTCAAAGCATTTTTATCGAAAGTCAGTCCGATACTGACTATTCCGTTCGCTTTCTGTATTTTTTTTCTTTTCAAGAGTGTGTGAAAAAAAGTCAATTGAAATCGTCAATCGTCAGCCGCTTAAAAAAAAAAAAAAAAAAAATGAATCATCGTATTTTTTTTCAAATGCCACTATTATCCAGCTTGAAGACGATCTCTACGAAAAATTATTCAATGTTTTGTGTTGTGACTATCCGATTTGTCAAATAACTTTTTGCGAAGTTACAAATTTTTTTAACTATTAGTAACTACTATTGAAGCAAGAATCACAACAATTAAAATATATACAACAGTAAGGTATGACAAAACGCAACATATAATATATATATTTAAAAGAAAGTAAATAAATATATAAATAAAATAAAATAAAATACAAATTCGTCGTATATATAAAAAAAAAGAAATGATAATAATAATAATAATAAAAATAAAGAAAAGAAATATTTCTATTCAAGTAAGTAATTTTAATATATTTTTAAGTAAACAGATTTCATTTTAAAATAATAAAGAGTAAATAAATGAATGAATTGCACTTATGATTATAATTTTATTGCACTTTTTTATTGCTCTTCCAGGTATGGAACACGGGCGCAGAATTAATACCACTACCAATGTAAGAAAATTTTCTACCTCTTATATCAACGATATTATAGGTAGAGAAATTTGTTAAACAGATTCCGGTATGAATTCTGCGCCCGTGTTCCATCCCTGCTCTTCTCTTGCTCTTTATATGAAATTGCTATTAAATTAAATGATTTTTTTTAAATTGCTTAAAAAATAAATATATATATATATATAAATTAAAATTAAAATCAGGACATTCTAATATTAATGCTCATCATATAATATTTCTATCTCCCATGCAGTTACTTAAATCTTGAAGTTTATGAAATCTTTTATTTATGCTATATATATTTCAGCTAATTTTTTTAGTAAATTAATTATTTTACTACTCATTTTTAATTATTACTACTCACTACTGATTGGATGTGAATAAATATTTAAATATATAGATTGCATATACATATGTTGATTGCTACGTCATGGTATAAATATAAAGAAATTTAAAATATTGAGAATTTTGAAGGTAATTTTTTTAAGGTTTTACATTTTGTGATTTATGATGGTTCTACATTTATTGCACAACATATATTTTTATAACAACTAATTTCTGCCATGACTGATCTTATATATTAAGATCTTATATATATATTTAATATATTTTTGAAAAGGAAGCATTCAAACCAAAATATATTTTGTGCAATCTTTTTTAAATTTTATTTTTTTTGGTAATGAACGTTTTATATATATATATATATATATATATATATATATATAGTACATATTCAATATATAGTATATATACATAGTATTCAGTTTTTCCTTTTGGTAATTAAATTATTTAGTAATAATGGCCACCAATATTATGATTCCAACTTTTGATGGGGATCCAAATTTTCTTAAATTCTTTTTTGATCAGTTAAGATCGTATGCAGAGATCGGTGGTATAAAATCTAAAGAAGTCATTTTGATTCTAAAAAGTAAATTGATCGGTCCTGCACAAAAATTCATGTTAGAAAATGAAATTTTATATAATGCAACTGATCTGGAATTTATCGAAAAGGAATTTACTAATTTCTTTGCCTTACCGTCTTCAACATACAATATTAATTCATTTAATAACATCACAATGATGAAATCGGAGTCGCCAAAACATTTTGCACACAGATTAAATTGTGTCGCATCAAAAGCATTTCCTGATATTTATGACACGGAAGCATTGAATTCACTAAAATTCTCTAAATTTATTTCGTGTATACCACCAAACATTAGAATTAAGCTTCAAGAGGAAGGTAGTATTAATAAATACAAAGAAGCTGTTGATAGGGCACAAAAACTATTTGAAATTCATGTGACAGAGGATATGACAAAAAACACAGAAAACACAGACACAAACAGTAACATCATTTTGGAGAAAATCAATTTTTTGACTGAACAAGTTAACAGCTTATCATGTAAACAGGATAATAAAAAAGACTATCATGATAAGCAGATCCATGAATTGCAAAACAAGAGAACAAAATATTCTCCAAAAATGCACAGATTTGCTGATAATCAAACACATTTTAAAAATAAAAGAACTTTCTTCCAAAATAGACAAAGTAGATACAAATTCAATTCTAGAATTTGCCAAATTTGTGAGAAATATGGACACACTCCTAAATATTGCTTCAGATGGAAGAGACAAAATTTAAGAAAACAAGATTATAGACACTACTCACACCAACAAAATTCTGAAGCAAATTTTCGAGACAATACAAAGTTTAAAGAGGATAGGAATTTAAACTGATAGAGAGATCTATTCCTACTGGTGAGAATATTTCTCAATCTCTACAATCACCAGTATTTTATACGCTAAATAATGATATACCAAAATTAACAAATCGTAGGCTAGTTAATTCTGTTGCTTCTCAAACAAATTCTATCATTACGATTTCAAACAATGTAGCTATTCAAACAGAAACGGAGCAAAGAAGTAAATATATTTGTAATGTATATCGAAATGCTTCCTCCTTACCACTTATTAATGCAGTGATGGCTCGATCAAAAGTAAATTTTTTAATTGACACAGACAGTTCGTTAAGTCTACTTTCACAAAAATTCTTTAATCAAATCAAAACATCTTTGAAATATAAAAGAAAAGGTTCTAATATTACAATTAAGACTGTCAATTCTGAGGTTAATTTCTCATCATGTATAAGTGCATCTTTTAAAATTGAACAAAAGAATTTTCACCATACATTTTATATTGTTGATATCCCTTCATCCTCGTCCTTCCAAGGAATTCTTGGAATTGATTTCATTAAACATAATAACATCCAAATTGATTTTGCTCATGACTTACTAAAAATAAATGATACATCAATTCCATTTTACTCTTGTAATGAGGAGGATGATGGTACTTGTAATCACAATCATACTGACCATGCACATAAAAAAAATTGCATTCCTGCATATTTACATTCTAAATGTATTCTCAACCCATATGAAACAAAAGCAGTTAAGGTATTCACCAAACTAAAACCTGATCCTACTGAATATATGTTTGAGGGAAATGAAGATAAACAGATAAATTTTTACGATTCTCTTATATCATTCAAGGACTTCCAAAAAAGTTACAATAGGAAAAATCATATAAAAGAAATTTATAATTTCCAAATTTATGTATCAAATAATTCTGAAAAGAGTGTTCATCTTAACAAAAACATGAATATAGGTAAAATTGCTTTGGTTCAACAAATCAAAAATTTTGATGTAAGTGAAATTATTTTGAATGATGGCAATCACACGGAATTTAAAAACAAAACTGAACACTCTGTCAATTTAATTCAACCATCAGAACAAATTTTAAACAAAAGAAAATCAGATTTAACTCATTCTGACTTCAAACTTGATCACTTATGTAAAGAAGAAAAAGAGCAGTTGCAAAAATTACTATTCGAAATTTTTGCTGTTTTTTCAAAATCTTTAGCAACCTTAGGACATACTGATAAAGTTATTCCAAATTTAAAGCTCACAAATGATTTTCCAATAAAAACTCTTCCTTTCCCAATACCTCAAGCTCTGCAAAACGAAGCTCTCAATCAAATTAGAGAACTTGCAGATGCTAATATCATTGAGCGTAGTTGCTCTGAATGGGCCTGTCCCATCCTTTTGGTAAAAAAGAAACCGGATGGTTCAGGAAAACAAAGATTCAGACTAGCTTTAGATCTAAGAATGCTAAACACGGTAATTCAGGGTTCTTCTTACCCTTTACCAAAAATTCAAACTATTATTTCAAATTTATCATCATATAAATATTTCACGTCATTGGATTTTCAACAAGCATATCATCAAATCGATTTACCGGAAAAATTTCAAGATTATGTTACTTTTACATCAATGTTTGGTTCATATAAATATAAACGTTTATGTTTTGGTCTTAAAACAGCTAGCTCTATTTTTCAATCACTTATGGATAGTCTTTTAGATGAAATTCAGGAAGATGGAATCTATTCCTATCAAGATGACTTAATTTTAGGGGCTAACTCTTTTGAAGAAACAATGTTTAAATTAAGGAAAGTATTCGATGTTTTAAAAAAGTACAATTTAACTTTAACTCCTAACAAATGTTCATTTCACAAAACAGAAGTAGATTATTTAGGTTTTCACATTCAAAATCATACAATTTCCCCGGTGCAGGCTAATATTATTAAAATTAATTCATTTCCTGTACCAACTACTAAGAAACAGGTGAAAAGATTTTTAGGACTTGCTACTTATTATAAATCATTATTACCAACTTTTTCTCAAATTGTCCAGCCATTAATTGACTTAACCAAACCTAAAGTCGCTTTTAAGTGGACTCAGAAACATCAAGAAATTTTTGAAAAATTGCAACAATTATTTTTCAAACCTCCAATTGTCAGATTACCTGACTGGAACAAAAAATATTTCGTAAACACAGACGCATCAAAAGTTGCAATTTCAGGTGTACTTATGCAAAAATTTGGCGATAGACTTTTGCCCATTGCATATTTTTCAAAATCATTAAAACCCTCTGAACGAAAATATCCTTCATTGAAACTAGAATTAATGGCCATACATAGATCTGTACTTGCATTTAAGTACTATTTATATAATCGAAATTTTGTAATTCTTTCGGACAGTGCACCTTTAAAAAAATATAAGAAAACAACAAATCCTGCAGACATTACTACTAGATGGCTTATGGACCTTTCTGAATATTCTTATTCTTTTGAACATATACCTGGTTCTAGCAATATTTTAGCTGATTATTTGTCCAGATGTAACTTAGATGAAAATCAAGAAAACCTTTCTACTAATCCGAAGATTGTTTTTGAAGAAAATCTTCCTGTCATTCAAATTGATCCTGATAAGGTGAGTACAAATGGTCATGAAAATTATGAAAAAGGTAAAAATAATTATCAATTAAACTTTCTTATTTCTGGCCAAAATGGTAATAAAGATCCCCTCCTGGAAATATCAAATAACACTTTTGTGTTTGAGCAGAAAAAGGATGATAAATTATCTCCTATATATAATGAAATTTTAAGAAAAGGATCATCTAAGAAGTTTTCTAATTTGTTTATACATCCTGATACTAAAGTTCTAATGATAAAAAAGTATGACACTTGCAATGACACATATACTTATTGTATTGTTGTTCCAGAAAAATTAAAAGCTAAAACATTAACTATTTCTCATTTATCACACTTCGGATTCACAAAAACTTACGAATTTTTATCATCTAGATTTTTTTGGAGAGGAATGTACAACGACACATTAAATTTTGTTGCATCTTGTACAAATTGTTTACAATCAAAACATCATCGCATACTTAATGCACCTTTACAGCCAACCTACACACCAAAATTTCCTGGACATACTATATCTACTGATTTGTTAGGTCCTTTCGAAAATGGTCAATCCATATTGACCATAATTGATCATTTCTCAAGACATGCAGAACTTTATCCCTTAACGGATACATCTGCACAAAAAGTTGTTAAATGTTTATTTTCTTACATATCCACACATGGTCGTCCATCTGTAATTCTTTCAGATCTTGGACCCCAGTTCACGTCACATGTTTATAACAATTTCAACGACACACTAGGTATCAAAATTTTACACTCTTCTGTTGCTCATCCACAAAGCAACGCTATTTCTGAAAGAATAAACAAAAGTATAAAATATTCCATAAAAACACTCCTACAAGAAGGACACACATTTGTAAATGCTATCAACATTCATAAATCTTTGTATAATGGATCAAAACATTCGTCTACACAATTTTCACCAAATTTTCTACACTTTGGCAGAAAATTATCGTTAATTTTTGATACATATGATTCTCAGTGCAACCAACCATTCCTTGATAGAAATGTTGATGTTTATAAACTAATGCATGACCTTGATAAAATTTATCATAAAGCTTACAGTAATATTAAAATGTCTCAAGAAAGAAGTTATAACTATTATCAAAGAAAAACAAAGTTAAGAAACATTTTCGAAAAAGATATAGTATATTTAAAATCTACTGACAGATTTAGACTTAAATATTATGGTCCTTTTATTGTATTTAAAAAGCATTCACCAGTTGCATATTCAATAAAAAGAATAAACTACCCTGATGAGTCTGCATTTAAGGTACAGTCGGGGAAAAAAAAAACGCAGCACTTGATGGCATTTCGTTATTAATTGGCGCAGAAAAATTTAATAGACACCATTCAACAGGAAATGAAATGCACTTTCTGAAAATGTCGTCGAATTTTGAATTAGGGGTCATCAACATATTAAACTGAGCGCCAACTTTGATTTTTTCAATAGCAACACCCAGTTTTGACTTCATATTCGAATTTCTGAGAGTCTGGCAGTGCGGAAAAGTATACTGTTTGTATACTTTAGCTTTAGTATTCATAGAGTTATGATCAAAAATGTGTTAGGGGGCTATCTCTAAATATAGAAAAATAAAATTAAGATCCTACAAGAACTAGACAAAATTATACTGTTTCACACCGGAAATATTTCAAGAAAAAAAAGAGTTATAAAAAGAAATAAAAATATTAACACCTTTGAAGTATCTTGATTATCATGAGTTTAGTTTTTTGGATATGTATATACTTTAGTACTTTTTCAGATAATTTTAGGTATATTTAAATACATTACACTTACGATTGGTCAGACAATACTTTTTATAAAAGTGCAATATTTTTCATTTAAAAAGTATCTATCATGGATATACTGATCACCAATAAAGCTTAAATTTTCTTTCGTACGTGTAACATAATATACAAACTGAAATAATATAGCTATATATATATATACAACAACGCATAAACTAAATCTTTTCGGATAAATTATTGTAAGGTTTCATAAAGTAAATATTAAACAATTTTAATAGCACTTTTCAGTTTTGGGTCAGTTGAACTCTTTGGAACTGTAAGGTTTGTTTTATAATTTCTATGAAAATATAATTTCTTAATTAACGCTTTCGCGACTGCTGACGTAGATTCACATCATTTGAAAATCTGTAACAATGCCAGTGGGCCTTTCTTTCGTAATTTGTGTGTTACTTATTTCTTAAGCATGTACCCAGTGTTCATATTTTTGCAATAAAATATACTATGGATAGAAATATATTAATTAGAAAGAATATAGTTATAATGTATATCCATCTGTAATATAATTGTGGTACAGAAAATTTGTTTTGAAATATTTTATTTTGACAGTATTTCAAACAGTAAACCCCGCCTATTTGTTAATTTTTTCCTTCTAGTGTTCGTTTAAAGGATTCTAAATTTATCACCAGTAATCGATGAAGTAAATACCACTTGTGTATATTTTTGTCGATGTAAAATAAGGGGTTTAACACGAATACTCAAAGTCACATTCACTTTTCGTTTCTGCATTGTTTTGTTTTGAAGAACGATAAAAGGCGGGGCTTTAGAAAACAGGAATTCTTGATACTAACACAAATGTCTAAAAATCAACATTTTTGTTTCATTTCTTTGCATTTGACGTTGTTGTCATATAATTTGACCCTTAAATAAAAAATAAAAATATTTTTTTCAATTTTCTCCGTTATTTTTTAAGATTTGCTTCGTTATCTCATTCAAAATTTTTTAAGAGGCGGCCCCCTAAACCACTCCAAAAGAAATATTTATTTATATCTCGAAAACTAATAACTGGAATGAGCTGCAAATTTGCACACCCATATTTTTCAGCATTAGGATTCATTTTATGTAAAAATTAATATAGGTCATAATTCATAATTTTTATGAATATGAATTTATTAATATTTTTCAGAATTAAAAATATTTTTCAGAATTAAAATTAATGATGGATTATGTTTGGGTTTCTTCACTGTATCTCGTAAAAAAAGAATTATATCGATCAAGTTATTTTTTGTGAAGATATTAATAAAAGTTTGAAATATGAATTTAACATTAGCACCTTCAAACTTTGAACGCTTATAACTCTGTGAAAAAATAAGCAAAATATACAACCAATATACTTCTTCGCATTGTCGCGATCCCAGGTATTCAAATATAAAATAAAAATGCGGCATTACCATTGAAAAAATCAAAGTTGGTGCACGTTTTAATATGTAGACGACCCCCAATTCAAAATTTCCGTTCATTTTCTGAATCTACTCTCAATTCCCCGTCGAATGATACCTATTACATTTTTGTGCATTGATTAGCAACGGAGTTACATCGAGTGCTGCGTTTTTTTTTCCCCGACTGTACATGTGGATAGACTGTTGCTAGCTCCACCCAGAAACACACATTTAGTTGATAACTGTGTTACAAATGATTAAAACACTTTTAAAAACATATCAACACCTACACACTCATATAATCTACGTCCAAGACAAAAATGCACACCAAATAATTTCAATGCTATTCCAAAATCTACACACTCATATAATTTGCGTCCAAGGAAAAATAAGGCAAATCCTTAAAAAAAAAAAAAAAGTGGAACGAGTTACCATTGCAGGGGTACCACTGCAGGGGTAAACTTATTGTCATAGAAATCATATACACATAAATGACTTTTATACTTTATTTATTTAATATTTATAATTTGAAATTTTATTTTACAATCAATTTATCAGTTTCTCAAAAGATATTCTTAACAGCATTTCTATTATATGGTTTAAAAAAAAAAAAAAAAAAGAATATGTAAGCGTTTTTGTTGTGATTCCTATGCGCAAAGGATCTTTGTTGTGCTTACTGCATCATTGCATGCCATTATTGGCGGGCCCACTTTTTGCATGTTCAAGGGTGCAATTGACATAACAGTATTACTCTAAAATGTTGCATATTCTTTTATTCAAATCGATATATTTGACATATTTTCTTAAAAAAAAAAAAAAAAAAAAAAAAAAAAAAGAATCATGACAAAATTATAAAAATATACTCTTACGTTATATTAACATTTATTTAAGAACATAAGAATTACAATTTACACACATTTGCATCTTAGACACTTGTCAAAAACACTTAAATTACACATTGTTTAGTATTCAAAAATAAATAAATATGTTCATAAATAAAAAAATAATAATATCTTATGCTATTTCATTGAACACATAATGTTACAATATATCATTTAAAATTTTGAATTTTCCCATTTTTGAATAATTTGAATGTTTTGCTAGCAACATGTATTGCCATAAATGTGTCAATGTGTGAATATTACCGATCGTGACCTTTTTATGCTCTCAATTTTCTTGGAATGACTTTTTTATGATTTTTGTAGATATCAATTCATTGAATCTACACCTTTTTTTTAATTTTTTTTTGAAATAATTATCCCTCCTTGAGAAGATGATTCGTTCAAAATTATTGCCCAAGAATCATCAACTCAATTGAGAGCATCCAATTTTGAGAATTCTAGTATGCTATTAAACTAGTAGTTCTCTATTTATTCATTTGAAAATCTCCCGTCCTTGTTTTTGAGGTGCTCCCGATCGTACATTTTTCTTAATGGCGTGGTGGAGCTGTTTTTTACATGCCCTATTCATCTAGGACGAAGGCCCTAAGCCTGAGTCATATACTTGTGTTTCTCACAAGAGTAAGGTGGGTTGTTCGTGTTACGGTGGATGCCTAACGCAATTGAACAGCTTTCCTGGCTGGAATTGGCCAAAACACATTTTTGCTTATATTTTATGGTGTTATTCACACATCATATTTTTTTTTTCATATTTTTATTTTGACAATATTTTTCTGATGTTTCTTACACATCATTTGGTGTATTGTATATTTAGTTTTAGATAATTTTGCTTCTTTAGATTTCATTTTTGCATTTATATATATTATTTTCTACTGTAATGAATATTATTTCCATAAAGTACTATTATGTTTGCAAACTATTGTTATATGAATCTAGCAGAAGAAATAATTAGAAAAATACATGATATCCAATATTACTGCTTTTTCATTGTGACTGTCAGTGATTCATATAGATATATCAACAAATCGTATATGCAGTGGACTATGAAGCATGTATTTAAGAAAAATAATATGACTGGAGAATATTCTCATGGACATGAGTGAAAATGTGCACATAGTAAAAAAAAAAAAAAAAAAAAAAAAATGTAAAGGTAGCTACTCTATATATTTCATGCAAAGTTGTACAACTGTTTACATATACATTTCTTTTGATATCTTATACATATATATAATTTTTCTGTTCTATATGTAGAATATGTGTTGCATATGATAACCCTGGGCAACACCTCTTTCTTTTTCAGACGAAGGGGAGAAATATGTGATATCGAAAATCACATATTCTAAATTATGTATTACATTTCTGATAAATTTAATTCTTTCCCAATTCATTTTCTATCTGTATAAAAAGCGAGTTGATATATGCGGTTTCATTCTTTATTCCTTCTTACAAAAAGAGCAAGCCATACTATTCCTTTCATTTAAAAGAAATAATAATAATAAAAGCAAGAGATGATCTTTCAATCGCTTAATTCTGTGGAGAACAATTCGTTTCATCTCAATTAAATAAAACAGAATAAAATGTTTCCTGATGTCATTTTTAACATTGAACAGATTTCGCATCTGTTAATATTTATTTATTTATTTTCAATCAGCGGACTTTGCTCGCTTGTCTGGTCACTATAATAATTGAACCGTGTATAAATATAAAAAGACCAAAAATTTAACTCTGAAACGAAATACATCTGAAATCGATTAAAACTTCGGAATGGGATCCCGCTGCCTTCGGTAGCGCCTTTTATATCCGTAATGTGGTGGGTTCGGAGACACACTGCCTTCTGCAGCGCCTAATCAGGGTGCGTTGCGCGCGC
This sequence comes from Salticus scenicus, assembly GCA_963930645.1. Classification (NCBI taxonomy): domain Eukaryota; kingdom Metazoa; phylum Arthropoda; class Arachnida; order Araneae; family Salticidae; genus Salticus; species Salticus scenicus. Next base: position 219,639,275 of record OZ005651.1, on the reverse strand, counting down.
AGGAAAGAACAAGTTCGCGCACCAATCTCTGTCGGCGTCCTCAATGCTTTCAGCCGCCATTTAATTTTTAGATTTTCAGCCACCATTTAATTTTTTGTACGCCATTTAATTTTTAGAGTAATTCTCTTCAAATATATTTATGATTAAATAAGAAGAAAAAGTACTCTAAAGAAAGACTAGTGTAAAAAAAATAGGCTAAAAGGGGCGGGACTAACAATCTTCCGGGTTAGGTTGGCAAGTATGTGGTGCGATGAAAGATTTAAGTTATTTTAAACCATTTTTTTTTCACGTTTGACCAACTATTTGTTCAGTATGTGCCGATAAAGCAACCAAAAAAAACTTGGTCTTCCAACTTAATTTACAAATATTGAAATTTCGGACTATTTTTTTTTTTTTTTCTGATCAAAAAGAATTATATCCTATATTTCTCAGGGATAGTGTAGCCTTTCAGTAGTGAAAATTTTTTTAATTGGTTAAAAAGTTCCAGAGATTAACCTCTATATACAAACAAACAAATTTTACCTCTGAATAATATTAACACAGATAATTAATTTCATTTATTAATAAAAATAAACTTCAGATATTAAATTTTTTAAAATTCATTTAAAATTTAGTTTTAAGAAATGAATATTTTATAGAGAAAATTTAAGAGATAATTTAATATCAAATATTTAAAACTTTTAATTCATTTTAAATTTTGTTTTAAAGAAAGAGTAATTTACAGACAAAAATTTAAGATATAATTTATAGGTATAAAAAAAAAAAAAATCTAAGGTAACATCGACAGAGATTCTTTTACTGTTTAATTGTGATTATATATGTATATATATATATATATATATATATATATGTATATATATTTTTTCCCAATAGCGCGGCACTTTTTTGCGACTTAGCATAGACCGGGGGATCGCCGAAATTGATGACCATTTGTGAAGGAGCACCTAATGGGCGGCCATCGCTACCCTTAACAAGCACAACACATCCCTGCCTTCTTTGGGATTCGAACCCAGGCCCAACCGTGTAATAGTCTGGGCGTCTTGTGATTACATTTACTATATTGAAAAAAAAATATTAAATAATAAATAATTATTATAAATATTAATAATAATTATTATAAATAATAATAATAATAATTATAATAAATAATTTATTAAATAATTTAAAAATAAATAATTTATTAAATGTTTATTTCTTTCTAATGAAAAGTGTAATGGTTACAGTTTGATTTCTTTAGCATATAAATTTTGCATGCATTTATATGTTGTACTTTTAAAGACTTATTTCTTCCTTCCTTTGCAAAATAGGATTAACTGCTGCTATATTACAAATACCATTTTATTTCTATCCAGCTACTGTATACGGAAGTATATAACAAGCAGAAGTATATAACAAGAATAAAATCAGACAATCAAAACGAAAATATCGTTGCTTTCATAAAAAATACAAGCAGAATGTCAGAAAATATATGTTTGATCGCAGCGATCAATTGATAGAATAGCATTATGTAATGTTTTCAAGTGTTGGCTGCGTGCTCCTTTAGAAGTAGTCGGCCATTTGTAGCTCGTAGAAAATCTTTTGAATAAAAACATACTATGCTTTGAGAAGATTCTATATTTTTACGGTTCCAAAAATCGATTTTCGATGACAGGATGATAAATGCGATAGATATTTTTAAAATAGAAATTTTAAATGAGAATTTTTTCAGAAGAGCTCAATGAAGAAAAATAAATAAATAGGATAAATTAAATGAAAGAATGAACGGAATATGGTGGAGGGAGGAGGGAGGGGGGAGGTTGTAACTATTTTAAATATGAATATTTTTCTTTTTCTTTTTTTTTAAATACTCGTCAATATCTTCAAAGGGAATGGTTGAATTATAGATTTGCCATAATTTGAAACAAAATTATTGATATTTTAGGTTGATTTCCGTAGAAATCGACCTATTGCAATCACTTCATTTACCTATATATAATGAAAATATTGTCGTTACGATAACTCCCGAAATAATACTCCAAATCGAACCAAATTTGGACAGCGAACTTATCTTATAAATATCTTGGATGAGTTCGTTAACCAAGTTGCTCCGCCGTTTTGTTTAGAAGTGGCGTTCACTTGAAAATTTCAAATCCCCATTGTAAAAAGCGTATTTAAAGATTGCTTGAATTTTGATGTAAATATAGACCCCATAAGGGTCTCAGTCAAGTTTATTATTAAACTTTATCTGTCATTTTTAACAAAGTGGCGGATATCTTAAGTTAAGCGGGGCCACTTGAAATTAGGCTGCCACTTGAAAATTTAAGATCACGATAACTTCCGAAATAATACTGCAAATCGAACCAGATTTGAACAGTGAACTTATTTTATAAATATCTTGGGTGAGTTTGCAAGTTGTTCCACCCTTTTGTTTTCAAGTGGAGACCACTTGAAAATTTCAAATTCACATTGTAAAAAGCGTATTCCGAATTTACTTAAATTTTGACGTATACATAGACCCTAAATGTCTCAACCAAGTTTATTAATGAACTTTATGCGCCATTTTAATAAAATGGCGAATATCTTAAACTAAGCGAGGTAACTTGAAATCAGGCTACCACTTGAAAATTTAAAATCACGATAACTTCCGAAATAATACTCCAAATCGAACCAAATTTGGACAGTGAACTTATCTTATAAATATCTTAGATGAGTTTGTTAACCAAATTGCTCCGCCATTTAATGGCAAGTGGATGTCACTTGAATATTTCAAATTCACACTATAGAAAGTGTATTTTAGCTCGGATTTGTTTGAATTTTGATGTATACATAAGACTATACAAAAGTCACAACCAAGTTTATTAATGAACTTTATCCGCCATTTTTAACAAAGTGCGGATGTTACAAACTAAGCAAGATAACTTGAAATTAGGCTACCACTTGAAAATTTATAAAACATCATAACTTTTTTAACTCTGATTCAATTCGAACCAAAGTTGAACATTCATCTTATCTTATAATTATCTTGGATGAGTTCACTGGGCAACTTGTTCCGACATTTTGTTTCCAAGTTGCGGACACTTGAAATCAAGCTGACACTTGAAAATGTGCCATCACAAAAACATTTAAAATTCTAAACTGATTCAAACAAAAGTTAGATAGTGAACTTTTGGTGAAAATATCTTTGATAAGTTCGCTTGGAAACTTGATCTGCAATTTTATTTCCAAATGACTACCACTTGAAAATTTATCAAATTATGATAACTTACTGAATCAATTTGCCTTAAATTTGTGTAGTGGATTTATCATTCAAATACCTCACACTGTTAACAGAGCCTGATTAAGGGGGAAGCACACATTATTTATACTTACACCGTTATTTTTTAACAAATACTTTCCTCCTATAATAAACAGAAAATTCTCATTAAAAATTATTTTAAAAGAATTCTGGTGTCTAATAACGGTGAGTAAATTGGATTGTTTTACACCGTTCAATTTTTATAAAAAATATTTCCTCGTCAAAGCGTGGAATTTCTAAGACATGAAGTAAAAAATAATTGTAAAAATATTCCGGTGGGAGCGGAGATAATGTGCTTCCCCCTTAATCAGGCTCTGACTGTTAAAAAAAAAAAAAAAAAAAAAAAAAAAAAATCCGGTTTGCTGCCAGAAATTTTCTTTAATGACAGAAAATATGCGAAAGTTACAGAAAAATTACGTTGACAGAACGTATTTTTCTGAATTGCAGAAAATTTCTGGCAGCAAACAGGACCTTTTTTTTTATTTATTTATTTTTTTTTTTTATAGTGGAGATAAGTTCGCTGGGTATCTCACCTCTCATTTTTGTTTCCAAGTGGGGGCCACTTGAAATCACGGTGCCACTTGAAAATTTTTTATCACGATAATTTTTGAAATACTGAATTAGTTTGAACCAAAGTTGGACAATGTAAATTTTCTACAAATATCTTGGATGATTTTGCTCGGTCATTTTGTTTCCAACTTGCAGCCACTGAGACTGCCACTCGAAAATTTATCATAACAATAACTTTTGAAATACTGCACTGATTCGAACCAAAGTTTGACAGTGAACTTATGCTTCAAATTTCTTGGATGAATTTCCTGGGCAACTTACTTGATTGTTTATACTTATACTTACTTATATTGTTGATAAGTGGCGAGCAATTGAAAATTTGTTATTACGATTGCTTTTGAAATACTTAATCAATTCAAACCAAAGTTGAAAATGGATTTACCATTCAAATATCTATGATTTCGGAGGGCAATTTTCTCCGTAATTTTGTTTCCAAGTTGCGTTCACTTGAACGCTGCCACTTGAGACATTATTATCGCGATAACTTTTGAAATACTGAATTTATTCGAACCAAAGTTAGACAGTGGACTTATCTTACAAGTATCTAGGATTAGTTCATTGAGCAACTTTCTCCGCCATTTCGATCCAAGTGGCGGCCACTTAATTTTTCAACACGATGACTTTTGGGATTCTGAATTAATTCGAAATAAATTTGAACAGTAGATTTATCTCACAAGTGCATTTGATATATTTGTTTGTAAACTTGGCCTGCCATTTTGTTTGTAAGTGCCAACACTTGAAAATTGTAAATTCGCATAAAAAGTTATTTCTGAACCGATTTGCATAAAACTCCATAATGTACATAAACATAGCCTACATCAATATTTCTACCAAGTCCATTAATAATTTGTCAAGTAGCCGCCATTTTGAAACAAAATGGCGCCTGCTTGATAACAAGAAAAAAGAAATAAACCTACCCTTCCGAAAGAGCCGGAAGGACTTGTTTTCATTTACAGAGGTCGTAGTCCCCACATTTTTTTTTTTTTCTTTTCAGGACACATTCAGGAATAAGAAATTTCCGCCTGTCACCAGTATTTCTTCATATAAATCTTTATTTTATCTTCAGAATAATGTGTCGTGAATAAACATTATAGAAATTATTGTATAAAAATAGTGGTAGCAAAACAGGAGTAAATTTCTCATTTCTGAAAGTGTCCAGAAAGAAGGCGGAGACTACGACCCTTGCATTTGTAAAAAAAAAAAAAAAAAAAAAAAAAAAAAAAAAAAAAAAAAGCATTGCCTGAGATGTTTTCCATAGGGCACAAAATTAACACTCTTTCGACATTTAGCGCTATATTCCTCTGAGAAGAAAATCATCTGCATTCATCATGGAGAATAATTTAATAAATAATTTATACTGCGTGAATTTGTATAGGTAAATATTATTATTTTTACTTTCTCTTACCCATAAGGTAGAGAAAGTATTGTTTTTAGGTCAAATTTTCGAACGCGAGATTTTGTTATATTTACACGTTTTGAGGTCCCCTCATGTTTTTAGCAAATTGTCTCTGAGTATGTCTGTGGGTGTGTCTGTGTGTCTGTGTGTGTGTCTGTTATCAGCATATCTCAAAAACAAATCATGGCAGAAAGTTCAAACTTGGTATTCTAAATGTGTATCATATACGGATGCTACAGTAAGCTTTTCGTTAAGATCAAGCAAATGGTTCGTGTACAGGGACAATCAAGAGAATTCTAATACATTACGTCTATGGGGGAAATTGCAGGTAAGTAGAGTTTAACGTCTATATACTGCACTAAACCAAATGAAACGAAAATATATTTTTTGTAATAGAGATAGTTAACTGTAAAAAAAAAAAAAAAAAAGTTGTGTATGTAGGAGCCTCGCCGGGGAAGTCCCCCCTCGAGGGGAGCAAATTTTCATGATGGGTATCTTTCAAATGAGCTCGGCAATACTTTTAAAACGAATGGTTGAACCATCGATCTGCGATAATTTAAAACAAAGTTATCGATTTTTTTTAATTTTTTTTTTTTTTTTTTTTTACTTTTAACGAAAAAAAATCGTTTTTTTTTTTTTTTTTTTAAATATTGAGAATAAAATGGACTTTTTTTGGATATTTGGTGTTATACTACTTCTCTAATATGAAAATCGTCTGCATTATCATATTTTTTTTTTTTTTTTTTAATAATAATTTTAATAAATTATTTTTTAAAAACAGAATTATTTTTTAATAACCGAATTAAATTCTATATAAATGTAGGTGCATTAATGAAACGGGGGGTTGAGGGGGGCGGTAGCCCCTCTCGCACAGAACTAATTACCATATAAAACTCTTCAGAAGCCTAATATGAATTGTTTAACACTGGTTTACATAACAGTACTCGTTATCTTACCTTTTAATGTGCAAACTGTATTTATAGTATTAAATTTCAGGGTAAGAGAAAGTCGTGTGAGTGACACACCAGATTATTTTTTTTTTCTTAGTTCTCTTTTAACGATGTCTTTTTAACAGAGTTGCTAACATTTTAATTTATTCCGGAGCATTATGCCCCGCCTTTATTATATACCACGGTTTTTTTAAGGAGTACATTTTTTTTATTTCATCGTAGTTATATTTTGGAGAAAAATCAGTTATAAATAAAGTGGTGTGAAATAAAGGCGGGGCTAAAAATTCTCCGGAATAAATTAAGATGGTGGCAAATATGTTTTAGGGATATACTCTTGCGTTTGTGACTCCATGTTCTTTTGTAAAAAAGTCTATTTTATGTGACTGATCAAAACTTAAATTCTTAGGGAGTTCTTTTTAATTTCCCTATTTGTTATACTGTGTAAAAGAACTTGTTATTGGTTCATTTCTAACTATTACTGATTCTCTTTGCATCTAAATTAAACAAATGCTTCAAAATTTTGAATGAGTTTCTACATTTATCAAGCTTTATTTACTTAAACACATTGAAAATAATCTGGTGTATCACTCACACGACTTTCTCTTACCCTGAAATTTAATACTATAAATACAGGTTGCAGATTAAGAGGTAAGATAACGAGAACTGTCATGTAAACCTGTGTTAAATAATTCAAATTAGGCTTCGGAGGCTACCGCCCCCCTGAACCCCCCGTTTCATTAATGTACCTACATTTATATAGAATTTAATTCGGCTATTAAAAAATAATTTATTAAAATTATTATTAAAAAAAAAGTATATTTTATGATAATGCAGACGATTTTCATATTATTTCAACATTTTTATAACAGTCAGCGATAAATAGAGATGCTTTTGACCAAATGAATGCATAATTGCCAACTTTTCAGGTTTTTCCAGAAGATGTAATAATACTAATTTTTAATCGAAAATTTTAATAACGTTTTTGTACTAATTAACTACTTTTAATTGTATTGAAAAATACCGGGTAATTCCCCCCCCCCCCAAAAAAAAAAATAAATAAATAAATAAACAAAGTCTCAGAAAAAATAATATATATGTTATTCAAAGGTATTGACAGTAGCACTATACGGTTTCTGCTGAAATGCACAGAAAGACATGGGATTTTTTAAATAAAAGATATATTGCCAAATAAATTTAAATTTTCTTGATCAGGTGGCGCTTTAATTGTTAAATTACTTTTTTACAGTAGCGCAGTACATTCAACAACGAAACTAGGACTATGAATGCTCAAGTGACGACCTTCATTCACGAGAAATGCCTACAGACGTTTCGCAGTGCGTTGGGGATTCTCATAATAAAACTTAACTGGCAGTGCTTTATCTCTCGACAATATAATGATTTTCTTTTTAAAATGACTAACTGTATTAATAAGCCATAAAGTATAATTTAAGTATTATCTAATATTTGAAATCATGTTTAACATGCCAAAATCACATTGAACAATATTCACATTATGGCGTCGTTTGAGAAGGTGGATCTGTTTAAAATTTTTGAGGATACTGGGAATGCATAGCCATCTATTGGTGAAAAATGTAAAGAATATTTTTTTTTTCCTTTATATAAAAGAAATCCCTTGCTTTTCTGCGCATTTCAGTGAAAACCGCATAGTACAGCGGTCCATGAATACTAATATATTCTTTTATTTTTTATGTGACTTACTTTTGGATCAGTCGGTACTACCAGAAAATGACAGTGGTTATTCTTTTAAAACGAGTCTAATACTATTATAATTTATAACTAAATAATAAAAACTTCAAAATTTTTATTCGGCTATGTTTTATTTATTAGTAATAAAAGTGAACTAAAACGTTTCTTTCTAGGTTAGTTATACGTAAAACAACTATGCCATTATTCTATGGCTATTTATCCTTGAATCAAATTATTGAGTAAATTTAGCTCTACGGCTTCTTTAATTTCAGAAGATGCTTAAAATTAAATTAGAATTTCCGTACAGCTACTAGATGTTTTATAAGTGATGTAATTGAAAGCTTCTTTTTCATTATTCGGGAATCCTTTTAAAAGCTAATTTTCTGGCGAAATTTTCATGTGGCTTCCTTGTGTTTTCAGTTTAGCAAAAATAGCGAAAAATAAATGTACGTCCTTAAATTAAAATAAACCCACTTCTGTCTTTTCTTTCAGCAGTTTCTTGAGTTAAGAAAGCATTTTGCATAAATTCATCAAATTGAAATTGAAATTAACGTCAAACAAAGAAGCATTCATTTTCTCTGCAATGTAATTTAATGTAAATGATTTTTTTATTTTTAAAAATTTGAATTTAGGATGAGAATTATTTAAAAATAAATAAATAAATAAAATAATAAAAAAATAAAAAAATTTTCATCAACATAATGAAAATTAAATGTATTCGTTATAGATTTTTAAGTGTTCTTTTGAATACACTTTTATACAAACGATTTCAGTGAACCTTTATTTATTTATTTTTTTAAAGTGGTATATTATGAGTTTGAAGTTTCCGTTTTTGTGTATGAATCTGTGGCATTGCAGCTTCCAAATAGACGGACCGATTTCAATAAATTTTTATTATTATTATTATTATTAGAACGCTGGTTTAATCAGGATTATTCAAATGTGTGTTTCATGGAAATTGGTTTGACAGACTCTTTTAAATTAAATATTAGGTCTGCCGGAAAATTCTGTTCTTTTGAATTAATAAAATGACACCGGATATTTTTGTTTAACAATATTTATATATGGTACTTCAGCAACTATCATCTTAAAAGTTATCGAAGAACATCTTAAGCATTATTCAGAATAAATTTCCGATGTCAGTACTTTAATTCGAAAGCAAAGAACTTTTCGGTAGACCTAATGCATTTAATGGTAAGAAACATATGTTGACAAATGGAGCTTAATTATTTACTATTTTATCTTTTAGAAAAAGACTAAATTTCCTCGGTTGTACAATAGTTTAAATAAGATTTACGCCTAAGATTTCGCACTATAGTTAATAAATACCACGGATAGTGCATGTATATATATATAAACACATATATATATAAATCTTTTAATAGACGAACAAATAGAAAAAAAATTACTGAATATTATGTTTTTATTACTTAAGGTAAGTCATTATTATTATATACGTAATAATCAGAAATTTTTCTTTACCCGGTGTAAAGCTAGCTTTATTAAATATTATTAATGATAATAAACTATGCATAATAGTAACATAGGGTATGGAAATGTTACCAAAGAAAAAAATATATTATCTAAAGAAATCAGTATATCCATTTTCAAATATTTTTTCAGATAATTACAGAAAATTTTTGGTTTTATATTTTTTCATATTGTCTGTTTTATATACTTTCATAAGTTTATTAGTTGCATTCATGCATCATGTAATTATTTTGTTTACATATTATGAGTTTAAATGTGTATATATATATATAGATATATGAAAATAAAAACATATTTGAATATATATATATATATATATTCAAATATGTTTTTTTTTCATTACTATTGATTTTCATTTATTATCTTCAAAAATCATTCAGACGGGTAAATCTCTTTTTCGGATTTAAGATAAATAAAAAGCTTACAAAATAAAAGTCATAGTGGCATTAGAACGTTTATAGCGCGTTATACACATTGAGGTTTAATTTTGCTTAAATATTTTTATCATGAAAAAAAAAAAAAAAAAAAAAAACGTAAATGGTGAAATACAGAAATAGTTGCCACATTTAGCTTTTTTTTTTTTTTTTTTTTTTTTTTTTTTTTTTCTGAGAGTAATTTTTTCTTATTTTATTGTAGTTATATATTGGAGAAAATTATTCTATTAATAATGTAGTTTCAAATACGGTCAGGACTAAAAGTGCTCCGGAATACATTACGAAAATCGGCAACTCCGCAGAATAGCTAAAAAGGGCTAATGTTGGCAATTATGTTCAAACATGCAAACATTTTAATTTATTCCAAAGCACTGTTACTACCTGCCCATTTTTCACAGCACTTTATTTCCATTGAAATTCCGTCCAATGTGTAATTAAAAGGAAATACGACCCTTAGAACTTCAAAAAACATCGATTTAATTATAGTCTTTTTTTAAGTAAACTAGGAGGTTCTGCCCCCCTGCTCGCTTCGTTCACCTACCCCCGACTCACTTTACTTAATAACACATGCAGAGCTCTCTGCCCACCTATTCGCTGATTTCTTTCACTGAAAACGAATATTAATACCGCATATTACACGACAAAAGCAGAAAATTATTATGGAAGTCCTCATATTCAATATCAAATTGAAATATATATATATATATATATTAATAGAAAGAAATTCATAATATCTAGACCATTTTTTATTACAGCTTTAGTATATGACCTTTTTTATTTACTTTTTACAATTTTAGATCCGGACCGTGGTACCCCAGTCGGTAGAGCGCCAAGCTCGTAATTGAAAGATTGCGGGTTCGGTTCTCGTGCCGGCCAAAGACCGTCGTGTATACTAATGGTGGCTGGTGCACGTAAAATATGTCGTGGCCGCAATATTCTCCATGTTCCCATCAAAATTAAACCTCTGGGGGCCACCGAAGCGGGGGAGCCATCCCCTTTGTGTAGTACCAAAACTGAGGTGGCATGTCTCCGTAACATCCGTAGGGGTACGTCCCAGACCGTCGCCAATTATCCATAGCGCAGTAATGGTGCGGCATCAAACACAACCTACCTAATTATCTATCTACCTCCAACCATGGATCATATTTTAATTTTCCCGTGTAAGAAAATTAATTCTCTAAAAGTAGAGAAAAAATGTTATTTATTTTCTTTCTTTTTTACATGCGTGGTTTCGGGTCGCGATACCCTAGTCGGAAAAGCGCCGAGCGCGTAATTGGGAGATTGCCGATTCGATACTTGACCCGGCCAAAGACCACCGTGTACACTAATGGTGTCTGGTGCACGTAAAAATCTGTCGTAATGCCTCCATGTTCCCATCCACACTATAGGGGAGACCCGTGTACCTAGGGCCGCTTTTTTTCAATGCCCAAAAACAGAGCACTTGACCTGTTTAAAATTATCAAATTGATATGTATATATCATTAGGACTAATTACTTCCAATTGGGATTAATATAAATACTTAAAATAATAAATTCTGACAAATAGAAGGTTTTTAAAAAAAACTTCACTCGTGGCCCTAGGTATAACACCCTCATTGTACCTGGGGCCAGACCCCATTGTACCTAGGGCCATTATCTCATATTTAGATTTCACTTTGAAATGAATAGAAAATAAGCATATAAACATGTATTTTATAAAAGATACAATATCAAGTAATATATTTATTTATCATATAATAATTATCATATTGTTGCCTCAATTTGAAACACGAAAATTTTCTCTTTCTCTTTTTTTTTTTTTTTGGGATATTCTAACAGAAAGTTTTTTTTTTTTTCCTTCAATTTCTTTTTTTTTTTCTGGAGTGTCTCTTGGATTTCTAGATCTCTCTGGTTTTCGGTCACATCTTTCCTTTGATGTGGGAGGTTTTGCTTAGGTTCGTACCTGTTAAAGCATGGCACACGAAAAGGTGTTAGATGTTGAAAGTTTAGAAATTTCAACAGGACATGAAACAGAGACATCCAGTTCTATCATTGTTAGTTCACTTTTTTCCTGGAAAACCATTTTTTTTTTTAAATAATTTATGGAGGTATCTTGTCTTTCAGTCACATTTGAACTTAAAAATATTCATCCTCATTGAATGTGTTTTGATTCACTGGCCATATGTCGGATACACGAAAGCCTGATAGAATGTTTACAGGAGTAAAGGCCGACGGATAGGACTTGCCAGTATTTTCAGCAACGTCATATATAGTGATTGGTTTACCAGGGTTTGCCAGCATCCAATTACTACAGGCTGTACTGTGTTTCTTAACACTTTCGCGACCGCTGACGTAGATACACGTCATTTGAAAATATGAAACTCTACCAGTGGGCGTTTCTTTTTCAATTTGTATGTTATTTGTTTCTAAAAAATATACACAATATTCCTATTTGTACAATCAGTATACTATGGATGCAAATATCTTGATTAGAGAGAGTATGATTATAATGCATATCCATTTGTAATATAAATGCGAATAAGGATTTTTTTTTTTTTTTTTTTTTTTTTTTTTTGAAAAATTGTAACTTATGATAAAAACGCCCACAGGCGGACCTTACTGTCAAAAAAAAAAAAAAAAAAAAAAAAAAAAAAAAAAAAACATGCGGTTGCGAAAGTGTTAAAAGGTCCAAACACACTGGCCCTAGGTACAAGGCATTCATGTGGCCCTAGGTACAAGTTTTGGTAACTTCATTCAAAATGCCTTCCACTAAAAAATCGACATGCAGAGAGGACTAATTAAATATCTCATTTATTGCTCAATATAACGAGCAAAATTATACACTAGAAATGAAAGAAAAATATTTGACTTGCCTTTGTAAAATAGCAAAATAGATGACCTGCAAAATTTTACTTCAAACCATGTAAATTCGTTTCATACATGTAACTTGTCAAAACTTTCTCCTCAAAAGTTCCAAAGTAGTTGTAAAAGTAGCAATTGGTGTTGTTACTCGCCCAATTGAGTATTAAAATTTAAAATTAAATATTATTAAATAAAGTGGGGTGGCCCTAGGTACATGATGGCCCTAGGTACATGATGGCCCTAGGTACACGGGTCTCCCGTACCTCTGAGGATCACCAAAGCGCGGGGCATCCCCTCCGTGAAGGATCAAATTGTGTTTTACATGTCTCCGGAACATCTCTAGGGGTACATCCCAGACCGTCACCAATTACCCATAGCGCAGTACTGGTGCGACGTTAAAACCAACCTACCTACCTACATACATACAACCATGGATCATATTTTAATTTTCCGTGTAAAATGACTTCATGACAGAAGAACAACGTCACTGGGAGAAACTTTTTCCAAAATGGCAAATAGAGTACCTTCATAAACTTGTCGTTTTTAGTTAATAACTTCGTTAATTAGAATGATAGAAATTTCTAAGCAGTTGAAATGTCTTCCTTATAGTATTCGGAACACATTGATACCTCTCATGACGCGAAGGACCCTTCCCTCCGCTAGAAGATGCTGTCGCAGACAAAAAAAAAAAAAAAATTGACGCCAGTGACAGTAACTTTTTTTTAAATATATAGAGATTATTACTAACTAATCTTCATTGGGCTTGTTTAATTGTTAACTATAAGCTTATTATTCATTATAAAATGTAATATAAATTCTGTGGTGAATTATTTAATAATTTATGTGTTAATAATAATTTTTTTTTTTTTTTAACCTAGCGCGCAGGATATTTCTGAAACTATTTAATATTTTTTCTTGAAATTTTCACGGATTATGTAACATATCAGATCCTTCAAACTTAACCTAAATTTGTTCAAATTTAGGTTAAAAATATATTTAAAAGAAAAAGTTTAAAGATCATTTATTTTTTTAATAAAATCTGAAGTATCACCTGTATGAAAAATAGGAGGGGGGGGGGGGTACAAATTTAGGTTCAGTTATTAGTCAGAAGTATTAACAACACTTAATAAAATAGAAAATGCATTTACAACAATTTCTGGTTGCAATCATTAATGTATCTGAATACTTTTGGGTGGCCTCGTAAATCTTAATGCTAATCATACTGTATTTTATAGAAAACATTTTTTAATGCATATGATTAATAAATGTCAATTACATTATGATCGGTGGAATATAGAGTTATTAAAATGTGTTTTATAGAAAAATCTCTCATAGAATGCGATGCTTTGAAATTCTTTCGAATGTACCTGTACAAAGAGAAGAGGGGACATTTTCAATGCGGGATATCTCATGGTGAACCTGAATAACATATATCAGTTTCAATGAATTTGTGAATATTAACAGGAGTTAGAACGCGGACAGACTGACGGATGGGCAGTCAACAGACAGAAAGACAGATAGGTGGGCTAATTCAAGTCACAATCACTCTTAAATGTTGTTAGAATGTGTTAAAAGTGTTTAATAACATCAATAATGCGATTTTAGCAATTTCAGATTATAGCCCTTAATGTTACTGAATATTTCTGTGTGGCCCTGCATATCTTAATGTTAATCATACTGTATTCTATAGAAAACATTTTTTGTGCATGGGAATAAAAAATGTCAATTTCATTATGATTTGTACAAAATAAGGTAATAAAATGCGATTTAAACAAATACCTATCATAAACTCAATGCTTGGTGTCCCTGTACGTAAACCAGTAGTGGAATTTATCCCATTTTCAATTGGAAACATTCCATTGGGATCTTGAATAACATATATCTGTTTCAAGCAATTCCATGAATGTTGACGTGGGTTAAAGCGCGGATAGACGGACAAACAGACAAACCGAAGTCATAAACACTTTTGGATTTTCTTGGAAAGTGTTAAAAAAGATCGATCGTATTGCTACGAACTGAACCAAACCGTACTTGGTCGTACCAGAAACATTAATAATAATAATAATAATATATATATATATATATATATATATATTGTTAAAGGTATTGAATACATATTGATATACAATATATGAAAAATACTAATGATACCATAAAGAAATATCGCATATTTTTGGCAGAGAAGTATTTAATACGATAGACGTTCTAAGTAAAATTTATTTATATTTACAGGATCTCGAGAGATGCTTTGAAAAACGCCTTTTGGTAGTTGTTAGATTTTAGTTCTTTCTGAGCAAGGGGATTTTGAAATATCTCTGATAATAGTTTTTGATAATCTTTTGGGGTATTTTTCTAAAAATAACTTAATAAAAAATTGTTATAACATTTAAAAACTTACCCCCCCTCCCCCCTCTTAATTTTTTTTTTTTTTTTTTAAATATACATATTTTACATTAAAAATGAATAACTTTTCTGATAACACATAATTTGAAGTTTGAAACACTAAGGAAATATATAATACGCTTAACTTGATTGACGAATTCTTTCGATATTTATATGAACTCTGAAAATGCTTTGAGGAAAATAAAATAGTATTTCTTAGATTTTATTGCTTTCTCAACTTCTTATTAACATTTTTTTTTTTCAAATATCCATGGCAAAAGTTTTCTTCTTTACACAGGGCTGCTGCAGGCGATCTTTTTTTTTTTTTTTTTTTAATATTATTTTCGCACCACTATTTCCAAAAAATAAAATTTATAATATATAATTTGCAGGTAAGTTTGCGTTTGCTTGCATAAATTTATTATCCATTTTATGTTATGGAAATAATGGTACGAATATAATAAAAAAGAAGTCGTTCTGTTATATTTTTCAGTAAGGAGTTTACAGGTATCGTAAACTGGCGCAGAACTCACACCAGTATTCATTTAATATGTTTCCCTGTATATAAAATAGTTGGTTTAATAAGAAGAAAATATTATTTCATTTATTGTGTAGTATGAATTCTGCGCCATTTTTCTATCCCTGGATTTTAATAAAAACGTGTTGTAACATGTACAGATTACTACATAAATTTTACAAAATAAGGATCGTTTTCATACCATTACCGAATTGAAATTTACAATCGCAAAAGAATCTCTAGCTGTAAGAATTACTATACTGCTTTCAAATTTGCCAACGTTAGTTCCGTTTGGCTGCAGGATAATTTTAATAGAAATTTTTATCTTATTTAATCGGTGAAAAAACAAATCTATTAAAAATATCCAGTAGCTAAAAACGGTTAAAGTTGGTAACTATGGTTGCTTTAATTTTCACAATGCCACACCATAAAATGAAACTTCTATTAGAATATTACAGTGTCCGCAGCGGTCCTATATTTTCACGTGTGTTTTATTATTTTAACACCACTATTTTTTTTATACATTTTCTGTCAAGGTTTTAAAGTTAAAGCAATAGGGAAAAGTATACTGATTGATTAAAGTGGTGGGAAAATAATAAAATACTCGTAAAAATATAGGATTGCTGCGGGCACTGAATATTACCATCAAGGCTCGAAGTCTCCTCCCTTTATTCAACACGTTTAAAAAATTCTGGATGAAAATAGTGGTAGCTAAAAACGGAGAAATTTTTTAGCCTTTAAAATGTTCTGAAAAATGAGCGCAGACGTCCGATCTCTGATTACCATATGGTAATTTATTTCCATTTAAAACTTTAATTAATTTTTATTTACTTAGATGAATTTCAAAGAGAAACGTTTTATAAGATAATCTTTTGTAATGTTCGATGAAATTTCTTTTCTAAAAATTATTGCATCACTTGTCTTTCAATTGCTATTGGATTGTTACGTACAGTAATTTCCGGTCTATAATCCGCAGGAAAGATATCTCATTTCTTCACCAGAAATTTTATTTAATAAAAAAATCAACATTTTTTTAGAAGAAACAACTCTTACAATTATAACTTTATTTGTCAATTAAAATTTCTGGTGCAGAACTGGCTTGTGTAATCTGCGGATTATAGGCCAAAAATTACTGTAAATGCAGATTTTAAAATAAATAATAAAAAAGTAACAAAATGGAAAAAGAAAAAAAAAATATATATATATATATATATCTGAGGATAAAATATCTTTCAATATACTTAGTAACGTATTTTATAATATTTACTGAAAAAATATTTGGGAAATTATCTGACATAAAGCATTTATCTCATCTGATAAGTTTATGTTTTAACTAAATTAATGGTATTCACTAAACGCATATAAAAGGATAAAATCGAATGCTACGTAATTCAAGAAATTAAAAATCGTGACAAACTTTGTTCAAAACGTGAGTTACTTTTTTCCCCTTCTTTCTAAGTTTGACGTTACATTTCTTAACAAGAGAGTTCCCCCGTGTGGTCATGAAGAAAATATCCGATGCTTAGAAAGATTACAGCATGTATTGTACATATTAGTAAGACAACGCCCACTACAAATATCCAAAGAGATTAGCTAAATATCTCTTCATTGTTATCGTATATGATTAAAAAATATTAGTGGAGAAAAATTAAGGTAAAATACCATTTACCGTTCTCACAAATAAGTCAGAAGAAAAATATGTTTAAATAAGTTCAATACATTGATGTAAAGAGTTCTAAAAGATTAATTAAATATTTCTCTTATAGAAATCATCCCAATCCCATAGCTGCCATCTTACTAATTAATATTCAGGAAGACTGTAAGAGCCCGTCACTTTTTCTCCACCACTTTAATTTTAGAGAAATTTTCTTCAAATGTAAATATGATTAAATAAGAAAAAGACTCTAAAAAAAGACTGGTGTGAAAAAAGGGGCGGGTACTCATAATCTACCGAAATATTAATTAGTAAGTTGACAGGTATGCAATTCATCACTGACAGCTAAAGACCATGTTATTTTATGGGGAATATCTCATTACTTAATTCTTTGTCGGCCCTAACGCTCTAAAGCGCTTGAAATGTAAATGTCCCCTTTCGGCCTAAACGCTCTACGCTCGTGTTGCATTAAATATATATATTAAAAGATGCTATTATAAAATTTTAAGGTTTTTTTTTTTTTCCCCGAAAAAAAAAGAAAAAGAAAAAGAAAAGAAAAGAAAAACGGAATTTTGAGCCTATCTGAAATAGCTTAATTGTTATGATTTTTCCCCCCTCAAAGAATGAGCATATCTGCTACACCTACATAAATATTTAACATGTTACCTGAAGGACTTATATTTTTACTGATTTTTCATGTATCTGCACTCTTAATATCGTCTTCTTACTACCACAGTTATTCTCTCAAGGTGATAGATATGTAGATAAATTTATATAATTTTTATCAGATATATCATAACTGTATTTTTATTTTTATCTAAATACAAATTCATACTTAATATACACATCGGTATAAAAGTCAGATTAATTTAAAATAGGTGGGACTTTGATTAAATCTGATAATATAAATGTACTTAAATGAGAATATAATTCTGGTGTGAATATTGGATTTCGTTTTCGTTGAAAAAAAAAGTGAAACTTTCATGCCTGTAATAAATACAACCATTTTGACCCAAGCGTGTGAAAATAATTAAGACCGGTAAATGGTTAATGTATTTTTTTTCTTTTTTTTTAAACACTATTTTCATATTCAGAATGTTTACACCCATCAAAGGAACCTTTGTAATTTAAAATGTGACTTTTTAAATTTTTAATATTTCGTTTTGAAGTTGTAAAGTAAGAAAAATGCACTTACTTAATTTTTCCCACTTTATTGCTTCAAAATGAAATATTATACAGTTTTGAAAATTCAAGGGTTCATTTTAACAATTGTTAATTTTCTGACTATGAAGATAGAATTAAAAAATATTAAGAAATGAGTAATTCTGATTTAAAAAAAAAAAAAAAAAATCCATAAAATAACGTGTTTGGTTGTCGTTGACTGTAGTTGATAGGTGATATAAATCCCTTCAAATCTGTGAATTGAACAACCATTGAATAAGCCTGATTTAAAAAAAAAAAAAAAAAAAAAAAAAAAATGTAAAAACAAAGCGAAGAGATTGTACCATAGGAACAGGGTTCTCACAAATGAAAATTTGAATACGACTATTTTTTATACAGTACTTTTAGACTTGACAAATCGTTGATATCCGTCGATATCTATTTAAAAAAAATACTAGATAAAAATTCTAATATCCAAGTTCCCTTTCTGGGAACCATGCATAGGAACAAACAAACCTTATACTCAAATGAGTGTAAAATAAAGAAATTTTCTAAAATATATTAATTAATTAGTTTTATTTATGTGTAATAAAATGCTATAAAAAAGCTTAATTCCTTACTAACAATTTTAACCCTTTAACTACTGACGGTACGTTAAAGTACCATCAGTTTAAAAACCATATAAAATCGAATTTATGGAAGAAATGTCAAAGATATTTACAAGAACAAACCGCAGAGCTGCCAACATTTTAAACTTTTAAATCAGAATTAACACCAGTATTTTTAAATGGAATATGTTATATATATTTTCGACGATTAATATTACTGAAAACAGCTATAAAAATTTTCCGGTTTGAAGTCTCCCTTGAAAAACAGGTGACTTGGCACCTATGAGAACGTATATGTGCAAATCCACGAAAAACGGAACGTCAGTCACGCACAGAGCTATTTCTGTTCACACCAGTTTTTTTTTTTTTTTTTTTTTACAAGAATCACTCTCCTATTTAATCACAATTACAGCAGTAAATATGTCATCAATATTTTTGTATGGTGATAGTGGTGGCAAAAAAAAAAAGGAAATTTCTTTCTTCTGTGTGACTGATGTTACCTTCTTACATGGAATCACCCACATACAATTATAGTACACATAGTTGCCAAGTCTCCGATTTAAGCGGGAGACTTCATATCAAAAATTTTGTGTAACGAATTTAACTTTATTCAATTGGGGAAAATTAATATGAAATATTTCTATCAAAATATACAGGTCTGAAACCTGATTCAAAAATTAGAAATATTGTCAATTATTATCATACGGTTGAGAACGCTGGTATATTCCCATACCTGCCAACATTCTAATTAACATTAATTTTTCATGATCTTCATGGGGGCCGCAGTAGCCCAGTCAGTAGAGAGTCGGGCTCGTAATTGGAAGATTGCGGGTTCGGTACTCGAGCCGGCCAAAAACCGTCGTGTACACTAATGGTGGCTGGTGCACGTAAATTCTGTCGTGGCCGATATGTCCTCCATGTTTCCATCAAAATTATACCTCTGGGGATTACATAAGCGGGGGAGCCCTCCTCTCCGTGTAGGATCAAAATTGTGATGGCATGTCTACGGAGCACCTCTAGGAGTGAGTTCCAGACTGCCGCCAGTTGCCCATTACGCAGCACTTGTACGACGTAAAATCTAATCAACCAACCAACCATCATTATCTTCATGTGTGTTATGATTAATTCCTATGGGAATTAATTATTAAAATTATCTCATTTACTTACTACCTAAAGAATTTAACATCAATCTCAGAAACTTTTAAGGCATAAAAAAAGCAAATACGTTTTTACATTTTTTAAGGTCCTAATACCTTTTTCAACCTGTATGTACCAATGGTACACTAAAGTACCATCTCACCAAATCCTCCTTAATAACTATGAGGACATGATGTGTATAATTTTTATTGCAACTACCTTTAAAAAATACTCTTAAGTAACAAAAAAAAAAAAAAAAAAAAAAAAAAAAAAAAAATATGTTTCAAATAATTTTTTTGTCTGTTTAATAATGCGGTAGACAAAAAGTTAAAAGCTATCAGCATTGTTTTATTTGGCATTTCATATTAAATATTTTACATTGCCATTCAAAATATAAGAAAACAGTTTATTTTTTTCTTTGAAGTGTTAATATACATTCATAAAGCACACTTTGAAGTAATCTCAGCGATACTATTACGAAGCCGTAAGCATGCACCAGTGCAATTATGTGACGTCACATTACATGTTGCAAATAAATAATGTATACAACATCCCTAATATGTACAACATATATGAGATGTTGTATGGTGTAATGTGCCTAAGATGGCACCAGTGACACCAATTTCCACACTGTAGAGATGAAACTCAGGAGGAAGGGGAATTTTCTGTAAATAATTATAATCAAAATTAGTTTTTCCAATGTTTACTTACATAAATCTAAACTACGCTGTTAAAAAAATTAATTTAAATTGCCGAAATCACTGGCATAAAAAAATTCTAGAGAAATTCTATAAAATTACTTTCATTTTTTTTTTTTTTTTTTATGAAAAAGGCAGTTTCCAGTAAATTTATTCGGAAAATTCTGTGAAAAAATAGTTGTAAATTAAAATTTTGTTCTTTTCCCTTTAAACATAAAAAGTGGGAAAAGAAAACAGGATTTTCTTTCTTTCTTTCTTTTTTCCTTTACAAATTAGAAGAAATAAGCCATTAGTGAACTCCGTTATTTGCTCAAGCTAAGAAAGGCGTTTATATAAACAGTATTTAATCCTATATTAAATACTTAAATGAAAAATAAAAGTAAATCAAAATTAAATACATTTTACATTTTGATATTATTTTTTAAATTGTTTTCATTGATGCTGGGCGATATCTTTTTCCAAGTGAAAAATCTAATAAAATGAATAAATGAATTATTTTTTCTTCTATGTTCTCTTCTTCGAAATTTATGATATAAGTTCAAAGAAATGAAGTAATGAAAATTAAAGGGAAAAATCAACTAATTTAAAGAGAGATCGAGGAAAAGAAAAAAAAAATGTCTAAGAAGAAAAGCATGCTATAAAAAAGAGGCTTCGCTTGAAGCTGAAATATTCGTGTCATTAAATAATTATGTCATTTAAATTGGTTTGTCAATTAATTTTTCTGTCGTAGAAAATAAAGAATATACAAAGAAAAAAAGTTTACTTAAAAAAAAAAATTGAAGCTGATATACTTTTTAAAGAAACCTTTAAGGAAAAAAAAAAAAAAAAAAAAAAATCATTTCTGATGGGGTAAAAACTCACACTGGGTCCCCACTGCCTACCAAAATTGCATGCTTTTCTTTTAAATTTAAAATATTTCTGTTTAAATCTTTTGATTTTTAACTATTTCAAATTAAAAACTATCTTCTGGTAATAAAAAATGAAAAAAAATCGCTATCGAATCGAAGCAAATTTCAATCTTATTACCGCGCTAAGAATAAATTCCTTGAATTTGTTATTAACACTTTCGCGTCCGCTGACGTAGATTCACTTCATTTGAAAATCTCTGACTCCACCAGTGGGAGTTTCTTTCGCAATTTGTATGTTATTTATTTCTTAAAAATATACCCAGTACTCATATCTGTACTATCAATATACTATGGATATAAATGCTTTGATTAGAAAGAGTATAACTATAATGCATAACCATTTATAATATAAATGTGAATACGGAAAATTTTGTCCTGAAATATTCTAACTGACAAGGAACATCACCCAAGTGTACGGCTGCGATTTTAATGAAATTTTAATTTCTGATAGAGGGCATGTACCAAATATTTTTTATCATAGCAATGTTTGCTATCGTCCATGTTTTCTATATTTATTGAATTTTTAAAATGTTAAAAGCTACATATCAACAGTAAGCTTCGCCTTTGGGCGTGACTTAAAAATGATTTAGCAAAATGATTTTGTGCTTTCATGTTTAAGTTACAAATGAAAATTTATAGTACTGAAAATTATTTCAACTGAATTATTCATTTGAGTATTCACTTGCTGTATAGATACAAATTTTTCGCATATTTTTGAGTAAAATTTGATAGCTTATCAAATATGAAAGAAACGCCTCTATGAAAGAAACGCCTAAATTTCATTGATATACGAGCTGGACACTTGGGTGATGTTCCTTGTGAGGAGAATAACGCCCGCGGGTGGACTTTAGTGTAAAAAAGACAAAAACATGCGGTCGCGAAAGTGTTAAGACAAGTGATGGACGTGTTTATTTTGTTACCATGAAGCAGCCGTAAAATTTTAGACAAAGAATGATAGCGGGAGGGTTGCTGTGTTTTATTTTATTTATTTATTTTTTCATAAAAAAAATATAAATAAAAACACAGTGTAAATAAATATTTTTAGCGAGCATAAAATTACATTTTTGCTCCTGGAGAAATTTTTTTGAATTTATTAACCGGCGATGCTGATTTTATTAAGCGGCAATTTAAAGGTAGTTTGCATGGATTTGATTCCACTCCTAGCAATTTAATCATATTAAGTGGCTGATTTTATTAACTAGGAATTTATTAAGAGGCGGCTACTGTATATTAATACGAGGAAGTCAAAATGATTAAATGTTAACGAAATAATGGTGAGCTGGTTTTTAGCAAGATATAAAATTTTTTGGCTGTTTAAACTGGAAATTTGTCTCTAGGTGGCCACGTTGCTCATCCAATCAAAATGTTTCATGTAAAAAACTGTAAATTACTATGCCATTGCGCATTATATCAGTTTTTCCATATCAAGGTAGAAATATCCAATGCAGAATACATATTTTTAATAAGTAATTGTTTATATCTAACAAATAAATAGTTTTATTTCATACATTAAAATATAACGTGTTTATTTCATATAATAAATCATAATAGAATACAAAGTATATGTTTATTATATTACGTTTAAAAAGAAAATTTTATGTAGATTTTTATTAAATACTTCGTAGAGTGTAATAAAGCTAATTATTAAATAAAAAATATGCATAGGTTATCATGTTATGACTTCCGTATTATACATACGTAACAGTTTTTTTTTTATTTCAATCATTAGTTTTTAAGTTATTACACACACAATAGTTGTAAGTCAATTTTTCTGCAGTGTTTCTTTTTTTACCCTTAGTGCAGAGGTGCCAAGTTATTACGGTGTGTCCGTAATCTTAATACCGGAAATTTTTTAATTCAATCTTTCGTAATATTGATCTGCAATTTAACAGGACAAGTTTTACTTTTTATTTATTGTGGTGTGAAGTTGATTTTTCATTAGTAGTAACTTGGCACCTCTGTTAGTGTAATATATGATAGTCGGTTTGGAAACCATACAATTAGACAAACATTAAAATTTAAAATTAATGACAGATATTAACTATAAAAGTCCCTACAAGTTAGCAACAGCGGTTGGATCATGATTGCTGTTGAAATATTGCCATTTCAACAGACGCTAAAAATAAGATCGGTATTTTTTTTACATGTGTGTGTTACTTACTTATTTACAGCTTTGAGACTTATAGTTACAATGACTTTTGTCTCGAATGATCCTTGTTATTTATCTACAATAACAATCCCTTTATTTTTACACTTATCAGAACACAACAAACGTCCAAGCCAGAAACGGGACCATCCGTAGGGGTGCTTCCCAGATCATCGCCAATTGCGCAGTACTAGTGCGACGTTAAACCCAACCAACCAACCAACCAAGCCAGAAACGGGATTCGAACCCAAGACCTGGTGTTTCAGGAGGCAGCTCCCTATCAACCGAGCCACCGTGCCGGCTTGAGTGCTTCTATAACTTCTAAAAGACAAATATGCATGCGGCTACCACATTAGAAATATTCTGTTTAATGCCTGGAAAAAATATTAACCCTTTGGGTACATTTGACGAGTTAGACTCGTCATCTGCTTACTTGGGCGAAGTTACGGTGGACGAGTCTGACTCGTCATCTGAATTTAAGAATTAGGCGTTAATGTTTGCGGCACCCCCGCCAGTGGGCGTTGATCACAAACACTTTCCTGGCGTTTTTTATGATATCTTACAACCATACTTATATCACCAATATAAGTATATTCCAAATAAAATGTATTACTTTTACATATTAACACTTTTGCGACCGCTGACGTAGATTCAAACCATTTGAAAATCTGTAACTCCAGAAGTGGCCGTTTTTTCTGCAATTTGTATGTTATTTTTTCTTAAATATATAATTAATATTCACAATTTTACAATAAAATATACTATGGATATAAATACTTTGATTAGAAAGAATAAAATTATAATGTAATATTTGTAATATAAATGTGAATACAGAAAATTTTGTTCTGATATATTGTAACATGGGAGAATAACGCCCACAGGCGGACCTTCCTGTCAAAAATTCAAAATCATTCCATATAGCGACAAATTAAATCCGTCCCTTGGGCATAAAAATCTTCAAACAATTCAGTACTCAAAGGGTTAAAAAGGATCCATACTCTGTTACAGTGCGTTTTATAATTTCTGTACAGGAAAAAAAAATCAAGTATTCTCTGCGGAAGATGTCACGAAGTCTCAGTTTTTTGAAAAGTGGTTGGGTATATACATGGTATTTTAAAAGTAACAACCCAACAGAAACACAGGTCAAATGTACATCACAAGCTTAGTGCACTTCATGCCATCCTGCATGTCAACATACACACGCCACTTTTTAACACACTCACCGAACACATGTTTCAGCATTTGGGCTGTGATTGCATTCACAACAGAAATGATCCGTGTTTTGCGTTGTTCAACAGAGGTAATATTGACCTTTTATGCATGGGATAGCCCCATTCAAAAGAAAGCGTAAGGTCGAGGAATCCCAGTGCCCAAATCTGTATTGATCCATGTTCAATTCAGCGATCAGGGAATGTCTGCTGAATGTAATCGCGTTCGATACGGACAAAATGTGAAAGCTCCCCGTAAGATCTATTGGAAGATCACATTATCAAGGATGCCATCTGATAACAACTGAGGTTCGAGAAAAAGCTACAGCATATCCATCATCGAGGTAAATATGTTTTCCAGGAATGCAAGAGTTTCCGTCTCCGGACGAAAAACTTACACCAGCGTATTTTTATCAATAATTTGTATCATATTTGAGCTTTAATTTATTGCGATTGATCATAATATAAATTATTGATAACGAGTGCTGGTGACAGTGTTTTATTTTGATACTGAAACTCTTGCACCCCTGATGTTCTCAGCAAAAAGAACGGGCCGTATATACGCTCTTTCGTTAGACCTAACCACATGTTCACTTTCGGTGTTGCACTTTTCCTATTCCAATGTCTCATGTGGTTGCTCGCCTGCCCTGATACGGGTGTTATGACGGACGGCTCACTGTACCAGAGGTATAGAATGTTGATTCATCATTAAACAGTGCATTGTCAGTGGAATTATTCGATTCAGTATTATGCAAGAGCTCTGCGTACCTTTCCTGTCGTGTGATGTAATCTGTGGTTTTCAGGTGATGCAGCACCCGGAAACGATAAGCCTTCTTATACCTTAGAATTACCTTCTATATACCTTAGAATTTGCCTCACAGTGCTGTGAGAGATTTCAATATACATCCTACTCAGGCGATAGGCTCCTCTCACTAGTTGCTCGTACACTCTCCACGTATTTCTCTGTAATTGGCGGTCGACCTGACTGTTGCTCATCGTGGACGCTTTCTGTTCTTTTGAATTTGTTAATCAGGATGTTTCTCATTCGTGTGGGCATCCAAGAGGTACACTTTACATAACTTTTCCTTAAGGCTGCTAAAGACTTGCCTCCAATACACTAACAAACAACACTGATTTTTTGTTCTGCTGTGAGCATCTATCGGTTTGATCTATCAGAAAAGAAGTTTGCTTTTTCCTAGAAATGAAATACAATACTTTTGGAACACCTTGTATAATCAATGTCTTCAACACATCAATATATGCATGCTAACATGCTTCGTAAGATGACACATTTATAAACCCAAACACATTTATCAGATAATTTAAATGTTAGGGCATTTCATATCCAACTCTGTCTTTTTAGCATTACAAATTCAAAGTAACTTGTAAAAAGATCTTATATTTCATGAAAAATGTGCGTATGCGTGTTAGGTTTTAAGGCCGATTACTTCACGGCCTTGGTGGGATACCATTCATGATGGAGCGAATGAAGTGTTCTTTGGAGTTCTAGCCCATATTTATACGCATGAAAAAATTGATTAGAAAATAAAACGTATTGAAATGATGCTGAAAACTTTATTTTTTGTCTTTCATTATATTCAAAACTGTACTTTTTAAAATAAAATATAATTGAAATACATTAATCTAACTGCTATGCTTCAATCGTGCCTGCAAGGTATGGCATGGAATGGAGGTACCGGTTCGAACCTAGGTCCTTGTCGGCTTAGCCATGCGAATTTTTCTGAGATTATCTCTGAATCTCGCGTAATATGGGCTAGGCTCCCTTGCAAAGGAAACCTTCCTAGGTTTCCACGGAAAGCAATATACCTAATCCTAAGAACTACGAGAAGTCTTCATTCCAAGGCCTTCATACCAATCATCAAAACCATAACATGGAGATTAATAATGCAGGTGCCATCGAATTTCTTTATTACATATTTAAGCGAGGAAGAAGATTAGCAATATTAAAATAGGCCGAAAATAATAGAAAATATCAATAATGGTTTTTTTCTCTATCTGCTTTTGCTTGATTTTTCCTTAGCAATGAGGATATTGCAGTGTTTAAATTTACATTGGTGGGAATAAAGTATATATTTCCATTACACAATTGTTCTGTTAGAACAATTATGTAACCTATGACATAATATTTTAAACAAGGAAGTTTATTTTATTTGCCTTTACGTTACAAAGGAAAAAGTTACCTTTTTAATTTTTAAACAGCAAATTCAGTATAGCATCAATTGCAACACATACTCTACACAAAAATTTTAAATGCCTTTTGAAAACCCTTTTATGTTAATATGTATCAAGATTATGAAAGCCAGAATATGTAATTAGTTCTATTCTTAGTAACTACAAAATAATCTTATTTTACAAAATTAGATTATTTTGTTTACTTGAAAAATATTTCGTTGGACCTGTATAAGCACGATTTTAAGGCATGAAAAGTTTATTTTTAAAGATATTTGTTTAAATAGCGTGACTGAAAATTTTATTTCTTTTATAATTAATAAGTATATTATACTTTAAAGTTGTTTTTTTTTTCTTTCGTAATTGCAGGGGTCGCAACGTTCCTATATTTTTACGTAGATTTAATTATTCTGCCGCCAATATCTTAGAACAGTAATTTTTAAAAATAATATTATAGCATACTTGCCAACATACTAATTGATATTCCGTAGTATTGTTAGCCCCGCCTTCTTTTCCACACCAGTATATTTTTAGAGTATTTTTCTTCTTATTTAATCGCAATTCAATTTGGAAAATTTTACTTTAAAAAATTACTGGTGTGAAAAAAAGCGCGGGTCTAACAATACTACGGAATGTTAATTAGGATGTTGGCAAGTATGTAATAGAACTAAAACCTCTATAAAAAAAAAAACCTTTTTCGTAAACAGCAGTGAAAAAAAATGATAAAAAATAAAATAAAATGCACATAAAAATCTAGGAATGCTGCGACATTTGCAATGGTATCAATTTATATAATGATTAAATAAATCTCCTTTAAACAATTGTTCATAAAAGCTACCATTGCAGATAGTTATCAGCTTATCTTAAATCGCCTACGTTGAGCTACTTTCCTGCAAATAAAAAGCAACGTGTAACCTCCCACTAAATTTGATTTTGATTTTGTGGAAATAAACATCGTGTAGACTTTCTTGATTACTAGTTTCGCCTTTTTTCCTTGTCAGATCATGGTAGGAAGGAGACGTGATCTATATGCAGTAGCAAAGAATTTATCTAAGATCTTATGCTATAGTAGATAATAATAAAAAATATTAAAATATCCCTGTTTTTAACTCTGATTGTTGATAAGAACTCGTCTCCGCCTTTAAACGCTTTTAAAAGACAAACTCGATTCAAGGTTGTGAAATAGCTTTTAAATCTTACAAATTTAGGACTACATCAGCATACATTTTAAGTAATGATAAATCATGCGATTAAAAACACTATATACCACATTAATTACAACATTTTCATGATGTAATAAAAAAATATTGAATTAAAATGAACATTTATTTCGCACTTTATTGCGTAATATTATTTAATTTATGGCTTATTTCATTCCCATGGGTCACTCCCCACCTTTTATTCAGGACACTTTCAAAGATAAGAAGTTTCTGCCTTTTTTGTTACTACAATTTTTATACAATAATCTTTATCCTATTTAATCACGTCACATTACAATACAAATACGGTAAAGATATCTGTAAAAAAATAGTGTTAGCACAAAAGGTGGCCACTTTTTTCGAGCTGCCATTTGCATACCTGTCAACAAAATTATCACTTTCTAGACCGCATGATTTTTTCTTTTTGACAGTAAGGTCCGCCTGTGGGCGTTTTTCTCCCAATTTACAATATTTCAGAACAAAATATTCTGCATTCACACTTATATTACAAATGGATATACATTATAATTATATTCTTTCTAATCAAAGTATTTGTATCCACAGTACATTTCATTGTAAAAATATGAATATCGGATATATACTTAAGAAATAAATAACATACAAATTGAGATTGAGAAAGAAACGCCCACGGGTGGAGTTACAGAGTTTCAAATGACGTGAATGTACGTCAGCGGTCGCGAAAGAGTTAAAATTCCGTATTGTTAGTACCTGCATTTTCATGTTTTCTTTTCTTTTTTTTTTTTTTTTTTTTTTTTTTACACCAGTCTTTTTTTTTTTTTTTTTTTTTTTTTTTAACACCAGTCTTTTTTTAGAGTTTTTTTTTTTCTTATTTAATCGCAGTTAGATTTGGAGATGATTACTCTAAAAATAAAGTGGTGTAGAAAGAGGGGCGGATACTAACAGTACTACAGAATATTAACTAGGATGTTGGCAGCTTTGCCTGTAAACCTTCTAATTAATACCCCGTACATACTTGCCAACCATCTCATTAATAACCGTACAATTGTCAACGCCCCTTCAAAAAAAAAAAAAAAAAAAAAAAACGCCCATTTTTTCACACCACTTTTCTTTTAGAGTAATTCTCTCCAAACGTTTTTACGCTTAAATAAGAATAAAATTACTCTAAAATCCGACAGGTGTGAAAAAAAGGCGGGTACTAAAAATTGTACGGTTCATAATGCATAGGTGCCAAGTCTCCCGTTTTTCAAGGGAGACTTCAAACCGGAAAATTTTTATAGCTGTTTTCGGTAATATTAATCGGCAAAAGTATATATAACATATTCCATTTAAAAATACTGGTGTCAATTCTGATTTAAAAATTAAAAATGTTGGCAGCTCTGATAATGAGATAGTTAGCAAGTATGTCCGTAGTATTGTTAGCACCCGCATTTTCTTTTTCCTTTTTTTTTTTTTTTTTTTTTCCCACACCAGTCTTCAAAGGAATATTTTTGGCGCAGCATGTCCTACTTTGGACCTTGCGCCAAAAAAAGCCATTCAACCAACCAAAGGAATATTTTTCTTCTTATTTAATCGTAATTACATTTGAAGAAAATTGCTCGAAAAATAAAATGCTGTGGAATAAGGGGCGGCTACTAACAATTTTATGGAATATTAATTTTAACGGTGGGAGGTATGCACTTGTTTTATTCCGATAGTATATTTTAAAGCTTCATCCATGCAGCGTTACCAACCATACGCTAATACTTGCCGACATTACTAATTTTTAAATCAGGTTTCACACCAGTATTTTTTGATAGAAATATTTCATAGTTATTTTCCACGATTAAATAAAGAAAATTTCTAATATGAAGCCTCCTGCTTAAACCGGACATTTGGCCGCTAAGTATACGATAATTATCGCAGGGTCGGATACGGTGCATCCATGTATAATATAATTCACAAAGAATTCCCTAAATGCTACGAGAAAAATAAATAAATCAAACATTAAAAATAAATAAATAAATAACCACCATTAGTATTAACAATTTTAGCCTAGTGTTTTCGATCTAGTAAGATAGATAAGAAATGTGCTTTTTTATTTTTATGTTGAAAAAAGCTAATGAGAAAAGTGTAACAGAATTATTATTATTTTTTTTTTTTTTTTTAGAAATTGGAAAATGTTTAAAAAAATTATTCCATTTTCAAAACATTTATAAAACGGGAAAATAATTGCATATATTTTTTTCAACTTAAAAGATTTTCCGTGTCTAAAAATATTAAGCAGCGGAAATTACTTTAACATAATAGCTTTTAAAGTAGATAATATTTTACGTAGTATATAATGAAAGTAATGAGTTTCTATTAAAAGATTACCCTTTAACACTTTATTGGATTAACGATAATTTCTTAGGTATGCAGAAACTTTCTTTGCTTGAACTTAAATGCCTTAAATGTGACATATTTATACAAGGTGTCTGTTGAAAAAGAAAACTCTTTGGTAATACTTTTGTAAACATACTTTTAGTAGTACTATAATCAAACTTAGTTGTAACAAGGGCAAAAGGATTGAAGCATTTTCTCGTTATCATAGAGCTTTTGGTAAAACGGTGTTTAAGATCTAGTAGTGTAAAAATGAAAAAAAAAAAAAAAAATTAATAATAGCCACAGAAGGGTTAATTATGCCAAAACAATTTTACTATTTAAATGAGATATAAAACTAACAACATATAACTTTTTTTTTTTTTTTTTGTGTATGTGTGTGTGGGTTTTGTCCGAATTCATATGAAAATAATAATAATAATAAAAATAAAATAAATAAATAAATAATAATAATAATAATTGAAGATAGCGCAGTCACTGTTTTTTTTATTAGTCAAATAAATTAATAAAATTTAAATGAGTGAAAACTTTTTTCTTATTTTTTCGATGATATATTTTTCTTCCAAATAAATTAATGAACTGAAATGTTCTTTATTTTTTATTTTTAATAAGCTGCCCTGTTACACAGTACATGATCCCTCTAACGCTCACAGTAGCTCATACGAGTCTTGCACCGTTATTTTTATCTATTAATCTTTTCATACAATTTTCTGCATTGAATTGAAAATTATTACTCTTAGGCAGTGATAGCAAAGCTACGACAGAATGTGTCCTCTGCATGTTGCTCATATACGCTTCCATGGGCGTTAGATGGTATTAAGATCAAAAGGTTATGGTTCGTTTTCTGGAGGATTAAATGTTTATCAACAGACAGTAATTCACATAGTTGTTGAAAGTGGCACCACTTATTACACTCTCGTATCTATTCAAACAAGGAGATACGTTTTCACAGGTGCGTGCGCATCTGAGCATGCACTTTCTCCCAGTTGCCCGTACAGAGAGTTAAAATCTTGGAGAAATGATATAAGAGGAGTTAATATGTTAGAAAAGACTTCCGTGAAGTCAAAATTGTAACCGTAGAAGCCATTAAATAACATAGCACTAGCTAATGTTATGGTAGACACAACATTGCTTCTGCATTAGTGCTGCTATAGCTAAGCTAGCCCTCTTGAATAGACAACAGTTAACTTCATTTACTCTTGATGATGATACGCCATCTGTCAACTCCTCTTATATCACTCAACCAAAGTTAAAATGAATGGTTGTAAAAAACAAATTTAATTTTATTTAGTTTTAATTTTGACCAAAATGTAAGAGCGGTGACCTTCACATTGAATAAACTTCGAAAAGGAAAGAAATATATATATTAATATTATAACTAAGATCCACTCGTAAAAATGATATGAACAATAATTTTTTCATGTTATATGAACTACTTTTCTATGAACGACAGGACACTTTCGAAAGTTTTGTCAAATATCACAAAAAGTACTGGACGAATCATCGTGAAACTTCAGGAGTGCTTGTTATACCTCCCATATTTCACTGAAAGTTTTGCCCAGAAAGCAGAAAAGGGCACCAGTAAAAAATTAAAGAATGAAAATGTTTAGGATCATCCTGAAAAAGTAATACTTGAAATACGTTCTCGCTGTAGCTTATGATTATGAGTCTTCTTTTTATTATCTGTATATATTTTTATGAAGCTACCACATATATTCATAGAGATATGACGATTCCTTATAAAAATAATTTTATGAAACATGTAACTATGATCGAATGAGAAAAAATGATTCTTAAAAAAAAGTGGTGTAAAAAATTGGCGGGGCTAACAATGTTCCGAAACAAATACTATCTTTCCATAAATGACCGGACACTCACAGTTTCAGACGTTTTTTCAAATATCTTAAAAAGTATTTGGCGAATCATCTTGAAACTTCAGGAATATGAATAATTTGTTACACCTCATGTATTGTAGTGAAAGTTTTGCTCCGAAAATAAAACGGGGACCAGTAAAAAATTAAATAAAAATGAAATTGTTTAGAATCATCCTGTAAAAAGTAATGCATGAAATGCAATCTGGCTGTAAAATGGGCTTATAAGGATCCTGTTTATTCTCTGTATACATTTTTGTGAGGCTACCACATACAATCATGGAGATACAATGGTTTCTTTAAAAAATTGCAAAAAAATGTATCACTTTTTTAAGAATAACAAGCAAGGTATTAAATCCAATGCAAAGCCATTTTCAGAAAATTTGACACAGTATATTGCAATCGGAATGAAAAAATATTAAATATCTAATGAAATATGAGCGTTTTTATTTAACAACTTTTAACTGACATGCGCAAGCTGTAGCGAAATTCATTTGCATAATACAGGTTGTCCCATAAGTCTGTACACATATTAAAAACTCATAACTATTGAAAGAATTGAACGCGGTTTGCAAAAAAAAAAAAAAAAAAAAATCATTCTCGTGAAGGAGGATTTTTTTTTTTTTTTTTTTTTTTTTTTTGTAAAGAAAAAATAATAATTAATCTGTTTGTCGACAGAGGACGCTGTGCGTGACTAGATCACACACTTTCATGGAAAACTGTAATTATTCGCATGCAAATGTTTACAGGCATATAAATCCTATTCTATGTGTCAATCGTCACCACAAATTACAGTTTGCAAACAAGTTATGCTAACTGCAGCTTCAATCTGCGGTTCTTACCTGAGGGAAAACATCTTCACGAATAACGCTTTATCCACCAAGTCAGCGTCGCAATGAAAACTTCATGTATGCACAAGTAGGAGGCAAAAAAAGAAATAAACTGTTCTAATCGCAAAATTGTGCAATTTATAGGACTTTCATTTGCATATTTTTCTTTATAGTTTAGCAAGTTTTTCGAGAGGAACTGATAATAGCAGTTCCTTTTGTCGCGTACAACTTTTTGAATTTACACGATACTTGTTCGGGGCTGTCATATATGTAGCTCAATATATTTGGCTGTTGAATTATGCAAATGAAATTTCGCTAAAGCTTGCGCATGCGCAGTTAAAAATTATTCAGTAAAAATTCTTATATTTCATCAGATATTTAATATTTTTGCCTTCTGATTGCAATATGCTGTGTCTAATGTTGCGGTTCAAGCTTCTTGAAAATGGCTTTGCACTGGTTCAATAAACCTTTCGTGTTACATTAAAAAAAGTAACATTTTTTTTTTTTTTCATTAAAAAAAAAAACCCGTTATATCTCCATGAATATATGTGGCAGTGTGATAAAAAGTTATACAGAGAATAATGAGAAGCCTCATAATCACATGCAACAGCCAGATTGCATTTCAAGCATTACTTTTTACAGGGTGATCCCAAACATTTTCACTTTTGTTCAATTTTTTACTGCTCTCTCTTTTACTTTCGGGGCAAAACTTTCAGTGATATATATGGGGTGTAACATGTTATTTATATTTCTGAAGTTTCAAGACGTTTGTGATGTACTTTTGAGATAGCTGAAGAAAACGTCTGAAATTAAAAGTGTCCGGCCATTTGTGGAAAGTTAGTGTACATCTATAGGAAAAGTTTCCTTTGCATACAATCGTAATAAAGAAAACAAACATCATGCGTGTTCAGACAGATTGGCATTTTTTTTTTTTTTTAAATATAATAAGAAACAAAAGCAGAATTATCATTTATGAGTTAGATGGAATTAAAAATATAAATCAATTTGTTGAGATAAAGTGAATGGATCGCATATGTTACAGTTAATATAAAATACTAGTTATCAATCATAAATAGTTGAAGTTGCTCTTTAGGAAATAAAACATAAGCAATAACTATTGGGAGAAAAATATTTGGTACATTTTATTACTATGCTTAGAACAGTTATGTAAAAAAAGACTTTTCTTTCATCTAGCTCGTTTAATTAATTATTTAACAAGAATTTAATTAAAATTCATTTTAATTAATATTTTAGGAAATAAAATGCGTTGGTATCGACAATTTTTGAATCTGTTTGAGCTTAATGGAAATAAATACAAAGGAAAAACTTATACTATAAAATCTGAAAATAAAAATGAAAATTAGAAATATTTCCTCACTCATTTTCTCCTTTAAAAATCCGAAAGAATTTCTAAGATAAGCCGTTCTGCTACAGTTATTCCCAGAACAAACGATTAGGTACGATAAATTAATCTAGGGCTCAAATGCTAAATTGTTTCGAGCAGATTGTTCCCTTGATAACAGAATGGCTGCCCGTAAAGTTAAGCTTAAGGGATAAGTTTCTCAGACATTTAACTTATACACAAAAGGAGAGAAACAAAACACTTTGCGCTGTTTTAATGTTTTTATAACATTCAAGCATTTTTATTGTGTAGTATTTGTATTTTGACAATTCAGAAATGCTTTTTAAGAAAGATTTACTTTAATATTTTCCCGATAATGTAGATAACTTCGTGAGCCCGAAAACCTTAACCGTCTCTGGAAAAAAAAAAAAAAAAAAAAATCATGTTTCATTTGTTTGTTAGAAAAATCTATTTTGCGCTTAGTTCATAACTGGATTTACTTGCATTGACTGAAATTATCTTGCTTATTAATGAATAATAAATCCATTTCAGTCGTATTTTTATTAAATGAGTATTAAAAGAAATACATTAAATTTCATCTTTACATGACTTGCTGGGGGATTGTAGTAATTACACTTGCATTATAAACAATATCCTGCAGAGAAAACAGAAGAGTTAATTACCACCAAAGTTGGAATAATCCATGGGATCAAGAAAATTAAGCAAAAAAAAAAAAAAAAGGTTTAAAATGTTGACTGGGTGACACTTTGTTTTAAAAAAACGGAACATATAACAAAGGAAATGACGCGTATATAATGCATAAAAAAAAAATCTAACTTCTATTAATCAGTTTTTCATCCTATATGAGCTATTCTATTTATTAAATTTTTCATGTAAAGCACCACCTCATGAAAATTTTCCGAATTTTTTTTTGTCTTATATACATTTTATAAATTGCGGATATACCGAATTTGGTGGTAATCCGACTGCCGGTTTCAGTTGCAGGATATTTTTTATAGCGGAAACTCATTTATAATCTCGTTGTATTACGAAATCCATATAAATATTGAAGTAACCTGTAAAGAGAAAACAAATTTTTTCTGTCAGTGAATGACTACGAGGAATGAATTTTTTACTTAGATGCTTATATTATTATTTAAAAATTATTATTATCAAACTCAACGTAATTTCATAAACAAGAAATTATTTTGAAAACATCCGACCTTTTAAATAAGGAAATATCCATTTCGATATTCCAAAATGGATAGTTTATTGTTCAAAAATATCCTTTTTTATATTTTTAATAATTAATTAGTTGTTACTTATTAAAAATATAGAAATATATAACTGTATTTTCTATATCTCAACCTTAAGTTTTTAACCTTGATAGATCTCTGTTATCGGATTCTAAAAAAAATTTCCTATAACAATAATAATAATAATTTGTATATTTGTAAATAATGTTAAGGGACTAAAATTAAGGTTTCATGCTGGAACTTATAGATAAACAATGTTGATTTAACATTTATCATCATGATACAAATATATCCCAAATAGTCTTTTAAAGCGTAAATAAATGCTTTTGATTTTCATATATTGCAGCCATTGATAAACTTATGATATAAAATTGTAATGTATGTTGCACAAATCGTGACTGTTTACTGATATGCATTTAAAGAATATAAAGGAAATGAAAATATTCAGATGTTTTAAAACTAATAATAAACACATTCTGTCATTTATTTTTTTACCAATCAAACCAAAATCTATTTTTAAAATCTCTATGTAAGTTGTTCAAACTGTTTTTTATAATTCAAATGACCTTTTATTTAGTTTAAAGTTGTATTTATATATTAGATGGTTGGTTGGATGGGTTTTACGTCGCACTAGTGCTGCGCATTGAACAATATTTATACATTAGAAACAAGCAAAACGATACTTAGCTGATTACATCATGGTACTGTTAGAACGAATTCCATTAGTAGCCGATACTTTTATCAAAATAATTTTCCTCAGTTTAAAGTATCTTATGTTGCAGATATCAGAAATATACATATATATATATAAATATATTAATACTGTTAAAAATGATGTCTAATTAACCTATTAAAATAAGTCTTAAAAACGGTTTTTAATGTTTTGTTTAAAAACACTATGCGGTAATGTACAAAGTTTTGAAACTAAATCTAATCAAACATTGATAATTTATATGATATTCTTACAAAAAATATACATGCATACAACGTAATGTTTTGCTTTGTTAGGACTGGGCTCTTACAATCAACTAAGTACATTGAATTCTTTCAAAACGATCATTTCTTAAAGCAACATTATTTTCTACCCAACATTCTTAATCATACATAGTGATTTGTTACAGCAATATTTCATTCAAACTGTTAAATGAAGAAGTTTCCAAAAGATCACACTGATAGCCTTTTCTTAATTTTGCTAAACATAATAGTTGCTTTCTAATACAAGATAATCATCAACAACACCCTTGTTTCATGTTATGGCTTCATTTGAAACACAGAAAAGTCGACGTTTCTTTCATCAGTTCTGAAGAAGAAATAAAAATAAAATATTCTTACAAAGTGAACTTTGATCACATAACACCTTGTTTTAAATACTTTTTGCTTTACTGTTTAGTTTTCGCTTTTAAATATCTTTTTAATTTCTCGTAACTTTCTTATTATTCCTTATAATAAAAATCTAAAGCTGATGTTGAAATGTAAATAGCTAATAAAAATGAGTTTTAATGATTAACTTTGATTAGCTTAGCTATATTTAGTCTCGCATATTTCCTGGAAGACTTCATTCCAGAAATTTCATCGCTGACTTCATACTAGGAATAAAGGAAACTATTTAATCTCTGAAAATAAATGAGATACATTTCGACTATAAAATGTTGATGGTAAATCTGATTAAATATTTGTAATGTTGGCAGTTGTGGATTAGTTTCGTAAATTAATAATTACTCAAAGTTTAATTTTTATTACTTAAATGTAATTTTAAAAAAAGAAACTGTTAAAAAATGCCAATTTACCTTTTTTTTTTTTTTTTTTTTTATTGATTCTCTAAAAGTATGTAAATATCGAAGAAATACTAATTAGAAAATCTATGTTACATCCAGCATATATGTAAAATACAAAATATATTTTTTCGTTTTCCTTTCCCCCCATTTTACGTTTTTTTTTTTTTTTTCTTTAAAGATAACTTCATAACACCCTAAAACAGTTAAAATAATATAGAAAGTTTGCGAGGGAATATCATATTACATCAGTTTAAACTATGTATTTAGTGAAATATCGTAATTAGTGTACGTAAATAAAAATATCCATAAAAATTACTTTTATTTTAACCCACACCAGTTTATGGTAAGAAATTCTTTCTACATCAAGGGGAAAAATGCTGTCAAGGTCAAGTCAACGATGTGCTTCGGAGTACCTGCATTTGGTCGCAACCAATGCTTACCTCCAACGAAAAATGCGAAAAACATAAAAATAATTTTCCATAAAATAATTAAAAGCCAAATGGGTGAATTTAGAATTTTGATCTCTGAATAAATCTCCGCGTGAGCAGAGACCAATCAGAGTGAAGCACCAGGAGTTTAAAAAGGAAAAAAAAAAAAAAAAAAAAAAAAAGGAATAATAAAATAAATAATAAATAAATAAAAAAAATAAATAATAAATAAATAACTCCTTGAAAAAACCTAAGTGTAACAGTGAAACTGTTACGTGCGTTGACGAGACGGTCTGGACGGCGAAAAGGAATTAAGAGTTGAGCAGGGCGCCCCAAGGGGCACAGGAAATCGCTCGGAGTCCCGCAATTAATAAAAAAAAAAGGGGGCCATACAATTTTTTTTTTTTTTTCCTATCATAATTAAAATTCAGGAGGATTAAAGTGAAGTGCATGCATGAATCCTATGAAAGTCTCAGTGTCCAGCCAGAAACTAAGTTCTGAGCTGGATCTGCGGACCTCTCAGAGACACACATAGCACTCACAATCCTCACTGAAAGTAAAACGAGCAAAATCGCAGAGGATTTTGTCCTGAAACTGAAAGCCAATCAGAGGCCAGGAAATCGGCCAATGAGAGGAGACCTCAGATCCCTACACTAAAAGACAATAAAATTAATAAAAAATTAAAAAATAAGCCAAATAATAAAAAAATATACAGCAATTAGGAAATTTTGATAAAAAATAATTAAAAAATAAGTAACATTTTCACTAGAAAGAAGGTTCAAAGCTCGCGACTGACAAAGTTCAGTAGATAAGCCTGATACTAGGGTTAGCCAAAGCTAGATGAACATTTCGTTCAATCTAGGGGAGATAGAATTTTGGATGGAAATACTAAGTTAGGTGACTCCGGAAGTTATACTCCTACGCTTTTTAGAGACGGGGAGAAAATCATCCCCTCTGACTAAAATAGCCAGAGGCCGTTTTTTACCACGACCGACTCTAGCGTCGTATCTGTGAATAGAGTCCAACAGAGGATTTCCAACATTAGGAATGGATCTGTGAAACTTCAATGCAAGTTTCCGAAATTGAGCATAAATAGGCTTAATTCGGAGATCCCGATGAATAGTATCATTGCGGACGTAGCGAGTAGCTTTCAAAAACCTGCGCAATAGCTTGTTTTGAAACTTTTGAATTTTATCCAAGTTGGTTTTCGAAGCAGATCCGTATATCATACACCCGTAGGTTAAGATAGGACGGATCATGGATTTATATAGTAATAATTTATTTTTGTTGGACAGGCGGCTATTAAAAGCTAAGAGAGAATGA
Source organism: Salticus scenicus (assembly GCA_963930645.1). NCBI lineage: Eukaryota > Metazoa > Arthropoda > Arachnida > Araneae > Salticidae > Salticus > Salticus scenicus. Next base: position 219,599,639 of record OZ005651.1, on the reverse strand, counting down.
AGGGAATGCGTGGCTCGTTTGGCTTTACCCAGAGTTTCTGAGATGTGACGAGACCACGTTAATTTGGAATCAATATAAACTCCTAAGTATTTATAACATGTCTCCCAGGGTATGGGTTCATTATTTAAGAGAAAGTTAGTGGAGGTGTCATAGTTTTTATTGGTGAAAAATATGGCGGCACTTTTGGAACTGTTTACTTTGATTCTCCATTTCCGTAACCAGATCGAATATTTATTTAGATAATTTTGAAGTACTTCAAACGCAGCGTTTGGAGTGTTTCGTTTACAGCAAATGGCAGTGTCGTCAGCGAAAGTCGCTAAAGTGACGTCAACATCACGCGGAAGATCATTGGCGTAGATGTTGAAGAGGAAGGGCCCCAGCAGAGAACCTTGAGGAACAGAACTTAAAATGGGTGAAGGGTTAGAGATAGAGTTTCCGACTTTAACGGAAAAAGATCTATTGCTAAGATAGTCATAAATAATTTTAGTTAGTTGGTCGGGAAGACCAATAGATATTAGTTTATGAATAAGGCCAGCATGCCAGACCTTATCGAAAGCTTTTTGAACATCTAGAAATATAACCCCCGTTACACCTCCAGATTGGAAGCCGTCGTGAAGAATTTCACAAACTCTCCACAACTGTTGTTGTGTTGAATGACGTGGACGAAACCCGAATTGTTCAGGCATAATCACATCATGAGAGTTTGTAAAATCATTCAGACGATTAACGAGAATATATTCATAGATTTTAGACATGCAAGAGAGAAGAGAAATAGGTCTATAGCTTTGAGGAAGGTGCGGATCAGTGTCGCCACCTTTCGGTAGAGAAACGATTAAACTCCTTTTCCAACAATCTGGAAAAATATTGAGTATTAGCATGCGATTAATAATTAAAGTGATATAAAAAATAAAGTTGGTAGGAAGGTTAATAAGCATGTTAGTTGTTATTCGGTCCTCGCCAGGGGATTTATTTTTTTTCAGTTTAGAAATATATTCCACTACCTCAGAGGGAGTGGCCAAGTTAAGAGTATTAATGGAATTTTTGCTTAATAAATTTTGAACACTGTTATTAACAATTGAAGTGATTCTAGGATTAAAAACATCATTGTGAGGTGTGAACTGACTTCTAAGACTGTGAGCGAGAGCTTCAGCCTTTTCAGAGTTTGTCACTGCCATTCCAATTGGGCTATTTAGAGCCGGAATGTTTGTTTTTGGCCTACGAATACGTGAAGTAGCCTTCCAAATGGTGTTGTCAGTCGTCGATAAACTCTCGACAAAGTTGTTGAAATGCGTTTTTGAGTACTCATGAATTGCAGCTTTAGCCCTCCTTGCAAGTACATTGTACAAGCGTTTGAAATGGGGGAGCCTATGAACCTGCCAATTCCTGCGAGCATGATTTCTTTCTCTGATCAAATGCCTGATTTCATCTGGTAATCGGAAGAATAGACTAGTCCTCTTTCTCGGAGCCGAGCTTTGCTGAAAGGCATCTTGAATGTAATTTTCAAGCATGCTGATTGATCTCTCGGCTTCGAGTTTGTTAGATGGAAGAGGTGAAGGAAGCTCAGAATCGGCTAAAATCTCCGTAAAGTGTCTCCACCTGGTGGTGAAGGCCGCCGGTAAATCTAAATTGTAGTTATTCGTCCGAAAACAGATTTCCACAGGAAGGTGATCAGAGGTAAGATCATTCAGCGTTTGAATGCTGTAACTATATGGAAAATTGCGGGTGATAGCAAAATCTAAAATATTATTACTTCTAGTGAAGGTGGGTTCAGGGGGAGCAAGAATTTGTGCATGATTTTGATCCACCCATCTCCTGATGATATTCCCTCTAGCATCATTAGAGGGGCAGTTCCAAGACAAGTGTTTGGCATTAAAATCACCCGCAATAATAAAATTTGAATAAATATTAGTGAGCCGGGATAAATCTCGCATGAGCAGGTTATTCCTTTCACTTTGAGGAGGGATATAAACTGCTGCAACAAGTAATTTTTGAATAGTGGGGAATTCCAAAACAATTGGCGTGACTTCAATGGAATTTAGATTTTGGACTTTAATGAGAGTAGCATTGAAGCCGTACTTTAAATAAATAGCAGTGCCGCCGGAAGAGGTGCCATTATATGGCCTGTCAACATTGAATAACATATAATTGGCCACCTTAACAGTAGAACCCTGGGAGAATTTGGTCTCACAGACAAAGATAATATCTAAATTATTACTATAAACCCAATCGCGGAACTCAGCCGCTTTACAATGGAGGCCATTGGCGTTCCATATACCAACAGAGAAAGAATTCAACGTTCTACTAGGGTCGAATGTTAAAGTTAAGCCTAAATAAAGGGTGGAAATTCCCTAACAAAATTACTCGAGAGATATTAAACTCTCGTATAAGATGAAAGATCGATCTAAGTTCGTGGACGCCGCACGAATTTGTGGAAGTGCCATTTTCCAGGCTTTTACTATGTTTTTTTTGTCATGATTCTTTTCCAAGACCATGACGTAGTTTAGGAACTCGGCAGCCGAACTGGCGTCTTCTGGGACCGAGGAATTTATATAAGGAGTTTTGGAAGGGGGAGGAGCTTCGGGCTCGCTACGACCAATAGCAATTCCCGCAAAAGATTGGGAAGGTTGAACCTTCTTGCTTGTAAAAGTTTGGATTTTGGGAGCCCCTGTGACCTGTTCCTGGGGCTTACGCTTGGGTTTAGCGTTTTTCCTGTTATTTTGGGTGGGAAACTTTGGACACAGCCGATAGTTAGCCGGGTGGGCGCCACCACAGTGCGCACATCTGCAAGGATCACCAAAATCCTTTCTGCATTCCTTGCTCCTGTGTTCCCCAGCACATTTAACGCACCGGGGCGGCAAGTTGCAAGAAATTGCAGAGTGGAAGTAACCCTGACAGTTGAAAAAATGCTGTCAACAACATAAATAACAGCTATAAAAATATATAAACACCGTTTTACGCACATAAAAATTTTAAAAAACTTCGAAAAAGTTCAGCAAAAACTTTACGCATTCCGTAAGTGTGAAACTTCTTCTTTTTTTAAATAAGTAAAACTACAATAATTCATCTAATATGCTACTTTGCAAAGAAAAATAATGTCTGAAATTACATAAAAATATAGAGGTTATAGAGGTTGGTTGATAAATACTGACCTCCCCTTTAATTCCTTAAATTTTGATATTAGAAATTTATTCTAAATTAGAAAGCTGAGTATATATCTGTACTGATAAGTATAAAGGATTTAGGTCCATATTCTTGATTTTTCAGGAGACGAAAAATAAAGTTTAACTAGCTAAAAACAAATCAGAAGAATCGATTAGGAAAAAGGTATATTTCGTTGATTTATACCCTTTATACCATTCAGTGGTTGTCAACCTTCATTTAATAACGGGAAAAATTGAATTAAATATTTTATACCATACATGAATGGTAAATTTCTGAATTGGTCCTTTTTTTACCAATGGATTTTCTCAAAGACTAAATGACATAGAATTAAATCCTTTATACCAATCGATAGAAAAACTTTTTCTGAGTCTGACTATGTACTTAACTCAAAATCGACATTTTTGGACTTAAATCCTTTATACTTATCAGTACAGATATATAAGCGATACATTCTCTTATAAAATCAATTAAAAGATTAATGAAATTAAATTTAACAATTGCAAGATTTAAAATTTTTAAAAACTTCCTACAAAAAAAATATATATATATATATATATATATATTTTCAATATGTAGAGGTCCCCATTCACAGGTAATAAAAGAAAAATAAGGTGAAGTATATAATTTCAGCCAGTTGTACTACGGAAATTCCTAGAGATATGTTTAAACAAAATTGTTGCAGGATTAATCAGAAATTGAGATTTAAATGTGTTTAACTTTTTACGTCATCATGGTTTTCTCTCGTAATTTGTATATGGTTCCTGTTATGCAACCATCCGACTTTCTTCATTCTATCGTTAAACTTAACATCGAGACATTGGAAGGTGGTTCAAATTAGAATTTCTTTCATCTTGTCACATCTTTTTTTTTTTTTTTTTTAATGAGCATAAATAAAAGGGGAAATGCTTTAATGATATCATAGTTATAGGGTTCATGAAAAAATGTAGTTATATATATATATATATATATATATATATACACGCTTACGGGCTTCTTCCGCTTCGCTGCATTCTTAAAAATGAAGTGCTCAAAAATGAGTAATTGAACATACTCATTTCGAAATAAGTAATTTTGTTTCAAACAAAAAACATGTTCGTCCCATTTAAGAAATGTCACATGTTTTCAAATTAATATCTGTTCACTTCATAATTTATTATCAATATGCTGTACTAAAAGAAGTTCTTTAATAGAATTTCTACAAATGTAAGCAAAAAGAGTTAAACGCAAAATTTATTCCCTCAAACCTCCAGAGCTATATTTTTCGTCAGTTTCATAGTGGTTTGCAGAAAAATACATCAATGAGAATCTGTGTTTGGGATATTGGGATTCACGATAGTCAATATCAGTTTTTGAGTATGTTAATACACTCACCAATAAGTGCATGGGATTTTTAAATTTGAACATATTTGCTTCGGAGTAATTTTGAGTATGCGAAATATACTCAAATTTTACTCAATTTTACTCATTTTTGAGTATATTTGCACCTTTATTTATTTATTTTTTTTTCAGTGTAGTTCCTGTATTAACTGAAATATAAAATCTCAAATTTTAACTCTGAAACGAAATACCACTGGTATCGGTTAAAACTTCGGTACGGGATCTTACTGCCTTCGGCAGTGTCTTCCTTGTCTGTGATATAGTGAGTTCGAGAACTCACTGTCTGCAGCAGCGCCTAATAGGAACAAATTCGCACAGGAACTTTGACTGGGATCCCCAATGCCTTCGGCAATGTCTTCATCGCCTGAACTACCCTGGGTCCCTGTTTCACACGCAAACCTGGATTAGTGAAACAAAATGACGGCTTAAGAGAAGATGCTTCTATGATAAAGAGTCAGAGGGAACTTTGGACAAAATTCCAGAGCAATAGGTTCAACAGAATGAAAGACAGGCAGAAGAAGTAAAAGAAACAAAATGGTGGTTTAAAGATATCCTTAATACGCTAAAGCTGGAAAAGGAACTGTTGAACAAAATTTCAGAGTAATATGACAAATACGATAAACGATAGGCATAGGTGATGCAAGAAACAAAATAATGATTTGAAAGAATTCGTGTTGCAAAAACATTTAAGCGCCTAATTTTTTTTCTACTGGTGAGATCAAGCATTCCAATAGCTTTAAACTTTTCCCGGAGAAACGCATCATTTTTCGAAAAAAAAAACCGCGTACAAATCAGTCCAGTAGCAACATTACCTTTTATTTGTATAGATTTGTAGATATATTAGGTTTTGGAAACCTCCAATAATTTAGGAATTTATAGAAAATCAGTTTTTGAAGCAGAATTTTTCGTAAGAAGACAATTTTTTGTTTATGCATATATCAAATACATTCTTAGCTTTGTCTCATGTTTAAAGTCTAAAATATTTATTTATTTTTTAGTTTGTGCAAGGCTGTAACCATAAGTGTTTTCGAGGTTGAGGGAGAAAGGTTAATATTTATTACTATATATGTTAAATCTAAGAAAATACAGGCAGATTTCTTTTCTTTGTGGATCACGTTCGTTTACAATTTTCTGATTATTTGTTTTCTTTTGAATCGTGCATGAGTCGGATTGGCTGATTTATTTTCTTGCAGGTCATTTTTATTGAAAAATTTTGTAATGGTTAAGTTTGACGCCTGGTTTACATTTTAAGAAGTCGGATAGAGTTGAGAGATTTTGCTTTCTTTCTCTCTCTCTCTCTCTCTCTTTTTTAATTACATAATAAGAAGAAATTCTTTGAAAGAAATATAACTGAATGACTATTATAAGTGTACTAAATGTGTCTGTAACGAATCATGAACATATACAAATTATTAAAATAATATTACAAACTTCCATATTAGACATTTCGAAATTTCGGAGGTTTCTATTTACACTGAGAAAAAAAAATGTACCGCCTTCATCTAGAACGAAATTTTCTAAATCCCTTAACTAGAAATATAGATTCCCGAGCTATACGCATAAGGCACGCCAATAAACTGAATAGACGAAATGATCGAGAATTTCTAGTCTACAGATTTCTAGATGGCGAAACAATATTCTGAATATTCTGAATCTTTTGTATTGCAAGAAACTCTCGCTTGATTTTCTAAAATTGGGTAATAAACCAAGATCATAGTTCCTGAAAGCCGCCTCTTGTATTCGCATTTATTTACAGAGTTTTTTTAAAATAACTTTGCCCTAGAGAATATAGGCAAACGCTCCAGAATTCTAATATGGGTTTCTAGAACTCGCTTTCAAAGGGGTCTAGAGTTTATAAAGATGACATGGAACTATTTTTTCTAGAGCCACAATTTAGATTCTAGATGTCAGTTACAGAATTTTTTCTCAGTGTAACGGGCACTTTTTTTCAATATCTTGCGTAAAACCTTTTGACAGGCCTTGACTTGGACTGAACAGGGGAGCAGACCACGCTCACCGCTCGAAGAGCGGTGTTGAGCGCTTCCAGAACCGAGGTTCACGTGGGCTGTCCCGAGAAGAACCTCTACAGACCTGCCTGACGTTTATTTAAAAAGCAAGAGGGTTTTACATAGGCATCGCCAGGCATGAAGCCTTACCGCGACAAGGGGCGATGGAAAACAACATAGAAAGAGTACATGGTCATCGCTTGGCTGAAAGCCACCTCGCGACATTGGGCGATGATAATTTTAGATGGATTGTGCCAGGCCCTTTAGGCCTCTCGCGACAGACGGCACTAGATGAGTTTTCACAACTCTTGATGTGTACTAGAGAGTTCAAGTTTGACTAGAATAGTCCAGATGATACAATTGGATGACAACATGGGTGACAGTATTGCAGAACAACTGTGCAGAAAACTGATTTTGCAGGGTAATTTGGGTAACAGAGGAGAGAATGAGAGAGTTAGGATTGTTGATAATTTAAACTATAGAGTTTATTTAGTTTTTAAGAGAGGTTTTAGTAAGAGGCTTCCTTGCAAACAGATTTTTGTTTTGGTGAAGGGTATTTTGAAAAAGGGTGGGAGGATAAGTAGCTTCATTTGGGAAGAAGATTAGCTGCCAGTGGGAATAGTTATTAATCAGTCAAATTGGTTATGTCCATTAAGAGGGAGTAAATATTGTTTAGTTTTTTAATTAACAGTTTTCTGGTTAAGATATTTTCAAGCCAATTATTTGGTCTTGGAGAGGGATTTCTGAAATGGAACTGTTGAGTTAGGGGGCAAGAGAAATAATAATGTTCGGGAGTTCCCTCCTCACCGCAGGGACACAGGGGAGAGCGTCGGCGATGAAACTTGAAGAGGTAGGATTGAAAGGGGCCATGGCCTGTTCTGGAGACTCGGGGCAAGCTTATTCTGGGGGGCTTTTAGGTTGCAGAATTTCTGCATACGCCTGTTCCCAGGGCAGCTGTCCCGCACGTTCTGGCGTTAGTCAGGACCTGCCTTTTGATTATTCTGAATTCTGTTATTCTATTAATTTATACTATTACTTTTTCTCGGCTTTCAAGTCGGATTGGAGTCGAATTTAGGGCTACAAAAATCTCTTTTATGGATTTGGATCAATGAAAATTTTTTTGTCAGATTTCAAGTTGACTTCCAATTTAGCTGTGGGGTTTGCATGGCCTGTGCAGTATTCTAAGTTGAGCATGGGCATTTGCTTTTCAGAAACACGAAAACTATCACTATTTGCTACATTTAAACTGCAGTTTTCAAAATTTTTAGATGAGTCTAAGATAGCGAAATAATAATATATTAAAAATGTAGTATAACTCAAAAAGTTTCGAGAACTCTGTAAAAATACTAATCAATTCATAGCTACGAATTAGTCTCACTGATATAACTCATTGATGATAAATTTTTCCATTCTTTTATTTGAAATATTCCTCGGGTATGTAATATATGGACATTTAATTTTCAGAGAAACCAAAACTATAACTATTTATTGCACTTAAACTGCAGATTTCAAGTTTATTAGATGAAGCTAATCCTGCGAAAAAAAAAAAAAAGTAGTAAAAGTGAATTATAATTGTTAGAAACCTCTTTAAGAAGGTCTATCTGGAGGCTTAATGATGAGCGCTCTGATTTTCAGTTGCCAGATATTGAGTTTGAATACCAGACATGGATTTCCGTAGTTGTTCTAAATCCACTTTAAGCCGTACGTTCAGATCTAATTAGTCTTAGTGTGGAAAGGTTGGCCGAGAGGTTCTGCTCCCGAAGCTCATAGATGAGAACTGGCGGATTCAATCCAAGCTCGCGATCGTTGACCTAGGCGTTCAGACACTTAAGTGGTTTTCGCCGAAACTCACTGAAATACGAGATAGGAGCCTTTATAAAGAACCCCATGGGGCATTCCACCCGAGCCTTAGATCTAAGGTCAGTCTAACGGTCTTAAATCCTACCCCTACCCTTACACTTAAACTTAGTGTGCAAAAAAATGACCGTAGTGCAACAATCTAAATCAAACGAAACTTTAGTAATAGGTACTGTACCTGTCTCTCAATATTTAACAAAGCTCAATCTTGCATAGTTTTTTTTTCTGAAAGGTATCATTTTTGCTGCAGTTGGGGAACAACAAAAGATTTAAACAGCTGATGGTACCTTTTTGCCTCAACCGAACAGATTACAAAATATTTTATCTTTACCTTCTAATAAACAAATAAATAAGGACTAACGATAAAGCTTTCGATTAAACCATTCCACAAAAAAATTTTTGAAGAGTAAAGGTGAACTATTACTATTGCTACATTTAAACTGCAGTTTTCAAATTTATTAGATAAGTCTAAGACAGCGAAAAAATAATATATAAAAAATGTAGTATAATTCAAAAAGTTTCGAGAACTCTGTAAAAATACTAACCAATTCACATATACGAATTAGTCTCACTGATATAACTCATTGATGATAAATTTTTCCATTTTTCTATTTGAAATATTCCTAGGGTATGTAATATATGGGCATTTAACTTTCAGAGAAACCAAAATTATAACTATTAATTGCACTTAAACTGCAGATTTCAAGTTTATTAGATGAAGATAATCCTGCGAAAAAAAAAAAAAAAAGTAGTAAAAGTGAATTATAATTGAAAAAGTTTCGAGAAATTTGTAAAATACTACTCAGTTCAAAGCTACAAGTTAATCTCACTCATAACGCATCGACGATAAAATTATTTTTCTTTGTTCTAAAGGAAATATTGTATTTCCAAACAAACATATGAAATTTTTCACAAACCGACATTTTTTTTTTTTTTTACCCACCTTAATTTAAATTTTCTAAAAATTTTAACTTTTCAATATGCTATTTTTTTCAAGGGTGTAAGAGTTTCCGTCTCAAGACGGAACAATGACACCAATACTTTTTATGAATAATTTCTATCGAACTTAATCGCAATAAATGACTGCACAAATATGATGGAAAATATTGTTAAGAAACACTGGTCTAAGTGTTCCACCTTGAGACGGAAACTCTTGCATCGTTGACTTTTTTATACAAAAGACTTGGTAATATTCTAATACATGAATATTGTAAAAAGCATCCAAAAAATTATAAGTATAATTTGAAAATTGTACTTTTTTGTATTTTTTACCAATATGTACCATTTACAAAAGACATTTAGCAGACATTTTTTGAGCAGCACACACAATTTTATCCTTTTTAAACGTCTACTATTTACATTCACTATCTCTATTAAAAATATTTTCTTCAGCATTATAAATATTATTAACAAAGGAAATTTCAAAGAATTTTATTTGAGTTTTGAAGAAAATATTTTATTATTTATTTATTTTTATTTTATTTTATTTATTTATTTATTGTCATATCCTGAACCATTTAATATAATGTAAATAAAAATGAGATTGATTCAAAAATTTTAAGTTTCATATCTTAAAAGTCAGCTTTTTTTATTACATAAAAAGGTAAAATAATTTAATAGTGCACGATTTTCAAGATAAGGAAGAATTTTTAAAAATGAAATGGTCTGAAAATGTAAAAATACTTTGCGTGCTTGAACTGTTAGAGAATAAACTGACTTCTGAGGTTACTTTTGGTTGTAAATTTAATTAAATCTAATTCATTCAAGGAAAAAAGGTATATTTCTGAATAACGTCTAATTAAATTTGGATCAAATAAAAGTTCTTTTACGAATTAAAGCTATTCAGGAAATAGAGAATGTATTGATCAAACTTTTCATGGTTAATTTCCTTGCGCAAACATATATACATGTATGTATATATTTATTTTGCATTTAGATTATAAAAAAAAAATCCGTAAAATTCCGAAAACGTAAATTAATAACCCATATCGAAAATTTTATTTGCTAGATGTGTTATATGGATTCTACTTTTCTTTTTTGCTTTCTTTCTTATTCTTATTCTTATTTATTATTTTTTTTTTACGCGCTTTGTTCTTAACTTGAAGGATTTTTTAACGAAGTGAAACGATATAAAAGAGAAATGATAAAAGTTTATATATATATATATTTTAATTTCTTGAAAATAATCAATGCTTTTAAAAAATGCATATTCGTCGCTCTGATAATGAATTTGATAACTTAATTGTACATTAATTCACGAATAAAAATTTCAGTCATGATCACTATGAATATAATACTTATAAATATAATACAGTTATCGAAGAAGAAATAAAAGTATTTTATGTCGTCTTAGAATTAAAAAAAAATATTATGATAACACTACCCTAAAATAAAATCCTTAGCTTTATTTATAACTTAATAAGTAAATTGACTTAAATAATTGTACCATTAGTTTAAAAAAAACTAATTCATAGATTTATTAAATTTCTCATAATTCAAATTACGCATTAAAATTTTAACCCGGATTTGTTCATAATTTTATTTCTTTTTGCCTTTATTAATTAGGATTGGTATCAATGTACTGGGTAAAAATAACATAAGTGTCTCTATTTGGATTCTCGAAGCTGGTAAATGGAAAATGAAGGCTCGATCTCAGTTCACGCTCGTCGACCTAGCCGTTTGAATTTTCTGAGATTTTCTCCGAAATTTGTGTAAATAGTTTGCTAGGGCCTCCACAAAAGACCCTCCACGGAAGTCATTTCCCCCAGGCTTATATTACTTGAGCAGTCAAACAGCCTTAGATCAGAACTTCTATTTAGATCTGACATAGCTTCATTGAAGATTCAAATTATTCCAAAATTAGTACGGGCCGCGGTAGCCCAGTCAGTAGAGCGCCGGCCTCGTAATCGGATGATTGCGGGCTCGGTACTCGAGACGGCCAAAGACCGTCGTGTACACTAATGGTGGCTGGTGCACGTAAAATCTGTCGTGGCCACAAAGTCCTCCATGTTCCCATCAAAAATAATACCTCTGGGGGTCACCGAAGCGGGAGATTCATCCCTTCCGTGGAGGATCAAAATTGTGATGGCATGTCTCCGGACCACCTCTAGGGGTGTGTCCCAGACCGTCGCCAATTGCCCATCTGCGCAGCATTAGTGCGACGTAAAACCCAACCACAACCCCAACCAAAATTAGTACAATTACTTAAGGTAAAGTACACTTATTAAAGGAAAGAAAATGTTAGAAGAAAAAAATAGTTTGCAAATGTTCTGATAAACGGCGCTTAAAATATTAAATCTAATTATTTATAAAAGTAATAATTAAGATGTAAAAAACTAATGTTATACTCATATTTATTAATAAACGTTACAACTAAATATGGCTATGTGGTCTTATGATGTTGACGATGAAATTCAGGCTCCAGCGTGTCTTTTGTAATGAGCTACAATCGATAACAAAAGTGTCCGAACACTAGCAAAAATTCCTATATAAAAAAAAGTACGCTTAATACAGTTTTGCTAAATAAATCCTTGTCGAACCCTGTTCTTTGACTGACTAAGAACAGGATTCGACAAGGATTTATTTAGCAAAACAGTATTAAGGGTACTTATTTTACATAGGAATTTTTGCTAGTGTTCGGACACTTTTGTTACCGACTGTACGCATTTCATTTAGTCCACTACGTTCTGAATTATTTAATGTTAAATATCAAGAGTGATGTTAAGAGCAAGTAAGAGCAAGTTGAATATGCTATCTTTTTAAATCACTACGGTTGGAGACACCTCCTCGATACACAAAGATATTTTATGTATTCTCACAGCCAAAATCTCATGGTCTCATATCGGGTGATGAATGAGATCATACGATACAAAAACACCGACTTATTACACGATCGTCTGTTAAAAACCTCTTTAAGAGGGTCTATCTGGAGGTTTAATGATGAGCGCTCTGATTTTCAGTTGCCAGATATTGAGTTTGAATACCAGACATGGATTTCCGTAGTTGTTCGAAATCCGCTTTAAGCCATACGTTCAGATCTAATTAGTCTTAGTGTGGAAAGGTTAGCCGAGAGGTTCTGCTCCCGAAGCTCAGAAACCTTTGGACAGCCCCTGCCTGCCTGGGCACGGCCAAGCTTTACGGGTTGAATGCTTTTCCCTCGGAGCGAAAAATCGCCAGATCACTGCATGGTAGCTGTCTACAACCAGATAGTTGTCTAGTCGCAACATAGAATAAGCTGTGTCCGATGGCTCGTTCAGACTTCAATCATCATCCATGGGAGACTGCAGGCTCCTTCATCAACAGCAACAAGGTGACTTCTATGGCACGGGTCAGGAAAGGCAGGGTTGCTACTTCTGCTTCTTGGGCACAAATGCTCGACTGGCACACCACACCTCCAGATTGCACAATGCGGAGGCGCACAGACACGCTCCTGGATGCGTAAAATTTTGAATAGGTGGACAACTAGCTTTAGAGCCAAACACATGGGAAAAACAGGTTTTTGCGTTTTGGATGGGGGGGATACGCATAGGGAGCCGTAATAGATAGTTGTGCACTGAGAGTATCATCGAAAGAGGAGGCCTGTGAAAAGGGGGGAGGGGGGGCTAGAAACCTAAAATGCTGAACGACAAACAAATCAATGAGCTAAGTAAATGAAAAGAAAAAAAAAATATTAGAAGAATTTGAATACTTGCCACTGTGGGGTAGGAAGAAATAATTTTTGACGAGCATAGTAGTTATTTTTTGAAGTGGCTGGGCCTGAAAAAAAATGCTATGCACTTGGTGGCCTGAAGGGAGAGAAAAGTAGGGACCATCGCAATTTTGATCCACCACGGGGGGATGGTTCCCCGCGTTGGTAGCCCGATGACTGCTTAACGACCCCATCGAGCACTTGACGGTGCAGCACATTTTTACGAGAACCAGACACCACCACATCCTCGAAAAGAATAAATAAATAAATAAATAAATAATTAAAAGAAATTAACCCAGAGAATTATTAACTAAGTATTTTTTTTTTTTTTTTGTGGCTAGCCCAGGAGACCTATGTGAGGGATCGCTTATAGGTACAAGTTATACAGGAAATCCTATACTTTGAGGTGGAACTGAAAAGACGGTTGAAGTTTAGGTAGTTAAATACGGATTGGAGAACTATCACAACGACAAATATTGCTGGGGAGAGGAGGAGAGAGAAAAAAAAAAAAAAAGAAAAAAAATTGGGGGAAACTAAGCTTGGCTCTCGGTCACCTTACCCACTTAAGGGTCCGGTACTGTCTGCTCCAGAACCTCATAGATGAGAACTGGCGGATTCGATCCAAGCTCGCGATCGTTGACCTAGCCGTTCAGACACTTACGTGGTTTTCGCCGAAACTCACTTAAATACAAGATAAGAGCCTTTATAAAGAATCCCATGGGGGCATTCCACCCGAGCCTTAGACCTAAGCTCAGTCTAACGGTCTTAAATCCTACCCCTACCCTTACACTTAAACTTAGTGTGCAAAAAAATGACCGTAGTACAACAATCTAAATCAAACGAAACTTTAGTAATAGGTGCTGTACCTGTCTCTCAATATTTAACAAAGTTCAATCTTGCATTTTTTTTTTTTTTTTCTGAAAGGTATCATTTTTGCTGCAGTTGGGGAGCAACAAAAGATTTAAACAGCTGATGGTACCTTTTTGCCTCAACCGAGCAGATTACAAACTATTTTATCTTTACCTTCTAACAAACAAATAAATAAGGACTAACGATAAAACTTTCCATTAAACCATTCCACAAAAAGTTTTTGAAGAGTGAAGGTGGATTTCTTAAGTTACACTTGGCGGCTCTGAAACCCATATTCGACAGTTTTGCGCGTTTTCAATTACAAAGCTCATTCCACACCATTCAATTGAAAGTAAGGTGCATCTCCCCATTAAAATCTTTCGTTGGAAGCGATAAACGACCTCCATTTGTGCTTAAAACATTAATTTGAAATTCACTCTGTTTCACATATGCTGCGAACTATTGCTGATGCAAACTAATTTTTGAATGATAATATTTAATTATTCTTCTAAGAATGTTTTGAACAGCATAATAGGGAGGATCTAATAACCTAGCAACTGCACCTGCACTAGGACCAGTTTCTGGAGTTGAGGATGGCTCAAACATCTCAGTGGCAATTTCTTCTGTAACGTAAGCACTGTTATTCTACTCCTTCCACTTTTAGCAACAAACGATCCACTCTCCTAGTAATTTTTTACCTTTCTTCTCATTGCACACTGTGTCCCCCCCTCCCCACCCCCCAAAAAAAACTTTTCGGTTTCACATTCTTTTTACACACCTAAATTCATGTAAAGCAGATGCAATGCTCATATTAGAAATAATTTTTATTGCAATTTCTCCGCAGTTTGCCCGAAAAACAGTATTTGAACGAATATACTTACCTTAATATTTAAATCAAAATGTTTTACACAAAGAAAATCCTCGAATAATTTTGCCACCAATAATAATTATTTAAAATGTGCTTATTTGTTCTTTCGATTCAGATTTTAAATTGGATTTTAGCCTACGAATGTCAGGTCCGGGACGAAGACTACTTTGTATGTTGTGAATTTTCAGATTTATTCCGTATTGAATTTTCGAGTGCTTCATGCTGAGTTCTATCATAGCTCCATTTTTTAAAATTTATTTAACTTAATAGAAAGTTAATACCCAGTGTCTTTTACTCTTTACATTTTCTAATTGTATAATTAATCATCTGCTGGCCACTAACGGATATATCTGTACACTGAGCTGTTGTTTTCTCCCCAATAGACTTATAATTCAAAATTATATAATTATGGATCTTTAGCTTGTCTTTGAAGAATGCAGGTTATAAAAGTAATAATCATTAGGTAAAATTCAAGGCGGAAGTTTTATTTTTAATCTCAAGTTTAATTACAGTCGGCAGCAAAAGTATCCGAGCACTAGCAAAAATTCCTATGTAGAAAAAGTACACTTAATACTGTTTTGTTAAATAAATCCTTGTCGAATCTTGTTCTTAGACTGACTAAGAACAGGATTCGACAAGGATTTATTTAACAAAACTGTATTAAGCGTACATTTTTTACGTAGGAATTTTTGCTAGTGCTCGGATACTTTTGCTGCCGACTGTAAGTGCTATTTTACTACTTTTTAAAAATCTCTACAGAAAATCAACATTAAAATGTTGCCCTTTACGAAGGCGGTACCAATTGGAATTTTATGATAAAAACTTTTAGGAATTTGGTTTGTTGCTCATTGCATTTTTTTTTTTTTTTTTTAACAATAAAGCAAATTAGACTGGAACTTACGGATTAAAATGAATTCTAAAGCACTACGAACCAGTGCTCCAACCAGGATTCAAATCCGCCAACTGAAAGCAAGAACGCTAAAAATTCAAGCACCAGATAAATACATAAATAAATAATAAATAATAATAATAATAAATACGAAAACAATATAAAAAAAACTTCAAGTATCGTCTTACTTAATTTAAAATTTGGCCATTATTAAAGATACAATAAATCAATGTGTATTATAACAGAAAAGAAATTAATAAGAGTTTAAAAAGAATTGAAATTTTTTAGTCACATTTTTTTAATTGAACTATTTATCATGTCCCATTCACAATTTCATTTTGAAATATTTAGAATTAGATATATGTATTTATTTATCATATTTTACCTATACTTCCAAGTTAATTTGAAAAGTTGTAAAATAAAATTATTTAGATATTTATCACTATATTTATAGCATTTATTAATAATACGCAAAATTGTTTCATATGTTACTTGCAATATTCATTAAAAAAAAAAAAAAAAAGATGAATTATTTTTTATATTTTCCAATGTTTCATAATAAATCAATGTCGAATTTTCGGCTAGCTTATGAATTTTGTAGATATTTCTTTCAGAATAAATATATTCTTTTCATGAAATTTCTATAGTATAATAGAGTCTAAACACAGGACACTAACATCGTGTTTACGCAACTCTGTCTGAAAACTAGAGTTCAACGTCACTTTAAGCTTTTAAGGTACAGAATCCTCATAAAGGAAATCAAGCTTGGCCTTTATTTGAGGAGCTTGACTGGATAAAAATACTTCGCTTTGATAATTTGTTTTTCGGTAAGAAAAAGCATAAAATAGACTATTTCGACATACGTAGAATTTATATATATATATATATATATATATATATATATATATATATATAATAATAATAATAATAATTCGTGTATGATGTATTTCTTTTGTGGTTTGAAATTTTTATCCGCCGTCTTTCATCTCCTCAAAAATATATCTTTATATAAATAGCTATTTTTAAAATAATTCCGGGAATAGACCTTTGATGACAATTTTTTTTAATTATTATTTCATTACTTAAAGCAATGCTAGACGAAAATAAAATTCAATTGAAAAATGCATTAGAATGAAAAAAGGAGTATTTTAAATAATACTTTAACTTAAAAAACTCTTTACGAATTTAAAATTTTCATTTATAATTAGATCCAATATTTTATAAGGTTGTATTTATTTTCTGAATTTTCTCTCCATTACACGCTATGCGAATGTTTTAATACAACAATTAATTTACTTAAGTTTTCTGTTTTTAAGTTTTTTAAATTCCTTAAACTTTTACTTGTAGTTAACGGCTTTTATGTATGTCATACTTTTAGCAAGTTTTATTAAAATATTTTATGTTTTGTGCGAAGAATATCTTAAGTACAGAAACGATTCTTAAATAGAAAATTTCCCTTTATGCAAAAGAAAAACATGTATCACATTTTTGGGAAAAAGTAAAATGAATAATTTAAGAATTTTTGCTACGATTTAACCGTATTAAAATATTTAAATTGAAATAAAATTGCGGGGCTTAAGCTCTGAGCCTTCCACTTAGTTTAGGTAAAAAAATATTTATTTACATTTATTCAATTTTTGCTGCTGATTTCACTTTGTGTGCATCATTAAGCCTTTAATGTTACTTATCCCACGATATCCACTGTCAAAATAAATCTAACAAATTTATATGATTACATCTAACATCCATTTTTCTCAATTGGTCTTTTTTTTTTTTTTTTTTTTTAATCTCAATCTATATTTAAAAATACTTGCTGCAAAAATGTATTATATGTTGAAACTCTCAAATAGGTAATAAAAAAAATATTCAATTTTTGACGCAGTTTTTCTAATATTTATATATAGTAGTCAGAAAGTATATATATATATATATATATATATATATATATATATATAGGCGTACTAAAAGAAAAGCTTTAAATATCGTCTATTAAATTCTTTTGCAATAATTGTGATGAAGCATAATTACCGTACTTTCTCAATAATGGACATGTCCACCGAACTTTGATTTCTACCCAATAAATTTCATGTATAACGCAATCGCTATGCTTGCTTCTGTTACAGAAATGCATGGCTCCATGTGCGACCTTGTGTGTGAATTTTCAGGAAACTGTGATGGATATTTTGTCAAAAAACATCAAATTTTGACATCATGATTTTCGACATGTATAAACTGTTCGCGCTGTTAATAATATTTCTTATGCTATTTAAAATTAGGTATATGTGTGCCTGTTAATAAAACAATGCAGCATATATTATTGAGGTTATTAATATGAAGTTTTCCCGAAAATTTTTCAAGTTTCTTCCATTTTCTCCCTATGTCAGATATAATGAAAGATCGAGGGTAAATAATTAAAATTGTATTTTATATTATTTTTCTAAACGTCAAACTTTTATGTTACAATTTGTTTAAATGTTAACAGTAAAAATACATCGTAAGATTAATTTCATAATTGTAATATTTAAATAACTTATTATTTTTAAATTTATGTTTGTTAATAATGCTTTATGTATGTCTGGCGAGTAAAATGCATATAAAAATCAATTTCTTGGATGACTGGGATTTCTATTTTTCCGAAGAATTAGCAGAACTGCCACTGATGATTTTTTTTTATATTCTTTCCGTAACATTATTTCTTAAAAATAAAATTTCTAATATATTTTCGCAGGTAAATCTGCCCTTTGCCTCCATAAATTTATTATAAATTTTATGTTATGGAAATAGGGGTACGAAAATAATAATAATAATAATAATCATAAAAGTCGTCTGTGGCAGTCCCGAATTAGAGTGTACAAAAAGCACTTTGTTATTTAGACCCAACGCATCAAAATAATGTAAAAAGATTTTCTCGCCGTACGAAGAAGAAAATAAAATCCTCTAAAAATGTAAAATTCAAATCATTAAAAACAAGTTACTTGATTGTGAGAATCTGCATTTATGCGAACAAGGAAAAAAAAAATCTCTAGAATTCCTTTCATTTTTATTACGTTATTAATGATGGT
The DNA here is from genome assembly GCA_963930645.1 of Salticus scenicus. Taxonomy (NCBI): domain Eukaryota; kingdom Metazoa; phylum Arthropoda; class Arachnida; order Araneae; family Salticidae; genus Salticus; species Salticus scenicus. Next base: position 219,580,882 of record OZ005651.1, on the reverse strand, counting down.
CGATCGCAGATGTGTGACCTTTAGACTGCAAAATGTCTTAGATTCATCAGATTATCTCCATTCGCAGTTCAAATACGCCAAAAGATAAAATCAAGGAAAATTAAGAAGGGGGAAAAAAAATAAACATAGCCAAAGTTGATGCAAAGAATTTTTAATAGTATTATTACTCAGTAAATGTTATCTCTCTTAGATAACGATCATATAAAATGAGAAATGCTTCACATTAGCATTCCCATTTCATAATTGAAGTATATTTTAATTTGAAATTTATTTATTTATTTATTTTAAATAATGAAAACAAATAACTTCAAAGAGTTCTCATAACTTAAGATTTATGTCGTTAATTTCATGATTGAGTGTTCAAGAATGACTCATCATTCGAAAGTTTTATTTGTTTGATTAAACATTCTGGGAATGCACTTAAATTCCTCTATAAAGTTAGCCATCTCCAAATGTAGCTATTTCAAAGCCATAAAGGCTTTATAGACAATCGATCACGTGCAGAAAAAACACAACCCACTTTCTGTGAGAAGGACCAGCCCCTTTGTTTGCTTATACGATCTCGTATTCTTTTTTCCAGAGGCAGGAGCATTCACGAAATGTACCTATAACCCCATCCAATTAAACCCCGTATTCATTCGTCGGTTCTTAATCTCACTTGGGATCTTAATTTAATTAAACACCGCATCACCGATTTTCAAATCTTGGTTGAGTTTTGCTTCCGGGACAAGACGTGGATCATGCCACCCACTCCATGGAATTGCGCCATAGACTTATGACCTCCATTGCCAACTGGCTGCTATGGATGCTGAAGGATAAATAAAAAAATAACCCCAAGCAATTGCATGAACGAATTAGAAACATATATATATAGCATTAGATAACTGTTTAAAAATATTTTAAAAGTCAATTATTCTGGAATAAGTCTTTTAACTTCTTAAATTATTAGGTATACTGTAAAGTTGTGTCGTTTTAATTTAAAAACCTGATACAGGAAAGTTTTCCTGAAGAAAATTTATGTAATTTTTAACAAAATATTTAGTAAAGTATCATATAAGCATTGTTAAAAAGAAAAACAATCCGATGCCATTTTACTAATTCAAAACGACAGAAATTTACAGTATACCTAATAGTATACCTAATAGTATACCTACAGTATACCTAATGCTTAGTAATCAGATTTAAACGATATGGAAGGGTTGCGCACATTTTTCACTTTACAAAATAACTTAGAAAAAAATTAATATTATGACAATAAATTTTAGAAATTTGATGCGTATTCACTTATAAAGTTGTGTTTGAATTTCAACAGAATTTGGCTTTTTTAGTAATACAAATAAATAAAGTGTTCCTGCAATCACCCGTAAGTTTCAGTGCCATGTGAAGCTTTATCAAAATTTAAGACATCGTCTCTCTATATAAAACTTCTACTGAGAACTTGATTTCTAAGCAATAGTTCTAGTTTTATAAACAAACACACACATATATGCAAAAATTAAATTTCTATTGAGTATATGAATTTATAGATTTATTAAATTTTAGTTTATTTAAAAATTATTTAAAATTAGCACAGCTACGAAGTCTTCTGGTCTTTAAATACTACATTTTAACAGTTTTTTAAATATTAAATAATTTAAAAAGTTAAGCCGATAAATAAAGCAAAAATTTTATAAAGAAATAGTTATATACATTTAAAAACCGAAAGACTTGGCAGTTATGTCTCAGCCACTCTGAAACAAAAAGCATATTTACGAATAGCAATTTTATTTTGTTTTTAAATTTTTCCCTTTTCTATTTCTATTCGTCCATTTAATTTTTGTAATATGCATGATATGCTACGAAGTATAACAAAAAGATAGGGTGAGTTAAATATCTCAAGAAATATACTCGATTAAAAAAAAAATAATAATAATAAAAATAAAAGTATTCAATATTTTAAAAAAAAAAAAAAAAAAAAAAAAAAAAAAACTAATGGATTATGCCAAAATTAAAAATCTCCTATCCCCCTAAAGTTTAAAACTTAAAAATTTCAAATGGGAACCCCTATTTGTTCTTGCAGATTCGAATTTTCCCTAAAAATCAGATTAGTTTGACTTACATTGTATCTTTGATCCCCCCCCCCCTCCCACAGATGATTTAAAAGGAAATATAAATAAAAACACTTGAAAATATAAATATTTAAAGCATATATTCTTTTCTATTCGAAAAAAAAAAATTGCATGTTTAATTAAAAATAATAATAAAATAATAATAATAATAATAAAAGCTGTCCATTGGTGACAAATTTACCCTTACTCTTCGTTTTTCTTGGGAGGGAGGGAAGTTTCAGGAGACACCTTAAAATAATAATAATAATAAAAATCTCATTTTGCATTGCAAATTGATATGTACACACACACAGCTTAATCCTTCTTTGCATGATGATGGAAATTTCCATCATAAATAATCCAAATTTGGATATTAAAAATTCTATAACATATCCAACAACATCTATTAGACGTTCAGTAGATCTCAAAATTTAGTGTGTTATCTCCGTTCAATATCAAGAAAAATCCAAAAGTGTCCAATTTTTAATTATTACGATATCTATAATATGTTTAATAAAATTTATTAGATGTTCTACACATCTCTAAATATGGTATATATATATCCATCCAATGCCTAAACAATGTCCAATTTGAATATTAAGATATCTATAATATGTCCAACATCATTTATTAGACGTTCAGTAGATCTGTAAATTTGGTTGTATTATCTCCATTCAATATCTAAGAAAAGTCTAAATAAAGTCCAATTATTGGATATTTGGAGATTCAGTAGACATATAATGGATGTAAAAAAGAGTGACATTTGTCGTGCTAATAGATATCTATAGGATGTTTATAGATGTCTACTAGATACTCTTATAGATGTCTTATAGATGTAAGTGGCAGCTTGGGTATGTTTTTATTTGGTCGAAAACTGTTACATCTAATAGATATTGAAAATATCTAAATCTTGTTTTGATCTAACATGTTACATGCATTAGACATCGAAAAAGACACGTCTAAATTTCGTCTACATTTAAACATCTAATAGATATCTATAATTAGTACAGGATATCCAGGACTTTTAATGGCAATTCTTAATATTTTGTACCTTTTATGGATCAATTCGATGTAATTTAGATATCTAATGGATATAAGTGGCTGTGTGGGAAGTAAAATAAAAATTTTATTAAAAATTCCCGGTAGCCAAAAGGTGCTAAGTTGGCAACTATGACTGTAAGTACCCGCCTTATTTCCCGCCACTTTGCTTGTATAAAAAATTTCTCCGATATGTAATCACGATGAAAGAAGAAGAAAAAGGCTATTTAAAAATAGTGGTGTAAATAAGAGCGGGTACTAACAATAAGCATACCTGCAGGGGTTGCGCTCTCTGCCTTTTTTTAGGGCACTTTCGGGGATGAGAAATTTCTACCTTTTTTACTACCATTATTTTTACAGAAAAATCTGTATTCTGTTTAATCACGACACATTACTCAGAAAATATTATAAAATTTCTCTAAAAAAATAGTGGAAGCAAAAAAGTCATAATTTTCTAAAAGCGCACTTAAAAAAGGGCGGAGAATGCGACCCCTGTACCTTGCCAACATTCTAACAAGGAAACCATCCCATACTGTAATCATAAAAATAATTCCAAACAAGCATTAATCGAAAGAGCATATATAAGTATGTTTTTTGACGCATAAAACAATAGCCCTCGTCAGCTCGTTTTCGAGTTATAAATTCTGAAAGTTCTCCAATAATCGGACAACCACGCATGAATCGATAACACCACGCCTTACTGAAATAATGAATGAAACCAAAGCAAGCAGAAATCGAAAGAGTATAGACGAACGTGTTCTTTAAAGCCTTTCGACATTCAGCTGCCCATTTCAGATTTGAGATATATTCAATCGAGATATAATGTCTAAAATTTCGCTAAAATATAATCTAAAAATTGATAAAAGTCATGGTTTTGGCAGGTTTTAACGTGACTCCTCCAACTCCTTTCTCGTTACTACATTTTTACTCAAACTAAAATATAGATTTTTTTCTCGAGAACAGTCTTACGAGGGCTAACAGTTTATGCGTCAAAAATCAAGTTAGATTATGCCCTCTCGAATGAACATGATTTAATTGATTTCTATTATTACACTATTGGGATGGTTTCCTGGTGAGTAATATTTTATAAAATTGTTACTGGCTATCTCTTTTTTTTACACACCAGTCTTCTTTTTTTTTTTTTTTTTTTTTTAAATCTAATTGTAATTACATTTGCATAGCTGCCAATAATTTAACTTATTCCGGAGTCGTTTTAGACCCGCCTTTATTTCGCCCCACTTTATTTATAGAAAAATTTTCTCCAATATATAACTTCGATAAAGTAAGACAAAATTACTTTCAAAAAATAAGTGGTACGAAATAAAGGCGGGGCTAAAACTACTCCAGAATGAATTAAAATATTGGCAGCTATGCATTTGCAGAAAATTATTCAAATAAAGTGGTGTGGAAAATGGGTGAGTACTAGACCTGCCAAGTATGTTAATTTATGCGTAATAGCGTCAGGCCCCGCATTTTTTCCACACCAGTAAATTTGTAGAGTAATATTCAACAATATGTACTCACGATTAATTAAGAAGACTATTACTCTACAAATATACTGATGCGAAACATAGGCGTGGCCTAACACCAGAGACTCCAACATCCTAATTAATATTCCGTAGTGTTGTTAGTCACGCCCTTTTTTACACACCAGTAAATTTTTAGAGTAACAGTCTCCAAATTCAATTACGATTAAATAAGAGGAAAAATACTCTAAAAAGATACTGGTGAGAAAAAGAAGGCGGAGCTAACAATACTACGGAATATTAATTAGTATGCTGGAGTCTCTGTCTAACACTATTACGGATAAATTAGTATAATTGGCAGGTCTAGAATACTAACAATTTTCGAAATATTAATTAGAATGTCGGCAGCCATAGCTGCCAACTTTTTTAATTTTGAAATGTTGTTAGTACCTGCCCATTTTTCACACCGCATTCTTTGTAGATTACATTAACCCTTTCAGGAGAGGTGGTATATATTTTATACCACCTTATTTTAATTCCCAATTTCGAAAATTCACCCTAGAATTTTTTAATAAATTTTTAATTTTTTGACTAAGCTGAAAAAATTCATTTATTTCTCATCGTCTAGTCCTGTTCTCAAAGTCTGGCGGCAATTGATATTAAATGAACGTAATTACATTGTCCCTAAAAAGGTTAAATGTGATTAAATGAATTACGATTAAATACGAAAAAAAAATTACTCTACAAAGTATACGGTGTGAAAAAAAGGTCGGGTACCAAGACTATTCCGAAATAAATTATAAATATTACCAAGTATGTTAAAGTTTATTCACAAAACTAAGCTGTTAAAAGATAATATTTTCATGCGTAAAATAAACTGTAATGCAAAATTAAAGAGGTAAATTTTGATTTCATTATTCGGGGAATTTATAATAAAATTTGTAATTAAAAATGCTTTTTTGAATTTTCTAATTCTTCTTATACTAGAAATCTAGACAGTTAACCAAAAAGTTGTGGAATCTATTGAAAACTGATTTACTTGCCAAACTCAAAACTGTTAAACTATTTTAAGACACTTTAAAAGTGTCATTAACTTAAAAATTATATAATGCATAAATTAATAAATTATTTCTTAGACAGAAAAGTGCTTTAAGTTTTCTGATGGAATAATGCCCAAAACTAATTAAAATGTTATAGCTAGTTTCACACAGTACCACCATATTATTTTAAAATTAAATATACATATCAGAATTTTATGCATTGTGAAAATTATTTAGAGATCTCAAAAATAAAATTTAAATAAGCTACAAACATTTTTTTCTTCATATTTATCCGACGATTAAGGAATTAACTATTCAATTACTTATGGATGATAAAACATTTCTTAAATTTAATTGAGTAGAAAAATAATTTCGTCCTTAGTTTCTTTCTTTATATATATATATATATATATATTTTTAATTCTTTCTTACGTTTCTTTTGTAAGCTGCATTATATAGTTTTACTGGATATAAATATTTAATTTTTTCAACATTTCACAAAACATCATGCAAAATAAAGATATATATATATATATATATTTTTTTTTTAATAGACATTAATAAAAAAACAGAGGAGTAATTGTAATAGATTTGGAGAGTTTTTTTATTTAAGTAAGCGAAGACCACATTAAATTTTTAATAATAGCTTTCCTTTAATTTTTTTTCTTGCATTCAATTATAAAATAATCTTAAATTTCAATAAATGAATTTTGCACTGTACACATGTATACGCGTTTATATTTTAAAACATAAGATTCGCATAATTTTTTTATTTAAAAAATTAAGCAACTACTAGACATACATAAAAGAACACAATAGCTTCCATATTTAGTTTGTAATAAAAGAGTATTAGGGATTTACTTATTCATTAGATTTTGTGTGTGTGTGTGTGTGTGTGTTTTCATTGTATATGTTTTACTTTTAAATTAAATCATTAATTAGGAACTGTCATCTCCAGAAAATAAAGCGAGATCCCATTGAAATTAAATTCGTTATTATTATTTAAACTCTTAGATTTAATCTCCTATCATAGGATCTATTTTTAAGAAAGAAATGACAGCCATGTGAATCAGAATGAATGTAAATAAAAAAATAAAGTTTGGCCACAAAGAGCGCAATTAAATCGTTCGGGCTAAAATAAATTAATCAGCAATATCCTCTATTAATAATCATCATAAATCAATTAAGCTTGATTCAAAGATGTTAATCATAAAAATGAAATTGCAGCAATCATGTATAACACAGTATTTTTTTCCACATAGAAAATTCGAAGAGAATATTTGCATCTTTAGAGATATGCAGCAACGAAGTGAGTAACGTAGCATATGATGCTATAATAGACCTACTAACTATGCTAGTTTATACCATACGTAATGATATTAAGCCCCGCCTTTTTTTCACAGAATAGTTGTAGAACAATAGTCTTCGTATTTAATCATGAGAACATATTGCTGAAATTATTCTACAACTATTCTGGTGTGAAAAAAGGGCGGGGCCTAATACCATTACGGATAAACTAGCATAGTTAGCAGGTCTACTATAAGTACTATTATCAGGGGTCGCAGCATTCCTATATTTTTACGAGCGTCTTATTATATTGTCACTAATATTTTAAAAAAGAAATTTTCTTGAAAGTTTTAATGTTTTAATATTATTTAAAATAATTCTGTTATTAAATAGTTATGACAAAATGATAAAACGCAGTAAAAACATAGCATAGCTGCCAACATTTTAATTTATTACGGAGTATTTTTAGCCACGCCTTTATTTTGCACCACTTTATTTATAGAATGATTCTCTCCAATATATAACTACGATAAAATAAGAAAAAAATACTCTTAAATAAAAAGTGGTTCCGGCTAAAAGGCGGGGCTAAAAATACTCCGGAATAAATTAAAATATTGGCAGCTATGATAAAGGAACACTGTGCGTCCAGTTATTATTGACATTATTGTTAAACTTTTGAATTTTAAATTTTTTAATCCTCATGTACTTATCGCTTGTTTAACTCAATTTTAATTTGATTACTGATTAATTAATTCAGAAAATTCTTATAATTTTTAAAGATAGAAGTGAAAAAATACTTGTCTTACTGAAAAGTAAAACTAGAAAAAATTCACTTTGATCTTTTTCCTTTTCATCGTCATGTATTTTTCGTTATCTAAAAATTTCAACTGAGCATCATACCGAAGTTTCGGCAAGATAAAGCATCCGTTGTTTCGATATTTCTATATTTACAGAGCTGCCAACTTTTTAATTTATTCTGTAGTATTGTTAGTACCTGCCTCTTTTTCAATCCAATTTCTTTGTACAGTAGTTTTTTTCAGCATGTAATTAGAGTTAAATAAGAAGAAAATTACATTTCTAGAAAAGGGGTATGAATAAAAGCTGGGCGCAAACAATACCATACAGAAAATTAACGTGTTGCAGGCGGGAGATTACGATTACAATCTGAAAGCAATCCTCCTCCTTTACGCGTTCCTCAAAAAAAAAAAAAAAAAAAAAAAAAAAAAAAAATATATATATATATATATACATACCAGCGGCATTTACGGCATTGATTACTGAAGATAAAATTTAAATAATTTAATTAAAAATGCGCCAATTCACTTTATAAAATAATATAACGTTTTAGAGGAACGTCAATAAGTGGAGCTTACTATAAAAATAAGAAAATACCCCAACGACAATATGTTAAAAAGTTCGCAGCTCTGTATTTATGTACGGAAGTCATATTCTTCACCTTTTTTTAGGACAATTTCCGGGATGACAAATTTCTCCTCCTTTTTAGTACCACTATTTTTATAGAAAAATATCTACCATGCTTAATCACGGCACATTACTATAAAAAAACCATAAAATTTCTCTATAAAATTAGTGGTAGCGAAAAAATCGGAAATTTTGCATTCCTGAAAGCTTCCTTAAAAAAGCCGGAGAACGCCACCCTTGTATATGCATAAACTGTTTACTTCGGACGGCTGTATGTGATAGATTTATATTTTTTCAAATAAAGAATCATAAATTTTAAAATCAAGAGAAAAGTTTGAAACGTATTAGATGTATTTTCAACACAAAGATCAATTGCACAGCTACCGTGTATTTATTAACACTTTCGCGACCGCATGCTTTTGTCTTTTTCATAGTAAGATCGCCTGTGGGCGTTATTCTCCCAAGTTACAATATTTCAGAACAAAATTTTGTGTATTTACATTTATATTACAAATGATTATGCATTATAATTATACCCTTTATAATCAAAGTATTTCTATTCATAGCATATTGATTGTACAAATATGAATATTGATTATATTCTTATGAAAAAAAAAAAAAAAAAAAAATACTAACTTTGAAAGAAACGCCCACTGGCGGAGTTACAGATTTTCAAATAACGTGAATCTTTGTCAGTGATCACGAAAGTGTTAATTCTATAGACCTGCTAACTATGCTAGTTTATCCAGAGACTCCAACATACTAATTAATATTCCGTAGTATTGTTAGCTTCGCCTTCTTTTTCTCACCAGTATCTTTTTAGAGTATTTTTCCTCTTATTTAATCGTAATTGAATTTGGAGACTATTACTCTAAAAATTTACTGGTGTGTAAAAAAGGGCGTGACTAACAACACTACGGAATATTAATTAGGATGTTGGAGTCTCTGGTTTATCCGTAATGGTATTAGGGCCCGCCTTTTTCTCACACCAGAATAGTTGTAGAGTAATTATCTACAATATGTTCTAATGATTAAATAAGGAGACAATTGCTCTACAACTATTCTGGTGTAAAAAAAAGGCGGGGTTTAATACCATTACGGATAAACTAGAATAGTTAGCAGGTCTAATTCTATTGGGTTGGCATCTAAGTTCCTGCGTTTTTTAAATTTTAACTTTATACCGGAATCTATGTTTTGTTTTTTGTTCCACTTACAGACCTAATCAACAGCAGGGACTTCGTAATAAAGACAATAATTTTTGAAAGTTATCTTAGGCAGTTTAAAGCTCAAGATAATTTTAGCTTGTATGGTATATCGTTTACCTGCATTCTTTAGCAATGGAAATAAATTTACTTTATCTTAATTAAGATTTTTGTCTATTATCTGATAAGGAGATGATGCAAATAAGTACTCATAGCAAGTTAAGATGAAAAGTAAATTATACTACTAAAATTTTAATAAAGAAAAATAAAAGAATATTCATTAAGAAACAAAAGTTTAAAAAAGTCTTTTAATTAATTTTTACAGATTCTTATACAATGAAAATTTTCAAAAGTTGCGAAATCTTTCATAGAATCGATAGATTTTTTTTTTTTTTTTTTTTTGTGTGTACGTATGTGTCAATTTAAGTCACACAGCCCATGGAACAAGCAAAGTAAACAAGCCATATTCATAACTACTTTTTCTTAGTTCTTTCAGCTATTTATTTTCTTTTATTGAAAAGTGTTTGAATTAATTTTCCTTGAATGGTTTTGAATTAAGTGTCAAGTAAATTAGTTTTTTCTTTCATGAACTTAGCATAATACCATGAATAACATTCACGTAATTTTTAATGAATTTTCTTTAGCCGCAGAATATATTGCTGAAGAAAAGAAATTAAAATGTCTTTTAATATGTGAAATAAATGTAAAATCGCTAAATTTTTCACTAGAAGTATTTAGTGTAGAAGTATAATTATGGAAATTTTCTAAAAACCATTTATAGAAGAATAGAACTAAAAGAGTAGGTTTCCTGACAGTGTGAATATAAAGGGTGAAATATATTAAACATTTTTTTAACAGGTGATCGCATCTATGGGATTTTTTTCCACGGGAGAAATTTAAGTTGATCTGTAATAAAATGAAAAAAGTAATAATTTAATAATGTTGAATAGGTTGATTATAGAAAGATGGGTATAGTTTACAACTTTTTTTTAAAATGAACAAAATAAAAATAAACTAGTTGGCATAGGTGGACTCTGCTCAGTTCCCCATCATATTTATGTTCGCATAAATTTCTAGTGCGAGATATATTATAATCATGTTAAAAAAAAAGAATTTGACCAAAGCTTGATACAGTGACAGAATGAAATCCCCGCGTAATAGGCTATCCACCGTTCCCTTCGATATATTTTACTTATTATAATCTTTTAATTTATTTTATCAGGGTCAATTCCGTTGTTTAGTTTTCATGCTACTATTTCCAATGCAATAATCCTCAAAATTCATATTTATATGAAAAATTTACAATTTTGCTATGTTGGTAAAATCGTAAATTACGAAATTTTCCTATTAGAATATTTGTATTCAATCATGTTCAAACAAATATCATAAATGTAATTTTGAAGTTGTCTAATGTATTTATGATCCTCAAAATGAAAGTTTATGCTCAATTTTGCCTTATTCTGACATGTTAAGTAAATCGTAAATTCCAAATAACTTACGATTTTTTTAAATTGGAAAAATCATAGTCTATGATATTCATGCCAGTATCCTAAATAATATTTCGAAAGTGGTTTGACATCTTTATGACGAAAATATCCCTCAAGATTGACGTTTATGTGAAATTTTGCTCTATTCTGCCATGTTAAGAAATTCGTAAATTTCCAATAACTTAAGAAATTTTTATATTGGAAAATTCATAGTCATTAATATTCATGCCAGTGTCCTAAATAATATTTCGAAAGTAGTCTGACATCTTTACGATGAAAATATCTTTCAAAATTGACGTTTATGTGAAATTTTGCCCTACACTGCCATGTTAAGAAATTCGTAAATTTCCAATAACTTGCGAAATTTTCAAAGTAGCATATGTATAGTTACTGATGTTTATTCTGGCATCAAAACTGATATTTTAAAACTGGACTGACATTTTTACAGTAAAAAGTTTCTATTTAATGCACGTTTAAGTGAATTTTTGTCCTATTCTCCCATGTTAAGAAAACCGTAAATTTCTAATAACTTACGAAGTTTTTAAATTCGAATGTTGCAAATGAATAGAGCTCTTGCCAGTATCGAAAGTAATATTTTAAAACTGATCTGACCTCTCTGCGACAATTTGTTCTTGAGATATCGTGTACACACACTAACAAACTAACGGACTAACGGACTAACACACTAACAGACTAACACACTAACAGACACCCTACAGACAGACACCATACAAATTTTGTCATTTTCGGATTCCTCACACCTGAAAACGTGTAAAAACGTCAAAAAACCGAGGTCGAAAATTTTCACGATTACCTAAGTTCCCCATACCTATAGTATGATGGGGAACTGAAACAACCAGTGAACCTGCTTAAATGATAGTAAATACCTTACTTCGAATATTATACGAGGAATTTAACATATCTACCAAACAAGAGAGATAAAGATACTTGTGAAAGTCTACAATATGCCTGTTTTTCCCTCACTATGGAAAAAAAAAAAAAAAATGGCATAGTTCGCGAGATCGTTGTCCAAACTTGTGGTTTCAAACACCGAAGGTTCTACCTCAGAATAGAAGAGAATGTTGTGTCATGTAGATTTTTTGATGCAAATGACTTCCTTTTGAGAATAAATCCCATACAGCACAGAATGTTTCAGTTATGTTGCAAAAAGCTTACAATCTTTCAAAAACGTAACACGTTTTAGTATGCTCTCTGATACCTTTCTGAAATATTCGCCCTTTTTGATTTTCTATTTGTTAAGTGATTGTAACGTTTCTGTTACGTATCTGATTTTTTGTTACTATCGCGGACATTTCTACGTTTTTGAAACTAATCGGAAAGTAATCTGAACGGTTTTAAACGTTTCGGAAGGTTTCATAATGTTTCAATGTTATATGATTGTTACGTTTCTGGAATATTTTGTGCTGTTAGGGATGTCTTAGCTTTGGAGCGTTCCGATCTCTCTACTGAAAACTTTCTTCGGCTCCTGCTAAGTCAAAATTAAAGCTACATGATGTTTTCTACCTCTTGTCTGAGTTTTCTGCTGCTTCAAAGTAGGAATAAGCAAAAATTCCAAAAATATCACATGCCTGGGTGGAGAAGAACAGTCGAAAAGACGAATACAGTGCGTATCGAAATGATAGGTCCACCCGCAATTTTCAAAATTTCGACTCTTAATAGAGAATAAGAATCACTTTTTTCGTAGAGATAATTAATCAGTAACTGTTATAACTATTTATGAAGAAATTTCTTAAAAATAAATAATTACTTTTTATTTTATGCAAATTTTCCTTTTCAGACCGTTTCAAAAAGATAGGTCCGCCTTCAGAAATTCTGCACCAATCACGTTTATTTCCAAAAAAATTGCATAAATATCGTTGCTTAGTCTTACTCCGGGATTATGCTGGCTGCTGTGGAGGTATTTAAACAGATTTGAACATCACGTTGTAATCAAACGAATTGGGTCGCCGTTGCAGTCTTTCGCTGGTAGAGATGGGGAAAATTGATGCATTTAAAACGTGTGGAAAATCAAATAGAGAAATAGGAAAACATTTAAACAGATCACATAATGTTTTAAACAATTATTTGCGACTTAGAAATGCTTATGGCAGGGAAAAATCATCTGGCCGCCCATCAAAAGTGACATCCCGACAAAGAAAGACTATCGTAAAGGAGTTAAAATCTGGAAATATGAGCTTATTCACTGTGACCAGACAACAAAACCCTCCAATATCAAAATCTATAGTCCATAGAGTGGTAAAGAAGTTCGGCAATATAGTTTACATGAAGAGGAAAGCGGCTCAGAAATTGACTAAAAAGCACAAAGAAAAGAGATTGAATTTCGCACATGAAGTGATATCCTGGAAACAAGATTAGCATCGTGTGATATTCAGTGATGAAAAGAAATTCAACCTGGATGGTCCAGATGGCTGGCAGTACTACTGGCACGATCTGCGTAACGATAGACAGATATTCTCGAAGAGGCAAGCTGGTGGTAGTTCCGTTACGGTATGGGACGGATCCGGAGGTGCCGTAAAAACTGATGTAGCATTTGTAGACAATCGTTTTAATGCTGCAGGCTATCAACAGCTGCTTGAACAATATTTTCTTCCACAAGCAGAGCACATTGGGGGCCCATTCTTCATGTTCCAACAGGACAATGCTCAAGTGCACACTGCAAAGTCCACTTTCGAATGGTTTCTGGATAATGGTGTACATGTTATCTATTGGCCAGCTTGCAGCCCCGACCTGAATCTGGTAGAAAGCATGTGGGGTATACTCGCAAGAGCGGTGTATGCAGGCGGAAGGCAATACAAGAGTACTGCAGACTTGAAAAAGGCTATTTCCTCCGAATGGTCAAAAATAGAGAAAAAGTGTTTGCAAAAACTTGTAGAAACCATGCCGAATAGGATTTATGAGCTTATTCTGTAACAAGGTGGAAAAATTATCTTATAAATCTCATTAATTTAACATTAATTTGATGCTTGGTTCAGTGGACCTATCTTTTTGAAACAGCTTTTTCATGTAATTTTTGTTTTCCTTATTATTCCTATTATTTGTATATTATTCATGTATTATTTTACATTGAATGAAGTAATGTAGTTTATAAATTAGTACTTTGTACACAATAAAACCTTTTTTACCAACATAACTTTCGTTTTTACTGGTGGACCTATCATTTCGACACGCACTGTATTGTTAACTACAATTGAACATTGTTAACACAAAATTCAAGGTGGTCTAAATAATTTTTTACCATAAAAGTAGCTCGCAATAATATTGTTTTCGAATATTATTATGATTTGTTATGCATTTCATGGGTTAGAAATATACATAATTGTATTGCATAATAGGGTTAAGATTTATAATAAATAGCCAATATCCAGCTAATAATGCAATATATTGTAAAATTACTATTAGCGTAAAACAAATGTAAAATTTGGTGTGGTTTTGACTAACTTAATGAACTTCATATAGTTATCCCCAATATGACGTAATATGTGTAAATTATTTCCTTTTTTCTGTAACAGGACTATAAGTAATGCGCACTTCATTCCCCACAATGATCATACTTTAGAAAAGTAATGTCACATTTGTAAAGGCCAATTTCAGCCGGATTTGCTTCTCCCATCTTAACTACTTGAAATGTCTAGATAATGCAAACGAACACAAGCCAAATAAAATTAACTATTAGGGATGGATTTTGAAACTTATTATTTAGTTTTTGGGGAAAAAATTACAACGTGAATATCTACGTAAAAATTTGTATTTAAGAAAAGGAAGCCTGTTTTTTTGTTATATATTTATATTTTACACTTTTTCTTTCAAAGCTATTGCAAAATCTATCCCAAATTCTTTTAAGTAGGCTGTATTAAACATCCAAAAAAGCATTAAGTCTTTTATTAAATATCTGCAGAAGTTTTAGCATTTTGAGGATCATGAATTCATGAAAAAATGCAAACTGAGAAAACGCAATTTAAAGATTTCCAATCTGAAAAAAATATATAAAAAACCATAAGAATTATTGCCTGAATATATATTTTATTCATCAAACCCAATATAGCTCAATTTTTAAATATTAGCGGAAATACAAAGTTTTACATTAAACCTTCAGTGGGGCCAAATCAAATGTGCCAAGTCCCCTTAATATATTTATTTTTAATTTGATGAATATTGTTTCCAATATTTTACGCCAATATCTCTGAAAGTGGTGTTAAATTTGATTCAAAATCCCATGAATTGTAGTAAGAAATATGCATTTTTTTTTTTTTTAATACATTTTAAACAAAACTTCATTTCTCCGTGGATATCAGATATACACCAATAGACAAAAAAAAAAAAAAATGCTGCACTTGGATATTTTCCATTTCTCTTTATGCAATCGCCAATTTTATTGTTTTTAAAGTAACTTTTCGAACAGATTTTAATACGTAGTTAAGTTTAGGATTGAGCCAAGTATTAAAAACAAGATGCAATTGGTCGAAAAATTGTAATTTTAGAAAGTATTTAAAAAATGGCAAGAATAAGGCAATTAACGATACCACAAAAAATATTAATTTTAGTGAAAATTTAAAAAAAAATATTTTAATACGCGGGATGTAAAAATGATTTAATGTTAACGAAATATTAGTGAGCTGGTTTTTAGCAAGATATAAAATTTTTGGCTGTTTAAACTGGAAATTTGTCTCTAGGCGGCCACGTTGCTCATCCAATCGAGATGACCGCAAGTTAAAAAGACAGTGCTTAAAAAATCAGTTTGTATTACATTTAGAACATAGAAGGGATTCATAAAAAGTGTTTAGTAACACAATTCCTTTAAATACAGTGCGACAACGATTAAACAAAGCAAGTTTAAATCCCAGAAAATCTGAAAAAAAAAATATGTATATATATCCATTCTTAACGAAAAGAATTAGGAAAGTAAGACTTCAGAGGATTAAAAAAATTAAAAAATGATCAGTTAATTACTGGGCTGAAGTGTTTCTCTCTGATGAGTCAAGTTTAACTTAGTTCGAGCTGACGGAAACAAGTAAGTCTGATGACGAAAATGTGACCGACTTAATGAAAATCGCACTTTTAAAACCCTGACACTTTCTCCGTACATTATGACACAAAAATGCATAATTTTTCAATGAGTCGGGAAATTTTTCCTGTTCAAGGGATCAACTAACACCAAATAAAAGTCAGCCATTAAAAAACCGACTTTTTTAGAGGAATTTCAGACTTTTCCACAATCAGCATTTCAAGATGATAATGCATCTTCTTACATGGCGTACATTTATTTAATTCAAGTTGTTAAAATTACCTATCCATTCCTATGATCATCTATAATTTTGTAAGTTATCATAACTTTTTTTACTTAAAGATAAATTCCACACTGTAAACGTAAACGTCTTAAATTCAGTTAAAAAGGCGTCTTAAACGTATGGTCATTTTTTAAGCGAAAAAAAAGTGTCTTACTTTTTAAGACACTTTTTTTCAACTGAAATTAAGACATTAAAATGTCTTAAAACACCGCCATGTTTTTTAAGCTTAGAAATATCGCCATGTTAGGCTTAAGAACACAGCTATTTATAAGGCTTTTTAATAAATAAATAAATAAATAAAGGTGGCCTGCGATTCTCTTTTTCTGTTAAAAATAGATTTTAGAATTCTCTAGAGCATTTAAAAAAAAAAAAAAAAAAAAACATTAAAAAAAAAAAAGCCTTTAACTCAGCACTGGAATCGAACTCACATCAGTCGCGGAATACGAAACCAAGCATCGGAAGTCGCAGTTAATGCCATGCACCTTGCCAACCAAGCCACCATTTCACACACTAGAGGGCCCTTTTATAATTATATGTAAGTCAGTATTAGCAAAACGCAGGTAATTATACGCTATAATTCGTATTTATTGTTATAAAACTATTAATAATATACTATCTAAGAGTTAATATGCATTATTATATTAAATTTTGTATCTAGAGCTTTAGAATTTTTAAAAAATGCATATAAAATATGTAAAAAACTATCCTTATTTCGCCCTCAATATTTTTGGATAACGATATATCCTCCTTTAAACTGTTTTTTAAAAGAAAACAAATTATGAACATGAATTCCTGAAAATTCGTTGTTTTATGCTTAAGAACAAGTAAATATGTGGAAGAAAACAGATTTTAAATCGAAATTAAGAACAATAAATAAAAAACAGTGATGCACAAATTATTCAAGATTTGCTTTCTTAGCTGTAAGTTACTTGCTTTTATATTAATACTTTTTCTTTAAATATTAAATATTAGCTTTTAAATACATAGCTTTTTTTTTTTTTTTTTTTTTTTTTTTTTAACCGAATAATTTTTGCGTTGTAATATATTGCTTTATCAGTTATAATAAACATAATTTAAACATGTCTAGATATACACATATCTAGAGTAATATTCAATAAAAGTTTAATTTCATAAATTAATATTGTTTAAATTGCTTACGCTTTACAACTTAATATGTAAAATGTATTATATTTATTGAATGAAGAAAGAAATTTAAATAGGCTAAGTATGTTGCTTAAAGTAGATTTCATATAAGAAAAAATGCCAAGAAATGCAAGTGTCTGAATTTCCAAAATGGACGAAAATTTAGACGCTTTTGCTGTCTGAAATTTCTCATAGTTATGCATTTTAGATATTTTTTGTGTCTGAATTGGTATTTTAGACACATTTCTGTCTTAAATTAAGATATCTATAATGTCTTAGGTGTATATTAAGGCATTTACGTATCTTAAATGATTTTTCAGTTGTTTTTATGTCTTAAATTAAGACACCTTTATTTACAGTGCACGAAGAATATCGTAGAATTTCTTCTTTACTAGACCTGAAAATAGTCCTAATCTCAATCCGCTCGAAAATGTTTAGTCTATAAAAGAGTGTGGGGATTCGAAATTTGTAGCTTACAACTTTGCAAGAACTAAAAAAATTTATTTATGATATTTGGCACAGTGAAATTTCTGAGTTCATGTTAAAAAACTGTAAAATACTATGCCATTGCGCATTAAAGCAGTAATTCTATATAAAGATAGAATATAGAGTTATCCAATGCAGAATACATAGTTTTATTATGTAATTGTTTAGATCTAATGGATAAATAGTTTTATTTCATACATTAAAATATAACGTGTTTATTTCGTATAATACATCTTAATAGAATACAAAGTATTAGTTTGTTATATTACGTTTAAAAAGAAAATTTTATGCAGATTTTTATTAAATACTTCGTAGAGTGTAATAAAGCTGATTATAAAATTAAAATTGTACATAGGTGTCAGGTTATGACTTTCGTATTATACAAAAATAACACTTTTATTTGTTTCAATCATTAGTTTTTAAGTTATTACAAATACAAAAGGTATAAATCAATTTTTCTGCAGTGCGGCTTTTTTTTTTGGTCCCTTAGTTAGAGCTGCCAACGTAATCCAGCAAATTGTTAGTACCGCCCATTTTTCTACACCACTTAATTTTTAGAGTAATTCACTTCAAATATATTTACGATGAATTAAGAAAACAAATACTCTAAAAATTTTGTGGTGTAGAAAAATGGGCGTTACTAACAATTTGCCGGATTAGGTTGGCAGATCTGCTTAGTGTACATACACAAACGGACACAGACATTGTAAGTGAAACAGAAGACTGTCCTATGTCTACGAAAAATCTGATCATTTGCATGTATACGGTGATCGCAAATATTTTTTCTTGCATTTGTAGTGGACCCGTTGAATGATAGCTGCCAATTTGCACGCTTTTTGGGTGCCAGAAAAAATTAAAATGTTTTTCTATATTTATGTAGAATTACTGTCTGATTAAATGAAATTAAAATTTCCCGGTAGTCAAACTCTGTAAAATTTGGCAATTATTGTGAAAGCTCATGTACCCAAAATGTCTTTGAAAAATATGTTGTCAAGCATTTACTTCACATTTTCAAAATTAGAAAAGAAATCGTTAAGTATTTCTTATGATATTTTACAAAAAAGTGTCATATCGAAAATGGTAACATTATGTTGTCACCCATCTGTACTTTGTTAAACAAAAATAATGCACTTATCTTTTATCAATAATTACTTAATTCAGTTTATTATTTTTTAATATCAATTACACATCTTCTTTGGTATCATTTTATTTCACTATTATTTCTTTATTTAAATTTTGTTTTCACATATCACTTTTTAAAATTAATATTTCTTTTTAGTATCTTATACTATCTTGCTTCTATATCTTGTACTACCTGGATTAGACTATGTTGTAGTCCTTTATTTCAATTTAGCATCTTAACACAAAATTTTAAATTGGACGTACATGAATTTATTTATATATTATTCTTAATATATTAAATGTGAAAATGTATAATAAGATGTATATATATATATATATATATATATATATATATATATGTGTGTGTGTGTGTGTGTATTATATATACCTACATTCATATATATATATATATATATGTATTCATATGATATATAAACAGTGCTGCCACTGGCGATTAATTTTTATGTTTATTTCAGGCCACTACTTCCAAGCAATTAAATTTACAATATGTTCATGCCAAAAAATCGATACTTTAATTGCATAAACATATTATAAATGATATTTTTTTGGAAATAGGGATAAGAACAAAGTATAAAAATATTTGCCAATGGCAGCTCTGTATATATGGGTTTCTGTTAATGTCGTGCCCCCCTCTCCCCCAACTTAACTTGTAAAGTAGATACGCGCTGCAAGATGAAATCAGTTATATCGCCACCTGGCGATAAACAACGGAACAAATAGCTCTCCATTTTGAAAACAGTCACTCTTACAAAAGTAAAATATCTATCTTTCTCTAGAATTCTCTTAGTGTTGAAACTTTCATTTCTTTATAGCATGTCTTCGCAAGAATAAATTTTTAATTTATACTTTTTAAATCTCTTCAATGAAAAGCTTCTACTGTTAATAAAATCTTTTTTTACTTTAATTTTAATTTTTTGCTTTTTAGTTGCAGAAAGGGAAAAAAAACTTCTACAAAAACTAATAAAAAATTCTTATGTTATTGTATAGATATTGAAAGGTTTTCTTTCTATTAATTTTCTGCAAAAATTAACTCATTGGACCTCGGAGGATCGAACCAATAACCATCGCGTTATCAGTATGACACTCTAGCCAAAAGCCACAGAGCATGCCAGGAAAATGTAACAAATACATAAATAAAAAAAATAATATTTTTCTCGAATGTTTTTAAAAATATTTTGAATATTTAAGATTTTAACATCTCTTACAAAAGTGAAATATCTATATTTCTCTTTAAAATTTTCTTATTGTTGAAACTTTTATTATTATTATTATTATTATTATTATTATTACATTATTATTATTTTATAGCAAGCAAGATTAAATTTTTATTTATGATTTTTAGGACTCCACATTAAGAAGCTTCGTTCTTTTCTTTTCTTTCCCCCCCTTAAATTTTTATCTTGTGCGTTTATTATCTGAAGAAATGCTTCTTAAAAAAACGAATGAAAATTTCTTAGAATATTGTGTAGAAAGTGAAAGATTTTTTTTTTCAGTTGGCATCTGTTACATTAATTATCTGTAACAAAGTAACATATCGGCTTTCGAAGATCGAACCCACGATCATTGTGTTCAATGTGACGCTCTAACCAACTGAGCTAATGAATGACGGAAAAAGCTGCTTACATTTGCATTAAAGGGGAGGCGCCTTGTTTTTCAGCGTGACATAAAAACACGATGAAGAAAATCCAGTTTCAGTAAAAATTTTCTTATATATATATATACAGGGTGATCAATTTAAAAGAGTACCCGTTGGTTTTTCTTATTACCCTTAAATATAACGGATGTGACGACTATTCTAACACTGAAGTATAATTGTTTGAACCTTAAGTGTGGGAAACAATTTCCAACGCAGCTGGACTGTTACAACTTTATTTGTGAGGTAAAACAGAAATGGAGATGCACAATGTTATTTAATTCTGTGATATTTTTGTTTATAAAAAACAAAATTTAAATCAATTTTTTTTTTTTTTTTTTTTTTTTTTTTTTTTTTTTTTATTATTATTATCATTCCTACATTACATTTACATTATCATTATCATTTTTACATTATCATTTCTTAGGGTTTTCCAGAGAAGTCCTGGAAACATCGATGAATTAAAACATCGTAACTGAAGAAATCTCGTCAATAACACCAACAATGCTGTGAAGTATGTGAGGAAACTTGGTTCGACGTGTTCATGTTTGTATTCAAAATGGTGGCGAACATTTTCAATATTTTCTGTAAGGAATGGCAATGTAAAAAATTGGAATTAAATTATGCCTTTCAAAAGTAAAATTATCACAGGATTAAGTAACACTGTGTATCTCCATTTCTGTTTTACCTCACACATAAAGTTGTAACAGTCCAACAGTGTTAGAAACTGTCTCACATAATTAAACAAGGTTCAAACAATTATACTTCATAGTTGCTATATCCGTCAGATTTAAGGGAAATAAGAAAAATCAACAGGTACTCTTTTAAACTGACCACCCTGTATATATATCTTCGGCCCTTCGAGGATCGAGCTCACGACCATTGCGTTATCAATATAACGTTCTAACCAACTGAGCCAACATAAAAAGAACTTACATTTACTTTAAAGTGGAAGCGCCTTCTTTTTTTAGCGTGACACGAAGATGCGATAGTACAATAAAAATTCCAATAAAAAGCTTCTAAAAAGGAATACACAAAAACTTTTCTTTTTAAATAATGTATTGTTTTAGATGTATTGTAGTTAATGTATTATTTCCATCTAAAAACGCAGCTGTCTTTTTTGTTGTTGTTGTAGTAGTCGGCTATTTGCTGACACTCGTCCGGAAAGGGTTAGGTTCATATAATCAAAAATTTTTAAGTCTAACGATATGATAAATAAAGTGTATTTTATAAAGTTCACTTTCATGAGAAGGGAAAATAACGGTCTGTAATGTCTAAGTGCAATATTTTAATTAAAATTTGTAGGGAAGAAAATTTCAATAGCCCTCTTACAGATCGATGGAGACCTGCAAAATTTTTTTTCAGTTTATTCCGTAACATTCTTAGTACCCGTTTTCTTTTCATAGATTTTTTTTTTCTTTCTTGTCGAATGCCTTTTGCTATCTATTATATTACAATACAAAGCACTTTCTTTAAGACCAAAATCGTACGATCTGGGCATGAGCGAGAACATTTTGAACCAATTAGGAACAGGAATATTCCTTTCTCTTTATGCAGCGCAATACGAACATCGATGATAGCGATCGAGCAAACGCCATTGATATTTCATATGTCTATGTCAGACACCTAATTAAAGCTCACTGATAAAAATAATTCACAAGATTAATCCGTTGATTCATACTTTCTAAGGCAGTATATTAAAAGCAAAGCAATTTGTGAATTGCTACCGCTTACCGTTTACGAATTTTTGCCGAAAATTTTCTTCCACATCACAGTATTTCAAGACTTTTAGTTTTGGCGCCATCTATGAGCATAAAAAACATATATATTCATGAATTCCCCCCCCCCCCTATTCCTTAAAAGAAAACAAAAAATAAGGGTATTTTAATATTAACAAATTAACAGAGTTTATTGTTTTTTTTAAACTTAAATTTTATCAGATTTAGGAAAGATAGATGTTTAAAATCAAAGTAGGGTTTTTTTTTTTTTTTTTTTTTAAATCTAATTATTATAATTTCTGATAATTCATTTCTATACTATATTATAGAAACCATAATAATAATAATAATAAAACTTAAAATATTGAAATTTTTTACGAGTAAAAATTTACGTAGTATAATTTATTATTAGAAAATTAATTTTTTTAAAAATAATAATCAAATTAATTATTATTTTTTTAATAGTGTACTTTTGTTGAATTGTAGTATTTTGATAGAATAAAGTTCTCGATTCTTTCCATAATTTATAAATTCTGTCTTTCCTTTGGTTACTCCTAACATTTCTTTGGTCATATTTATAGTAAAATTAGGAAAAATCTTGGGATTTTATTTTTAATACATGAAGCACGCTTAAATTTTGTATATTGGAATTTCGTGAAATTTATTCCCCCTTCCCCTTTGAACAAAAAATAATTGATTACAGCAGGGGGTTTTAAACTGGTTAAGAGCAAAGCGAAATATTAAAACAGGAATGTTTAAAACTTTTTGCCATGAAAAGATTTAAGTTGCACATGATCCGTCAAATTTTGACGGGTATTAACTAGTACGTAATTACATTTAAATAAAATGAAAATTATTCTTCTAAAAAAGGTGGTGTCTGTGTGGGAAAAAATATCGGGTATTAATAATTCTACAAAATAAATCATAATTGTCCGCAGTTATGGCAGAGCTCGAAGTCTCCATCCTTTATTCAGGACGTTTTAAAGGATAAGAAATTTCCGCCTTTTTTTGCTACCACTATTTTTTATAAAGAAACTTTTACTGCATTTTTATAGTAATATGCATACCTTCCAACCATCTCATTAATAAACGAAAGATTTAT
The DNA here is from genome assembly GCA_963930645.1 of Salticus scenicus. Classification (NCBI taxonomy): domain Eukaryota; kingdom Metazoa; phylum Arthropoda; class Arachnida; order Araneae; family Salticidae; genus Salticus; species Salticus scenicus. Next base: position 219,557,322 of record OZ005651.1, on the reverse strand, counting down.
AGTACCCGCCTTTTTTTTTTTTTTTTTTTTTTTTTTTTCCCACACCAATCTTTTTTTTTTTTAAGAGTAATTTTATCCTTATTTAATAGTAACTACATTTGGAGATAATTACTCTAAAAATAAAATGGTGTGGAAAAAGGAGCGTGCGCTAAAAATCTACCGATTCATAATGAGGATGTTGGCAGGTTTGACTAAATAAGATAGAGATTATTGTATAAAAATAGTGGTAGCAAATAGGGCGAAAATTTCGCATCCTTGAAAATGCCCTGAAAAACGGCGCATACGTGGTATATCAGCATACCCTCCAACATACTAATTAATATTCCGTAGTATTGTTAGCCCTGCCTTCTTTTTCACACCAGTATATTTTTAGAGAATTTTTCTTCTTATTCAATCGCAATTGTATTTGGAGAATATCACTCTAAAAATTTATTGGTGGGAGAAAAAGGGCGGGACTAACAATACTACGGAATATTAATTAGGCTGTTGGAGGGAATGTATATCAGTGTTGCCAACTTGTAGGAATTTTTTATTTAATAACTATTACTAATTTTGAAAAAAAGTAATGTTTGATATATATGATAGCCGAATAGACAAAAATTCCTTTAGGCAAACATTACAATTAAAATTTAGTGATTGCTATTGAATATGAAAATTCCTATAAGTTAGCAACACTGCCGGGCATAGTAGAAATAAATATTAATGTAATGACATTGAAATCACTAAACACTTGTAAAAGTGCTAAAAAAAACTGCAGGTGCAAAAATAATTTTATTGTAATAAAGCCTAACTATATTGGAAAACTATGTAGTCTGACGAATTTGAATAATGTTTTGAAAACTGATAAAAAATTTAAATAAAAATTTTATGAAACACTTTTAATAAATTTATTGGCATTCTTCAAAAACAGATTTAAAAGAAATCACCTTGTTTATAAGGGGAATTATTGTAAAATAATTTTTTATGTACAAAATAAAATAAATCACAACACACAGCTGTAAACACATAAATTTTTATAAATTTGTAATAATAAACAACAAAGGTACATTTAAATTAATTTGAATGCGAACTCATTCAAACAACAAATAAGGCACACGCCACTGCTTTAACAAAATAAAAAACATTACATATTATAGTATGTATTTGTAGTACTAAAGTCATCAGAATTCCTGGCGCTTGTACTGGCGAATTAAGTAAGTTAACTTTCTTCAAACAAACCATAATAGCGTACATGATTGGTTTGTTTATATAAAGTTAACTTATGAAATTGACAAATTCTATAAAATTAATAAGTATGTACATAGTAACATTTATTATAAGTACAAAACAAATGAAAAGATATTTTAAATACAATTTTCACATCGCTTTTTCCGGCGAATAATCCTCAACTCTGGTAAATGAGTTCCAAACCAGAAATTTTAATTAGCATGCAACGCTACCTCAACGAGTTTTCTGTCTCCTACAAACATAGTTTTATTTGTAAATTAAAATTTCTGGTGTAAAACCGATTTATCTGATTTGCGGATTACAAGCCGTAAAATACGGTAATTAACCCTACAAGGCTCAATTTTTTTTAGTGCGCGACAAAAAAATATAGGTTGTAATTAGCGATCAGAAGGTAGGGAAAACTTATAAAAATAGAACCATATTTTACGGAAAAATCAACTTTTTAGCTCAACGTACCGTATGTGGAACATACATAAAAATATGATTCACTAATACGTTTACTATTGTAATAAAAAAAAAAAAATAAATAAATAAATAAAAACTTACCTCTGCAAAATATACACTTCATTATAACACACAGTATTTATTTTTTTTTTTCGAGTCAAAACTGTTCAATAATTACTCTTTTTTTATTTTTGAATTCAGACAAACGACTAACGTATAACTATCATTTAAATTTCACACTGAGTGCACTATAACAAAAACACGAACAACATCTTTAGGTAAAGATTCGTATTGCTACATTGCTAAATGTCAGTAGCTTCTATCAAGATGTCAAGAGATGTCGCTACTAATAATTTTATAGCTATAGGAACGATTAAAGTCGGTGTTCCACATATGGAACTGGGTGCCTTGTAGAGTTAAGACCATTGTTATAAATTGAAGTTTCCTTTTGACCTTTTTGCATTTTATTACGAGGACGTATAAGATCATACAACTGTACAATAACTATACTGCAGAATTACATAGGTTTTTATTAAATGCAATGTTTATTTTGTGTACAATAGTAATTATGAACAATTTTTTACTGAATACATTAAATATAACAATTATAATTTTTTGGCAATATATCGATAATATAGTTAAGAATAGGAACAATTAATATGAACCTTATGACAAACAATATTGACAAACAAAAAACAGAAATTCGTAAAATAAAAATAACCTTATAAAATTACATAAAATAAGTTGGGTCAAATATTTGTAATAAAAAAAAGTATGAAAGGAGTTTGTTTTGCTCTTAAGTAATCTAAAACTTATTTTATAGTTTATTTTTGGACCCGTCCTCTTCACACCTGCTTGTGAATTTTGAACGTCATTCTTTTATTTCGCGTAAAGTTAGAAAAATTCCAAAAATAATACAAAAAATTTAAACGAAATAAATAGAGGATAAAAAATTCCGTTATCGCAGTCAGGGACTGATTTAGACCGGGGCACACATTATTTATACTTACACCATTATTTTTTAAGCAATACTTTCCTCTTATAATAAACAAAAAATTCTCATTAAAAATTATTTTAAAATAATTCTGGTGTCTAATAACCATGAGTAAATTTCATTGTTTTACACCGTTCATTTTTTATAAAAGTAACTTTCTAGTCAAAACGAGGAATTCCTATGATATTCAGTAAAAAATAATTGTAAAGATATTCCGGTGAGAGAGTGCCCCGGCCTAAATCAGGCTCTGATCGCAGTGCCTTTTTTAATACGTAAATTGAAATATGGAAAATTTTAGCTTATTAAGCTTCAAAATACAGCAAAATCTGAATATTTTTGTTTTCTTAAAAAATTCTATTTTTATTCATTATCTGTATCAACTAAATATGCATTAAAACTTTGGCAGTCTTAAAAAAATATGAATAGCAGTTCACTATTTAATGACGGAAAAAATAAAATAGAGTAGCTTTTATAAGTTTTTTTTAATTAATCCTTTGCGACGCAAGACAAATCGGATCATTTAAATTATACTGAGACCGGAATTCATGAACTAAATTAAACTAAAAGAAATTTTAAATGTTAAGGTTAAAAAAAACGGCCTTTCCTGATATGTTATAAACGTAAATTTTTGCTAAAAAAATTCCGGGATGAATTTTTGCAGCTGGATCTTAAATTTTGCGTCCTCACAGCGAGGACAGCGCGCGTTAAGGAGTTAATACTGATAACCATATTTGCCAACTTATCCCGGAAGATTGTTAGTTCCTGCCCCTTTTAGTAGGTCACTTAATTTTTACTGTAATTCTCTTCAAATATATTTTCAATTAAATATGAAGAAAAGTGCTCTAAAAAAAGGCTAGTGTCAAAAAATAAGCGGGGATTAACAATCTTCCGGGTCAGGTTTGCAAGTATGGATACCTGTTCGATATTTGCGAACTTCTATTCAAATTATCAATATCATTTTTACGCAATATTGATGATTGTCGTCACTATTTCATATATGTTTTTTAATATCCCAGATGAAATATTTGAGAACGAATTTTCAGATTTCTCTTATTTATTCATTTGCTTTGAGTTAAAAATAAAGGAAGAGAAATATTTTGAGAAATATTTGCATTGACTAAAAAAAAATGAGTAGCCTTGGGTAAAGATTAAATGATTTTTATAGAATGTTACAGAATAGTGTAATTTTAAAATATCTTACAATAAGACATCTTTTCACTAATATATTTTAAAATAATGAGCAGTTTTAAATGACGGTAACGGTCTTATATTTTTTATCTTTTCCATTTTTGTTCCCTTTAATAAAATATCTTTCTAATAATTGGATTTAGAAAATTAAAAGAAGGACGAGAATTTGGCGCAAATTTAACACTACTATTTATGAAGTAAAATTTTCTTCTTAATATAATTTATATGGAAAATTAATTTGTTTTGTAAATAGTGGTATGAGTTCTGTACCAAATTCTATTCCTGTTAAAAGCACCTTTTGTAGTATTCAATAGTATAGTATCAATAGTATTGCATAGATATGTTGGTAAATATTTGAATTTCATTCGAAGTTAAAAGCATTTTCTGACATATCTGGAATTCTGTCACATCAGCGAAAACAATACGTAATGCATTTATCTCAACAGGTTTAGGTCATCATAACTCTTTTTTTTTTTTTTTTTTTTTTTTTTTAAGAGTCGACTGTACAAAAGGTTTTATAGAATTTTAGTTATACATTTAAATAATTTCTTAGCATTTATTTTTGGAGCTATTTGAGTTTAATTACTGGAACAATAGCAGTTTCCAAATTATAAACTTTAAATCAACATTTCTAATTTATTCTGCAGCATTGTTGGTACCTGCTTTTTTCTTTCTTTCTTTCTTTTTTTTTTTTTCTTTTTTTTTCTTTCTTTTTTTTTTTTTTTTTTTTTTTTTTACTTCACTTTTATTATTATTATTATTAAAGAGTGATTTTCTTCTTATTTAATCGTAAGTATGTATTTTACAGTGTGGCCCATATAAAACCGGCCCCGCATAATAAAAACAAGGTCATCATAAAACGCACTCTATTTGTATTATGTGTATTTGTAAATGTTGGAAGCTATGCTTTAACCCTTTGCGGGGCAAGCAATGTTTTTCATCTAAAATCAAAAGCCACCAGAATTCATGAACAATATTAGAAATAAATAAATAAATGAAATTATGCCTCTAAGTTACAAAAGAAAAACATTTTAAGGATTTTTCTGGGCCAGTTTTTGCAATTGGGGAAGAAAAATTGCGTTTGCATTATGCAAACGGCGCCCCTAAAAGGCTTAAGCCGGACAGAAAAGGGGCGGAGACAATCTAACGAATAAGATTATGGCGCATTTTAGCCAAATTAACATGCTATTTTCATGATCTGAAATAGAAGTGTTAACACGTTGAGTGCCATGTCAGCCTTCGGTGGCTGACACTGAACTTTCCGTTTAGGCCGCGTCAACCACCGGTGGTTGACAGTCTAAAAAATATATATTAAGCCAGAAGAAAAATTTTCTAAAAAAAGACTGGTGTAAAAAAAAAGCGGGTACTAGTAATTTTACGGAATATTAATTAAAATGTTGGCAGGTACGTGTAATCCTACAAGCGCCCAGTCCGTTGCAATTGATTCATACTGGAATTGTAGCATAATTAGGTTTTGAATCAAAATTTTAAATATGTATGCTCGACCGAAGCTCTACATATCCATAAGTGTCAACATTATAATTAATGTCCCGTAAAAAATATTAGTATCTCCCTTTTTTTCATACCAGTCTTTTTTTAGAGTATTTTTATTCTTATTAATTCCTATTTACATATAATGGAAATTACTCTAAAAATAAAGTGATGTAGAAAAAAGGGAAGGAACTAAGAGTTTTACGGTATATTAATTAGTTGGTTGGTAGCTATGTATATACCCCACTTTAACCTCACTACATTGCATTACACGCTACATGTAGCCGTTTTCGTTTTCAGAAAGAATCTTACAGAGCGTTTTCCTTAATTTTGTGTTTGTATATTAATGTGTTTTATAGTAATTCTGGAAAAAAAAATTATGCAGATGCTATAAATTAAAATAGAAACAATGAAACAAGTAATAGACATTAGCCTGAAAAATAAATGAATACATTCATACCACACTTCTTTTTTTTTTTTTAATTAATTCTCAATAAATTGCTTGTAAATATTGACATACGTCGGCACGGCCAATTTTTTAAATACCACTATTTTTATATGGAAATCTCCAAACTAAAGAAGATAACTACACTGAGGGAAAAAATATACCGCCATCATCTAGAATGAATAAGCAATCTTTTTCTGAATCCTTAAACTCGAAATATGGATATCCGAGCTATGCATATAACAATGAAACGAATGAACTGAATGGACGAATTTCTAGTCTATACTTTTCTACATAGTGAAAGAATTCATTACATTTTGAATCCTTTATATTGTCATACCTCCAACAGCCTAATTAATATTCCGTAGTATTGTTAGTACCGCCCTTTTTCTCCCACCAATAAATTTTTAGAGTAATACAGAGTTCCCAACTTTTATAATTTATTCACGAGCATTTTTAGCCTCGCCTTCCTTTCGCATTAGAAATTTTGTAGATTATTTCTCTTTAATATGTGACAACGATTAAATAAGAAGAAAATCATCTTTCAAAATTTCCGGTATGAAAAAGAGGCGGGGCTAAAAATGCTTGTGAATAAATTATAAAAGTTAGGAGCTCTGGAGTAATATTCTCCAAATGCAATTGTGATTAAATAAGAAGAAAAATACTCGAAAAATATACTGGTGTGAAAAAGGAGGTGGGGGTAACAATACTTCGGAATATTAATTAGTATGTTGGAGGGTATGTATTGCTAGAGGTTCTCGCTTTGTTTTTTAGAATTGATTCATAATACTCATTATATCAATTACAGTTACTAAAACTCGCCTGTTGTGTTTTCATTTTTTTGAAGAGACTTTTAAAAAAATTGTCCCCGATAATATAGAAAATGCTTTAGAATTTTAATTGGGCTGTCTAGAACTCACAAGCAAAAGGAACTAGAATTTATAAGGATGATAGACCTGTTAACTATGCTAGTTTATCCGAAATGTTATTAGGCCCCGCCTTTTTTTCACACCAGAATAGTTGTAGAGTAATATTCAACAATATGTTCTCATGATTAAATAAGAAGACTATTGCTCTATAACTATTCTGACGTGAAAAAAAGGCGGGGCTTAATGCCATTACGGATAAACTAACATAGTTAGCAGGTCTAGGATGACATGGAACTATATGTTTTAGAGCTAAAATTACATCAGAGAATCATTTCGTCAGTTTTTCTCGATGTTAATCTGTTTTAGTGTACTGTAAGCGGTTACTAAATTTCTCCATTAAAAAATGTGGTATTCAAAAGGGAAATCGCGCCGATCTCAGTTTTGATTTAAGTAGGTATATTTTTATTTTCTAATTCACAAGGACAGTTTTAGTTTTCGTTTACATTAAAATTAGTAAAAAGCAGTGGCTTCGAGCCGATGATAGAAATCTTGAGCTGATGAAGCACATTATAATCTATAATATATGAAAAAAGTAATTATATCATTTACAATCAGCGTATTGTGTTACAGAAGGAAAAAAAGAAACCATGCAGCAGTTCATAACATTAAAATATTTTACACACTCACAAGTAAATAAATTTGAAAATAGATATATATATATATATATATGTATATATTAAAATTTAATCATCAAAAAGAGTATATTTCTTGTTTTAAGAAAAAAGAATGAATTCCATATAAAATTACAGACATTTATATTATATCACATATTGCACGTCAAATGTAATGTTGATAATTTCAGAATGATAAAGGAGATTCATTTCTAACCATTTAACTAGACGACTGCGAAAACATGTTATACAAGGTTTACGTGAAGAAGCATCCTGAAAATGAAGAAGCTATAAAATTTAATTTAACTTCATTTTCAGCCTTCCTGCTTCATCACATTTATTCATGAATCTAATAAATCTCTGAACCTTCAATAAAAATTACACTAGAAAATTTCGTTAAAAACGTTAAGACAATAAAATTCTGCAGATTGTTTTTGAATTGTCTGTTTGAAAAGTAATGAAACTGTGCTTGGAATATCCGAAAAGAAAAAAGATAAAAAAGAAATATTACATGTTCTCACCTTAGTTATTTTTTCTTAAGAAGCTGTGTACTGCAGTTAATATACGCTTACTACTATTGGAATATATTCTATGTGATTATTGGAATACCTTTCAAAGGACGATTTTTTATAGTGAAAAAAAAAAAAAAAAAAAAAAAGACTCAATTTTTAGTTTTGTGTGATTTGTTTACTTTATATTGATAGGAATTCAAAGTGTAAAACGTCTATAAGGCCATACTTGCCAACATACTAATTAATATTCCGTAGTATTGTTAGCTCCTCCTTCTTTTTCACACCGGTATTTTATTAGAGTATATTTTCTCTTATTTAATCGTAATTGCATTTGGAGAATATTACTCTAAAAATTTATTGGTGTGAGAAAAAGGGCGGGGCTAACAAGACTACGGAATATTAATTAGGATGTTGGCAAGTATAATAAGGCTTTTCTTTTTCTTTTTGAGAGATTTTTTAGTGAATAATTTATTATCAATTTTTGTTCTTTTTATTAATAATAGTAGTTATAATTAAAAAGAAAAAATGTCCACATGTATAGCCAAGTGCATCAAAAGACTAAGACTTAAACCATGGCTCGTAACGCAGGGATGGAACACGGGCGCAGAATTCATACTGGTATTTGTTTAAGAAATTTCTTTAACTACAGTATCGTTGATTTAAGAAGTAGAAAATTTTCTTACATTGATAGTGGTATGAATTCTGCGCCCGTGTTCCATCCCTGGTAACGATAAAATTTCGTAAACTTAGTCCAGTCAGGTAGATGGAGACCTTTTAGAGGTTCTTGAGACACAGTTCGTTAAAGGTTTTAGATAGTTACATAATGTTTGCCTCTTATTTCTTCTTTCAGTTTTAAGAAAAAGATAAATGACGTAGTATTATATATTTAATTTTTTAATCGCAGTTTCATTTGACCTTTTAGACAGAAGGTTCTCTAGACACTGCTAGTTAAAAGTTCTGGATAGTTTCATATTGTTGGTTTCTTATTTCTTATTTCAATTTTAAGAAAAAGCTAAATGACGTAGTTTTATATATTAAATTTTTTAATTGTAGCTTTATTTGTCCTTTTTTTAAGTACTTGAGATATGGCTCGTTAAAAAATTTGGATAGTTTCATAATGTTGGCCTCCTATTTCTTATTTCAGTTTTAATAAAAATATAAATGACGTAGTTTTATATATTTATTTCTTTTCCTGTTTTCGTCGTGTAGTCACAAAGTTGAATAAATAACTTTGTTACTTTTATTTCATACTGCTGTATTCAAGTGTACATTTTCTCGTCTACAATACGTCATTATGACACAGTTTATAGGCAAGCAGGAATTTAAAACTTCTTATATTTTAGCATTCACAATTGCATGAGCTAATACTCAAACTCATGTAATTGTGACATTGCAATGTTTGAGCTAATACTCAAAATCAGTCACTTTCTTTTTCTTTAATGTACAAAAAATGATCGATGAGTGACGCCTCAAGTTGAAACCTAGTCTATTCACTTCTGCATGCATGATTAAATTTCTAGTTGATTGCAGTATACCAACGTTGCCGTTGTCAACATTTTAATTTATTCCATAGCTGTGTTAGTCCCACCTTTATTTTGCACCACTTTATTTATAGAATAATTTTCTCCAATATAATATAACTATGATTAAATAATAAAAAATTACTCTTAAAGAAAAAGTGGTATGAAATAAAGGTGGGGCTAAGAAAGTTGCGGAATAAATTAAAATATTGGCAATTCTGGTATACCAACGTTCTTGCTTATTTCATTACTTTTCAAAAGACTTGACAATAAACTAATTTTCTTTTGATTAAATATAAATTCAATATTTGTGAAATATAAATTCAATATGATTGTAATTATCACTTTTTATTGACATCTCACTGACACTTGGTTCTCAAATTAAAGTTTGACATTTCTTACTGACAAATTTTATGGAATACCATAAACACAGGGTTGTCACCTTTAATAATTTAATCCGGAGCATTATTAGTACCCGCCTTTATTTTATACAACTTTTCCTGAAGTGTAATTTTTTCCTATCTCCACGTTGTTAAATACTGAAGAAAATTATCCTACAAATAAAGAGATGTGGAAAAAAAAAAGAAAGAAAGAAAACGGGATTAACAATGTTCCGGAAAAAAAAAAAAAAAAAAAAAAAAAATTAATAAATTTGGCAACTCTGTTATCATGTGTGTTTGCATTGATATGTAATAATGTGCAAGGTCTTATGAAATAAATTATTACTGAAACAAATCTTGCTATTTGCCGAGTAAAATATTTCTGGAAAAAAAAGAATGTTTTACAAAACTTTTAAAAATTAAAGATTTAAAAGGTGTTTTGCAAATATATATTTTTTTAATTAAACTAAAAAATGATCATTAAATAATAACAGAAAACTATGCATTAATATCCAACATAAGGAAAATAAAATTTCCATGTAAAGTGCAATCTGATATGTATGAAAAGGAGCTGCAATAATGTCATTTTTTATGAAATGCATGCCAGATCTAGTGTAGATGCTGGTAGCCTATTCCTTACCATAATTTTGATATGATTTTATCTTCTGTTAGAAAAGTATTATTATTATTATTATGGGTATGTGCATAGCTACCAACTTTTTAAATTTATTGCAGAATATTGTTAGTCCCGCCCTTTTCTCACACCGTAATCTTTGCAGAAAATTTCTCTTCAACATACAATTATGATTAACCCTTATCGCTCTTATGTCCCTTCTGAGGGGACATTAAAAAATCGAGCCGCGCCTTAAGGTGTTCCTCTGCAAATGAAATGTTATTTGTGTAAAACGTGGAACTATACGCTACCTTTCGGCTACCGGAAAATTTTAACAGAAAGATTAATTTTATTTAATGATAAAGTAAAATAAAACAAATTATTACAATTTTTCGGGAGCCAAAAGGTAGTAAGTTGGAAACTATACGTGTAACGTTTTAAAAAAACGCCAAAAAGCGTGTCGTACGGAAAATATGCCGAGCGCAAAGGGTTAAATACGAAGAAAATTACTGTAAAAATATCATGGTGGGAAAAGGGGGTGGGACTAACAACATTCCGGAATAAATTAAAAATGTTGGCAGCTATGTGTCACAGAATTTAAAACTTTGAGAACCATAAAATTAATTCAATTTATTTTAAAATGTTTTGTTATATATTGTATAAACTTTATTCAAAGTGAATAAAACATTGTTTTACTAGGACCACATTTTTCAAATTTCCATGAAGAGTGATTTTAATTTTAGCTAGAATATAAATGAAGACTATGCTTTTGAAATGTTAATTTTAAAATCATTTATAGAAGTACATTATTAATTTATATGCATTTATCTAAAAACTTGGGATATACTTTCACGAAATTAAAAACTATCACAAATTCAATTCATAATTTAAAAAATATTCTGACATTAAACTGAATAATTTTTTTACTATTCATCCTCTAAAATTTTAAAGCTATGTTAAAATGACTTTTTTAAAATTTTGACAGGGAAGTTGATGCACACCATACTTACAAATCGTTTATATGAGACAAAAAATATTAAAATCTATAAAATTTATGCTACATTTCAATAAGTAAACAAAATATAACATTATAAAGTTTTTCTTTAGGCAGATGTATATAATAGGCATGAAGTAAGACGCACCACAAAGTACGTCGAAGACACCTGAAAATAAGTATAACATCGTTATGCGAAAAGACACCGGTATGTTTGACAACAATTTTGTCAGTCACAATAAGTTTGAAACAGAAGCTGGTACATAATTGATACACATTTAGATAAAGTAAAAAAAAATAATTAAGTAGATCTCAGTATCATTTTTTACGTACAATATAAAACACTTCACAAGAAGCATACAATGAATAAATCATTTTAATCTTTCAGGGAAATCTTCATCTGTACTGTAACATTCTCATTAAAAATTAATAAATCGAAAAATAAATTCTATTTTTTCAAAATACAGTTCATTATTTTAGATTTAATTTTTTTTTTCTAAAAATAACTCATAGAATTAATTAAATAAATGAAAATTAATAATAAGAAAAAGAAAAAGATTTGATTTAGAAACGCAGAATAATTTCTTCGAGAAAACAAAAATCTGAGGTTCACTTCAAACAACAACCTAGAAAGTTTGAGCACAGTTCACAAACTTAAGATTTTTCTTGTATAAAAGGCTTTAATTTAGTAAATTCAGCCCATCCCCAGAATAATTCAAAAGATTTATGGTATATAAAGAGATAAAATATGTTGAACAAGACCGCTGATTTTAATTTTATTTTATTTTATTTTTTTTTTTTTGATGAAGTCATTGCTGCAATCTGGTATGTTTTTTCGCTACCGGAAATTTCAAAAAGAAATTTTTAATAACGTTTTTAGCAGTTTTCTGCGATTAAACATGATGAAATTTTCAGAAAGAAATAGTGATGTTAAAAAACCGTACAAGTTGGCACCTATGAGAAGTTAATAACTGTGCAGATATTTATGATTATTATACTGATATACATATTCTTAGATGCCAATTTGTACTTTTCTCTTCACACCACTATTTCTTTGTAAAAAGAAATTCACCATGTTTAATCGTAGAAAACTGCTAAAACAATTATTAAGTTTTCTATTAAAAATATCCGGTAGCCCCCAAAAAAGTACAAGTTGGCAGCTATGCATATTACAGCGAAAAAAAAAAGGGGGAGTAATAGAAAACGCGATAAATGCTGGAGTTGAAATTCTAACAATAAAAACACTTGATCTTGGAATGTTTTATCAAAAGTCAGTTTTTAAAAGAACTCTAAGTACACAGAAAAGAAATGCAATAAACGACAAATTTTTTTTCGAGAACCAATTAGATATAGGATAAAAAACAAAGTTAGCACTTAAACAGGTTATCGCTACAAACACACTAATCCAGAATTCATCCTAAAGTTATCCCTTTCATCCCCATTACATCCTAAAGATGTCTATTTCATCCTCAAGATGTCCTATAAATGTCCTGGAAAAAATATGTGTTTGTAGAGAAAGTGTTTTTTTTTTTTTTTTTACTTTTTAAGCATTTGTATAATATTTAAAGTTCAAGAAAGTAAAATACTGTTAAAAATTTGATAATGATTGCAGTAAAAAAGATAAAATAAATAAATAAATAAATGTGAAAATAGTAGAATATTAAAAATAATCTGTTTTTGCTACGCGTGTAAATTTAATAGATTTCCAATATTTCAGTCTTGTTCGAACATATAAAAAATAAATAAGTAAATAAAAGCTTCTGACCCTTTTCACAAATGCACCCAACTTTTTCCTATTTCCTACTACCATCCCCTCTGTTTGAATTCTTTCCTCCGTATTTAATGCGATCAAGCAAGGACTGCTTAGACCGCCTACGGAAGGCATGGACCTCACGGCACACTTCATGGAATACTTCAGCCACCTGATTCACATGTTCTGAAGCTGCAACTTCCACAAAAACTGCATCATTTTCCTTTGCAAAAGTCTCACCTGTAAAAAATAAATATTGATTTATTTAATGATTCCTAGAAATAAAGTTAAAAATAAAAGTTTTTAAATAAAATTGTATAGAATCTTTTTACTATCCAATATATATATGAACCAAATATTCAAATATTCAACATGTAAATAATTCTTTCACCAAAATATTTTAGAAAATACGCACACAATATATATATATATATATATATATACTGTAACATAGTAGAATTAAGGATAACAGTCGACTAAATGCCTCCGAAATCCTCAATAACCAAAAGTCTATATTGTCAATATATTTATAGCAATATTAAGTAACCTGTGACGTCTTTAACAAAGATATGAAAACAACTGACAAGTAATAGCTTTAATATAATATGAAACAATCACACAAACTTACCAAACAGTAGTCCTACAAAAAAGTTTTAAATTATCATAGGAAACAAGACTATTGAATGGGAGCGAACCCACAGTTAAATGACAAAGAACTATTTAAGACCAAAAATTTTTTGAAATGCGTTCAAACTGTGTAGGTTTATTATCAGAGAGAAGCCATCTCCACAATGAGCAAGCTGAAATTCAAGATTTCAAACTCTAGCTGCTATTAAAGCAAAGTAACTAGAGAGCTTGCCTATCTTGCATGTATAACAATTAATCAAGTGGAAAAGATCAAAACAGAGCCAATGAACAGTAATGATAATGTAAAAAAACCAAGCTACCTGGAGATTAACAAAATATTGTAAATCAGGAGATTAGTTGTTAGCTGCAATACATAAAAACATATATATATATGAATATACAGTGCGTATCGAAATGATAGGTCCACCCGCATTTTTCAAAATTTCGACGCTTAATTGAGAATAAGAATAACTTTTTTTGGTAGAGATAATTAATCAGTAATTGTTATAACTATTTATGTAGACATTTCTTAAAAATAAATAATTCCTTTTTATTTTATGCAAATTTTCATTTTCAGACCGTTTCGAAAAGATAGGTCCGCCTTCAGAAATTTTGCACCAATCACGTTTATTTCCAAAAAAATTGCATAAATATCGTTGCTTAGTCCTGCTGCGGGATTATGCTGGCTGCTGTGGAGGTATTTAAGCAGATTTGAACATCACGTTGTAATCAAACGAAATGGGTCGCCGTTGCAGTCTTCCGCTGATTGAGCAGGGAAAAATTGATGCATTTAAAACGTGTGGAAAATCGAATAGAGAAATAGGTAAACTTTTAAACAGATCACATAATGTTGTAAACAATTATTTGTGACTTAGAAATGCTTATGGTAGTAAAAAATCATCTGGTCGCCCATCAAAAGTCACACCCCGACAAAGAAGGACTATCGTAAAGGAGTTAAAATCTGGAAATATGAGCTTATCCACTGTGGCCAGACAACAAAACCCTCCAATATCAAAATCTACAGTCCATAGAGCGGTAAAGAAGTTCGGCAATATAGTTTACGTGAAGAGGAAAGCAGCTCCGAAATTGACTAAAGAGCACAAAGAAAAGAGATTGAAATTCGGACATGAAGTGATGTCCTGGAAACAAGATTGGCATCGTGTGATATTCAGTGATGAAAAGAAATTCATCCTGGATGGTCCAGATGGCTGGCACTACTACTGGCACGATCTGCGTAACGATAGACATATATTCTCAAAGAGGCAAGCTGGTGGTGGTTCCATTATGGTATGGGCCGGATTCGGAGGTGCAGGAAAAACTGATATAGCATTTGTAGACAATCGTTTGAATGCTGCAGGCTATCAACAGCTGCTTGAACAATATTTTCTTCCACAAGCAGAGCACATTGGGAGCCCATTCTTCATGTTCCAACAGGACAATGCTCCTGTGCATACTGCAAAGTCCAATTTCGAACGGTTTCTGTATAATGGTGTACATGTTATCGATTGGCCACCTTGCAGCCCCGACCTGAATTCGATAGAAAACATGTGGGGTATACTCGCAAGAGCGGTGTATGCAGGCGGAAGGTAGTACAACAGTACTGCAGACTTGAAAAAGTCTATTTCCTCCGAATGGTCAAAAATCGAGAAAAAGTGTTCACAAAATCTTGTAGAATCCATGCCGAATAGGATTTATGAGCTTATTCTGAAACAAGGTGGAAAAATTTCTTATTAATTCAATATTAATTTGATGCTTGGTTCACTGGACCTATATTTTTGAAACAGCTTTTTCGTGTAATTTTTGTTTTCCTTATTATTCCTACTAGTATATAACCCCGTCAAAAATGACGGAATGTGAACGATAAATCTTGAAAACAATGTTTAGATCATGATGGTTACCACGTGATCATTTAAATGTATTTTCCATTTTTGTTTATAAATCAAATGTGTTTCGATATTTTATAATTTTCGTTCTGAAATTAAAAAAATTCTACCCGATGAATAAATATGAATGACAACAAAAAACTGCTGGTTGACAAAAAATATAGGTCCGACAACACAACAGCAACAACACATCTCAGTGTTCCATTAAGTGCTCTATACGCAAGCGAAGTGTGACGCCACTGACCGTCCGTGGATGCAAGAAAATGATTTTCTATGTTATTCGCCCATTGGATTTTTTGTAAAAAATTATTAAAAATCGAGGAAAATTATTTCCCGATTTTAATCCCCCCTATTTCCCACACAACACAAAATATCTAAAAGACGTCTATTTAACATCGAAATGCATCTATAACATCCAGAACGTCTTTTAGATGTCTATAGCATTAAAGAAAAAGATGTCTATTAGACATCACTCTTTTAGATATCTATTAGATATATATAACCTCTAAAATACATCTTATAGTTATCACTGTTTCGATGTCTAATGGATGTACACTTTTCGACATCTAATGGACATACTTTCTTCGACATCTAATGGAATTTTGAATAATACGTATTATGCTCCTCTTATAGAGCATCCCCATGGACTTGGGAATAGATGAACGATGTCTTAACCGAGACCGTAACTGTGTAACCAAACAAAATCTGGTTTGTTGTTTGTTTTGATCGAGGCCTCGTTTTGATATTTGATATATTTCTCTACTTTTTTTATAAATGTGTGATTCTTACGTGTAAGTTTTAAGCCCTCTGCCTAATCAAAAGGTGAGTTATGAATTTCATCGTTCACGTATTTATTTTTTTCTTTCATTCTCTGTATGATAAGGCAAAACATGTTACAGAGGTATTTGCATTCCGGATTTTTTTTCCGCACAGAATATTTTAACAGCAGTATTTCTGGTATTTTTCTGATAATCTGCAGCTATTACATGTTATAAAAGTTAAACTATGGAAATACTGATTGAAAAATTACCGGAGTGCAAATACTGTTTTCATGCTGTTACAGAAATTATTACTTGCTTATTGTTTTTTCAATGTTATTATTTATGTCGAAAGTGTAGATTTCTTCAACAGGTTAGTTAAAATTTAAGATTGATTTGCGTATTTGTAAGTCTTAAGAGAGGGAAATAAAAAAAATCGCTAAGTGTCAAACAACTCAAATTAAAAAAATTCCAGTTAAATTTTTGTTAGAAAGGGTTGCTTGTTTATTTTATTCCACTTCATTTATTTGTCAAGTGTTAACCCTGGTTTGATGTGTCACTCTACAGCTATTTTTTGTTAGATTTAGGCTCATTTGACAGGCCTGTGGCGTAGAGTAAATTCTGAACAGTTATGAATGCCTTAACCAGGATTTGAACCGTCCCTGGCAATCAGGTAGGCCTAAAATAAGAATACAATATATTGATAAATTACAATTTTTTTTTCTTTTCCCTATTAAGAATGTTGTCACACAATAAAGATTGCATTTACACATGTTTTGGCCAGGTATTTGAATACATAAATATATAACAAAATGCATTAGTGACCAGCAGTTAATACATAAGTACCAGAAATTTACACTGATTTGAATTTAAAAGCCAAGTGAATTAGGACTGAAAATTTAAATGATTGAGTCAGATCATTTTTGTGACTCATACTTTTTCTTTTAAATGTATTAATCCATTTTCAAAATGTCAAAGGCATGATTGTCATTGAAAAAGTTCAGATGCATGAATTCTCTTTTAATAATGATGAAACTAATAATTTTATGAAAATATATTGAAAAATTTAATATAGTCTTCTGATAAAGTTACGGAACCATTACATCAATCTTGCTTGCAACTAAAAATAATCCTAACAGATCTGATTTATGGGTAACTAATACTGAAATTGCATACATTCTGAGGGAGTAGAGCGAACGAAATGCAAACAACATTTTGACAACTCTAAATAATGTACTTTGTATTTGTAAGTGGTTTAATGAAAAGAATAATTAAATATTCGATGAATTTGCCTTAAAATGATTTTTGTTTACTTTTTACTTTATTCATAATTGGAAAATTTTAAATTCTATTTTTAAAAATATATTAAACAGTTATTTATTTATTTAATTTTTTAAATCTGGTTTTTATTAATAAAATAGCTTGTAGTTTTTATTAAAACATTTAATGTAATAAATATTTTGCAACTTTCAAATATTAGCTTAAACTCAAACTTGGATCATAGTTGTGCTGATGATGGCTGTGACTGACAGCCAAAATATATTTGCACAAACCAAAAGGAATTTTTATAAAATTTGCCTTTTCAAATTTTCATGTACATATGTTAAATTGCGCTAGTTAATTTTCCATTTATTCTTGCAATTTTTATGTATATTTTAATAATAAATAAAATTTTGATTTATCATCAAAAGCCAATGTAATATAAAATCATTAGAAAATTGGGTATTTTTCTCTATTTAAATAAACTAGCACTTTTTGCCCATATGCAGTAGACTTTCGGTGTCTCATTTATGCAGATAGACTAGTAATTTTGTTCTGAAATTTTACTTTATGCTAGCACAACCCTTACAAATATAATTTTTTGCAAATTAAAAAATACAAATGAACCTTATTGTAAATAAAAAAATTAGCCTTTAATAAACAAACTGTCGCATATTTATATTATTAAGATTTAAAAGGGGAATAAAAGGTTATTTAAAGTGAAATTAATAAAAAAAAATCTGGAGTGACTCCACTCGACTTTCCGAACATTGAGTAACTAACAGTTTTGTAGATAAAATAAAGAAAGAGGTGTTGCTAAACAAACAAAAAAGAGAAAACCATAACAGAGTGTTCGAGTATTTTTCTCCATATATCACACGATGTTTTATTTAACGCTACTGAACTTTGAGCCCTTAGATCATAAGGATAAAGAATTTTTCGTTGTGTCCCTGTAAAAATCTATAAATGCTAGATTCACCAAAATGCTTATAGTTAGTGCAACAGTGATTTATAATATTCATACAAATTTTCAGCTCAATTGAATAAGGCGTTTACATGCTATCGCTGGTCTCATAGGAAATAAAGATTAAGAATTTTTCTTTGTGTCCCTGTAAAAAAACTGTAAGTGCTAGATTCACCAAAATCTATACAGTTGGTTCAAATGTGACCTATAACATGTGTACAAATTCTTTGCTGAGATTAATAAGGCGTTTAGACGCTATCACACTTTTAAAAATTTGGCAAAGAATTTTTCTTTGTGTCCCTGTAAAAAAACTATAAGTGCTAGATTCTCCAAAATCTATACGGATTGAGTATCTGTGACCTATAATATGTGTATAAAGTTTTTTCTCAATTGAATAAGGCGTTTAGATGCTATCGCACTTTTAAGATTTTGGTCCCTTGGCCATAATGATAAAGAATTTTTCTTTGTGTCCCTGTAAAAAAACTATAAGTGCTACTTTCACCAAAACCTATAGGGTTCGTACTATGGTGACTTACAATATACGTACCAACTTTCAGCTTATTCGAACAAAGCGTTTAGACGCTAGCGTGTTCACTCACAGACATACACACATACATACACACATACATACACACACACATACATACATCATCGTAAAAATAGTGAAAACGGACTCGTTGGACCTCGAAACGTATAGAAACATCAAAATCTCGAATTTGGATTTTTGACATGATTACAATACTTTCCTCACTATAGTGTTCGGAAAGTAAAAATTACAGTGAATAGGTGATAATAGCAATTATATAACACTTACTATTGTTATAATCGTTACATACTATTTTGTCGCAGATTTACAGGCAATTTTAGAATAAAGTAAAAAAAAAATATGTGTTCAATGCTCTGGTGACCCACTAGAATTAATTTTTGCTAGTCCGTTGAATATTTTTGTGGTCCTGGACCAGCAAACCACTGTTAGTTTCAGGCTCTGATAAGCAAACAATTTTTTTATCTCCTTTTCTTTCCTCTGCCATTTTTAAATATGGATGTTGAAGTACTTTACTATTCAAGTTTTTTGGTTATTTGGAAATTAGTACAGTCAAACCTCGTTAACGTTGTCATCAGTAGTTTATGCTGTCAGTAACTAATCTTCATATAACTAAACTAATCTTCATTTTCATGGGGTTTGTGGAATCTGTTCAATGTTAACAGTGTTCACGTTAATGAGGTTCGACTGTATTTTCCTAAATTTTTTCTTTTAGCTTTTTTTTGCTGTACTGTCATTTGAAGAAAGCTCGTCAAGCAAACATTATTGGCAAGAACAATACATTAATGGATTAAAAGTCAATTCGTAACTTAGATTTATTTATTTTCAAATTTAAAGTTAATTTATATCCATTATTATGGATTTGATAAGATAAGTGTTATATTTGTTATGGAACGATACTTTTAAAATAAAGTTCACATTCTTTTAAAAAAAGGGCAGGGCGGATTTATCGAAAAGGGCACCTACTGATAGACGAAAGAGTACTTTCTTTCCCACTCACTAAATGGTTTATAAAATGTACAGTCCACAAAATAAACAATATGAAATAAACACAAATGAAAAGAGAATACCCATCTACCTCATCACCCAATTAGCAGAGAAACACAGCAGGTACTATCCTTCTTGGATTCATGTTTATATATTATTTTAATTATTTATTAAAAGTGTAAGCTTAGAAGCCATTTAAACATGTAAATATGCAGCGGTGTTAAAATTTATATTTCCAACGAATACACAATTTTGACTTCTAGATTCTAGAGAAAATTTTACAATCAGATTCTAAATTTGAAGTAATTCAGTAGGGATGAAACGGATATCCGGTAACTATCCGGTATCCGGCCTATCCGGCTGAGTTTTAAATATCCGATTATCTCTATGTTAATCAATGAAATCCGCGCTTTTTTACAAAGACGATATCCAATGTACGCTTTACCGAAATATGGAATAAATCATTTTACCGCTAATTTTTTAAAATTATGTAATAGCAAGTAATTGCTAATATAGACTATTATTTTACCGCTAATTGTTAAATTTTGTATGTTTTTAAAAAATAAATGCCGAAATATGAGATTATTTCTCAAAAAAATTATAGAATGCTTTTTTTATGCATGATTGCAGAAATACGCAATACGAAAGTTCATCTACAATACAGAATTGTTTCGCCGATAAAATTTACTTTTAATTGTTTAAATTATGTGCTGAAATAAACCATTAATTCACTGTTTTGTATAACTACAAAACAACATAATATTCTTGCAGTGAGTTATCAAAATTCATCGTTTTATGTCTTATTAACAAAATTTACCTATTTGCTCAAATAAGCAATTGTTTCTCTTTTTCACTAAATAAAAATATAAGCAACAATTTTCGCTGCTATAATCGACTAAATTCTTGCTATTTCTGAAAATTGATGTCACAAATGTTAAATACATATGTTGAGTAAAAAATCAGAGAGATTTCTGCCTTTTTTTGGCGTATGTTTGCTGATACATAATTTTTGCATCTGATTACCGAAATATTCGCAATTTTCTTGTCCGAATATCCAGAAAAAACTTTTGTGAAAGGTCTGTTTTATGTTAGCTGATTTCTTTTTAAGTAAGCTAGTTTTTGCAAAATTGAGGAAATAATAATCATAAAATGCCGATTTTATGTGAAATATATTGTGCTTCAGCACAAAATGCGAAATATGCAGAATACTTGAAATTCTGCATAAGAGAATTGGATGCCAATTTCATTACTTTCACATAATTTCCGTGATTCTTTATTTCATTATATTATTTCCGTAATGATAATAGTCATTTCTACTCTTGGATATGCACAAAAGATCCCCAATACGCAGGCTTCGAGCAACGCCGTGAACAAAAACATCAGTGGAAACCACGGCTAACGATTTTTTTTTTTTCGCCGATCACGCGAAGATACAGACCGATGACGCATAGATCTCACCCATAAGTGACTTCTTATGCAATTTTCAGATCGCATTCGGACAAAGGTTAGCAAAGTTTGATTTTGCATAAGATAAAAATCTATTATAAGTGTCTATTATATTCTCAGCATATTCTCTATATCTATTATATTCTCTATATCTATTATATTCTCAGCAAAAACACTAAAATATCTAAAAAATAGCGATATAGCATATAGGAAAATACAGGGCACAATTTCAATTGAAAAAATGTGAAGGGTGCATTTTCACTTGAAAAAAAGGGACAGGACACATTTTTTACTTCAAAAAAGGGCAGGGCGAATCGGTGCTAAAACAAAAAAGGGCAGGGTGCAGCGCCCTTTGAAAAATGCATAACATGAACACTATTTTAAAAGTTAGCTTTAAGTAAAGTTTCGGAAAATTTACTTCTTAAAATAAAAAAGATAGAAAAAAAAGTAAACAGGTGTGTTTTTTAAATTTTCTTATTATTACTCAAAGTGTTTTGAAACAATTACTTTTTCCTAGGGGCTTAGTGACTGGCATTGGTTGTATCATTTTTTGGCCACTTTATCGCCTGCGCAGGTGAAATCGAAAAATACAGTTAGTTTTAGTAGTTGCGAAAGATTCTCGATGACATCTTTCAAAGAAAGCTTCCCCCCTTAAATAAAACACACACACACACATACACTAAGATGACTGGTGAGTGTGAGGGGGGGGGGGGTTAAATTATGACGTCGCTGAGAAATTTTTTTTGAAGAAATATTATTGTTGTAGTGCTGACTCTGCAATAAAAGTGCCGCCAGAGGGTATTCAATAAAAGGGCATAATTTGCAGTCTTCTATGTTGCGATTTTTGTGTGTGACAAAAGTAAATTACAAATTTTTACGTGTATGTATGCAGGCTATATGCATTTGTTCTTCTAGGAATACTGTAAAACTATTACTAGAAGGTTGTATGTCGGGAAGAAAAGTATCTAAAAGATTTCTAAAAATATTTAAAGTATTAGAAAAAGTCACTTAGTACTAAAATGCTTTTAAAAGAGCCACTGGTTGCTGAATTGGGTTTAAAAATGGCCACCGGATGCTAAAATATGTTTAAAAGGACTGCTGAGTAGTACACCCTGCCAAATTAGCCTAGAATCAGCACTATGTTATGTTGTTGTATACAATTATATGCAAAATGCAGATTACATGCCTTTCATAAAACTTTGAAGTTAGCAAAGTTGTAGTATTCTGTTCTGTACTGTATTCAAATACTGGAATTCATTATAGATATAATTCAGTATTTATTCAATAATGCTTTGTTTTATTTTTTCAGAGAAACTAAACCCGAATCTTTCAGTGAGTAAAGAAATACCAGTAATGATTTGCAGGAATATTTGGTAAGTACGCTTTTTATTAAAATATGAATTTTGTTTAATATATTTTTTATTAGTATAATGTGAAAATAATTTAGGTATAAAGTTTTAGTTTAACATATTGAGTACCATATCAGCCTTTGGTGGCTGACACTGAACTATCAGTTTAGGCCATGTCAAACACCAGTGGCTGACAGTGTCAAATATATAAAGTCGAGTCAACCACCAGTGACTGATAAGTATAAAATATGATATAAATCTAAAAATTTACATTGTTTTAAGTAATTACTGAAAATTTATTTCAAATTTACTTAATTTTTATTTACTGCAAAATGTCATTAAAGCATTTTAATGGATTTGATTGAAACACAATAAACATAACATGCTTCTAAGCAGCGAATGGGGCCTAACAAGTATTTCCGTAAGAATTTGTGTGGCGCTCAATGTGTTAAGGCGAAAATTGCATGTTTTTAAGTTATCAATTTACTAAGAAACATTTTAGGGAACAATTTAAGAAAAAAAAAATGGATTTTTATAATCTAAATTAGCTTTATTGGGGAAATTGTTAAATAAAGATATTATTTTAAGTCGATTTACTTTTTTTTTACTCTTGTGTAAGGAAGGATAATTCTTAATTTATACTAATTACAAATTCAGCAATAAAGATTTTTTTTTTTCATTAATTTTTTTTTCTTTCTTTCTTTAAAAATTAAAAAATCTTGTAATAAAAATTTGTTAAAAAGAAATCATTTTCCAATATTTCATTCATACACCGTTTAAACAAATTTTAAACATATATAAAATTGAAGAAATATTGTGACCATGCAAACAGGTTTTAACCTGGCAAAAAAATTACTTTAGCATTTTAGCGAAAATAGGCAAGCAGTATTTTAGCTTTTTCGAAAGTTAATTAATTCTTTGGATACCATTGATTTCCTTTACTTAGCTTTGTTATCCTCAGTTTTGTTTTCTACTCCTTTTGTTCATTGATGATTTTAACCAAGCATCTATATTTGTGACTTAAAAAGTATGAATCAGGGAAACTGTGTTTCGATTTTATCAATAGAAAAAAAAAGGTATTCATATCATGTGTGTAAAATGAAAAAGCAATTTAAAAATCAAGTAAAGTGTAGTGGTAGATAATCGTGAAATGCTAGTGCTAAAAATGCTTCTATGAAGCAAATTCTGAATTCTAACATACTTTTAAATATTTTTGCATTTAAATTCAATCATTGAAAATTAAAAGTAAATCCAAATTACTATATAAATAAGGATTCCCAAAAATTTCAGTCCTTTCGTAGTTTTTGCCTGCAAATATTACAAAGAAAAAAAAGAAAAAATCTGAATTATTATATAGATATTTTATACAGTTATCCAGTTTTAGCATTTTAGCGAAATTCTGACCGACTTGTTTTAGCAAAATATGATACCTTTTAGCAAAATGCTAAAAAAACTAATAGCAGTTTAAACCCTGCATGCAAACATCATTAATGATAATTTGACATTGTTTTTTAATTTTATTCATTTTTGTGATGGGTGAGTAGCATTAAAAAGCATCTTAAACAATTTCTTTTATAAATAAATTAAAAAAAAAAAAAAAAAAAGGTAAAATGTACGCTTTACCGTATATACCATTGCAATAATTCAGTTATTATAATATATGTGCAGGCAATGTTTTTTTAATATGAAGATATAAATTATAATGTCACATGAATTAATAAGGCTAAGCTTTACTATATGGCACCCATTGCTTATTGCCGTTGTTTTGATCACGTGATATGATGATGATTCGAGACCCGAATCAGAGTATCGATACTTTTAGTTCCCCATCATACTATAGGTATGAAGAACTTAGGTAATCGTGAAAATTTTCGACCTTGGTTTTTTTACTTTTCTATACGTTTTCAGGTGTGAGGAATCCAAAAATGACAAAATTTCTATGGTGTCTGTCTGTAGGGTGTCTGTTAGTGTGTTAGTCTGTTAGTTTGTTAGTCTGTGTACACGATATCTCAAGAACAAATTGTCGCAGAGAGGTCAGATCAGTTTTAAAATATTACTTTCGACACTGCAAGAACCCTATTCATTTGCAACATTCGAATTTAAAAACTTCGTAAGTTATTAGAAATTTACGATTTTCTTAACATGGGAGAATAGGACAAAAATTCACTTAAATGTGCATTAAATGGAAACTTTTTACTGTAAAAATGTCAGACCAGTTTTAAAATATCTGTTTTGATGCCGGAATGAACATAAGCAACTATAAATATGCTACTTTGAAAATTTCGCAAGTTATTGGAAATTTACGAATTTCTTAACATAGCAGTATAGGGCAAAATTTCACATAAACGTCAGTTTTGAAAGATATTTTCATTGTAAAGATGTCAGACTTCTTTTGAAATATTATTTAGGACACTGGCATGAATATTAATGACTATGAATTATATACTATCTACATATGCTGTTTTAAATAAAGATATCACTCCTTCAATACAAAATAATCTTAATAAAATGATCAGTGAATTAGAGAAAAATAATCAAATAGATAATGTTACAGCTAAATCTTTAAGATGTTATATTGGTATGGCTCCCAATTTTTATGGGTAGCCAAAATTACATAAACCTGATATTCCATTTAGACCTATAATTGATTACTCCCGTTCCCCTCTTTCAAACCTTGCTAGATTTATTTCGTCATTGCTTAAACCTCTTACTTTAAATTCACCCTTTAGTTTAAATTCTTCTTTTCAGTTTGTTTCTGAATTAAGAAATTTTAATGCCCCCCCAAACTGTATAATGATTTCTTTAGATGTTGTTTCTCTTTTTACTTCCATCCCTATTGAATTTGCTTGTGATATTATAAGAAAAAATTATCCTAATGATAGTACTCATTCTATTCTTAATATTGAATCAATTCTTAAATTAGTTTTTTTCTGCTTATCTTGTAATTGCTTCAAGTTTAATGATTTATACTATAAACAAATTCGTGGCACGCCTATGGGCTCACCTGCTAGTGTTTGCATAGCAGAAATAGTTATGCAATTTTTGGAAAATAAAATAAATGATAGTTTAAATGATAAAATTCCTTTTTGGCGAAGATACGTAGATGACATTTTTTTATTAATTGAAGAAAAACATATAAATGAAGTCGTTACTTTTTCTAATTCGTTATGCCCAGAAATTCAATTCACTTTGGAAATAGAACAGAATAACAGTTTGCCTTTTCTTGATGTTCTCGTTGAACGCATTTCGAATTCACCTAGCATTTTTCAAACGTTTATCGTAAGGCCACATTTACAGGTCAATATCTAAATTTTCATTCCGCTAATCCTAATTCGCATAAAATTGCAGTCTTCCGAACTTTGGTCAATAGAGCTCTTCGGTTATGCAGTAACGAGACACTTTTTAAGTTGGAAATTAAAAAAAAATTCCAGGATTTAATAAATAACGATTACCCTCTTAATTGGTTAAAACGAATTTATCGTGAAAACATTATCAGCTTCCCCCTCCTGCAAATTCCCCCTCTACTCCAATGAAAATGAAAAATTCACTTATTAATAAAAACAGTTATATTTCTATGCCATATTTTGGTTTTCCTTCAGAATTTATTTCTAAATTACTTAAACAACATAATATTTATACTGTTTTCCGGCCAATTAAACAATTAAAAAACGTCCTTTTCAACTTTAAACCCATAACCCCTTCTCTGGATTTAACTGGTGTAATATATTTAATTCCTTGTAAAAATTGCAAATCTGTTCATATAGGTGAAACTGGCCGTACAGCAAAAATTAGACTACAAGAACACAGACGATCTTTTAAAAATTGCAACCAAAATTCTAAAATTGTAAACCATTCAATAGAAACCGATCATATTCCTAACTTCGATAAATTAAAAATTTTAAATTCTGGTGTTTATAATTATAAATCGCGTATTTTCCTTGAGAGCTGGCACAGCAAGCATCTCCACAATATCAATGAAGCATGCGCACTGGCTCCTCAATATTCTGTACTCCTTAAAATTCCTTGAGTGTTCATGTCCTGTTTGCATATTGTGTTGTAATTACTGATGAGGAAACCCGGACGGGTTTCGAAACGTCTGATTTTAATTGTTTTTATACGTAATTTTTGTTTTTTAGTTGTATTTTAACTTAAAAAATTTTTGTCTCATAAATAAAACGTGTTTGCTTTCAATTGTTAAAGATCGTTTATATCTTCTCTTCTACTTTTTTTAAAGCCGCCACGGTATATGTAAGTAAGATTAATTCTAGATTTTACTATTTTTAAATGATTTTACAAAGTTTAAAACAAAATTTTTTCAGTGTATTTTTATATATTTTTTAATAAATTTACGAAGAAAAAAAAGAGTAGGGCATAATAGTCATTGCTTCAGTACAGATTTTTTTCATGCATTGTGATTTAATTAGGTGCATTCAGTGATTATTTATTTATTTATAATGCTTGCGTAGTGATCTACCATCGGAATACTCACCGTTACAGTATATATTTCATGCATTTTCTGATTCATGCTCCTCGAAATAGGGGTGTCCAGTGATGTTTGTTTTTGGTTTTAATTCTCGCGAAGCGAGCAAACAGCAGAAAACATAGTGACCGCGGCTCCATGAATTTTCATGCTTTTACTGATTCATGCTCCACGAATTAGGGGCGTCCAGTGATGTTTTTTATGGTTTTAATGCTCGCGAAGCGAGCAAACAGCAGAAAACATAGTGACCGCGGCTCCATGAATTTTCATGCTTTTACGAACGAAGAAGAAACAAGAAATAAACAAACCGCCCAACATTAGTTTTCAAGTCATTTCCGAGCTTTGATGATGGCCCCGACTGGTGTGCCGAAATATATAGAGAAAAGCTTGGAACATTTAAGGATTTTAATAAGGTATTTAATTAATAAGTGAAGTAATTCCAGTTTGTATGTGACATGGAACCGCTTGTTCTTCAGGACAAAGTTTTTACGAGGTCAGAAGAAACATTTTACAACGATGAAAGCGGGAAAACAACTTCTTGAAGTACAATATATGCAGGTTTAGTTAAGATTATTTAAATACAATTTGTGCAGGGACTATTGAAATAAAATTATCAATGTGACCCTATTTGTTCTCTACAACAAATTTTTATTCTTTTGATTTGAAAAATTTAATCGAAGATAACCAAAATATAAAAAATATACAAAATCTTTTCACATGTTTGCTAGTTTGAATTCCTAAATATGTAAAGAGAAAATAATTTTGTTTACTGTTAAGTATATATTCTAGGATTTATTCCTAATAATGCATGTTATTTATCTTTTTTTTTTTTATTGTGATTATTATCGATGCTGTTCTGTTTGGGTCTTTCCAGGAGGACCTATACTCTTCCCCCCTTCTGGTTCTCTATTTCCTTAGGGTTAATGGTCTAATGGATCTTGTCTGACTTCGTCAGAGTGTTGGAGGATAAGCCACAACACAATACAATAAATGCTGTTCGAAAAAATTGTTTTTTTTTTTTTTCAATGCTAGTGTCAGTGATATTGAAAGCTTTATAAAAGATTGTCTGTACCATGCAAAAGCTCGCTTGAAATAAGATTTTTCTAAATAAAGATTTTATTTTTTCTACATCATTCTCTTTTAATGTTTCATTTTGTTGATGTGTATCCACATAGCTGTAGGAAAGAAGAAAAAAAAAAAAAAAAGAAAATCAGCAAAAATACACACCACATACATATAAATGCATATACAATGAATGAATAGATGTATATTCATACTCCTGCATGTAATTTTATAAAAAGAAATTGCATTCATCATTTACTTTTTAAACTGCGAAATTAGAAATAGGGTTGCAATGATGAATGATGCATTTGAATAAGACTTAGTTAAAAGAAATCAAACAGTATATAGTGCTTGGAAAAAGAGAGTGCAAATTATAAAATAAATTTTGAGGATTGAAATTGTCGAAAATTTTTGTTTCTATGTTTGTGTTGAGCTCTATCTTCAAAATTGGTTATTTAACCTTTAAAGAGACGATTTTTATAAGAGTAGATTTATTAATGTGAAATTATTTAAATGTCTGTTCTATCACTTTTATTTTTATTTTTTTCTGTAAACAGCTATAATAAAGATTTTAAATGCATTTTACCTATAAATATGCATAAAAACATTTAAATAGATGTATTATTTGCCAGAAAGATGAAAATTATGATCAACTTTATGTATGAAGGTGGGGAAAATTATACAGAAAGTACGGGAGTGTAATGTATTTTTAATTTAAAAAATAATTGCATGTTTAAATTTCATTGAACATTTTAACCAGCATTTTTGTTACAGAAGCTTGAGCTTCTCCATAACATTCCTCTCTCTTATTTATATAACTACCATACAGAATAACTATTTTGGATAATTTAATGATTTTTTAACCTAGTTAAATAAAAAAAAATTAGTGAAAATTTACTCTCAGTTCTGAACTTTAAAAGAAAACATGCGTTAGCTGCAATCTATGTTAGCTTTAAAGCAATCTTTTGTTAATTTAAATTAATAGCACACTAAGCAAACAGTTAATACAAAATACATGCATTTTATGATGATCCTCAGAAGCAGAATCATTGTACAATTTATACAAAAAGCCAGTGATATTTTGTATTAACTACTTACCATGATTTTAAATTAACAAAAACTGCCCTAAAGCTAAGATATTGATAGAATAAACACAGGCCAACATGAACTGGATGTCGAAATGTTCTGAAAAAGTGCATTTCAAACTAATTCATCCGTCACTTCATTTTAGTTAATTACGGGAATTTATCAATGATATGCAATTTAGGACTCTCAGAAGTCAAAGCCCATGTTAGTTTATCGAAAAATTATCTTATACACTATTTTAGTATTATAATTTTTAGTTTAAAAATGTGAAAATTTAAGTGCATCTCCAAACTGAAATATAAAATATTTAAAGTACTAATTTAATAAAAAGCACTACAGAACTTGCATTTAGTACAAAACTTTGAATAACACCATAAAATGATAGAACACTCAACACTTGTTACGAGTTCTTTCATTTTATGGTATTTATCTAAATTTTTGTTCTTATTACTAATTTAATGGTTGTGAATTTTCTGAATATGAAGTCATAAAAAAAAAAAAAAAAAATACAGATACATAACTCAAACAAATGCCAGTAGGAAGTTTAAACTCAGTAATATAGATTTAATCTTTAACCACGTTTCTTGCGACCATGGAAGCCTCTGCACATGGGCTGACTGAACGAGTCCACTGTTAAAATAGGGGAGATAATTTTTTCGTTGAGAGAAAATAAGCGATAAGGGAACACCGCGAACCGAATGATTGGATGTTTACTAAATTCCAACCTGTCAATCAACTTTTCACCCCTCAAAGATTTTGGACTCGTCCTCACTGTTAGGCGTAGGAAACGTGGTTGCACTGTAGGTGTAGATTAAAGTATTCACACTGACAGACTTTCTGTTATTAATTTTTGAGTTATAAAAAAGAGACCAACTGCTAAAAGCCTGATTTTTTGGATTCAAGGATTTCAAAACATGTAAGTGTCAAAAACTCAGTTTCAAAAATTTGATCCCAACATTTTCTCTTTATATATTGGTAAGAGAACACAGTATTTAAAACTTTAAATTAGGTAAAAATACCGATCTGGTGGGGAAAAAAAAAAAAAAAAAAAGTGCACATAAAACAAAATATTTAATTACGTTATTGAAATTACTGTCAATAATTAATAACTATCAATATATTTATATTTTAAAGCTCTAATGTTGTTAATTTTATTATACATATGTAAGTATATATTTCATTATATTGAAAAATAACATCAACTTGGCATTTCCATTTAAAAATTACAGTGATAATACCAGATTTCAAGTACTTTTTATCTAGTTTTCTCAAAAAAGTAAAAGTCTGAGTTAAGATTTTCAGGTACTTCCAGTGGAATATATAATTTTATTGTGCGTCAAAAATATCCATAAGAAGTACCTAAATATCTAAAAGTTATGAATGTTTGAAGGTCTTAAAGACGTACAGGTGTTGGACAAAATAATGTGGACACTTGTGCTTTTTTACGTTTTCTCGAATGGCTTGAAAAATACTTGACGTGTTGTTCTTGAATTTTGGGAATAAGGAAAACATGTCTTTCCTCACGAAGGCCCTTAGGGGATGAACAACAAATCCAATAAAATAAAAAGTATTTGTGATAACCCTGTATGTGTAAAAGTTTCAATTGATCTGCAAGTTTTAGATATGGTTATAAATATTATATTTTATACGTGTTCAGAGTTTTGTGAGGATTCTTGAATATTTAAGGAGTTATTGTATTAAAAAATGCAAAAATTTTCGCAAGTTTTTACTAACTCCAAAGGTTTCACTTCGAATTTCATGAAACTTTCAGAAAACATAACTATATATGCCTAAATCAATATACTATAATTTAAAACTAATATATTTAATATTCAAAAAGATATGGACAGTTTTAGTAAATAATTTATTACTGTGCATGTGCGGACTACAGCAAAAAAAAAAAACATCGACAGAGTTTGATATCCAACTGTATAGAGCACTTCATAAAAAACATCCTTTTGAATATCACAAAAATTCATAGGTATTATTGGTGATTAAATAAGTTGTTTTTCAGTTGTTTCCTAAAAATATCTTTATAAGGGATCGTTCACAAATGAAAGTTTGTATCAGAAAAACTATGTTATACAGTGAAACTTAATACAATATTTGCTATTCATTTTTCTTATTTTTTTGTATAGTATTTGCTACATATTTATAAAAAAGAAAAAGAATAATGAATTGTTTGAAAAGAAAAAATGTTTTTCTGATACAAACTTTTATTTGCGAATAACCCCTTATTGTAAAGACCTTTTTAAATAAAAAAAATCTGAAAAACAGCTCATTCAATCACAGATATCTCTATGAATTTTCGTGATATTCAACTGTTTTTTTTTTTTTTTTTTTTTTTTTTAAGGTGCTCTGTACAGTTGAATTTAAACTATGTCAAAGTTATTTTTTGCTTCAGTCCGTGCATGCACGGTAATAAATCATTTACTACAACTCTCCATACCATCTTTGAATATTAAATATATTTGTTTTAAACTATAGTATAATGATTTAGGTGTATGTTGTTATGTTTTCCGATAGTTTCATGAAATTAGAAGAAAAATGTTTGGAGTTATAATGTGTGTGGTGAAAAATACTTGTGAAAAATTTTTGCATTTTTTAATAAAATGTTAATAATTTTGAATATTCAAGATATCCTCATAAAACTCTACACATGTATAACATAACATTTATATAACCATATCTAAAATGTGCAGATCATTTGAAGCTTTTCCATTACTGGGTTATCACAAATCCTTTATTTTATTGGATTTGTTGTTCGTCCCCTAAAGGCCTTTGTGACAAAATCTTTTGCTGAAAAATATGAGGAAAAGCATGTTTTCCTTATTCCCAAAATTCAAGAACAACACGGTAAGTATTTTTCAAGATATTCAACAAAATGTAAAATAGTGTAAGTGTTCACATTATTTTCTCCAACACCTGTAAATAATATCCTTCATGCATATCTATAGTACAGCTATAAGAGGTACTGCATGTTGAAAAGAGATCTATACTTGGATGTCTTATAGATGTGCATGAGAGGTATAGCATGTCAAAAAGGGATCTATACTTGGATGTCTTATAGACGTACATTAGAGGTACTGCATGTTGAAAAGAGATCTATACTTGGATGTCTTATAGATGTGTATAAGCAAGACATCATAGATATTGTAGATGTCTTATGGAGCTCAGAGAGATCACACATCACATCTCTAATAGACGTGAAATGGATGCGATTTAGATATTTTTAGATGTCTTATGGATGTGTTGAATGTTTCGTGTTTACAGCTTATAGATATCTTATAGATGTGAATTTGCTGTGTGGGTTGGGTATATATATGTATTAGTTATCATGTGCATGTGTTAGATTGAGTTATTTTGCTGTCAAATTGACAAAATTTTAATTTTAAATTTCAAAACTCTGTTGTCCTTGGCGTTTTTGTATTTGGCGATCAAAAACGTACTACGAAAATATCCTTCCAGATGTATATTTTCGTAATATGTATTGTGCGAAATATTGTTTCATATTATTCATTACTCTCTTAATATATGTTTTTAAAATAACCATGATTTTTGAAAGGAATTAAATTATATTCGCCAGATAATTTGGCGATATATATATATATATATATATATATATATATATATATATATCTTTTCTGCCAAGGATGACCGATATCAAATCTATTCCGCTGCAACATATTAGTATCTTATATCAGATACTTTATTTAGACATTTGAAAACAAATTTCACTTCAAATTATGATAGAATATTTATCATTTTCTTTTTAATTAGTATATTAGTTGGATATTTATTGTGTAAATATCATCCTTTGAAATGAAATGTTTATGTTTTCAATGGAATATGGAAGTTTTTTTTTAAATCTAGAATTTTGAAATTTAAAATTCAAATTTTATCAATTTTTGAACAAAAACAACTTAATCTAACGCATGCACATGATAACTAATACATATCTAAACCTAAACATGGGGATTAAAATCGGGAAATAATTTCCCTCGATTTTTAATATTTTTTTACGAAAAATCTATTGGGCGTTTAACATAGGAAATATTTTTATTGTATCCACAAACGGCAAGTGACGTCATCACTTCGCTTGCGTATTTAAAGTCCTCATAATAAGAAAAAACGATTCACTTCATTTTACTAAAATACTCTTTTTTAAGACTATCGTAGATCCTGTTTTCAAATTTTCTAACTAACTATCCGATAACTACAGACACTCCATGCTAACCCAAATTCACCTCTACTCGATACCTCCAACCAGCTATCTCACCCACAACATCGCCAAAATATCCAGGATCCAGCTAGGGACTTTCTCATTCTCAACCGAACATTTTACCTTGACTCGACATTATCACCTTAGACTACTCTACTTTCAATACTCATTTCAACTGGTGACTTTTACTTGCCCAACCAAACATTCTATCCCAACTATCATTTTACACTAATTTCAAAACTAAAATAACTGGCGGCATTTACGTACTAAACTCGACGCCAATCATACCTTACAATGTAAACAAACAACGAAGTTTGATAAAAATATTTAAAGGCTTTAATGCGTTTTTACAAATATTTTAAGATTTTTAAGGCTTTAATATGTTTTAGAAATATTTTAAGCGTTTTTTTAATGAAACAGTCAAAGAGTCGTTCATTCGGAATTAAAAAATTGTCCATTTGGAATTTGGATTTTCTGAATGGCAACAGTTTTGGTTTGTTTTTATTTGGTATTGCATTGTTTATAATCATGAAGTTACATAATTATATTTATAGGTTCATGTTTATAATAGCCAGTGATCCGTTATATTTAATTTATACATTTAAACATTACAATTGAATAGTTTTTCAAGGTTTTATAGGAAATAAATAAGAGCATGTGCGATACAAAACATGTATGAAAATGATATGTATGTTTCCTAATTTGAATTAAACAAACGGAAAAAAATGGCTGCCAAAAGTTTCTGTTTTGAAGCGGTACTAACCGGATTCGTTCATGACAGATGATGGTCATTATATATATTAATTATTTGTATATTATTCATGTATTATTTTACATTGAATGAAGTAATGTAGTTTATAAAATAGTACTTTGTACACAATAAAACCTTTTTTACCAACATAACTTTCGTCTTTACTGGTGGACCTATCATTTCGACACGCACTGTATATGGGGAAGTTGGGCGTACGCTAAACTGGTTTAACCAGCTACACAAATCTTAGGCCGCGGTGGCCTCTTTTCCTTCTTCTAGTTATTATTATTATTATTATTATTATTATTATTTTACTGTTATACTTTTTTCATATTTATAATAAATGGCCTCATATATCGATATCTCAGAAACAACTCATATTAACTTGTTCAATACCTATTATTTTATATAAGGCTTCACTTCCATATGTAATTATTTATTGATTAAAGCGTGGGGTATTATTGTTTAATTCATATTTCTTTTAATTATTCCTGGATATATATTTTTTTACTCTTATGGATACATTTAATCATATGTTTCTCTTGCACTCTACAGTTTTAATGCACGGTGAAAAAAAATTATAGACTTACGAATAAAATAAAAAAAGTTCGAGGTAATATCTAATACATTACAAGTAAGGTTTTTGAATTACATGGTAAATAAGAAACGAATAATTTTGATTTATATTTGCTTCTTAACATAAATTATGATATTAAAAATGCGTGGCACATGATAGGAAATAAGAATAACAAAATCAAAATTTCATTTTAATACAAAGAAAATATTTTTATAGTTTTTTCTTTAGAACCAATGGGATATTTAAAACCTCCATAAACGTCCAAGGACATGTGTTATTGGTTTATTGAATCTCTTAAAACATAATATAGATATGTATTTGTCCAACCAATTTATACATTTTTAATTTCAATTTTACTTGTTTTCAGTGTTACCAGATTTGTGGATTTTTTTATTCAATATCCCCCACTAAATTTTAATTGTAACGAGTGTCTAATCGCTTCGAAGATTAATCGTTTATTACGCATACATACCTGCCAACATTCGAATTAATGTTCCATAGGAATGTTAGTACTGCCCTTTTTTCATACAACTTTATTTTTAGAGTACTTCTCTTCAAATGCAATTATGATTAAATAAGTAGAAAGGTACTCTAAAAAAAGCGGTATTAACCATAGTCTCCTAAACTAGATGCCTGTCGCGTGGCTCGGAAACTTGGCAACACTTGAAGCGGTAGACAACACAACCTGGTATAGAATGCGTGACTTATTTATTCAACTGTCACCAATAATTTTAAGAAGTGTTATACGATACATATAATAGACGTTTCTTCGGTTCTTTTTGCCTTTTATGTATATCTTATCCCCCTTTTAATAATTATTGGTCACTGTTGATGCCTCCCCAGGCATCTAGTTTAGGTGGCTATGTATTAGCAATACTACGGAATATCAATTAGGATATTGTTCTCAAAATTATTGGTGACAATTGAATAAAAGCGTCCCCAAGTCTGGCAACACTGCTTGCTTTCTTATACAGGGTGACGACAGACCAAATTTTCCCCCTGATTCTTCCGCCAGTATTTTTGTTTCGGAATTTTTAATAGTAAATTTGAGCAATTATTTAAGTGAAAAAATATCATATAAATATACTCGTGTAAGAATCAGGGAAAAAAAAACAAGAAAGAAAAATCATGCAGTACGCATTGATTAGTAACACTTTCCAACTGTACGCAATTGTTGTATCGAATAACTTTTAATATTCTTTGCCTACGTTATCGCACAACAGACAAAAGAACTGAAAAACATACAGAGAAAATAATTGATTTTAAAATTACTCTTAGGCATTTTGGAAAGTGTTAAAAAGGCTTAACGCAAAAGAAAATGCAGCCGTTAGATTATAATTACATCTTTTAAACTCTCTGACTATTTTACTGTAGCCCTGTAAATCTGAAAGTTAATCACATCATATTCTATACAAAACAATATTTTAGAAAATTAATAATACATGTCAATGTTTTTATGATTTTTATAGTAGAAAGTTTTTTAAATATAACTTTTAAAAAATTCTGTCCTAAAACGTAATACATTGGCTTTTTTTTTTTTTTTTTTTTTTTTTTTTTTTTTTTGTTGTTGATGTTGTCCCTGTAAACAAACTAGTTGTACAGGACCTATTAATGACATTTTAAATAAAGCATTTAATAATTACTTAAATGCTTATATATATTATAAGGAACATTCCATAGGGAACTTGAGTGTATCATTTTTAAAAATTCTCAAAATATTCACGGATGATAGGAGCCGGAGACAAACAGATAGAAAGGTAGACAATCGGACAGACAGATGCACAAATTGAAATCATATTCCAACTAAAGTTATAAGAAAGTGTTAAAACGCTCATGTAAACAAAAGTACAATTCCAGCAAATTTTTATTAGTAGCTCTTAATGTAACTGATTATTTTTGTGTGGCCCTGTAAATCTGATGCTAACCATACTATATTACATAGAAGGCACACCCTTTTGTGCATACGAATAATATATTTCAATTGCATTAAGCTTTGTGGAAAATAAAATTATTAAAATTTGGTTTACAAAAATAACTCTCATACAACACAATGCTTTGGAGTACTTTCAAGTAGTTCTGTACACAAAC
Organism: Salticus scenicus; assembly: GCA_963930645.1. Taxonomy (NCBI): domain Eukaryota; kingdom Metazoa; phylum Arthropoda; class Arachnida; order Araneae; family Salticidae; genus Salticus; species Salticus scenicus. The sequence goes on along the minus strand of OZ005651.1, from coordinate 219,520,140 downwards.
CACTTAGAAATGTACTCTATTTTACATAGGAAAAATTCGATGGGGAATTGAACAACATATTAAAATTTCATTAATGTTTCTATACAGTAAAGGCATTAAAATATGATTTATAGAAACTCCTCTCATAGAACACAATGCTTTCGAATAATTTTGGGTGTCTTTGTACATAAACCAGAAGAGGTATTCATTCCATTTTCAATAGGGAACATCCGATAGTGAACTCGAATAAAATATATCGGTTTAAAGAAATTCCATAAATATTTACGGGAATTAGAGCGCAGTAAAACAGACAGAGAAACAGATAGACGGATAGAAGAACAGTCAGACATATACAAAAATTGAAATTCACTAAAAAAATGATAGTAATTGTCAAAAACGCTTAATGAAAACGAAAGTACAATTCTAGCAATTTCTTATAAATAGCTCTTAATATAAATGAATATTTTTGTGTCACCCTGTAAATCTAATGGTAACCATACTATATTCTATGCAAAGCATTCTTTTGTCCATATACATAACATATTTCAATTTCCTAAAACTTCGTGGAAAGTAAAGTTAGTAAAATTTGATTTATAGAAATATATCACAATGAACGCAATGCTTTGGAGTACTTTTGATTGTCCCTGTACATAAACTAGAGTTTGTATGTAATCTATTTTATATAGGAAACATCCAATAGTGAACCTGAATAACATATTTCAATTTCATGAAGATATTGTACAGTAAAGGTATGAAAATATGGTTTATAGACCCTAACAGCACAAAATGTTTCAGAAACGCAACAGTCATATAACATGGAAACATTGTAAATATTACAGAAACGTTCAGTTAGCTTTCCGATTACTTTCATAAACGTAGAAATGTCCGCGATCGTAACAAGAAAATCAGAAACGTAACAGAAATGTTTTAATCACATAACAGAGAGAATATAGAAAAGGGCGAATGTCTCAGAAAATTATCAGAGATCATATTAAAATGTGTTACGTTTTGATAGTTTGCAAGCGTTTTGTAACATAAGTGAAGCATTCTGCGCTGTATGGGGAAATACCTCTCATAGAACACATTTCTTTGAAATACTTTCGGGTGTCCCTGTACACAAACCAGTAGAGGTATAAACTCCATTTTCAATAGGGAACATCCGATAGTGAACTTGAATAACATATATCAGTTTCAAAAAATTCCATAAATATTTACGGGAGTTAGAGTGCAGGCAAACAGACAGACGGACAGATACACAAATTGATATCATATTCACACTTAAAAAAAAAATGTTAGAAAGTGTTAAAAACGCTTAATGTAAACGAAAGTAGAATTCTAGCAAATTTTTAATAATAGCTCTTAATATAACAGAATATTTTTGTGTCACACTGTAAATCTAATGCTAATCATTCTATATTCTATGTAAAGCATTTTTTTGTGCATATAAATAACATATTTCAATTTCCTAAAACTTCGGGGAAAGTAAAGTTATTAAAATTTGATTTATAGAAATATCTCTCATAGAACGCAATGCTTTAGAATACTTTGGAGTGTCCTTGTATATAAAACAGTGTTGGTATTTAATCCATTTTATGCAGTAAACATCCAATAGTGAACTTGAATAATATATTTCAATTTCATTAAGATATGTGTACAGTAAAGGTATGAAAATATGATTTATAGAAATACCTCTCATAGAACACAATGCTTTGAAATACTTTCGGGTGCCCCTGTACACAAATTAGTAGAGGTATAAACTGCATTTTCAACAGGGAACATGCGATAGTGAACTGGAGTAACATATATCAATTTCATTAAGATATGTGTAGAGTAAAGGTATGAAAATATGATTTATAGAAATACCTCTCATAGAACACAATGCTTTGAAATACTTTCGGGTGTCTCTGTATACAAACCAGTAAAGGTATAAACAACATTTTCAAAAGGGAAAATCCGATAGTGAACTTGAATAAATATCAGTTTCAAGAAATTCCACAAATATTTACGGGAATTAGAGCGCGTAGAGACAGACAGACAGACAAACCGAAGTCATTAACACTTTTCAACCTTGTTGCGAAATGTTAAAAAACTTAGAAAGTGTTAAAAACGCTTAATGTAAACGAAACAACACATTTAGCAAATATTTATTAATAGATCTTTATATAACTGAATATTTTTGTGTCACCCTGTAAATCTAAATTTAATCACGCTATATTCTATGCAAAGCATTTTCTTTTGTGCTTATAAATAACACATTTCAATTTAATAAATCTTAGTGCAAAGTAAAGTTATTAAAATTTAGTTTATAGAAATATCTCTCATAAAACGCAATGCTTTGGAATACTTTTGTGTGTCCCTGTACACAAATCAGTGGTGGTATCTACTCCATTTTATACAGGAAACATCCGATAGTGAGCTTGAATAACATATTTCAATTTCATTAAGATTTGTGTACAGTAAGGGTATGAAAATATGGTTTATAGAAATACCTCTCATAGAACACAATGCTTTGCAATATTTTAGGGGGTCCCTGTACACAAACCAGTAGAGGTATAAACTCCATTTTCAACAGGGAACATCCGATAGAGAACTTGTATAACATATTTCAATTTCATTAAGATTTTTGTACAGTAAGGGTATGAAAATATGGTTTATAGAAACGCCTGTCATAGAACACAATGCTTTGCAATATTTTAGGGGGTCCCTGTACACAAACCAGTAGAAGTATAAACTCCATTTTCAATAGGGAACATCCGGTAGTGAACTTGAATAACATATATCAGTTTCAAGAAATTCCATAAATATTTACGGGAGTTAGAGCGCGGACAGACAGACAGACAGACAAACCGAAGTCATAAACACTTTTCAACCTTGTTGGAAAGTGTTAAAAAAAGGGATTTGTCGCCACTCTGTTATAGAAATATGTTAGATTTAGTGATGCTAAACAGAATGGCTTAATTTATTGTTTATTGTTTTTTTACACATCAGACTTGTGCACTTTTCCTCAAAGTGCAGTAGTTAGTCTGTAGAGGTAAGAACAGGACAGACGCAGGAATTGTTATAACATACAAGAAATTATAAAGTGACCTTGTGAGAGCATGCAATTTCAAATCATTCTCTTACCTTCGATGGATTAATTTATCTAAAAATGAGAGCTATACAAAATATACACAGGAGATGTTTTGCATGTAAGAATTTGTATATTAATTCAGGAGGAAAATAGCATTCTGGATGCGTATCTTAAAGTGTTTAAGAATTTAAAGTGAACGAAAATAAAACTACTTTTTCAAAAAAAGAAAAAGTATATTCTATCCTCTGGTGTTATTGATCTTCTTTAAGTACCGAATAAATAGTTCTAATTTGTCAAGTTGTTTGACAGTTTAGCATGGTGTGGAAGGTCTTTTGGCAAATGAAAGGAAATCAAAGCTGTCTTAAGGTAAAAGTTTAAACTTTTTTATTACTACATTCTGCACTAATGTATGTATAAAAGAGGTATGAAATAACGTCGTGTAAACAAGCAGGTTTCATTCCAGGACCTAAAACTGGCTGAGAAGACAAGGATAAGTTTGCTCATCGACTATGCGACTATGAATGTCCGGATGCGGGGCTCATTTCCCAGCGACAGTGATGCTCCTTCAGTCTTCATTTTGCGTATGTCTCTGTAAGGAAACGTACAGCTATTTTTTTTTTTCCGTTGTTGTTTAAGTTAAAGCTGTCCTCAAACATCTCAAGTATCTTTATTAAATACCAAACATCAATTTCAAAAACCATATATTCCTGTAAAAAAAAAAAAAAAAAAAAAAAAAGGAAGAAAGAAAGAAAGAAAAGAAAAGAAAAGAAAAAGGAAAGAAAAAAATAATACTATTCGTTTTTAACTGGTTACCATTAGTATTTTACAAATTATTTCTATTAATATTTTACAAACTGGGTTGTTTAATCTTTCTGTTTTGGTCAATATTTCTGCTGTTATTTGTAATTAGTTTAAAACAACCAGTAAAAAGTTATAGTAATTATTTACGGCAATAGGAAAAACATAAGATTTTTATTTTAATATGCTTATTTCAGTTAAAACATTATAATAAGAGGTAAACTTCTCTAAAGCCAACAACATCAGACGTAATTATCAATAAACGCCATATAAGATAAATAAAAAAACTCAATGAATTTCAAGAAAATACCATAAAGGAAAATTATAGAAGCATAGCCTCCTAAACTAGATGCCTGCCACGTGGCTCGGAAACATAGCAACAGTTGAAGCGGTAGACAGCGCCACCTGGTACAGATTGCGCGATTTTTTTTTCAACTGTCAGCAATAACTTTAAGAAGTGATATATGATATATATAATCGACGTTTCTTGGATTTTATTCGTCTTTTATGTATATCATATCCCACTTCTAAACATTTTTGGTGGCTTTTGAATAAAAATGTTGTTCAACCAGCACCAGGTGGCGCTGTCTACGGATTTAACTGTTGCCAAGTTTTCGAGCAAAGCGACAGGCTATGATAGAAGATATTTCTGGAAAAAAAAAAGAAAGAGAAAGAAAAACTATAAGTATTGAAAGTTAACTATTATAAAATTTCATATTTCACTTTCAGTGCCTTTTACTTAATAAAAATTCGCGCATTTTAATACTCATCGCAAATAATATAAACTATAAATACTCAAAAAGTAAATAGAAAATGTAAATACTAAATTTATTGTAACAAAATTTTTTTATGAAATCACAAAATGTTTGAGTTCATTTTTTAATTTAGTAAGATAAATGTAATAAAGAAACAAAAAAGATGCATCAAAATAAATAAATAAATAAAATAAACTACTAAAGTTATAGACGAAATAAGCTAATTAAAATTTAGCATCTAAATTTAGGTATTCTTACTAAATAATTATTTTAGTATTATAAAATAATGTTTCAAATTAACGTATTTTATTTGGCGTTAATTCTGACTAATTCGATTTTAAACTGAGATTCCATGTTGTTGTTTTTAGAATATACGGAACAATTATATCTTAAACACTTATTAAGAAAAAAATTCCTTGCGAACGCAAAAAAAAGGAACTTTTTTTTTTTTTTTTTTTTTTTTTTTTTTTTGTGCTGGATATCAATCACTGGTTGAAACAAAGTGTGCGTTGAAAAAAACCATTCTTGAGTTTATTCTCTATCTTAATTCCCATTCCCGTATTTTTTACGACTAAGTGAATAATGACGTTGTTGACCTTACGATCTTTACAGAGACCTACTGAACTTCAAATGATGTTGGATGCATTGAAAATTCACTAAGAAAGTGTATTTATTGCAACCATAACACGCCCAAACCATTACGGATTCCTCAACTCAAAAACACTTTACTGTCATTTACTGTTTTTTCTTTATTTTATTTATAACCAAAATAATGATAATAATGTAACAAGACTCTCCTACACTTATGTTCTCGCATGTTCCATTTTATTATAAACAACATTCTTATGAAGTTCCTAACGTACAACTTTTTTTGTAGTGAAAAGTCATAGCGGTTTAAAATACAATAAGAATTAAATGTAGAATAACAACAATGAACCTGATAATATTTATAATTTATTCCAGAGTATTATAAGTACTGGTCCTTTTTTCACACCACATTCTTATATAAATGATATTTTTCTTCTTATTTCATCGTAATTACATACTGGAAAAAAAATTCTCTACAAGCAAAGTGGTGGGGAAAAAAGTGTACTAACAGTACTCTGGAATAAATTATAAATATATATGCAACAAACAACTCTTTTTGTCGTTATTAGTCTACCTCTATTTAATATGTACCTTCTATTATGCCCAGCTTGTCATGGTCCCAAAATTTTAGCATAGGAGAATTTTAGCGACCCTTTCAGAGTCGGTGAAATAACTATAACATTCACCGTTACTTTTTACAGTGTAATCTCGTTCAACGTCAAATATTGTTATTACGAACCTTTTAGGAAATCTTTGGCTTTTCGTCGATATAACTAAATTCACATTTGCTAAGATTTTGAAATTTTTGAGAGGTAAACCGATTATAAATCAGTGAAATTTTTTTGAAAAAAATTGTCCTTGTGCTCAATCTTATTGGCAGTTCCTCCAAGAAAATGAAATTTGGCAATTGTTTAATTAAAAAATTGAAATAAAAATTAAATGCAACATTGAATGTTTGATCAACAACTGTTGTCCTTCTAGAATTTTTCATACAAAAAATTGCATTAATTATAAGTAACATAATTTAGAGTAGACGATTAACACTAGCTATTAGTGGCATAGATAAAAAATACTAATTAAAAATTTACATAAAACATTAGCACAAATCATTAACGAAATTTTACCTAAATGTAATATAAAATTATTACCCTTTAAATTATTCATTTATTTTAATTTTAAAAAATTAAAGGTTTTTTTTTTTTTTTTCAGTTAAAAAAAAAAAAAAAAAAAAAAAAAAAAAAATTCAAAATTTGACCGAGGCAGGGACCGAACACAAGACCACCCTTACGCAAGACAAACATTCAGCCACTGCGCCATTCCTTCTCACTAACTGCATCTATTTTGGATGGTTTTGATAAAAACGGCCAAAGCTTCTCGGGTGATATATTGCCCCATGGGGGGTTGTTTAACAAAATCTACACTCTACCCTGCGTTTTCGACTACGCTCTCTAATTTAAACTTGGTTTGTTTTAATAGGAATTTTGCCGATTCATACTTCCCTTGTAAGTTAAAAAGGTAAAATTTTATTTTAAAAAAAATTCAGGAGGAATTTTTGCAGCTGGTAATTGAAAGTAGGTGGTATAAAATATATTCTACCGCCTCTGAGAGGACCAATACTAATTTATCTCCATTAAATTCCACTGTACAACCGTGCACTTGTCTTAGGGAGTCACAGTTTTGTGAGCAAGTAATATTTTCTTCCTTTGACATGAACTGACAACTGTCGACGCTATAACTGAAGTTAATCTCCATATGTGTAATGTGTATGCGAAGAAAATTTGTGAGAAATAAGACTTTATATTCCTGAAGATATACATAGAGATGAAGTACAAGCTTCGAAAAATTTTGTGTCATGCTATTGCTTAGCTAATAAATTTAAATGCAATGCCTTCTAAATGAGTAATGTTCATTTTATATTGAGTTTATTTCTATTTAAATATTTGTACGACTTGTTTATAATTTCTAGGAAAATATAAAGGTTTTAGCTGCAATATTAAAGAAAAGGTCTCTCTCTCTTTCTTTTTTTAAGAATAAAACACACCTTAAAAACAAGTTAAATTATTGCGCATTATAGAAATTAAATTAACATTCTGAAAAGTAAATTTTGTCTAGTTTCCTTCATTATTTTGTGAGATTTTCCTTGTTTCCAGATGCAAAATATAATAAGAGACGACCGCGACTGCTCAAAGGTAATATTTATCTATATCTCGAAAACTAATAATTGGAATGAGTTATAAATTTGGACACTCATACTTTTTATCGTTGTAATTCGTTGAAAATAAAATTAATGTAAGTTATAATTAATAACCTTTTTGAATATGGAATTATTAATATTTTTTAACCGACTTCAAAAAAAGAAGGAAGGTTCTCAATTCAAACCGTATGTTTTTTTTTATGTTTGTTAGCTCATAACTTCTGAACGGATGCTCCGATTTTGATAATTTTTGTTTTGTTGAAAAGGTCTTGGTCTGCAATAGGTCCCATTGTAATATCTTAACGATCTAAAGAAAATACAGGGTGCCCAAAAAAATCAGTCCCAACTCTTTTAACTGCTAAACGGCTGCAGCTATAGTGATAAAAATGGTATGTAAGTATAGCAAAGTGGTCCATGCAGCACAAGGTTTAACCGCTGCGCCACCTGGTGTAAAATAGCGGAGTTAGTTTTCCTATCTCGAAAACGGTTCTAAAGGAAAAAGTGAATTACAAAGTTGAAAAGTAGCATCGATTTAGTACAAAAAGATAGTTTAGACATTCATGCTAGCTTTCCTATTTCGGAAACGGTTCAAGACAGGGGGGGGGGGGAAAGTGAATTATAAAATTGCAGAGCATCATCGATTTAGTACGAAAAGATAGTTTAGACATTGATACTAAAAATATAATGCTAAAAACGTGCATTTGTTTTTTCGCAATTTCTTACACTATGCACACTTGAGCTACATTGCACACGTTGTAGCGTAGCTGGTGAGACATACGCTATATAGTTCAAAACACAGTTACTTGATACTTTTTGTTTTGTTGTAAAGATCTTGGTCTGATGTAGATCCCATTGTAATATTTTTGCAATCTAAAGAAAATAAAACGCCATCTTTTGAAAAACAGCGGAATTAGCGCTCCTATCTCAAAAACGATTCAAGATGGGAGAAAAGTTAATTACAAAGATGTAGAGCATCATCGATTTACTACAAAAAGACAGTTTTTAGACATTATTGCTAAAAATAGAACGCTTAAAACGTGCAGTTGTCTGTTCGCAATTTCCTACATTGTGCACACTTGAACTACGTTGCACACTTTGCAGCGTAGCGGATGACACGTATACTCTGTGGTTCAAAGTACTGTTAATGTAAGCGGTCACATGCTGGTGGAAAACAGTGGAGTTAGATTTCCAATCTCGGAAACGGTTCAAGACAAGGGAAAAAAGTGAATTATAAAATTGCAGAGCATCATCGATTTAGTACGAAAAGATAGTTTAGACATTTATGCTAAAAACAAAACGCTTAAAACGTGCATTTGTTTGTTCACAATTTCCTATTTTATGCACACTTAAACGACATTTGTTGTAGCGTATGGGTATATGTTGTAGCGTAGCGGGTGACATTTATGCTATGTAAAATTCAAAGTATGGTTATTGTAAGCGGTCACATCGATTAACGCATAGACGTTTTAAACCGTCTTCATAAAGGAAGAGGTTCACAATACAAACCATGTTTCTCATTGTTGTTGTTGTTGAAATTTGTTAGCTTTTAACTTCGTAAGAGATTATATAATTTTAATACTTTTTTGTTGTATTGATCTTTGCCTAAAATAGGTTTCATTATGATTTCATTAAGATATAAACAAATTACAGGATACTCACAAACGTCTGTTCTCACTCTAGCTGCTGAGCGCATGCAGCTACACTGGTAAAAGCAGTATGTAAGTATCGATGTTGAAACTTTTGTCCGTCAGCTGCAATGCATATTTTGCTCTTTGTTTGAACTTTAGGCTGCGCAATTTCCAGCACAGCGGGTGACACGTATTCAGTGTAAAGTTCAATATATATGCCTAACAGAATTTTTGGTCACTAATGCAGCGTATCCGTCCTTTGCATTTCTAAAGACTTTTTAACTTAACGCATGTTCATTCAACAGATAGTTTTTTGCTCATATCCGATAAAGGCAAGAAAAGTGACACAACTTAAAAATGCAGCATTTGAGAAAAATCAACTTAAATATAAATTGACTAGAATAAAACTGGCACAACTGTCTCTCGAGTGGATAACTTTCTAGATGGAGATGTAACTTTTTTGTTCACATTGGGTGCATTTCATGTATTTTTCAGTGACATAAACCATTTTTTGAGTTATGTCACTTTTCTTGGAAGTTGTGATTTGTGAAGCTGCCATCAAACGTCTTTTGATGTTCTACTATATGACTAAATTTTCACTGAAAAGAGAAAAATAAAATCTTTTTGTAAAAAAAATAGAGCCGACTCCAAGAAATGGGTATGAAATGAAATAGTAAATTGCGCCTCAAAATATAAAATAATTTCCTTCGCCAAACAACCTATAACAATACAATTAATCATAACTTTTGAAGTCGGCGCAAAATTAAATAAAAATTGATAACTTTATTCAATACAAAAATCAAATCCTATTCAATATACACATATCACATTGTCACCTGCAAAACGCAGCCGAAAACAACTTTGATTCAAGGAAACAAATAAGATTTCGTAAGCAGCAAAAGTTGGAGAAGATCCTGGTGTCCGACGTCCTTGGTGAAAGAAAAATAGCAAAATATTCTGGCAAACATATTTAATTTTTTTAGGATATCATGGTTAGTTTGATAAGGTATATTAAGAGAGTAATCAAGAATATGAAACAATACATCGTACAATATATATTATGAAAATATACACCTTACGTGTATGTTTTGATCGCCAAATCCAAAAGCCACCAAGTATGATAGTTATCAAAGTTATACCAAATTTGCGAAGGAAACTCTAACTTCGTAGAAACATAAATACCGCATTGTAAGGAATGTTCACTGTTCTATGTAGATTACTACTAATAAACCAATTGTATACAGTGATAAAATAATAAAGGAAACATGAAAATGGATCATTCGAGACAACAGCATTTGTTGCTACCAATCTAAAAACAGACCTTTAAAAACTAATTAAATTTTATTTAATTTTGCGCCGACTTCAAAAGTTAGGATTAATTGTAGTGTTATAGGTTGTTTGGCGAAGGAAATTATTTTATACTTTGAGGCGCAATTTACTATTTCATTTCATACCCATTTCTTGGAGTCGGTTCTATTTTTTTTACAAAAAGATTTTTCATAATTTAAAATATGTTCTTGAATAAAATATTTCACGGAATATGTTTGGCTCTTTTCGTCGTATCTGGTAAAATAAAATGTTATCGATCGAGTGACTTTTTGTGAAGATGCGAAAGAAAGTTTTCTACAAGGATTTAACACAACACTTTCAAATTTTAATCTCTTATAACTTTATAAAAGCATCAGTAGAATATACAAGCATAGTTGCCAATATGTACATTTTTTTTCTACCAGAAATTTTTAATAGAAATCGTTTATAAATTTTGTAGATTAAAGAAGATGAAATATTTTTATCAGAAAAAGTGGTGTTAAAAAACTGTACAAGTTGGCAGCTGACAGGTTGGCAAGAGATAAGTTTCCCACTTCAGAAGGCTCTAAAATGCTTTTTATAAGTCAAAATAAGATAAAATTTGAACAACAGATAATTCAAATGATGCGCTTGACATTTATTAAATAATAATGTTAATTATAATGATTAAAAAAAAAAAAAAAAAAAAAAAAAAAACTAGTACAAAAATCCATATATAGGTGGCGCTGTAATGCATATAAAACATTTAATATTACTTATAAATATTAAATAACGTAAAAAGTAGCATTAAAACTGCTTCATATGCACCCCGTCCTTCATGTTCAACAATATATTTTAATGACAGAACCATATTTTCCACAGTTGACCGGAGGGAGCTCAATATCAAGAACATGGCGCCGAATGCTGGCCTTAAGATCTGGCACAAATTGCTCACCTTTTACGATAGATATTGCGTTTAAGGTAACCTCACAACCAAAAGTTGCCAAGAGAGATATCTGGTGAATAAGGAGGTCATGCTGTTAGAAAACTGCTGATCACCCGTGCATTTGTGAAAGGCTGCATTAGCAATTTTTTCCCATGACGATGAATATGAAAAGGCGCATCATCCTGTTTAAAAATTATGTCTTGAAGGCGTCCACACTGTTGAAGTTGTGGTATTACAAAATCCCTCCGAATATCACGGTACCGTTCTCTTGTGACGGAACAGGTTTGAATTTTAGTTGCACTTATCTCTTCAAAAAAAAAAAAAAAAAAGAAAAAGAAAAAAGGATAGATAAATAAATAAATAAAAATAAACAATACGGTTCATTAATAAAGGTAGCCAGTAAAACCACACTATACTGCCAATTTTTCAGGATGCAACGGTTGTTCCTGTATAGCGTGATAATTTTCCGTTGCCCAAATTCAACAATTGTCAGTGTTAACTTGCCCGTTTAAGGAAAAGTGGTATTTGTTAGTCTACAGACTATACCGTGGCCAGTTGATATCAATCATCATTCGAGCAAGGAACTGAAGTGTAAAAGTTTTACGAACCTCTGAGTCCCCGTCCTACAATAGGTGCACAGATTTATATTCAATATCCATTACTAATTTTTTATTAATATTTGTTTAACTGAATGTTTGTCTAATCGACTACTATCTATATCAAACACCATTATTCAATATTGGTGGCGATTATTATATATAAAAGTTCCTACAAATTAATAACACTGGCACAGGCTTCATTTCGTAAGCATAAAATGCAAAATCCGCCGTAAAATTTTTAGCACAGTTGAATAGGACATATGAGTACATAGGAAACAACTCGCGCGCTCACACTACCATGCGGAAGCAGACTGGTACCTTAAACGACCACGGTAGCCACATTTTTGACGCTAAAAGACTGGATTTCCTTTCGTCCTCTACTTGGAAAAATGCTAAGTTGACCAAATTTCTGTGTCATTTTGCGGAGAGCACATTGAGACATTGGACCTCCTCGTATTTGCTTCATATGATGTTTGATGTAATTCTTTTACAGCTGTAATAGAGAAATTCTGATTCTGGTAGAACAAATTTACCAGTAGCGCTTTTTTCTTTTTCTTTTTCTTTTTTTTTTTTTTTTTTTGCAACATAAGCATGGCACGTAGAGAAGTATAATTAATGCTTGTGAAGAACGTTCCTTCTTTTTAACACTTTCCAACATGGTTGAAAAGTGTTAGTGACTTCGGTTTGTTTGTTTGTCTGTCTATCCGCGCTCTAACTCTACTAAATATATATGGAATTTCTTGTAACTGATATATGATATTCAAGTTTACTATCGGATGTTCCCTATTGAAAATGGAGGTAATATCTCTATTGGTTTGTGTACACCCTAAGTATTCCAAAGCATGGTGTTCTATGAGAGATATTTATATAAACCGTATTTTAATACCTTTAATGGACACAAGACTTAATGGAATTGAAATATGATATTGAAGTTCACTATCGGATGTTTCCTGTATAAAATGGAGTAAATACCCCACTGGTTTGTGTACAGGGACACGCGAAAGTATTCCAAAGTATTGCGTTCTATGAGAGGAATTTCTATAAACCAAATTTTAATAACTTTACTTTGCACAAAGCTTAATGGAATCGAAATATGTTATTCATATGCACAAAAGAATGATTTCTGTAAAATATAGTATGATTAGCATTAGGTTTACAGGGCCGCACAAAAATATTCAGTTACATTAAGAGCTATTAATAAAATTTTGCTGGAATTCCACTTTCGTTTACATTAAGCGTTTTTAACCTTTCTAACAAATTTTAAGTGTGAATATGATTTTAATTTGTTTATTTGTCTCACCGATTGTCTATCTTTCTATCTGTCTGTCTACCGACCCCCAGTGTCCGTAAATTTTTCAGAATTAAATAAAAAAAAAAAAAAAAAAAAAAAACCATATATTAATCAAGTTCACTATGGAATGTTCCCTATTTAATATGACATTAATAGGTCCTGTACAACTATTTTGTGTACAAGGACAACCAAGAAAACAAATGCCAATGCATTGCGTTTTAGGACAGACATTTTTAAAAATCACCTTTAAATAATTTTCTACTGTAAAAATCATAAAGAAATTGACATATATTGTTAATATTCTAAAATGATGTTTTGTGTAGAATGTGATGTGATTAACCTTCAGATTTACAGGGCTGTACTAAAATATTCAGATACATTAAGGGCTGTAATTATAATCTAACGGCTGAATTTTCTTTTGCGTTAAGCCATTTTAACACTTTCCAACAATGTCTAAGAGTGATTTTTAATTCAATAAGCCTACCGGTATACTTTTCAGTTCTTCTGTCTGTCTGTTGTGTGACAGCATAGGCAAAAAATATTGAAAGTTATAGGGTACAACAAGTTGTACAGTTGGAAAGTTTTAATAATCAATGCGTACTGCATGATTTGTAGTTTTTTTTTTTCAAAAGAATAATACTAATAGGCATGCGCTGTAACGCAAAAGAGGTTTCACATTTTCAAGATATGCAAATATAAATATTATTTGTGTTATAGCGCCAGCTATTGGTGAATTTTGGATCGTTTTTTTTTTATTTAATAAATAACAAGAGCATTATTTAATTTTTCTGTAATTAAAATTTTATCGCATTTGAACCAAAAGTACGCATTCTAAAACTTTCTGAAATAGGAAAATTATTTTTCCTTCTGGCCCTCTATACTAGGTGTACCAGTTAACAATGTGGATCTTCTTTAATAGATAGAGTTTCAGGTTTCAGCAGAATGCTTTAGATGCGAGATAATGCGTGGGTTGTTTCGTTCCAATAACAAGAAACGTCAAATAGTTAGAAGCCAAGTGGGGCAAAGGCGTTTACTTCATAGGTATATTTACGCTGAAACATGGCAAAGTTCCTGCCAAAAAAAGAGCATGTGCGAGAGGCATTGGTTCATTACTTTGTTTTGAAGAAAAGTGCTTCTGAACGTTATCATATACTCCGGGAAACTTATGATGAAAATGCTGAATCTCAAGATATGTGGAACGATGGTTTAAACGTTTCAAAAAAGGTGATTTTGATGGGAACAGCCAGGTCAACCGAAAATATTCGAAGACGAACAACTGCAAGCATTATTGGATGAAGATGTGTGTGAAACCATTAATAGTGATCGGAATCGACAACAAATAGTCAATCTGAACCATGCTTTGATCGTCAAACGACCCCAATGAGCAACAAGACATGTCCAAATAATTTTGCTTCATGATAACATACCATCACAGAATTCAAACTTGTTAAAGACACGTTAAAGAATCTTGCCTGTGAACTATTAGCTCACTCGCTGTATTCAACAGACCTTGCCTACAAATTATTACTTTTTCCACTCGATGACACACGCACATTTAAAAAAAGTACTTCACAACGTATGAAGAGGAAAAGAGGATTTCCGCCTCCAAGTACGCAAAGTTCTATTGAAGCGATACCTACAAATTGCCTGAAAACTGGAAGAAATGAGTAGCTAGTGATTGCCATTACTTTGAATAAACCACATTTGCTATTTCTGTTAAAATTATCGTGTTTTCTTTGCTTCTAAAACCCACATTATTAACCAGTACACTTATAGTACAAGTAGTATAATTTTTCGCGGTGCCGTCATCGCAGGAATTCAAATGTGAAGTCAAAATGGTATGTTACTGTTGAAAAAAATTAAAGTTAGTGCAATTTTTAATATGCAGGTGACCCTAATCTAAAATCAATAATTCATACAATAATTTTTTGTTTTCATTTTAACCTAATTTTAAAAACACTATATATTTTAAATGTTGCAATCAGAGCTATTCTAAATCTTCCATAAATTTAACTATAAGAAAACTCAATTTTAATAATATAGTATGTAAAATTATTCTCAGTTTTAAGAGAAACATTAAGAGCTACAAAACATTTGATTTATTTATTTAAGAAATGGACACTTTTGAAAGGTTTCATAGAAATATCGAAGAAAAAATATCGTATGTAGTTTACGATTGGTTCGGAATAGCGAAATTTCCCAAGGGATAGTAAAGTATATGTCTTTTGTTCTAACAAATTTGAAAAAATATCTTATAGATAGTTAAAATACGACTTTTCTGAACTTGCCTATTTTCCTCTTCTCTTTTCTAGTTTCGTATTATTAAAGTTTCAGGTATATCTTTATTCCCGAATGAATGTCATGATATGCCATATAATGCCATTGTGTTAAGTAATAAAACGATAACTGTAGATTATCTAGCGATTTGACGGACTAATGTCGGTTTAAGTAATAATGATATTTTTACCTTCTTCTATATTCCATAAAAGAAAGTATTCATTTCGCAAAAAAATTAGACTTCCGGTTTTTTATTTATTTGCACGTTTTGAAAGGTTCAGAACACGATTTGATCCTCTTTAGAAAATGTCTATATTTCTGTGAATGCGTGTGTGTATGTAACAAAAATTTTGTGGCGACTGTATCTCAGAAACTACTGCACAGAATTGCATTTAAATGTATATGTAGACCTTCACATAAATTAGTGTCAACTTTTGGGACCAACCGCTCAAAAGGTTGCGCTGCTGTACAGCGATATCGGCAATTTAACGAAAGGCTATATCTCAAGTTTTATTGCGTATAATCAAACAAAACTTGATATGTGAGTAGACCATTATGAGATATTATGCTGATACAATTTGGGTTCATATCAACCGATAGGTGGCGATACTATATTGCAATTTTATCCGAGAATGGGAAGGCTATATCTCAAATTCTATTGTATAAAATAGCACAGAGCTTGCTGTATAAGAGTAACATTTTGAAGCATTATACTGATTTAGGTTGGATGAATATCAGCCAAAAGGCGGCGCTACTGCGCTCGAATTTACTCCGTGAATAGGTAAGCCAAATCTCAACTTGTATGGCATACAACTGCACGAAACTTGATATGTGAGATAAAGATTATGAAAACGAATGCTAAATTAATTTAGGTGTATATTGGACGATAAGTGGAGCTTCTATTATGATATTTCACATGGCTATATCTCAGCATCTGTCGATTAAAGTTGTACTAAACTCCATATGTAAAGTTTTTATTGTGGTAAGCTACGGTTAAACTTTTGTATACATGTTAAACAGCAAGTAGCGCAGTTATATAGAATGATATATGTAGAAAAAAGTTTTCTGATGGCCACAACATGCTATTTTGTTTTTGTATATATATGATTGGTATGTGAGATCTGTGAGATGTGAGATAACTTGATATGTGAGATAAATATTATGAAAACGAATGGTAAATTAATTTAGGTGTATATTGGCCGATAGGTGGAGCTGCTATTGTGATATTTCACATAGCTACATCTCAGCATCTGTTGATTAAAATTGAACTAAACTCCATATATAAAATTTTTATTGTGGTAAGCTACGGTTAAACTTTTGTATACATGTTAAACAGCAAGTAGCACTGTTATACAGAATGATATACAGAATAAAGTTTTGTGATGGCCACAACATACTATTTTGTTTTTGTGTTGTGTAAAGGTTAAGGCCGATTCATTGCAGGTGGATCCTAGGCCTGGGGGGTGCCTTGCATAGTCTTTTTTAAAGGAATTCTAACCCGCATTTACACTAATTTCTGGAAAAGCCACGGAAAACTCCGAACGACTATGTCAAGGAGCGTGACTTGCGATTGTATCTGACGCTTCTCTTTGTTTTTATAAAACAATACTACTAAAATATGGCATTCCAAAGTTGTTTGGAGGCAAAATTAGTTTTCTTAGACTTAAAATATACCAGAATAAGGCTGGTAAATACAATCGTTATCAAGTGCAAATTCCAAGAAAATATATCAAACATTTACATATGACGATATTTGTGTAATAATTACCGTGTTTTCTCGATCATAAGATAAAATATCGCACAGTAAACTCTGGAAATTTGAATTTTTCAGAGCATGTCATTACAAATTTTTTTTCGGTTTGTTGGTGTACAAGCCCTGATTACCAAATAGGCACTGGAAGCATGTGCTTTCCTTCGAAATTTTTTAAATAACCCTAAATTAAGCAAAATAGGGGTCTTAAATTGTATATTCTGACAACATTGTCAAATTATAAAATGTCACAGTATATTCGATTACACAACTATCATTTCTAGATTATAGAACATCGGTTAATGAAACATGTACACATGCATTTACAATGGGATTATTTCATATAATCAAATTCATAGAGGATCAGGCTTTCGACGATTTGCATTTTGGTGTTACTAATAAGTAAATTTACTTGTATACATTTTCCCCAATTACAACTAATTTATGATTTGTGTTTAATGACAAATTTGTAAATTTATTTGCCATATATGTCTTTAGACCAAACTATCAGTAGGGACCCCCAAATGAGTTTGTGCTTCTCCCGCAGTTAAAGGTTTTACCAAGTCCTGGTGACGAAAATTAATTTATGATAAAACCACAAGTTTTGTCTACTGAATATAAATACAGGGATGGAACACGGGCGCAGAATTCATACCGGAAACTGTTGAAGAAATTTTTCTACCTATAATATCGTTGATTTAAGAACTAGAAAATTTTGCTACATTGATAGTGGTATGAATTCTGCGCCCGTGTTCCATCCCTGTAAATATAACATTTAATCACCCTACACACCCTACCTTGCGCAATTATTTAGGCAGATATAATTTTATTTTTCAAAAATTGCTAATTTTTTTGACAAGTTTTATGCTTACAACTAGAACGAATTTCCGAAAAAATTGACAAAGCATTAGAGAAACATTATTCTGAAACATAAAATATAAAATCATATGTAAAACATTCGTTGACATATAAACATTTTTAGTAAATATTACTTCACTTCGCATGCACGAAATATGTATAAATATATAAAATTATTACATATGGGTTAAAAGCTAGATATATTGAGCAACTTTTGTCAAGAGCTCATTTGAATAAAGTAAAAATTAAGCAAATTGTCTGCAAAAGAACGAGCTAGATTTTAGGTATTTTCCAGAGTTGAAATTTAGTAAGGGATTTTTCATATGCTGCGTATTTAATTTGAAGATCCAACTATTCCAATTACTTTGCAAAAGTTTTCTTTCTTTTTTTTTTTTTTTTTTTTTTTTTCCTTTTTTATTATTAAAAATGCCTTATAGCCTTGTAGTTTTAACATATTTTTATTGATTTACTAAGATTTGTAAGATCATTAGGGTTTTTCACAAAAAAAAAAAAAAAAAAAAAAAAAACTTTTGCAACGTGATTGAAATAATTGGATCGTCAAATTAAATAAGCGGCATGTGTTTCATACACGCCCTTTATGAAATTTCAACTCTGGAAAATACCTAAAATGTAGGTCGTTCTTTTGCCGAAAATTTGCTTAATTTTTACTCTATTCAAATGAACTTTTGAAAAAAGTTGCTCAATATACTTAGCTTTCAACCTATGCAATAAAATTTTTCTATTTTTTGCGCATACGCAGTAAAATAATAATTACTAAAAATGCTCATACCTCAAGGAATATTACATGTGTAAATTTTATGTTTTAGAATAATGTTTCTCTAATGTTTTGCCGATTTTTCAGCAAGTTTTGTAAAATTTTATGGAAACCAGTTCTAGTTATAAGCAAAAAACTTGTCAAAAAATTAGTAATTTTTTAATAAAAAGTCATATCTGCCTAAATAATTGTGCAATTCCGCACCAAAGCATACATATATTGTATATAGTATGTGCAACAATGTATTAAAGTTACAAGTTATTTGTAGCTTTTTGTGATACAGGGTGATCCTAAAAACAAAGTATTTTTGCTATTTTTCAATTTGTGGTTGGTCCCCTAATTTCACTCTGAGCTAAATCGGTAATGGACAATATGAGTTTTTAAATATTCTTCCCATGTATGAAGTTTCAGGCCATTTTGTCTAGTATTTTCTTAGATAATCGAAAAATTTTAAATAAAAAATAATAATCTAATAATTTGATCACCCACTGTATATGCACACGAATTCTTTCATGTGAAGTTTTCTAAGACAGTAAACAAAATTAGTGTAGAATTAAAGTTTTAAGCTGTAATATCAATAAAATACAAACGAAAGCAATTACAAATTTACACTGGACATTAATTTCATTTCTATGGTTTTAAAAGTTTTAGTAAATAAAATAAGAAATACTATAATATATATATATATATATATATATTTCTTGTTTAAATAAATAAATACTGAAGTTTTGTAACCATTAATATCACATTTATAATAAAAAGAAATAGAAGGCAAAACTTTATTCCTTATTATATTAATAAACTATTTTGATTAAAATAGACTACTTCCTATGAAAGTACACTTGTAGTAAGCATGAGGCGTACTTGCCAATCATCTCATTAATAATCAGAAGATCAGAATATCAGCCTTTTTTCACACCAACCTTTTTTTTTTAGAATAATTTTGTACTTATTTAATCGAAACTACATTTAGAAATAATTGCTGTAAAAATAAACTGGTGTGGAAAAAGGAGCGTGTACTAAAAATCTTCCGATGCATAATTAGGATGTTGGCAGGTATGATGAGACCATTTAGGGAGAATAACTTGTTATCTTTTCTTTATTGCGATAGCAGGAGGTGTATTTTAGAAAAGAAAATATTAAGGTACCATATGTCCCCTTTTTATGAATTCCATTTTACAAAAGAGAAAGAGTAATGTTTGTTTTCGTATCAAATTTAATTCGTGTTATTCGGCATGTGTCAGATCAGCTGTAATTTGATAAAAATTAGTGAGGAGATAATTGATCTCCACGTCTTATTAGCTGCTTTCTTTTAGCGTCAGCGTAGTCGCAATGATCAACTATTGTAGTAATAGAATCATTTCTGTTTGTTTACGAATCGCATTTGTAAACAAGCAGTACTTTTTAATTAGTTAAAAAAAAAAAAAAAGTCTACCTCATTAACATGTATAATTTATGAAACAGAGTAAATAAGTTTCTCAGTTAAAACTACTTTTACAAAATTACAAAACTAAACAAAAATTACTAACTGTTACAAAATTACTAACGACTTTTAGATTAGCTAGGTAAATATACCAATTTTCAATTATATTACAATTTTTTTAACCCTCAAAGGTCGAAAGTGTTGCCTTTCGGCAACATTCTTAATTTTGTCTTCTAAAGTTTTACTAGAATAATATGGAAGCTCTACTGCTTCATGTTCGCTGATTGGCAACAAATTGCTTTTTAGCTGCAAACCATAGTTAAAATAAAGTATGATTTTTTTTTTAAACATTTTTCTCGTGATTTATTTAACAGAGGAAAGAAGTAAAACGTTTTTAAATTGATTTAAAAATAATCAGGCATTTAAGGGTTAATTCAAATTTTCTTCTTTTTCATTTAAAAAACTGATAGCGTATTACACATATATAAAAAGACATCTAGTAGTAGTACAAGACAAATACATTTATTGTGTTGATTTTGAAAGTAAGATTAACATTTAGGAAAAGGCGATTTAATTTTTTCATCGTTAAACTAGGCTTTAATAAGTTGTTTTCTTTAAAATAAAATCTTTCAATGGCATTTTTTATTATACCAGGGCATGCTTTCCAGATTTAAAATCAATTCCATTTTTCATTACTTTTTGTTTCAGTACTTTCTACAAATCATATAATATTTATATATGCAGAAAACTTTTAAATAAACAACTAAACATGTTAAGTTTTTTATATGTTTTTAGTACATGAGACCATTCAATCCTGAATAGATACTGAAAAATTCTGAATTTCTTTAAAACAGAAAAGAAAAAATTCTCACTTACCTTGAAAGAAAACTTCTTTTCATTTAACCGAAAAAAAAAAAGAAAAATACTGTATAGAAATCTGATGTACCTGATCTCCACACTCTGCTAAGTAATTTAGGAAAGATATCTGTATGTACACATGCATATGCCCACTAGACACTTACCCAAGCTTGGTTCTCCTGTAAATGTTCTGTTTTCTAATATTAAACAACACAATGTTACTTACAGTGGATAATTATCGCATTTTTCTTTTAAAAACGAAATACTAAATCTTATGAAAAACATCATTTGATTTCTGATTAGTAGCAGTAGCTATAGAGAATTAAAAAAGAAACTGGAAACTCAATTATTATTTGAAAAATATACATTAAAATAAAATCAGTTCGTAACTAAAGAAAATAATTATAAAAATGAATAAAACAAATAATAATAAATTTAAATGCACATCAGTTTATTTATCACAAGTTATTTTTTTTATTAACAAGCAGTGGTCACAGGGGTCATTCCTATATTTTTACGTGCGTTTCATTATATTGTCACCACTATTTCCAGAAAGAAGTTTTTCTTGAATGTTCTGATGTAATAATATCATAGGTGCCAAGTCTCCATTATTTTCAACGGAGACTTCATATAAAGTTTTTATAAGTGTTTTCAGTTTATTTAATTTAATTTACTCGACGAAGGTATACACGACAGATTTCTTTTTAAAAATACGGGTGATAAATCCAATTTAAAAATTAGAAATGATGGCAGCTATCTAATATTGCTTAAAATTCTATCGTTTTGAAATAGTGGTGACAAAAGAATGAAACGTTCGTAAAAATATAGTAACACTACGACCCTTAAATTAAAAAAAAAAAAAAAAAAAAAACTGAAGAACAGTAACTTCGTTAAGCTAAAAATTTGCGTGCTAAAAACAATTCAAATATTAAATAATAATAAGAAGAAATAATAAGAATTTTGTCAGTGATTGATTAAGAATTACAATATTTCTGCTTGCTTATAGCAAGACGAAAACGTTATTATTTTAACACACTATCATCAGGGTATTTTCCTATTTTAAACATGAAGTCCCATCTTTTGGCGTTCTTCAGAAACATTTCATTGTTTAACAAAATGATTTTGCATTTTTGTGATTACAAAATTTAAATTTTATCCGTAGCAACTGATGCGGTAAAAGCCGCTTCCGTATATATACTCCGGCGTCACATAAAGTGTTAAACAAAAACATGCAAAATACTTTTGAAAGCAAAGTCTTGTTTTAAAGGAACGGCTAAAAGTAGTACTTCTCTCTATCTCTCTCTATATATATATGTACATATAAACAGTGTACTTTTACGGGACGGTAGCAATGTGTTAAAAAGGGTAAGATTTAAATTTTTTGAGACTTACATTCAGCCAACGTTATGTTTTAGTCGATATTCAAAATTCATTTTTGTATTACAAATTTATAACGTATGTTAAGAGACGAATTTTAATCAAGCTGCTTTGCAATCTAAACTGTGCTGTTTTCTAAAAATTGACAAATCAAAGGGTAATGTAGATTTGACGAATGTTACCAGGCCCCAACAGTGGCCGAGCGGTTGTGCGCTCAGAAGTGGTACGAAGGAAGTGCCGGGTCGCGCTCGTCAATACAGCCGTTTGCAATTGCCCGTGGTTTTCTCCGAAACAAGCATAAATACGGAGTATGGCCCCTTAGAAACACAACCACGGAGGGTATTCCCCTTTAGGTCCAGATCCCTAGTATAGACAATTGGCGTTAACCGGAACGCCACGCCACGCCAACTTTCATAATTTATTAAGGAACATATTTATACCAGCCTCTTTTCATATCACTCTTTTTTAAAGCGTAATACTTTTCTTATTTTATCGTAATTAATTATTGGAGAAAATTACTCTACAAAAAGTGTGGTACGAAATAGAGCGTTAGCAACAATGCTCCTGGATAAATTGTAAATAATGGCAACTCTGGCGTAAAATGATCTAGCTAAAATTTACAAATAATGAATCATTTTTTGTCTAGGAATTACTTTTGTCGACAAAAAAAAAAACGTAGAAATATTATTTATTTACAATAAAAAATTAAAAACTATTATTTGCTGTAAACAAAATATAATACCTTCTTCAACACTGACTTGACGTAAGTGTATAAGGTCCGCTTTATTAGCTACGATTGCAATTGGGCAAGGAGCTGGAGTTCCTCCTGGAGACGCAGGTCTAGCATTATGTATAAGCTTTCGAACCTCACGTATATAAGTAAAGCTTTCTCGATCTATTATGGAATAAGCCAGTATGAAACCATCAGCCCAATGAAAAGTTTCTTCTTTTGGGAAGTCTGTATTTGACTGCAAAATGAAAACAATCCAATTTAACTAAAACTTAGTAAGGATAAAAAATATTATTTATAAATATTTCGAAAACTGTATAAAAGAATCAGAAGTAGAGATACTTTTCAATCTTGCGATTTTTGCAAAATAATTACTGATAAAAAAGGATTGTGTCTACAGTCACATAGTCGCAAAGTTAACCAGTTAGCAGTCGCTAGTTGGTCGATTCGCCGCCCATCTCTTTAGTGTTTATTCAACAGCCACCAAATTTTTTTAGAAGTGGCATTTGACATACATAATCGACAATTATTCTAGTCGATTATTCGCTTTTTATATATATCAAATGCCACTTCTAAACACTTTGGTCGCTATTGAATAAACACTGAAGGAATGGGCGGTGAATCGACCAATTAGCGACTACTAACGGATAAATGTCCAAGACAAGAGACAACGTTTTATCCACAGCTAATGTTTAAACTTAACATAAATGAAATTTTAAAACATCAAAATTCTTTATTTTGACATAATTGTGAATTATTATTATTATTTTTTTTTTTGGGGGGGGGGGAGGGGGACGGGGGGGGGTGTAAATCAGTTCATGTACTTTAAAATGGCGATCAATAAAATTCTATAGCCTTAACTTTATCATAGAAAAAAACTACGGTTGTTTTTCATGCAAAATTAAAATATCTGAAGCAGACCGCAAAAAGTGCATTATCACAAACTGTACTTTTTTTTTTTTTCATTTTAAAATACAAATTGTTTTTTAAAATACTAAATTGTATTATATACAAACTAAGTGTTCCAGGAACTTACAAATGCGTCTAATTGACCCTTTAAAATTTATGTAAGCATATCTTTGAAATACCACTGCTTATCTTAACAAGCATGTATCGGTGTGAAAATATAAATTAAATTATCTAGTAAAAACATTCTTTTTCAATTTAATATTATTCGAAAGTAATTAAGAACTTTTCCCAGCTTTAAAGTAAAATTAAATAGATTGTAAAACAAACTATTAAACAGTTTTAGAAAAGGCTGAAATAATTTAAAACTAAAAAGTAAAAGTGATTAAATAACGAAAGCAAATTTTCAAAAGCTTTAAAAATTATTTACTTTATGTGTTCCAAATTTTCTACATTATGATTTCTTTATAAAAGTTTAAATTTTATTAAGATTAAAAGTTTAAAAAGCTTAATAGATTCTTATTAGTTTTCCACTTAATAATTTTCTCCATTATTACATTATGTAAGCAATAATAATAAAAATAATATACAATAGTAAATGTTTTCATACATTTTTTACCTATAAAAATCTTACTTTTATATGTAGTAATACAAAATTAATGGTATGTTTCGAAAGGTTTTTATTTGAAATTCATTACAATTTGTAGATTTTTGAATCATTCATATAATGTTTCAAACGAAGATCACAGTTGCTTGTTATATACAAGGACGTTAACCCAAATACAGTTAATATAATTTTTAATTTTACTGTTCAAATGTCGATGAAGGCATACCTGTCAGCATCTTAATTAATATTCCGTAAAATTGTTAGTACCCGCCTTTTTTTCACTCGAGTCCTTTTTTAGAGCATTTTTATTCTTATTTAATCGTAATTACATTTGGTGAAATTTTTTTTCCTGAATTTCAGCAAAATTTGTCGAAATTTCAGCAATATTCACCTGTAGCATTAACCCTTTGCCGGCTCTAACCAGCGTTGCCAGATTTTTTATTCAATAAACACCAATAATTTTGAGAAATGATATTTAATTTACATAATACGCTATCGATGGTTGAAGTGATTAGGAAAACGTTACATTTAAAAATTATTGGTGATTATTGAATAAAAAAATGCGTCAGAACTGGCAACACTGTCTAAAGTGCTCTAAACAGTGTTCCCAACTTTAAGGACTCTTTTATTCAACTATCACCAATAATTTTGAGGAGAAATATTTGAGATATACGCATCTATTACAGTTAAAATCTATTGGTGGATATTGAATTAAAAAGTCCCTAAATTATGCAACACTGACCAGAGGAGTGAAGTTAAATAGGACCGGAAAAGGGTTAATAACTAGTTGTTGCTTCGAATCGATCGGTACCAGCCGCATATCCATACGGTAATTTGCGGCAAAATTAGTCAGGGAGTAGCGTTTATTTTCCTTTTCTTCTTTTTATGACTGTACATAGACCTTTAATGGAGGTAAATTAGTATTAAGTTTTGAGGGGAAATTTTGGGACCGAAAAAAGACTGCTCTAAAGGGAGATGACCCTACTATAGAGGTGAACTTTTAGACAGATTTCATTGTATTTCTTATAAAAATTCCCAAAATTATTCTCCTATTTCTTTCTTTTACTTCTTTTACTCTCCCCCCCCCCTTTTTTTTTTTCTTTTTCAACAAAGCAAAAAACTTATACTTATTATGGTTTACTTAAAAAATTTTACTTACTCCTAATATAAGATTCAAAGTATTATTATTTTATTATTCAATATGAATAACGAGTTTAAAGTAAATGAAAAGTAAAAACTATGCAAATAAATTAAAGGACGCAGCATTGTGCATTTTCAAATACCAAAATATACTGGAAAGCAGATTTAACTTTACAATCCATACCTAGTAACTTTTAACGATAAATTACATTATACTGTTAAAAATTTCAACAGAAAACTCTGTGTAATCTATTATCTTAAGTCTTACGTAAAATTACAGAGAAAAATAAACGGAGATGTTAAAAAAAATATTTTATACTTCCATTTTAATAACTAATATTAATTTAATTAATTATTGTTGAGAATATATTTCGGACTTAGAATGCTTTTTTTCTAAAATAGAAACAGTCAATTTTAAGTTTAATTAAAAAATTAAATAATAAAATTAGGTAAATATAGAGAATAAAGATTGAGGATCTCGATTATTATCTTTTAACTAAGAATTACTGTAAATTGACAGAGACTCTGGATAAATATTTACATTAAATTTACAGAAATTTTTAACAGTGTATCGGACGCTTCGTTTCAATTAACGTGTAACGAAGAAAAAAAAAGCGTATATCATTTATATTTAGCACCTTCAGAATGGTTAATAAAAAAGAAAGAAAATAAATTTTAAGTTTAATGATAAATTTTCTGATAACCATTTCTCAAAATAAATAAATAAATAAATAAATAAATAAATAAATAAATAATAATAATAATAAATAAATAAATAAAATCGCGATTTAAATTTTTTATACTGAGTTAGATTACATTTCCATATTACCTTGTCCACCACAAATTTTTAGTAACTAAATAAACAAAAGTAATAAAAGATTGGGGAAAAAATACTTTAAGATTGGTATATATACACTAAGAGACATAAAAAAAAAAAAAGCCGCACTGCAGAAAAAATGACTTATACCTTTTTAATTTGTAATAATTTCAAAACTAACGGTTGAAACAAATAAAACCGTCCTGTTTGCGTAATAGCAAAGAAACGAAATGATACTTATGTACATTTTCGATTTAGTAATTCAAATTATTACACTCTACGAAGCACTTTATAAAAATCTATGTAAAACTTTCTTTTTATACATAATGCAATAAACATATACTTTGTATTCTATTATGATTTATTTTATGAAACAAACAAGTTATATTTTAATATATGAAATAAAACTATTTATTTGTCAGATCTAAACATTTTTTTAATAAAAATATGTATTCTGCATTGGGTTAATTCCACCTTTGTATGGAATTACTGTTTTAATGCGCAATGACATAGTATTATAAAGTTTTTTTTTTTTTTAATATATAAATCTCAGAAATTTCACTGTGCCAAATATCGTAAATGATTTTTCTAGTTCCTGAAGAATTGTAGGCTGCAAATTTTGAATCCTCTTCCCTCTCCCCGCGCATTTTTTTAGACGAAACATTTCGAGCGGATTGAGATTAGGACTATTGCTAGGTCTAATAAAGAAAAAAATCTACGATCTTATTTGTGGTATTTAACTTAAAGTAGAAAAAGGTGTGATTACTTACAGAATTATAGGTGCTTATGGCAATGTATATGTAATTTTAACAATTTGAATCAAATAAACGCACCGCAGACACCGTACAGCAAGATGCATTATCATCTGGAAATGCTGTTTGCGTAAAAGTCTGAAATACCTCCAAAATAGTCGCTCAGGCGCCACTTTCATAATGGTCACTTTCATAATGAATTTTGACTTAATTGATCCCTTGAACAGTAAGATTTGCTTCACTCTTTGAAAAATTTAGCTCTTCAGTATCATAAAGTACGGAGAATGTATCACTGTTATAATAGTGCAATTTTCATTAAGTTGGCCACATTTTTGTTGTTCAACTAGCTTTTTTATCAGTTCGAACTAAATTAAACTTAATTTATCAGAGAAACTCAGTCCAGCCCAATAATTAAATGCTAATTATTTTAGATTTTTGGTCAACTAAAGTCTTTTTTTTTTTTTTTTTTTTTTAATTATTGTCCTTAATAATGGCTTTTCTGCACATTTTCTGGTTTCTAACCTGCTTTGTTTAATTGTTTCCGCACTATTTTTAAAGAAAGTATTTTACTATACACTTTTTTTTTTTTTAACTTTTCTAAGTTCTGAACATGATACATATCGACTTTTTAAACATTTGCTTTTTAACTTGCTTTAATCTCGCTTCTACGAGCAACGTGGTCGCCTAAAGTCAAATTTCCAGTTGAAACAGCCAAAACATTTTATATCTTGCTGAAAACCATCTAACCATTATTTCGTTAACATTTAATTATTTTGCCATCTCACATATTAAAATATTTTTTGACTTTTCTTCTAAAATTAATACTTTTTGTGGCATCGTTAACTGCCTTATTATTATCATTTTTGAAATACATTCCAAAATTACAATTTTCTTGATAATTACATTTTGTTTTTAACACTGGGCTCAATGTTGAAGTGTATGTGGAAGACAACGTAATAAAATCTGTTCGAAAATTTGCTTTTTAAATGATAAAATTTGCGGTTCTAGAAAGTAAAAAGTAAAATATCCAAGTGCGTTTTTTTTTTTGTTCCTTAGTGTATGTTAATGAACCAAACTTGCTAAAATTACAAAATGTACTTAAAAAAATTTAATGCTTTCTAATTATCCAGAATATTTCCTTTCGAAAAGTCTATCCAGAAAAATTAGACTTAAGCACATTTTAGCCCACTAATAGGTAGTGTGTTTCACAATTAATGTAAAGTTATATATATATATATATAATTGTAATAAGCTTTAATTAATGAAATATGCTAGGATGAATTTCGCTTAAAAAACAGAGCTAAATTAAAAACAAATTGAAGCATTTTCTTTTTTTCTAATTTTCCTCAGCAAGTATTTTCGCATCAGAAATTATAAATGCAACTTTTTTCAATAAATTCATTATCAGTTGAAAAAATGAATAATACACCTTTTGAAAGAATATTTTAAGAAAGTTATATTTTAAGAACTTTAACCCTTTGTTGGCTTTATTTTATTTCCCTCCTCTGGTCAGTGTTGCCAAATTTAGGAATTTCTTTATTCAATACCTACCACTAAATTTTAACGGTAACGGTTGCCTAATCACTTGGATGTTATTTCTCCACTATGCATATCAAACATCACTCCTCAAAATCATTGGTGATAGTTGAATAAAAGTGTCCCTAAATTTGGCAATACTATTTAGAGATTCATACCGTTAAAGCAGACAAAGGGTTAAATAACTGGATTTTTTAATAAATAAGATATGCACCTTATTATCAAAATAATAAAATACTGAACGGGAAATTCCATGTACCCTAATTCCATGTGTATACATAGTTACTCACTTAGCACCTTTTGGCTATCGGAAAATTTTAATAGAAATATTTATTTTATTTAATCAGCGGACTGTAACGGTTTTCACTGATTAAGTAAAATAAATATATATATATATACAGAGCTGCCAACCAAATCCGGCAAATTGTTAGTACCGCCCCTTTTTCTACACCATTAATTTTTAGAGTAATTCTCTTCAAATATATTTACGATGAATGAAGAAAACAAATACTCTAAAAATTAAGTGGTGTAGAAAAAGGGGCGTTTTTCAATAGGCGTTAACAATTTGCCGGATTAGGTTGGCAGCTCTGTATATATATATTAAAATTTTCCAGTAGCTAAAAGGTGCTAAATATGCAACTATGTGTGTATAATCCGCAGCTCAGATAAACCCGTTTTATACCAGAAAATTTATTTACTAAAATGTTATGTTTCTCTTCGCTTCCAATGCATGTAAAATATATAAGTTTATTTATAATTAAAATTTCTGGTGTGAAACGGAATGGTCTGACCTGCGAATTGTACGTGGGAAGTTTGGGTATTTCGAAATTTTATGACCTGTTTCCTATATCGACTTCAATAATTCAATTAAAATATCAAGACAAGCTTATTAGTCAATGTTCGTTACAGCAATGCTTAACTTATTAAAAAGAAGAAGAAAATTAAATGCTAAGATTTTTACTTTTCACAGTAATAATGTAATGAAGTGCATTATTTAAATGACCAAAAATGATAAGACAGATGAGTATTGTTGTTTTGAGGGTTAAGATCGATTGCCTACACCTTAGCCTAAAGTCCTAAAGCCTAAAGATGACCTTCATTGGGGAGTCTTTCTAAAGAGGCCTATCCCGCCTTCACTCACGGAAGAGTGTTATCATTTCCTAACGTGTATATTTTTATTGATTTTTACTAATATAGATTAATTTAATTTTGTACATAAGTAGTTAAATAAAATTTATAAAAAAATATGCATTCTACTTACCTTTGGACAGGTGTCAAGAACCTCAAAAATCACTGGTTCGTTGTCAACCATCACTTCATTTTTGTAATGATTTTCTGAAAACAAATTTAAATATGCTTTGCTAAATAGATTTAAAAAGTAAGTTAATTATTTTTAATTTAGATAAATCAAAATATAAACATCAATATGTACATTTTTATATGATACTGAATCTAATGGGAAGTAAATAACAATAAACGAAAACGTAAGAAATCTTATATTAAAAATTATATAATAAATCTCTTATAATAATAAATTTATTAAGAAAAACGTTTAAAAAAAACTGAATTTTTTTCAGAGTAATTAACATGTATTAATATTTATAAACTATATTCATGCTGATTTATCCATGCATAATTCTTTATCCCCATAAGTATCCAAGTACTCTTTTATTATTTGCATGTACACGTGCATACAGATTACATATTTATACCTCTCTTAAAACTAAAACATATATATATATATATATAACAATTTTTAATGTATATGATTCATATAACAGGCGTTTTCAGGGCCTGATTAAGGCAGGGGCAAACTCTCTCCACTATGTTTTAACTATTATTTTCGCCTTATAATAAACAAAAGTTACTCGTTAAAAAATAAGAAGACAATTATTTATATCTGTCGATACGTAAATTCGATTCTCCGACACCGTTTATTTTTCTAAAAATAATTTTCTAATGAAAGCATGGAATTTCTATCATGGATG
This sequence comes from Salticus scenicus, assembly GCA_963930645.1. Classification (NCBI taxonomy): domain Eukaryota; kingdom Metazoa; phylum Arthropoda; class Arachnida; order Araneae; family Salticidae; genus Salticus; species Salticus scenicus. The sequence goes on along the minus strand of OZ005651.1, from coordinate 219,489,211 downwards.
AGTTAAAAATTATTGTCAAAAAATTGTGGTCTGTGTGTGTGCCCCCGCCTTAATCAGGCTTAGGGCATTTCTTCAACAAATGACAGAATGGTGATTAACGATTATTTTTTTTTAATCCTCATTCATATAAAAATTTAATAAATCGATTAAGATGATGAAAAATGCTACACGGTTATTTGTTTATTTATTTTTTAATTGAGACGAACAGAATAATGAAATAAACCAGTAATAAATTTCCCTACATAATATAGGAATTGCTAAAACGATGGGGATTTTCTTCTTGATTATAGGGATTACTCCTTTCAATGAAATATGAGCTTATCTTGGATAACATAAGCTTTATGAAAGGTAATATGAGACAACACTCCGCTCAACCTGTCAGCCATATTTCAAAGAAAAGGATTCTCGCCTTTTGATATGGTAAGGAGCTATATTTTACGTTTTTAACATTTTGTTTATACCTTAATTTGATAAATATGTATATTATATAAATTACACTTTTAGTTACACAAATTCTAAACATATTTCATTTTGTATTTAACATATTTTGCGGCTACATATTTTAAATAGGAGAAATTTTAAGCATCAAATCCATCGAAAGCAAGTATAAATTTTCTAGCAAAATTTTTATATTGAGAATAAAATAAGCAGCCTAGTCTTAAGTCTAATAAATATTCGTTGAAAATGCGAACCGTCATAAACCACTGACAATGGTGGATAGAAATTCATTCTGAAATCATTAAAATTAATGTCAATTTCTTTTTTCTTTTTTCTTTTTTAATTACCTACTAAAAGAAGCATTTAAGAAGTGTAGTTTCTTTTCTATAAATTTCGTAACTTTAGCCGAGAGAAGGGGTTTGTCGAATAACATGGTCATTCACAGGCTCTAAACTCAATATTAGCCTAAAGGTAATATCCGTGCATTCGTCTAAGTCATTTAACTCTTTGCCGCCCCTAACCCTCTAAAGCGCTCTAAACATCACCCCCAAATTCAGGGACTCTTTTATTCGACTTTCCCTAATAATTTTGGCGGCCGAGCGGTTCTGCGCTCAAAGCTGGTAGATGGGAGGTGCCGGGTTCGATCCCAGGTCGCGCTCATCGACCTAGCCGTTCGGAGTTTTCCGTGGTTTCCTCCGAAACTTGCGTAAATACGGGCTAGGACCCCTTAGAAAGACCCCCACGGAGGGCATTCCCCCTCTAGGCCTAGGACACATCAGGAGTCAATCGGCCTTAAAATCCTACAACCAACCAACCCTAATAATTTTGAGGAGTGATATTTGATATATATAATGAACGAATAACATTCGGAATGATTAGGCAACCGTTATAGTTGAAATTTATTGGTGGATATTGAATGAAAAAGTCCTAATATTGGCAACACTGACCAGAGGAGTGAAATTAAATAGGACAGGCAAAGGTTTAAGCAAGCCCATGAACAGTGTTGTCAGATTTGGGGACTTTTTTATTCAATATCCATCACTAAATTTTAATTGTAACGGTTTCCTAATCACTTTGAAGATTAATCGTCTATTATGTATATCAAATATCACATCTCAAAATTATTGGTGACTATTGAATAAAAAAGTCCTCACTCCAAAGTCTGGCAACAGTCCTCATGAACTTATACAAGCTCATTTAACCCTTTAACGTTCACTACTTAATTTATTTTAAAAATTACTAAACTAATTTTAAAAATGGCTTTTAGACACATAGCTGATCATAAATATTTAAAAAATAAAAAATTAGCATTGTTCCTTTTCGAGAAATTTTCGGTTTGAAACATCTGTAAGTAAACCTTATTAAATTCAAATAATATTTAATTTAATAAATTAATTAATTTATAAGTAAACATTACCGACAACAAAAACTCGTAAAAGTTGCACAGATCCCAACATTTCAATTTATTCCGGAGTATTTTAACCCTTTGCGGTGCAAGGTAATTCGGATCATTTAAATTACACTGCCACCGGAATTTACGAACATAAATAAAATACAAGAAATTTTAAATTTTCACGTTAAAAAAAGGGCCTTTTCTGCTATGTTATAAATGTAAATTTTTGTTAAAAAATTTCTGGGATGAGTTTTTGCACTTGAGAATTAAAATTAGGTGTTTCATCAGCGGGAACACTGCGACTGAAAGGGTTAAGGAAGCCCATCCGAATACCTAGAAGTATATAATCCTGAACTTAAAATATAAGAAAAAACGTATTCGTTGGCGCTTTAGAGTCAATAATATTAAACTTTTCAAGGGCTGTGGGACGTGTTATTTATCAAAAAAATTTCATTCCAAACTCGTTTTGGAATTTTTCAACAAAATTTTACTTTTATAACTTGGGCGTAAAGTTCCTTTATTCCTTTTCTTCTAAGTCTGTTGGTAAATTCCGGTGGCTTTCTAAATGGAATGAGCGTAAATACCTTGCCCCTCAAAGGGTTAAACATGGTTCGTACGGCCACGCTTTTTTTCAATGACTCTCCTACCAGTACTTTTATGCAATATATTTTCTTTTAAGTTTTAAGCCTTTTATAATATCATAATTTACAAAAAAATAATCCTGGTGTAGGAGATTAAGAAAATTCAAGGACTGTACGATCTCTGTTAAAAGTTTGAAAAACTGTACAATATTTGAAGTAAGATAATCAAAATTTTTTTTTTCTTTTTACATATAAAGCAACTGTGTTATGATATAAAAATCCGCACAATGGAAACTTTGTTCAGAATTATTTGAAAACGCATCCTAAAATATCACAGCAGGAGAGATAACACGCTTCCAGTTTTGGATAATATCTTCAATATTGCCTGCTCCATCAAATAAACAATAAAAAGTGCCCACCAAATTAGGTTCATTGAAGCATGTGTGGCAGTTTTTTAAGTTTATGATCGTCTGTCCTTTTGTTTCGATATCTTCCAATTAATGAAGTTCTCAGCTAGGGATAGTGGACTAGTACGGTTAATCACTAGGAGTGAACGACCACAGGCATTAATTACCATGGACAGGCTTTTTAACCTCAATACATATACTCGTCCTGTGTTAACTTAAAAAAAAAAAAGAAAAGAAAAGAAAGAAAAAGAAAGAAAGAAAGAAAAAAAAAGCGAGAGAGAGAGAGAGAGAAAGAAAAGAAAAAAACTTAACTTGTTATCAAAATACACATTGAATCTCAGTTCAAAATTACATTAGCCATTGAAGCTATAACGTTTTAACAGTAGGCTAATACCGTTATTATAAATCTCTCATCAGTCTAACCTGCAAACTGACGCATTATGCTAAAGTCGATAAAATGGTTTAAAGAATTTTCAAAGAAGTTACAATAGGTAAGACAATGATAAATTTCAATATAACAATTTCTTTCTAGTGAAAATTTAAAATAAAATAAATTAAATAAAAGTTGTAAGAGACAGATAATAAGATAATTAGATTTACAAAAAATAAAATATTTATTTAATTAATATATGTATTGAAAACCTTTTCAAACATTGAATAGATGAAAACAAGAAACATTGAATAAGATGAAACAGAAATATATATATATCATTTTGTACGAGAAGAAAAAAAAAAAAAAAAACAGTTCACACAGAAATTTTTTTTTAAAAACATGCAGTTGAAAAAGCAGTTTTTATCTTGCTATAAACATAAAATTCTAATTAGCATATAAATTACTCAAGTCTTTATAAAAAAAAAAAAAAAATAAAAAAAAAAAATAGCTATTCCGGATTATTTTTTTAACTCGGGAAATCTAAAGAAAAAGGAGTTGATAAAATCTTTAATAAAAAATCGAGTTGTTTACTAGTATTAGCAGTGTTGCCACAAGCGACTTTTTTTTATATATTTTTTTGTACTAGTATTTCCAAAAAATAAAATGTGTGATATATTTACGCAGGTAAATCTGCACTTTTCCTGCATAAATTTATTATAAATGTTATGTTATGTAAATAGTAATACGAAAATAATAATAATAAAAAGTTGGCAGTGGTAGCCCTGTATTAGCATAAAAACTATTTGGCATAAAATTGTCAGCATAAAACTATAACATCATAAAAGTTGTATGTTAATAAGTTATTTGTTAGAAATAAATGAACTAGAAATAAACTGAATAGCAAAAAAAATAATAATAAAGAATATGTATTAGAGAAAGAAACAAAATATTCTGAATATTAAGTGTTCGAGAATAAGAAAGAATTGGGCAAATAAGGAAAAAGTAAAACGAATTACAAGTAAGCAGGAGAAAAAAAAAATCACTGCTGATAAGATTAAAAAATAATCTGGTGTGACACTCACACTACTTTCTCTTACCCTGAAATTTAATACTATAAATACAGGTTGGAGATTAAGAAGTAAGATAACGAGTACTGCTATGTAAACCTATGTTAAACAATTCAAATTAGACTTGGGAAGAGTTTTATATGATAATTAGTTCTGTGTGAAGGGCCGTTTCATTAATGTACAAAAAACAAGCGATGGATATTTAGCTTAAAACATTCATTATTTACCATATCTCTATGAGGAATTTATTTCAATTCCCGAAGAAGCTTTCCACGAAATGGAAAATATTATTAATAAAGCACATCCACTAACAACAAATAACTAGTGTGTTGTGGCCACTACACGACTTTCTTCTGTATTTTCCTATACAAATTCACTCAGTAAAAACAATTTATAAAAATTATTATTTAAAAAAATCATCTTCCATGAAAATGCACACGGTCTCCATATTAGAGAAGTAGTATAACACTAAATATCCAAAAAAAAAAGTTGAATTTATTCTCAATATTACATTAAAAAAAAAAAAAAAATTAATGAAAAAGTCTGTAACTTTATTTTAAATTATCGCAGATCGATGGTTCAACCATTCGTTTTAAAGGTACTGGCGAACTCTTTTGAAAGATACCCATCATGAAAATTTACTCTCTTCCGGGGGGGGGGGGATTTCCCCCCCAGGGTGGGAGGCAGGGCTCCTACATATACAAATTTTTTTTTCCAGTTGACTATCTCTATTACACAACATATGTATTCGTTTCATTTGGTTTAGTGCAGTCTATAGAAGTTAAACTCTAATTACCTGCACTTTCCCCCATAGACGTAATGTATTAGAATTCTCTTGATTGTTCCTGTACACGAACCATTTGCTTGATCTTAACGAAAAGTTTAGTGTAGCATCCTTATATGATACACATTTCGAATACCAAGTTTGAACATTCTGCCATAATTTGTTTTTGAGATATGCTGATAACAGACAGACGCACACACAGACATACACACAGACCAACAGCTAAAAATATTATTTTCGTATTATTCAGGAGACCTCAAAACGTGTAAATATAATAAAATTTCACTTTCGAAAATTTGACCCAAAAACAATACTTTCTTTACCTTTTGGGTAAGAGAAAGTAAAAAAAAAAAAAAAAAAAACTGCATGTAACACATAGAGGATAGACAAATATCAAAGTGTCATTTAAGCTAACAAGATTTGAAGGCCTGTAGTTAAAACGAAAAAGTTTTACCCCACTTTACAACTAATAATGAAAAGTTTATAATCTTACTAATTCGTAATACATTATTTTAACCCTTTTACTTATACAATATATTTGTTTTGGAAATTCGTAAACAATTTTCAAAAAAAGGTATTAGCAAAGCTTCCTAGATCGTTACTATCTAGGAAGTTTTGCCATTAGACACACAGCTGATCATAAATAAGGGAAAAAAAAAAAAAAAAAAAAAGCATTTTTAAAATTTCGAGAAATGCTTCCCCACTAAATATTATCTGAAGAAAATCTAAAAAAAATGTTATTTTCTACAGAAATATTAAATATATATGAATAATGTTTGCAGATTTGGATTTATCATCAAATTAACTGCAGATTTTTTTTTTTTTTTACGACATTTTACGGACATTATAAATATTCTGTTTTATCTTTCAAATAACTGCAGATTTTTTGAAAGCATAACACTAACATTTTCAATATTTTAAATTAAGCAAAAAGTTAAAGTTAAATCTGTAAAATATTTGCAGAAATTTTCGGGAAATTTTGAATCTTAACCCGTTAGTAGGCTAGTTGGTCGATTTGCCGCCCATTTTTAATGTTACCAGATTTTTTTATTCAATAGCCACCAAAAATTTTTAGAATTAGCATTTGATATACATAAAACGCGAATAAAATCGAAGAAACGTCGGTCACATCCCTTCTTAAAATTATTGGTGACAGTTAAATAAAAAGTGTGCAATTTTTAATAGGTGGCGCTGTCTATAGCGACTACTAACGTGTTAAATACAGTCGTAAGTGTCTTGTAGTGTGTGAATTATGATAGCAACATTTCTTTGATTTAATCGAAATTTAGCCGAATATAATACAAAATTACCATATATTTTCTTGCAATGTGCTGCAATGAAATCTCCAAATTATTTTCACTCAACACTTTCGCGACCGCATGTTTTTGTCTTTTTGACAGTAAAGCCCGCCTTTGGCCGTTATTCTCCTCAGTTACAATATTTCAGAACAAATTTTTACGTATTCACATGTATATTACAAATGAATATACATTGTAATTATACTCTTTCTAATCAAAGCATTTATATCCGTAGTATATTGATTGCACAAATATGAATATTGGGTATATATTTTAGAAATAAATAACATACAAATTGCGAAAGAAACGCCCACTGGTGGAGTTAGAGATTTTCAAATGACGTGAATCTACGTCAGCGGTCGCGAAAGTGTTAAGAAAAGTACATCTCAACTTAATGATGTGAAAATAGAAAAAAAATTTTTTTTTTTGTTTACATATCAGCCTTGTTAGCGACATAGATGATGATAATAAGATGGCGCACACGTGTGACGATAGCACAGAGTTCCCAACTTTTATAATTTATTCACGAGCCTTTTTAGCCCCGCCTTCTTTTCCGCACCAGAAATTTTGTAGATTATTTCTCTTTAATATGTGACAACGATTAAATAAGAAGAAAATCATTTTTCAAAATTTCCGGTACGAAAAAGAGGCGGGGCTAAAAATGCTCGTGAATAAATTATAAAAGTTGGGAACTCTGCGACAGCATGCACAGAACTTATTCGCTCGTATTTTGTTAAAAATAATTTATATGTTATTTTAATACCAACTTTTAAGCTTTGGTTGCATGAAAAGTAATAAGCTTTTCATAAAATCATCTCAACAAGATGGAACACGGGCGCAGAATTCATACCGGAATCCGTTTAAGAAATTTCTCTACTTATAATATCGTTGATTTAAGAAGTAGAAAATTTTCTTACATCGATAGTGGTATGAATTCTGCGCCCGTGTTTCATCCCTGTTGTCAAAATAATACATTCGTTTTAGAATAATGAAATAGCAATTATTCAGTTGAAATAATTAGTTTTCATGCATGGATTTAAGCATTTCATTAAACAGAGATTTGAAATGAAACATATACAAAACTTACAGTGTGCTAAAATAACTTACAGTGTATTTAAATATCGTGTTACATTTTTTGTAGAAATTTCAATGATAGAAAATAACAAATTGTTTATCAAAATGTATCAGTACTGTATATAAATAATTCGGATTTTAAAACGGTAAACCTTACTAAATAACAGAAAAGAAATTTTTTCTGTTATTTCAAAAATTCATGAAAATGCTGTAGGGGAAAAAAAAAGGAATACTTGTCTTGTTTTATGAGTTGAAGATTTGTTTTGTTTTGTTTTATTAATATTCATGTGAGATAGCCTGAATTTTATAGCAAGCTTTCCCTTAAAGTTGGAGGTAAGTGTTAAATAATTTATTTTCATAAAATTTAGTAAATTTCATTTGAAATTCCTATGAAAACCCCTATATTAGTGTATATTTAATCTTTATTATACAACACAGTCATGAATAATGCTTTAAATAAATCTATTATGAAAATTTTTACTATATATTTACAAAAAATTTGCTCAATACTACACTACCATTTTTACGTTTTGGGACATTTTGTATGTTCTGCAAATGTTTAGTATATATTTAGTAAAAATATTCATAATAGACTTCTTTGAAGTATAATTCATGTTTTTTTTTGGATCATTAAGATGAAATATGCAATAATACAGGGATTTTCATCGAAATTTCAAAAAATAACACTTTGTTTTCAACGCCAATATCTTGTCCCTTCCAAAAATTGATTTGAGCCATAAGTAAGAAATATTTTAGTTAAAAATAGATTTTGTTACTCATTTTTGAAAAATAAAAAAAAACATCTAAAAGTTTTATAAAGGTTTAAAATTCAGTTTTATTAAAGAATTTTCAGTTTTTTGTGAAAAAAGTAAACAGATATATATTACGATTTTTACATTTTGGAAAATTTTGAATGTTAAGCAAATTTCTTGTTAAAATATATTAAAATTTTTCATAATAGATTCATTTGAAGTATAATTCATGATTGCTTAGTAACATTAAGTTAAAATATGCAATAATACAGGGATTTTCACAGGAATTTGAAAAAATAACACTTTGCTTTCAACGCCGCTATCCGGTAGCTTGTAAAAATCGATTTTTAGCCATTAGTGAGAAACCTTTTAGTAAAAAATAAATTCTCTTACTCAATTTTGAAATAAAAAACACACAACTGTATTTTAAAGTATTAAAATTCAGTTTTATACATAAATTTTCAATTTCTTGTGAAAAAAAAAAAAAGAAAATGTAAACACATACTTTAAAATTTTTAGGTTTTGGAAAATTTTAAATGTTTCATAGGAATTCATTTATTAAAAATAGATTTTATTGCTAATATTTTAAATAAATAACACAACTGTATTTTAAAGGACTAAAGTTCAGTTTTATTGATGAATTTTTAGTTTCTTGTGAAAAAAAAAAGTAAAAAGATATTTTATTATTTGAACGTTTTGGAAAATTTTGAACCTATCTGTTTACTTTTTTTTTTCACAAGAAACTGAAAATTCACGAATAAAATTTAATTTTAATCCTTTAAAATACATTTATGTGTTAATAATTGCAAAAAATGAGTAAGAAAATCTATTTTTAACAAAAAGATTACTTACTAATGACAGAAATCAATTTTTGGATCCGGATACTGGCGTTGTAAACAAAGTGTTATTTTTTTAAAATTTCCATAAAAAAGGAAGTATTATTGCATATTTCAACTTAATAATGCTAAACAATCAGGAATTATACTTCAAATAAGTCTATTATGAATATTTTTACTATATATTCACAGAAAATTTCTTCAACATTCAAAATTTTCTTCGACATTGAAATTAAAGTATTGTGCAAAGAATCTGTTTTTTTTTTTTTTTTTTTTTTTTTTAACCAAAAAACTGAGAACTGGTGAATAAAATCGTTTTTTTTTTCTTTATAATACTGCTATGGGTTAGTTTACTTCAAAAATGAATAACGAAATCCACTTTAAACTGAAAATTTTGTCACTTCTACCTCATGTGCATTTTACTATACATGCGTCTACCGATGATATAATCTATGAGCATTTTATTTAAATTTCTGTGAAATGTATTTCTTAAGTGCATATTTAAATTTAGCCTAACAAAAGAATCACGTATTATGCTTTAAATAAATATTATTAAAGTTTTACTTTAAAATTATCTAAAAAAATCAAATATTGAAAATTTACAAAAGCGTTAATATGCTAAAAATCTATTTACCTTTATTTCACATGATACTTAAAATTCACTATAAAAATTCACATTACCTCTTTTATAATGGTACTACGTGTTATTTCTTGAAAAATTAAGAAATAAAAACTATTTTAATGTAATACATTTTCATTTCAGCTTATTTTAAATTCTATATGCTTGCAGCTATGAATATTTTAAAACTATTATTTTTAATGTTTTGCTAAATTACCAGTGTTTTAATTAAAAATAAAAAATAAAAAAATTCTTAAATAATAAATACTGGTATAAAATTTTTATTTGAAGTGTAATACATAACACTATTATGAAAGAGGAAAAAATAAATTTTAATGGCTAATTTTATTTGTTAGTTTGGGATTTTTGTAGTAATATAAAAAAAATTCTTTCTTAATTTTTTTTTTTTTTTTTTTTTAACGTTAAAACCAATCTTGGTTTGTTTGAGTTTAAAAAGTTTAATTTTCATAAATTTTTGCTATTAATTATTAACTTTTTTTTTTTTTTTTTTTTTTTTTTTAATTCTGTCCCATCTTATTCTTATTCTTAATAATAATACTAATAATAATAAAAGTTTACTAAGATTTGTTCTAATTTATATACACTTCCTGACATTAAAAAAAAAAAAATGCAACATCATGAAGATTCAGTCGAATAAATATCAATACTAAAAACCCTTAACGGATTAAAAGTTTGTGACGCAGCACTGTACTTTATGGCTATAAGAATTAGAAATACGGGTCTTAAAAATAATGATATCAAATTTTCAGTGACACTTTGCTATTAATTAAAATATACACAGATTTTTCTTATTTGAATTTGCTTTTTCTTCTATTTATAATTACAGTGTAAACGTTATTTTCAACATAAAATAATATATAACTTTTACTCACTGGTACCTTTTCACTCACATCTCTTGTAATATCAAAATATGTGTTTTAAAAGAAATGATATGAAATTTCAGTAACGCAATGATGTTACATTAAATGATTTGTTTCTAAATTCCACTGCAATTATTTTGTTTTGCATAGATATTAAAGTATATTTGCACGTTGAAATGTTGCTTTTAATTTTCAAATACGCTGTCAAACATATCACTTTCATTAAGCTTATATCATGTACTAAAATGTATTTATTTCAATGAATTATTTTATCTTTTGCGTCCCGCCATCCAAAACTGTAAATAAAAATTTCCCAAATGTTTTCTTTGCAGCACACTATCTATTTTCGTGCATTTTAATTTGGATGATGACACAAAGTAAACATTTCCATATATTTTACTTGCAGAACAGAGACGGAACAAAACCAGATCTGTCAACCACTCCGTCAAATTCGTACCACTAATCTCTTAAAATTTTCTCCGTTTTATTCAATCACAAAATTTTCTCTAAAATATAAAGTGGAAGTTTTTATAAAAATTTATTGACATTCAAAAATACGGCAAGTTGGCAAGTCTGAAAAAGTTTAAAAAGCAATTAAAACAGAGAAAAAATTATTACATAAAAAAATACTAAATTTTATTGACTGTTTCATTTCAGTGTGAAACCAATAAACGTTAAAAGGTTAAAGCAACAAAAAGTAAGTGAAAAAAAATTACTAAGTTAATGTTGGTAAAATAAAAACTTTTGTAGTAAATAGATTTATAGATAGGCAAATAAAACGTATAAAAAATGGTGTTCAGACTAACAAAACTTAGTCTCAATTGGTACGAAAAAGTTTTACTACATTTTTATAACTAATAATGAATAGTTTTCAATCTTACTGAATCTTAACAATATATTTTATAATTTTCCCAGTAAGAACAATATATAAACATTATAATACGAGCTAAAATAATAAATATCTTTAAAAAGGACAAAAATTAATTTTATTTATTTATTTATTTGTTCATATATTTTATTTAATATTATTTTATTTGCCAAGAGGATGCGATTGTACTGATATTGTTTTCTCTTCGTAAAAATTCCTTAAGAATTTGTTTGAATAACTTTGCACACGAAGCATTTTCACACACACACACATTTCTCACATACACATATTGATCTGTTCGTTGCAGCAAAAATTTGTGTCAAGCGTTGAAGGAAGGGTCGTACTCCTCGCCTTTTTCTCGGTACACGTTCAGAGATTAGACATTTCTGCCTTTATTGCTACCACTGTTTTTATACAATAATCTCTATTCTACTTAATAACGACACATTACTATAAAAATACGATACATATTTCTGTACGAAAAAAATGGTAGCAAAATAGGCAGAAATTTCTCGTCTCTGAAAGTGTCCTGAAAAGAAGTGCGAGGAGTACAACCCCTAGTTGAAGGTGTAATTACACTGCATAAAAGAGTAGATGGACACTTCTTTGAAAATTTTTAAAGCACCGTTTATATCTAGTTTAAAATATGAAATAACGTTCTTAACCCGTTAGTAGTCGCTATAGACAGCGCCACCTACTACAGATTGCGCAATTTTTATTTAACTGTCACCAATAATTTTAAGAAGTGGTGTGATTGACGTTTCTTTGAATTTATTTGCGTTTTATATATATCAAATGCCACTTCTGAAAATTTTTGGTGGCTATTGAATAAAAAAATATGGGAACACCGAAGGATGGGCGGCAAATCGACCAACTAGCGAATACTAACGGGTTAAACATGTTTATATTCATTAGTCTTCATGCTTTGAATAGAGGATAATAAATATAACTACTATTTAGAACTTTAACCCCTTGCCGGCTCAATTTATTCGCAGGGTGGCAAGAGTTTCCGTCTCGAAAAGGAGCATTGACACCAGTATTCTTCATCAAAAATTTCTATCACAATAAATTACAGAACTAATATGATAGAAATTATTGATAAAGAGTACTGGTGCCAGTGTTCCGTCTTGAGACGGAAAATCTTGCACCTTTGTTTGTTCGCCTGCCCGAGTTGAGCTCGGGTTAAGCCGAGAAGGGGTTAACGGAGGGTAATTACAATAATTATGCACACTTTCGTAATAGTTTGTGTGTATATATATATATATATATATATATATATATATATATATATATATATATATATATAAACTATAGCACAATGTGAAAAACAAGAGTTTCATGTATTAAGTGTTGCTTGTAAATACCAGCTACGCATTTCCATGTACACTTTGCATTCTGCCAACATAATCAACAAGTTAGTTTTAAATAGTTAAACTTTTTGAAGACTGATGCATTATGCCACAAGAAACTCTCCTCTTACTGATTAATAGAAAAAATAGATTATATTATTAAAAATGTTCGTAAAGGAGTCAAACAAATTAGTAGGATATTTCTCATAAACAGGAGTAGTAAAAGCAAATTTATACGAGCACCCGTAAAGCATTGCATAAAAAGGAAAAAAAAAAAAACAAAAAGTGTACCAGGCAGGAAAATCTTTACCTAAGAACCCAGAGAAAATTTTCACTGAGCTGCAAAATACAAGCATCATCAGTTTTAAACATTAAACAAAAGCTGGGCTTCCTAACGTAATTTCTTCGACAATTTTAACTACGTGAAGAACTTAGAACTCTTCCATTATAATAAGTGAAAACATCATCCATGCTGGTAGGATTACCCTTGTCACGTTGCAGAACTCTGCAGTAGAATGTTGCCAACTTGTAGGGACTTCTATAATCATAGGGATCATTATTTTTTATTGCAATGTTTGTTTAACTGTATGTGTGTCTAATCGACTATCATACATTTAAAATATAATTATTCAAAATTAGCGGTGATTATTAAATAAAAAAATCCCTACAAGTTGGCAAAGTCTTGCTCATAGTTGCCAACTCAGCACCTCTTAGCGATCGGAAAATTTTTATAAACATTTTTATTTTACTTAATTAGTGAAAATCCTTACAGTTCGCTGAATAAATAAAATAAATATTTCTATTAAAATTTTCTGGTAGCCAAAGGGTGCTAAGTTGGTAACTCTGGTCTTGCTGTGGGTTCAGCGTTCAGATCCATATGTCCTAGACTACAGAATGTACAGTCGGGGGGGTGGGACGCAACACCCACTGTAATTTCGTTATTAATTGAAGCAGGAACATCTGATAGACATATTTAAACAGGAAATTAAATGCACTTTCTGAACATATTGTCGAATTCTGAATTAGGGGTCATCTACATATTGACATGAACGCCAACTTTTTTTTTTTTTCAATAGTAACACCCAATTTTGATTTCATATTCGAATTTCTGAGAGTCTGGCAGTGCGGAAAAGTATACTGTTTTTATACTTTATCTTTGGTATTTATAGAATTATAATCAAAAATGTGTTAGGGGGTTATCTGTAAATGTAGAAAAATAAAATTAAGATCTTATAAGAAATAGACAAAATTTTAATGTTTTCCGCCGGAAATTTTTCAGGAGAAAAAGAATTATGAAAATTAATAGAATTATTGACCCTTTCCCAGTTCCTTAATTATCCTGAATTCACTTTTTTAGATTTGTATATACTTCAGTGCTTTTTTAGATACTTTTAGGTCTATTTAAATACATTACACTTGCGATTGGTCCAGACAGTACTCTTTGAAAAAAGCGCGATATTTTTCAAGTAAAAGTGACTATTATGGCTGTACTGATCACCAATAAAGCTTAAATTTTCTTTCGTAGTTATAACATAATGTACGAAATGAAATAATATATATATATATATATATATATATATATACAACAACGCTTAAACTAAATCTTTTCGGATAAATTATTGTAAGGGTTCATGAAGTAAATATTAAACAATTTTAATTGCAATTATCATTTTGGGTCAGTTGAACTCTTTGGAACTGTACAATTCGTTTTATAATTTCCATTAAAATATAATTTTTTAATTAACCCTTTCGCGACTGCTGACATAGATTCACGTCATTTGAAAATCGGTAACTCTGTCAGTGGGCGTTTTTTTCGTAATTTGTGTATTACATAATTCTTAAGTATGTACCCAGTGTTCATATTTTTGCAATAAAATATGCTATGGATAGAAATATATTGATTAGAAAGAATATGATTATAATGTATATCCATATGTAATATAATTGCAGAGCTGCCAACCTAATCCGGCAAATTGTTATTACCGCCCCTTTTTCTACACCACTTAATTTTTAGAGTATTTTTCTACTTAATTCATCATAGATACATTTGAAGAGAATTGCTCTAAAAATTTAGTGGAGTAGGAAAAGGGGCGTTTTTCAATAGGCGTTAACAATTTGCCGGATTAGATTGGCAGCTCTGTAATTGTGAATACAGAAAATTTGTTCTGAAATATTTTATTTTAAGAGAATAACGCCTGTAGGCGGATCTTACTGTCAAAAAGACAAAATCCTGCGGTCGCAAAAAAGTGTTAAAATATATTTATAAAAGTTAAAGTATATTTTTAAAAATATATAAAATTAAACTATATTAATAAAATATTAAAGACTAAAGTATCCTTAAAATTATGATCCTCCCCCCTACAAAATAAATAAATAAATAAATAATAAAGCAAATGATTAAGCCTTTAACTATGACGGTAGTTAAGAAACGATTTTACAAGTCTGTCTTGCATTCCAATTCCATTCTTTTTTTTTTTTTTTCCTTGAAAATTTTTACATTAAACCTATTTTTCTATTTAAAACAGTAAACCTCGCCTATTTAGTTAATTTTTTTCTTCTAGTGTTCGTTTAAAAGATTCAAAATTTATCACCAGTAATCGATGAAGTAAATACCGCTTGCGAATATTTTTGTCACCATAAAATAAGGGGTTTAACACGAATACTCAATGTCACATTTACTTTTCTTTTCTGTATTGTTTTGTTTTGTTTTGAAGAAAGATGAAGGCGGGGCTTGTCTTCTTTAGAAAACAGGAATTCTTGATGCTAACACTAAAAATCATCATTTTTGTTTCATTTCTTTGCGTTTGACTTTGTTGTTATATAATAATAAAAATAAACAATAGAAATATTTTGTTTAATTTTCTTTGTTATTTTTTAAGATTTGATTCGTTATCTCATGCAAAACTTTATAAGAGACGGCCCCCAAAACCCCTCCAAAAGAAAGATTTATTTATATCTCGCAAATTAATAACTGGAATGAGCTGCAAATTTGCACACCCATATTTTTCAGCATTAGGATTCATTTTATGTAAAAATTAATATAGATCACAATTCATAATTTTTATGAATACGAATTTAATAACATTTTTCAGAATTAAAAATATTTTTCATAATCAAAAGTAGTGATGGATTATGTTTGGGTTTCTTCACTGTATCTCGTAAATATATATATATATATATATATATATATGTGTAGGTATATATCGATCAAGTTATTTTTTGTGAAGATATTAATAAAAGTTTGAAATATGAATTTAACATTAGCGCCTTCAAACTTCGAACGCTTATAACTCTGTGAAAAAATAAATAAAATATACAACCAATATATTTTTTCGCGTTGTCGCGATCCCAGAAATTCAAATATAAAATAAAAATGAAGCATATATTACCATTGAAAAAATCAAAGTTGGTGCGTGTTTTTTAATATGTAGACGACCCCCAATTCAAAATTTCAGTTCATTTTCTGAAACTACTCACAACTCCCCGTCGAATGATACTTATTACATTTTTCTACATCGATTAGCAACGAAGTTACGTTGAGTGTTGCGTTTTTTTTCCCCGACTGTACATCTCTATTATTTTCAGATGACAATAAGTTAATTTGGGGCGGCCCAGATGGGTATCACTATTATTGGTGGTGTTTCGGAAAATAAGAGGAAATGCACTCTACTCGGCAACTTGATGGCAGTATTGTGAGAGTATGGTTAGCTTTCGGGAGAGTGTAAAGGCCGGTTTCCACTTGAGTTGTAGCTTCCAGGTGAAAAAAACCATTAATCACGCTCCGCACACAAAGAGCCAAATGTCTTGTCATCAGTTGTAACCTTTATTTATCAGATTGCGCAGTTACTTCAAAGGAAAACATGCAAAATTGACAAAGATATCTGCCCCTGGCCCCTCAATTATCTCAGCAGGGGGTTAGGAACAGGAACTTTTCCCTTCGAAGCAACCTCGTTGAACCCGGTTCAAATGCTTGACCACATCAAAAAGTCCGCTTGACCACATTAATAGTGCCGTTTAAACCAACCTCAGTGGAAACTGCCCATTAAAGCCAATTTCGTGTTTGTGAGGGGAAAGCAAAATCTTAAATATTACATTACAAAGCAAAGAACTTTGGCTGCTCACTTGTGACCTCGGAGGTGATACCTGAATTTTCAACAAGACCCATCAAACACATAAGTATCACAAACATTACATTCTGGTATCAGTTGTATCGGATTTGTCTGCTATGTCAATTTTCGTGTAACATTTAGATATTTTTCTCTTGAAAAATAAAGTTATATCACGTGCGTGGTGTTTGTACGGCACCAAAAATATGATATTTCTACGCGATGTACACATGTATCAAATAGTTGTTATCAGACAGGTATCCGAAACCTGATAGTTTTGCGAGGCGACAGAAATATATAGAATGCAAAATGTTATTCTGATATCAAAGATATGATGTTTTTTTTATAACCGCATGTTTTTGTCTTTTTCACAGTAAGGCCCGCCTGTGGGCGTTATTCTCATCAGTTGCAATATTTCAGAACAAAATTTTGCATATTCACATTTATATTACGGATACACATTACAATTATACTCTTTCTAATCAAAACATTTATATCCATAGTATATTGATAGTACAGTCACCCAAAAAAAAAAACGCCACCCCCCCACCTAATTTTGCCGTAAATTATCGTAGAAACATGCGACTGGTACCAATCAGTTTGTAATAACGTCTAGTTTATAATGTTATAGTTAGATTTTACTTAGGGGGTCGTCTACATATTAAAACTGACATCAACTTCATTTTTTTCAATGGTAACCCCCATTTTTTATAATTTATTTGAATTCTTTGGATCAAATCATCACGGAAAATGGTATAGTTTATATATTTCGCTCAATTTTTCATAGAGTTATAAGCTGTCAAAGTTTGGGGGTGCTAATGTTAAATGAATGTGACAAACATTAAATCATATCTTCCGAAATAATTATGATATTTAAATTCTGTTTTTTTTATTCGTTAGAATGAAGTAACCCAAACATATTCCATGCAAATTTTTGCTAAAAAAACATTTTTTGAATTATGAAAATTATTAATAAATTCATATTTGAAAAAATTATGAATTATGACCTATGTTAATTTTTGCACGAATAGAACGGGCATCATCAAAAACATAGGTTTCCAAATTTACAGCTCGTTCCTAACATTATTTTTTGAGTTAGAGTGATATTTCACTTTTTATTCCTGTTAGGGGGGCGTCACTTGTTATAATCTGTATCCTCTATAAGTAAATGTTTGTATATAATTTGACGGAAAACTATTTTAATTTACCTTTATGTTATTTTTATTGTTTCCTAAGCAATATTTCGATGTTTATTATACAAATTGGCATATTTTTGTAAAGTTATCACAATGTAGGCGAGGGATTGTGAAAGAATTTCAAAAGAAAAGAAGGCCCCGCCTCTGATTCGCTGAAACACTATTTTAAAAAAAAGACAAATTTGCGTATTCCTATTTGACTCTATATGTGACGCTGGTATGCATAAATCACAATGGTATTTACTACATCGATTATTGAAGACAAAACTTAAATGATTTAATTACAAATATGCAAAATTATTTTGCTTTATATTATAAAGTTTTAGAAAATTTGTGAAAAGGCGTGGCTATTTACATTAAGCCTTGATATGGAAGCTATGTTGCTGTTTTTCGATGCTGCGAAATTTACAAAATATATTTGTGTTAATATACTATACAGATAGAAGAATATTTATATAATATCAACAAATCTTCTTTAATCAATATGTTTATATACATTACTGTATGGAAATGTTTATATATGAATATTGTATTTATTTTTAATGAGAGATATAAACACAAAATACTAAAAAAAAAAGAAGAAAATGTGTTATAAATTTTTATAAATCAAGCAAAATATATATGCATACTTGCCAACCTAACCCGTAACATTGTTAGTTCCCGCCCCTGTGTGTACACAATTTAATTTTTAGAGTAATTAACTTCAAATACATTTACGATTAACTCATTGAGCGCCACGCGAATTCTTATGGAAATCCCATTCAGGCCACACGTGCTGCTTAGAAGCGTGTTATGTGTATCGAGTTTCAATAAACCCCATTAGGCCTTAACGATATAATCCTATAAAAATCCTATTAAAAAAAAAAAAAAAAAAAACATGAAGTAATAATAAATTGTCAGTAATTAAATAAATTGTCAGTAATTACTTAAAACTATGTAAGTTCTGTAGTTTTATATCATATTTTACACTGCCGGCTGACTTAGCCTAAATGGAAAGATCAGTGTCAGCCACCGATGGCTGACACGGCTCTAAAAAGACTGATGTGAAAAAAATGTACGGAAAGGGGCGGGACCAGTAATCTTCCGGGATAGGTTGACAAGAATGTATATACATAGAGCAATGCCAGAAAATGTTCTTTATTTTTCATGAACCAGATGAATGGTATTTTTTTTTTCTGAATAGTCTATGTATTAAATATAATGCTGCTTTAAATACCCTTTAAATGAAAAGTTTTATTACATAAAGTAATTTTCTGGCACTCTACAGCTCCCAAATGACACACAATACAAAACCCCGCCTTTTTCCAGTGTTTAAAGGGTATTAACGTTTAATATGCTTTATATTCGTTTTGATTTTTCTTTCTCCTCCTTATCTTCTTTTTTTTCCTTAAAAAAAAAAAAAAGAGTTATGTAACATTTTGACCTTTTCAAGTGAAGATTTAGATTAAGGGTAGTCAGCCTTTCTACACCCACCGTCCACTTCGGTATCTGTGTTAAAGTGTAGAATTTTATAACATCCCATTAAGTAGTAGGATTTATTATTTTACATATTAATTTGTTACAAATTATAAAATATAAAAGCAAAAGAATATCGTGGAGATTTATGTAAAAGTTTTTAATAATGTCATGAAAAAAAAAATAATAATAATTAATTAAAAAAATAAATAAATAAAAATAAAAAAATCTGTTTTAATATTTTAAAAAAGTCAATTAAAGAAAATGAAAGTACTGCAGTATCAGAACAAACTCCCATTGTCACTGTGAAACGGCCGTGGGAACCAGGTTGAGTGCCGCCGTTTCAGACAATTATACGGCAGCTTGAGTTAAAATAATTTTGAATTTTCAAACAAATTTAAAACCATTCATCTTTTTTTTTTTTTTTTTTTTGATAGATATTTTAATATCTATTCAAGCTATTTAATTTTCTTCGTATGAAGTGAACTATCTGATGTTTAATCAATAGAAACCAATAAAAATCTTTTAATTCATAAACTAACTCAGAAATTTCTGTGAATTAGTCATTTTTTTTATTTTATAATTAACATTTCTGAAATTTTTTTCCGGTGTGAAACTTAATAAATAATGTATCCTGGGTGGTAGATCGTGATTTATATTTTCTAAATGTATAGACGGACCCCTAAAACATTTTCACGTGTAACTCTATTTAAAATTGATTTAAGGTATATAAATAGGTATGTTTTTCGAACCACCTTGATCTCAGAAATCTGAATATGAAGTCAAAAATAGGGGTTGCCATTGAAGAAAATGAAGTTAATGCCAGTTTTAATATGTAGACGACCCCTTAGGCAAAATTTAACTATACCGTTATAAACTAGACGTTATTACAAATCGATCGGTACCAGTCAAATGTTTCTACGATAATTTACGGCGAAATTAGGTGGGGGGGTGGCGTTTTTTTTTTGGGTGACTGTACAAATATGAATATTGGGTACATTTTTAAGAAATATATAACATATAAAATGAGAAAGAAACACCCACAGGTGGAGTTAGGTATTTTCAAACGACGTGAATCTACGTCAGAGGTCGTGAAAGTGTTAACATGGAATTTAAAGCATTGAAATGTTAACGATATTGTATCATTATTCCTGCTTGGTTTTATTGAATGCCACCACTTAATATACATAGATAAATGAATATTTAGTATTCTATTTGTTATTCTAGTTTGTGTTCTGTGACAATTTTCTCTTTCTGTCTTAAAAAAGCATTCTAATGTTTATGCGGTTATCCTTTGAATTGAAGAGACTTTTAACTGTAGTGTTAGGGCCCTGCATTTTCAACGTGCGTGTAAATGTCGGTAGATAGCACAGCTTCGGTATTTATCATATATCATATGTATCAAAATGATATTCAAAATTATAATTGTCAGGCACCAGTAAAAAGAAATTAGTGTCTTTTTAAAAACGTTTTCGTAACAGAAGTATCAGAATTTGTCAATATTTGTATCGGATATGTGGCAAGTGTATCGGCAATGTTCGTTTCTATGTCAGATTTCTGGTACCATATCGACAACCTATTCGGATATCACTAAAGGTATAATATTTTTCGGACTTCTTTGTTCACAAAAACATTACGATTTACTGGCATCGAAGTGATACCTTTACTATCCGACGAAAAGCATCTTTTTTGTATCAATACGTTAGTTGTGTGTTTGCTGGGAAAGAGAGCTTAAACACCCCAGCAAACACACAACTATCTTACT
The DNA here is from genome assembly GCA_963930645.1 of Salticus scenicus. Lineage (NCBI taxonomy): Eukaryota > Metazoa > Arthropoda > Arachnida > Araneae > Salticidae > Salticus > Salticus scenicus. The sequence goes on along the minus strand of OZ005651.1, from coordinate 219,467,969 downwards.
GATATAAAAATGATGCCAGTAAATTGTAACATTTTTGTGAACAAGTGTCCGAAAATACGATGCCTTTAGCGATACGCGAATTTGTTGACGATATGGTACCAGAAATCTCACACAGAAACGAATTTCACCGATACCTCTGACGCATACTTGGTACAAATCTGGGCGAATTCCGATACTTTTGTCAGGAAAACGTTATAAAAAGGCACAAATTTGTTTTTAATGGTGTCTTACAGTTATCATTTCGAAAATAATATTCAATACATATATCTGTACTGATAAGTATAAAGGATTTAAGTCCAAAAATATCGATTTTGAGTTAAGTATATAGTCAGACTCAGAAAAAAATTCTCTATCGATTAGTATAAGGGATTTAAGTCTATGTCATTTAGTATTTGAGAAAATCCATTGGTAAAAAAAGGTTCAAGTCAGAAATTTAGCATTCATGTATGGCATAAAATATTTAATTCAATTTTTTCCCGTTATTAAATGAAGGTTGACAATCACTGAATGGTATAAAGGGTATAAGTGAACGAAATCCCTATTTCCTAATCGGTTCTTCTGATTTCCTTTTAGTTAGTTTAACTTTATTTTTCGTCTCCTGAAAAAAGCAAGAAGATGGACTTAAACCCTTTATACTTGTCAGTACAGATATGATAAATATGAAAGCGAATATTTATACGTCATCTTATTTATAACACCTTCAACCTAAAGGGTGGCCATTATCCTACCTGGAGGTAACAAACCACGTACGAAATGGAAATTTTTTTGAACGAAACAAGTACGTTGAATATTTCTTAAAATACAAGTAAGTTTATTTATAAATATTTAGTGGTGGCAGTCAATAAAACTAAGCGAGAATAATGAAACAATATTGTTAACATTTTGATTCCTTAAATTTGATGTTGAAAAATTATCATATCGCTGATATCAGAATAATATCTTGCATTTTATACATTATTGGCACCAAGTAAAACTATTAGGTTTCGGGTATCTATCAGATAACAACAATTTGATACATCTGTGCAATTATCATATATTTTTAGTGTCGTACAGGCACCGCATGTGTGATATACTTTATTTTTCACGAAAAAAATATCTAAATGTTGCACGAAATTTGACATATCTGACAAATCGGATAAATCTGATACCGGAACATAATGTTTCTGATACTAATGTTTTTGCTGGGACACAACTAAAAATGTTAAAATATGGTTTTGGGTGAGTAAAATCAATGTTTTACTCCGTCAATCCAAGAGTTGGGATATGAATCCTGTAAAAGCCTTTCGGCTATAGCTATACTTGAATAATTAAAATAAAATGTATGAGGGTGGACGCGAATATTAAAAAAAATCGCCCTGCTCAAAGAACTTCTAAAGCATCCTTATAAGATTTCTACATGGTTTTCATTCCCGAGAAGTCATGTCTCTCACTGAAGGTCGATTTTATGCAAGAAATCGCTCTTTTCATCTTACTTTTTATATTCACTAATTGTGCCTACATCCTTTACTGACGGGGCAGCGGTAGCCCAGTCGGTAGAGCGCAGGCCTCGTAATTGGAAGATTGCGGGTTCGGTACTCGGGCCGGCCAAAGACCGTCGTGTACACTAATGGTGGCTGGTGCACGTAAAATCTGCCGTGGCCGCAATGTCCTCCATGTTCCCATGAAAAATTATACCTCTGCGGGTCACCGAAGCAGGAGAGCCATCCCTTTCGTGGAGGATCAAAATTGTGATGGCATGTCTCCGGATCACCTCTAGGGGTGTGTCCCAGACCGTCGCCAATTGCCCATATGCGCAGCACAAGTGCGACGTAAAAACCAACCAGCCAACCTTTACTGACGAGTGCAGTGAATAAAGTTTAATTTTTATTTATTCTAAGGGTAGTTTTCTTTTTCACATTTACAATATCAATTAATTGTTTAAAAAAAAAAAAAAAAAAAAAAAAAAAAAAGCTTTTTTTTTTTTTTTTTTTACTTTCATTTTATATTTCTTCAAATTATATTTCTAATAGTTTTGAAATAAGAATTTGAGATTATAGCTTTTAAATATCTTGTTAAACTTTATAACAGTATGAAACGTACCTGTTTGATGATCATATTCTCCAATATATCGTTTCGTCAAAAAGCGAACAGTAAGAGCTGCAAAAGAAAAATATGCATGTATTAACGTATGGATAATGAATTTTGTAAATAAACAAATGATTAAAATGTACAACAATTGTATATCTAAACTTTCAACAATTTAATAAATATTTGAATTCACGAAGTAGACTGCGACTAATTATCTGAAACGCATTAAATTATTTAATAATATGTCTACTAATCTACAATGTATTTCTGCAATTATTTATAGGTAATAATTTTACAAATTTTGGTTGAAATCGTGAGGGGGGGGGGGGGGAGAGGGGAGAGAATAAAAATTTCCTTTCATTTTTTCTTTGCTACCTCTAGACCTTCCCTACCCCAATTTTACCTAAACTCTATAGTTTTTTTTCCCTTAAATTTGTAAATACAAATTACACAAATTTTCATTCACTAAAAAGTGTTACAAATTCATCTGTTTTTTTTTTTTTTTTTCTTCTATGCCCCCGCCCTCGTGCTCCCCTATTGCATTTTTTCTGAGTTAGTAAATAATAATGGTACAAATTTTGGTTGAAATCGGAAAGAAAATGATAATAAACATACTTCTCTTTCCTTTGTTCCTCTTTCCTAGATATATTAAAACTAAATCATGAAATTAGTAATATATACATATACACAATATTTATTGTAAATGTTTAACGTGTGTTGTAAAACCATGTATTTCTTTCACACTACCCTTCAGCTCTCCCGCTGTATTCTTTCTCAACTTCTAATAAATAATCATTCAAAGCTTGTCTAAAATAATAAAGAAAATGACATAAATATCTTTTTACTTCACTCTGCCTTTATACTAGGCAGACTTCTAAGTTTGTAGGAAATAATAGTATAAAGTTTGGTTGATTTATGTAAAAATGTGATATAAGAACCATCTTTTTTTCTCTCTGCTCTATCTAGGCATGAAAGTTTCCGCCTTTTTTAACCCTTTGCGGCGCAAGGTAATTCGGATCATTTAAATTATACTGCTACCGGAATTCACGAACAAAATTAAGTTAAAAGAAATTTTAAATTTTAAGTTAAAAAAAACGGCCTTTTCTGCTACGTTATAAACGTAAATTTTTGCTAAAAAAATTTCTGGGATGAGTTTTTGCAGCTGGGAGGTGGTTTCACACTTATACCACCGCGCATTAAAGGGTTAATAAAAACAAAATCCTGCATTCACACCAGAATAAAATTATCATTTAAATACATTTATATTAACATACAAATAATGTGTTAAATAGTGTACTTAAATGATAAGTTAATTCCAGTGTAAATTCAAGATTTCATTTCGTTAAAAAAAAAGCGGAAACGTTCATGCCTGTCTCTCATAGTTCCCTAAAGTACGTGCATATATTCTTTAATTTTTAGTATATATTTTAAATGTTAGCAATTTAGAAAAGTTCTTTTATTTCGGTTGAAATTTTCTCCGATTCTTACTTCAGAGTTTCCGACTTTTATAATTTATTACGAATCATTGTTAGCCCGCCCTTTTTTCCGCATCAGTAATTTTATAGAATGATTTTCTTCTTATTAAATCGTTGTCACATATTAAAGTGAAATATTCTACAAAAATTCTGGTGTAAAAAGAAGGCGGGGCTGAAAAATGCTTCGGAATAAATTATAAAAGTTGGCAAGTCTGTTATTTTTTTTTTTCAGAGCTCTTTATCCGACATTCACCCGGAACATATACTGATATATTGAAGCTTTCCGAGGAAATCGGACGTATACGAAATCTTGCATCTATTCCGACCGCTTTTTTCTCACCTAAATGTCTTTTTCAAGAACCTTTCTTAAATGATCATTTATTCTGTACTTCAAACGCCTTCTAGTTTGACCAATATAACCTAAGTTGCACGACGAACACGGAATTAAATAAATGCCAGAACGGTTTTCGGTAGGAATGGGATGCTTAAGAGAAGATAATTTAATTTTTTTGACGGGTTTGTAAATGACTTATACTATGATTTCTTTAGATGTCAAATCCCTTTTTACTAATGTTCCTGTTCAAGGTGCTCTGGTTTGTTTAGAGAGAAGACTACGTGAATTCCATTATTCTTCTATTGAAATTCAGGAGTTTTTGAATTTAATTCATTCGTATATCAGGCAAACTGTCTTCATTTTTAATGGTACTTATTATTCCCAAAATGAGGGTATGGCAATGGGTAGTCCTCTCTCTCGTTTGCTTTGTGACATTTATATGCATTATTTTGAAGAAAAACTCTTCGGTGTATATAAATTTCCTCACTGGTTTAGGTATGTGGATGACACTTTCGTTCTTGTTTCCCCTGATGTCGATTTCTCCAGTTTACTTTCTTTGGTCAATTCGATTGACCCATGCATTCAATTCACTTTTGAGATTGAGAAGAATTGCTCTCTGCCTTTCCTTGACGTTCTTGTGAATAAAGACAAGGATCGTTTCTCAACTACTGTTTTTAGGAAACCATTCTCTGTCTCTCTTCCGCCGCATGCTCTCTCTAACCACGCCCCTCAACAGAAAATGTCTGCTTTTTATACTTATGTTTTTCGTACATATGTTCTGATCCGTCCAATCTTTCGAAAGAAATTAATTATTTAAAATCTCTTGCTCTCTCTCGTGGCTATAACCCTTCTATTATCGATAAACCTTTATATAAATTTAAGAATCCTAAACATTCTACTCCCAAATCGAACGATCACAGTCTCATTCCAGTTGTTTTACCTTTCTATTCTTAACTTTTTTTTTAAATCTCTAAAATTCTTTCATTGTTTGGTTTCAAAGTCATTTACAAACCGTCAAAAAATTTAAATTATCTTCGCTTAAGGATCCCATTCCTACCGAAAACCGTTCTGGCATTTATTTAATCCCGTGTTCGTCGTGCAACTTAGGTTATATTGATCAAACTAGGAGGCGTTTGAAGTACAGAATAAATGAACACCGTCGGAATGTTCGTAATGAAGAGATTTCTAAATCTTCTATTGCTTCCCACTGCTGGACTCATGGTCATCATTTTGATTTTTCCAAAACTAACATAATTTCATCTCCTGCTTGTTCTTCCCATATGGATATCCATGAAGCATTTTACATATTTAAAAATTCGAAAAATCGTGTTAATGATATTTCTTCCACTCCATTCTTCTCGGATGTTTGGAAATTACTCATGTAACTTAGATTTGCGTTTAGTTTTGATATTTTTGATATTTTTACATTTTGTTATATTTTTAATCTTACTTATTTATTTATTTTCTTGTTTTATTTTACAATTATACTCACACCAGTAGTTATATTTACATTCGACTTTATATGTTTTTGCTTTTCGTTATAAACGATTTTGTGCGTTGCTGCTTTGACTGCAGCACTCGTGCCTACTTTGTTCGCTTGATGAAGTGTCGTGCGCTCTTTCGACCCGAAACAATCGTTGCGAGTTTATTGCACTTTGTGGTGTTTATTCAAAGTTTTGTAATTAATAGTCCATATGATTATATGTTCAAGAATTTATTTAATTTCATTAAAAGCGTTAAAAGTGAAGTTTTCTTTTTCAGATATTTATATATTACTTTTACGAATATTGTGCTACTTTCTTTTATAAGGAAGCAAATACCATTTCAGAAGTATTTTAATATCATCGTATAAAATGATAGAATATTTAATTTTTGAAGGAACAAAATTTAAAATTTTTGTTTTTAAATAAAAATTTGATTAAGATACATTGGCATCAGTTTATTAAAAGACAACAAATTAATATCGAATATTTCATAATTTAAATACAAATCTTACTGATCCATGTATACACATGTATGTATGCATGTATACAATTCAGATATATACCGTATTTTCCAACGTATAACGCGCAGGTCACATAAATGAGTGATAAACCAGAAAATTTAATTTACAAATAAAGCTATATATGTAAGAAACAAAAGCTTGTTATTAGATAGCTTTTATTGTAAATTTAAATTTCCGGTGTATAACTGATGTAACAAACCTGCGCGTTATACGCCGGAAAAACTGTAATGATAATTATTAACCTTCAAAAATATCTCTGAGAAAAGTATTTCCCATATAAATATATTCCCTACATTACAAAAATGAATTTAGCCATTTTTAAATCATTAAACAGCGATTAATTGGTGTATATTTAGAACTAATACCACTTCAAGTTCTCTGTGTCGGATTGTCTAAGATTAATCTCTTGTTTTCATTAATTTTGCGAACAAATTACCGAATATTTTTCCACTGTTTGAATTATTTAAAGCATAATTGCTGACAGCAAATGTCAAATATATCGTATTTAAAAGGCATTTAAAATGCTAAGCGGATTATTTTAGCTTATATTAAATGTCATTCAATAATATCATTGTCAGCAATTATTTATGCATTTTGTCACTAAAATATGACAATATTTTTCCGAAAGTTCAACATATTTTTTTTTTTTTTAAGTGTTGTTAGAGCATCTCAAATAAAATAGATATCATTTTGATAAAAGAAAATATATTCTATTGATGTCATTTGGAACTTAAAATAATTGCAACGAATTAGCTTGTAAGACATAATGGATTTGTTTAATATCACATTTAATTACCACAAACTGTTCTAAAGATATCATAAAGATTTCTGTATGGAAATAGTGATAAATTTCATTCTTGTTACGAAATAAAAAAACTAATCTGGAAATCAGTTTTTTTTTTTTTTTTTTTTCTGCTTTCTCTGTAACTGGAGGTTGGGGTTGAATCGGTTTAATGTCGTACTAGAGCTACACAATGGGCATTTTGTACCGATTTGTAATTCACCTCTAATAAAAGCCTGGAGACATGACATCATAATTTTGATCCTCCGTTGAGAAGATGGCTTTCCCACTTCGATAACCCCCAGAAGTATTAATTTCACGAAAAATGGAGAACATTGCAGCCACGATGGATTTTATGAGCACTAACTACCATTAATATAAAGGACGGTTTTAGGCCGGTTCGAGTATCGAACCCACAATCCTCCGATCATGAGCACGGTGCTCTGGCAATCGGGTTTCTGGTGATATTTCTGTAACTGGAATTGATGACGTTAAAATTTAACAATTTCTATGCAAAATCTTCCCGTGTACCTCATGCAGATAAAAATCATACTACTTGAGAATTTCACTGTTTTAATAATAACATATCTTAAAAAGCAATTTATAATTTTTTAGATTTATTTACATAAATTTCAAACATTTTTGCTTTTTTTTCTTCAGTTGTTGAAATGCTACAAGCATCTTTAAAATTAAAAAAAAAAAACCTTTTAAATAAATTGGCTTATATTTTTAAATTCATACAAATATCGCAATCTTTTTATTTTAAGTATTTGCGTACTCATACGTATGCATACATGTACAAACGGAGTGGTGTAGAAAAACACTCATTCTAGAGCAATTTTAAGTTGAAATATTACTTGATTTTAACATCTAAATCTGTATAATGCTTAATTATTAAATTATCTTTTTTTTTTTTTTTTTTTTTTTTTTTTTTTGCTTTAATTTCTCCATTCATCTCCATGATACTAAGACAGGAAAAAGCATAAGTAGTAAGCAAAATAAATAGCTATAAACAAATCTTTAAAATATTAATTAACATACCTTTAATCAAAATTTACGACATATGTTTTTTCCACTAACTAGCTAAAACGTAGCACATGTAGGGGAGCATGGGGCTAGTTGTAACAGGGGTAGGAAGTAACATGCAATTTACGAAATATTTTGTACCATTTTTGATTAGATATTTCGATAAGCATAATTCCAATGACGCGCTTTATTAGGTAAGCACAATAAGTGTTTTTCAAAAATGGTTAATGAGAGGTTCTGTACATGTGCTTCATTTTAGCTAAGTTAGTGTAAAAAAATGTATTTCGTAAATTTTGATTAAAGTTATGTTAATTTGTATTTTAAAGAAGTGTTTATAGTTATTTATTTAGTCTCTATGTTGAGTAATAAAATGCGCGTTTAATGTTTTGCATAAATCGTTATATTTTTTATAAATAAACAAAATGTCCAAAATCATACGATGGGGCATGCTGAAACAAAATTTTGGGGCAAGTTGTAACATGTTACAATTTGGCCTTTGTGTTTTGAATCATGCAGTTAGACATTTTACTTTAAAATAAAATGTTAACAAGCAAATTATTTATTGTATGCATTTTTTTAACATGAGGAACTATAAAAATAAATCTGAAAGAGCTTCAAAGGGTCACGATAGATACGATTTGGATTCAGCAGAAATCTTCGAGAAAGGTATAGTCGCGGAAAAAAAAAAAAAAAAAAAAAACGCAACACTCAACGTAACTTCGTTGCTAATCAATGTAGAAAAATGTAATAGGTATCATTCGACATGGAATTGTGAGTAGTTTCAGAAAATGAACTAAAATTTTGAATTGGGGGTCGTCTACATAGTAAAACGCGCACCAACTTTGATTTTTTTAATGGTAATGCCCCATTTTATATTTGAATTCCTGGGATCGCGACAATGCGAAAAAGTATATTGGTTGTATATTTTACTTATTTTTTTCACAGAGTTATGAGCGTTCAAAGTTTGAAGGTGCTAATGTTAAATTCATACTTCAAACTTTTATTAATATCTTCACAAAAAATAACTCTATCGATATAATTTTTTTTTTACGAGATATAGTGAAGAAACCCAAACATAATCCATCATTACTTTGGATTCTAAAAAATATTTTTAATTCTGAAAAATATTAATAAATTCATATTCATAAAAATTATGAATTATGACCTATATTAATTTTTACATAAAATGAATCCTAATGCTGAAAAATATGGGTGTGCAAATTTGCAGCTCATTCCAGTCATTAGTTTTCGAGATATAAATAAATCTTTCTTTTGGTGTGGTTTAGGGGGCCATCTCTTATAAAGTTTTGCATGAGATAACGAATCAAATATTAAAAAATAACAAAGAAAATTGAACAAAATATTTTTATTTTTTATTTACGGGTCAAATTATATAACAACAACGTCAAACGAAAATAAATTAAACAAAAACGATGATTTTTAGACATTAGTGTTTGCATCAAGAATTCCTGTTTTCTAAAGAAGACAAGCCCCGCCTTCATCGTTCTTCAAAACAAAACAATACACAAAAGAAAAGTATATGTGATATTGAGTGGTGAATTCGTGTTAAGTCCCTTATTTCATGTTGACAAAAATATGCACAAGTGGTATTTACTTTATCGATTACTGGTGATAAATTTTGAATCTTTTAAACGAACACTAGAAGAAAAAATTAACTAAATAGGCGGGGTTTGCTGTTTTAAATAGAAAAACAGGTTTAATGTAAAAATTGCCTTTTAGAAAAAAAAAAAAACGAATGGAATTGGAATGCAAGACAGACTTGTAAAATCGTTTCTTAACTACCGTCATAGTTAAAATCATTTGCTTCATATATTGCTTTATTTTTATTTATTTATTTTGTAGGTGGGAGGATTATTATTTTAAAGATACTTTAGTCTTTAAAATTTTATTAATATATTTTAACTTTATATATTTTTTAAGATATACTTTAACTTTTATAAATATATTTTAACGCTTTTTGCGACCGCAGGATTTTGTCTTTTAGACTGTAATATCCGCCTACAGGCGTTATTCTCTCAAAATAAAATATTTCAGAACAACTTTTCTGTATTCACAATTATATTACAAATGGATATACATTATAACTATATTCTTTCTGATCAATATATTTCTTTCCATGGTATATTTTATTGCAAAAATATGAACACTGAGTACACATCTAAGAAATACGTAACACACAAATTACGAAAGAAACGCCCACTGACAGAGTTACAGATTTTCAAATGACGTGAATCTACGTCAACAGTCGCGAAAGGGTTGATTAAAAAATTATATTTTCATTGAAATTATAAAATGAATCGTACAGTTCCAAAGAGCTCAATTGACCCAAAACTGGTAAGTGCAATTAAAATTGTTTAATATTTACTTCATGAACCTTTACAATAATTTATCCCATAAGATTTAGTTTATGCGTTGTATCTATATTATTTCATTTCGTATATTATATTACACCTACGAAAGAAAATTTAAGCTTTATTGGTGATCAGTACAGCCACTTTTACTTGAAAAATATTGCACTTTTTTCAGAGAGTACTGTCTGGACCAATCGTAATGTATTTAAATAGACCTAAAATTATCTAAAAAAGTACTGAAGTATATACAAATCTGAAATAATTAAGGAACTGGAAAATGTAAATATTTTTATTAATTTTAATGCTTCTTTTTTTCCTGAAAGATTTCCGGTGTGAAACATTAAAATTTTGTCTATATCTTATAGGATCTTAATTTTATTTTTCTACATTTACAGATAACCCCCCAAGACATTTTTGATTATAACTCTATAAATACTAAAGTTAAAGTATACAAACAGTATACTTTTCCGCACTGCCAGACTCTCAGAAATTCGAAAATGAAGTCAAAATTAGGTGTTGCTATTGAAAAAAAAAAAAGTTGGCGTTCATGTCAATATGTATATGACCCCTAATTCAGAATTCGACAATATGTTCAGAAAGTGCATTTAATTTCCTGTTTAAATATGTCTATCAGATGTTCCTGCTTCAATTAATAACGAAATTACAGTGGGTGTTGCGCCCCCCCCCCCCGACTGTACATTCTGTAGTCTAGGACATATGGATCTGAACTCTGAACCATCACCCGAAAGAAAAATATTTGAAAAATAATTTGAAGAGATAATTAAAAAGTAACAGAAACATAAAGAGAAAGGAAAAGATTATAGGAAAAAAACAAATAAATTAAATAAATAAACGAAAGGATAAAAATATGAATAAAATGTCTTTAACTCCAGATACAGATTCTGAATTAGAGGAGTGGCTTGGGGAGATGCCTACAGCTAGAGCTAGAAGTCTCCGCCCACTTTCAGAAAACTTTCAGAAATGAAAAATTTTTGCCTTCTTTGCCACTACTATATTTATACAGAAATATTTTCTGTTTTTATTTATTTATTTTTTATTTTTATTTATTTATTATTATTATTATTATAGTGCCATAATTATTTAATTACGAATTAGAGAATACTGCATAAAAATAGTGGTAGAAATTAAAACAGAAATTGTTCATCAATGAGAGTTTCCTGAAAAAAAGGGCGAAGAATTCGAGCTCTGCCAAACCCTCTGAAGAAGAATGGGCATAATGCTTAATTTGCAAAATGTGAGCACACATTAAATGTATGAGAGGAATTAATTTCATCTCTGACTAAAATCGACTATGTTGATTTTATATTTAATTTATCTTTATTTTACTATAATCCATTTGATATAATTCATTGTTACTATACCAAGACGGTTATAATTTCACATTAGTTATTAAATGCCTTTTTTATTAAATTAATAAATGATTGATAACAAAAAACATTTTGAAATATTGTCATTTTTATTGTTAGTATCCGTTACAATTTGCCCCAGGTGTGTTACAATTTGTCCCAAATCTGAGGCAAATTGTAACAGGCAAATGATTTTGAAAAAAATATTTTTTGTGTTAAAATTAGCAAAATTAACGATTTTTTTTTTTTTTTTTTTTTTTTTTTTTATGAATATGATAGATGAATGGAAACCAGCAATTATAAACAGGAAAACGTAAATACATTTCAAAGTATATTTAATTTTCCAAAAACTGTTACAACCAGCCCCCGCTCCCCTACAGAACCTCTCATTAACCGTTTCTGCGGTAAACTGATTGCGCTTACATAACAAGGAGCATCAAAAGAATTATGTTCACCGAAATAGCTAATCAAAAATGTTGCAAACTATTATGTAAATTGCGTGTTACTTTTTGTCCCTGTTACAACTAGCCCCTAGCTCCCCTATACAAATTTTTTTTATTCAAAAGTAGCGGTAATTATTGAATGAAAAGTCCTTACAAGTTGGTAACACTGTACGAAGGGCTTGCAGCTCTACATAGATGCCAACATTTTAATTTATCCCAGAGTATTTTTTAGCCCCGCGTTTATTTCGCACCACTTCATTTATAGAAAAAAAAATTCCAATATATGACTTCGATAAAATAAGAAAAATTTACTCTTAAAATATAAGTGGTGTGAAATAAAGGCGGGGCTAAAAATAGTCCGGAATAAATTAAAATGTTGGCATCTATGAATTTAGCGAGTAAAAAAAGGGGGGGGGGAGATCTAAAAATGTGTACTATTATTATGCCATAGCCTCCTAAACTAGTGTTTAGGAGGCTATATGATTACTATTATTATATGCCTGTCGAGTCACTCAGAAACCTGGCAACATTTGAAGCGGTAGACAGCGCCACCTAGTACAGATTACGCGACATTTTTATTCAACTGTCACCAATAATTTTAAGAAGTAATATATGATATATGTAATCGACATTTTTTCAATTCTATTCGCTTTTTATGTATATCATATCCCACTTTTAAAAATTTTGGTGGCTGTTTTTGGTTGAATAAAAAAGTCGCGCAATCTGTCGAAAAATAGGGAAAGTCTAAGCTTTCCAAATATGTATTATTCAGTGCCAATAAACGTTTTTCATTATGAAAATTCATTGGGAACTTTATTCTACGGACAACCCTCGTAGTGCTGCAAACGTAAATATGATACGTGTGCTATGTCGCTATCTGCTAAATCCCGGCTCAGGCACGGATATTTGTGGTGATTTTCATGTGTGAAATGCATAAGAAAACTGTGAATTGTTATTGGAAAATTATGTAATACGAATCAATCGAGAATCTCAAATACAAATACCCAACCTATCACCTACTAGCTTCTTATAGAATAGAAGCTTTATTTTGAATGTCAATAGCCTTGAAAAATACATTTTTATTGAAAATATGTGACTGAATAGTATGTATTTCTTGTCTTGAAATCTTATAATTTAATTTTTTATCATTAGTGATTTATAAAGTTTTATTTCCTTTTTAAAATACTCTAATAGATTTCGTATTTCGTATAAGACTGATAAATAAATGGGCTTAATTGAAAAGTAATACATGACAAAATAGTACAACATACAAAAAACGTACTGTTTGCAAAGTAAAAAAATCCCTAATGATAAAAAATTAAGTTATAAGATTTCAAGGCAATAAATACATACCATTCAACCACATATTTTCAATAAAAATACATTTTTCAACGCTCTTGACATTTAAAATAAAGTTACTATTCTATAAGAAATAAATATAACAAAGTTGATAACAAAGCATATTTACGTTTGAATAGCTAGTTACTTTGGGGCATGCGCTCTTTTACTGAATGCATTTCGCGCAATCTGTACCAGGTGGCGCTGTCTACCGCTTCAACTGTTGCCAAGTTTTCAAGCCACGTGACAGGCATCTAGTTTAGGAGGCTATGATTATGCTGTGTTGCCAGATCTGGCAGATATTTTATTCAATAATCACCAATAATTTTAAAATGTAATATTTGATATACGTAATGAACTATCAATCTTCGAAGTGATTAGGCAATCGTGATAATTAAAAATTATTGGTGATTATTGAATAAAAAAGCCGCCAGATCTGGCAACGCTGTTACTATGATGTGAAAAAGTTATGCTTTAGAAAAAAAATGTTTTTCTACAACTTTAAAATCTAAATAGTAATGCCTAGTTTTACTATTGTTACACAAACCTTCACGGAACTGACTCTCTATAGATAAATAAATTTTTTAACTAGATAATGGTGCGAAATTGTACTATATATTAGATGGCGCAATTGGATTTACTGTAAATACTGTCGCGTTACAGAGAAGAGAAAAATGAAGTTCTAGAAAAACAAAATCTAAAAAACTATATGTTGTTTTGTAAGTTGCATAAAGATTCACGTTAAACTACAATTTTTCTCGTTGCAAGTTACTTTGAAGCCTATTAGCCAACGGAAAGAAAACGCAGCTTTCCAAAAATATTAGGGAAACTAGATGATAAATCTAAATATATTTTGGATGACAGTGAATGTTTTCTTAAGTTTTCTAAAATCAGTGTACCATTTTATCCTGCAAAACTAAATAACAAGTACAGTGCTGTGTAAATTATTAGACTCCACAGAGAAATCGCACATCTTTTGACCTTATGACTTTACTTTTCATTATTTTAGTTTCAAATTTGTGGTATGTAGATAAAATATTATACCTCATATAATTCAACTTTTTTTTTTCTATTTTTTGGTTCCGAAGACAAAGAAAGAAATTAAACAAAAACCTGAATGTTTGGGATCACCCTGTATACTTGAAATTCGCTGTCGTTCTATCATGTCTTTATATTCGTTGTTTTAATTATGTGTATTCATTTGTGTATGAATAGTCCGTATATTCATACATACATACATATATATATATATATATATATATATATATATATATACTCACACATTGACAACAAAGAAAATATTTTGAACTTTTCTTTGTTTATAACATGGAGGTTTTTTAATCACTACAACGTCATTTTCAGACTACAGTAGACGCACTACATTGCAATCAGAATATAAAAATCCTAAATATTTAACAAAATATGAGCACCTTCACTAAATAATTTTTAACTGCGCATACACTAGCATTAACAAAGTTTCTTTTACATAATCTATTAACCAAATCCATATACTTACTCTTAAAAAACCTCGAACAAATATCTTTAAAATTCATAAAGGTATATTGAATTGCATTTGAAGTACTTTCAAAAAGAAATAAAACGCTATGGGGTTTTTAAGTTTCAGTCACATGTTCATTTTGATTGAACGTATGTGTTCTTCACATACAAAAATCTGGAAAATGAAATTGGGAAAATTAAACGCATAAAATAAGGAAATGTGTAACTTTAAAACCCGAATAAACTACTACGTCAGAAACGCCAAAGAAAAATATTTGAGATGCATACAGCTGTTTCGGTAGCCTAAAGCGTACTGTCTTCAGTGCAAAAAGAATTCTGAATCTGGAGAAGAGCTCGTATATATAGGAGAGGGACCGAATTTAGTTCAACCAATAGGATTACGGGAAAGGTGGGGAGTGTGGCCAATAGGAATTTAGGAATGTTAGCTGTGTAAACAGTAGAAAAATTAAGAAAATGTGGACTGAATGTAAAATTCCCAACAATCAGACAAATAGCGAACAGCGAAATCACAATTTACAAGGTTTTTAAAATTTTTTATAAATAAGAAAAGCTTCAAAGACATCGAGTTCCTGAATGGATTTAGGTCCGCAAATTATTTTAGCTGAATTATATTTAAAATTATGATTTTCCACCCAGCAATGTTTAGAAATAGCCGATTTATTGGTTTCTTGTTTGCGGACGTAATTCATATGTTCTTTTAGACGAAATTTAAGACTGAGTTTAGTTTGGCCAATATATGATAAACCACACTGACAGGAAATACTATAAATGTCCCAAGAATTATGCATATCAATGGGATCTTTTAACTGAGAAAAGGTGAGTTTATTGGAAGGCGAAAATATTATTTTAATATCATATTGTTTGAGAATTTTAGTTATGGTTTGACTGGATTTAGGAAAATAGGTAAAACAGTACTGATATTAGAAAAGACTGATTTATCAGTCTCTTCTAATATCAGTATTGTGTGTTTTATCAACAATTTCTATTATATTCAATATTTAAAAATTACTATATAAATATGATAGAAATTATTTACAAAAATAGTGGTGTAAGAGTTCCGTCTTGAGACGAATACTCAGCACCCTTAATACCAAATCTGCCAATATTTTAATTTATTTTGTATTATTAGCCCCACTTTTATTTCATACCACTTATTTTTTGTGAGTAACTTTTTCTTATTTTATTGTGGTTTTATATTTGAAAAAAATGTTCTACCGGGTGTCCCAAAAAAGTTGAAACGCGCTTTATTTCTTTATCAGTTACAGATAAATGGGCAATGTAAACTGAAAAAACGACCAAATTAAGGTAGGAAAGACGGACTATATTAAGAAAAAAAACCTCCCATTAATTTTTAAAAAGTTACATTTTTTAAAGTTTTATACAGTCCCTCTACGGAATTTTTGTCAATTATAAAGTTTTCATTTTTCATTCAACAAGACCATTAGAAGAAACCGCATAATCTTTAAACCCAACCGAATTATGATACATAAAAAAAAAAATTTACTTATGCCATTTTTCCGTATCATTTAAAAGGCTGGCTTTTCGGTGAAAATAGGGATCATTTACAAATTGATAACGGAAATATTTAGATCAAAAACATAATGTGTCGAAAAATTCTCAATTACATTAAAATTAATCCTTAGAATTTTGATGCAAATGCTATGATACATTTTATCTTTTTATAATATGTCACAAATTTACATATCTATTTTGATATATGGTCCCTATAATCAGAGTTCAGTTTTCAATTAAATATAATTCATTCAGTTTTAAAGATACAAGAATGCGGTTTTTTGCAATGATGTTGTTGCATTGAAAATAAAAACTTTCTAATTGACCAAATTTGTCTAGAGGGGTCGTATAAAAATTTAAAAAGTGTAATTTTTTGAAAATTAGCAGGAAGATATTTTTATTAGCGTAGTTTTATTTCCTATCTTATTTTATACACTTTTTCAATTTACAATACCCTCTCATCTCTAACAGGTAAAGAATTAAACCGCGTTTCAATCTTTTTGGGACGCCCTGTATAAATAAAGTGGTGTGAAATATAGGTAAGGCTAAAAATGCTCCGAAATAAATAAAAATGTTGGCAACTCTGTTAATACCCTCGATATATTTACTTGTTTTTTAAATGTATTTTCATTTAAAATTTTCAGTGTTATGATAATTATGTTTTCTTGTGTGCTGTCTAAAAGAGTGAACATTACACATGAGCATTTTTCTAATTCTTTCGAATTAACTTTGACACAGAGTTGCCTATATTTCTAATTTATTCCGGAGCACTGTTGGGTTACGCCTTATTTCATAACTTTTTTAGCATTATCTTTGCTTATTTAATCGTAAGTACATATTAGATAAAGTTACTCTACAAAAAAAAAAAATAATGAGAAAAACAAGCGGTTACTAAGAAAGCTCCGGAATAAATTAGAAAAACATCGATGCTAACTTTTTTAAATTTATTTCATAACATTGTTAACACTCGCGGTTTTTTTTTTTTTTTTTTTTTTTTTTTTAATCACTTTTCTAAAGGAGTAATTTTCTTCTTATTTAATCGCAGTTATATATTAGATAAAATTACTCTACAAAAAAAGCGGTGTTTAAAAAAAAATAAATAAATAAATAAAAAATAAAAGCTATTACTAACAACCTGACGGAGTAAATTTCAAATGTTGGCGTCTACGGAAATGTAGGCAACTCTGCCGTAACAGTTTCAAAGTTATCATATTGCCACGTTTCAAATTCAGATGATAGTTTCTGTTTATAAATAAAGTACTGTATAGTTAACGCAGTTATAAAATTTAGAAGGAAAAAAAAAAAAAAAAAAAAAGATAAAAAATAGTAATATTTATATTGTAGGCGTATATGTTGATAACTGAAAAATGTAGCATATTGTAAATTTCTTAAATGTCTTTGAAAAGTCAGAGCTGCCAACTTTTTTCATTTTTTAATCAGATGTAACACCACGATGTGTTAAAAGGAATAAGTCACATATATTTTTGACGATTAACACTTTCGCGACCGCTGACGTGAATTCACGTCATTTGAAAATCTGTAACTCCGCCAGTGGGCGTTTCTTTAGGTTACATAGGTTACTTTATTTCTTAACAATATACCCAATATACACATTTGTGCAATCAATGCACTATGGATACAAATACTTTGATTAGAAAGAGCATAATTGTGACGTATATTTATTTATATTATAAATATGAATAGAGAAAATATTGTTTTAAAATAATGTAATGTAAAAGAATAACGCCCGCAAGCGGAGCTTACAGTCAAAAAGGCAAAAACATGCGGTCGCAAAAGTGTTAAATAAGTTAAAAACAGTTATAAAATCTTCCCGGTATTAAGTCTTCTTGAAAAACGGAAGACTTGGCATCTATGGAAAAGTACACTGTTTTCTGAAATATTTTATTTTTCCCATTGTAAAAATATTGTTATATTTGTTTCTTAGAAATAGAAATCAATATCTTTCTTTACAAAATCTCGAGAAACAAGAAATAACTATTGAAATATTTTGCTCAGTATAGTTTTTTGTTTTGTTTTGTTTTCTGTAAAAAAAATCATTAGTTATTCACCCAGTAAAATATAAAAATAAACAGCAAGTCTGTTTTATTTCAACTATTCTTAAAAAAAAAAAAAAAAACACGTGTTTCATATTGCATCTCTGCAGGGAAATTTTTGCTGAAATTTTGTTTCTTATACAATAAATATTTGCCTAGACGAAAAACACTATGCAAAATAAACGGGTTTCTTAAGAAATATTGAAAAGATGCACTTTTGTAAATAATACTTCTTTTTTTTTTTTTTTTGTTAGTCAAAGGTATAACTAAAAGAAATTCCGCGTTATCGCTTAAAAATAAAATAAATATTTTTCGAAATATTAATTCAAATTAATAAAATTTGTTACGTAATATTATTATTATTATTATTTGTTGCTTTAGCTGCTTTTGGTTGAAAGGAAACCTCAGCATTGAGGACATTCCTTAATTAATATATATATATATATATATATATATATATATATATTTAATATATATATTAAAATTATTATATATATATTTATATATATATATATTAATTAATATATATATTAATATATATATTAAAGTATTATATATATATATATATATATATATATATATATTATTGATTTACAATATAAATGTTTTAATAAAGACAATTTAATTTGTTAATATTTTATTTTTTATTGCATTTTTATTGCACTCTATTATTCTCAATTTAAAATCTATTCTACATAGTGCGAAGCGAATTAAAAAACACACAGCAAAATTACATATTTACCTGTATTTTTATATGTTTATTTATATTATTTATTATTTTTTTATTTATATTATTTATTTGATAACGTTTTTGACGGCTATGCAGAGGGCGTAGGTTCGATTTTCGGCTGGTTAATTATGACTGTTTTATATATTGCGAATGTTTTATGATTAAATGTACAATATTTCATGCTGTAAAATTGAATTTTTAAAAATTAATTAATTATTCATTTATTTTAGAGTTCTTATTAAAAATTATATTACGTGTTTACATACAACTCGCTCGAAATTTTCCTCACAAAGTTTTAGCAGTTTGCTTACTCGAACGTTGCCTTGTATTTCAGTTTTTATTTTATTTATTTATTTATTTTTACAGTGTGGCTGAAGGTAAAATGTAAATGCTCTACAATTTAGAATCAAACGCTTTGAAATCGTAACACTCTGGAACATATTTTTTCCAGAGTGTTTCGTAAAATGAAGACATTTTTAAAACATGCCTATTCCACAAATTAAAAATAGAATTAAACAGAAAAAAAAAAAAAAAATGAAAGAAATCAGATAAAAAATTGTGCATAAAAAAAATACCGTCTAATCGGAAAAAATACATTAAAAGTTAGTACAGTGAAAATGAACTGGAAGAAGGCTAGCATAATTGCGGAAACGTCTGTGGAGACCTCCATCTTGAGACTCAAAAAGTTTTGGGTTCTGTCTGTGTGTCTGTTTGTCTCGCGATAGCGGCCGCAAAAATCACGCTATTGACCTGCAATTTGGTACACATGTTCATGAGCCACACAGAATTAGCTGTATAGTTTTGGGTGTGTCTTTTATTTGTAGTTCGTGTAAAGGGACACACCAAAGTTTTTCTTATCATTACGACCTATGGACAGAATTTGTATGTACCGAAATAGCGACCGCAAAAACCTTCCAATTGACTTGCAAATTAGTACACACATTCAGGCACTGTGTAAAAATAGCTGCATAAATTTTTATGTCTATATCGTTTATGGATTGTGTACAGGGACGCATCAAAGTTTTTCTTATCATTACGGCCTATTGGGTGAATTTCGTTTAAACGCATTTTAAAATCGTTACTTTGCATTCGACAAAAGGAAATTAGCGTACATTACTGAGATGGTTAAACTCATGTTTTCTGCAAGAAATATGTATGCTTAGGCTTCATAATTAATGTACAGAGTTTTAAAAAAGTGCTCCGACAATGTCACGTAATCACCCAAATTACGTCAAATTTCGAACAATTATTCATGAAAAACATAGAATAAGTTGAATAGTTTTTACTGGTGTATACAAAGTTTATGGTTCATTAACAGAAACACACAAAAGAATTTTGTAACATTAGAACCTATGAACAGATTTTTATTTAAGCGCATTTATGTTGCATTCAACATAATAGAATTAACATATGTTATAAAGGTGCTTAAAAGCACGTTTACTCTAAAAAAAAATTTATACACTAAATAATTTATTTACAGGACCACACAAAAAAAATCTGATGACGTACTGTAATCATTCAGATGATGTCAAATTGAATTAAATTTTTAACGAATTATGATTAATTAGCCGCATTCTTTTTATTGGTGTGTAAAATAACTGTGACGCTCCTTCTCTGGGACACAGAAAAGAATTTCGTACCATTACAGTCTAAAGATGGTGTTTCTTAAAAGTGTTTTCTAACATAGTTACATCCTATTAAATATACTGAAATGTTATTAGAATATTTAAAAACATGTTTTTCTGTGGAATATTGGGGGAATAGAATTGGCAATTAATTTACAGGGTTACACAAAATAATTTCGATATGTGATGCAATCAATTTGCATAAAATTTGGTACAAGTATTTATGAGTTACAAGGAATTAATACAGGTTTATCAGTTACTTACAAATATATACAGATAGATATATAGATACAGCAAGATGTTGAGAGGGGCAGCAGCCTCCCGTCAAAAACGCATCTATCTACGTAGCTAGCTAATCGAGTCTATATATATATATATATATATATATATATATATATATATATATATATGTATACATAATGGAATAAATAAAGATGATCAGTTGAATAATGTGTGATGGAAATAGAACGTTGAGGCTCCTGATCTGCAGATCCACAAGTATTATATACTGTAATTTTCTGCGTATAATCCGCAGATCAGATAAATCATTTTGCACCAAAAATCCTTTTTAACAGAAAAAGCTACGAGTCTAGGAAGATACAAATAAAACTTCGTCTATTAATTAAAATTTCCGGTGTAAAAATTATTTATCTGACCGGCGGATTGTACACAGGAAATTACGGTAAATTAGTTAAAAGCAAAATATGGAAAAACGATAAAAATATGAATAAAAAAAAAAAAAAAAAAAAAACAACGTTGTTGGAATAAGTATGCGTCTATGGATTAAGGCCAATTGTATGCGCTAAGAATACGGATCTGAGTTGAATGCTACCCATCAGTAGACTTTCTAAGGAATTCTAGCGCATATTCCCTCGAGTTTCGGTGAAAACGAAAAGCTCCGAACGGGTATACCGACGAGAGCAATCTTTGTTTAAACTCGGCAACTTCTGCCTGCCAGCTTAGAAAGTAGAACCTCTCTGCCACTGATAAGACTATTGGAATAAGAAGGCAAAATAGACTTAAAAAATAAATAAATAAATAAAAATACAAGTATTTGAATACGAATAAATTTATACAATGCAAATAAAGCATGAATTCTTCCAGTGTTTGAATTGGTACACTTTTGTATCG
This sequence comes from Salticus scenicus, assembly GCA_963930645.1. Lineage (NCBI taxonomy): Eukaryota > Metazoa > Arthropoda > Arachnida > Araneae > Salticidae > Salticus > Salticus scenicus. Next base: position 219,446,191 of record OZ005651.1, on the reverse strand, counting down.
CTTATCCAATGCAAATAAAGCATGAATTCTTCCAGTGTTTGAAATGGTACACTTTTGCATCGCATACTTTTGGTACTGAATACCTTTCTTTTTTTCCCCCTATAAAACTGGAGTTAGAAAAAAACACGTCGCTGTTTTAAGTTATTATTCTCTGTATTATCCCGCCTACGTTTAACACACATTCCTGCTTAAGCACATAAATCATTTAGCTGCTATACCGAGAATGCATCTGTTCTATTTGAACCATAAAAGAAAAGCATGTTTACGAAACACACTTATTTTTAATTTTGCTACCCTGCGATGTCCTAAAACATTTTCTGAAAACCAAAACCGAAATTATTATTCAACCGGATGTTAATTCCCAAAACAAGAGACCTCTTTAAAGCTTCCATCTTCACCTACATAGTTGTACTACGAATTTTGGCACTGTCTGCAAATAGATAAAAACGTTTGTTCTTACTTAGAAACGTCACTCAAAAAATATTCATGCTTGAGTCACATGATTTATATAAGTTGATTGAGAAGAAGCAGAATCTCAAAGGGGTAAACATTTTTATTACTTTTTTTTTTTTTTTTTTTTTTTTTCGCCTAACGTTAGTATACTTAAAAATAACTGTTTAATAATAGTTTCTTTCTTGTTTTATTTTTATATGAAACATATCAGATATACTAACATTTCAAATTTATTCTCGAACATTGTTAATACCCAGTTTTTTGTCACCACATTTTTTGTAAAATAATTTTCTCTGATTTGTAAATACGATTAAATAAGAAGAAAATTACTCTTCAAAAAAAAGTGCTGTCGGAAAAAGGAGGGTATAAACAATACTTCGTAAAAATTTAAAAATGTTGGAATATCTGCAGATCATCTAAACCAGTGGTCGTCAACTAGTGGTCGTCAACTTCACGACATTTTGGTAGCACGCAGAAAAATCTTCACATTATCCGCATTAAACTGTTTTATTTAATGCAGTATGCTGTTTATGTGTGTGGATGAAATCTAATAATAAAATTTTCACATATTTCTGTCATCCAATTGAGCTATAATTTTGTATATATATATATATAATTCCGATGACAATATTTGCTCAAGTATAGTAACGAACTTAAAGACCAGAGCTGCCAACGTTTTTAACTTTTAAATCAGAATTGACACCAATATATTTAAATGGAATATGTTATATATATTTTCGACGATTAATATTACCGAAAACAGCGATAAAAAATGTCCGAAGAAGGAAGTTTCCCTTGGAAAAACGGGAGACTTGGCCCCTGACCCCTCAACTCCAATACACTTTTTTTTTTTTTCGAATTTTAACCCACTTCCTATCGTCCGATTAAGCTGAAATTTCGCATACATGTATAACCCCGATGATAATGCATGCACAAGCAGTAACAGATTTAGAGGTGGGGGTCTAGCACCCCGTGTCTCAAAATCATTTTTTTTTTTTTTTTTTCGAATTTTAACCCACTTCCTAAAGCCGACTGAGCTGAGTTTATGTATACATGCTTAAGCAGTACAGTAGAACCCCGATCTATCGTTCCCGCATCCATCGTTTTCCCGCATTGATCGTTTTATTTCTATGGTCCATGCACAAACTGTATTTAAATAATGTTAACTAAATCCGCATGTATCATTCTTCAAAAAGTCGTTTTCCCGCATTCATCGTTTATAAAATTTTTCTTCTGACCGAAATTAATTTGAAAATCAAGCGATTCCATATGGCTTACAAACTTGAATTACTTCTTTCAACCTAAAATAACTCTTTTTCCTATTTCCATGGAGAATCAAAATTGTGATGTCATGTCTCCGGACCATCGATTCATTTGGCAGGAAGTAAGCTCTCCAGTAATCAAGAAAGTTGTTTCGTGAAATGTGGTTACGTGTGGAATATCAAACAGAAGGACCTGAAAATGATGATGATATAATGTAGATTAAGATTAGTTGTGTGTAACAGAAGATGCATCTGGTACAAAATTTAGGGATAATATTTGTATTCATCAAGACGTTACTACATGCGGTATCCTAAAGCACAGAAGTAACGTGTGATTAAAAAAAATGAAAATAATGGCGAAGAAACAGAATAATTTTCACGCTAATGACATAATTATGGCGTTTGGAAATGCAAGAATTTTTATGTAAGCACATGAAATTATAGAAAAGGACCAGAAATATGTTGTAAATCTGGAAGATTTCCAGTATAATTTATAAAAGGAACAAAAAACCCAACATAAAATTACTGATTTTTTAAGAATAAATTTTACTTAATGTTCTACAACACTGATTTATTTCTTTGACAGTTTGAAAAGTAACAAATTAGTTTTTATTAGTAGTATACTGTATACATTAATTCATAAACATAGTTTTCTTCGTGTTTTGACATTAACCCGCATTCGTCGTTTTCCCTCTTTCATCATTTTTTTTTTTTTTTCACTAACCCCGTGAAAAACGATGGATCTAGGTTCTATTGTAATAGAATTAACTACCAGAGCCTGATTAAGGGGGAGGCACACATTATTTATACTTACACCGTTATGTTTTAACAAATACTTTCCTCCTATAATAAACAGAACATTCTCATTAAAAATTATTTTAAAAGAATTCTGGTGTCTAATAACGATGAGTAAATTGGATTGTTTTACACCGTTCATTTTTTATAAAAAATATTTCCTCGTCAAAGCGTGGAATTTCTATGACATGAAGTAAAAAATAATTGTAAAAATATTCCGGTGAGAGCGGAGATAATGTGTGCTTCCCCCTTAATCAGGCTCTGTTAACTACAGTGATAAATTTATATTTGGGGAGAGAATGAAGGCCTGGGCAAAATTTCTTTTCATGTGTGAGAGCTTCCAGTTCAAAATTTCTTTTCAGATTTCAAATCACTTCCTACGATCCGATGAAGGTGGAGCTTTGTATACATATACAGAGGTCAGAGCCTGATTAAGGGGGAAGCACACATTATTTACACTTACACCGTTATTTTTTAACAAATACTTTCCTCCTATAATAAACAGAAAATTCTCATTAAAAATTATTTTAAAAGAATTCTGGTGTCTAATAACGGTGAGTAAATTGGATTGTTTTACACCGTTCATTTTTTATAAAAAATATTTCCTCGTCAAAGCGTGGAATTTCTATGACATGAAGTAAAAAATAATTGTAAAAATATTCCGGTGAGAGCGGAGATAATGTGTGCTTCCCCCTTGATCAGGCTCTGCCAATGGGGGTGAAGCTTTGCATACATATACAGAGGTGCCAAGTTGCTAATAACGAAAAATCAGTTTCATACCACATTAAAGAAAAAGTAAAACTTGTCCTATTAAATTGCAGATAATTATTATAAAAGAATACATTAAAATATTTCCGGTATTAAGATCCGGCAATCCATAATAACTTGGCACCTCTGCATATATGTTATCCACATCTGCTGAATTAGAGTTTTTAGTACATTTTGAAATCAAACAATGCCTTTAAAAACTTTTAATTTATGTATTATTTAATGATTTACTTGAAATTATATTGATGTTAATTTTAACTACAGGATTTTTTGGATCACTCATACTCACAACATTAGACTTCAAAATTTTCTGGATGGAAGAGAAAATAAATGAAATAATCGCTCACTACAAACATTTGAATTTAAGCATCAGGCATTGTTATCGCTTTGGTGTTTTAGCTAGGAATTGTTCTAAATTTATTAGGATATTTGAATTATTTAAAGGGTTGAAAAAAGTGCCAAAAATATAATTTGCCATTGGATTTTAATAATTTCGCAATATAATATTTATATTAATAGATTCAGTAAGAAAGTTTTATATATGGAATAGAAGTGTATCACTGAAGTTAAATCTTTCGTCTGAGTTTCTAATACTATCAGGGAGAGAACGTTGGCGCAGATTTCATACCGGTATTTGTTTAAGAAATTTCTCTAACTATAATATGGTTGATTTAAGAGGTAGAAAATTTTGTTTCATTGATATGCACCAGTGTTCCATCCCTGTACTATTATAAAAGTCTGCAATAAAAGGCGTTTGCATTCTTCCCCAATAATAGTTTTATTACAATAAAACAACCTTTAAGCATCGTTCTTGTGGATTAAATAAATATTTACGTTTTTATTATGAAAAAATAAGCATTTGTAATGCTTTATGCAGAGCTGCCAACCTAATCCGGCAAATTGTTAGTACCGCCCCTTTTTCTGCACCGTTTAATTTTTAGAGTATTTTTCTTCTTAATTCATTTGAAGAGAATTACTCTAAAAAGTTATTGGTGTAAGAAAAGGGGCGGTACTAACAATTTGCCGGATTAAGTTGGCAGCTCTGTTTATGCATACTTGCCAACATACTAATTAATATTCCGTAGTATTGTTAGCCCCGCCTTCCTTTTCACACCAGTATCTTTTTAAAGTATTTTTCTTCTTAATTAATCGTAATTTCATTTGGTGAATATTACTCTAAAAATTTACTGGTGTGAAAAAATGGGCGGGACTAACAACACTACGGAATATTAATTAGGATGTTTGCAAGTATGGATTTATGTTAGTTTTTTTTTTTTTCTCTCTATTTATAAAATGTACAGTCATATTTTTAAAAAAAAGCAGGAAAGAAAAGAAAAAATAAAAACCACCTCTTCTCGTTTAATTCCGCCGCAAATTAGCATAGAAATATGCGACTAGTGCCGACCGATTGGTTATAACTTCGAGTTATTAATACAATAGTTAAATTTTGCTTAGAGGGTCGTCTACATATTAAAACTTGCATAAACGTCATTTTTTCGAATAGAAACACCCATTTTTGACTCCATATTAAAATTCCTGAGGTTAAGACGGTTCGGATAAAGGTATAGTTTATAGACTTTAAATTAATTTTTGATAGAGTTACAAGCGAAAATGTATTAGAGATAAATCTCTATATTTAAAAAAATTAAATTAATATATCACACAAAAAAGTATTATTTTCATTCAGATAATAACTGGAAAAAAAAAATGTATATGTAAATGTTGACAGATATGCAATATTTATTTTAGAGGCTTATTATTAAAATAAACAACTTGGAAATTATCTTAAAATGGAGAAATCACCGGAAGTAAAATATTTTTCGACAGTGCTCGTAATTAATCATAATTAAATATTCATTACATAAAAAAAAAAAACTTGCTTAAAAGAAAAGATCTTTTGAAAAGAAAATAAAGGGTGGTGGGCGGAATTGAGAAAGAATCTTTCTCAATATTTATGCATGTCTTAATTGAATGCAAAATATAAAAAAAAAAAGTACACCTAGTAAAAGAACTAATAATGAATATTAATTTTTCAAAAAAAAAAAAAAAATGTCAAAGGGAATTGAAATAAATGTATAAAAACACGTTTATTCGTTTTAAATTTTTATTTTAATCAAAATAGGAGCATTATTTCTTTAAAAAAATAAAAATAAATAAACAAATAAATAAATAAAACTTAAAAAAAAAAAAAAAAAAAAAAAAAAAAACGGATATTATATGCTAATTAACAGGAATAAAAATTTTACAAAAATAGTTCTTTTAAACACGTAATAATTATTAAACGCGATAATTTTAAACAAAACTTTTTGCCTATTTTTATTTATTTTCATTTTCCTCTTTCTTTCCTTTTAAATAATTCTTTTAATTTTTTCATTTAATTTCTTCATTATTTATAAAGAAGCCAACAACACTAAATACTTAAAAAATGATCTTCCTGTCTTTTAAATAGTTTAATTAAATCAACTCGTTGTTTACTATTATTATTATTATTCATTAAAAGACATGTTATTAAGACACATAAAATTTTGTGAGATTAAATGTTAAGTTTCAGATATTATATTTTAACCATAGTTATGTGTTGAGTTTAATCTCTGTTTCTTTTAGTCCCCACAAGTGACTGGGTGGTTCTGCGGTCAAAGCCGGTACACGGGGAGTGCCATTCGGAGTTTTCTGTGGTTTCTCCGAAACTCGCGTAGATACTTAGAAAGACCCCAGAAAGAGCACACCTCCCAGTCCTAGAAGCCTCGTGTAGTCAGTTGGCATAGTAACAGCAACACCTTTTCTGCTAGATAAACGAAATTTCCCTAAAAAGTTAGAAACGCTGAATAATTTCAAATTTTAAATAATTAAATGAAAAATTACACAGTAACTATTGATAACAACCCCTGAATTCATTCAAAATGAATTAGTTTTGCTCTTATGGCTTATTAGTAATTTTAATTTTAGTTTACATAGCCTTAAAAAGACTCCACCCAATGTGTCATTTCTTGGCAAATCATCAATTTAACTGTTTAACCAGAGACTCCAACATACTAATTAATATTCCGTAGTATTGTTAGCCCCGCCTATTTTTTCACACCAGTACCATTTTAGAGTATTTTTCTTCTTATTTAACCGTAATTGAATTTGGAGACTATTACTCTAAAAACTTACTGTTGTGTAAAAAAGGGCGTGACTAACAACACTACGGAATATTAATTAGGATGTTGTTGTCTCTGGTTTAACTTAAATGAATAAAATCAAATATCTTTATAGGGTTTGTACGGTCCATGAATTTTCTTCATTCTCTTTACTACTAATTTTTTACAGCAATAATAATAATAATAAACCCTATAAATTTAAAATGAAATTTTTTGTTAAAAAATACTGGTGAAAGAGTCCTTCAAAAACGGCGGGTCTGTACGATTCTCGTATTTATCTGACATTCAAAATAAAATTGGCACTAGTCAATTTTCATGAATCAAAGAAGTTCGATTTCATGATACACAAATTATATAATGCGTAAAATTGCCAACCTTTCAATTTATTCCGGAGCTAGCCCCGCTTTATTCCATACCACTTTTATTTTAAGAGTAATATTTTTCTTGTTTTATCGTAGTTATATATTGGAGAAAAGTCTTCTATAAATAAAGTGGTACGAAATAAAGGCGTGGCTAAAAATGCTCCGGAATAAATTAAAATGTTGGCAACCATGTATACGTATTAATTATTTACTTCATGTAATATTTTATCATTTCGTATTTACATAATATTTCGTAACTCAAAAAGGAAACTAGAAAATATAGACAGCGTAAAAGAGTTTGTCTGCTAGAAATTTTATTTTCCCACCAAAAACGAAATGCGAATGCGATCAGCTATACATTTCGTTGAAAAATAAAAGCGTTAAAATTCACTAATTAGCCTTTAAAGAGCTTTAATATGCAATGTAAGCATGATGTATTTTTAATTATTCATCGTTTTAACGAATCACATATTTAATGTTTTACCTTTTAATATCATTAAAAAATTATGGTACTATGGCAAAAGTTATGGTAGTTATACTCAACAAATTTGAAGCATTACTTTAAAATTTGCAATCATTCTTGTACATTTTCACGGTTAAAGATCAGTGATGCTAAATCCTAAGGACTTTGGTATTCAATATCCATCACTAATTTTTTACTGTAACATTTGTCTTATTGTCTGTTTGCACATACAAACCTGCATACATACAAGTGTTGACATTCCCATTAGATTTAGCTTGCAAGGTTATTTGCATATATACCAAAAATACGACTGCAGCGATCCTGTGAGGGAGTGTGAGAAATACATTCAATAACAGAGCGCATGCTTCTAACTACGAGGCTTGTCCGTAAAATAAGGTTCCCAAGGAGCTGCGGACGCTAGGAACTCTGTTACGCGGGTTTTGACACCACTGGCGGGTAGCTTCGCTCCCTTTCTCCCACTCCCCGTCCCTGTGAGCTGTCTGCGACGTTCATTCCTGTCTCGGTGACCGTGAGAGATGGAGCTCCCACTCGCTTCTCACGCCAACTGCGAATTACGCTTTGTGATTCTTTTTTGTGTGCAAAAAACGCTGCGCCGGTAGACATTCATTCCCAACTGTATGAAGTGTATGAGGAAAAGTGTATGAGCGTGCAACATGTGCGTAAATGGTGCAGAGAATTCAAATACGTACATACAAACGACCATGACGAAAAACGTTCTGGCCGGCAATCGGTTTCGGACGAAACGATTGCGAAAGTGGAAGAAGCAATGCTGAAAGATCGAAGGGTGACGGTTCGGAACCTCAGCGAGATGATCCCTGATGTCAGCAAGTCCTGCATTCGAGGAGCTTAAAGAAGAGATTTTAAGCTGCTACGATTCAGGCATAAAGAAGATGGTATATCGCATGCAAAAATGCATTGATCTCAACGGCAATTATGTTGAAAAATAGGGGAAAGTCTAAGCTTTCCAAATATGTATTATTCAATGCCAATAAACATGTTTTTCATAATGAAAATTCGTTGGGCACCTTATTTTACGGACAACCCTCGTAGTTCTGCAAACGTAAATACGATACGTGTGCTATGTCGCTGTCTGCTAAATTCCAGCTCAGGCACTGATATTTGTGGTGTTTTTCATGTGTGAAATATATAAGAAAATTGTGAATTGTTATTGGGAAATTATGTAATACGGATCAATCGAGACCCCCCCCCCCCCCAAATACAAAAATCCAACCCATCCCCTACTAGCTTCTTATAGAATAGAAGCTTTATTTTGAATATCAATAGCCTTGAAAAATACATTTTTATTGAAAATATGTGATTGAATGGTATGTATTTCTTGTCTTGAAATCTTATAACTTAATTATTTATCATTAGTGATTTATAAAGTTTTATTTCCTTTTTAAAATACTCTAATAGATTCCGTATTTCGTATAAGACTAATAAATATGTAATTCGTATAAGACTAATAAATTATGTAATACGGATCAATCGAGACCCCCCCCCCAAATACAAAAACACAACCCATCATTCAAATAGGCTTAATTGAAAAGTAATACATGACAAAATAGTACAACATGCAAAAAACGTATTGTTTGCAAAGTAAAAAAATCACTAATGATAAAAAATTAAGTTATAAGATTTCTTGACAATAAATACATACCATTCAACCACATATTTTCAATAAAAATGCATTTTGCAACGGTCTTGACATTTAAAATAAAGTTAATATTCTATAAGAAATAAATATAACAAAGACGATAACAAAGCATATTTACGTTTGAATAGCCAGTTACTTTGGGGCATGCGCTCTGTTATTGAATGTATTTCTCACACCCACTGATAGGATCGCTGCAGTTATATTTTTTACCTTTATGCAAATAACTTTGCGATCTAAATCTAATGGGAATACCAACGCTTGCCTGTAATCAGTTTTGATCACATATATCAAACATTATTCTTCAAAATATTGATGATTATTAAATTTAAAAAAATCCCTAAAAGCTGGCAACATTTTTGAAGATACAATGTTTAATAATTAAAAACAGTACTTTGAATAAAACAAGAAATATTAAAAGTATAGTTGTCAACAATCCCCGTCTTTATTTTGCAACGCTTTATTTATAAAAGAATTTTCTCCAATATATAACTATGATAAAATAAGAAAAAATTGCTCTTAAAAAAAGTGATATGAAATAAAGGCTCCAGAATAAATTAAAATGTTAGCTACTCTTAAAAAGGACAGAGGAATCGAAAACTTCATTATGTACGTTATGTTTAAAATATTTATTGCCTAAAATTAGAGCAAGCTTGGTTCTCTGGAGAATTATATATAAAATGGTGATGTATATCAAAGTCTTAATTTATAAAGAACTTGACTCGAGAGATAATGATAAAATCAGAGCTGCATACTTGCCAACCATCTCATTATGGACCGTACAATTTTTAGTGCCCGCCTTTTTTTACCACACCAATAATTTTTTAGAGTAATTTTAGTCTTATTTAATCGTAACAACATTTGGAGAGAATTACTCTAAAAATATAGTAGTGTGAGAAAAGGGGCGTTTTTTCAGGGGGCGTTAACAATTGTACGGTTATTAATGAGATGGTTGGCAAGTGTGGAGCTGCCAACCTAATCCGGCAAATTGTTAGTACCGCCCCTTTTTCTACATCACTTAATTTTTAAAGTAATTTTCTTCAAATGTATTTGCTATGAATTAAGAAGGAAAGAACTGTAAGAAAATACTCGTGTAGAAAAACGGGCGGTACTAACAATTTGCCGGATTAGGTTGGCAGCTTTGTAATATGTAATAGATCCTTAATGATAAAATATGCCACTGAAGTACATTGTTAGGGATCGAAGTCATCACCCTTTTTTTCAGGACAATTTCAGGTGCAAAAAATTTGCGTTTTTCCTTTCTTTCTTATTCTTTTTTTTTTCTACCACTATTTTTATACAATAATCTCTATCTAATTTAATCTCGACATATTACGCTAAAAGTACGGTAAAAGTTTCCGTATGTAAATAGTGGTAGCAAAATAGACAACGGAAGCATTCGCTCGGCATTGTAGGTACTTATAAATTACTTACCTACTTAAATTTGTTTAATTTTACCTATTAATAGGTGTTTAAGGATGACTGAAACGTTGTTGAAAATGTGTTTGCAACCAAATTTGTATTTTACGCAATTGCCAACTTTTACGCTTTTGACTACCAAAAAATTTTTATAGAAATTTTTATTTTATTAAATAAGTAAAAAACGTAATAGAAATAAATAAAAAAAATTCTCTGAACATTTTCCGATAGCTAAAAAGCGTGAAAATTGGCAACTATGGTGTTTATTAACATTTCATAATGCATTCTCATTTAATGCAAGTAATGTTGCAAAATCAATGAAAACGCATGTATATTCTATAAACATAAAAGCAATAAAAAGATTGGCACATCGAAATTTTCTGAAATTTTCTATTTCACAAAAAGAAAATCCTCAACAGTCATTTCAATATCAATATGGAAAATAAAAAATGTCAATTGAAGATATAAAATAAATATTTATGTCTTCTGGGACGTTATAAAGCTTTCTTTTATAATGACGGTGTACATATTTCAAATCTTAATGCACAGTATGAATCGAAAACATATTTTCATTGAAAACGACACAGTTTCATATATTTTATGTCTCTAAAATTTATTATGCATTTTCTAAAAATATCATTTGGAAATTTATTTCGTCAATACCAGTATTTTTTTAATTTTGAAATGAAAAACACATTTCCTAAAGTAAGCTTCGTTCGCTCGTTAGTGCATATACAAAACTAACGTTTGTTGTTTACTCCAGTTGGCTCTATCCCTAATTAAAACCACGTTTTGAAGCATATTACAACATTATCACAGAAAAAAAAGCTTGTCGGAAAACTGTTTTTGTTTTTATTACTATTAAAAGCATTTTTTCCCTTTTAAGAATGAGTGAGAAATAGAAGTTTGTAGAGCGCTGGACAGTAATTATTCGGGAATAAATCAGAAATTTAATGCATAGTGTAATTTTTTTTATATTATCAATCTCAATAATAATAATAATAAAAGTATTTTCTTTATATTATAACATAACAAAACCAAATGCCAAGCAAATTCTTGTGGCACACAAAACATTCCATTTTTTTAAAATGTGTTTTAACTGCCGCCACACACAGAAAGATGTTTTATTGTAAGAACCAAAACAATTTTTTAACCACTACTATGGCCTCAAAACAATTTTGTTACCAGAATCGAAAAAAGCACTCGCTTGCTCATTGTTTGTTTACAAAGAGATCTAGAAATTAGTTGTATCGAAATATCCCGTTACAGCCTTACAGTCATTCTCCTTTCAACCATATTCTTTATTTCAGTGTTGGGCATAATTGATTAAAAAGTAATTGAATTACAATTAAATTACAATTATAATTATTTTACTGCCAATCAAATAATAAGTAATTGATTACAAATAAATTGAATTACTTATTCAATTTATTTGTAATCGATTACTTGTTAATTAATTGACAGTAAAATAATTATAATTGTAATTCAATTACTTTTTAATCAATTGTGCCCAACACTGTTATTTCGTCAACTGAAGATAGTTTGATTAACTGTACAAAATTATTGTTAAAATCAAACCAGTCTACAAAATACAGTTACAAAATCAGTCAACAAAATAAAATTGGTTCTAATAACAAAACATTTTTTTTTTCAATGCACTGCCAATTTCTTCCTTTACAATCACGTTTCAATAACGAGAAATGTACTGCTGTAGCATCATTTTAGATTTTTTTTTTTTTTTTTTTTTTTTTTTTTATGAATTTAAATGATAATTATGCTTACCACTCTACAACTTTTTCACCGATGAAGGAAAAATAAAAAAATAAATAAATAAACTGAAGAAAACTAAATGAAAAGGATTTTCGCACACGTGCGAACTTTTGTAGATAAGACTTTTGGTTGAAAAAAAAGAAAGAAAGAAATTTTTAAAAGCAAATTTTTCAGGACATTTAAGTTCACCCAAAACAATACAGTTGGAGAAAAAATATGTTCAGGATCTTTTATATGTATTTGTGAATTTTACTTAATTCGGTGACTATTTGGAAATGTAAGACTTTTTAACGCATTTATTACTTTTCAAGAACAGTAAATATTGTCTATAACTTGCATTACAATTTTGAATGATAAATTTTATAAATAAGAAGTTGGCATTTTTAAAAATTCATTCATCGCAAAAGTTCATTTTTCCAACCACTTCGTGTACCAATTGCAAGTAACTTTAACAAAAATAAAGACTTTGTACGCAAAATTTCAGTTTTTTCGTTTAAGTTGTTTAGTTAACGCTAGCAATGCATAGATGCCAACATTTCAATTTATTGCGGAGTACTTTTAGCCCCGCCTTTATTTCGCACCACTCTATTTATATTAAAAAAAAAAAAAAAAAAAAATCTCCAATATATAACTTCGATAAAATAAGAAAAAATTCCTCTGAACACTTTCGCGACCGCTGACGTAGATTCACGTCATTTGAAAATCTCTAACTCCATCAGTAGGCGTTTCTTTTTTTTTTTTTTCGCAGTTTGTATGTTATTTATTTCTCAAAAATATACCCAATATTCATATTTGTACTATCAGTATACTATGGATATAAAAGTTTTGATTAGAAAGAGTATAACTATGATGTATATCCATTTGTAATATAAATGTGAATACAGGAAATTTTGTTCTGAAATATTGTAACTAGAGAGAATAACGCCCACAGGCGGATCTTACTGTGAAAAAGACAAAAACATGCGGTTGCGAAAGGGTTAAAAAATAAGTGCATACTTGCCAACCATCTCATTATAAACCGTACAATTTTTAGTACCCGCCTTTTTTTTCACACCAATAATTTTTTAGAGTAATTTTAGTCTTACTTAATCGTAACAACATTTGGAGAGTACAACTCTTAAAAATATAGTGGTGTGAGAAAAGGCGCGTTTTTTCAGGGGGCGTCAACATTTGTACGGTTATTAATGATATCGTTGGCAAGTATGTAAGTTGTATGAATTAAAGGCATGACGAAAAATACTCCGAAATAAATTAAAATGTTTGCGTCTATGGTAATTTTAGAAATAATTGTATCAACGAATCAGTTTTAATAACGAATATTTAAGTGATTTATTTAGCCTTTTACTATTAATAATAATAATTTCTATCAAAAAAGTAATAATTGGTCAACCTTAAAGTACAAATTTCATTTTTTAGCTTGTCCCCATCATTAGTCTAAATTTTAAAACCTCCTAAACTATTTACAGAAACTTCATAGAAACTTATGCTAATTTAAAATAATCTAATGACAGAATTATTTAATATTGTAGGAACTTATAAAGTTCATTCACCTGTAAATACGGCAAAAAATTGCCTGCTTTTTTTTTTTTTTTTTTTGTCATTAAAAATATATATTAGTTAAAAAAAATAATAATAATGAGTAGTAAGTAAATAAAAACATAAAAAAATATTGAAGTGAAAAATTATTATTAATATATTTTTCACAACAGACCAAGTACATAAATTATATAATATTTAATTTTCATAAAATAACCTTTGAATTATGTAATTTTTCTTGTTAAATATGTATACGGCTATACTGTTTTGGTATAAGGAAAAATAAATTACCAAATAAAAAAATGAAAATCAGAAATATTGTAAAAACGAATGAGAATTTCATTTGTATAACAGAAGAGTGTTATAATAATTAATGTTGTTACAGTACTTAACCTCTTCTATATCCGTATGCTAATTTTTCTTTCATCTATTTCAGATTTAAAACTTTTTATTAAAAGATACTCCTTACCCATACCTTTTCTTGTTAATATGAAATACCATTTACTCAGCTTATGATTTGTCAGAATTTCCTTTTGATCCAATGTGCATTTTTTTTTTCCTTTTTAAATATCTTCTTTCTCGTTATCTGCTTATATTTTGAATTTTGATTGCACAAACATTTTCATAAACATTAAGTGAAAGATCTAATTGAAAGAATTTTATGTTAAAAACTCAAAATATTGGGGAAAGAAAATCATTTTTAAAGCGAAGATTAAGTTTTTTACTTTTTATAAAAATATATTCAAACGAAAAAATAAGAACATCAAAATATTTCAGATTTGAATAAAGTTTTTATGAAAGACGCCATAACTTCCACCAGGAACTAAAATCTAACTTCTATGTGACAGTTTCGAGAACGTAAAAAAGTTTACTCTGTTACTTCATTTGTTTAAAATACCCAGCTTGAAAAACGAACCTAAAAAACGAGCAAAAAACCTGTACCAAATATTTTAGCTTTGCAATCAGCGGGTTGAGCTCCAGAGCGCAAACAGACACACAGATGCCTCTGTTTATATGGATAATGGTAAAACAAAAATTAAAATAAATTTTGAATTTTTTATACTTTCATTAATTGAAATGCAAGTATCATTAAACGTACCTGTCGATATTCTAATTAATATGTCGTAGTACTGTTAGCACTTTCACGACCGCTGACGTAGATTCGCGTCATTTGAAAATCTGTAACTCCGCCGGTGGGCGTTTCTTTCGCAATTTGTATGTTATTTATTTTTTAAGAATATACCCGATATACATATTTGTACAATCAAATATACTACTATGGATACAAATACTTTGATTAGAAAGAATATAATTATAACGTATGTCCATTTGTAATATAAATATGAATACAGAAAATATTGCTCTGAAATATTGTAACTCGGAAGAATAACACCCACAGGCGGACCTTACTGTCAAAAAGACAAAAACATGCGGTCGCAAAAGTGTTAGTGTTTTTTTTTTTTTTTTTTTTTTTTTTTTTTCCCTTTTCACACTAATATTTTGGGAGAGTTACTTTTTATTTTTGTTTTATCGTAATTACATTTGTAGAATTTTACTCTTTAAAAGAAGTGGTAGGGGAAAAGGGCAGGTATTCACAATGGTACGGAATATTAATTAGAACGTCGACAGTTATGCATTAAATGTAAATTCTATCACAACATGCAATTTGAATACCATGTAATTTCTAAAATATAATTAGTCAGAGAAATCAGTTTTACACCAGAAATTATAATGAACAGTAAAAGCTATATTTCTACGAAGAAATGTGTCGTATAAATGTGGTATTGTCTGTTGATTAAAAATCCTGGTGTTAAACCGATTTTTCTGACTTGTAGATTATACGCCGGAAATTACTGTGAATTAAATATCATAGTTGCCAACATTTTAATTTTTTCCTGAGTATTTTTAGCACCACCTTTATTTCATATCACTTATTTTTTAACCCCTTAACGCGCGTTGTCCTCTCTGCGAGGACGCAAAATTTAAGATCCATCTGCAAAATTTCATCCCGCAAATTCTTTAGCAAAAATTTACGTTTATAACATATCAGAAAAGGCCGGTTTTTTTAACATTAAAATTTAAAATTTCTTTTAGTTTAATTTAGTTCATGAATTCAGGTGGCAGTATAATTTAAATGATCTGAATTGTCTTGCGCCGCAAAGGGTTAAAAGTAATTTTTTCTTATTTTATGGAAGTTATAAAAATGAAAAATTTTGTTATAAACAAAGTGGTGCGAAATAAAGACGGAGCTAAAATACTCCGGAATAAATTACAATGATGGCATCTATGTAAAATAAACATGAAAAGTCTCATAAACAATTAAAATAGTTTTTCTCTACAGAGATTTTTTTTCCAAATGCCTTTTCTGTTCAAAATAATTAAATATTTCATGCAGCATTAGATAATGAAATTTCATCGAAGTTAAGTGATATTAAATTCACTCGCGAAAATTTTATTAAAAAACTATACTTTTTTAAGAGATTTTAAACAATTTTTTTTCTTTGTAACAAAAAAGTAGAATATATATATATATATATATATATATATATATATATTTCTTTTAAAAAGGGAGAAAAAAAGTCTATAGTTTCACTCACTTAGAAAATGATATTTTGCAGTAAATCGATTGGCTTGAGCGTAAGAATAAATTTCATTTAAAGTGTAATGGAGTTTTAGAATTAAAATAATAATAATAATAATAATAATAAAATACAGAACGAGATTCTTTGGTTTTAATTCCAAAATGATAAATATTAATTAAATTAAAATCATCAACGGAATAGCTTAACAATATACTGAATCACAAAAATAAACATATAAACAAATAAATAGTAAAAAAATATATTCAAAATATTTAAATGCAATCCATATTTTTACAAAATAGTAAAATGTTGAAAATTTACACGACCACCTGGTATGAAACTTCTCGATAGTTTAATTAACAACAGAGTCTCTGCTCTTTTTTCAGGACACTTTTAAAAATTAGAAATTCTTGCTATTTTTGCTACCGCTATTTTCATACAAAAATCTTTACCGTGTTCTTCTAGTAATGTGTCGTGATTACACAGGATAGAGATCATACTATGAAGATAGCGATAACAAAAAAGGTTATAATTTCTCATCCCTGAAAGCATACCTGCCAACATTCTAATTAATATTACTTTGTGTTGTTAGTCCCGCCCTTTTTCTCACACCAGTAAGAATATGCATAGAATATTATTCTAGTGTAGAATATTATTCTACAAGTACAATTACGGTTAAATAAGAAGAAGAAGAAGAAAAAAATACTGGTGTAAAAAAAAAAAAAAAAAAAAAAAAAAGGGTGAGGCTAACACTACTGCGGAATATTAAGGAGGATGTTGCCAGGTATGTGAAAATGTTCCGAAAAAAAATGGAGACTTCGATTTCTGAGCCGTGTTACCAGATCTGGCGGATTCTTTATTCAATAATCACCAAAAATTTTTTATTGTAACGTTTGCCTAATCACTTCGAAGATTGATAGTCTATTATGTGTATCAAATATCACCTCTCTAAATTATTGGTGATTATTGAATAAAAAATCCGCCAGATCTGACAACACTGTTTCTGACCAACGATCATCAGCTAAAAGCACCTTATAAGGGCAGTAATCCCCGCCCTTTTCTCATGGCAATTTCAGAGAAGAAAAATTAGCTACCTCTTTTTTTATGCAGAAATCTTCATTGTATTTTTATAGTAATGTAAAATGGGTCTCTGATTTATGATTATTTAATAAAATGTTTCGATATTTGAATAGATGATTTTTCTTTGTTATCGTGTGTGCAAAATAATTTGAATAGAAAGCATGCAGATAAAAATCACTGGGCTTTAAAACTGTGATATCCTTTTAAACTTAAAAAAAAAAATACGTTATGCGTAACTGTTTCGGTTGTAAACTGTGAAGCTATTTCTTTTCGATCTGTAAATAGTTTTAAAGCTTCATTTTTCGCAAGTCAGTTTTTATATCTGTTACAAAAGAGTAATGTTAAATATAGAATAAATTATTTTTTCCACCGGCAACCGGTGAAAGTGACCTTTTCTGTCATCTTGACAGCAATTATCTCCTTTGGAAATTATCCTTCTAATTGAATTATGTATTTCTCTTTATATTACTTAAGCATTATTCTCCAGATTTCGAGTTAAGTTTTTTCCTTATTTACTTATTTAAGTGCAAACTGTGACACCCATTTACATTTGTTTACTTTGTTTGTCTTACCTGAATAATTTGTTTTATGTTTTATTTGTCCGATATAAGAGACAAGAAATCATATGTAGTTTTTTTTTTTTTTTTTTTTTTTTTTCGGGAAACAGACTTTATTAATCTTTAAAATCAAATAATATTTCTGCCAATAAGCAATTTTTTACAGCAATACTGACAAATTTTTGGAAATTTGAAAAAAATAAATAAAGTAAAAGGGGCTGTGCGATAGTAAAACTCCAACTGCCCTAAAATTTGATTTCTCTAATATAATAGTTGAGAATTTTTACGCCACTAGAAAACTTTTATAAAAATATTTATTTCATTAAATCAGTGAAAACTGCAACATACATACATATATTTTAAAAAAATGTAAAATTTTCCGGTAGCAAAAGTTGGCAAGTACGACTAGTGTACTGCCAGAGAAAAAAGCCACCTAATTTCGCTTTAAATTATCGTAAAAACATACGGTTGGTACCAATTGATCTGTAATAATGTCTAGTTTATAATGGTATAGTTAAATTTTGCTTAACGGGTCATCTACATATTAAAACAGGCATCAACTTCATTTTTCAATGGCAACCCCTATTTTTGATACCATATTCAAAATTCTGAGATCAAGGCGGTTCAGAAAAAGTCCCATTTATATACTTAAAATCAATTTTTGATAGAATTACAAGCAAAAATGTATTAGGGGTCCGTCTATACATTTAGAAAAAATAAATCATCATCTACCACAGAATAGATATTATTTGTTAAGTTTCACGCCGGAATAAAAGTACAGAAACATTAATTATAAAACAAAAAACGAAAATGTTTTACAGAATGTACTGTCTTCGCTTATAAAATAAAAATTTTAAGGTGGTTTCTATTTAATAAACGTAGACTACTTTCATGCGTCACTTCATACGTAAAAATTTAAATAGCTTGAGTCATATGTATGTTGAATTATAAAAATCTAGATAGTAAGATAAAAGAATAATAGTGATAATAATAATAATAGAGGTAAAAAGAAAAAAAGGTGTTTAATATTTAAGAAAAATATATATATATATCTACTTCTGTTGGGTATATTTTTATTTTATACAGAAAGCCCCGCATGAAAGTGTTACAAAAAGTTTTACATTTAATTTGAGGCGTACAAACCTACAACATACAATATACAAAAATACAGATAACAAGATTTAAACTAAAATCTGAGAAAGGAAATTTAAAATTCAATAAAAAGGAGATACGGTTCAAAATCATTCCTATTTTGAGTAATAGGTCACGCCTTCATACATTTCTCTAACACATCAAATTTTTTCACAAAATTCATGATTAACACTTTCGCGACTGCATGCTTTTATCTTTTTAACAGTAAGGTCCGCTTGTGGGCGTTAATCTTCGAAGTTACAATGTTTCAGAACAAAATTTTATGTAATAACATTTATATTAAAAATAGATATACATTATAATTATGTTCTTTCTAATCAAAGTAGTTGTATCCATTTTATATTTCATTGTAAAAATACGAATTTTGGCTATATATTTAAGATAATGCATAAAAATTTCGAAAGAAACGCCAATTGGCGGAGTTACAGATTTTCAAATGTCATAATTCTACGTCAGTGGTCACGAAAGTGTTAAATAACTGAAATTTTGTCATCAACAATCAAAATGGTAACTTTCACTCGTTTATATATTCTAGAGTTCTATAAAGAGTCAAACAAAATAAAATTAAGGAAACAAGAAACATTTTTTAAAGTAAAGTATTGTTTCAGAAAAAGCCACAGGGTGTGGTTTATTATCCTTTTAGAATGCAATCAAATTTTCCTGCGTGGAATGAGTTAATCTTACAAAAATAGGCTAATTTGTATAGTAAACATTGAAACCTTACTTAGAAAACAATAAAAACCAAAACAAAGCAACAAAATTAAATTAAATTAAAATTTTCAGTATTGGACTGAATTTGCATAAATTGGTCTGATAAAGTATGTCCCATATAAAACGATTTCCTATTGCCCAGAACGAATATCCTCCGTTATATAGTCGTCTACTGTACTTGAATTCTTAATTTTAAATGTGTAAGATCTATATTTTTAAAAGTAATAAGACATATTACATTGTTTTACATTGTTTTCCCATAATAAATGAGAACTTTACGCCGTGATTAGAATAATCGAAAATAAATAATATTGCGCTTTGTTTCAATAATAGATTTAATAAACTAGGGGAAAAAAATCTTGCACTATTTGATTTTGTATTTAAAAAAAACATTTAATAAAAAATTAACATTATGTTACGTCATACGATAAAATTTAAATAACATTAGCTTACAAATGGTACAGTAAACAAATGCGAAAATGTCACAACAAAATTAAAAGAGAAAACTCGTTTGAAAAAATCTTATAAAAATTATTAAATGTTAATTATAATAATTTTAAAAAAAAAGGAAAAAAAAGACAGAGATTGTTCACTGCGTATTACTCTTTGAAACAATAATCCTCGCCTTACCGCATTTCCTAAATCGTAATATTTAACTTCAGGTGCACAAACAATACAATATTCAAGCAAAAAAAAAAAAAAAAAAAAAAGGACAAAGCATGGTTAAAATAGAATTTTAGCAGTGAGAAACTAGGAATAGTTATGTAATATTTAAGAAGAACGACTTAACATTTCAGGATCGGGTATATTCCTTTTCGCAACGTAAGCCAAGACTTTGCACAATTTTCTGAAACTTTACATTATAAAACAAAATTATTTTACATATTTGCAATTAAATCATTTAAATTTTGTCTTTAGCATTCGGTGTAGTAAATGCCCTTGATATTTACCGTAATTTATGGTGTATAGTCCGCAGGTTAATAAGTCAGTTCTGCACCAGAAATTTTATTGGAGAGATAAATTTATATTTGTTTGAACTGATTCTTCGATAAAATAAAGGTTTTCTATTAAATAAAGCTTCTGGTGGAGAAATGACACCTCTTACTTGCGGACTATACGCCAGAAATTACGGTATGCATATCAGCGTTATATATACAGTCAAATACGAATATGCGAATTCCGCAATATGGAGGCGGGGCTTTATTTCTTTTGGAATTCTTTCACAATCTCTCGCTTGCATTGCGATAACTTTATAAAAATTAGCCAATTTGTATAATAAACATCGATATGTTGCTTAGTAAGCAATTAGAATAACAAAAAGATAAATTAAAATAGTTTTTCGTCAAAATATATACAAATATTTGCTCATAGAGGATACAAATTATAACAAATGACGCCCCCGTAACAGCAGTAAAAAATGAAATATCTCTGTAACTCAAAAAATAATGTTAGGAACAAGCTGTAAATTTAGAAATCCATGCTTTTGATGATGCCCGTTCTATTCGTGCAAAAATTAACAAAGGTCATAATTCATGATTTTTCCAAATATGAATTTATTAATAATTTTCATAATTCAAAAAATGTTTTTTTTTTTTTTTTTAAATTAAAAATATGCTTGGAATATGTTTGGGTCACTTCATTCTAACGCATAAAAAAAGCAGAATTTGTATATAATAATTTTTTGGGAGGATATGAATTAATGTTTGTCACATTCATTTAACATTAGCATCTCCATACTTGACAGCTTATAATTCAATGAAAAATTGAACGGAATATATAAACTGTACCATTTTCCGCGATGAATTGATCCAAAGAATTCAAATAAATTATACAAAATGGGGGTTACCATTAAAAAAAATGAAGATTATGCTAGTTTTAACATGTAGACGACCCCCTAAGCAAACTATAACTATGCCATTATAAACTATCCGTTATTACAAATCAATTGGTACCAGCCGCATGTTCCTACAACAACTTACGGCGAAATTAGGTAGGGGTGGCTTTTTTTTTTTTTTTTTTGCTGATTGTACATTCATTGTTGCCAGCTTTTACGCTTTTTGGCTATCAGAAAAAAAATATATATATATATATATATATATATATATAAAGTTTAATTTTATTAAATTAGTGGAAATCGCTGTAGAAATACATAGGTGACAACATTTTAATTTGTTCCGGACTATTCTTAGTCCCGCCTTTATTTCGCACCACTTTAATTATAGAGAAATTTTCTCCAGTATATACTTTGATAGAATAAGAAAAGATTACTGTTATAAAATAAGTGGTATGGAATAAATTAAAATATTGGCATCTACGGAAATATATAAAAGGTTTCTATAAAAAGTTTCCTGTAAAATTAAGTACAGTTAACAAAGCCATAGCCTCCTAAACTAGATGCCTTCCGCATGGCTCGAAAACTTGGCGACAGTTCAAGCGGTAGACAGTGCCACCTAGTACGAATTGTACGATTTCTTTATTTAACTGCCACCAATAATTTTAAGAAGTGGTATATTATATATATAATCGATGTTTTTTCGATTCTATTGGCCTCTTATGTATATAAAATCCCACTTTAAAAAATTTTTGGTGGCTTTTGAATAAAAAAGTAGCACAATCTGTACCAGGTGGCACTATCTACCGCCAAGTTTCCGAGACACGCGGAAGGCAAGTAGTTTAGAAGGCTATGACAAAGCTATGTTAAAGTAATAACTAATATTTATCGTATTGTAATTCTTTGCGTCTATTAAATAAGCTTTTTAAATTCATGCTTCTTCGCTACGTGAATATTTTCGAAAACCCTTTATTTATTTATTTATTTATTTATTTATTTTTGTCCCAAGCATAGTTTACCATATCAATAATCTTGCAGAAAAACCTTTAAATGCTAGCTATAATAAACGAGCAATATTTGTAATTTCAGTTATTGTTCTGGAATATAGCGATTTTTTAGTATTTTGAATCAGATTAGGCTTCCTGGAAAGGAAAATTTGGATACCACAATTTTTATTGACAAGGTGATTATATGGTCATGCGACAAACTTGGAGGAGGGGGTGAGAACATCACGAGGATGTATAGGAATCCATGGCAAACGTCATTTAAAATTTTTAAGAACCAGATGTTTTTGTTTTGTTTTTTAACAATAAAATCCTCTTAACTCCGCCTACTGTGAATTACTACTGTGACTACTTAAAATATTGTACGCTTCATTGTTTCGGAAAATCTTACACAATGTTCGTATTAATGCAATCAGTATAAAAATAAATAAATAAATAAATGCATTGATAAAAAACAGAATAATTACTACGTATGTTTATTTCTGTAAATATTAGCATGTAAAAACGTTTTTTAAAAAATGCAACATTCGAAAGCCACGCCTATATATGGATTTTACTGTTAAAAAATAACCAAAAACATCCGGTCCTTAGAGAATTAAAATGACGTTTGTGACCATGGGTTTTCGATACAATTCTAAATCATTGTGATGTTCTCCGCCTCCTCTCCAAGTTTGTTCGATGACCATAGAACCAATCCTGCAGAAACTTTTTTAAATAGATATCAATGATTAATAAAGTCAAAAATTACTTCATAAAAATAGTTCAGAGCTGCCAACATCCTATTTAACATTTTCGCGACCGCATACTTTTGTCTTTTTGACAGTAAGGTCTGCCTGTGGGCGTTATTCTCCCAAGTTACAATATTTCAGAACAAAATTTTCTGTATTCACAATTATATTACAAATGGATATACATTATAATTGTATTCTTTCTAATCAAAGTATTTGTATCCATTGTATACTGATTGTACAAATATGAATTTTGGGTATATTTTTAAGACATAAATAACACACAAATTGTGAAAGAAACGCCCACTGGTGGAGTTACAGATTTTCAAATGACGTGAATCTACGTCAGCAGCCGCGAAAGTAATTTAAATCCATAGGATTGTTAGTATCCACCTTTTTTTTTTTTTTTTTTTTTTTTTTTTTTTTTACACCAGTCTTTTTTAAAAGCACTTTTATTCTTATTTCATCGTAAATACATTTAACCCGTTAGTAGTCGCTATAGGCTGCGCCACCTATTACAGATTGCGCACTTTTTATTTAACTGCCACCAATAATTTTAAGAAGTGATGTGATCGACGTTCCTTCGATTTTATTCGTGTTTTATGTATATGAAATGCTACTTCTAAAAATTTTTGGTGGCTATTGAATAAAAAAATCTGGCAACACTGAAGGATGTGCGGCAAATCGACCAACTAGCTATTACTAACGGATTAAAGAGAATTACTATGAAAAATAAAGTGGTTTAGAAAAAGAGGAAGGTGCGAACAATACTCCGCAGTGTTTCCAAATCAGGCGGATTTTTTATTCAATAACCACCAACAGTTTTTTATTGTAGCGTTTGCCTAATTACTTCGAAGATTGATGGTTCATTATGTATATCCAATATCACTTCTCAAATTTATTGGTGATTATTGAATAAAAAATCCGTCGGATCTGGCAATACTGATACTCCGAATTGGTTGGCAGTTATGTTAGCGATATTCCGATTTACCCTTTGTCAGATCCGTGAATAGGATAAGCTTTCATGTATGGAAAGACTTATTTTTTCGGTAAACATTGTTTAACTCTTTCAGTGGTAAATTAATTAATTTGATAATTAATGAATTAATTATCAACCTTAATGTATTGATTAATTAATTAACAACTGTCATTCAATATGGAAAAGCACGTGTATTTACGTGAGAAATCAAAAGAAAAGATCTCAGTGAATAATCTTCAAAAAGTTATAAAAAGTAAAATTCTGTTTAAAAATTACGGAATGAATACTTACAGTTGGGAATTAAAATTAGATGATAAATTTAAGTAACCGCAGTCCTCCCATGTGACTTAAAATTTCAAAAAGGATCTCGAGCAACAAAATATATTTCTAAATAGCAGAAATTTTATTTATAAAATATTATACCACATTTGCTAATTACAAATCTTTAAAGCAAGAAGAAGATTAAAAATTTAAATAATTTTTATTAATTTATTTTCTGTAACATAACATTTAATAATAATAATATAAGTACAATTTCATAGTTGCCAACTTTTACGCTTTTTTGCTACGAGAAAATTTTGATTGAAATTTCTGTTTTATTTAATCAACTACTGTTACAGAAATATACAAAAAATTTCCGGCAGTTAAAAAACGGCAATTCAAGATATTCAGTTAGAACTTTTAATTTATTAGGAAAAACAACATTTGTATTTAGTGTATTTAGATCGGATACAGCATCTATTAATCAACAAGAATTCTGTTAGAAAAAGATTCTTCCTAAATCAAATGTCTAGTTATGAAAGCTGGATTAAAATAGTTTCCAAAAGTAGAAATTTAATGTATAGCTTCACTTATAAAATAGATGCATGTGTCATCTTCTGTGAATTATTTACAAAATAATCACGTTTATCATATTAGTAGTCAGAATATTAACCCTTTCAGGGGCGGTGGTGTATGTTTTATACCATCTAATTTTAGCTCTCAACTGCAAAAATTCATCCCAGAAATTTTATATAAAAATTTACTTTTTTACCTTATCGGAAAACATTCATTTATTACTTTTCTTCTAATCTTGATCTCAGACTGTGGTAGCATTTGATTTTAAATGAACTTAAATTCATTGCCCCTGAAGGGGTTAAGGCTCCATTTTTGTGCCATTTAAGTATTAAAATTGTACTAATTAAATATATTATAAAATTATATTACCTGTTTTTAATTCTTATTGAGACTTTTTCAAATAAATGATAAATAAAGATAATACAATTATCTTAAAACTTCTCAAATAAATAAGAAAACTCTGAGAAAGCTGAGGCTAATTTCAATTGATGAATCTTCGTTTACATCTTACGAAAAAGTTGTTCGATTAAGAAAAAAAAAAGTTTTTTTATTTTTCTCTCTAAAAAATAACTAAATAATGCAGCTTTAATTTCAACTTCCAACTGCAAAAATTTGTCCAAAAAGTTTTCAGTAAAATTTTACTTTTTTAACTGAACGAAAAAAAAAAAATAAATAAATAATAATAATAATAATAATTTGTTTCTTTTTATTTCTGACCTTATCTGTAAATACTGGTTGACTTCCTATAGTTTCAAACTTTCTAACTTTTAAATCAGATTTATCACTACTATATTTAAAAAGGCATCTGTCATATTTATTCTCCAAGATTAAATAACCTGAAAAAAATTTCCGGCATGAAGTCACCCTTGGAAAACGGGAAACTTGGCACATATGTAATTAATAATAACAAAGTCAGGAATTATTACTTGAATTTAAATTTACATAAAAAAGATGGATGGTTGGGTTTTACGTCGCACTAGTGTTGCGCAGATGGGCAATTGGCGACGGTCTGGGATACCACCCCTAGAGTAGGCTGACCATATGTCCTCGAATCTCGAGGACAAAACTAACTTCGACCCCAAAAAGTTACAAAACATTTAGGGACGCCGGTTATAAAGTTATTAATGTTTTATTATAGTAATTTATTATATGTATAATAAATAAGCTGAAATAAGTTCTTTTAGGTGCTTTATACATAAAAATTACTAAAATTTTACAATTTAAGGTGATTTAATTATTTTTTTATTTTTTCGTCCTCGAAATTCGAGGACGACGCCATCTTTGTCCCCAAATTCACTGAAAAAAATATGGTCACTCTACCCTAGAGGTGGTACGGAGACATGCCATCACAATTTTGATCCTCCAAGGAAGGGATGGCTCTCCCGCTTCGGTGACCCCCAGAGGTATAATTTCTGATGGGAACCTTTACATAAAAAGGATTTACACTTTCGAAAACATATGCATATTTCTAACTCATACAAAGCACTGTTTTGTTTTGAGTTGTTTTTATTTTTAAATATGAAAAAAAAAAAAAAAAAAAAAAAAAGCGTGCAATAAAAGAAATAAAATAGAAATTTTTCCTTTGCGAAATTGATTTCAGTTTATTAAATTTATATTCGATTCTTTAA
The DNA here is from genome assembly GCA_963930645.1 of Salticus scenicus. Classification (NCBI taxonomy): domain Eukaryota; kingdom Metazoa; phylum Arthropoda; class Arachnida; order Araneae; family Salticidae; genus Salticus; species Salticus scenicus. Next base: position 219,419,459 of record OZ005651.1, on the reverse strand, counting down.
TACATTTTTCTTTCCATCTGGCTATTTTTTATCAATGTATTTGCAGTAAGATTAACATTTTGGGTGAAATACAAATATCATTTATTATAAAGAAAAGCGTGAGGGAACTCAACTGAAAATTATTTAAGTAAAAAGAAAATAAAATTTAAATAACCCTTTAATAAAGAAAAATTTTTAGAAAGAACATTACACATTTTTACTGCATTTTTTGTGGGAATGATTCAGAAGTAATGTTCAATTTATTTATTTATCTATCATATATAAAAATTTGACATTTATTCTTCCACTTACCTAAAAAATATATCCAAATAATTTACCATTAATATATCACTCGAATTTTGTGCCAATATCAAGATATTTCCAGGAAACATTTTGACATACATTTCAGTTTATGGTAAAAGTGAAGTGAAATGAAGAAAATATATAGTTTCAACCTTTTTCTTTCATCAAAAAAGAGAGAGAAAATACTTATCTGATATGGAAACAAATCTGACTCAACGGAAAGGAAAGATTTGCGGTTGAAAAGGGGAAATTTATGAGCTGCTAAGAGTAAAAACGACTTTCAGTAAAATTCTGTTAATTTTCTTGACAGCTGAAAAATGATTAAATAAAATACGCTCTAACAGAAAGAGATATGGAATTTGTCAGAGAAATTATGAACTCGAGGTAAAATAACAACAAAATAAAATTTATATACAAACCGCACAATACTTGTTTTGAACTGAAATTATCATAGAATGCAACCTATTTATCGAATCTCACTTATTTTCTAAACCATTTTCATTCATTCACCAATAAAGTTAATCTTTGTATAGAAACATGGAAATTAAACAGAAAAGAAAAGGATGTTTTATTTGGAAATACGTCTAAAACAGAACATTAACAATATTAACATTTCTTATTGCAACGACATTTCGTCAATAAAACTAACAATAATTAAAAATTATAATAGGGGAAAGGGTGTTTTGACCCATAGGGAGACTTGACCCATGAGGGTTTTTCCTATGAAAGGGAAACTTTAGGAAAATGTTAGTCATTATACTGATTGACTAATCATACAACAGCATTTTGCAGGGAACAACCTGCAGAATGATTTGCGGAATCATCAGTGGTTTTCTAGCAATTTAGTGTTAGTTGATACTAACTACAGCTTTCAAGTAAATTTTGGAGACCTTGGACTTTGTTAAATTTGAACTTCCAGTTTTGAGGCAAGTTAATTTTAAAAGTATAGTTCTTTCAGTCACTGTCTTAGCTACATATCGGTATATAGTAGCTTCATATAACTATAATGCAAGTTGTTAAAAAGTTAGGATTAACAAAGCAACGCAACTTAAGGAGACATGACCCAATGATTAACACTTTTGCGACCCCATGCGTTTGTCTTGTTGAGAGTAAGGGCCGGCTGTGGGCGTTATTCTCCTAAGTTACAAAAATGTCTGTATTCACATTTATATAACAAATGGATATACATTATATTTATTTTTTCTAACCAAAGTAGTTGTATCCATAGTATATTTATATTGATTGTATAAATATGAATATTGGCTATATTCTAAAGAAAAAAATATCATACAAATAGCGAAAAAAACGCCCACTGGCGTAGTTACAGATTTAATAAAAGTGGTTATTTTTAGTGCTCTTTTTGTTTGATTTAATGGATTTTTATCGATGAATAATTAAAATATTGTAACTTAGGTCTAATGATTTTTTTTTTTTTTTAAGAAATAAGTAAAACATTGTGAATATTTAGGCATAATGAACTATTTTTATTTAAGAAATAACTAAGATATTTTTAATCATTGAACCCAATGATTTGTTACATAATAAAAAACTGAAAAGCGGAAGAATAACATTATGTTAGCTACTGTCAAACTAAACAGAAGAGAAATAGAAGAAAGGAAGAGGCAGAAAGAAGAAAATAATAATAAAAAAGTTGACGAAAGAAAGGCAACGAAAGGCTCTTAATGTAAAAAGTACAAAATATGAAAAAAAAGAAAAAAAGAAAGAAAAAAGAAAACAATAAAATTTTTTTGTATTTACTAAAATCTTCTACAAAATAAAACTAGAAAACGTTTAAATCACAAAACGTGTGTTTTTCCTTTCAATACCTATGAATTTTCTCACTTTCATGGGGGAGGGGGGGGGGGAGCATGTCTCCCTAAATAATGGACATGAGGTCTCCTAGGCTTAGGGACACTTGACCCATGTGCTGACTTAAGGAATTTATTTATTTTTTTTAACCATTTCTAGTACGAATTATGCTATCATTTTTAGCCACAGTATGTACAAAATAACAGATTATTATTTGCTCATATTTTTTATTCAGCTCCAACTGTTTTACAAAAAATATAAAAAATTAAAAACCAAAAATAGGGTCAAGTCTCCCTAGTTTCCCTTATATTTACAAATGCAAATTTATCGCAATTTTAAACAAGAATGAAAACACATGTGGTGCGCATTGATAATTAACACTTTCCAACTATACGTACTTGTTATATCGTATAATTTTGAATGTTCTTTGCCTATGTTATCACACAACGGACAGACAGAAGAACTGAAAGACATACATATAGACTAATTGAATTCATAATCGATCTCAAATATCGTTGAAAAGGGTTAAAAATGCTTAACGCAAAAGAAAATGCAGTCCTTAGATTCTAATATCAGCCCTTAACCCCTTACCTGCCGTAGAAAACTTAAGAGATTCGCTTATCAGCATCGCCGTTCTCTCTCAACTCTGAAATAAATAAATCCTTCGAAAACATTCTTAAGATCCCTTTGAAGGTAATTTAATTGCATTGTCAAGCCGTGTCAGTAATTTCACTGGTAGCAGTAAAATACAAAGAACACATACGTCGGAAAAACGTATATATATGCTCGGGGCAGTTAAGTGGTTAATATAACTGAATACTTCAGTGCAACCCTGTAAATGGGTATCTTATTCTATACAAAACATTATTTGTATTTATTAGGTATTCACTTCATTTTCAATAGAGAACATCCGATAGTGAACTTGAATAACATGTATCAGTTTTAAAAAATTCCATGAATATTTACGGGAGTTATAGCGCGGACAGACAGACAAACCGAAGTCATCAACATTTTTCAACCTTGTTGGAAAGTGTTATTAAAAATGAAAAGAAAACTAATCGAAACTGCTTTAATGACATAATTCATTTTTCAAGATCTGAAATCAGTAAAATTAACGCAGAAATCAAGTTAGCATTTGCCCATCCGAAAAGATGTGCAATAAAATCGACGCAAGGACTTCAAACACAAAACTTTGTAAAATCGTCAAAGGCATCACCAAGGAAAAAATTCAGTATAAAGAATGCAATTCAGCTATGTAGTAGCACCAACGGACTCACTGACCCTTACCAACTGATAAGCAGGCTCAATTTTACAAATGAGGACAAATTCATCTTAAGTAAAGTGAGAAATATTTTCCATGATTATCGTAACTCTGATCTTGGAGCTCTAAACTTGGTAAAACATTTTCCTTATGTTGGATATCGCTGAACATCACCATCCAATCATCGTGTTTTGCTTGAAATTTTCGTTATGCAGAAAGGCGAAGTCAGACACGTTCTACGGCGTCATCTCACTAATGTTGGTTCGATTATCTGCCTTAACTTCAGACAGACTACCTTGACAATAATGCATGCCCTAACAATTTACTACGGAAAGCGCAAAACTAGGTTTTTATTTATTTAAAATATTACATATTATTTCCGGGATAAAATTAAAAATTTTAATACCGTTTCTGTATTCAGATGGAACTGCGCATGAACAACGTAGAAATGAGCATTTTCTATTAGAATAAAAGAAACTATGTTATTACTAACTTTAAGTAATTAAAAAAAAGTGTTATTCCCAACTTTAAAAGTTTAATACACAATGGCTACATTCCTAATTTATTCCATAACATTGTTAGCACACGCCTTTACTTTTCACACCACTCCGTTTTTACAGAATAATTTTCTTCTTAATTAATCATAATTACATACTGAAGAAAATCATTTTACAAAAAAAGTGGTGTGATAGAAAGATGGTTACTAATAATTTCACAGAATAAATAAAAAACGGAACTCTAGTTTCACTTCTATTATAGATACGTTACTCATTACATGTTATTAATGTTAAAGCATGTTTAATTTTTCAGGAAAAATTCAGTTCAAGTAATTGAAAATAAGAGGAGATTGAAAATATCTGAAACTAAAAATGAAATAGCTAAAACTATCTCTTTTAATATACATATAAATGCCCATTTAAGATATATATATATATTCAAATGTTAGTCTATCGGGACTTGATAAAGGGGGAAAAAATTTCATCTCTAAAACTGTTCTTTAAAATTTGTGTAGAACAATACAACAATAAAATTTATTACAGATGCATAGATGCCAACATTTTAATTTATTCCGGAGTATTTTTAGCTCCGCCTTTATTCCATACCACTTATTTTTATTTATTTTTTTTAAGTAATTTTTTCTTTTCTTATCGAAGTTATATATTGGTCAAACTTTTCCTATAAATAAAGTGCTACAGAATAAAAGCGGGGCTAAAAATACTCCGGAATAAATTAAAAAGATGCTTATTTATCCCTTTTCCTGTCTCTAGACTCCAGACCATCCTTAGGGGTGTATCCCAAGCAATCGCCTATTACCCACTGCGTTTTTCTGCTGCGACATTAAACCTTGTGCTGTCAGATTGAAGGAAATTTTTATTTAACACCCACCACAAAATTTTAATTGAAACGGTTCACTAATTATTTTGAAACATCTTTCACAGAAATCTTCCATGTAATTAGATAACCGAGGAGCAAACATTCAAACCGTGTTTTCTCCAAAAATAAAAAAAAATGAGTTAGTGATTTTTCTGTGAACTCAACATTAAATAGCACAAAATTATACTATTATTTTAAAATAAAAATTTTTTTATCACATTATAAACGCTCTTAGAAAGTTGGGGTTTCAATCAAAAAGTGTTTCCTCCAGAGCCTGTTTTCAGTCAAACTGTAATTTCTCCAGCCGACCAGTCAGAACTGTTCTTTCTGGTCGTGTGACTCGTACATGTACCAGCTTTTTATGTTTGTTTATTTCGTTAGTTCTATCTTGTTTTCTTCATTTTAGAGGAGTGTGTTTTTTTTTTAATTTCAAATGGAAGAATTAATAGGTGGTGCATTAGTGAGTACTTCTAATTATGGAACTAGAAAAAGACAGAGAATTGGTGGGAAAAGAAAAGAAGCGAAAAAAAAAACGATATTCAGCATCTTCAGATAACGTTTATGCTCCATGCAAACATTCTAGTAATACTTTTTAATGCACTGATGTTAGACCTAATGACGTTAAGAAGTTTCGGGATAGACTTTACGAAATTGCGGACAAACGGCGACAAGATTCTATTATAGCCTCATTGGTTGTTACAAAAAAAGCAACTCAACGTAGACCTAAGATCCTCAGAAAAACTGTAACAATAGCATCAAAAGAACAATACCAGGGATGGAACACGGGCGCAGAATTCATACCGGAATCTGTTTAAGAAATTTCCATACCTATAATATCGTTGATTTAAGAGGTAGAAAATTTTCCTACATTCATAGTGGTATGAATTCTGCGCCCGTGTTCCATCCCTGCAATACTATAAACTGTATCAGAAAGTTGGGGATGTAAAAATATTGGGGATTGATTGGAAACTTTATAATACGAAATCACTTAATGCTTATTTCAAAAATTTACCATACATATCAGAACTGAAAAGAATAGTTTTAGAAAAAAATAGAGAAAATGTGACGGTCAAAGGATTCAAAAACTATAAATTTGGAGATATAAAAGAAAATTCTGGAGCAAAACTTTTTAGGAAAAGGATTAATACTGCTAGTATACGAAACGTTGTCTTACAATGTCTTCCACTGATGAGTCATGGAATATCACTTGAAAAGAAAAATGACGTAGACAAACTTTTAAAATTGATGTATGGTGAAGAGTGGAAAAATCAGCCTAATTTTAAATGGTATGAAGATATCATTACTAATTACGTTCATGTAGAATATGAAGAAACAGAGGAATCATACAATTGCTTATGTAAAGATATTGATTTAAAAATTTAAATTTCAAATTGGCTTAAAAATTTTAGTTCTTCCTTACAATTTGCAGGATGATTTTTCACGTGTAAATATTTAATTTAATTTTATATTTACAAAACAAAATATGTTCTGTTAATTAGTTTTATTTCATTAAGAATGTTAATTCATCAATATGCGAGTTACATACTTTTTCATTCAAAAAATGTTTTGTCCACATTGGAAACATTCAAAACATGTTTTCTCCCCTGTGTTTCGGTCAAAACATGCTTTCTCTAAATTTCAAATGCATTTTTCTAATTAACTCTAAGTTTATTAGGTAAAGTATGCCTACAGATCTTCCGAGTAACCAGTAATACAACTAAACAAACGATAATTAGGGTCTAAGAAGGGTTATTTTTTAATTTATCAGTTTTTTGTGTTTTCTGAAAAATTGTATTCGAAGGAGAAAACACGGTTTGAATGTTTGCTCCTCAACCGTTACAAGTAAAATTTAACGGTGGATATTGAATAAAAATTTCTCTCAAATCTGGCAGCACTGATTAAACCCACTCTTCTCCATAAATGAATAATCGCACAAATACAGGGTTCATACGGACCCGCCTTTTTTTTTTTTTTTTTTTTTCCCGTGAGTCTACCACTAATATTCTAACACAGAAAAATTCTTCTTAAATTTATAGGCTTATTTTCTAACGAAAATCGGTATTGAAAAATACTGGTATAAGAATCAGGGAAAAAGTACCGTACGAACCCTGCTTATCTTTTGTTTTCACTGATAATTTCTTTAACCCAAAAGTAATTTTATAGCTCCTCGCCGTTTTCTGAATGCAATGTTAAAAGGACATTTATTATCTTAAGCATACTTGCCAACATCCTAATTAATATTCCGTAGTAACGTTACTCCCGCCCTTTTTCTCACACCAGTGAATTTTTAGAGTAATATTCTCCAAATGCAATTAAGATTAAATAAGAAGAAAAACACTCTAAAATGATACTGGTGTGAAAAAGAAGGCGGGGCAGACAATACTACGGAATATCAATTAGTATGTTGGCAAGTATGATCTTAAGACAGGTGTCGTACTCTCCGCCCTTTATTCAGGACAGTCTCAGGGAAGAGAAATTTTCAAATATATTGCTACCACTATTTTTATACATGAATCTCTATCCTGTATAGTCATGGCACATCACTATAAATATACCAAATACATTTCTGCGTGAAATTAGTGGTTACAATAAGGACAGAAATTTCTTACTTCTAAGATTGTCCTGAAAAAAGGGCGGAGAGGCTCCTGTCTTAACACATTCGCGACCGCATGTTTTTTTCTTTTAGACAATAAGTTCCGCCTGTGGGCGTTATTCTCCCAAGTTAAAATATTTCAGAACAAAATTTTCTATATTCAGATTCATATTACAAAGGGATACACATTATAATTACACTCTTTCTAATCAAAGTATTTATATCCATAGTATATTGGTTGTACAAATATGAATATCGTGTATACTTTTAAGAAATAAATGACATACAAATTACAAAAGAAACGCCCACTGGCGGAGTTACAGATTTTCAAATGACGTGAATCTACGTCGGCGGTCGCGAAAGTGTTAAGATCATACTTGCCAACCATAGTGTTGCCAGATTGCGCGACTTTTTTATTCAACAGTCATCAATAACTTTGAGAAGTGATATTTAATGTACATAATCGACGATTAATCGTTTGTAATGTATATCAAACACCACTTCTCAAAATTAATGGTCACTATTAAATAAAATAGTCGCGCAATCTGGCAACACTGGCCAACCATCTCATTAATAATCGTAACATTGTTATGCCCCTTTTTTCACAACACTTTATTTTTAGAGTAAATTTCTCCAAATGTAGTTACGATTAAATAAGAATAAAATTATTCTGAAAAAAAAAAAAAAAACTGGTGTCAAAAAAAAAAAGGCAGGTACTAAAAATATTACGATTCATAATGAGATGGTTAGCAGCTATGTTAAGATGTACTGATCTACTTCGAAGTTATTATGATATTAATAACTTCGAAAGATTTACAAACAAGTGTCAGCCACTCCAATTTCTAGTTCTCTTTGAAGAGAGAAAAAAGGGGAATTGTAAATTTTCAGCTTTATGATAATTTTTATTTCCATCCTCTGAAGAACATTGAGGTTGATGTTTAACAAATCAAATAAATAGGACCCGTAATTCAGATGAAAGTGTTTTATTTAAGTAGCTGAACCCATTATACACTGAGAACTTCCACGAAAAAACATTTCTGGGCTAAAACATTCATATTTCTAACTTTCGGAGAATCGAGGTTAAAATAATAGTATGTTTGCTTGACAGAACTTGAACTGTGGCAGATTGAGCGGTGATAATAACTCTTTTTCTCTGAAACTTTAATTCTGATAGTTGAGTATACTTTAAAGCATTTTATTTAAAAATTAATTTTTCTTCCTATTTTCGTTTGTGATAAAGTTTTACCGAAAAAAAGTGTAATTTTTAAACTCATTAACGGTCAAATATATGAATAGTATGCTTCATGCTAGATTTTATCATCCGACTGCGCCTCTTTATTACTACTTACCACATTCCGTCGATAAATAAAATGACATTTCTCCTAGAAAATTTAAAATGTTTTACCATACTTGGAAAATTGTTATCGTCTAATGAGTATTTTATTAATAATGTTAAACTTTCAAACTTAGTAATAACATAATTACTTTTATTATGTTTAAAAACGCTCATTTTTACATTTTTAATTACATGTGTAGCCCAGGATGGTTAAGCCAACACAACTGTATAATTTATAGAATACGATGTAAAATTTACAAATTAACTATTTCATTAAAACATCTTTTCTGGGATTTAAATGAAATAATAACTTATGAATTCCGTATACCTTTATCAATATAACTGCAGTTGTTCAGACCTATATTTCTCAGATTTTTAATTTGTAGCTTCTTGTACAGTCAGAAAAGAAAGAAAAGAAAAAAGAAAAGAAAAAGAAACATGCGGATTTTGCCGATCAATTTGTAATAATGTCTAGTTTGCTATGGTATAGAGTCTGGGGGTGGGGGAGATGGGGGTTAAAATAGGTGGAAATATAGCTGGCAATCTTTCTTTCTTTCTTTTTTTTTTCTTTCCTTTTTTCATATTCATCACCATATTTTTTTAAAGGAATATATCACTTATATTTTCGATGATTAAATAAGTTTAAAATAATTATGAAAGTTTTCCGACATTAAGTCTCCCTTCAAAAACGGGAGACTTGGTACCTATTGTAAAAATATCGCTTTTTGCCATTCAACACTTATTTTCAGTAAAAAATGATTAAATTGTGAAACTTTTTTGATTAATTTATCCAATGGTCTTCTTGTTTTCACTCTTAAAGGATTTTTATTCACATTTTTTAATATTTAAATAACAATACTTTTATCACTTTCCAATACTCATTTTACTTCATGAATGGAATAAAATGGGTAATTGTTTTTGTTTCTTGTGACTGAGGTGGTAAGATAACAGAAGTAAATTAGATGCATGTGTAGGAAATACTATAACATTGTCTATAAAATATCTAGACAGCACTAGATAGGTGCATTACAGCAATACACTGAAGCATAGATGACAGCCATAGCCTCCTTAACTAAATGCCTGTAGCGTAGCTCGGAAACTAGCCAACAATTGAAGCGGTAGACAGCGTCCCCTGGTACAGATTGCGCGACTTTTTTATTTAACAGCCACCAAAAAGTTTTAAAAGTGGGATATGATACACATAAAAGGCGAATAGAATCGAAGAAACGTCGATTTTATATATCATGTATCACTTCTTTAAATTATTGGTGACAGTTGAATAACAAAGTCCCATAATCTGTACTAGGTGGCGCTGTCTACCGCTTCAACTAGAAATCCTTCAGTAAACTAGAGATACGACAATACTGGCAATGAATTCTGATTCGTCCAAAGCTACTTTCGACCGCCTGAGGGAAGGACTGCAGCGCCAACACAGACTTGGCGACCACTGCGCTAGAACAACTTCAAACAAAACCACTTATGGAACATACAAATAAATAGCCCATACTGCGCTTATGCGTCAAGGTTAGGAATCCAGGTTGCCATAGTCTGGACGAAATTTAATCAGCCCGCCATTTTTTTTTCTGTCCACTGCGCAAGCGCACTAAGCTCTTGTCTTATCTCTGGTTTACTAAAGGATTTCTACTTCAACTCTTGCCTAGTTTCCGAGCTACGCGACAGGCATCTAGTTAAGGAAGCTATGTGACAGCACTACTCTGAAGTATAGATGACAGCATTGTAGATGACAGTACTACTCTGAAATTTAACATGTAAAGTTTCAGAGAGAGCTACACGTAAAAGTCCGTTTCAATTTCTTAGAAGGCAGGAGGGTACTTTGCTGCTTTGATGATGCAATCGTGCCCAGATTTTTTCACCTGATGAAGAAATGTGTTATTATTTTTATCTTAAACTATTCATGCTAGTTTTTACAACTTACGATATTTACATATAAAGTTACTTAATTATTAACAACAGAATAAAGAAGTAAAATAGAAAAGTGACTTTGCGTAGTCGTTTTTATTTTAACCTCTTAATTTATTTCGGCAAAAGTATACGCGAGAGTCATTTACCGCATCGATTATTGATGATAAAGTTTGAAATTTTTAAACACTAGTGCGTAAAATCAATCAAATAGGTGGAGCTTACTGTTTAAAATAAGAAAATAGGTGAACGTAAAAATTGTCTCTGTTGAAATAAATAATCAGTTTCTAGTGCTTAGAACCATTGAATAATTAAACAATCATTATTTATGCATATGTAGTCAGTGTTGCCAGATCTGGCCGATTTTTTATTCAATAATCATCAATAATTTTGAGAAATTATTTGTAATATACCGGGTGATCCAAAAGTCAGGACGAACTTTAAAAATGAATAATTCGAAAACGAATCAAGATACAAAGATACGGTTTACACCAAACGAATGAAAAAGAAACCGGGTTTTGTGTGGCAAAGGAAAAAAAAAATAGTTATGTTGGCGACCAACAGATGGCGCTATAGTTTTTTATTTCACCAAAAGATGATTTACAAATGAAAAAAAAAATGTTGACAACTTACAAGTCAGCTTAATTACAGTTAATTAGTACTACTACAGTAACTGTTCAATGTACATCATTCAGAAGTACAGCTGTGAGATGATTCACCACATCGTTCACAGCATTTAGTAGCATTTCTTGCGTTATGGCAGATACATTTTGGCGGATGGCATCTTCCAGTGCTGCTAGTGATGCCGGTTGGTCGAGGTACACTTTTGACTTTAAGAATCACCACAGCCAAAAGTCACAAGGGGTGAGATGGGGAGATCTTGGAGGCCATGCGTGATTAAAGCAGCGATGAGAGTGCGATATTTCGATGCATATAAGCTTCGACTACCATTACCTGCTGTAGTTCCCTTTTATATCGCTTGTTGCTTTGCATAATTCTACATCAGAAATACGACAGCGTCATCTGTTAATCGCCAACAGAACTATTTTTTTTTCTTTGCCACACAAAACCCGGCTTCTTTTCCATCCGTTTGGTGCAAACCGTATCTTTGTATCTTGATTCGTTTTCGAATTATTCGTTTTTAAAGTTCGTCCTGACTTTTTGATCACCCGGTACATAATAGACTATCAATCTTCGATGTGATTAGGCAAACGTTACAATTAAAAATTATTGGTGATTATTGAACAGAAAATCCAAAACTGCATGTAATTAATTGAATTATCTGCTTATATAAATCAACAAATAATTGAATTACATATATTTATATCAAGCAATGAATTTTAATCTAATCTGCCACGTATACAAATCATTTATATGAATCAAAAGCTAAAAATTATTATTATTATTATTAAAGGAATAAAAAAAAATGTGCTATGATTTCGTAAAATTTTGTGCACCCAATTAATTTTATTTAATCAGGAAAAAAGTTTGTAGATATAGCAATATTTCTTTCTTCCTTCTCTCTCTCTCTCTCTCTCTCTCTCTCTTTTTTTTTTTTTTTTTTTTTTTTTTTTTTAAAGCATTTAGTATTTGCTTTTTTTTTTTTTGCGTGTAGAATATGTAAAAGGAACTTTATAAATTTTAAAGTAGTAAGTGAACTGTAGTTCAACCAGCAAGAACTGTAAGCAAATGTATATAAAGTATCACGTTTTCTTTACATTTCGTAAGTCACGAAATTGCTTTAAACGTTTTTAATATATCACAATGAAAAAGGGCATTTTTACACAAAAATGTTCAATTTTTATAACAAATGAGCGCATCTTTTTAAAATGATCCTTTTAAAACTCTCTTGTTTCGAAGATATTTTAGCTATTAACTTTAATTTTTGTTTATTTGTTACTTACGCTTGCAAACACACGCATATGAAATAAACACGCATCGACTACTTATAAAATTTTGGCTAAAATTCTCTCGACAGTAAAAAAAATAGCTATTTATCATAACTGTTTCTTTAAGGTAAAACTTAAAGTATTTCAATAAAAGGAAATTTCTAAAACTTGTGATTTGTAAAGAATAAGATTTGAGAGTTAAAAAACCTGTAAGATTTTTAAATGCTAATCTTTATCTATTGTGTTATTATTTGTTTATTCATTTACAAATACAATTATTCTTCTATTGAGAAATACAGTTCTACTAACGCTCTCGTAGGGAAACTTGTTCGTTGTTCCTATATATAGTACATTTTTAGTAAAATTATTTATTTATATATTTACCTGTAACATATTATGCAATTAGAGTTTTTCGGAAAAGATATAGTTTTCTTTTTTTTTTTTTTTTTTTTTTTTTTTTAGCTCTCCTTTTACATGCAATCCACAATGTAGTGGTTACACATTTATTTATCGTCTGACACAACTGAGTACAACTTCTCTTAGACAACTTCAGTGTTTATTTTTTAACCCAAATGAGTGAAAGAAAGATGAATTGCTACGTAATAGATGAATGTTGAGAAAGGTGGCCGCATTCCAACAAAAGATGGATAGTAGGAGGGTTTCCGCTTTTTCTTATCCTTAAAAAAAAAAACACCATTAAATACACTGGATTCACAAAACAGAAAGCAAGGAAAAAATTAAGTAATTTTTATCATTGTAACTGTCATAAAAATATATTCGCTTTTATTTTATTTAAAAGACTATCAGCAGATTTTAAAAACTCAGTTTAAATAGACTGAAAATTGTTATCATTACCCAGTCTGTATTTTCACAACCATTCACAAAAAAGACATACTTCAAAGTGAAATAAGACATAAATAAAAAAAAATAATAAAAATACTCTTTTGTTTAAAAACGTACTAAACTCCAATTCCGCGGATTTGGATAATATACATGCAAGCAAAACTTCAGTTTAATCAAATGATAGAAAGTGGGTTAAAATTTAAAAGCATTTTTTTAACTAGAATTTAGGGCTCAGGCCCTCAACTCCCTCCCTCCCTTAAATCCTTAACTGTTTGAGTATGTATAGTCTTCGGAATTGTATATGTATGCAAAATTTTAGCTCAATCGGCCGATAGGAGATGGGTTAAAATTCGAAAACAAATTTGGAACTAGAGTTGGGGGACCAGGGCCCAAGATCCCCCCTCCTATGCCCATCACTACTTGAGCATGTATTGTCGACAGACTTATACATGTATGCTAAATTTCAGCTCATTCGGATGATAGGAAGGGGCGGGGTAATTCAATTCTTAAATTGTATCCACACGCACAAATAAACAACATTCATAGCTAAATAAATGCGCGTAAAAATTGTTTTAATTGAAGTAAGTGACGTTGTCATGTAGTGGAAAATTTCCAAATTGGAATTTCTAAAATTTGCAAAATTTAAATTTCATCTGGTCTTTGCATCCCTTTAAATATATTACAGATTTGCCAACATTTTAATTTATTCCAGTTTTTAATTTATCATTTTCAGCCCTGCCTTTATTCCGTACCATTTTTATTTCAGAGTAAATTTTTCTTTTTTTTTGGTAGTTATACAGTCGAGAAAAATATTCTGTACATAAAGAGGTGCGAAATAAAGGCGGGATTAAAAATGCTCCGTAATAAATTAAAATGTGGGCAACTATGATATTTAGTAAAATAATCTTGATATATTAATAAAAGAGCATCCGTTAATTATTAAAACTGACTGAGGCATTTCAGCTTAGATTTTGAAATGTTTTTTCGGGGTAGAATACAAATCGAAGAATGAGATAATGAAGTTAAACAATAAAAGAAATATCAGATTTTAAGAAATCTTTGATGTTTATAGCTTTTCATTTTCACTTTTCGAAATCAGTTTATAATTTACATTTTCCTCAGTTTTGTCTTCTGAATGACGAACGTGCATCCAGAACACTTTAATGAAGTTGAAAGAAAAATCTATACTGCATCCTTTTTCTTTTTCGTTATTTCGTAACAACATTATTCGTTTGTTTTATTCTGTAAATGTGTATACAGTTCCTGTATATATATGTGTGTGTGTGTAGCGTTTTTAAGCCAAGTTCCTATCTCGCTCCATAAAACACTAAGAAATCTATACTTTTGTAATATACTTTATTTTATTTACCGTAATTTCTGGAAGATACCCCGCAGGTTATATAATCAAGTTTTGCACCAGAAATTTCAATTGATAAATAAATTTATATTTGTACGAGCTCTTCCTTCGAAAAAGTATAGCTTTCTCTATTAAATAAATTTTCTGGTGGAGAAATGGCACATCTTACCTGCGGGTTATCTATCAGAAATTACGGTATTTTATTTATTTATTTATTTATTTTTGAAGTTTCATTTTATTTAATATATAAATTTGAGAATTTTTTTATTTTCTCCCTTGGGTAATCGCTTTCAGTGAATCGGGCATGACGTTTTTATTATACATGCACCCATCTTATAAAAAAGAAAGTATCTCTTTTACTGTAATTAAGGTAGATACCGACTTTTCATTGCGCTCTACTTTAATCTCGATTTATTCTTCTTTTATTATTTTTCATGTTGGTGTATCAAGAATATTTACTAAATACATCTATAGAAATCTGGAACCATATAAAAGTTTAAATTTTGTAGTTTTTACAAAATTCAATTTCTGGATTATTTCACGACTTGACATCGTTACTTTGTAAGAATGTTCTTTAGACGAATGGCTTTATATATATATGACGGCCGGTCAAAGATAACACTTTGAGCTCACTGTATGTGTGTGAATACAGCTGCCAACATTTTAATTTATTCCGGAGCATTTTTAGCCCCGCCTTTATTTCGCACCACTTTATTAAAAGAATATTTTTTCGCAATATATAACTACGAAAAACAAAAAAAAAAACAAAAAAATAAAAAAAAAAAAAAAAAAAAAAGGGACTCTAAAATTAGTGGTGTGCATTAAAACGGGGCTAAAAATGCTCCGAAATAAATTAAAATGTTGGAATCTCTGGTGCAAGGCATACCTGCCAACATTATAATTAGTATTCCGTAAAACTGTTATCACCCGCCCCTTTTTCCACACCACTTTATTTTTAGAGTGATTTTCTCTAAATATAATAACGATTAAATAAGAAGAAAAATACTCTAAACAAAGAATGGTGTGAAAAAAAGGCGGGTACTAACAGTTTTACGAAATATTAATCCGAATATTAGCAAGTATAATGTAAGGGTGTTTATTTTTATTTCGTTTTATTGTATTTAATTATGATTTCAGTTATTTTATAAATGTGCTAATATAGGACAAAGTTGAGAAAAAAGAAATCAAATTTTACTCTAGAATACCATAAGTTTATTTTTAAATATGAGATGAATATTTATCATGTAATAAGAAATTTTGTTATTTCTTCATATATTACACACCTTCTTCCCAGGTCTTACTTAGCATATACTGGGGAGAAAAAGACATTTTTGAGATATCTCCGGGATTCCTTAGGAAAAAATATGTGTTTTGTTTTCTAGAAACGGTGTTGCCTATAGCCTATAAAGAGATCTTTGCCTAATAGCAGGGATGGAACACGGGCGCAGAATTCATACCACTATCAATGTAAGAAAATTTTCTACTTCGTTAATCAACGATATTATAGGTAGAGAAATTTCTTAAACAGATTCCGGTATGAATTCTGCGCCCGTGTTCCATCCATGTAATAGGAATAATATTTTATAAATAAAAAAATAGTATTTATTGAAAAATAATAAAAATAAGTATTAAAATCTTTCAAAGCAGAACACACAAATAGAAATAAATTATTAAAGAAATAATATAATTATAATATAATTATAATTATTAAATTATTAAACACTTATTACCTACGTACAGTCGGTAACAAAAGTGTCCAAACACTAGCAAAAATTCCTATGCAAAAAAAGTACACTTCATACGGTTTTGTTAAATAAATCCTTATCGAATCATGTTCTTACACTGACTAAGAATAGGATTCGACAAGGATTTATTTAATAAAACTGTACGAAGTGTACTTTTTTTACATAGGAATTTTTGCTAGTGTTCGGACACTTTTGTTACCGACTGTATTCATTTCTACATTTCCTTATGCATTATGTTTTTTTTTTTTTTTTATGAACTTGTAATTTTGTTTTCTTTAACCTTAAAAAAATAATATGCTTAAAATAAATTGCAAATACATTTTTAAAAATGTTTTGGTTCGGTTAAAACTTGCATTCTTTGTGTACAAAAAATATTCATGAAAAATTTATGCATTGATATTGTTCTCCAATATTATTAATTTTTATTAAAGGAATTGTTTTAAGGAAATTAAGAAAATAATCATTTGTAATCATATAGATCAGGCTTGTCCAACCCAAAGTACTCGGTGGGCCGCACTGGAAATGTATTTTATTCATGCGGGCCGCACCTTATGTATGTGTACATATGCTTGTGAGTGTATGAATCATGTATGTATATGGTATTTTCGGTTGAAGGCAGGGTGAAGATTCAGAGCAGAATACATTAATTTAACGTATTTTCATTCATAAATTAACAATAATATCATAAAATATTATTAAATATACATTAAAATAACCATAATAAAAATAATGATTAATCGATTTAACTACATTTCAGTTACAACAGTGTGATTCTTTAGCTACCATAATCGTTGAAAGGTATTTTCACTTCGATATGTCAAGACGGATTTATTCATTTTTAATGTGTTAACAAAAGTGTCAAACTTTAATCGTTATCATTAGTCTTCTCGCGGGCCGCAAAAACCTACTCGGTGGGCCACATGCGGCCCGGGGGCCGCGGGTTGGCCACCCCTGATATAGATAATAAGAAAATATTTTTCTAAAAGTATTGAAGTTTTATAAATTTTATGAAATGTCTTAAATTTTTTAAACTTAAAGTTATGAAAAGAAAAATATTTCGTTGAACGAGGTAACATAAACTGTTTGAAACCATTCTCTCTCTCTCTCTCTCTCTCTCTATATATATATATATATATATTATTATTATTATTATTATTATTATTATTATTCTGACTTTTAAGAAATAATTCTGGTGTATCTCCGATTTTTTTATTTTTAACTATATGCAGTTCAGGAGAATTTTTCTTCATCAATTAGCATGTGGAAAGTATACCGCCAAGTTTTCTTGCATTTTTTTTTTTTTTCCTTTAAAGTTTGGGGTTAAAATCCTTTAAAATTTAAAATAAAAGCCTTGCTTCAGAGTAAGAACGTACTCTGCAAAAGCATTAAATTCAAGAAAGAGGTTTTTTTTTTTTTTTACGTGATAAATAAATGCTTTTCGAATCTTAAATTTAAAGCGTGTATATCTATAAAACGTGAAGGGAATTCACAAATGATTTTCGTACCGGTATTTTTGTTAAAATTCTATTTAACTTTTGCTCTTTTTTTTTTTTTTCTTTCTTTTTTCTTTCTTTTTTCTTTCTTTCTTTCTTTATTTTTTTTTTAGCTATAATGAGTATCAAACGTATGATAATTTATGTATTAAAAGCAATGGGAGATTTAAAAAAAAAAAAAAAAAAAAAAAAAAAAAAAAAAAAATAGAACGATTGTGGAAACATCATTGAGTACAAAACAATTATCGTTTATTTAAAGATTCTGGTAAAAACCTGAAATAAATATTAACATTATTAATTAACACAGTAGAACATTTGGAATCGATGAATGTTTGTCAATCTGAAATCTTTCAACCTAAATTAAAATAATGGATGTATCTGAAATTGCTTATAGCAAAACTAGAAACAGAAATAATAATAATAATAATAATAATAATAATAATAATAATAATAATAATAAAGACCCTTTCTATTTAATTTCCTTCCTCTCGTCACTGTTGCCAAATTTAGAGAATTTTTTATTCAATATTCACCACTAAATTTTGACTGTAATAGTTCACTAATCACTTGGAAAATTATTCGTTCATTATGTATAACCATAGCCTCCTAAACTAGATGCCTGTCGCGTTGCCATACCTGCCAATATTTTAATTTATTCCGGAGTAATTTTAGCCCCGCCTCTAATTCGTACCACTTATTTTTTAAAAGCAATTTTTTCTTATTTTATCGAAGTTATGTATTGAAGAAAATTTTTCTATAAATAAAGCGGTGCGAATTAAAGGCGGGGCTAAAAGTACTCCGGAATAAATTAAAATATTGGCAGCTATGCGTTGCTCGTAAACTTGGCAACAGTTCGTACGGTAGACAGCGCCACCTGATATAGACTGCGCGACTATTTTATTAACACGTTCATCGCCATGTCAGCCATCGGTGGCTGACACTGAACTTTCCGTTTAGGCCACGTCAGCCACCGGTGGCTGACAGTGTAAAATATGATATTTAAAAAAAAAAAAATTACATTGTTTTAAGTAATTACCGAAGATTTATTTAAAATTTACTTAATTTTTATTTATTATAGGATTATATCATTAAGGCATTTTAATGGATTTTATTGAAACTCGGTAAACATAACACGGTAAACATAACGCGTTTCTAAGCAGCGCATGTGGCCTGAATGGGATTTTCTAAAGAATTCGCGTGGCGATCAACGTGTTCAACAACCATCAATAATTTTTAAAAATGAGATTTGATATACATAAAAGGCGAATAGAATCGAAGAAATATCGATTATATATATATATCCTACATCACTTTTAAAAATTATTGGTGGCTGTTAGATAAAAAAGTCGTTCAATCTATACCACGTGGCTCTGTCTATCGCTTGAACCGTTGCCAAGTTTCCGAGCAAGGCGACATGAATCTAGCTTAAGAGGCTATGGTATAACATATATCATTCCTCAAAATATATTGGTGATAGTTGAATAAAGAAATCTTTAAATTTGGGAGCACTATGTAGAGCGTTTTAGAGAGTTAGGGCCGGCAAAGGGTTAAAGAAGACAGATAATACTTTTTTAAGTTACGATAAGAACATAATAAGATAACGAGCATTTTACTAGAGCAACTGATTTTTGTTTCAGGAGCTATGATGACAAGTGACATTTTAAGGAAGTTATGTAACTATTCTCAAGCCTAAAAAGAGATTTTATGGTATTTCTGCAGCACTAGGAATGTCAAAAATTGTCAGTCATAAAGTTGGGTAAGTATTCCTACGACTATTAACACAGAAATCTTCATTGAAAAAAAAAAAAAATCCTGTTATATTACAGAAAATTTCTGACAGCAAAAGTTGCAAGAAAATATCTGTATGCTACGGGAAAAAAAATTGTATACAGAAATTTTCCATAGCCTAATGTCTATGTTTAAACTCTTCGATTTTAAATTAGAAACTTTATTACATATATTATTATTTAAAACCTGAATTAGGATATCTAGCATTTTTTATTCATTTTGGAGTGAAAATAATTTCGAAATTTTGTTAGAAAATAACGAGATTGAATTTAAAAACAGCATTATTACCATTATAGAAAGTGAAAGAAAAAAAACTTTCCTTCTCACATTTTTCTTCCATTAACCGACTACCGTAAATAGTGGAAGTGCTGTATGAATCCAAAATTTTCGATATCGAAATTTCACGAGTTATAATTAGTGTTGTTATTTAACCCTCGGCCTATTTTTTTTTTTTTCACACCATAGTATTTTTAAAATAATTTTCTTCAATACATAATTACGATAAACTATGAAGAAAATTACTCTACAAAGATTACGATGTGAAAAAAGTGGCGAGGACAAACGAAATTCCGGAATAAATAAAATAAAATACAAATTGGCAGCTATAATACTTTCAAAAGTTCGGAACGCTGAAGAAATTCTGTCGACAGGAAAAATATTGAGAGCAATCTTGCAATGTAGCAAAAGTCAGCAACAGAAAACACAATAGACACAATTAGTTGCCAAACACATCCTGTGTGACAACTAATGGCAAATCAATACGTTGTTAATTATTAAAGGAATTAACTTTGAATAAAAAATTATTTTCGACTTACTAATCTTAAACTTCTGTGTCTCTATGTTCTTAAATGCTAATGAAACAGATACTTTAACTTTACAAAAGGATTTTGCAAAAAGATCATTGGTACGTAAAAATTCAAAATTGATATTTTCAGAAATATTATAAAAATAAAATTCTTAAATTTACAGATTAAGAAAAAAGTTAAGTTTTGCCCAATAGGCAGGAAGAGAGCGCCTACGCCGTTGACACAGAGAGAAAAAATAGCCGTACAAACAATGACACACATTTGAAATTTCCGTCTTGTCATTGTAAAATGTTAAAGCAAAGTGGATTTTTACACAATTTTCCAGCTTTCTTTCTCTCTCTCTCTCTCTCTCTCCTTTCTGTGTGTGTGTGTTTATATGCGTAGTTTCATGTCAGGCGGTAGTGACAGTCCCGCAAAAGGATAAGTTTGCTTACCTCTACTACAGGGATGGAACACGGGCGCAGAATTCATACCGGAATCTGTTTAAGAAATTTCTCCACCTATAATATCGTTGATTCAAGAGGTAGAAAATTTTCTTATATTGACACTGGTATGAATTCTGCGCCCGTGTTCCATCCCTGCTACTATCATACAGAAATCTTTATCGTACATTTACAGCAGTTTATTTTCCTTATATATATTAGGTCGATTCATAAATAATTTCCGTTGTAATTTAGTTAAAATTTACACCAGAAACATTATACAATGAATATAAGGCTTCAAAGATAGGCTCCTCCCCCTGCATTTATCATGTAGTGTGTTTGGCTGTTACTTGCATTGGACCAACGGTCAAAGCATGCATACTGCAAATATTAATAAAATTCTTTGAATGTATAGAATTTTGTATATTATGTTCGTTTTTAACCTAACAGAATATCGATCACCTTTTATTTTAATGGAATTACGCAAATATTTGGAAACATTAGCTTTCAGCCGTCACTGGTATTATTACTGTACTCATTGGTCTGATTTTATTGAGCGTGTGCTATCTGTCTTAGTATATAATCTGTGGTTCAATTATTCTTATAACAATCGTTTTGTCTGGTGTATGTCTGGTTAAACTGTTGCTCTAAACTCCTAAAATGGAGAATGAAAAAGTGCATATTCGTCATGTGATGCTTTGGGAATTCAGACAAGGCAATAGTGCTAAAGCGACAGCTGAAAAAATATGCAATGAATACGGTGAAGGACTAATACCTGATCGGACAGTTAGATATTGGTTTACAAAATTCCGCTCTGGAAATACGACTTTAAAGCACGAACTGAGGACAGGACGTCCTTCCGACATTGATGACAACCTCGTAAAGGCTATATTGGAACAAAATCCATGCCTATCAACTAGAACCATAGCAGAAAAGTTGAATGCACCACAATCAACTATTTTCCGCTACCTGAAGAAATTAGGGAAAGTCAGCAAATTAGGAGAATGAGTACCACACAATCTCAGTGAACAGAATAAAGAAAACCGTCTGTTTATCGCTACAAGTTTGCTCTCACGAGAAAAAAAAACGAGCCTTTTTTTAGATAGGATAATAACTGGCAATGAAAAATGGATTACTTATGAGAATATCATCCGTAAAAGACAGTGGCTTGATAAGGAACAAAAACCCTTACCAGATTCGAAAGCTGACATCCTTGGGAAAAAAGATTTTTTCTGTGTATGGTGGGATTGTCGAGGACTAATCCATCACGAGTTATTAAAGTCAAATTGCACATATATATGTTCAGCAACTGCAAAAAGTGAAAAAGAAACTTCATGAAAAACGTCCTACACTCGCCAATAGCAAAAACGTCATTCTTTTACATGATAATGCAAGACCACATATAGCAAGGGTGACTCAAGAAAAAATTCTAGAGCTCGGAGGGTCTGTTTTACGGCACCCACCTTACTTCCCGGACCTTACCCCAACAGATTTTCAACTTTTCTGTTCCTTACAAAACTTTTTGAAAGAAAAAACATTCAAATCTGAAGAACAAGTCAGACAGGCTGTCGAAAATTTCTTCCAATTGAAACCAACTACATTTTACAAGGAAGGAATATATAAGCTGCCAAGAAGATAAGAGAGCCTCATACATAATAATGGTAAATACATAATAAATTGATATATTTTTGTAACTAAATGAAAGCAAAATAAATGCGTGCTAAAAACAAAGAAAGTTATTTAAGACTCCACCTTCAAAGACGTAACATGATAAATGTGGGAGGGGCTTATTCTTCGGCAGGAAATAATACCTATTATACATTATTATATTCGTTGTATAATGTTATTGGTGTGTATTCTTTTTTAACTGCATCGGAAATTATTTATGAATCAACCTAATATATATGTTTTATTAAATAGAATAATAATTATTATTAGAAAATATTCGTGAAATCGAAAGTATCTCTGCGCCTAACTGACACTTTATTTACATATAATTGCCCATATATAGTAATTAGATAGGTAATCATATAGATATATATATTGATATAGATGTTATATACATGTACAAAAATTATCCGGTATGAAATATGTAATGTTGATATCTATAATAGAAATACAAGAAGTTTTCAATTGAGTTTTATTAAGTTAATTATATGTAACAATATATGTATCCCCTGAAGAGTTTTTTCACCGTTAAAAGCTGTTGTTAATTGAAAATTAATTTGCAAAAAAATGGTGTTTTAATTGTTTATTATCTCGTTGCTTCATTGGTTCTTTTGTTGTGATTTTGTGTCGCTTTAACGTACAGGCAATATTATTTACAAAGCAACTATTATATTATTATTATTATTAGAAAATTATTACATCTAGGAATAATATTAAGGTAAGTTTGAAGTTAAATAAAAAAATCATAAGTAAAATTCATTTGTTTATTTATTTATTTTAATCAAAAAGTAACATTAATTGTTTCAATAACTAACAATAAATCTTCACAAGTAATTTTAATTTGATGAAATTTTATTCTTAATGGTCTATGTGGTTTTCAGGGGTCTTATATCTTCTGTTGCTCAGCTTTTACTACGTTTTAAAAAAATTATATATATAATCCTTTTGATAGTAAAAGAAAAGAATGAGAAGGAATAATAGTCAGTCAAATAATTCACCAAAGAAACACACACAGGCCAAATATATATATATATATATATATATATATATATAGAGAGAGAGAGAGAGAGAGAGAGAGACTTCTTTTAACACGAGAATTTAAGAGTGCTTGATATACTGTTAATATAACTTTGATGACTACCACCATTATTTGCAATTTTAAATTAATTTATTTAGTCATATTTAACAAGATACGGTAAATTCTAAAGTATAAGAGTAATTAATTTTTTCACAAGTAATATTTATATCCTCTTGAAAAAAAAAAAAAAAAAAAAAAAAAAAAGAAAGAAAGAATTTTGTCAAATTTTTAAATCAAAATGTCGAATAAAAATACATTGATCAACTAAGTTCGTAAAACACACTAAAACGTATTCGCTAGCATTTTGAATTTTTAAATGAGATTTATCACCACCATATTTTTATAGAAATCTGTCTTATTATTTCCCTATGAAGAAATAAAGGGAAAATTGTTAAAAAAATATTCTGGTATAGTCCTCCGCCGAAATCAGGAGACTTGGAAGCCATACATTAAATAATATATGATTTTCAAGGCAGAAAATAACAGAAATTCTATTTTTGTTTCTTATTTCCTTAAATATATCTCTATATTAATTGATTTCATGACGTTTCAATAAATAACTTTTTATCTCATAAAACACTAGTTAAGGTTTTAACATGAAACGTACTTAAAAATTTAGTTTTTAATTTAATAAGTTATTATTTTATCACCATTTACTTAGTTTTTTATTTTTATTCTTTAAAAAGAAAAAGGAAAAATTTACCTATACCAAAAATATTTTTTACAGCTTTTCATCGTTATGAGCATAGTTTTTTGCATTTTTAAGTGATACACTAAATAATCGCTCTTATTACACTTAACACGTAGATGCTTCAATTTATAAACAATTAGTTATAGTTTCAATGTATTTTTGTAGGGGGAAAGTATTAATAAAAGCAACTTCAGGCAGAAAAGCATTTTATTCATAAATATAAGAGAAGAAGAGTACTGTTTTGCTATTTTCTAAAAAAAAAAAAAAAAAAAAAAATGGACGAAATAGCCTTGAACTTCAGACCTGCGAAAAACATTCATAAGCTCATATTTTCCGCAATCGATTTAGTCACGAATGCAATTAGAAGAACAACCACAAACTGAAGACAAGCACAAATACTTTGGATCCCCAGTATTATAAAAAGCTACAAATAACTTGTAACTTTAACACATTTTAGCACTTACTATCAGTGTTGCCAGATCTGTCGGATTTTTTATTCAATAATCAACAATATTTTTATTGTAACGTTTACCTAATCACTTCGAAGATTAATAAGTCCATTATGTATATCAAATATAACTTCTCAAAATTATTCTTGATTATTGAATAAAAAATCCACTTATTTATTTACTTTGTGAGTTCATAAAGGTTTTTTTTACAAATAAATAAATAAATAAAAGAATTTTTGAAACATTGAAAAAATAATTGGATCTCCAAATTAAATTAGTGGCGTGTGAAAAACACCAGTAGTGAGAGAATGTGCGTTCTGCGCCAAGAGGTGGTGAGGTGGGTTGTGTTGTTGTGTTGTTGTGTTAGGGGAATATGCTAATGGAACGCAACATTCCCATTCACTACTACCTATTCGTATGATACAAGCTTGAAAGTAACCTTCTATAGTATATAACATAACAATTTGGATATTGCATCATATTATAGTATTTAAAAAATAATTTTTAAAAAACTTATAATCAATTATAAAGTTTGTAATATTTAAATTGAGTCATAAAATTACTTTTCCTAATATATTTTTTTCCGCTAAAATTTTCATAAATCAATTCCCCCTTTTCTTTTTTTCTTTTTATGATATTTCAAAATAATTCACACACATTCTAAAAAATGCTGACTTTGAAATAAAACAGACACAGTTAATAAAAAACCTTTATTTTTACAATATTTACAAGTATTTTACATCTAATAAGTTACATCATAATTTCATCAATAAAATTAAGTTTGCAATATTAAATCTTAATCAATTTCGCAATGTCCATATGCTAAACTTGTTATTCCATCTTCAGCAATGTATCGTTTGTCATCAAAGGGACTGAGACTGATTTTATTTTGACAGATTGTATATAGTTTGTGTTTTTCTTGGCCTATTTTTAATTGTTTTTCTATGCTTGTTTTCTGTTGCAGTAAACACTGTAAATAGTCTTCATGACTAATTTTATGTCTAACAACCCTGGTTGACACACCTTTAGCTCTCTTTTTTTCACTTTTACTTGATTTGATAGAGTACATTTTAGCCTTCAGTCCTACAAATTCCAATGCTATTTCACCACTCAATTCATCTTTAAATTTCCCTATAACTTTTTTATTATCATCGGAATAAAGCGGGTGAGTTTTGGGATAGTCAGAAAAGTCAAATTCAGATGAATAATTTTTCATGTCTTTATATATATCATCGGTAGTAATATGGTATGTAAGCGAGTCTGTATCTGTAAATAACAGTACAGCTTGGTTGTTATACATTGGTTTTATATAATTATAATGAAAATTATACATTAGGAGTTTTGATAATTCGAGTATTGTAAACCCAACGTAAATGGGTCGGTTCATCAAAATGCTTGTTTTAAGTCTTTCTACAGCGGTTAAATCTTCATCATACGATTTAAACGATTTAAAAGTAGGTGACGCTATCAATTTTAATGCTCTCTTAGAGGTATTACAACAAAGTTCTATATTGCGTCTTTTTCTATGAAATTAAGAATTTTATGAATGCGAATATTTTTCGAGGTCACGTGATTTTTTTCAACCAATCACAACGTTGATTTTATTGAAGCATTAATTCATACTATTAGCGTTATGAAATTAAGCGCGTTGGAGACGCAAATATTTTTAACGTATGTGAATTTCATTAGCCAATCAAAAGCTCTGATTTTTATTGAAGCTTTAATTAGCCAATGAGAGAATAGTAAGTATTTACCCGATGCTATAAATTGAAGGTGATTGTAATTTTAAGTCATTTGCATGAAAAATTTTATGAATGTTGTCTGGATTATCTCTTGTTCTTAAAAAAAAAAAAAAAAAAAAAAAAAAAAAGAGTCAAGTTATGGAACCGTCAGATAAGAAAATGTTTAGTGTTTTCAGATGTTCTACATGTAATAAGGAATTTTCGCGAAAATGGTTACTGAATCGTCATTTGATGAGCCATTCAGATGAAAAGTTATACAGTTGTGATACGTGCGGCAAGACATTTGGAGTGAAATCAAGCTTAATTCGTCATATGCTGATTCATAATCGTAAAAATCAATCTTCATCTGCTGAAACGAGTGATAAGAGAGTGTCAGAAAATTTCAGTTGCTCCCTTTGTGAAAAAGAATTTGCCCAGAAATGGTTACTGAATCGCCATATGCTAAGACATCGCAGTAAAGATGAAGTAGCATCGATAAAGTGTCAGCATTGTGAGCAAGTATTTACGCGCGAGGATAACTTGCAGAGGCACTTAAAATTTCATCAAAGTTTTCGATATTCATGCAGTGAATGTGATAAAATGTTTGATATGAAAGCTGAATTAACATGCCATAAGCGACAAGAGCATGAACTTGTTACTGGAAAACGGAAGATAGCTGCATCTGCCGTAAAGTCTAAAAGAGTTAAAAAACAGATTAACACTTCAAATGCGTTTAATACAGAGCTTTTTTATCCAAACGAAAGCAATGAATGTGATACGGAAGTATTTCAAACCTATATACAGGGTGCATTATATGAAAAACTTTTGAATGAGATACGTGAAAAAAATGCTTTGAAGTGGTATATGGTCATGAAAGTGAGCTTGGAGCGTAAAAGAGGTAATGACGAAATGGAAGAAATTCAAACTTTTTTTAGAAGTTGTTGTTTTACTGACCTTTTAGATAATACTATTGACCATCATATTCGTGAATGATATGCAAAGATTAATAAGTCCCTAGATGAATTTATCCAAAGAGGATCTGGATGGATTTTTAAGAAAATTCATTATCTGGAACTAAAAAGGGCCAAATACCATCCGTTAGCTGCTAGTAGCTATATTAAACTACCACAGAAACTTGCTTTGAAAAAGGCTGTGCTAAATATCAAAAACGAAGATCAAAAATGCCTTGTTTGGTGTTTGATCGCCTATAAACTGAATATAGATCGTAGTAAACATCCTCATCGTGTATCACACTACCTACCGTATGAAAATACCATTAAACTAGGTAATGTAACATGTCCCGTGCCATTAACAAAGATACCCCTTATTGAAAAATTAAATGATCTACGGATCAATGTCTTTGGCTTTGAAGACAATGAAGTGTGCCCACTCTATATTTCGCCAAAAAATGATTGTGATGTTATCAACTTATTATTAATTTCTGATGAAGAAAGGCAACATTATTGCTTGATTCGAAACTTTTCGCGTCTACTTGGTGATTTAACCCAACATCGTTTAAAAGCCCATTACTGTTTCAGATGTCTACACCGATTTAGCAGAGAGGATTTATTGAAAACCCACATTCAGTACTGTCAAGAACATGAAGTGCAGGTTGTTAAAATGCCCTCTGAGGAAAATAACATTTTAAAATTTACAGGTACGCACTTACAACATCCTGTCGCTTACTGTATTTATGCAGATTTCGAAAGCCTTCTTGTTCCTGTTAGTTCGGTTTCACCGTCATCTGATAATTCACATAGTGAAAAAATTGCCTATCATGTACCTTGTGGATATGCATATGTTATTATTGGGCCAGATGGACGCTCCGTTAAACCAATTCAAGTGTATAGAGGAGAAGACGCTGTGAAACACTTTTTAGAAAAGATGATGACTGAAAAGGAAGAACTCACCAAGATTTTATCACAAATCAAGCCTATAGTCTTAACGGAAGCACAGGAAAACGAGTTTCAAGAAGCTAAAGTATGTTATATATGCCATAAACAGTTAGCTGAGGATCGTCGAAGAGATCATTGTCACATTTCAGGAGAATTTAGGGGTGCGGCCCATAACGCCTGCAACTTGAATTTCAAATTATCTAAAAAAATACCGATTATCTTTCATAATTTAAAAAACTACGATGGACATCACATCATGACGAAACTAGGCAAGTATAACAATCATCAGATAGAGGTTATTGCTACAAGTTTGGAAAACTATATTACATTCAGATTGAAGAAACCTAAGGATCCTGTACAATTAGTCTTTTTAGACAGCTTTCAATTCCTACCTACATCGCTAGAAAAACTAGTAAAAAATCTTGATTCATCCCAGTTTAATATTTTGAAAGAGAATTTCCCTGTTAATACACCGTTGAATATGCTAACGAGGAAAGGAGTCTATCCCTACGAGTACTTTACTTCTTTTGATAAGTTTGAAGAAACCGAACTACCTCCAGCATGCGCCTTTTATAATACATTGAATGATGAAATTATCGATGATGACGATTACCAACACGCCAAAACTATTTGGAACACGTTTAATATGAAGACATTGGGTGATTATCATAATTTATACGTAAAAACTGATGTTTTGTTACTCGCGGATGTATTTCAAAATTTTAGAACTTTATGTCAGCAATACTACGAAATTGATTGCGCGCATCTTTTTACAACTCCAGGACTTGCATGGCAAGCATGCCTAAAAATGACTGAAACACCTTTAGAGCTCTTAACAGATATTAACATGTTGCTGCTTATAGAAAAAGGGATACGAAGTGGTATTAGCATGATTAGTCGAAGACTGGCTAGAGCAAATAACCCCTATATGAACGACTATAACCCAAATGAGCCTAATATTTATATCATGTACTGGGATGCGAACAACCTTTACGGTTGGGCTATGTCTAGGTACCTACCTTATGGCAACTTTGAATGGGTTGATATACATAATATTAATGAAGAATGGATTTTATCCCTTGATGATGAATCAGATATAGGGTATATATTTGAAATTGATCTGCATTATCCTAACCACCTTCATACATTACATAACGATTATCCGCTTGCCCCTGAAAGATTAACCTTGAATGAAGAAATGCTATCGCCTTATGCTAAAAGTATGCTGCAAAACAGAAAATATGTTAGTACACCCAAGTTAATACCTAACTTATGTAATAAAAAGAATTATGTTGTGCATTACAGAAATTTAAAACTTTATCTGCAACTGGGATTAAAAGTTACAGCAGTGCATAAAGCCATTCAATTTAAACAAACACCATGGTTGAAAAAGTATATACTATTTAACACCAATAAAAGGAAAGAAGCAACATCATCCTTTGAAAAGGACTTTTTTAAACTTCTTAATAATAGTGTATATGGCAAGACTATGGAAAACTTGCGAAAAAGACGCAATATAGAACTTTGTTGTAATACCTCTAAGAGAGCATTAAAATTGATAGCGTCACCTACTTTTAAATCGTTTAAAACGTATGATGAAGATTTAACCGCTGTAGAAAGACTTAAAACAAGCATTTTGATGAACCGACCCATTTACGTTGGGTTTACAATACTCGAATTATCAAAACTCCTAATGTATAATTTTCATTATAATTATATAAAACCAATGTATAACAACCAAGCTGTACTGTTATTTACAGATACAGACTCGCTTACATACCATATTACTACCGATGATATATATAAAGACATGAAAAATTATTCATCTGAATTTGACTTTTCTGACTATCCCAAAACTCACCCGCTTTATTCCGATGATAATAAAAAAGTTATAGGGAAATTTAAAGATGAATTGAGTGGTGAAATAGCATTGGAATTTGTAGGACTGAAGGCTAAAATGTACTCTATCAAATCAAGTAAAAGTGAAAAAAAGAGAGCTAAAGGTGTGTCAACCAGGGTTGTTAGACATAAAATTAGTCATGAAGACTATTTACAGTGTTTACTGCAACAGAAAACAAGCATAGAAAAACAATTAAAAATAGGCCAAGAAAAACACAAACTATATACAATCTGTCAAAATAAAATCAGTCTCAGTCCCTTTGATGACAAACGATACATTGCTGAAGATGGAATAACAAGTTTAGCATATGGACATTGCGAAATTGATTAAGATTTAATATTGCAAACTTAATTTTATTGATGAAATTATGATGTAACTTATTAGATGTAAAATACTTGTAAATATTGTAAAAATAAAAGTTTTTTATTAACTGTGTCTGTTTTATTTCAAAGTCAGCATTTTTTAGAATGTGTGTGAATTATTTTGAAATATCATAAAAAGAAAAAAAGAAAAGGGGAAATTGATTTATGAAAATTTTAGCGGAAAAAAATATATTAGGAAAAGTAATTTTATGACTCAATTTAAATATTACAAACTTTATAATTGATTATAAGTTTTTTAAAAATTATTTTTTAAATACTATAACATGATGCAATATCCAAATTGTTATGTTATATACTATAGAAGGTTACTTTCAAGCTTGTATCATACGAATAGGTAGTAGTGAATGGGAATGTTGCGTTCCATTAGCATATTCCCCTAACACAACAACACAACAACACAACCCACCTCACCACCTCTTGGCGCAGAACGCACATTCTCTCACTACTAACACCTTAAGAAATTTCAACTCTGGAAAATATCTAATATCTACCTCATTCTTTAGCCGATAATTTGCTTACTCTATACCTAAACGAAAAATACACGTGTGACTTTTATGTTTCAGAATAATATTTCTCTAATATTTTATCAAGTTTTCTGCAAGTTTTGAAAAATTTTGTTGAAATCCATACTTGTCATAAGCAAAAAAAATTTTCCAAAAAAAATAATAATTTTTTGAAAAAAAAAATTTTCGGTGTAAATAATTGTGCAATATATAAAAAAAAAAAAAAAAGAAAAGAAAAAGGAATACTGTGCATAGTAAGCACAACAATGGGTTAAAGTTACAAGTCATTTGTAGTTTTTTATCATAGAGGGTGATCCAAAGTATTTGTGCTTTTCTGCAATTTGTGGTTGGTGCCCTAATCTCACTCGTCACTAAATTAATAGTGGAAGATGTAAGTTTATAAATGTTCTTTGAGTGTCTAGCTCAAGACCATTTCTTCTAGTTTTTTTTTTTTTTTTTTTAGAAAATAGAAAAAAGTTAAGGGGGAAAAAAAACTAAAATTTGATTTCACGTAGTTTTTTTTTTTTTTTTTTTTTTTTTTTTTTTAATGATATTTATTTGTTGAACAGTACTTTTGAATTTATTAATTATCAAAGAAATATCTTAAATATTAAATGTGAGAAAATGAAATGCTGGTTAAATCAAGTTATGTTTTTCTTATGAAAGGGAAGATCAATAAAATGTTTACCTTAAAAAAAAAAGAAGAAGAAGAAGAAACAGAAACAAAGATTAAAGAAAAAATTACTTACAATATTTTTTATCGCTTGTGAAGAGATTGTTTTCGTGTCGATATATGCTTTGTTAATATTTGTTTCAGTTAAAAAATAAAAATGTTCAAAAACTATTAAAGGATCGGCTTACCTTTCTAAAATATGTCTTTTTTTTTTTTTTTTTTTTTTTTGCAATAAAATATTTAATGACGCTTCATTTTAGATACTTATTGGATTAAAATTCTGTTTTATATTTTATATTAATATATAATAATAATAATAATAATAATAATCATAATCATAACCACAGTTATCAATTAGCTATATTATTTTAGGAGAAACAGACCGTTCTATGCAAATATTTCCAAAATTTGTCTCATATTTTCCTGCGCAATAGAAAATCAAATATACTTACAAAAATTTGATACATAATATGATCATTGGAATTTCAACCAAGTAAAAATTAGGAAGGAAAAGTTAAGGAAATTATTAAATAAACTCATGATTCAAATTATGGGATTTCTATATTTTAACACTTTCTACATTTTTCTTCTATACTCATAAGACAGA
The DNA here is from genome assembly GCA_963930645.1 of Salticus scenicus. NCBI lineage: Eukaryota > Metazoa > Arthropoda > Arachnida > Araneae > Salticidae > Salticus > Salticus scenicus. The sequence goes on along the minus strand of OZ005651.1, from coordinate 219,386,973 downwards.
GTTTCCAGATTTTATAATTTATTATGAAGCAATGAAGCACTGTTAGTACCTGCCTTCTTTTCATAACACATTTTTTGAAGTGTAACTTTTTTCTTTATTAATCTTAGTTACATATTGCAGAAAAATACTCAAGAAAAAAAAAATGGTATGAAATAAAGGCAGGACAAAGGATGCTCTTTGATAAATTATAAAAATTAACAAGTCTGAAGAATACATAGCTGTGAACTTTTTATTTATTCTGTAACGTTTTGAGTACCAGCCCTTTTTTCACATCACTTTCTTCGTAGAGTACATTTCTCCAATATATAATTACGATTAACCCTTTCAGTCGCAGTGTTCCCGCTGATGGAACACCTAATTTTAATTCTCAAGTGCAAAAACTCTTCCCGGAAATTTTTTAGCAAAAATTTACATTTATAACATAGCAGAAAAGGCCCATTTTTTTTTTAACCTGTAAATTTAAAATTTCTTTTATTTTAATTTTGTTCGTAAATTCCGGTGGCAGTGTAATTTAAATAATCCGAATTACCCTGCGCCGCAAAGGGTTAAATAGGAAGGACAAGAAAGACAAGACTGTTCAAGAAATGTGGTACAGAAAAGGACGTGATCTAACAAAATTACAGAATAAATTAAAAAGTAGGCAGCTATGAGAATAATACTGTCATTCCTCATTTGAAAGTCATGAAGATTTCTTAGTTACTCATACTTTCATACTTGTCAACCTACAAAGTAATATCCGGAAGATTGTCAGTATATGCCCTTTTTTTTCACACCAGTCTTTTTTTAGTGTATTTTTCGTCTTATTTAATCGTAATTATATTTGAAGAAAATTTCTCTAAAACTAAAGTGGGGTGGAAATAGAGGCAGGTTCTAACAATCTTCCGGATATTAATTAGTAGGTTGGCAGGTATGTACTTCCGTACTTCACAAATATTTTGACGAGCTATCACGTTTCCTTCTTTTTATAAAATATACTAGTGTTAGTTTTTTCTATTATAAGTAGTTTGAAAAAGACATTTTATTCTGCTTACCAATCCACACTGACGTGTTATAAGTAAGTTTACTGCTCTTTACTTTGACAGAAAATTTTATTTAGTCCACAAGAAAAAGGCCATTATGATTATTTATCTTTTAATTTTATCTTTTAAATACTTTTATCTTCCTAGCTAAACTCAAAAGATCAAATCTGTTCTTGATGTTCCTAGACATGTATATTTAATTCTTTTTTTTTTTTTTTTTTTTTTTTTTTTTCTTCATGAAAAAAACACGTTTAAAAAAACGTTTTTATAATGTAATACTTGTGATTATTCTTTAATCAAGACGTTATTTTTCTCACCATTGAGCTGGTCTCTTTTTAAATTCGTCATATTTACAAATAGCTGTGTTGACACACTTTAAAACAAATATACATTAATAACTATTTTTTGACTATTTTTAAGGCGTTTATTTATAATTTCTTCCACTCTCACCTCGTTTAAGGGACAGCTTTACGAGACTCTTGCGTTACAGAGATAAATTGAGCTTTTGATATTTTACAGAACACTTTTCAGAGAAAACAATTTTTTTTTAACATATTATTTGTTTTGTTTACCTCTTTTGCGTCCCAACAAGTACAGAAAATTTTGGATTAGAAAAAAAAGGAGAATATTAATGTTATGAAATTGTGACTATTAGAATTTTTTAGTGGATATTATGTATTAAAAACATAAGTAAAAATCGCAGTTAAGTAGCAAAAAAACTAATTCATTACATTGCGGTACATTTACTGTTTACAAATGAGCAATTTTTATATTACTGCAGTTTTATAACAGCATTTTTGTTAATGATCTAATACAAGACATTATGTAATATAAAGGAAATATTAAATTAATTTTCTTTCACAAGTGCTTTTTGTAGAAATATTATTGAACCCGATATTAATCTTTAATACTTGAATATAAAAATTTTAATCTTCCTTTTTAAATTTTGGATGCCTGTTATTAATGCTAATAAATTTTACTGACGAAAAATAATAAATTTTTAAAAATAACTTTTTTACTTAATAAATTCTTACGTAGTTTTAGTTCATTCAAGGTGCTTGGTATTACTTCTAAATCGATTTTCTAATGATACATCTAATTATATAATATAACTTTACTTCACACTGTAAGGAGAATTTCTGAAAACTTGTTACATAACATTGAATAGTTAGAGTTTTCTTTTACAATAAAATTTCAAGAAGTCGGTTCTTTTATTAAACAAATTTTTCAGTTCAGCGAGTTTAATTCTTTTTGATATTTCATGAGACTTAATGAGATTCTGACAATAAACTCTAGTAAACAAAGTGCATATATTATTCAGATTATTTTAGATGTAATATATTTAAAAAAAAAAAAAAGAAAGAAAGAAAGAAAAAGAAAAAGAGGAAAAAGAAAAAAATGTTTTTGCCTAAAGTAATATAGAAAAGATGCAAAAGAGAAATTATCTTTTTTCGAATAATGAACAAAACATACATTTTCATTAACATTAACAACCTTTTAACATTTTAATTAACATTAACGTGAAAATACAACCGCTATTACAAACACATACATCTCCAAGTTTTCCTCTTTAAACATTGATTTCTTTCTGAAAATTTCAAGAAAAATAAAATAAAATGTTTACGTGTCTCCTTTTCATTTGTTGAGCCTTTAAAGACCCTAAATATTTGTCTTCGGAGAAATTTTAATTTTCTTGTAAATATTTTGTACTTCAAGAAATATTTTTGATCTAAAAGAAAATTAAACAGAATTAAGCAAAGGATAATAACACGTTTTCATAATTTGATTTGAATACATATGTATGTATATTTAAAGGAGACTTGGCGCTGGAATATTAAAACCAGTAAAAACGGCAACGTCAGAATCGCCAAAGTAAATAATATTTAGGAAGCAGGCAGCTGTTTTGGTAGCCTTTAGCGTACCGTCTTCAGTGTATCAAAGACACTAAATGATGCACTGAAGACGGTACGCTAAAGGTTACAGAAACAGCTGTCTGCTTAAAAAATATTTTTAACATGCTTTTATTAGCTTCACCTGTATGTATGTTTGTATGTTTGTATGTATGTTTGTATCTATCAATGTATGTTTGTAACCGCTCTGGGAACAAACAAAAAATCTATATTGTAATAAAAAAGACTTTCCCTACGTGAACGCTGTGGCTGTGAGGTAAAGCTCCGCGCTACGAACCTAATGGTCTAGCGTTCGAGCCCAGTCAGGGGAGATTTTTACTTGTCTGTCTGTCTGTCTGTCTGTCTGTCTGTCAGTCTGTCTGTGTGTGTGTGTGTGTGACAAAATTTTGTGGCAACTGTATCTCAGGAACTACTGCGGGGAATTTCAAACAAATTGGTATGTAGTTGCACCTTGACATAAATTAGTGCCTATCAACTTTTAGTAAAAATTGTCTTACAGGTTGCGTTGCCATCCCGCTTTTTCTAAATTTTTAACATGGTGATATAGGACAAAATTTTGTATAAATGAGCATAAAGAGAATTATTTTTTAGTAATCATTATGAAATTTACAAGAATTATTTATAATAGAAATAGTCAACTGGGAAAAAAATTTTGTATGTGTAGGAGTCTTGTCAACCCCCCTGGGGGTATGTCCCCCTCGAGGGGAGTAAATTTTCAAGATGGGTATCTTTCGAAAGGTCTCGTCAATACCTTTAAAACGAATGGTTGAACTACAAATCTGTGATAATTTAAAACAAAGTTATCGATTTTTTTACTTTTTACGAGAAAAAACTTAGAAAAAAAAATCGTTTTTCCTTTTTTTTTTTTTTTTTTTTTTAACAAAATTTAACCAAACTTGGTATTTAGTTGGCCCCTGACATAAACTGGTGCTAATTAGATTTGGGGATCAATCGCACAACACGAGGCGCTGTGATCGTATTTTTTCTAAATTTTTAACATGGCAGTATAGGACAAAATTCCGTATAAATGTACATAATGAGAGTTATTCTTAACCTGTGATTGTAAAATTAATATGAATTATTGATAATAGTAGTAGTTAATTAAGAAAAAAAAATTGTGCATGTGGGGGCAGTAAATTTTCAAGATGGGTATCTTTCTAAAGACCTTTAAAACGAATGGTTGATCTATAAATATGTGATAATTTAAAACAAAGTTATCGATTTTTTTTACTTTTAACGAAAAAAAACTTGGAATTTTTTTTTTTTTTTATTTTTTTTTTTTTATTGTTACTGAGTGAATTTGTATAGGGAAATATAGAAGAAAGTCTTGTGATGGCCACAACATACTAGTTTAAAAATGGTTTTTGTTTAATTCTAAATTATTTTAATTAAAGATTTAAATGTATGTAAATATTATGGTGTGTCACTCACACGATTTTCTCTTTCCCTGCATTTTAATACTAAGATAGATATTTTGTGCTTTTTAGTTCCCATTTCTATAAAACGTGTTCTTTAATTTTTTAAAACTATAATATTATTTCTTTGGCGTTTCTGACGTTACAGTTTTTACTGGATGTAACATATGTATGTACTCATACTTTCACCGCTAAAATATGATAAATGTAAATAACAGAGTTATTTCCTCACACCACATTATACGAATGCAATGTTTTGACTTTTCATGTAATAAGAAATTTCTATTTTTCAGTTTTTACGATTATTTAGAGAGACTATATAAGAGCATAAACGCTTTCTGCGTAAATGTTGCAACTTTTACGCTTTTTAACACAACTTTGATTTATTAGAAAAAATTTGCTATATTTGATCAATGGAAACTGTTGTAGCTATTTATAAAAAATTGCTTTTTTAATATTTTTAGCAGCTAAAAGGCGTAAAAGTTGTCAGCTATGATATTCATATATATAGAGAGATACATATATCACAGATGCCAACATTTTAATTTATTCCGGAGTATTTTTAGCTCCCCCTTTTTTTTCACAACATTTTTTTTTTTTTTTAAGGATAAATTTTTCATATTTTATCGACGTTATATATTGGAGAAAATTTTTCTATAAATAAAGTGGTTCGAAATAAAGGTGGGGCTAAAAATGCTCCGGAATAAATTAAAATATTGGCATCTATGCATACACGTATGAGTCTGTAATATATACAACACAAAAAGTATTTTTATCTGTATTAGAATTTTCACGATCTTTTTTAAATTAAGAATCTACAAAAATACGAAAATTCCATAGAAATCAAATAAGAACATCGAAAGATCTTTTTAATAATATTTCTATAATTTTTTATCTATTCAAATAAATTTCCATTGTAAAATCTTTTGAAAATTTGTAATTGAATTTTCCCCCCTGCAATTTTCTGTCCATACGCACTAAATGTATTTAGGAAAAGTTTTAAGATAAAAATTACTCTGTTAACTATTATTTAACTAGTAAATTTATATTTTTCTATCGTATATGGGACATTTTCATGTAAAATTTCTTTTTAATTGCTTGTTACACTACTGCAAAACAAATTAGAATATTGTATAGATATGATACTTGTAGATGGAATTCTTGTAATGAAACTCGCACGAAGTTTATATTCAAGTGAATTAATTAAGCACAGCAAAAATTTACGATCACTGTTAAAACAGTATAAAGTCTGTGAACCTCTTTTCATTACCAAAAGCATTTCTGAAACAGAAAAGTTAAGAATGGGTAGTCGATAAAAACAACAAGACACTGGAATTATTACGCTATAAATCTTCATTTTTACTTCAATTTTTAATAAAAGATGTATGAATAGAAAAATTCATATAATTATACCTGTATATGTATAAATATATATATATATATATATATATATATACCATGTGTCCCATTTGTCTGTAGACATTTTAAAATTTCCTAGCTATTGAATGAATTGATAGAATTAAACGCGGTTTGCGAAAAAACCATTCTCATGAAGGGGGATTTTTTTTCTTTTTTCTTTCTTTCTTCTATTTATTTATTTATTTATTTTATTTTATTTATGTGTGTGTGTGTGTGTGTGTGTGTGTTAAACGTGTGTATGTATTCTAATAAGTGAAAGATATCAAATGGTCTTTTCTGTATCAACAAAAACGGTTAATAAAGCAAATTAAAAATTTATTATCGAGTAATATTTCTTGAAAGAAAAAAATGTATATATTTGCGCTTTTGTTGATATATATATTTGTAAAATTGTTTTGTATGATCCATTACATCAATAAAGAAATTAAGATATAGGTTTTATAATGCATTTAATAGCACTTAAAGATATTAATTTCCAGATGCAATTAATTTTTGATTAAAAATTAAATAAAAAAAAAAAAAAAAAAACGCACATGTATTAAGAATTATTTTTAAAAACATTTTTACTTGTCTAAAATTTATCAAATATTTAACGATAACGATTATATACATTTACATCATTATATCTTCTTTTTTTAAGTGTTTTTGATCTCCTTATTTCAAAAAACGCATACAAAAAAAAAAAAAAAAAAACTGTTAAATAGTGATATTGGTTACTTTTTGAACAAACAGATTAAAATTTCTCCAATACACAAAACATTTAATAATCGATAATAATTCCAGTTCTACGATATAGAGAAAAATATTTTCATCTTTCTTATTAAGAAACCGTACTATTCCACATTTCAGTGTGATGAAAGCGTGGAAAAATATACTCTGTACAATGTAATGGAAGACGATAATAGAGAATGTATCGATTTTCTTGTTCTCTCCAAAATGACGTTTTATGGCAATTATGTTGCACGTGAATGTATTTTGGATATAATAGATTGAGAAAATAAGATGCGCTTTAAAAGAACTAAATCAATATTCTTACAATAAGGTTATTTTGCATTATCAAATTGTTTTTATAATAATTTAATTCAGGATAACAAGTATTTTGTCTTTAAAATTTGTGTCTAGCCATCTTTTAATAATATAGTCACATAAATAAGCAGAGATGCCAACATTTTAATTTATTCCGGATAGTTTTTGATCCCGCCTTTATTTCATACCACTTTCTTCTTAAGATTTTTTTTTTTTTTTTTTTTTTTTTACAATCGCGGTAATATATTGCAGAAAAATATTCTATAAACAAAGTGGTGCTAATTAAACGCGGGCTAAACATGCTCCAGAATAAATTAATAACTATGAAATAAGTAAAAATAACTAATTGTTCAGCATCTGTTTTTTTTTTTTTTTTTTTTTTTTTTTTAACTGGGTCTTCAACCTAGTAATATTTGCAATTTATTCCGGGGTACTGTTAACCCTACCCTTTTTTCACACCAGCCAGATTTTAGAGAAATTTTCTTCAATATGTAATTACGTTGAAATAGGAAGAAAAGTGCTCTTAAAATGTACTGGTGTGGAAAAAGGGCGGGGCTAACACTACTGCAGAATGGATTATAAATGTTATCAGGTATGGGTCTTTGATTAAATGATTCATTTTCTATAATAATTATTTTCCAAATGCAGTTAATTAACTAAAACACTTATTTTAAAGTAAGAAAAATATTTTTTATTAACTTTATTGATTTTATTTTTTGCGTACATATTATGCTTGAATTTCTCTCTAGAATTTTGTAATATTTTAAGAAGTTGTGAGCAACACTATTTATTTTTTCATAAGATTAAAATAAAACTATTTAACAAAATTTATTTTCGGCAATATTTTTGCTATCGCAGAAACAACATATAAGAACTGTGCATCATAAAAATTTACTTTGTAGTCTTTCTTTTTTGCTTCAATAGTTATTAAACTTTTTTTTTTTAAATATATTAATATTATTATTACTATTATTATTTCGTTGTAACTTTGAAAATGTTAAATCAATTTTCTATAAAATTTCAAATGTCTTTGGATTTTCAGTATATTAACTGTTTCGTAGAATATTTTAAGCATATGACATTATTTTAACTTTTTTGAAGAAATAAAATGTAATTGCAAATTAAGTTTGGGAAATGATTTACAAATGCTGAAACTTAAAATAAGATCAGAAATATTATTTTGGGAGGATTTTGAAAATTTACTTTAAGATTTTCTATTTCATAAATATTAAAATTTAATTCTGACATTTGTATTTATTTTACTTTTAATTATCTAAGTAACTAGAACTATTTTTTGTAATATCTGGTACACTTTAAGTCAAAAGCAACATAATATATAATTTGTGTTGTTAGAACATAATATATAATATTTATTTTACTATTTAATAAATTTCAAAGAACGCGTGTTGATAATTTCATGGTACACGGTAATATCAAACATAAAGAAGATTGAAATTTCCCCGATTTTTCTGCTCCCACTAGTACCATATAGATGTTTTTGGTGTAATTACAAACGGGAGTTTTGAAATGCTTTTACAAATGCTTAAACTTAAGAAAATTCGCAAGTATTATTTTTCATACTCGTGAAACTTTACTTTAAAATGTCCTATATCATTAACGTTAAAATTTAACTCTAGTGTTTATATATAATGTTTCTTTAAATATATAAGTAACTGGAACGATTATTTAAAAAACCTGTTATACCTCAAGTCAAAAGCATCATATTTAATAATATATTTAAAAAAGAACGATTGTTGGTAATATCATGGCACAATGCAGTGTAGGCATACAAAAGGGTGAAATTTTCGCTCTTTTTCTGCTACCACTATTAACATACAGAAACCTTTATTGTACTTTTACAGCAAATTTTGTGATCAAATAGGATAGTGATTATTGTTAGAAAATACTGGTGGGACCATAAATACCCCCTGTGTTTGATTGATACTATATTTATTATAGCATTACCCATATATAAAATTTTAGACATAAATATCAATATTTATAGAAAATGCAATAAAAACAAACTTACTGAAATATATATATCAATTACGTTTTAATTTCTCTCTTTTTTCTTTTCATTTACTTTATTTTATTTTTAAGGTAAATTTTATATTTAAGAGTTTAAGGATAATTGAAAACAAAATATCTTAAATATCATATCGCCTAAAGCTTAAACTGATAATCCGTATACATTGTGGTCTCTTTTGATAGATTTTACTTAAACCAGAACACACAGAACAGAAACAAAAAAAAAAAAAAACCCTTCCTTTACCAAAAAAAGAAGCATGTTTATTTCTTCAAGATTTGTACTCTAAACGCCCAACAGCAGAAATATCTTTTATTTTTTTCCAGTAAAAATACTTTACAGTGGATAAATGTGAATGGATTTATGAGCTGAGAAAGACACGATTCTCATCTCAGGGTAAAGAAGTCTTACATTGAGTAATTTGTAACAGAAATTTATACTTTTCACCATTCGACCTTAGATCTACAGACACGGGAAGGTAGTAAAATTTTATTCTCTTTCTTTCTTTTTTTTTTTATATATATATAACGTGTTACGTAACAATCTGTTTCTTGGAAAGATTTCAGATGCGAAAAATGAATCTATTCATTTCATATTTCAGGAATTGTTGATTTTACTTTTATTTCAGCACATCTTAGTTTTTTCTTTTTCTTTTTGTTCCTCCTCTCCTTCTTCTTCTTCTTCTTTTTTTTTTTTTTTTTTTCCTTTGATGATAGGAAGACAGATTCATAAAAACTGTTGCTCGTAAAATCTTTTAGTGTGACTGGTATCTCAGAATATTTTGAGTTTTAAAAGAAATAAAGAATGGAAATACTTAAAAATTGAAAGTGATAAAAAATGAAAAGTAATCATAAGTACATATAACATTCAACAATTATTTTAGAACTACGCAGTTAACACTTTCACGACCACATGTTTTTGTGTTTTTCATAGTAAGGTCCGCCTGTGGGCGTTATTCTCCTCAGTTGTAATATTTCAGAACAAAATTTTCCGTATTCACATTTATATAAATCAAGGCATTTATATCCATAGTATATTGATAGAACAAATATGAATATTGGGTATATTTTTGAGAAATAAATAACACACAAATTGCGAAATAAACGCTTACTGGTGGAGTTAGAGATTTTTAAATGAATCTACATCAGCGGTAGTGAAAGTGTTAAATTCATATTTTATTAAAATTGTTCAATATTCATGTGAGCTTTTATGAGAGCTTAGCCTCCTAAACTAGATGCCTGTCGCGTGGCTCGGACACTTGGCAGCATTTGAAGCGGTAGACAGCGCCACCTGGTACAGATTGCGCGATTTTTTCTATTCAACTGTCACCAATAATTTTAAGAAGTGATATATGATATATATAATCAACGTTTTCTCAATTCTATTCGTCTTTTATGTATATCATATCCAACTCTTAAAAATTTTTGGGGGCTGTTGAATAAAAAAAAAAAATCGCGCAATCTGAACCAGGTGGCGCTGTCTACCGCTTCAACTGTTGCCAAGTTTCCGAGCCACGCGATATTCATCTAGTTCAGGGGGCTATGATGAGAGCATCTTTTTAGATTTTTTTTTTCACTGGATTTCGCTGAAATATTTTTGTAACTCGAACTGCTTGTGTAAGAAATTGATTGCTGATCGTAAATCGTTAAGGTTCCAATCCCGTTTCATGATTGCTCGTTTGCAATCTTGATACATCTAGTATTTCTTAGCCTTCTTGAGCAAAAGGATGACCATGATGACCATCCAGAAAAAAAATGTGGCTTATATATATATATATATTTCTTTTGGAGACTTTAGCTTCTATATATTGTATAACCACAGGCATATTTGCCAACATCCTTATTAATATTCCGTTGTGTTGTTAGTCCCGCCCTTTTTTTCACACCAGTAAATTTTTAGAGTAATATTCTCCAAATTCAGTTACGATTAAATAAGAAGAAAAATACTCTAAAAAGATACTGGTGTCAAAAAGAAGGCGGAGCTAACAATACTGCGGAATATTAATTAGTATGTTGGCAAGTATGACTACAGGCCATCAATTTCGTTTAGACGTTATCGATTTAAAAGTGTACGATATATCGATGTAAATAGTATTATCAATCAGCCTAATTATGTTAATAGGTTTGGCGCACAAATAAGATTTTAAATATTGTATTTAATTCTACTTACTGAACTATTATGATGAGCCTATTTTCAGGTTACATTCGGAAAAGAAATCTGGTAAACGAGAATATCTGCCTTCAAACTTTTGAATTTAAATAAATTTTGTTAATTTTTCAGTTTTTTCTTAGGCAACATTATATAAGCATGCTGTAAGTAATCCACTGAAAAAAAAAAAAAAAAAAAAAGAAAGAAAGAAAAGAAAAGAAAGAAAGGAAGAAGAAAGAAAGAATCAACATTTAGTTGCATTTGTTTCAGAGGTAAATAATTAAGAAGTAAAAGTAAATCACTATATTTTGTAACTTGTATAATATTTAAAATTACATATGTTCATTAACCCTTTGCGGCGCAAGACGATTTTAAACATTTAAATTATACAGCCACCGGAATTCATGAACTAAATTAAACTAAAAGAAATTTTAAATTTTAAGGTTTAAAAAACCGGCCGTTTCTATTATGTTATAAACGTGAATTTTTGCTAAAAACTTTCCGGGATGAATTTTTGCAGCTGGATCTTAAATGTTGCGTCCTCGCAGCGAGGACAGCGCGCGTTAAGGGGTTAAAAGAGACTAAGCAATATTTGAGACGATTTAATTTAACTTTTGATTTTTAGATAATCTTCCTTTCTGTACCGGTCACCATATAATAAAAATAAAGTGAGTTATCTCACTGAGATTCTAAGGTTTGCTTTACTTCCCACATTAGCTAGGAAAATTTTTTACCACCCATTTATCATTCTAAATCACATTTGACGGTTACCATTTTACGCAAGTTTATGACTTCCAGATAAATCTAAGTCGATTATTACAAGCTCAAACGAATCAGGAATATCAACAATCGCATTTTAAGAGCCAGGAAATAAGAGGCGACTCTAGCAAGTAATGTAAGTATTAACAAAGTTGGTCGATGGAATTATGAATCCCTTGGCGTCAGTACCTCGCGCCTTGACAATCAGCTATCCTTGATCTCCAAATAACATTGGCCCTTGTCCAAGGGTGGTGGCGCGGTTACCCTTGGCCCCCGGCTGGCAGCCATTGTAGATCGAGAGAAGTTTGTTTTCAAACATAAGGGGGGAGGGGGAGGAAGAGCAAATTGCGATAAAATGGTTATTATAAGCCTTACGACGTAGAAAATGTCATAATGGAGACACTTTCTTTAAAATAATGTAGAAAAATTTAACTACGAAAAGAAAATTTTATTACGGATAAACACTTTTAAAAAAGAGTTTTTCCTTAATTGGAAATATGAAAACAGTATACATTTGGTACATGGTCCGATTAACATTATATTTAAATTATTAGATGGCTTAAAAGGACTTATAGGGTAAAAAATATTAGGCGTTTTAATAAAGATTTACGGTTCCACTTTTCCGTGTAATACATAAAGCCTGTATAATTGATCAATTTCTGAAAAATACAATGAAAAATCAGCTATTTAATTTTTCTATAGAGTACTCATATGAAGTAGTAACTGAGTTAATATGCAATTCTAATTAAATAATGATATATTATTTGAAGATGGGATGATGAATAAAATTCTTAGAAGATTTTCACACAAAGAATATTGTTTTTTCTTCTCCTTTTAATTTCTTCGACTTCTCTCTCTCTCTCTCTCTCTCTCTGTTTTTTAAGGTTTGTGAACATCAATGCAAGGAACGTTTATCTAGAAATGCTTTATTATACACACGTTATCTGGATGCGTAACGCCATTTATCTTCAACTGTCAGCAAAATACAAGAGATAAGATTGCACAGCGAAACCAAAAGAAGATGATGACAACGAAATTGTTTACGTGAGTTATTCCACTTATTTAAGGTTGAAGGAATACAAAGAAATCAAATATACAAATGACATTTTATATACAAAGATAATAATAATAATAATAATAATAATAATTTATAAATTCACTGATTTCTTCTAAAATATTATTTTTGATCCCGGCTAAAAATATTGAAATGAATCACCTTTTTATCTAAAATTTATTTTTCTATTTAAATTTTAGATAAAAAGAATTAAATCAGAAAAAATATTATTATTAAAAATTAACAAATTAAACTTGATCAAAAATGTTTATTTTCAATAAATAACATTTGAAATCAACCGGGAAATGGGCGCAGTTAATGGGAAAAATACAAAAAAAGCATAAATTTATCAGTAATGCAAATATATAAATATTATTCGTTACTCTTATAAATATTATTCGTTACAATCCGAAAACGTTTTTTCCTGTATATTTTTATTACTTTTTATATAAATAATCGCAATTCGTATCACCTGTCGAAATGAAATTGTACTCAGACATAGAGGTCTGCACGGGCCGGGCTTACGGCCCGGGGCCGGGTTCGGGCCGAATTTTTCTATCTGCTCTCGGGCCGGGCCGGGCTCGGGCTTAAAATTTTTTTTGCAAGCTCGGACCGGGCGAGCTCGGGCTCAATTATTTTGTGTATACTCGGGCCGGGCCGAGCCTGGCCTGGATGGATGAAATCTTTTCCGGGCCGTGTCGGCCTGAATCTATTTTTAGTTTCCTCCTTAATCAACTCGTTAAAAAGAAAGTGATAAAATATTTCTTCAGTCATTTATTTTACATAATCTTACAGGCTGGTATGTCACATACAATTTTATTTTGTTAAAAAAATATCTGTAACTTCAATTTAATTGTCTATCAGTCGATTTGATTTTCCGCAAATATTTTTAGCATGTCTCGAAATTAATATATTTTATTTAAAGTCATATTAGATGGTTTTCCAATCAAAATAGTATGCATGCCACTACTAATTTGCGCACATGTACAAACAAAAGAAATTAGAAACGTTACTGTGTATAAGGTTTGAGTCCTATAGTCTGTAGAGTTTAAGTGGTATGAAGGCAATAAAAATCCTTCTACAGTAACTTTCTCGCAAAAGCTCCTTCTTCTTTATTCCAGTGCATTGGATGAAAGTAGCATTATTTTTAGCATGTGCAAAAGCAACTTTTCTATTGAATATGGTTGGATTAGAATTAAAAATTTGTTCACCGGATCACATGAAAGATTCGGATACATTACCGTATATAAGAGGAAATGGTTGAAAGTGCATGTTTAGTAGTATTAATCATTTTAAATATCTTCCTATATTGTTTGATGAGTGTTAATATTTTCGAATTGACTTTATGTCTGTGTTTGTGCCTTCTGTACGTCTGTAATAAGGAATTTCTGTTTATATATAATTACCGTGTAAAAGTTTAGCAGTTTTGTTAAAGAACATTCTATTGCTTGGCTATATAAAACCGCTGCAAAGCACATACTAAAAAATCTTTTTCATAGAAAAGTATGTTTTTTTTTTTTTTTTTTTTGTTATTTTACATATTATTGAATCGGGTCGGGCCTGATATTATCGTTTTTTGTCCGGGCCGGGCCATACACTGGTAAAAAACAAACGGGTTGGGCCGGACCGGGACGGGCCCGGGCCTCAAAATTTCGGTCCGTGCAGACCTCTACTCAGATAGCGTGCCAACAAATGAAAATTGTCACAGATAAAGAAATAAACTGTCAACGATTCTAATTGCGTTCGGAAACAATAAAGTAGTTTTGGTAAAATCAAAATTAAAAAAAAAAGAACATTACGCAAAGGTTTGTACATAAAGAGATATGAGGTTTTAACATAAGATGCAGATTTACATCGCTATGCATTTAACCAGTTAGTAGTCGCTAGTTGGTCGATTTGCCGCCCATCCTTCAGTGTTGTCAGATTTTTTTACTCAATAGCCACCAAAAACTTTTAGAAGTAGCATTTAATACACATAAAACGCGAATAAAATCGAAGGAACGTCGAAAACATCACTTCTTAAAATTATTGGTGAGAGTTAAATAAAAAGTGCGCAATCTGTAATAGGTGGCGCTGTCTATAGCGACTACTAACGGGTTAAGAGTTAAAACTGGATGAAGAAGAATATAATAAGTTTGAAATTATCGTAATTATTTTATTCATTCCTAATGCATCCGCCTGGCAATGTGTTAGAGTTGGAAAGAAGAATAAAATAAACACCTGAGATAACCACGAATAGTTTTCTAGGCAATTTAAAATCTTGCAAAATTTTAACTGTATGTCCTGAGGGAACTTTGCAGCTCTGAGTAATTTAAAATTCTCATGAGAAATTGCATTTCATCAATATGCAGCAATTCCAAAATCATAAGATAGTGAGGGGGCATTTTTAAAGTGATAAGCTAGATGTAATAAGCTTCAGAGTGTTACTTTTTATGGACTTCTTTTTGCAAAAAAAAAAGAAAAAAACTAAACAAAAAACAGGAGATTAAAACAAAAATTATTATTGTCGGTGATTCGATAAAGTTTTCTTTTTAAAAATAAACATTTTAATGTGTTAGATAATTCGAATGATGTCGCTACCATTTCTCAGGGAAGCTCTATGATGTTCAGAATTGGAATTGGAATTTTAGACAAGTAAAAAAGTGAAAAGTTCGAAATTGCTAGCGAAAGGGGTAAATTTACTGCATTGCCGGTCTATTCACAGAATTCAAAACTGATTTTGAAAATTATGTGACTTTTCTGACAGAACGTAAAATATAAAGTTACATTTAGAAAGAAGCATTAAAAAAATATTATCTAATTGGACTCTGGAACGAACACCTGTACTTGCGTATTTCCTCCTACACTGTAAAAAAAATAACTATTACCAGCTGCAAGAAACTCTCTGTGATTGGAGAAAATAATTATTTTCTCCAATCACAGAGAGTTTCTTGCAGCTGGTAATAGTTATTTTTTTACAGTGTAGACTTGAAATAATAGGTTTAATTAATTACTTATATATGTCCTCGAATGAAAAAAATTCCAGACCTTTTCATAAAATAACATGCCCTGGTCATCACGAACACGCTTGAATACAGGTAAATGAAAAATGCCATAGAGTAGAAAAATAGACACTTGTAGAAATTATATGAAAAGAGTTACCTGTTAATAAATAGGAAATTGACGTATCATTCAGTGAGAGACGGGTGAACATGATGAAAAAATAGCAAAATTTCGGTTACTCAGGTTATCTGACTAAAGTGGTTGTGATAGTTGTGAAATGTCTCCGTCACTAAAACTAAAAGTTCCACAAAGGAATTACGACAGTTGCGAGCTTTTATTACCAAGGTAAATTGAAAATTAAAAAAATCTCAAATAAAGCTATTATTAATTCATGCTACTGTTATCAGAATAATTTTGAACCCATTTTTTTAGAAGAAAGTGGGACCTCGTGCTAAAAGAACATTAATAAAACTTAAACTTACTATATGGTCAAAGTTTCCAATTACACGTATAAGTCGATCATCTCTTAAATAGCAAAGAAATAATTCTAAACAGGTATAAAAGCTATCTCATTCAATAAAAAACCGACAAAATCACTTCACATTTCTTTTATGAAATTTTATACTTTTGTTTTATTAAAACGAGCCTTAAAAAAGGACAACCAGAAACACTGAAATTACTTTGGGAAAAGTCCCAACAGGAATCGTTTAAAATTTACGTGATGGTGCTCTGAAAGAATTTACTTTCATGAAATATTAGAACATCTAGTTGATTTAGCTATAATAAAGTTGAGTTGAGTGCGTTTTAACGTCGCACTAGAACTACGCATTGAGGTCAGTGGTAACGGTCTTGGATTCATCCTTAACCCCTTAACGCGCGCTGTCCTCGCTGCGAGGACGCAAAATTTAAGAGCCAGCTGTAAAAATTCATCCCGGAAATTTTTTAGCAAAAATTTACATTTATAACATAGCAGAAAAGGCCGGTTTTTTTAACCTTAAAATTTAAAATTTCTTATAGTTTGACTTAGTTCGGAAATTCCGGTGGCAGTATAATTTAAATGATCGTAATTGTCTTGCGCCGCAAAGGGTTAAGGATAGCCAAAGACTTGCTATAATCAAGAATCAAGGCTTTCAGACATACAAATCTCTGTAAGAAATGCGTCCTCTCTATATAAAGTACAAATTTAATTATCAAAATTCGTCTTATAATGTGCGAACACCATTTTGCCTTTCATTTTGTTTTCGTATGACATTTTTTTTTTTAAATCATTTATCTGACTCCAATTTTCTCTGGTGATATTCGAAACTTTGAAATAAATTAAACATTAAATCTATCTGCTACACATCACAGTTAATTATAAAACATAAGCATTACTATTGAATACGTTTACCAAAATCAAATAAAGAAGTGCTCTGAAAACCATTTTCTGAAATCATTCTCCTCATCGCAAGATAAATATCACATCAAAAAACATATCCATTCAGTGATGGCAAGGTTTCTATGTCTAACTGGTTTTATTCGTGTAATATGTTTGCCTTCTAAAACCCAATTTCTCGATGTAAACATCCATTCATGACGAACTAAGAGTCTCTTATCCGCTCATAACCGTTGAACGATTTACAGGCAAAGATCCAAGAAATAGGCCCAAATCACCGTCTTCCTCTCTCTAATAATGAAAATATGAATGAAAAGGAAATATTCATAAGTCTCAGCCATATCATAAGATATC
Organism: Salticus scenicus; assembly: GCA_963930645.1. Lineage (NCBI taxonomy): Eukaryota > Metazoa > Arthropoda > Arachnida > Araneae > Salticidae > Salticus > Salticus scenicus. The sequence continues at coordinate 219,369,486 of OZ005651.1, read as the reverse complement.
AGTGTGTTTCAGTAAAATTTTTATAATATTTTATGTCACCAGAAAATCTCCTTCAAAAAAAAAAAAAAAAAAAGTCAAATAATGAAAACATTTAGAAGTTTAGATAAGAGATAGTTTTTAAAATTCCTACAGAAAATAGTTAAAAAAAAATAAATAAATAAATAAATAAACCCTTCTTCAATTTATTTCAGTATAATTATAAAATAATCAATTCAAATATATGATACGATAAACCTTCAGAAACTTTCTTCGTAAAACACTTTTACAATAAAAAATATTTTTTTTTACCAGTTATCAGTAATTACATGGAAACAAGGAAAAAGCATAGTTGATATCAGTATGAAAGTCGTATGTAGCCCCAAATATGCGATGATTGGTAAGGAATTTAAAAATTAATTTCATAAAATTTTGGGCATTCAGAACATAATAATGATATAAAAAACAATAATAATTTACTAGTAATTTTATTACCATTTTATGTCTGCAGATGTGGTGTATGCGTGCGGGATGATTCAGAATACGTGTTCTAAACTTTAATTTTACCGTTTTGCGATTGCAGTAACCAAACTCTAATTAATAATATATATTTACATACTTGCCAACATTCCAGTGAGTATTCCGTAAAATTGTTAGTACCCGCTTTTTTTTTTTTTTTTTTTTCGAGCTTTCCTGAAAGTTTCAAATATATAGCTAGTCGGGAAGTTGGTGAAAAATCGATTGCAAGCTTTGTACTGGTAACGCTGCCGAAGGCAGCAGGAACCCGAAACAGTTGGCTAAAGGTATTTTTAAAAAATGCATTTTCACCGTGTTCTGAACTATTCTGAAAGTTTCAAATGTCTAGCTAGTCGGGAAGTTAGGTAAATAAATTTTCTGTCGAATAATATAAGCGCTGCCGAAGGCAGTGGGACCTGAAATAGTTGACTAAAATTATTAGAAAAATGTATTGTCACCGTGTTATGAACTGTCCTGAAAGTTTCAAATGTCCAGATAGTCGGAAAGTTAGTGAAAAATCGATTGCAAGCTTAGTACTGATAACGCTGCCGGATTCAGCAGGAACCCGAAACAGTTGGCTAAAGATATTTAAAAAATGCATTTTCACCGTGTTCTGAACTATTCTGAAAATTTCAAATGTCTAGCTAGTCGGGAAGTTAGTTAAATAAATGTTCTGTCGAATTATATAAGCGCTGCCGAAGGCAGCGGGACCTGAAATAGTTGACTAAAATTATTAGAAAAATGTATTGTCACCGTGTTGTGAGCTGTCCTGAAAGTTTCATATGTCTAGCTAGTCGGAAAGTTAGTGAAAAATCGATTGCAAGCTTTGTACTGATAATGCTGCCGAAGGCAGCAGGAACTCGAAACAGTTGGCTAAAGGTATTAAGAAAATGCATTTTCACCGTGTTCTGAACTATTCTGAAAGTTTCAAATGTCTACACTGTAAAAAAATGTTGTAAAATTACAACGAATATCCCTCATCTTGTGATGTGATAAAATCACGCATTCGTGCTGTAAAAAATTTTCAAGCAAAACGTGCTGTTTTTTTACATTCACTATGGCGTCAAAGAGTCATGTGACACAGATACTCCAATGACCTTCAAACATGAACTAAAACTTTTAAATGTTTGTTATGTTACGCCACGCCTTTTGCTATCATAAACGGAAAACGCAAAAAATGGAGGAACGAAGCCACGATTAGCGTGGTGCATCGAAAACGTGGAGCATCGAAGCTATGATATTAGGTTTCTTATTATGACCAACACAAAATTTTAAGTAACAAGTAAGTTATAATTGTTTTAATTTTGATTTTATTTCTTCTCTTTCTTAATTCTGTCAATATAAGTATGATAAGTGTCTGCGTTTTATTAATAAAATTTATTTTAAATTAATAAAATCTTATTTAAAAGCTCTGTCTCATGAATCTGTATTTTAAATTATAAGCATTAAAATTTCCAACACAATAATTATTTCCTCCCGAAATAAAACTATTAAACTCCAACATTTTCAGGCTAATTTATTTTAAAAATGATTTAAATTACTATTACCTATTGATGATGAAAAATGATGTATTAGTTTTTAATTCTGAAAAATATTATGGCATTTAAAATAGAACATTATTTAATAAATATTTAATATGAAATTTTTGTACGTTTTTTAGTATTTCATTACTTTTTAGTTTAGTTTTGTTTCTTTCAAGTTTCCTTTATAAATTGTATGTATTATGATTATATTTTATTTTTTAAATTTTGTTCGCTTTTTCAGATAATTTCGTTGTAGTTTGTTACGTAGAATGTATTGATAAAGTTTTTATTTCTTGTTTATTTTGTAACATTAATATATTTGCTAAAATTGTACAGATATATGTATGCTACAAAATGTAGTTTAATAAAGCATTGGAAAACGGTCAATTTAATTTTCATGCGGTCTAAAAAATATTAATTATAAGTTTTAATTATTTGATGTACTTATTAAATATAATGCTTCTGATTTAACTATTTTTTTTAATATTTCTTTAGTGAATAAAAATTTATGCATTATTATTATTTTAATAGTAATAGCAATATAAGTTGTTAATAAAACACTTTATTATTATTATTATTTAAATGGTTAAATACTTTTATTTTGAAACGAAGTCGTTACTGTATTATAATTCTAATATTCATTCATAAAATAGAATTTATTGAAAGCTTTAAAGGTATTATATTTCATGTTTTAAAAATTATAACCTTTCCAAACTTATATTGACAGAATAATAAAGATGAAATAAATAAAAAATTAAAACAAAATAACTTAAATAAAGATTAAAACACATACAGATTAAGATAAATAAATAAATAAAAATGAATTAAAAAAGAAAATAAATATAGTTTTTTTTTTTTTGAATGAAAAAAATAAATACAACACAGCGTGTTGTAAAATTAAAACAGCCTCTTTTAAAATTCAAGCACTCATTTATTTACATCAGACTTGAAATTTAACGCACATGGTGTTGGCGATTTTTTTACCCGCACATTGTGATGTAATCTGGCATGTTCATTTTTTACAGTGTAGCTAGTCGGGAAGTTAGTTAAATAAATTTTCTGTCGAATCATATAAGCGCTGCCGAAGGCAGCGGGACTTGAAATAGTTGACTAAAATTATTAGAAAAATGTATTGTCACCGTGTTGTGAGCTGTCCTGAAAATTTCAAATATCTAGCTAGTCGGGAAGTTAGTTAAAAATCGATTGCAAGATTTGTCCCTGACAAACCCACAAACAAACAAGAATCGAAGTTAATAAAAACATGGTAATAAAGTGATATGGAAAAAGAGGCGAGTGCTAACAATTTTACGGAATATTATTCAGAATGTTGACAGGTATATATTTATTTTTATTAATGTAATTTTCATGTCATTTGTGTTCTAAAATATGACATTTAAAATACAAAACAAAACTTCAATTTCACTGCAAAATATGAGTTCTTTTTATTTATCTATTTTTTCAAATTCTTAGAAACATTTTGTGTGCTATCAGAGAAAAATATTTTTTAAATAATTAAATTAGTTTATAGATATTCTAGACCTGTATATGTTAATTTTAATATTTGACAAAAAATAATTGTAATTAATTAATAAATAAATATAAATTAAAAATTAAATTAAAAATCCTTTTAGAAATAAGATATGATCAAATTTGGTTCAATTTGTAAAATATGTAAAATGCAACTAACAAACAGTAAAAATTTTCAGAAGTCCAAATAAATTTAAGAAAAAATCAAAAAATAAATCATATTTCCAATTGCAGTGCATTTAAATGATTTTTTAAAGGCTGTTGTTAGCTACTAAGATTTTTTTTATTTTCTTTTATTTATTTTCTTTTTTTATATAAAATTATACCCGATTTATGTGTAAGTTTAAAAGCAAATAAAACACCTTTTCAAGCACATCCTAAATTGCACTTTTTTATGGCATTTTCCTTTCATCTTTTAAAATTTTTGTATTTTCAAACTCTTCTGCATTATGTATATGTATCTTAAATTGACACAAAAATACTCTAACTTTGAATGATAAAAGGTTTAAAACATCTTAATACAGCATTTTCATTGAGTGTTTTCCACTTAAAATAAATATGATTTTGAAGGCTTAAATGGGAGAGGTAAAATATTCTTTAATGTTTTGATAACTTTGGAATTCAGAATACCACGTTTTAATTTAAAATGTATACGTTATGAACTTTTTAAAAAATAATAGTTAAAAAAACATAATTTTTAAGAATTTTATTTTAAACAAGATCACGAGAAAAAGATATTGGATATAACTATTAAAATTAACATACACTAAAATTAACATTCAATAGTAAGCATTTTTTAAGATATGAGAATATGGAATGGTTATGATTATTACAGAAAATTTTGCTCATGTATACACAGAAAATAATGATAATATTTTTTTATAATGAAAATTTCTAATCAATATCATCATTTTACGTGTAATTAGGTTGTTAGCTCAATTCAAACGAATAACTCTCTAATGTCTAAAACACAATACCAACTACTATCAAAGTTAATTCTTACATTTGCTTTTAAATTAGATATGCAAGATGAGGCAAAAATGTAATATACACAAATTGACTGAAATTAAAAGATATTAATTTAACATATTCCATATTCACATTTACAAGATTTTTTGTAAGAAATGTGTTCACGAGATTCAAAATCACACATTTTACATTATTTCTTTAGGAGATAAATTTTGGAGAATCTAATATTTTAATGATAAGCAAACGAAGAATAACTGAGTAATCCAAAGATAACATATTTTGTTTTGTTAGAATATATATATGTATTTTCCCTGAAAATGTTATCTGAACCTCATGGCAAAAAGTTCCAGTAACCAGCCACATTTTCATACACATCTGCTGTGTATATATTAATGTATACTAAAGTCAGTCTCCTTCTCGCACACACGTACGACCTCAACTTGACGCACACATACTAGACTTGTATGTTTGACTTAAAGTTCACTTATAAGTCTTCATCCAGATGAGTAATAAATAAATAAATACAGTCAACACACCAGAGCTAAATAACTGCACGTTGCGTGAAAGGTGGGATTCGAACCTTCTCTCCTACATTTGAAGACGATTACCGGAATATTCAACCACTAAGCCATGGCACCACAACCTCATAGTATGCAAAATAGTAATGGTATTTACGTAGGTGTGCAAAAGAAGTCTATCACCCTCATTTTCTATGTACAAACTTTCTTAGACATTTTAAAAGTATTAAAAAATTATGCAAAAATATGAAATTTGCTACAACGTACAGAAGAAGTGCATAAATGAGCATTTGGAATGGTATTTTATAAAATAGTGGTAAGTAGGAGTGGTAAAATATTTGGAAAATAAGATCACTGTATGAACCATGGTGTATATTTTTACAAAGTACCTATTTATCAGGTAATGATTATATTTGCGTTTCTAAAAGTAGTTTTTTAATGCCTATTAATTTAGAATTTTACTGAAAAACATGAAAAGATATGAGTCACTTTCCATCAAATAAAAAGTATTACATGATATCAAAGATAATAAATTAGTGAAATTTTGAATAGAATATAATGAGACCTTAAAATTATTCTCTAAAATTGTCTTTGAAACTGTCATACATTCATGGTAATAAAAAAAATAATAATAAATGGTCTAAAATGTATGTTATGTTTTCTAGCATAAAATATATCTTAAAATATTTCATATGAAGAATTTTGTTCTGGGATCATGAAATATATAATGCAATATGCCATGCGCTCAAGAAATAATAAAATAACTTACTTTCATAAAATATTTAAAAATCATTACGTCTCGTAGTAAAATTATATTTTAATCACATTAAAACTGAGACAGATAATACATATTAAAAATATACATTTTAAAATATTAAAAACACAAAAACATAAATTTAAACGTTTCGAGCCTATTACAGGCTCCTCATCAGTATAAACATCAAGTGCAAATGATGAGATGAACAACAGACTTTATGTGAGTACAACGTATTCATCAGGAACTGCGCATGCCTCATTAAGTGGAGAAAAATGTTGATTTGTGTACCAGCCCTCCAGGAAAATTCTTGAGTGATAATTTAAACAATTAGATACGATTATTTTAGTATTGTTAAAATCAGGTAAATGGTCAGTTTCTATGGCATGTTGTACTATTTTTGAATGTATATCACGGTTTTTGAAATTTGTTTTATGTTCCTTAATTCGAGTATGAAGAGAATGACCAGTTTGACCAATATAAACTGAACTACAAGATTTACAAGGGATATTATAAACAACACCAGTACGGGAAAAAGGGGGGATAACAGTTTTAAAATTTGAAAGGAAATTACGAATTAGAAATTGAGGTTTATAGGAAACAGATAAATTAACAGTGCGTAAAACTTTGGCAATAGATTCAGAAATATTTTTATAGTATGGAATAGTAACAAACGATTTAGGTAAAACTAATTTTAATCATAAAACTAATTCATCTAATTCACCTAAATCGTTTGTTACTATTCCATACTATAAAAATATTTCTGAATCTATTGCCAAAGTTTTACGCACTGTTAATTTATCTGTTTCCTATAAACCTCAATTTCTAATTCGTAATTTCCTTTCAAATTTTAAAACTGTTATCCCCCCTTTTTCCCGTACTGGTGTTGTTTATAATATCCCTTGTAAATCTTGTAGTTCAGTTTATATTGGTCAAACTGGCCGTTCTCTTCATACTCGAATTAAGGAACATAAAACAAATTTCAAAAACCGTGATATACATTCAAAAATAGTACAACATGCCATAGAAACTGACCATTTACCTGATTTTAACAATACTAAAATAATCGTATCTAATTGTTTAAATTATCACTCAAGAATTTTCCTGGAGGGCTGGTACACAAATCAACATTTTTCTCCACTTAATGAGGCATGCGCAGTTCCTGATGAATACGTTGTACTCACATAAAGTCTGTTGTTCATCTCATCATTTGCACTTGATGTTTATACTGATGAGGAGTCTGTAATAGGCTCGAAACGTTTAAATTTATGTTTTTGTGTTTTTAATATTTTAAAATGTATATTTTTAATATGTATTATCTGTCTCAGTTTTACTTTCATAACATAGTAATTGCATAAAAAGTAATATTTTCTGTCTTCTAAATATTGTCTAAACCTTTTCTGTCACAGAGTTATGCCCTTAGTTATGCACGTAATACGATTTTCTTTTATATTCAAGCATATAAAATAAAAATAAATGAGAAAGCAAAACTATTTTTATGACATTACCATTAGATTTTATATTTTAATTCATTTCCATATATAAAAGAAAAGCAAATACTTCAAGATTCATAAAAGATAATTAAATGTATTTTTAAAAAGAAATTCTGCTTTCGCATCTTCAAGAAAATAATGTAATTTATCCTTAGTGTTGAAGACAATTGGCTTTGAGTTAACAAGATTAATTTTTAAAAGAACAAAAGATTATGAAAATGGTGATCATTACCGACAAAAGCTCTTAATGAAGTCCATATTAGATTCTCTTCACTGTATTCGATGTCTACCATAATAATAAAAAATGAAGAAAAAACACTAATTAAGATGCATTTTCATAAATTAAATAAAAGGTACTAAAAATCATTAGTTTTAGAAGATGAAGAAAAATTGTTTGAAGGCATAAAATGGTACTTTTAAAAATGTTTTTTTATTTGATCATACCAGGTAGCAATAACAGAAGAGAAGCTGAGGAAACCTGATAATCATCAGATAATAAAAACTGAGAGTGATAAAGAGTGGTAAATGAGAGTAGTACTGGGTCTGAAAATAAAAACTCTTTTAAAACAAATAAGATGAAAATTGTTCAGATTCTTGTTGGATGCAAGACTACATTTTTCTTAAAGTACTTTTTTTTTTATTAAAATACAATTATTTCTCTAAATAAGAAAGTCCCTAAATTTTGCAACACTGCACTCTGTGCTTTCTTATATAATGAAATATATCTTTTTTATCAATAGAACATATTTTAAAGAATAAAAAGTAATTTTAGATATAAAAAACCCTCTTTTATGTTGAAAAAAAAAATACGAAAATACAAAATAATTTCTAATTTCAAAATGCTCAATGGGAATGCTAAATTATTTTAAATCTCCAACTTTTTTTTTTTTTTTTTTTTTTTTAACTGTTATTTTGTATATAACTGAATATATCTGAATATTTAATTTTTTATATTACAATTACAGAATCAGTTAGAAACAAAGGAAATGTAATACTTGAATTTTTTTTATGATTTTTTGTCTTGTGGTTGAATTTAAAGTTCGTAAAAAATATAATAATTTCTTGATTTCAAAGTGAATACACGCAGTTTTTTGACAAATATACTAGTTAACATTGACACAAAATTTTAAAAGAATTGGATGAAAACGAATTCGCATGGAAAACAATAAGTAACTCATTATTCCCGAAATTTGGAACACAACAAAATTAAATTTAAAATTTGAAATTTTGTAAAAGCTTTTAAACAGTGATTGAGGAAATGTAAAATGATATTATTTTAAAAGTATTATATAGCTTCGTACATTTTATAATAATTAGCTGGCTATTTTTCATTGCATAGATTTCGAAATTTTTCATTGTCTTGTGACTTTTTCTCACGATGAAAATTCAATCCAACAAGCAATGGATTCTAAATACTTCGATTTATCTGATATCCGTGGATTTCATATCAGAACATCAACTGGATGAGTGCTCAAAATCGAGCATCTTTCCGCAAGTTGGAAACTCACCTCATACATAATTTATAGTGTAGAAGGTTTTATGGTTAACGATTATATGGTTAGCGATAAACATCTATGATGTGCCTTATTGTTAACAAAATATATCCTTATCAAGAAAGATAAACGTTAAAAAATTGTCTCATTTTCTGAGTTATCTCAATGTTCATTCGAGCGAGCATGCTTGTGTGAGTATTTCTAGCGCAACGTTCTTACTGGATGTAATTTTAATATGCCGGTAAATTACATGTTAAATAAGCACTTTATAGCAACATTAAAGGACTTAAATGTTTTTTCAAGATATTTTTAATGTTATTATAATTAATATACTTTGAGTACTTAATATTTTTTGAGGCACTATATTCAGAGTTTCTTAACTGTTACACGTAAAAATTCAGAACAAGAATTTTGAATCTAAGTCAGTTATTTGTAGTTTTATTGTCCTTGCAATTATCACTTTTCAGCAGGTCAAATAAAAACATTAAACAGAATATTTATATCACTTTTCCTGAATTTCAATTGTTTCTTGTATAGATTTAGAGAATCTTAAGACCCTGGGGGAACACATTGTTTTTAAGAAAACAACTTTGATTATTTACATGCTTCAAACTTTTGTTTAACAAGCTGAATTAATTTCAACACTGACGATAACAAAGAATTCAAACCTCGGTCTTTTGGCTTAACCTGCTAACGTTCTAATAACTGAACTAACTGGGTATGCAGGTTAGATACAGAGCAAGTTAGCTTAATTGTTAGGACATTGATACCTTAAGCCGAAAGACCCAGGTTCGAATATTGACGTGGTCACTTTTCGCTCCTGTTAATTTAATTTGGTCTTTCCATTAAAATCCAGTTTAGTTATTAGCAATTCTGTTGATCGAAAATGCGTCATTTTTATATAATAGCGATGAATTCTACAAGATTTTAAGTTGGAACCAATTAGAAGGTCTCGAAAATAAAATAAATAAATAAATAAATAGTATTTTCATTCTAAAATAATTGTAGATGTTTATTAAAAACTGTTTATTTAAAGAAAAAGAAATATTGATAAATATTTATCGTTGCTGTCAGAAAATGCGCACAGCATTGCATTATCTTCAAATTCACGTTTTTTTATTCATAATTATTACTGCATTTCTTCTTCTTCTTCTTTTTTTTTATTTTTTTTATTTGCAGTTTTTTCATCTGCTGATGAAGATGATATTGCATTTATTGCATTTTTGGTATGATTTAACATTCTTTATCTTGTATTTTTAACACTGTTTATGTTATGTTATTGTTATTACATTCCACTGTCATTAATTAAATTGAATATATAACATAATTAAATTGATAATAATTAAATATATAATTAAATTAAATAGAAATTTAAACATACTAAATACCATTAATTAAATTAAGTATATACCCCACAGGCAAGTCACAAGTCTTGCCGCCTGCCTCCTTCCTTCCTATCTTAAGTTTCTTAAATTATGTTTTCTTAAATTTTGATACAGTTTATGGATTTAAGTTAAGATTTGTTGTGTTACTTTACTAATTCGTTTGTTTTGCAGGCTGTTAATTAATAAATCTGGTTTCTTTAAATTCGTGTATTTCATCCCCTGATATTTTTTTTCTTTTTCATTTTTCTGAACTTCTCAAAGAATTTTTAATCTAATTGGTCATTGGTGTTTCAGTGACCTTGTATCTGTTGCTTGGCTTCTACTATGCTTAACGGCCCTCTTCACTTACAGTCGCCAGAAGCCCGAGCCAGTGTTATTCTATGGGGAATTTTTCTTTACAAATAACTTATTAACTAATACATATTTTTAAATTCTGTTTTCACATTCAGAAAATTCCCAACTGTTAATTTGACGGACCTTTTTTAAAAATGTATTTTTTTAATTTTTAATATTTTATTTTGAAATTGCAAAATGAAAAAAATTCACATATTGAAAATTCGTATTTTGCAGCTCCAAAATAAAATATGAAAAATCAAAAAATTAATTTTTTAAAAAAGGTCCGTCAATTTAACAGCTGAGAATTTTCAGAATGTGAAATCGGAATTTAAAAATATGTATTAGTTAATAAGTTATTTGTAAAGAAAAATTTCCCGTAGAATAACATTAGTTTCGGCTTCCGGCGGCGGTGAGTGAAGAGGGCCTTTAATAGATCATTATTATTATTAATATATATATATATATATATATATATATACTTTACGGAAAGATTTTGACTAATTTGTAAAACTTACGAAGATAGAATTAAAAAAAGAAAAAAATGCCACACATTTCAATTAAATTGAAAAAAAAAAACCTGAATTCTAAATTTGTTATTTATCATTAAGAAAATAAATACATTATTTTCTTAATATAATAGCATTCATAACATTTGTTGTTATATTTGAAGTGAATGAGAGAAATCTGTAAAATAAGCCGGAAATCCCTGGGTCTGATCCAAGGCCAGGATAATCGAAACGAAAGTAGACCAGACATTGCTCTAGTCATAAGAATGACATGACAGTGAAGAACGAGTTCAAAAACAGATTGTGCTAAATGTGTTTCATTTCAAGCTGTCTTCAATCTCTAATGCAAGAATGTTTTTCTTTATTAATAACCTCATGACAATTTCAAAAAGAAAAGTGCGAATTTGGTTTTTAGAATAATTTTTTGGCAACTAAATTAATTTTTATTTTTCCTTATAGGTAATAATTATTAAGAAGAATCGTATTTTACAGTAAAATTACCTCTCAAAATTGTTTTTTATTTCATATTTTTTGTACATTTATAAATTTGTTACTTATTATTGTTATAATATTAAAAAAATAAAAGCATTATTCATAACATTTGTTGTTATATTTGAAGTCAATGAGAGAAATCTGTAAAATAAGCCGAAAATCCCTGGGTCTGATCCAAGGCCAGGATAATCGATGCCGTATAATTCTTATTAATTTAGAATTATACGTCTCATGTAAAACTAGAAATATATAGTTTTTAGACTAGTGTACTAAAGCTTTTATTTAACGTATTCAAAACCATTGCCTTGTACACAGAACAAATGTATTTATCTAATCATTTAAAAACCCTAATAAAGAACATACAGTATTAACCCTTAAAAGTCTGGTTATTTTTTAAATTATTTTAAAAATGCTTTATTCTTACCTCTGTTAAATAAATCACTGAAAAAATTTCTTTAAAAAATCATAGTTTATTTTAACTATGGTTTACAGCTAAAAAGGAATTCGTTGTCAATCGACAAACATGAGAAATTAAAGCTTCAATTTTATTCTAGTAATACTTTAGAAGACGAAATTGAGTATGTTGCTGAAAGGCAACACACGGCATTTAAGAATTCAAAGTCCCCCCCCCCCCAAAAAAAAAAAAAAAAAAAAAACAGAGTTTTACCTAACATTTTGATTAACGTATATTATCAGAGCACTGACCCTGTTTTAACTCCTATCATTTGAAGAATGATAATTAAAAGATGGAATAAGTGTTGTGTTTATATGAAAAGACATAATTTTAATTTAAAATACAAATGGAAACTTTTTTTCATTAGTCTTGTTCTTTTTGTGTATTTATTCATTAAAAAATAAATAAATACCTATGCAGAACCTAAAAGTAAATTTTAAATGCGATACTTTTAAAAAATCATGAATGAGATTCATAAATATGGCGGTGCACACATAAAAAAAAAAAAGTGTGATAAAAGGTAAATGCCGCTAAATAACATATGAAATGTCTTTGCGAAAATTAAAGTTATTTTTAAATCAGTTCGAATTAAAAATTAAATTTCAAAGACATGTCAAGTATATGTTACTATTCATTCTGAAGCTTTTCATTTTATGTGACTGAATGGCAAGCTTTCTGCAAATAATTTTCTTACTACTAGGATAATTATATATTTACTACAAGTTGTAAAGCGGTCACCATAATTTAACTTTGTATGGTAACAGATAAGTTGCAGCTGTTTCTTTTAATGTACGATAGGCAACAACCATCAAGTTCAGATAGTGATGGAGATCTATACAGTGTGTTGAAAAGAATTTCTTTGAAGAGTGATTCAAGTCATGTGTGATAGGAAGTTGGATATTATTAATCTTTTGTTGCTGAAAGACACAAGTAGTTACAGCGACACTTCGCTATTATACGGGGAAATGAAAGCACAGTTCAAACAGCAATTTCCACAGATAGTCAGCCACGATGTTTTTTACATATTACATTTAGAAACTGTGCGATATTTTATTAAAATCATTGATTCATATATTTGAACATACTCTAATTCTATCAATGATAAAATTCAAACTCGCTAATTACAGTGTTCGATCTTTCCAATTAGACTTTTCCTAGATGTATTTAGATACATTGACCAAACAGAATTATTTTAATACATAACGCAGTCCATAGAATATTACTACTTTTATAACAAAACAAATTAATGACGAAAAAATAGAAAAATTATAAAAAATTGCTATATTTGGAGAAAATTTGAGAATTACTATAATCAACAATTTGGCATTCAGAAGACTTACAGCTGCATCTTAAACAGGACTAGATTAATGCATAAGCATATGGGGCACAGACCATATATTCAAATGAAACGGAGAAACATCGATTTAACCCTGGGCTTCATAGTATCTTATTATTTTGGCGCGTCAAAACTGTAAAAATAACAATAAAAAAATCGTTTTTGCGTTTAAATTAGGATTTTTATTTTACTTCCTTGCTCAAAACTATTTGTTTTATATAAACATGCATTTTTTTTTTTTTTTTTTTTTTTTTTTTTTTTTAATTGAAATACTTGATATTATTTTAAAAGAAAACATGCATTATATTATATTTAGCAGGAGGAAGATTTATGATAACTTATGACGAGGCATACTTCTAATGTTTTTACACAAAATTTAATGAGGTGCGAAGAACAGTTACAGCTAACAAACACGTATTACACAAACGATGACATTTTGAAGACTGGTCTGTTTTAGCATTAATACAAGTAAAGGAAATCAAACAGATCATTTTATTGGATGATACAGTTCGCAGGTACCTGCATATTTACTGTGATGTCACTTGCCAGAATACCAATAGATTAAATCCGGAACAAAATGATGACATACACCACACATTATATATATTAAAACTTTAAATGTAAAATTAGATTTAAAAGAAATACAGGTGATGCGTAAAAATCGGAAAATGTGTTCATTTTATTTTACAGTATCCGCATAAGAGTTTTCGGTCGTATTTGTGCTGAGGTTTTCTAAAAGTCATACTCGGATCCTGATCTTAAACGTATTTCATGTTGGTTGATTTTAAAACATCTCAATTAGAAACATGACATAAATGAAGCAAGTTCTTAGCATACATATAAAATTTCTCGTAGAATGGCTTATTTAGATTATTTAATAACCTACAAGAAGAAACTAATATGCTGTATCTATCACAAAACATTCTTATATGTCTTTTTATGTAAGAGCGCCACCTACCGCTTAACATGAGCAAAAATTTAATTAACCTAGCTTCTCATAATAAATATTTTGTACATGCAGTATAATACAGTTTTCACCAATAGATGCTAAGATTTCAATCATCTGGAATATCGCAGAAAATAAGTATTAGTAGCACAATCTGTCGATGTACACCAAAATTGTCGACCTATATACACCAAAATTATATCGAGGTATTTTTCATAATCTCCGTCTCACATACAGGTTTAGTGAATTTATTTACCACAGAAGCTGAGAAATTTATAGCATACCCATAAATAAGAAATATCATATCATAGCACCCCCATTTGTCGTCCGATATGCACCCAAATAGAAACAGTATAACTATTCATAATATCTATCTCGCATGCCAAGTTCGGTGTATTTAAATGTCATAGAAGCCGAGATATTACTTTCACGCGAACAAGGTTAAATTTCAGCGTAGCAGCACTACCTGTCGGCTGATGTTCACCCACATTGAATCAACACAGTTTTTCACATGGCTGTCATACAATATCATGATTTGCTCAATTAAACACCATAAAAAAACATAGAATTGGGGATACTGCAGCATAATAGCTCCATCGTTTGGGCAATATATATACAAAAATCTAATTAGCCTCAATTTAAATCAAGGTCCAAAGAAATATAGTACTTTGTTCAATTTCGTCTATTGTTTCGTAAGATATAGCGTCAACAAAATTTCTCTAATGCACTCACATGGACAGACACACGCAGACATTTTGTGAAAATGGTCAAAAATTGTTCAGGACATCTCAAAACGTGTAACTCCATCAACTCTACGTTATATAAATTTCAGTGAGGATTTTTTTCCAATGGAAAAAGGGTGCCACTAATTAATTTTTAAAAATCCTGTAATCACCTTGTAAAAAAAATTTATTTGAAACACGGGTTAGTTGAAGCATGTGATAACAAAGCTACCTTTAAATATCTGTATTTATTTGTATGAGAGTAGAATGCATAATCATGGAAAAAATTGTAAACAAATTAAAAAAATGCTTACATTTTTTTTTTTTTTTTTTTTTTGTTAACACTTAAGATTTTCTAGTCAATGTGATGCCATTTTTAGAAATGACATACAATATTAGATGCAATATAATCCAATCAAAATTAAAAATGTTAAATATCGGAAGAAATATGATAAATTTTACTAAATAATTTTTAATTTCGCATGCGCAAGCGCTAACAAAATTTTATTTGTATAATGTATTCAACAAATATACTGAGTTAATTTTAGTCATATACACACAGAGTCAAATATCGTGAAAGTTTAGAAAAATATACGGGATAAAATGAATTGAATTTCAGTTGGACTAAAAAAGAAGAATATGTTTGAGTGTCCAAATTTGTATTTTGATTTAATAAATGGTAAGATAATGTATGTTGATTAATAATTAAAATTTAGATGAAACTTTTTATGGATTTACTTCTTTTTGAGAGCAACTAAATTTAAACTTATTATATCGCCATATGTCTTTCTGAACTTTAATAACATTTGATTGCACATTTTTAGAGCAGCTCTACACGTTTTTCTAATAAATTATGTAAAGGAACTATTGCTAACGTTTAAGCATGCGTAGTTAAAAACTATTCAGTGAAAGTGCTTACATTTCATCATATACTTAATAATTTTATATTCCATATTGTGTCCTATGTATTTTTTCAAGATTTCTAAAAACGTCATTGCATTCGTTTGAAAACACTACATGTTATGAAATATATAATATATGTATGTCTCCATGAATGTGCATTACAGTCTCTCACAAATAAATATATAATTAGAAGAAGCATCGTAATCATATACTACAGCTACACCGTATTTAAGCATTACTTTTTAGAGTATGATCACAAACAAATAATTGTTTTCTTTTATTTGTTACTGTGTCCCTTTTTTTTTTTTTTTTTTCTTTTCGGATAACTTAACCTTTTCTTTACAACCCTGAATTTTCATGAAAATCCGTCAATTACTTTTCAAGGTATTCCACAAATCGAGTAATATTGAAAGCGTTTCCATTGTTTTGTCTACCACCATATATTTTATATAGCTAAGATGTTGTTTTCAAAAATGATGTCGAATTATAATTCTTAGAAAAATAACAACAAAAACACAGGAAAAGAATTTTTCTTTAAATCACTGAAAAATTCATCGCAAAAAAATTTTGGTTACGGCTGCACAAGTTCATTATGTGGTTAGGATGTCGTTCGGCGCAAACGACTTGTCAGAGAAAAAGTGTTCCGTTTCATAAAAATTTTCAAACGTATTCTTTAATTCTTTTTTCGTGATTTTTGACGTAAACGAACGCAGCAGTATTTTACATCATTATCAGAAATTTTAGTAATCTCTGACTTCTTTAATCTAATATTTTAATTGTAAAAATTTAAGATTTATTTAAAGATTTTTTTTTTTTTTTTTTCAAAATATTGTTTTAAAATAATATTTCGTTAGATGTTTAAAACATTTTTCATCGCATGCTTTTATTTAACTTGATATGTTGTTTTAAAAATCGCTCCGAGATGCATTTATTGGGTCAAATCAAAGGAAGGTCATACTATCGTATTCATTGGCAAGTTGTGAGTGAAACTATAATATATATATATATATATATACTTTTATATAATTTTAATAATCTAGTACACCGACCGTCAGACATACTCACTTTATATATATAAAAGAAATTTTTATGTTATAATTTATAAAGATGTATTAGATGACCAAGTTGCAAAATTGTCTCATTTAGAACAGTCATTATAGTTGTTATTAACTTTTTCATAATTTAAATTAACTTTTTAGAAGTACTTCACGTGCATCAATATTACCGTGTAATTAATATTTTAAAAAATTTCGATGACTATAATTTTGTCAGAAAACTATTCTATTGTTTCAATGTATAAATTTAAAGTTCAATAATTTAAAAATAAAAATACAGAATAGCGAGATAAAGATTATCATAATCTTTCCCTTCTCCTCCCCTCCCCCCCCCCCTTGGTATTCTAAAGGTGTATCATATAGGGATGCTACAGTAAGCTTTTCGTTAAGATCAAGCTAATGGTTTGTGTACAGGGACAATCAAGAGAATTCTAATACATTACGTCTATGGGGGAAATTGCAGGAAAGTAGAGTTTAACGTCTGTAGACTGCACTAAACCAAATGAAACGAATATATATATTTTGTAATAGAGATAGTTAACTGGGAAAATTTTTTTGTGTGTGTAGGAGCCTCGCCTCCCCCCTGGGGGGGAAGTCCCCCCTCGAGGGGAGTAAATTTTCATGATGTGTATCTTTCAAAAGAGCTCGCCAATACCTTTAAAACGAATGGTTGAACCATCGATCTGCGATAATTTAAAACAAAGTTATCGATTTTTTTTACTTTTAACGAGAAAAAAAATCGTACTTTTTTTTTTTTTTTTTTGAGAATAAAATGGACTTTTTTTTGGATATTTGGTGTTATACTACTTCTCTAATATGGAAATCGTCTGCATTATCATGAAAGATAATTTTTTTAAATAATAATTTTAATAAATTATTTTTTAAAAACAGACTTATTTTTTAATAACCGAAATAAATTCTATATAAATGTAGATGCATTAATGAAACGGGGGGTTGAGGGGAGCGGTAACCCCCCTCACACAGAACTAATTATCATATAAAACTCTTCAGAAGCCTAATATGAATTGTTTAACATAGGTTTACATAACAGTACTCGTTATCTTACCTATTAATCTGCAACCTGTATTTATTGTATTAAATTTCAGGGTAAGAGAAAGTCGTGTGAGTGACACACCAGATTATTTTTAATTGTAGAATAGTTTAGATATGTTTTTAAAACGATCAACCTTTTTTTTTTTTTTTTTTTTTTTTAAAAACAATCGCCATGAAATTTCGTTATCCTCAGATTTAGTAAATGCTTAAGCATAAGCTGGAGTAAACTTAAAATGCACGTTGTAAATGTAAAATGTAATTCTTTACTTGTGTTCAAATCTAAATAGTAGTATACATGTTAAATTTCATGTAAACTTATTTTCTAAAGCTATCTATGCTGTTAGTATCATCAGTTTAATTGTAACATACTGTAATATATATATATATATATATATATATATGTATATATATCAGTTTTTAAGCTTCCTTTGCCTTAGTTCATTTATTAATTTTAATTGATAATTTTTCTTTTTCTACGAAAATAAAATGAGATGAGAAACTTTTAAGGCTATAAGAAATGGTTGTGAGAAAATTTGGGTATATGCAATTTATCAACAAATTTCTTTAAAAAATATAAAAATTTTAACTTTATATCAAATAAACTTTTCATCAAAATTCTCAACAGCTGTAAAAGTAAGTTTTTACTGCTTAATTTTACTTTATCTGAAATCGCAATATGAATATTTAAGTTCAAAAAAGAGAATTATACCATAAGATTTATCTTGATATTTTACACATTTCAGGCAGAGATTATACAGCAAATAAAATAATACTTAATTTAAAATATCAAGTTATAATTACTTAAAACCATAAAATTAATTGTTATATTAATCGTCAGATCTAAACAGAAACTTATTTAACGTTGTTGCACATTTGTTTACTATAAATATTATAATAATTAAGAAGCAATCCTCTATCTATAATAAGAATTGAAATATTGAACTCACTGAAAAATAAGAGGCATCTGTATATGGCATAAATTCAACGAATTTTTCTTGTCTCTTTAGAACAATTTTAAGGAAGTGCTTTCAACAATTTTCCATTGGTAAATTCCATTTCATAGTGAGTTTTAAAAGCATTTTTAAGTCTATAGCGAGTAGAATGGGATTTCTATCTGATGACTTATATTCTATCAGAGGACTTATAAGAACTGCTTTAGAAGATTTTTCCGGTTTTCTCTGAGAATGTTAGATATACACAGGCTTTGTTGTTATTATTATTATTATTATTATTATTATTATTATTATTATTATTACTATGTTCACAAACAAATTAAATTAAGTAAAATATCAGTTTAATGTTGTTATACGTATATATAATAGTCATATATAATAGTCATCCATTCCATATGTCATTAAAATAGTGCCAGCACTGTTAAAATAATATATTATATTTCAAAAATAAATCAATAAAAATAAAGGCACCGATTCGGCTGCAACTAGGGCGCTAAATTTTATCATTTTAGTAATGCTTACTACTGATATACCACTATTCATATTGTGAAACTCACCACACGAAACTTCTAAAAATATTGGTTAGAATTAAACTGGCATTTTGTGTGTGTGTGCACGTGACACGTAGAATTCTTTAGTAAAGTATGAAGAGACGTTCATTTAAAAATTTCTAATCGAAAAATCTTAAAACAATATTTTTTTTTTCTTTTTTTTTAGTAAAACCAAAAAGATTAAGGCCACTAACATATAAATTCTAAAAAATGTGTGAATTTCATTTTAACACATTGTTATTTTATGTAATTAGTGTTCTATATTTCTGATAACTTAAGAATATCTTTGAATTCTTGCTTTGCTACAAAAAATCCTCCTCATAAGTTCTTAGTTATCACTCTTCTGGATCAGAAAGTAACAAAAAACTAATTATGAAAAATATTAAAATAGAAAAGTACTTTAAACTATAAATTGAAGGTCCATAATCTGCATTTTATAAGATTTGAATTGTAATTGAATTATTTCCTCCCTCTTTATATAATATACCTATATATTAAAAAAAAAAAAAAAAAAAAAAAAAAAAAACATTAAAATTCTTTGTCAATAAGTTTCTAAATAATAATAATAATAATAATAATTCAAATAAAAAACTAATAAATTGTATTTTCTAATTATGTCTAGGGTCAATTTAGCTTGAAATTTTACACATAGAATTTAATACTATTTTACTCCTGTGCATAACGTGATGTCACATTTGGTGAAAGCAAGTAAATTCTGGTATAAATTTTGGTGGCAGTCAAATTTATAGGAACGCAATTACCTTGCCCGTCACAGGACTAAACGGGAAGAAAAAAACACTTTTAAATATATTATTAATTAAAGAATATTTTTTTTCATTTTTGATCGGGGAAATAGCATATAAATTAAAAACTTTATTTTGTACTAATCAATTCATCCACAGTATATTAATTAAAATTAATGACAATGTCATGACTTATGCCTATTAAAAAGAAACGTATTTTAAGTTAGACTTAGGTAAAGATAGTTTCCTATTACATTGAAAATTTTTTGTTTAAAATGTAGAAGTAATTTTAAGGACTTGACAAACTGGGGCTATAATTTATATTTATTGATAAATAAAAATATGAGTAAGCCTATTCGTTCTCCATAATCAGGAAATTCAAATCATTTTATGTATTTCATAATTTTAGTTGAGTAATTTGGAATTTTTATTAAAATCTAATTTTTAATCCTCTAAAGGTTGTTATATTTTTTATTCCATCAGTTTTCTTAATAAGCTTTGAATTCATATTCTTTTTTTTTTTTTTTTTTTTTTTTTTTTTGTTGTTGAAGTGATAAATAAATATTATTCTTACAGCTGCATATGAAACAAGATTTTTTTCTTTTAATTTCCCTGCCAAAATTCAAATAATGCGAAAGTGCGTGAGAAACAAATATGCGCATTTTTAATAACCAAAGACAATATATTGTCAGAAAAAAGAAAGAAAGAAAGAAAGAACATCCCATACAATTTTATTGGTGTTTGTTGTTTTATTCATTACATTATCATAAAGAAACGTGGAAGGAAGTTTTCGACAGGATATCTTCGCCTTTTATTTTTGAATAAAATATTCGTGTCCATATCGTATATATCATGTCCTCATGTTAAAATAGAAATAAATTAAAAAAATTTCAGCAGCAAAGCACATATTTAATTGTAATTTAATTTTTGGATAAATTTAAATTTTGAATGCCAAATTTAAAGTCACTTGAAGAAAATGTCCAGGAATTATGTATATGTAAGACTTCGATTCCCTTACTTTAAAAATCTTTTCAAAATCTTCATTCATAGATATTGCAATAATTTTTTCAAGGAGATATTTTTTATGAAGCTTCAGTATCAAATGTAACAACCTTAATTACGAGAATTTCATTACCATTTTTATGTTTGAAATCAATATTAAAAAAATTTAGGGATTTAACTTGTAGTTAATTCAATAGTCTATTTCAAGAAGCTTCAAATATGCACAACCACATTTTTTTTTTTTTTTTTTTTTTTCCAAACTGATTTTTAAGTTTTGTATGAAAAACCATCCGTTTACTGCTGAGGGGATTTTACAATCATTGAAAAAATTATTAATTTCGTAAAATCCATCAAAAATATAGTGTTATCTGATAAAATATTTAAATTATTTTTTAGTAAATTTTATAATGATTAATTTATGTTTTAGTGTAATATGTTATCAAAATTTGTATGTAATCTAAACTTGAAAATACAGTTTTACCTTTTTAGGCTTCCGCTAATTTTTGAAATTGAAATACACGGGAAATATTTATTGAAACGTTTTGAAAATGCATAATAAATCCAATTTTAAGGCTTTAGAATCATATGCTAGTGCCAAATATATACATACATATATTAGCTACTAAGATTGTTGTATGGTTTAAGGCCTAGGTCCTAAGCCTATAGGTGGAGTGCCCTCCGTGGGGGGTCTTTCTCAGGGGTCCTAGCCCGTATTTACGCGAGTTTCGGAGATAACCACGGAAAACTCCGAACAGCTAGGTCGATGAACGCAACCTAGGATCGAACCTGGCACTTCATATCTACCAGCTTTGAGCGCAGAACCGCTCGGCCGCTGGTGGGCCTACCTATTAAGATATTTAGCACTAAAGCTATTCATTTATTTTTCAATAAGGAGACAAACACTTAAATGTATTTTTCCTATTTTCACTAGTTAAATAGTACATTTTGAATTTTTCTGTCTAGAAAAACCTAGTTTAAACCTTAATCTTCGAAATAAACAAGGTTAATTTTTTAGCTTATTCCCATTTATAATAAACTTTTTAAAAAATGAGGGGTGGAGTTCATTATTAGTATAAAACTAAATGTCTTACAATTCAACTTACTTTTGCTTTGATACAGTAAAGAGCTGAGCAGAGCTCAAATCCTTATTCGGTTTTAGATATCAATATGATTAGCATAGTTGTCAACACGTACGGTTTTTTTGTTACCAGTAATTTTTAAAAGAAACATTTTACAAATTTTAAAATAATTTTTTGTGATTAAATAAGGTGAAAATTCTCAGTGAGAGAAAATGCTGTTAAAAAACGATACTAATTGGGAGCTATGCACTGGCCATCGCACTTATGCAAAGAGGGTTGTAGTAAAACAAAAGCAACGAATTAACATTTACAGTATAATAATTATTATTTTTTTTTTTAGATTTAATCACAAAAATGGCCTCACATTAAAAAAAAAAAAAAAAAAAAAATCTAGTGGTCGAATCTTCACGAAATTAATCAAGTTTAATTCAATTATTTAATCATTTTTACATAAATTTTGTTGAAAGATATACTAACAGAATAGAAATAAAAATGCTAATAAAGTTAGAAAGGTTTATTTGTCATAAAACATAATATATTTGTGTTGATAAAACCTTTTTCTCGTAAGTCTGTATATATAGTTTTCTTTTTTTATGATTAAAAAAAGAATTTTATATCATGATTATGCAGACTTACTAAAACAGAGTGTAAACATATATAGATATATTAAAAATCCTATATATACCTGTGTTCTAAAAAAAATTATATTTATTATATACCCTCTATCGATAAAGACAAATCAAAATTAAAAGAGATATATATTAATTTACCTTCTAATGTATTTCAGCAGGAACAACCAGTATTTCTATTAGTCAATTAACTGTACTATTCAGATTATTTCTTACATCTTTTTAACATCTATATAAAATTTTCTATTGTGTAACACACATTTTACTTTTTGTTTCACATGGACATTAATACTAATAGTATGCTAATGGCACTTTAGAATTTTTACCACGTACGGCTGTTCACAGACAATAAGATAAAATATGGAATACTACATTTTTACAACTAGAAGCAATTAACGTTTTAAACAAAATTGTGCTGATGTATGTGCATTTCGATTTACAGAAATAAGTGAAAGCAATCGGGTATGCTTTCATTTTTTTTTACAAAAGTAACTAACATTAAAGATAATACTATTTAAAATATAATGATAACAATAAATGAGTCCTTGTGAATCTCCTTTTGTAAAAATATTTCTTTTTAATGCGTCCGTTTTAAAATGTATTTGGCTTATTTCTAATTTTCCTCGTTTAAGTTTCATTTAAACGCATTAAATTTTAAAGTTTAAAAATAATCGCATAAATATGAATTACTCAAATTATTTAATGCAAAATTTTGTAATTGTTATTATTATTATCATCAAAATCGTCTGTAAAAATAAATTGTATCGAGTTAAATATCAAAGTGAAGCTAAAACTATTCATTTAAAAATATTTAAATTTTGAATTAACCATTTTTAAAACTTACCGTTAAATGCTTTTATCTATTATATTAAATGTTTTATGTTGAAATAATTTGCTTCTAGAATCAACAGATAAATAAAGACAATCCATACGCAAATACGTAAGTTCAATACTTTAACATAATTAGTCGAAAATCAGTGTACTATTATAATTATGCAACACAATTATGTTTGACATGTGTGGAGATAATCTGGAGTATTAATGGGTTGATTTGCGTATATTTGAATTATAAATGTACGAGATGACATTAAGGTAAATACTAAAAATGATTCCTATTTACGCGCTGATTTAAACTAGTTGTTCAGCAACCTGTTAAACGAATGTTAATTTTGTAATTAAAAAAAAAAAAAAAAAAAAAAAAAAAAACTTCTCTTTGCAGCATATTATTTAGTTTACTAATTTATTATTATTATTTTTTACTTAAATAATAAACACAGGCCGTCCAACATTTCTAATTTATTCTATAGCATTGTTAGCAACTGGCTTTTACTAACACCACTTATTTTGTTGTAGAGTAAATTTTTTCATTATGTAATTATGATTAAATAAGTTGAAAATTTCTCTACAAAAACAATGGTAGGAGAAAAGAGCGGGTTCTAACAATGCAACGGAATACATTAGGAATGTTGGCAGGCGTTATATTTGACAATCATTTTATAATATATATGTAACAAATTAATTCAGAAATTTAAATGTACAAAATCTTCACAGGGGCCCAGAGAAAGAAGATTTCAATTAATAGATGGGAGGTACCAGGTTCGAACCCACGTTCGCCCTAAAGAGGCTTTGTTGGTCGCAGTTTTCTCCGAAACTTGTGTGAATACAGATTTGTATCTTCTAGAAAGACCCCTTTCCCCCTATGTAGAAAGCCGATTATGATATTCCCCCTATGTATATATTTCACGGAAGATTATGCTTCTCAAGTAGACAATAGGCATTTCATCATTATCAAACGTTTTTTTTTTTTTTTTCAGATTATGAAAAATATATCTTGTAAATACATAAAATGTAGGCACATTTTTTAAAAACCATTTTAGAAAAGTAATGAAATCCTACAATTTCATTATATAGTAAAAAAATAAGCGTATTTTTTTCTTTCATATTTATTCTTCCCTAGTAGGTGATTTAAGGGACAAAAAGTTATTTTTTCAAAAGTGACAATTAACAAAGTGTCTGTGTATATTTAATATAGCAAAAAAAAAAAAAAGTTAGGCAAAATTTTAGGGGGAAATTAATGATTAATCTTGTTATAATAAACGTCTAATCCCGGAGATTAAGTATAAAATAACAAGAAGAGAAAATTAAACAAGTGTCAGAAATTTTATAAGGAAATTTATAGGTTAAAACGTTATTTCGCAGTGTGCATGTATGAATGTGTTTTCGGATTTTTATATGTGATACAACTAATAACACACAATTAGATTACCAACCAGTAAAACCAATGAAATGTGTATGTGTTTAAATACCATTTGTTCAATATCTTCATTTCATATTATTCTTAAATATATATAAATAGATATAGATAGATAGATAGAAATAGATTTAGGCTTTCACAGATTAGCAGAGTGGCATTTTATGAAATCTGCAATGCAAAAGAATATCTTAATATTTTTTATGAAGAATTTTATATCGCACAAATATTACAGTCGGCAGCAAAATTATTGAAGCACACGTCTACATTTTTTTTTTTTTTTTTTAGTTTGATCACTAATTTTTACTATCAACTTACTTTTTTATAAACATCATAAAGACTAAGACCATGACTCGACAAATATATACTTAACAAAACAGTATTAGGTGCATATCTTTTAAATACGAATTATTGCTATCGCTTTAATAATTCTGCTACCGACTGTATCTTGTATTATCTACTTAGGAATATATTAGTTTTTATCATAATTTTGTCAAAAATATTTTACAGATTTTTTTTTTCTTCAAAATTTCAAAATTTCGTTGAAAATTTCATTTTTTCAATGAAAAAACTGTTAACGAACATAATTTGATTTATAACACTGTAATAATTATTCACCGACACGCAGCACTTCAGATGATTATTGAAAATAACATTTGTAATAAATTGCCTATCTGTTTAAAACATAAGTCATTTAATAATTAGTATTTATCATATACGATATGAATTATATACTGTTAAAAACAATTAGAGATATTGTTAGTTCGGTATTTTTAGATCGGTATTCGTAGAATTTTATTAAATTGTTTTATTTTAAAATTTATTTATTACGTATATAAGTTCTACTATGAAATAATAAACTGACACTGTCTTATAAAACTTTTTTAAAAATTACATACAATTTTGCTTTTATACAGTTTAATTTGTTAGATTCGGAGTTGGTTATCAAATATTCAGTTACATATCTATCAACATTTATGCTTTTTATCTCGCAATAGTTTTTAATAAATATATTTTGTAGACTTATGCACAGTTTCACTGATTCAAAAAAAAAAAAATAATAATAATAATCTTCTCATTTAAAGTAATGATAAAATACCATAAAAGTTGAAAGCTATGCAATTATACGTCTTTCCCTTTATACGGCATTTTAGGTTACTCCTTTAAACAATATATATAAAAGGTTCTTTTCTGTATTTAAAAGATATATTATACATATCCCAGCTATATTGTGACAAACAAGCAGTGTAATCAAAATTATCTGCTGTTATTAATAGAACATACAGTGCGGCGCAAAACTTTATACACAAGCTGAATTTTTTAATAAAATGAAAAATATATACCGGAATGCTTCGAAAGTTTTACTCTATCTAAACAAATGGATTACAAATTCATGTTTAGAATTCGGAAATAATTAATTGAAAATAAAATAATAAATTATTAAAAAAAAAAAAAAAAAAAAAAAAAAATTAAATTGTGATTATTTCCTAGAATATAAAGTGTGGCGATCGCTGTAATAGCTATCAAAATGCCGAAATCGCTACAGTTCTCTCCTGAAGAAGTTGCGAAAGTATGGAAGCTGAAAGCGAAAGTTAAATTCGTTTTGCAACTATCACTTATTTTAAATCGACTCAAACGGGGTATTTATAGTGTTTTGCAATGAGCAGAACAATTCAAAATTGCGTATTGCACTGGAAGGCTTAGAAAAATCACATTTTGCGAGGATAGAAGAATTAAAAGAGTGGCTCTAACTGACAATTTGTCACTTAATCAGATAAAATTCGATTTGGATCAAAAATATCACATGACAACATACGCAGACGAATAACCAAAACAGGATTCATAAAAAAAAAAAAAGAAAGAAAGAAAGAAAGAAAGAAAAGGAAAGGAAAAGCTCGTAAGCCTCTTCTGAAACAGTGTCACAGACAAGCAGGACTTCAAAAGGCAAAACAGCACATGCATTATCGTGACGGACGGATTAGTGTTTTTTTTTTTTTTTTTTTTTTTTTTTTTTTTTTTTTTGTGTGTGATAAAAAATGGAATTTGGATGGTCGAGATGGGTTTTCATTCTATTACAGTGACTTCAGGAGAGATTTGAAGATCATATTCAGCAGGCAACAAGGTAGTGGCTCGCTCATGGTATGGTGCACTTTTGGCTACAATTGACAAACGTCACTTGGCTTTCTAAATGGCAGACAAAATTCAAAGAAGTAACAGGGAGCACTGAGTGAAAATTTGTTGCCGTTTGGTGAGCTCCAATCAAAGAGCAACCAACCAAATGGACTTTTCAGCCATTGTACAAAAGAAGGACTTAGATATCAGAATATCAGTGTGATAAACTAGCCAGCACTCAGCGCAGATCTCAATCCGACAGAGAACATCCGGAGAATCTTCTCACGCGAAGTCTACAAGATTGGGAATTAGTATTACTTAGTGCAATAGCTCAAATTAATGATCAAGGAAGCCTAGTATAGACTCTCTCCCGACACCTTCCATAATCTCCTGTTATCAATGGAAAATCGCGTATCTGATCTCACCATGCGTAATGGAACCACAATAAATTACTAAAGAATTTTCGTGCTTTGTGAAATTTAAATATTTTGTTTCTGTGCATAATCTTTTGCAACATTACAATTTTTATTTTTTATTTTTTTTTTTAATAATTTATTATTTTTTTTTCAGTTAACTTTTTTCGAATTCAAAACAGGAATTTGTAATCAAATTGTTTAGATGCAGTAAAATTTTCGAAGCATTCCAGTGTATATTTTTCAATTTATTAAAACATTTAGCTTCTGCATAAACTTTTGCGCCACTTAGCAGAATAAAATTGATCAATAAAGCTTTCCTCTTTTTCCAACAACACTGAAAAAAATGTATTTAAGTTTACTAAATTATTTTCTTTCTTACGAATTATGTTTTGATTTATAGTAAAAACAGACTTTTTAATAATTGGTTATTCAGTTTACAAGACATATAATGGAGATTTAAAATGCTTTCATTTATTTGTTTAAACTAGTAACCAATCTAAATTGCTCCAGTTTGCCTATTTAGCATCTTAACACGTCCTTAAAAGATATTTACAGCATTAAACTATTTGGACATTACTTAAAAAATGAACACGATTGAGGAATAATAAAAAAAGAAATCTAAAAAAAAAAAAAGAAATAACTGTACTTTATATGTAACATGATATTCCCTGAAAAACATAAATATACGTATCTAAGAATTTTTTTAACCATTTTCAGGCTTGGGAATACAAATTTCAAAACATGAAAGAAATTATTGCGTTTTGGAAAATATTATTTAAAATATGCATATTTTTTAAATATTAAGTTATATATACAGTAAAAAAATGCTTTTACTTAATAAACATATACGCATTAAAAAGTTTATTTATTTACGAAAAAGGTATTTATTGCAAACCATATGCATCAAAACGCGTGCAAAGTAACTTGCAAAAACACGAAACATCTAGCACTTTTGAGGGAAATTGCTGTAATATGAGGCGCCATAAGTTATACTAAACGTCTCATACAACTTTTTAAATTCACATATGCTTTAATAGCATATTAAAACTGAATTTTTCATCTTAAAATTTCATTTAACATATTATTTCGTTCATGTAAAGTTTTTCCGGAGTCTTTTTTTAAGTTTTAATCAAGTCATAAGTCTTCTTTTATAAGTCATAAGCGTAGGTTCCATAAAGCAAAAAAAAAACATTTTTAACATTCTTTTAATAGAATATATCTTATTTTCTTTGATTTTTTGAAGTAAACGTTTAAGTTTCATTTGAAGATAAAATGAAATAGTCTATTCTTTTTTTTTTTCTTGTTTTTCCATGCCAATCATAGAACAGATGAATATGGGAATAAAGTTCTTCAAGCGTAACTATAATGTAAATATTTTAAAGTATACGGTTTTTTTCTTTGTTCACGATTTTATAATTGTTCAGAGGACTTTTTCTTATTTACTTACATTAAATCAAAAGTTATAATTTTAGTATTTCATCAAATCGACGACTTATTATTACACTTGTCTTCGATTTTTCTTATTTTGACCTAGTGAAGAATTAGATTTAGTCATTTCATTAATTCAAGGTTTTAAGAATCAGATTTGTTTTTGATTCTGGGAAAATATGGGGCCGCGGTAGCTCAGTCGGTAGAGCGCCGAGCTCGTAATAGGAAAGTTGCTGGTTCGATATTCGATCCGGCCAAAGACCGTCGTGTACACTAATGGTGGTTGCTCCACGCCAAATCCATCGTGACCGCAATACCCTTCATATTCCTATCCAAATTATACCTCTAGGGGTCATCGAAGCGGGAGAGCCATCCCCTCCGTGGAGGATCAAAATTTTGATGGCATATCTCTGGACCATCCTTAGGGGGGTGTCCCAGGCGGGCTCCAATTATCCATTACGCAGTACTAGTGCGACGTTAAACCCAACGAACCATCTTGGAAAATATGTGTATTCTGGGATTTCTAGGTATTCTAGGAAAATATGGTACAGTGATGGAAAAAAGTATTAGGTGTACTGGAAGGTTCTGTCGTTTTGAATTAAAAAAAACTAACACCAGAAAGTTATCCTTGACAAAATTTATATAACTTTTAAGAAGGTATTTTGTAAATATAAATATTGTTAAACAATAATTTCCGTGTTATTATACTAATTCAATAGAGCAGGACTTTCCGGTACACCTATTAAAAGGACATGTGAAAAATCGTCAAATGTAAAAACACTTGGTGGAAAAATTTTGCGAAATTTTTAGCAAATTAATACCAAACATAGACTAAAAGAATCATTTTACTACTTCATTTGTATATTTTATTTTTAAATAGGTGCTAAAACATGTTTCTTTAATTTTTAATGTGTATTAAATTAGAAAAAAATATGTATAAAGACATGTAATTTTTGTTTTCTTTTCGAGTAACAATTTTTTTTTTTTTTTTATTTTTTTTTTTTTAAGTTTTTTATCAGGCGATAAATAGCAATAAAACGAACATGTACGCTTTTACATAGCTATTCGTAGAATTTTTAACATATCACGAAGCACACATCTGTCTGGTATAGAAAAAGGATATTACAATAAAATACATTTTTTAATACACTAAAAGACATTTATACATCTTTTTTAAAGTTTCCAAAATTATTTCACGCAGAAACCTGCTGGTGGGCACGAATCAGTAAATGCTCGCCAAAAAATACTAAAAACCCTACTAGAATGTGCGAAAAAGTTATAATGAAATTTACAGGAATTTAAATTTATCGTGCACGTGTAAAACTGTTCGTGTTCACAATATTTATAAAAAGATCTAAATGGATAGTATGCTAAATTAAAGTCTTGTTCCCCACTTTCGAATTAGCATAATAAATTCAGAGTGAATTGCGCTAGAAATACATTTTTATAGGTTCAAAATAGAAAAGCGTTCTGTTTCGAAAGAAAC
This sequence comes from Salticus scenicus, assembly GCA_963930645.1. Taxonomy (NCBI): domain Eukaryota; kingdom Metazoa; phylum Arthropoda; class Arachnida; order Araneae; family Salticidae; genus Salticus; species Salticus scenicus. The sequence goes on along the minus strand of OZ005651.1, from coordinate 219,338,879 downwards.
GAATTTCAACTTGGCTGGGCCGTATTCGATTTGACAATTTTGGTATCATTTTCGCCTATTTTAATATATAAAACATATTTTATTAATTTCGTACAGCACAAAATATAATAAAATTTACATTTATTATTCATATGCATAGAAACATGCTTTCTATCGAATACAAAAAGAAAAACATTAAGTTTTACAGGGTTACGCAAAAAAATATTCTACTACATTAATAGATATAATTTAAAGTAGTTGGAACTGAATTTTTAGATATGTTAAGCGTTTCTGACATTTTCCAACGATCTTTAAAAGTGATTATGACTTTAATTAGGCTGTCTGTTTATCCAACTGAACGCTCTTTAATTTCCCTTATCATTTATAAAACGTCTTGAAACTAATTTATTCAAGTTCACTATAGCATAGACTCTATAAAAAATAGTATAAATAGCGCAACGAGTTTGTGTCCAAGGAGTCAAAATTAATTTCTGCTGCACTGCGATCGAGGTATTTTTAAAGCATATTTTATTAGCTTCGTACTGCTTCTAACACAAAATTAAATTATGTTTTTAATATACACAAAAACATTTCCTCTGCAAGAAAAAAAAAACTTTCATTATTTGTAATTCATTTGTTTATAGGACCCTAAAAAAAATTTTCTGATACGTATGGGGTATAAGCAGAAAGTAGTTAATGTAAATTTTGAGATTTGTTAGGATATTTTAGTATAGTATGTTGTGCGTATGCAATTTTTAGACGGTACACTGGGCTACACAAAAGGCTCTTTTTAATGCTTTCTCTTTTATAATAAAGCTACAAATACGCTTTTTAAAAGCTCTTTACTGGATATCTCTAAATAAAATATACTTTTTTAGTCATGCTGTTTTTATACACTATACTACAAAAGCAATCACTAATGAAGGCTACTCAAAAGCAATCCATTGTATAGTTTTTAAGTGAAGAGAAAGACAGGAAAATGTTTTATGAGAATTTTCTTGTCTCCTAACTAAAAACTTTTTTTTTTTTTCAGAATATCATCATGGAAGTAAAATCCATGAAAGTTTAAACAATATAACGAGTAAGTATAGTTGGAAAACCTTATGATCTATGCGAACCGAATAATTTTTCTTTCTTATATTATTTCACTTTCTATAATTATTTTTTAATTATTATAACATTTATTTAACTCGTGTAAGCCATATTTATAATACAAAGCACTGAGTGAATCATAGTTAATATCATTTTCAAGACCTTCTTCACAGAAAGCATTTTCATTGTTATTATAATAACGTAGAGCAATTAATAAATATAATTTAACCATTTAGCAGTTATTCCTAACATAAACATATGCATATAATTAGGAAATATTATTTGTTTGCATTGCAATGCAAGCTCTCCTAAATTTATTGTTTCCACTTGCAATCAATCCAGTTTTTAAATCAGTGTCTTTTAGGATTATTTATAACAAATACATAATATGAATGTTTTATGTACTAATTCATGCATTTTGTTTTCACTTTTCAAATTTTTTTAAGTTTTCTTTATAAAAAAATATGGCTAGCTTTACAGTTCAGCGTTCTGCGTTTTGTAAAGGGACATGCTTTTTTCTTTGAAGTATTTCATTTTTTGATATGTTCAATAAATCGATAAAGTTATGACTTATCGTTCAATTTGTCTAGGTTAAATAAGTTTTATTATAAAGATAAAGAAAAAAGTCTTTTTTTAGATAGTACTAAGTTCTAATTTCAATAGTGCAATTGCATGTTAAGCCCTTTATAAGTTTCTTGTAACATAATATAAAGTATTTATAAATACATAATAAAATGTGGTATAGCTTTGCAGATATTCAACATATTTTAAAACTTTAGTTTAGTAAAGTTTTGGCATTAGCACAACTTTTGCTGAAGATATATAAGATTTAAAAATAACTTGTCATAACGTTTTTTAACTAATTGTTTAAAAATATTTTAATCAGAAATGAGATCCTAAATCTACACTTATTTTAAGACCAGAATTCATAAATATGTGCTTTGCATACTCAAATAAAATAGTACTATGCGTACAGAAAAATTAAATTTTGTACAAATATAATTTAATCTTATTCTATACTTTATGCATGATAGATTATAAGCAATACTTTTAATAAAAGGGGTTAAAGAATTTGAAATTGCTTTATTTATGTAGTTTAAACAGAAAAAAAATGTTATGCTTTTCAATTAAAAAAAGTACTACTTCCTACTGCGAATATACCAAATCTGGTGTGAATATATAGTTGAGGTTTAGTGAACTTAACGTCGTGATAGGGATATGCTTTGGACAATTGCAGACGTTCTAGGATTCACCCACAAGGATAGCATATGCCCTCAAAAATTTTGTCCTCTGCGAAAGGAATGGCTTCCCTTATTCACTAACCCTCACAGGCATTAATTTTTACGGAGCATGGGGGGCATGGAGGCCACGATGGCTATTACGTGCATCAGCCGCAATTATTACAAGACTGATTTATTACACGATGGCATTTCGCTGGCTGGAGTATCGAACCCTCAAACCACCAGCCCGACAGTTTGCCATTTGGGCTAGCTTGGCTCGGTGTCATAATTTATTTATAGATATGTATAATACACTAATTCTCTATAGACACATTCGCAAAATCGAAATTGAAAAAGTGCTGCTGGCTCCTCTATGGCCAAGAAACATCTTAAAAGTTTTTTCATTTTCTACAGTTCATTTACAAATGCATTAAATAGAAGATTCGGTTCTATCTACAGCTCTGAGGGATTAATATTTCTTTCTAAGAACTAAAAAAATGTTAGCAACATTAGCATATGTTTGAGATTATGTAAGGCGAATCGCTATAAATTTACAGTTGCAATCCAACAACAACAGACATGAAAATTTTCATATGTACTTTTAAAAAATCGACTGATACCGAAATAAAAACTTTAGACGTGATTAATAAAAAAAGTATTAATGAACCTTACACTTGTACGTAAATACTGGTCAGTCTACAAGTTTTTCACCCAGATAATGTAACATAAAATAACGAATAAGCTGCCTGTTTAAATGCGACGGCACAAATACACAGAGGTGGATATTATTTTGTAGTTTCAGATATAAGTAGCACACGCAGGAAGATATTACTTTACAGTTTTATATATGATTAATAAAGTGGTGAAAAAGATAATGGACCTGAACTTGAAAAATGATTGTTTATAAAGGCAGTTTTATTATTATTATTTAAAGGAATTTAAATTCTGACCATTGCATGAGGCATTTGAGAATGAGATTGAAGCTTATAACATTACCTATTGCATTCCATATACATACAACATAAAATCCTTCATTATCAAAGGCCTCTCGCTTGGGGGTTCCTAGATGTGACAAGACAGTTTTTTTGAGAGATACCTTTTCCAAAGATGAAATTAGGGGATTTAAGCGCAACAATTATGCAGTGAACATGAAATATTGGTTGTTAGGTTCAGCTCACCTTGAACTTCAATAGACTTTAACTCTTTCATTGAGAGTGGCTAGAATGTCTAGTCATGTCAAAAAAAAAAAAAAAATTAAGCGGGCATAATTCCTAACCTCATGCACTAATTTAATCCTGAAATATTCAGAAATGAATACAGCTGACTGCGTTGAAAATATTTAAAGGGGAGACATAAAATCCTTCGTTTTGAAAGTCCTCTTACTGGGAGGCTTCTCGATGCGACAGGACAATTTTTCTTAGCGATGCCTTTTCCAAAGGTAAAATTAGTGGATCTTTACGCAACAATTATGCAAACGTTTACCCTATTGGCCATATTCTCCAATAACTCGGAATTGGAATGCCGTACGGAATGAAGAAATTAAGCAAGTTATTCCGAAAAAATGCAGTTCTTCAGTCGAAATACAGAAAAATCTTTATATGAATAATAGCGAGATATTTCGATATGATTCCGAGTGAAATTAATTCATGTTCCGTTACGTATTCCGAATATGGGAGAATACGGCCGTATGTTTATCATGTATTTTATCATATAAAAGTGTAATTTATCTTCGTGCCCGCGAAACCATTTTTATCGTGTGCTTTATTTGTATAGCCTATTTTAGCATTACTTATTTTTTAATTTGAAACTTTCTTTCTACTGCATGATAAATGTTTAATTACTCAATAAATAATTCAATAATATAATTATTCAGTTCAACAATTTTTGTGACTTTTCAACTACTTCGAAGGCAAGCACTAGATAATTTTATAAATTTCTTTAAGTACGTAAACGTAACTTAAATTTATATAGATAATAGATGGCAATTAAAAAAAAAAAAAAAAAAGAACAGTTTGTTAACAAGTTGTCGTCAGGGTACTTTCCTATTTTGAACAGTATTTAACAGTAGTAAACGTCTTTTGGCGTTTCTCTAAGGCGTTAAATTATTTAACAAAAGGATTTTACGTATTTGTGATTAGATCAATCAAATTTTATTCTCAGGAATTAGTGCTATACACGCCAGCGACACATAAAACGTTCAATACGAATACGCAAAATTCTTTTTTATGTAAATTCTTGTGTTCGAGAAACGACTATACTCGGGGCTCATTTTTCTTTAACATCATACATTTACGTGACTCGTAAGCAAGGAGTTAAGTATTTATATACACATGCTAGATTAAATAAAAGTTGATTGTGTTGAATACAAAACATTTGCGCTTCGAAGAAATATATCTTTCATTGAACAAGCAATCAAGAGTTTTAACTAACTTTAACTGAAGAGTCATTTAATGGTTTCAACAAAATAAATATTCATTTAAGGCTTCTGATATCTTTATTCCAAGACAATTTTCTAGGAAAGGTTGTTGATCTTTTACCTTAGAATTAAATTCCACGTGGAAATAATTACATTACACAGTATCAATGGTACCTTATAAAATTTGGTTTACTTTTATTTGAATGGTATTTCCTGTTTCAGCAGTCCAGAATATTTCAGATATTCTCTCGCTATTTTAGGTTTGAATAAAAGTTAATTACGCTGAATACAAAACATCCAGCTTCAGAGAAAATTATATATAGCAGAAAGACAACAGCTATGATGTCTGATTTTTATCTTGTTGAAATTTGGTTGAAGAGTTATTTTATAGTTTGATTAATGATAATATGTATTATTCATTTAATGTACTTGATGCTTTTCTCCAGAAATAATATTCTTAGAAAGGCCGTTGTATTTTTTCCATTGAAATCAGTTTTATGAAGTTTCTGATATTTAGTAAAATGAAAAACCCTTTTTTTTAATTTAGTTCATTGGCATTTTCAACCTGAAACGTTTCATTAACACAAACTTTATTATGAAAAAGTAATAAATAAAATAACTTACAGCATATCAATCTTAAAAAACTTTAATAAATTTCATTTCCTTTCATTTCCAACGTTTCGGTTAAATTCCTTCATTAACCTTCTTCAGGGAAGAAACGATGTTTTAAAAAACATTTAAACACAGATAATTTAGGCTATTCCATGATATCACAAATACAACTTCTAGGAAAATTAACAGATGATAACACAAATTATAAAAATATACTATATACATTTTAAAAATATGCTAAAACATTTAAATGAACTTGAAACATGACACTATAAGAAAAGGAACCACTAAAGAAAATGGAGTCAAAAGTATCAATATTGCGGGGTTGCCAGAACTAAACTAAAAGCAGGGTAACTATAAATTGATTTAAGCCCAAGAAATGAAGCCAAACTGATGGGGGGGTTATGGATAAGGAATCGTTACAAATTTCTGTTTTTCTTTTAATAATTTCGAATGATTCATAAAGAAGAGCTTGGTTTCTATTGTCAGTATTGTAAATTATCCTGGCATTTTCAAAATCGGGGTCAATGGGATTAGTATTATCATTTCGTGAAAAAGCTGTGTTGGGTCTGTTATATTTTAAATCTGCAATATGTTCTTTCATTCTATCACAAAAAGGTCTATTAGTCATTCCTATATAGCAGTTAGTTTTATTATCCACTTTATATGGGATTTCATAAACACCAGATTTTAAGGGAGGAGGATCAAATTTTTTAGTAATTAATGAATTCAATTTTAGAGGAGCTTTAGCAACCAAATGAACTTTTTTATGTTTAAATAATTTAGAAACTCCCTCATGAATACCAGGCCAATATTGAATTTTCATAAATTTATTAATAGAGGACATATTATCATTAGAAGATGAAGAAGGGGGAAGAGGGTACATAATTTTATAAATTAATTTGTTTATAGTCTTGATTTTATAACCATAATTTAAAGCCAAATTATAAATAAAATCGATTTCTTGGTCTAAGGTCTCAATGGTAGAACAATGACTAAAAGCATGTTTAATCAAAAATCTAAAATTAGCTATTTTATAGGACCAGGGCAAAGGATAATTGCTATGAAAAGTATATGGTATAATATTGGGCTTTCTATAAACAGAGGTTTCAGCATATTGATTAAAACGTTTAATTTTAATATCACTTCATTTCTTGGGCTTAAATTAATTTATAGTTACCCTGCTTTTAGTTTAGTTCTGGCAACCCCGCAATATTGATACTTTTGACTCCATTTTCTTTAGTGGTTCCTTTTCTTATAGTGTCATGTTTCAAGTTCATTTAAATGTTTTAGCATATTTTTAAAATGTATATAGTATATTTTTATAATTTGTGTTATCATCTGTTAATTTTCCTAGAAGTTGTATTTGTGATATCATGGAATAACCTAAATTATCTGTGTTTAAATGTTTTTTAAAACATCGTTTCTTCCCTGAAGAAGGTTAATGAAGGAATTTAACCGAAACGTTGGAAATGAAATTTATTAAAGTTTTTTAAGATTGATATGCTGTAAGTTATTTTATTTATTACTTTTTCATAATTATTAAAACAGCATATTTAAAAAAGTGGAATAAATATTTCTGAACAAACTTTATTTATTTTTAGATCTGATTACTTCTATTTAATATAGAATTCAACCGTTTGACTTTCAGTGCACTCACGGCGACAAGTCCACTTTTAAAATCGCAGATTCGAACGATTTTTTTAAAAGAAGTTTGTTCATCTTTTATTATTACTTTAAATTTCAAGTAAATATTGACTAAATTTCTTTTAAAATGGTAAAAATGATTTATATATATACATATAATTTGAATAATTTAATACCTTTGTAACACTCAGCAAACAAAAGATAGATGAAAATACCAACATTATATATATATATATATATATATATATATATATATATATATATATATAAACAGTATTAATTTGAGACGAACAGAACACTCCAGAAAAATCTATTTCACCACTTTAAATATGCTTGTTTCATTTATAAATTCGTTGCACAAAATATTTTGGAAATTCTAGCTCTCTCTCTATGAAGTTTTGTAAGTGATAAATGTCTGTCAGTTTCATTTTGCGAAATAAGTTACACATATCAAAATTATATTGTGCTAGAACAATTTACTAATATGACCTGCTTATTCAACTATACTCAGAATTTGTAATTATTTTGCTTAATTTGATATTATTGCAGAAAAGTAAAAATAAAAAATGTATTATAAACTTTATCCGCAATATTTTGGGTAAAGGAACGAAAACTTTTCTTTCGTACAAAATTACAAGAGGTAGCTTAATACTTTTTTAGTAAGAAATAATTACAAAGTTGCTCTAATAAAGCCATTCCTTTAAAAAAATAATAAATAAATATTGTTAAATATTAATTAAAATATCATTACAGAAATTAAGTTTATTTTTAATAACATACATAGCATTTTCATTAGCATTTTGAAATATTCAGCTAATAAAGGCGTATTAAAATAATAAAAATTGAAACATACGGTTATTAAAGACGTATATCTGTACTGATAAGTATAAAGGATTTATGTTCAAAAATGTTGATTTTGAGTTAAGAACATAGTCTGACTCAGAAAAAAATTCTCTATCGATTGGCGTAAAGGATTTAAATCCATGTCATTTACTCTTTGAGAAAATTCATTGGTAAAAAAAGATTCATGTCAGAAATTTAGCATTAATCATTGGTATAAAATATTTAATTCAATTTTTCCCTTTATTAAATGAAAGTTGACAATTACTGAATGGTATAAAGGGTATAAATCAACATAATCCCTTTCTCCTAATCGATTCTTCTGATTAGTTTTTAGTTAGTTTAACTTTATTTTTCGTCTCCTGAAAAATCAAGAATATGGACTTAAATCCTTTATACTTATCAGTACAGATATAATAGCATGAAAAATACACAGATAAAATAATATATTTACTCTAAAAATAACAACGTAGATAAAATATTTTTTTCTACGTTCATTAAATAAACGATTATAAAGTTATTTCAGAGAGATAAAATAGTATTATATTTACTCTAAAAATAAAAACGTAAATAATATAATTTTTTCCTCGTTCATAAAATAAATGATTATAAATTTATTTGAAAAAAGAATTTATCAATAGTTTAAAAAAGTTAAAACATCATTAGAAATTCCAATACAGTCATTTGCAAAAGTTTAAGACCACCCATAGAAAAATTCCGCAAAAATAGCATACATATTTTACATATAAAAGAACAAAATAGACTGTACATGGACACATGGTTATTTACTGTAATTAAAGTTAGTATTTTGTAGGACCTCCTTTGTTTTTTATAACTTGTGCAATCCTCTTCGGCATGCTATAAATAAGAGACTGTCTGTGCACCAGACATTCTTTATTGCTTCACCAAGTGCTGTAGTAGTGGATGGTTGCTTTTCGGCGACTTTATTTATCACAATACACCACAGATTCTCTATTGGATTCAAATCTGGGCTGTTACCTGGCCAGTCAAGCACTTTGATTTTCTGTGCCCTCAGATATTTCTTGACAATCTAACATTTATAAACACGCATGTGAAGTTTCAACTTCTCACGTAACAAATTAAGGTACCGCTTTCCGCTCATAGTGGTTTGAGGTGACACAAAATACAGACTAGCAGTACCGGACACAGACATTGCTCTGCACCCCATACCATTTGGCTTGGAGGATGTTTCACAGTTTGAATCGTATATCTCTCATCATACCTTTTTCCCCTTGGGCGGCAAACACTTGTAGCACGTACATAAAATTGCTGCACATTTGACTCATCCGAAAATAAGACCTTATACTCCAGTGCTGTACTGTCCAAATCTGATATTGTCTAGCGAAAGCCAGTCGTTTCTTTTTCATACTGGGAGTAAGTCGAGCTTTCCTTGCAGGTTTATGGGATGATAAACCAAAATCATTGGCCAAACGTCTTGAAATAGTACTCAAGCTGACGTTGGTGCCTTTTACAGCCAGAGAATGTCTAATCGTATTGTAGGAGGTTCTTGGATCTCGTACGACCATCCTTCTTATCACATGATCATCACGTATACTCGTTTTTCTAAGGCGACCGCTTCTTTTAAGGTCCACAAATGTTCCCGAAATTTTGAATTTACAAATAGCTTGATGCACAGCTGTCTTGCTCACATTTACCCTCGTTATTATTTGACATTCATAAAATCCAATTTTATGCAGGGTCAATATGTCTGACCTTTATGTAACAGTAAGTGAAGATTTTTTACTCATTACAATAATTACACAACAGCACTGTCTACGACAAAATCCAATAAACAACTGGCGATCTTTATTTATAGCAGCAGAATGCGTCTGATGCAATCAGCACATAAGATGACGCAATAATCTGTGCTAGTGCTGGGCGATGTTGACATTTCTTAAATCGATATATCGTTCGTCTAAAATACCGATATAAGGATATATCGATTTAATGCAGCGTTACAATTGTAGGGTATAATCCCTACACGTAAGGACTTTTAGCAGTTTTCTTTAGAATGTAGAGACGGTTTATAGTTAGTTTGTTGGGTTTAATGTCTCAGTAGTACAGCGTTACAATATGAAAAGTTTGGTGTTAGTTTGAACCAAAACTTGGTACTGAAGTAGCTGTAACCACCTCATGGTTTAACTTTTTACCATCATTTGTTAATTTTAGATAAACCAAATATTAGTATTATGAAAAAAAAAAAAAAGAAAGAAAAATCAAATTTGCCGAGACGGAGATTGAACTGAAGATCTTCTTGTCTCAAGTCAAACACTCTGACACTGTGCCACGCTTTTTTGCCCATTTATTATATTTCGTTGATTTTCATAAAAGGGATTAAATTTTCTAGGGTCTTATCTTAACCCATAAGTGAATTGTTGCTCAAAATTTGCCATTTAGCCTATGTTTTTGACCTCTCTTTTAATTTAATCTTGGTTTGGTTTCAATAGGAATTTTACTGATTTATACTTCCCTTGTGAGTGGATGTATGGTAGCTCCAATTTTGGTGCAAGTTAAATTCAATCGCAGGAAGTAGAAAACTTAAAAATGAAGTTGAGCCATATAATGGTATTGCTCAGGGTTTAAACTGCCATTAGTTTTTTTTAGCATTTTGCTAAAAAGTGTCATACTTTGCTAAAATAAGTTGGTCAGAATTTCGCTAAAAAGCTAAAACTGGATAACTGTATAAAATATCTCTATATAATAATTCACATTTTTTTTTTTTTTTTTTTTTTTTTTTTTGTAATATTTGCAGGCAAAAACTACGAAAGGTCTGAAATTTTTGGGAATCCTTATTTATATAGTAATTTGGATTTATTTTTAATTTTCAATGATTGAATTTAAAGGCAAAAATATTTAAAAGTATGTTAGAATTCAGAATTTGCTTCATAGAAGCATTTTTAGCACTAGTATTTCACGATTATCTACTACTACACTTTACTAGATTTTTAAATTGCTTTTTCATTTTACACATATGATATGAATACCTCTTTTTCTATTGATAAAATCAAAACATAGCTTCCCTGATTCATATTTTTAAAGTCACAAATATGGATGCTTGGTTAAAATCATCAATGAACAAAAGGAATAGAAAACAAAACTGGGGATAACAAAGCTAAGTAAAAGAAATCAATGGTATCCAAAGAATTAACTTTCGAAAAAGCTAAAATAGTGCTTGCCTATTTTCGCTAAAATGCTAAAGTAATTTTTTTGCCAGGTTAAACCCTGGTATTGCTTATAAAATTATTCCATATATAGTCAGATATAAAATTATTCGAGCGCTAGCAATATTTTCTATATAAAAAATGTACACTTAATACTGCTCTGTAAAATAAATTCTTGTCAAATCATGTTCTTAGTCCGTCTAAGAAACAGCCTTCTGATAAAGATATAATGCTTTAATACTAATTATTATAAAATTATTCATTATTTTCCACAGTTCAAAATTTATACATCAGTATAATTAATATAGCGCAGTTTTGTTTTATCACAAATTATATTATATGGACTCGTGACGTGACATTTCATGAGTAACATTCAGAACATTTAAAACACCCCAATTTATTATTATTATTTTAACTAATTGATAAATTCAGAATTTTACTATTTCGTACTACTTTGTAATGCACTAAAATATTTATATGCCCCACTTACATGCGAATAAATTGCAAAATTGCTAGTATCAGCAGAAAATTGCTAATTAAGAGAAGCGCTTCACACATGTTATTAAATTTCTAGTGCCTTGAATCTCCTAATAAATATAATTCTTAATTAAAATTTTCTAAAATATAATTCTTTTTAAAAAGTTCACGAGATTTACTTTTTTTTATTGAAATTTTAAAATTTTTACTTATTTTAGATTAAATTACATGAAATATTACAAAAGACAAAAAGACTTAAATAGCTAACTCAGTATAGGGAAATAAATTTGATAGAAAGAACAATTTGGTGCATTTAAAGAGGAAAAAAAAATCAATTTTCACAGCATTTAAAATTATTTTTAAATACTCATACTTTTCAAAATACCCACACCTTCGAGTACGCATACCCTTTAAATACGCATACCTTCCAAATAAATAAAAATTAGATATTAAAATAATCATATCTAAAATAACGCCGTTGTTTGAATTAATTTATTTTTGACAATATGACAATGTCTTATTCTGTACTAATATTAATGAATTTAATGTAGAAATATTATTAATTACATAAAATATTAATAAAGAATAGTTAATTCATTTATCTAATAGACATAAACTGGGATTTCTTATCTATAAATTATAGGAACTGGCAAAAAATGTAACAAAAAATAGCAGAAGAAAATACTAATATTGATAAAATAAATCTCTTGTAATCAAACGAATTTTGAATGAATGAATAATTCCATTTCATCTACCCAAACTTAACCGGAATGCTTGTATCAGAAATGAGAATCGGTTTTCATTTTGCTTCTGCACATGCGTTAAAACCGCAATCATGGCTCATCGAAAGAATGCATCTTTTAAACCGATATTCTCTTTTTCCCAGTGCGCCTGCGTAACACTAAATCGAAACGGCATTTCGAATGAATATTATTCGCTTGATTTTTTGTGGTTTCATTCAGTCAAGATTTTTATGATTTAATTGTCTATGAGTGCGCATGCTTGACTAAATCGTTATCCCGTTGAATGATTATGAATAGCTATCTGGCATTATTCCAGCATAGAATAGGTTTAAGCTGGCATTATTCCAGCATAGAATCGGTTTAGTCTGGAATCAGATTTTCCCGTGCTTTGACGTTTCTGCATCGATATTTTACGGAAGATGAAATTTTTAAATCGGATAAACGATATTAGCGTTAAATCGATATTTTATTTTACATCGATATAAAGCCCAGTCCTAATCTGTGCAAATTTTATGTTTTATTATAATAATCTTTAACTTTATATTATTTTATATCATACACATACTCGTTTTTAAAACATTTCATATATATATATATATATAAGCGATTATTGGTTTCGGTAATTTTAAGCTTTACCAGTCTTGCATAATGTATAGCGGAGCATGTTCTATTTCGGAACATGCATCATTAAAAGCCAATTAACCAACCTTGCGGTGATGTAAGTGACAATAAACTTATGCTACATATCTGAGATTTTCGATAAAAGGATTAATACTTTAGGTGTTGTTACGTATTCAGTAACTAGATTCGCCTCATCTTCAATGCATAATTATAGACTGCGTATGAGACTACGTAAGAATGGAACATTTATTAATTATACAATTCCCTACATTACAATAAGAAGTTAAATTTTCCTTTCATAGGATTCGAACTCCTGTGATTTAGGGGAAAAAAAAAGTAATTTTATTGAAAAAGAGTTTCGAATAAGATTATTCCTTTTTACTTCCTTGTATGAAATAAAGTGAATATTTAAATACGAAAAATGAAACTTATGTTGTATTTTGCATAATTCTAAAACGGTTAGCCGTAGAATATTGAGATCTATATTTCGGACGGTTAAAATATGCAATTGTGCATGTATCTTTTTGGTTACTATATGACTTTCTGTTTCTGAGATTAACAGAAATTTATTTCTTAACCTTCGTACGTATGCAGTATACACGTACGTATGTATAGTTGCGTATATGTCCTACATAACTAAAAAATGATTAGTCACAAAACGTTGAAATTTTGTATTTAGAGTTATTATAATATAGCTTTCTACCTCTTTATATATATATATATATACATATTAAAAATTTTTATATATAATACATATATATGTGTGTGTGTGTGTGTGTGTGTGTGTGTGTGTGTGTGCGTGTATGCGTGTTTGCGTGTTTGCGTATTTTTGAGGTATCCATCATAAGTTCAAAATGTTGACCACTAAATTGATTTTCTGTTTTAATTTTAAAGATATTTACGATACCTTATAAACGATTAGCCGTTGGTGTTGGAAATTTATATTTAGGATTTATATATCTACTTGTGCACCTCCTTTTTTCTTATTTTTCCTTTTGGTCCTCTGTTTTAGACCGGCTGATTAAAAAAAAAAAAAAAAAAAAAAAAAAAAAGAAAAAGAAAAGAAAAAATCAATTCTACAAAAATCAAATACCTTTATCTTAAATTAACGGTCCTATTGAATTCATTCTAATAAGACACGACCGCACATGAGACTTTTTAATAAATGTTTACGACTTTTTTTTTTTTCTTTTTTAAATAAAAGAACTGTAAAAAGGGTCCTGACAAGTAGTTTTAATCTGTACGATATGCATGCATTCAATCGGTTACTATTTACCCGTTGAGCTTGCCCTATGTCATAATTACAAGGTCTTGGACGCGTTAGGCTTGCTCATCATCGCTTTTTTATGTTTTTCATTCTCATTACAATCTAGAATTCATTATTTCGAAAATACCAAAAATTTTTTTTTCCTTATACCTATTAAAAGTTTAATATAAATTATAAACGAAATAAAGATGTGTTTTGAAGGAAAATTTTTAAAGGGCGTAGTGGGTTAAATGTGTTTCCTTTCTACAAAAATATATTTATATTTAAACAGAAAATAAATATTACTATACTCTGTTAAATTTTCGAAAACACTTAAAATCACTTATCTGATAGATATGTTTTTAAAATGAAGTTCATAAGTGGATAAAACATTTCAAAAATCAGAAAATTTAAATCCTCTTAAATAATCAAAATGAAATTTGTTCACTTGAATTTTTTCTCATACGGCTAGAATCCAATCAAGTTATATTTCTTTCTTTTGTCAGTTTCTCGGTCATTTTTGTTGTGTTCTTTATTTATTTATTTATACTCCTCTTGGTAGCGCGATAGAAATCTAAGCTGAAACAGTTCTTGTTCTGCGTTCGTAAAAACTTTTCTTTCATACATTAGTAGTAAACGAAAACAAAATAAACACATGAAACATAGGATTAATTAGGTAGGTTCAATTTATTATTCGAGATAGACTTTATTATAAACATTTTTTTTTTACTTCTATGATATTAGTAAATTAAGCAAATTTATTAATAGTATAAACAAAGTACATTATTAAAATTATATAAAATAATACATTAACATAATTATGTATTAATTTATATAATTCTAATACTGTTGTCACATTCTACGTGAAAAGGCAATTTTAGTAAGAAATTTTCTTATTGGATTTTGTTTTTAATCAATGCAAGGTTATGTTTTCTGATGCAAAAATTGTTTTAAAATTATAATGAGCTCGATTTCTTATATTTAGTTCAAGTATAAGCCAAAAAAAAAAAAAAGAAAAAAAAGAAAGAAAGAAAGAAAGAAAAGGAAAGAAAGAAAGAAAAGGAAAGAAAGAAAAAAGCAGCAGGCATATATGTCTTCAATAACTGTTTGAGGAAAAGAAATAGAATTCTAGTTCTAACTCAAAAAAAAAAAAAAAAAAAAGAAAGAAAGAAAGAAGTGTATATAAATAGCATTTATCCCAAAATTATTTGCAGAATTTCTAATACAATTAAACATGATAAACTCAATTTTACACAAGAAAAAGAGTATCAGAGACTTAATCCCGTAATTATTTTCTTAGTTCTTACATACCCTTCACATCATTAAGGTATTTAACTCTAAAACGATTTCTAATTGTAACATAAAAGAAAAAAAAAAAGTGATAGGTATTTCTACCAGTTCTTGTCTTTATTTAACTCGCCTGAAATTTCCAAAATTTATTTTAACGATTTCTAATTGTAACATAAAAGAAAAAAAAAGTGATAGGTATTTCTACCAGTTCTTGTCTTTATTTAACTCGCCTGAAATTTCCAAAATTTATTTTTCACTAAGCAATATTATAATATATATATTTATTTATTTACTATAAAATTCAAAGCATAAAACTCTTCATTTTTTATAATTTCCAACCTAATATTCAATCTTCAAATAAATTAACAAAAATAACTATTTGAACAGAGTATTAATTACGTCCAAAAGATCATTAGTGATGGTATATAAAGATGGCTTTTAATTGCCAATTATCTTTACTTTAAATTGATTTTTCGCTTATTTATTTCTTCCTAGAAAAGACTCTTTGCTAATCAAGACGTTTTCTTCCTCGTCTCTTTTTCTTTCCTCTGCAGCGAAATTTTATTCTCAATTAAATGATGTTCAAATATCATGCTGAATTCTACAAATTTTTATGGGCGGTTTAAAAATTTATTTAAGTTCAAAAATAATAAACAAAAATACAATTATGATGTACACATATATTAAAATTAAAAACTGACACACTGAATATCATATAAAAGTTGCCAACTTTTAATTTATTCCAGAGTACTGTTAATATCCCCTGTTAAATTCCAGAGTTCTGAAAATATTCTGTTAATATTCTTCCTTTTTTTTTTTTTTTTTTTTTTTTTAAGAGTAATTTTTTTCCTTATTTAATCATAGTCACAAAATTGTAAAAAATTACTCTACAAAAAAAGTGGCGAAAATAAAGGCTAACAATGCTCCAGTATAAATTATAAAATATTGGCGACTCTGTAATATTTTTCGCTGATTTCGAATATATAAACAAGTTTTATTTCTAAACACAAACTTTTAACTTTAAACAAAACTGTTTAAAAGGAAATGAGTTATTTTTCCATTATTAATTTTTTTTTTAAGGGTTCCGAAATGTAAGTTACCATTACTGTCGAAAGACAGTAGAAAGAAATTTCTATTAAATCATTTAGAAAGCAGAGAATAAAATCATTTTAGAAAGCAGAGATAGTCATTATTAGCTATGCATTTCTTTCAGCTAGGATAGAGTGTGCCATATGTTTTTAGATATATATTCCCAGAAATATTTTTAATACTTTTAAGATTTTACTTTATTAATTTCATATTTTAGCCCATGGGTTAATCTACCGATGAAAATTTATTTTTCAGTTAAACTGACTTGATTTCATAGCCATGTATTCCTCTTTATTCATTTATTTATTTATTATTGAGAGCAAGTCTAATTTAAAAATCTGATTCTCATTAAATATTTTTACTATAAAACTGACAAAAAAGCATTGTAAATTATTAATTAAATAGCAATAATAAATATCTCGTTGAAATTCACAATTGTGCCATTATTATTATCGTTGTCATTATCGTCGATTTGGCATTATTTAAAAAGAAAGAGGGAGAATATATTTATATATATATATATATATATATATATATATATATATATCTGCGCACCTCATGTTAAAACCAAAGAAACGGGTAAATAAATTAAAATTAACGAAGAATTACTCCTCACTTTTTCAAAACGATTTTTTTTTTTTTTTTTTTTTTTTTTTAAGTAAGATTTACCAACTTTGCCAATACATTTCATTTGAATTTATATCTATTTGAATATTATAGATATTAAACTAAACTAATGGATATGCAGTTCAATAACGCCCCATTTGCATCACTCATTACTTAGCAGATTATTTCTATTTATTCGATATTATTTAAAATAATTATTTATAGATAAATATCACTGTTAACCACAGTTTTTCACTTTTCCTCATCTGTTCATGCATGCTTAATTGTGAATACTATTTTTTTTTTTTTTTTTAATTATTATTTCCTTCTTCTTTTATTTTATTTATTTAATTTTTAGTTATTTTGGTTCTTTTTCTTTTGGGATTATGGTTAGGGCATTGGTCAAAACAGAAGTTTTAGCTTTGGCATTTTTTGACATAGAAAATCTAACCTTTGCATTCTCTATTCCTACAATAATCATAAAAAAAAAAATAATAAAATAAAAAAGGAATCAGCATGCTTTCATTCATATACTTTTCTCTTGATTTGACCTTTTTTAATGAGCTTACTTGTTGCACTT
Source organism: Salticus scenicus (assembly GCA_963930645.1). Lineage (NCBI taxonomy): Eukaryota > Metazoa > Arthropoda > Arachnida > Araneae > Salticidae > Salticus > Salticus scenicus. Next base: position 219,321,239 of record OZ005651.1, on the reverse strand, counting down.
TATTTGATCATTTTATATATTATTTTTGGTAATTTTTTATGTTTTAACATATACACATATATATATAAACACATACATATATATATATGATAAATGTGCTACATAAAGAGATACCTTTCTGAGGGGAACTCGCACCCTCAACCCCCCGTTGTATAGGAAGTGTAACCATGTTAAAATGCATTTAAAAGAAATTCTTTCCATAGTCTATAATGGTAAAAAAAATTCTTCTTGGTGTCTCTATACACGAGCCACAAACAGTATCTGCACAAATAGAAATATACACCTAATTATATGTAACACATAATTATTTGTACCAAATTTAACTTCATTTGGATTATTGTATAACGTTACTGGAATTCTTTTGTGTGGCCCTGTAGATAATTATTAAATATTTAGACATCTTTTTCAAGAGAAAACGTGCTTATAAGCATTTTAATAATGTATGTTAGTTTCACTAATGGATCTGCTTATCAAGTTCCTCAACGTCCCATTTGCATTACTCATTATTGAACAGATCATTTTTATTTATTCCATGCTATTTAAAAAATTATTAATACATAGATACAGACATTTATATATATATATATATGTGTGCGTGTGTGTGTGTGTGTGTGTGTGTGTGTGTGTGTGTGTGTGTGTGTTATATTTAACTCCTTACATAAACAGATAGGTTTCTGAGGGGCTGCCACTCCCCTGAATATCCCTTTGCCTCTAATTGTCTGTACTTATCTATCTGTATGTGTGTGTATATATATATTTCCTTATAACTTATAACCTTGTGTTAATTCCTTGTAACTCTTTAATACTTGTAAAAAATTTGATTCAAACGATTCATAACGTATCGGAATTCTTTTCTGTAGCTCTATAAACTAATTACTGATTCCGTGTCTACCATTTTCTACAAAAAACATGTTTTTAAACATTCTAATAACCTATGTTAATTTCATTACGTTGAATGGAATGTAATAATCATATTAAAATGCGTTTAAAAAAAATTCCGTGCATAGACCGTAATCACACAAAATTATTTTGTGTGACTGTATGCACGAGCCACAAACATTATACAGTACGCGCCGCTTATTAAAATCACATTCGTGCAGAGCCAAAGTGATTTTATTAAGCGGCTGATTTTTATATCCGGTGGACATTCCTGCATTGAAGAAAAGCGTATAACTTCTCTGATTTTGGAAAGAAATTTCGAAAGGTAATGAAGGGTTCATCCAGATTTTAATTTTTGGGACCCCTTTTTGTGAAAAACAAAATAATTTTGTGACAATTTATTTCTTTTTGCGATAAAAATAATTATCGCACGAAACCTTTTACTTTAGCAGTTACTCTATCTAATGTTTAATATCAAGTTAAAAGCATATTATTGAACCAAGTACAGACACTCATTAAAAATAATACTGCTAACGTGGAAAATTATTACAAAATCATCATTTTTTTTTAAATAATTCTTGTGAAAGGGCTGTTGTTATGAATCTGAATTTTGTGAAGGGGCCCATTTTAAAGATTTGAATTTTCTGAAGGGGCTGCAAATGAGTCCCAATTTTTACCTGGATCGACCCCTGCTAATGATTAATGAAATTAATAAGCAATATTAATTAAAGTTTGGTAGATAATTAATTATTTGTTCTTCAAAAAAAAGTAAATTGGACAAATCCCTGATGTGCTTTCCTTCACTGAGAAAAAAATATACCGCCTTTCTCTAGAATGAATAAGTGACCATTTTCTAAATCCCTTAACTAGAAATATAGAATTCCGAGCTATACGCATAAGGCACGCCAATAAACTGAACAGACGAAATTATCGAGAATTTCTAGTGTACACATTTCTAGATGGTGAAGCAATATTCTGAATCATTTATAGTGCGAGAAATTCTCGCTTGATTTTCTAGAATTGGGTAATAACCAAGATTACAGTTGCAGAAACACGCCTCTAGTAGTCTCATTTATTTGCAGAGATTTTTAAATAACTTCGCCATCGAGAATATAAGCAAACGCTCTAGAATTCTAATAGGGGCTTCTAGAACTCGCTTTCCGAGGGGACTACGATTTATAAGGATGACATGGAACTATTTTTTCTAGAGCCACAATTTAGACTCTAGATGTCAGTTACAGAATTTTTTCTCAGTGTAGCACACAACGCTTTGAGATACTTTCTGGTGTCACTGTATACAAACCAGTTGAGGTACTCACTCCATTTTCAATAGTTAATACTTAATTACTCTCTTTTATTGACGCTTTTTTTTTTTTTTTTTTTTTTGAGTCACCCTGTAATTATGCGTAAAAATGTAATAATGAAGTTTTATAATTCAATCAGTCTGTAATTGTTATTTTGTATTCTGAGCTATATTTGTTACAACTACGGTAAAGAATTTAAACGTTAGTTCATATATTTGTGAGAAATTATATATCTATGCATGTGTGTGTGTGTGTGTGTGTGTAGAGCGTCGAAATTTTATTGCTATCAGAGTATTGATCTTATTTATAAGAAATTTATAAGGAAAATAAGAAAGAGACGCGCGCAATGATATATTGAGGCATGACTCATTAACTGGAATTAAAGAAAATGTTCGTTAAAAAAAAAAAAAAAAAAAAAAAAAAAAAACTTTAAAACTGTGAAAATTTTGAAATTGAGTTACATACTTTTAAAAGAAGTATATTTGAAAATATTAAATCAAATAAGTATATATACATTGAATTTATTTAATACCAAACTAAAAATTGTTCGATTCGAATTATTAAATAATGAAGCTGTGTTTTAATATAGTACGTATCATTTATGAGCGACCATACGAACAGCATAAAAACGACACTACGAAAAACAAATGAATAGAATTTAAAGCAATCCAAATAGTTAAGAAAAAAAAAAAAAAAAATGAAAATGAAAATAATAATCCTTTTTTCTCGATCCCTTTTCCTGTATCTTTGTAATAAATTTTATTTTGTTAATTCCTCTTTCAATAACATATAAACACGTGGATCTATTCCCAAATTTCTTTTTAATTATTACAAGGTGGTGAAACAATTTTGTGATATAAAGACAGTGACTAAAATATAGAATCAATTTTGTTTTGCGACACAATGTTATTTTATTATTCAAACACTTTTAGTAAAAAATAACCTTAACTTGCGAAAATCCCCATCTACCGATAAAAAGAAATTTGCTGCTTAAGAAATTTTTAATTTTAATATCTTGTATTTTAACATCTTTGTATAATGCAATTATTTCGGTCTTAAGACACGTTTCATTAAAATTAATATCGCTTGAAACATTTATTTTAGAGGGGGGAAAAATCGTCGTTGGATTAAAAAAAAATAACAGTCATAAAAATGCAATATTTTTATATCTTAACGTTCCTAAATCGATGAAATTAGTTTTCTTCAATTTTCAATTTACTCCACTCTAACGGAAAGAAAAAATAAATTAATTGTAATTTATTTTTTATATCAAAATATATGTAAGCATCTTTATCTATCCGTAACTTTCATTAATTAATTCCATTAATGCTACTTAATTTAGTGAAACTAATTTAAATTTTATAAGATTTAATTGAATTTACGTAGAGACGGTAATATTATCATTAGTGATTAATATACGGTTAATTATTAGGGCCAATAATGCTCTTTCAGTCTCCATATTGACACTCTAGTTAGCTCGCATACATACCTGGTAATTTATCTGTCTAATAAAAACACTGCCAGTAATTAAATACTGTTTCCACTCATCGTAAATAAGGAGTAATGCGTTTATTTAGCGAACTATTTTAGTACCGAAATCCCTTTTAAATTAACTTAATCTGGTATTTTCTTGTTAAAATATAATATTGAATGCTCTAAAAATGTTCCTTACCAGCATTTTGTAATTATAATATTGGTGTACAAATATAAATTTCGAGGCTTAAAAGCAAAAAAATAAAAGTATAATGAGAGTATTATGTTAAAAATATATTCCGTTAAGTTCAGATAATAAAATAAGAATTACCTTACTTTTACTAGTTTTCAATAAAGTAATTCAAAAATTTGTAGAACTGTTTATAAAATTAATATTTAAAACATAATTCATTAAACAAAAAAGTTAGAATTAAAAAAAAAAAAAAGAAAGAGAGAAAGAGAGAAAAAGAAATCGCATATAAAGCTATATTTCATAATTGCACTGAGGCTGAAATAATATATGCGTGTGAAATGTATTTTTCGCTCATTTGTACAGTGTATTCGAATTCCTTGACAAAGGCTGTATTTCGTTAAATATTGATCTTAAGAAAGAGTTCTGGAAGCAGCAACTTCTATCCGAAGATTCGTACGCACTGCCCCTTCGATGTTTTTAACTTAATTGTCAAGGGCGAAAAAGTTTAATCTTTTGACAGAACTTGTCCACCACTATATCTTTTTTACAATATTCTCTATTAAATGTAATTGAAAATATTAACGTAAAAATACACTAAATATTTCTAAATAAAATAATGGTGTCGAAAATTAATTGTATTTTTAAATGTTAATTTTGTGTGTATTTGTCACATTTTGGGCGAGACGTAGCTAAGCCTCGACGATAGTCTCGAGGCTCCTCTGACCACTGTTCCCCAGCTTCGGTTTCTTTTTCACGTATATTTTTCTTGTATTTTCTCAAAAAAAAAAATCAACTGCCATCGCTCAAACTATCTCCGAAATATAGTTAAGTTAAAGATATCGGATAATGGGGAAGGTCGGACAGAAATTACTACTTTTCGTGATTATTATTACGTATTACAAATTGTTAAGTTGCGTAAAAAAAGTACAGAATTTTATAAAAACAATTAAAAATATCAAGAAATTCAGATTTAAGAATTACACAATTCAAATTTTTATGCACCGAACAAAATTTTAGTATTGTATCGTTAAAAGACGCTAAGATATAAAAATACAAGAAAGTTGACTTAAATTTCTTTCCGGTGTCTTGACATGAACTTCCTGATTAAAAAGTAAGTCCGTAAATAGCGTTTCAAGGGTCATATATAAATCATTAATGTAAAATTATAACGTAAAAATATAAATACATATTCGTTTTAATTTTCAACTAATGAGCCCACAACTTTCTTTAAACATATATCGCTAAAATATTCGTATGAACCAATGCAGAAATGTTTCACATGACCTTATTATTGCATAAAGTACTTTTTACTCATTAGAAATTATTTTTTATGTGAATCATATTAAAATTAAAATTTTGTTATATATGCCTAAGATTAGCAATTAAGACATTACAGCGGAAGTCAAAGTTTTTTGAATACCCTTTAAATTAAAAGAGACAAAAGATTTAATCAACAGCAAAAGGACAAGTATAACTATGTCACTAAATATACGAAATAAATTAGAAAAATAGGATTTTGTAATTTAAATTGCTAATGAAGGCTTATGACGTCATTGTCGGTATAAAACCTTTTTACAGATTCCATAGCTAACCGTCAATTTCTGACCGATACAATTCGCTTAAATGGAATTAGAACTTTCATGTGACTATCGAAGCAGACCTACAGATAAATTAATTATTATTATGAAATTCCATCATTTTTGCACTTCAATGAAGAAATATAAAGTTGTAATTACGTCTATGATAAGAGCAGACTTATAGCGTAAAAGTTATATATGAAGTATACAAATTATAAAGTAAAATTTTTTACGAATTCACTACAATATTAATTCAGTACAAAACTACACTGTAAAAAAAAGCTACACACAGAAAAATGAAAAATCGAAACTTGTCAAGAGACATGCCATCTTTGTGACACTAAACGTTTGGCAAGTACATTGACAAATTTGCACAAAATTACGCAAAATTTTAAACAATCAAAACACTACCTGACAATCCCATTTAGTCATAAGACACAAAAGTCGTTTTATTTTACCATGTATCTTTAATGTGTTTCGTCTGATGATCCGTTTTGCCTCTAAAACTTGTCAGATGACTAATTTCCCAGGTACAGTTTTCATTTTCCTCAAATTTGACCGGTTAGTCAGATGAGAGAATAAAAAAAAAATGTTTCCGTTTTGTCAATTGACTAAGAACAATTTGTTTGGCTAGTCCAAAATCTAAACATTGTTCTTCTTCTTCTTTTTTTTTTATTTGTTATTTAGTTTTGTCTCCTATTGACAACTTGTGTTAGTCAACCGAAACCGAAAAATAAACAAAAAACTAATCGCATTTGGCGGGATACTGCAATTGCCGTTAGAGTTAGAGTCATTTTCATTTTAGAAAGAGAACGAGAGATTTTTTAGTAATCAGAATCAGCGAATCGAGTTTACAGCCAAAAGTAAGTGCTAAATACTTTATTTTATTGTAAGCTTTGTAAGAATAGTAAATTGTAAATTTGTAGAATTCTAAAGCTTCCGCAATCTTCTAACAATATGAATCGTAATTAGAATTTGTTCTAATTTATAAAGTTGTTTAAAATGTATAAAATTTAAAATACGTTATTATAAATCTAGTTTTACGTATCGTTGTAATTTAAAAGTAAGTATATTTAATTTGTCTAAGCTATAGTTGTTTACATACACTTTTAACATTAAGCTCATATTAATATTTTTATACACAGAATAGTAATGATCTATTTTTCCCTAAAGATGGTTCAGAAGGTATTTGGATTTCCAAAGGACGTCAATTTAAGAAAGATATAGAAAAATGCTATCCATGGGGATTTTGAAAGAAATCCGAATTTAAAGGTATGTTTTTTAAATTATCGTTTGCAACATTATATCTATCTTAGAACAATAAAAAATAATATTAATACTTTTTTTTATATTTAAACTTTTTAATGAGGTAAATTTAAAAAATTTAAAGGTTTCTCGTTTATCTGTTATTATTTATTTATTTATTTTTTTTAATTCCTGTTCAAAATAAATAATTTTTTTAATTTAAATAAGTTTGGCAAATGGTTGATAATCCGCGTTTGTAATGATCGATAGATGGCGCTTTCTGAACTGCAGTTGTTAGTAAATATAATAGCCACGTGGATTAATAATTGTTCTTTCTCCGCCTTTACATCATGGAAAATCGATTGCATAATATGATGATATGCAGTGGTGTGATAATTTCACCTTAGCCCACCAGAGGGCGAGCATTTCATTACAATCGCGGATAGTGTGTAATAAAAAAATGACATTTTTATTATTAAATGTTTGACACCAATTTTTTTCAAAACAACTTTTAGCAAAAATAATATGAATTTAATATTGCATACTATATTCTGCTCTCAATTTAAAGTCAAATTGTTCTTGTATACAATATTAATTATTAGCGATAAATAATAAATATCTTGGTAAATAAATATATATATATATATGCATATACATATTCAACTTCATGTTATTTGTTTCATTCAAATGATTGATGATTGTAGTAAAGGGTTGATATTTTTAGTTATTAAAAGTTTGATATCATATATATATATATATATATATATATATATATATATATATATATATTTTTTTTTTTTTTTTCAAAACAAATTTAATCAAAAATAATATGAGTTTAAATTATTAGATACTGTATTCTCGATTCAAAATCAAATTGTTCATGCGCAGCATATTAAGTATTCGTGATAAACAAAAGATATCTTGTTAAAAATATGTACTTAATTTCATGTTATTTGTTTCATTCTTAACACATTTAAATTTAAAAACTATTTGGTATGTCAATTTAAACAACATTTTTTTCCTTTTAACTATGCTCTATAAATTAAGTAATTCTTGCAAACATTTAGTTGTATACTCTATTTCCACAATAACTTAAAATTAATTTTGATTTTCTTCTACATATATAAGAATGAAGTACTGGATTTTTCAAAATTTTCTTTTTCTGGCTTTTGGTGCATTTACAAATTTGGGATTTCCTTAAACTTGATTGAACCATTTTTAGGAGATGTCTGTCTGTGTTTAATCAAAATTTTATGTTTTGGGTGCTGTATCTCACAAAATAATGAACAGAATTGTACAAAAGTTTATATTTAGATGCACTTTCACATAAATTCGTGCTGAATAGCTTTTAGTACATATCAAGGGTTGCCAACTGCTCCGATTTTTGCGGAGTTTCTCCGCAAAAAATTTAAAAACTCCGCAATTCCGCGAAGTAATGTTTATGCTCCGCAAATTCAGTCTTGACCACCTATTTAAATATTTTTTATACATAAAATTGAATAGTGGCAGACACTGAAAAAAACATTTTTTTTTTTTCTTCTTTTTTCTTTCTTTCTTTTTATTTTTTCCTTGCACACATCTAGGCAGAAATCGTTGTCCAATCCTTATCAACTTTTGATTTTGCATTTCCAACAGTTGCCGCATAAAACATTATTCTTTGAATTTTATTTTTTATCCATGAAAGCGCTTCAACGTATCTTCAAAAAAATAAATAAATAAATAAATAAAACTAACTTTTACAATTTAGCTGACACACGCTTCATCCTACAATACTCATAAATAAATAGTTAAAAAAAAAAAAAAAAGAATGAAAGAAAGAAAACATTCTAGTGATCGAAATATTGCTGACTCAGAACAGGAACAAGTATTTGTTTACATTAGCTAAGAGTGTGTTTAATTAAAACCACAAGCTGAAAGGGGGGAAGAAATAAACCAAATGCTATGATTATGTGCTGTTTTGATTTTCATTTAAACTGTACCAATGTTTCAGTTATCATTAAAAAATTGTTTATTTTAATTATTTATCGATAAAAATAATGGATTAAAAGCTACTGAACTTTAAGGCCGATTGACAACGCTTTATTTAAGATTTATTTGAAATAATTATGCTTTTATTTTATCATTCACTTAAAGCATTAATGATTTATTATCATATCTTCATTTGTATCTGGGAAAAAAAATAAGTAAACAAATTATGACCAATAATTTGAAAAATTCTAAAGTTTACAAAACATATGGTCCCAAGCTATGCAGATTAGAGGGAGTTGACTTAGAGATGAGATCATATACACATTTATATGATTTCGTTTTTAGATTTTTATGTGGTAGTATAATTATTTTGACATTCATGAAAATTGTTGGAAATTAATTTTCTTTTTCCCTTTGTGTTTCTCTTTCTTTCTTTCTTTTTTTTAATGTAACTGAATAATCTACTTTCATATATTGCCTTTATTTATGTATGGAAAATATGCCATTATGCAAAAAACAAATTACTTTTGGGTTTTAAGCTTATATTCAGACTTAATCATTTCCCATTCTTATCTCTCTTCACTGTTTTGCTAAATATATTTGATTATCAATAAATATTTCTAAATTTCATATGATTATTGTTAATTTATTTTTGTGAGTAGTTTATTTCTTTTCTTTTCTTTCTTTTTTATTTTTTTTTTATGTATTTTTAAAATTGCTCCTCAAAGTAGCCAAAATGCTCCTCAAAATTTCTCTGAATACTCCTCAAACTGTTTTTAAAAAGTTGGCAACCCTGAAGAAGTGGCGCTACTATGCTGCAATTTCCCACAATTAAGGAAAGACTATGTCTTAGCTTCTATTGTGTAGAACTTCACATAACTTAATGTTCAAATAGTCGATTGTGAAAGACTATTTTTATTCAACTTAGGTGCATATCGGTCATCAGGTAATGCCAGTATGTTGCAACTTTTCACATTTAAGAAAATGCTTTAACTGAGCTTCTGTGATATATAAATGCACTAAACTTGATATGTGCAACAGCCATTATGAACTATTATGCTGATTTAATTTGGACGCATATCGGCCGACAGGTGACGTTGGCATGGTGCAATTTTCTCTATTTATAGGAGAGCCATATCTCAGCTTCTATGATATGTATATGCACCGAATTTGATATGTAAGGTGTATGTCATACATCCAAAAACTATGCCAAACTAGCTTTTTAAAAACTATGCCGAATCAATTTGGGTGTACATCAGATGACGTGCCGCGCTACTATTACTCTTTGTAAATTTCCAGATAGTTATAGTATCTCAGCATCTATTTGTTAAATTAGTTTGTAAATTCTTTATTTGTGAGAAGCTGTGTTAATTACTTTGTGCATTGTAACTGATATATGGTGCTATTATATTAAATAATAATAGAAGAAAATTTTGTCATGGCTACAGCATATACTAATTTTAGATATAGTGGGTTAAATATATGTTAGTAATTTGCAACTGGTAATTATGAATGATTTACTTATAAATTGTCAAATATAGTTCCCCCAGAAATTTTTTTAAATTCATTAATACGTAACATTTTTTCCCCACAATAGTATCAAGACACGGAAAAGGTATATAAAGTTTATCATTAATGGTATGAATGGCAAACATTTCCAATTTAACAATAAAACTTTTTTTAATAATTTACAACAAGTAATTTAAAATACTTTATTTAAGTGGACATGAATATTATAATACTTACAAAACTTTAAATTGACACCATAAAAATAAAATATCTCGCAACAATTGTTTCGGGTCGAAAAAGCACACGACCCTTCGTCAGGCACACAAAGTAGGCACGAGTGCAGCAGTCAAAGTGGTAATGCACGGCTTTGACTGCTGTACTTGTGCCTACTTTGGTCGCCTGACGAAGGGTCGTGTGCTCTTTCGACCCGAAACCATTGTTGCATTTTTTTTTTATGGTGTTTATTCAAAGTTTTGTAAGGATTATTTTGCAACGCCAGTTCTGTGGTACGAATAATTGATAAACCTTTTTTTATTTTCTTTCTGAAACAACAGACAGACGACCAGCCTTCTCTCTCTCTCTCTGTCTGTGTGTGTTTTTTCTCTCTGTGTTTGTTTATCTTCGATAGCGCACATTCGATCTACGACTGCAATTCACAGCTATCGTACTGCTCACCTTTCAAAATATTTTTTACAATTATAAATCTAAATTTGTAGGCATATTTATAACTCTGTAACTAATTTAAACATTATACACATGCTAGACATGTATCGGAGCTCCCTATTCGTATCGAGAAAAATAGATCCGTATTTGTATGGATCTGTTTTCTTTTCTTCAACGAAACTAATATGTATCTTTTGTAGAAATTGTATGAAAATTAGAAAAGTATTATAAATCATTTTTGACTCTTATTAAAATATAAATTAAATAAATACAGTATAACCTCGTATTTACATCCTGGAAATTGAAAAGATTTCGCAATTTACTTTTTTTTTTTCTTTTTTTACTTTATTCTATATTCAATAGAAGAAAGTACTAGATTCATAAAAACTTTCGACTTCCGTTTTCCGGTGAATTTGCACGTATTGAAAGTTCCAGAACACGATTTGACTATTTTTAGAAAATATTAGATATGCCTCTGTGTGTGTGAGAGAGACAAAAATTTTGTGGCGACTGCAACTATGGAACTACTGCACGTAATTGCATATAAATTTATATGTAAATGCACCTTGACATAAATTAGTGCCTATCAACTTTTGGTGCCCATCCATCAAGAAATGGTACTGCTATACAGCGATTTCTAGAGACCATATATTAGGAAACTATATTATACAGGGTCTCTAGCGATTTCAACAATTTAAGGGAATGCTATGTCTCATGAACTACTGCAGAGAATTGCATATAAATTTATATGCAGATGCACCTTGACATAACCTAGTCCTAATCAGCTTTTTATGTCAATTTCTCAAAAGATGGCGCTGCTATACAGTGATTTTCACAATTCAAGGGAAGGCTATATCTCAGGAACTACTACACATAAATTTATATGTGGATCTACCTCGAGATAAATTATTGTCCATCCACTTTTGGTATCAATAATTCAATAGGTGATGGTGCTATATAGCGATTTCCATAATTTAAGGAAAAGAGATATCTCAAGTTCTATTGCGTACAATAATAATAATAAATAATATGTGAAAAGACCATTATCAGACATTATGCTAATTGAATTTGGATGCATATCGGCCAATAGTGGCGCTGCTGTACTGCAATTTTCCCCGAGAACGGAAAAGCTATATTTCAACTTCTATGGTGCATAGTGCAAAATTTGATATGTGAGATAACCATTATGAAAACGCATTTTTTAATATATTATTTATAGAGAATAAAGCTGTCTTTCTTTGTACTTTCAATGCAATTTTTCTCAAAGATGAAAATCGTCTGCATTCAGTATGGTAGGTAATTTAAATAAATAAGAGCTTTAATAAATTATTTGTACTGAGCGAATTTGTATTAGAAAATATAAAAAGAAAGTCTTGTGGTGGCCACAACATACTTTTTTTTTTTTTTGTTGTTTTTTTAAATACCTTTATTTTTAATAAAATTCAATCCTCGCTTCTATGTGAACGAAATTTTCAAAGCAAATATAGAGGAAATACTTGTCGTGATTTCATTTAAAGCTATTATTTTGTGACCACCGCAAAACTTTCTTCTATATTTTCCTATAGGAAAATTCATTCGCCCAGTAAAAATATTTTCTTAAAACTATTATTTATTAAAATTATCTACCATAATGAATGCAGATAATTTCATTTTAGAAAAAACTAACACTAATAATAAGAAAAGAAAGACAGTTTAATTCTCTATAAATAAAGTCTTAAAAAATGCTTCTTCATAATGGTTACCTCATATATCAGGTTTTGTACAGTTATATGACACAGAAGTTGAGATATAGCCATATCCTGTTCTCAGAGAAAATTGCAGTATACCAGCGCCACTTATTGGCTGATATGCATCCAAATTGAATCTGCGTAATGTCATATAATGACTACGTTGATACGTGTCAAGTTTTGTTTGATTATACACTACAGAACCTTAGATACAGCCTTCCCTGAAAACGCGAAAGTCGATGTATAGCTGCACCAACTGTTGAGAAGTTGACAAAAAATATTGGTGGGCACTAACTTACGTCAAAGTTTATCTGCATATAAATTTATGCAAATTCGTTTAGTAGTTTCTGAGATATAGCCTTTCCTGAAATTGCGAAAATTGCGGTCTAGCAGCGCCACTTGTTGAGCAAATAACACCAAAAGTTGATAGGCACTAACTTAGGCCAAGGTACATATGCATATAAATTTATATGCAGTTATCTGCAGTAGTTCCTGAGATACGTTGCCACAAAATTTTTGTCTCACACACACACAGACACATATTTTTCTAAGAATGGTCAAATCGTGTTCTGGAGCCCTCAAAACGTGTAAATCCATTGAAAAGCGGAAGTTGAAAATTTTTACGATTGAAATACTTTCTTCTATTGAATACAGAAGAAAGTAAAAAACAATATAAAATAAACACATCGTCAAACAAATGCAATAAATAAAGATACTTTTTTTTTTTGTTCAGAATATAAGCATTAAACAATGAACTACTATCACTGACCTTGAAGCAAATTTTTGCAATCTTGAAGTTCACAACTCACATATGTGTTTAAACATTATTATTAGTCTCTTTTTTTTTATTTTTTTTTTCCTTCAGATTTTTAACGCAATACAATTAGTAATTACATCTTTTTTTTTTTTTTTTATGTTCAATGGAAGGAAGTATTGGATTTGTAAAAATTTTCGATTTCCGGTTTTCGACAAGTTTTGAGAGGTTAGACTAGACCACGATTTGACCATTTTTAGAAAATGTCGTGTCTGTCCGTCTGTGTGTGTATGTATGTGTGACAAAAATTTTGTGGCAACTGTATCTACGGAACTACTGTTCAGAATTACATATAAATTTATATGTAGATGCACCTTGACCTAAATTAGTGCCTATCAACTTTTGGTGTCAATCGCTCGAAAGGTGGCGCTGCTATGCAGCAATAGCATTTATAATATGGTTGTCAACTTTCAAATATGCTTAACAATAGTGTTCTAACAGGGATATATTCATTAAAAAAATAATAATAATTCAATAAAAAAAAAAAAAAAATCAATAAAACCAGATCGATTTTTAAAAAAATCTCGTGCTTGCTTTTCTAAAGTAATCATACGAATTATAAGGTATGGTGTTATATGAGAATATATATATATCATCATTACCAATTTCAGCGTCTATCAACCCACTGCAGGATAAAGGCCTCTGCTAGGCGATTCCAAACTGCCCTGTTTTCGCACACACACACACACACACACACACACACACACACACACACACACACACAAATATATATATATATAATAATTTATGCATAGATTAAGAAAGGTTTTGATAGAATATTTCGTCTCCTCATTGATTTATTTGATTTCCAATGAAGCCATCTATGATATATGCAACTTCTTAATTGAATGCAACCTATGCAATGAGGTGAAATTTACACCTCATATAACGTATTTCTTAATAATATCCTGATGTCTTTTTTTTTTCTTTTTTTTTTAAGGTTTGTGAGCCCTATTTTAAACCTGATGGAATTATACAAACAATAACATATTTTGATGAAAAAGAAGGAAAGTTATATGAAGTCCCAAGAAATAAACCAATTGTTAAAGATGGTGCTATTCTTACAATTTTCATTGGCTTGCCATCATGGAGAGCTATTAGGCATAAAAAAAATTACGTTTTATTACCTAATTATATTTGTGCTTTTATATTATTATTATGATTAATTTTTATGTAAATTATGGAGTAATCTTCTTCATGTATATGAAACATTTATAATTTTCAATAAAATTATTTTTATCTTGAATTTGTCTTTTATGTATTATTTCAATTACATAGTTTTAATGAAGGAGAAATCTTATTTAAATAAGCCACTTAAATTCATGATTTGAAGAATGTTGAAAGTAATGTTATCAGGTAAGTAAGAGTTATTTTGGATGATCAAATACTTATAAATTATTGTTATATATTAAAATTTCTCTGGGCATAAAATTTACAGAGATGATTAAAAATAAAAATTCTTATTATATATGTTAAAGTGTTTTTTATGCAAATTTTATGTCCACCCTCACCTTAAAAAAAAAAAAAAAAAAAAGTATATCATTAATATTTATGATTTTAAAACTTTAAATAACCTGAAATTTGAGTTCGATGTTATTTATAGTTTAGTACATTGTATCGTCTATACCGTGCATATTGTTTATATTACCTGTATCAATTGTTAAAGCACATTGTATCGTCGTACTTATCTGTAATTTTAATCAGGTGGAAAAAATCCATTATTTAAAAAAATATATGCATATATTCAGGTGGCTTAGATATTAAAAAAAGGAACTTTAAAAAAAAAAAAAAAGTTTACATTTATTTTTGTAACCACAGCGTATAAAATTAAAGCACCGATGAGAAAATATATATATATATTTCTAAATCCATATATGAGGATGTGCATAAAAAGTGGACTAAATCATGTGGCGCCACAATCCTCTTGGAATGCCTTGATAAAAAAGTGTTGGATAAATGCGTGCGTTAATGATGAAAAAAGGTAGGGAAGAATGATTGAACTAGCAAATTCTTTGTTTCAGTAGTTTGTTAAATTTCCAGTATTCATAGCTGCTAACTTTTATTTGATTGATTCCGGAATGTTGTCAGCCCTATCTTCAAACCATATTCTTTGAGGAGTAATTATCTTCATATTTAATTGTAATTACATGCTAAAGAAAATTACTATTCTATTAAGAATATGGTATGAAGAAAAGGGCGAATGTTAACAACATTCCGGAATAAATTGAAAAAGTTGGCAGCTATGAGTATTTTAATCCAGTTGATGGACAAGTAATATTTTTCAGAAAAGTTTTTAAATATTTTTTCAAGGTTGAACATTTAAAAGGGGAGGGGGGATTAAACAACTACAAAAGTAAAGAGGTTAAGACTAACAACAATGCTTTTACAAAAGCCCCTGCAAACAAGTATGAGGCCACTTCCTCATAAAATATGAGGGATTTTAATCAAATAAATTTTTTTGATTAATCTCTCTCAAATATTATGAGACAGGCTAGTCAAATATATTTTTTTTTTTTTCGGGCTAAAATTCCTCCACAAATATTATGAGGCATCTTAGTCAAATAGAGACTAGTTTTCCTTTTCAAATATTACCAGACAGATTAGTCAGGTAAATAGTCTTGACTATCCTGCCTCTTCAGATATTCATTGAAAATTGACTAGCTTGCTTCGTAAAATACCTGTTGGCTGCTGACTAACCGTCTTAATCAAGTGCAGATTCTGACTAACTTGCCTTGTCTGGCAACTGCGGTTGTTGACTAACCTTCCTGGTCAGATAATTATGATTATCGACTAGCCTTCTTTGTCTAATAATATTAACCTTCCTAGTCTGGAGTAGTGTTTTGGTGACTAGTTTAGCAAGTACACTTTTTAGTTTTGGAGACTAGTTCAGCAAGTACACTTTTCAGTTTTGGTGACTAGTTCAGCAAGTACACTTTTCAGTTTTGAAGACTAGTTCAGCAAGTACACTTTTCAGTTTCGGTGACTAGTTCTGCAAGTACACTTTTCAGTTTTGGAGACTAGTTCAGCAAGTACACTTTCTGGCTAGTCAGTTATTTTGGTTAGTCAATTCTGTATTGTCAGCTGAGCATTTTGGCAGGTCACTGTGACCAATTTATTTTTCTGTGTGTATGGCTCAACGTCTATGTAATATAAATGCACCAAACTTGGTGTGTAAGATATATATTAGGAAAAATTATTTATATCGAATGTTGGTGTATATAGGCCGAAAGGTGAAGCTGCTATTATTTCTGCGGTTTCTCAAACAACTATATCTCAGCATCAATTGATGAAAATTGCACTGAATTACATATATATAATATAATTGTCAGAAGATATATTGATTAATTGTTGTTAAATTGTTGTTTAATTGTTATATAAATTGATGTAAAAGAAAGTATTGGATTCTTGAAATTTTTCGTGTTCCGGTTTTCGATGAATTTACACATTCTGAGACGTCCTAAATGTGATTTGTCCATTTTTAGAGAATGACTATTTGCCTGTGCATGTGTACGATTGTTCGCAAATTTTTTTTATCTCTTGAATTAATGGACGGAATTCAAGCAAGATTGATCATTGGTTAGACTTTAATTTGTTGCTGATTAGCTTATAATATATCCCGCAACAGGTGGCGCTCCTATGCTGTGATTCTCTGCATTTACCTGAAAGCTATATCTCAACTTCTGTAGTATGTAAATGTTCCAAACTTGATATATGAAATGGATATTATGTAAAACTGTGCTGCTTCAATTTGAGGATATATCAGCCTACAGGTGGCGCTGTTCTGTTGCAACTTAATTCCGTTCACGAGAAGACAATGTCTCATTTTCTATGATATATATAGATGCACCAAACTTTGTGTGTGAGATGAAAAACATGGAAAACCATATTGATTCATTTTAGGACCATATTCGTCCGTTATGCTGCATTTTATTTCCATGTATGGAAAGGCTATATCTAAGCTTCTATGTTAAAAATATGCAACAAACTCGCTATATAAGTTATATTTTATGAAAGTTAAGTTATATGTTATGAAAAGTTTATTTAATCTGAATGTAAATCGCCCGACAGGATTTGCTGCTACTACTTTCTACGATTTCCCAAATAGCTATATTTGAGCACCTATTGATAAATATTTTACTAAAATTCATAAATAAATTATCCATAGTATGAAATGTAATAGCAGCGCTACCTTTTAGCCGATATATACGCAATTTCAATCAGCATTATTTTTATAATTTATGTCTCCCATACCAAGTTTAGTGTATTTTTATAACATAGAATGTAGGATATAACGTTCTCGTAAATGGATTAAATTCCAGCATACCGCGCAACCTATCGGCTAATATGCACCCAAATTGAATCAGCAGCGTTTTACACTATGTACATCTCACATACCAAATTTCGCTTCATTTTTACGCTATAGAAGTTGAGACATAGCCTTCTTTTAAATGGAGAAAATCGCAGCGTAGAAGCGCCACCTGTAAGGTAATGTATTTCAAAAGCTAATCAACACTAATGTTGATTAAAGATATTGGCAAATATAAAATTTTGATAAAATTCTGTCCATTGGTTTGGTAGCTACAGCGTCCACAATATTTTGCTAACACGCACACAGATAGACAGATATATATTGGGTTGTTCGGAAAGTAATTTCGTTTTTTCCTTCGAAAATGAAAGACGATTTTCTTATATTGTATAAATATTTTAATGAATTATATATTTTCCACTTTGATCGGTTTCTTAGCGATCTCGCGAGTTGTTATTTGGCAGTTTTTCATAAATCAATATTTTATTTTGTCTTCATTAGCACAAACTGGTTTTCTAGAACGTTATGCGTCTTCAACTCAAAATTGCCAGAACAAAATTTGGTAAACCAGTTTTGACAATAGCGTTCTTTAAATAAATTTTCTGTGCACACATCGTATACTTTTTTTCCTTGTTTGAATAGTATTTTCGCATTTTTGGTAGCAAAAACAAAATATGCCGAAAATGTCGCTTCTGATTTTCTTTATTTGATAGGGCACCAATCAAAAACTATTGAGCAGAATAAAACGATCTTTTTCACAAGCAAGCCTTGCTATATCAGCTGTCACAATATGTAATGGCAATGCATCTTAAATGTGAAGAAGGTGTGGAAAAAATACAATTAAGTCCTCTGCTGAGAAAAACGAAATGACTTTCCGAACAACCCAATATTTTTTAAATAATTGATTCTTGTTCAGAACACCTTAAAACTAGTATATTCATCTAAAACTAAAAGTCAAAAATTGTAATATATCCTTTATTTTCCCTTTAGGTTCTTTTATCATTCGTGTTTAGCATAGATATGTCAACTTTTTAATTTATTCCGGAGTATTTTTAGCCCCGCCTTTATTTTGCGCCACTTTATTTAGAGAGAAATTTTCTCCAATATATAACTTCGACAAAATAAGAAAAAAATACTTTTAAAGAATAAGTGGTATGGAATAAAGTCGGGGCTAAAAATACTCCGGAATAAATAAAATATTGGCATCTATGCTTTTGGCAACAAAAGTGAGTATATTTTATTTGCATGTATATATTTTTTTTATATTTCTGGCAACTGAAGTGAACATGATTTTATTTTATTTTTCAAACTCCTGACATATTATTTCGAAAGAGAATTGCTACTGAAATGCACAGAAGAAGAAATTTGATAGGTCGTATTGACAGGCAAATGGATAGAGAATTTCATAAGGATATGCATCGTTATGTACATCGTTATGTAAATGAAGATGCTGATAGTGATTTTTTATTTAGTCATTTAGTTATTTTAATTAATTAATTAATTTTATCTTTTTTCCTTCTACTTATCTATTTTGAAAGATAGCGTAATTACTAAGAACATTGTTTATACGAAAATTTTGAATTTCTATATTTATCATTTATATACTTAAGCAAATTGGTCGAGTTTCGATCACTGGACGATATACTAGTCGTAATTAAAGTTCTTTTTCATCAGTTTAAGATTTCATGCCAATTCGCTATGACTGAATTTTCTTGACGACTCAACTGGACACATCACAATATCACATGATACTTTTAAATAAGACATTTGATGTTAAGAAATATTAACAAAGAAACTATTTAAATAACGTTGTAATATCGTCACATAAAATTCTTCTCAATATAAGACATATCAACTTAAAAGTGACAACAGTAAGAAACTATTTTCCGCGTAATGTGACGACAATGATTGTCGTAAAAGTCGTTAATGATCCTGATGTTATTCGGAAAGTTCTCGATAAATACAGAATTTAAAAACATCGAATAAGTAAAAATTTAGGAAGTTTTTTTTTTTTTTTTTTGGTAAGTAAAATATAGTGTAACGTTTTGTTTTTCAAAGTAACTTCTTCGGATTTATCAAAAATTTCGAGCATTATAACGTCATTTATTATTTTCAAGTTCTTTAAATAAAGTCTAATATTTTTAAAATACTGATTGTTATTTACAAAATCTCTGGATTTATAGCTTTTTTAAAAAGAAAAATATAACATAATAAATAGTAAGAAAAACACTATATGAAAAATATTTACTTTATAAACTTATATTTCGCAATACCCTATACAATTCTAGAATATATCTAAAATGCTTCGATGGAATGAACTATTTTTCTGCATTAATATCGCTGTTCTGTTATAAATATTTAAAACATGTTTTCAATCAATACGGTGAAACGACTCACGCGGTAACTCGACATTCATTATTTATATGTCTCACGCAAAATGTTGAATAAAATAGTAAGAAACCTCGGTAAGGTGTTATGTTTTAGTAGAAATTCGCTTAAATCAAGTACTATTTAATTAATTAACTTTTTAAATAATTAGTATTATCAGATATGCCAATATTTTAATTTATTCCGGAGTTTTTTCAGCCCCATTTTTATTTCATATCATTTTTTTTTTTAAGAGTAATTTTTTCTTATTTTATCGTAGTTGTATATTGAAGAAAAATAGTCTATAAATAAAGTGATGTGAAATAAAGGCGGGACCAAAAATGCTACGGAATATATTAAAATGTTGGCAATTATGGTATTACTCAACAGAAATTTAAAAACATAAAAGAGCTTATATAGATTTGTTCTTTGCATCTTACGAAAAAGAAAAAAAAAAAAGATGTGTAATGAAGAATTAAAAAATAAATAAATAAATAAGAATGTATTTAAATTAAAAAAAAAATAATAATAGTTTAATTGCAAATGCACCGTATGATAAATACAAATGTTTAGTAATTAACATATTCAAAGACGATAATGTATTAGAGGCTAGGGGGTAAAGGAGGGGTATAGTGGTTTATTTTATTATTTAAATATATGTTTATACAAAGATGGCTGAGAAATTAGAACCCTCAATAATTTAACATCCTCTCAAACCAAGATGTTTCCACAAGATTTTTGAGTTACCAAGCCTTTACTATAACAATTGTAAATGAAGAAAAATAGTATAGATATACTGTACTCGCGGCGCGTTTTCATGAGGTAAAAATATAGAATAATTTTGTGCCTGTTACCTGAAACATTATAATTATTCTTTGAACAAGTAATGTCACATACTTTGTATTACGATGGACGGGGGTAATAATTTCTAAGATTAAATACATTTCCTCATTGTTTCAAAAATAGTGATACACCATCTTTATATATATATAATAATTCTCAAAATAAGATAAATTTGAGATATATATTCAAAAATAGTGGTATACCATCATTCATTTTTTTTTTTTTTTTTTTTTTTTTTTTTTATATAGAACTGTGAAAAGAAATTAAAGATGTATAATTTTCCTATTCCGTAGATGATACTTAATTACTATATAAAATATAACAAACACAGTATAAAAAAAAATAAAATTCCAATAAAAAATTTTACTTTATTTAAAAAAAAGTTTTACCAGGCATTATTATTAACAGGTTTTATTATTAATAATTAATTAAGCAATATATCAATACTGAATTTGATGATAAGGTAACCTTCTCACTTAAAAATTAATAAACAAATAGATTCAAAATTTATGTAAATTTTTTTTCTAAAATTTAGATATTTTAGAAAATATATTTTACATTTTATATCAATATATTAAGATCCCATTTTGCAATATTTTTGCTGAATGTAAAACACTAGCTGCCATTTAAATGAATCACGTTTGCAAATTGCAATATGACTCAATAATGCTATATGACTAACTTCAAAGATTATTTTTTTTTAACGCAGTTATTGTTCTCGTCACTTGTTCTCTCTAATTTTGTTATTGTTCTCATCGCTTTGGCATGAAAAAGAAAGATGTTTCCATTAACCAGTAATTCTTACGAACGGCGGCTTATTGTTCATTAAATAAATAAATGTGTAAAGAGATATCGCTAATCATAACAGAAATATAATTTCTTGCCAGAGAAAATTTAATTAGCATGCCACTTTAATATATTTTGACATATATATATTATTTTAATATTTGTAATATATATATATATATATATAATTGTAGGTAAAAGAAGGGCTTACCGCTTTTGCCGACCCCCGGCGCACCGATTACAGCGATCTTTACCTCGGAGAGCGAAGATTTCTTCCGGCGGATGCTACGGATTGCGTTGCTGGTCATTTTCGTACTGCAAGTTAGTCAGTCAGAAACCGGTATAGAGCTGACTCTAGTCACATTGCATTTATATACACCACATGACCGCGTGCTGGTAGCGCTGAGACAGTCGCAACACGTGCCCGCCCAGTGATCTGGGGAAACAAATCAGTTCAGAGAGATGATGATTGGAGAAACAGTTAAGATCACCGGGAGCTTGCGGAGAAGATGCTGATCCGATGGAGTTGCTCTTGCTTCTGTTCGGCGGCCGCCATTCTTTTCTACTTCGGCGACGAAGAGCATTCTACGGCAAATTCAGGGTTGCCGGGTTATAAGGCGAAACGTCGCCAACTCCAGGACGGTAGTCAGTGGTTCGAAATATTTTAAGACAAAAATCCTCCCTCTCCTCCATTTTTTTTTTTTTAATCTAATTTATACATTTTAACAAAGCATTACTGACGGCGCAAAGGGAAATTGTGAATCCAAAATGCAATTTTATATATTTTTAATATACTTCTTTCTGTTTTAATCCTGATTTTTAAGATTAACTTTTCAGATAAAATATTTTTATTCGAAATTAAAGAGATGGAAAAAAAAAGGGGGGGGGGGGTGTTTTATAAATAATAATTATAACGATATTTAAAGATTTGTTAATTAGAAAAATCACATCGGCCGAATATTATAAAATATCATAGGCCTCTGCAGTTATTTTTTAATTGGTATAAACTTAATTAAAATCAAACCTTTAGCGGTAAATAATTGTGAATTTCTGCAATTTGATTACTAAAATATTCGAGAATTTTTTTTTTTTTTTTTTAGCTCTAAAATGTATGAGAGCGCATAAAAAATGCAAAAGATCTTTAGAAAAACACCTTAATCTTTAAAATTCATCTACGGCGAGTAATAACCCTGCGCTGCAAAAAAAAAAAAAAAAAAAATTCAAGCTCTGATACCATTCTTGCTGATTCTTATGTAAAATGACCTCCTGAATCCGAATATGACTCGCATTTTGCCCTGTCATCCACCATTTTCTAGGAACACCACCGTCTTCCTCAATTTTTATCCTTGTACGGTAATTTTATGACCATGGATTTGATTTTGAGAATAAAAAAGAATTAATTTAACACCTAAAAACAAAAAATATATAATGTTTAATAAATAACATTAATAATAGGTTTAAAAAATATAAGAAATGTAATACATAATTTCAGTGGCAAATCCCCCTCCCTAAATTTTCCCCTTGCCGCAAATGCTCATGTTTAAGAATTTTCCAACTCTGTAGCCCCTCAGAAGATATTTAACAGTTAAAATAATCTCTCCCCCCCTAAAAATCAAATTTATAGCCATAAAATCACCGAAAAGTGATAAAAATAGGGGGCCGTCTCTAAAAAACGGTGGGTGATAGGGCAAAATGGGCGTCATATTCGGAATCAGGAGGTCATTTTACATAAGAATTTGCAAAAATGGTGTTGGGGTGGGGGGCAATTTTCATGCCGAGCAGTGTAATTAAATACATTTATAGGTTAATAATCATAATGAAAATGGAAATCAATCTACATCGTTGCATCGCTCAGTATTTATGACGGGCTTTAATTTATTAATCTATTATTGGTCTAACAATAGATAATTATCAATAACACATGAATTAACATATAAATTATTTTGATATTAAAAATAAACCTCTGATCTATAATGAATGAGTAATTCACATGTATTATTTCACATTTTAACCCTTCTCGGTACGATTTAATTAAGAATAACTATGAGCGACATTTTTGTTTAAAAATAATGCGTGATAGTGATCCGTGATATTTACTCACGTTCTAAGGTAGTCGCGAGTTCATACACGCATTATAACTTAAATTTCGAGGTTCTCAATTTTTCATTGTACTACTGGAGGATTTAGAGTTGCATTGTTGGATTTGTATCGCGTGCTTTAGATTTAATAGATTATGAATGTTACATAAATTGAGATTGAGGCTCAGGGAGCTTTACGTCGCATTAAAGATAAGCTATGTCTTTCAAAGTTCGGTGTATATTTTCTTTAGAAATTATTAGACTAATTTCAAAAATGGCTATTAGAGACAAAACCAATTATAAATATATAAAAAGAAAAAGTTTGCATTTTTAATTTACGAAACATATTTGGTTTGGAAAATCTACATGTCATCTTGATTGAATTCAAATAATGATTAATTTAATTAATAAAAAATAAATAAATAAGTACTATAAATTGTGAAAACTCGCAACAGTTATTTCAGGTCAAAATACTAGCAAGCCAAATAATAGCAAATAATAGGCACAAATGTATCATCAAAGCAGCAAGGTGAACTCCCTTCAACTAAAATAATATGAATCCTGCATATGGCTTCCTCTGAAATATTTATTAAATTACGGAGTAGTGCTGCTCTCTGCCGAACAAAAAAGAAACAAAAGCTTAAAAATTGATTAAAACAAGGAAAAATTATTGAAAAATTATTATATTAAAAAAGTAAAATATTTGGTTTCAGTGAGAAATTAATGAATGTTAAAGAGTTAAATAAGAAATATATGTAAATTGGATAAATAGATGAGTACTAGATTAGTAATAGAAATAAAGGTGTTCAGATGCAGAAAACAAAAAAAAAAAAAAAAAGAAAGAAAGTTAAAGTGTTTGCAAATTTTAATTATTATTATATGCAATAAAAATTTTATTCATATGATGAAAATAATCAGCTCTCGTCTATACTATATACCAATAAGTATTTGGACACTTTCGATTTTAGACGTTTTGTCAAATATATGGAAAAATTATTAAGGAATCATCTTGAATCTTTGGGGGTATAAAGAGCATGTCCTACCTCATATATTTCAGGAAAAGTTTTTTTCCTGAAGAGGAAAAGGGGACTAGTAAAAAAATAAAGAAAAATCAATTTTTTTTTGCATCACCCTGTAAAACTAACGCTTGAAATGCGTTTTGTTTGTGATATGTGATTATGGGGATTCTTTCAATTATCTGTATAAATTTTTATGAAGTTACTACATATGTTTATGGAGTATAACGGTTTCTTTAAAAAATTCAAAAAAAAAAAAAAATTGCATTTTTTTTTTTTTTTATTATTATAACACGTAGGGTTATTACACCTAGTGCAAAGCCATTTTTAGGAAATTTGGCATATTTTATTAGACATGGCATATTGTAATCAGAATGCAAAAATCTTGAATATCTAACAAAATATGAATACTTCTACTAAATAAATAATTTTTAACTACGCATGCGCAAGCTTCATAAAAATTTCATTTGCATAATGTAATAGCCAAAAGTATTGAGCTACTTATGTAAAAACCCCAAATAAATATCATGTAAATTCAAACAGTTATGAGTTATAGAGTGAACAGAATTTCAGTTTCTCACAAAATAAAAGGAAGATGATAGGGGCTTTATCAATATTTATTTACAATCAGTAAATACTGCATTACCATTTGACATTGATTGAATCAAAATAAAACCCCTTATAGTTTAGCTTTTATTTTGAGATGAATTCAAATTCTATTCATTCGATCTCTCATAACTTTGAATTTACACGATAGTCGTTTGGGGTTTTCATATAAGCTCAATACTTTTGGCTATTAAGTTATGAAAATGAAATTTATATGAAGCTTGCGCATGCGTAGTTAAAAATTATTTATTAGGTAAAAGTATTCATATTTTGTAAGATATTTAGTTTTTTTGCATTCTGATTGCAGTATGCTCAGTCTAATGTAGTATGCCAAGTTTCCTAAAAGTGGATTTGCAATGGGTCTAATACCCTACGTATTATAATTAAAAAAAAAAAAAAAAAAAAACTTTTTTTTAACGAAACCGTTATATCTCTATGAATATATATGGTGGCCTCATAAAACTTTATACAGTTAATTAGAAGAATCCTCATAATCACATGTTACAGCCAAAACACATTTTAAGCACTACTTTTTACAGGGTGATCCAAAATATTTTGACTTTTGTTTAATTTTTTACGGGTCCCCTTCTCCTCTTCAGGACAAAACTTTTGCTGAAACGTGTGAGGTATGTTCTCCATATTTCGAAAGTTTAAAGATGTTTTCTGAAGAACTTTTTTAGATATTTGACCAAACGTCTGAATCCGAAAGTGTCCAAATACTTATTGTTAGATAGTGTGTATGCGCTAGAAGAGGTCTTTTGAAAAGCTCACATAACTGAAAACTCTTTGTACTCGAAATCTTTATGCAGTTTGCATGTTAGACAAAAGTGTTTTGAAATGTCCATCAGTCTTTACAAAATCTTGAACAGATCTTAAATCATGCTGATTAATTCTTCTTTAGCGATGTTGAAATGCTTACCATAACAAAAGACGTAATTTTCACATGTGTTTCACAAGAAGAAGTTTCTAACAATAATCACTTCCTTATTCTATTGCAAAAAACTACTGTGAAAGTATATAAAATTTTTCTGACTGAAAACATAACTGTATGAAAATTAGCAGAAATCACGCATATAATAATATAACCTTTTCCCTGTCCTGTAAAAGAATAACTTGTTCTTCGTAATTAAAAAAATAAAAATAAAAATCTAAAGCAATCTATTCTTGTGTATGTTAGATATTTTCACACAATTAAGGGATTATTTTCACACAATTAAGGAATTATATCCATTTGCATGAAGTTAAAATTTTGAAACTTTACCAGGTGTATAAGCTTAAATCCGCTGTTTTTTAGTAATAAAAACACATTTATTTTTTATATAAAGCAAAACAAAATTTTATTCAAAATAGTTTCCCTCGCTAACTATACATTTTTCCCATCTTTCGGGCAATTGGTGAATTCCACGCCAAAAGAATTCCTTATCTTTTGAGGCAAACCACTCGTCCAGCCATTTTCGAACGTCTTCGTAAGAAACGAAGTGCTGTTCGGCGAGTGCATGGCCCATTGATGAAAACAGGTGATAATCAGAAGGAGCCAGGTCTGGTGAATTAAGCGGGATGGGGTAACACCTCCCAGTTAAGTGTTTTGAGATAATTTTGGACCAATTTTGACGTGTGTGCTGGCGCGTTATCATGAAGAAAAATCAGTTTGTCATGTCTTTGTTGATAATAAGGCCTTTCCCATGGCATGTAGACGGATAAAAATGGCTGGTTGAGTGACACCTAACTTCTCGGCAAGCATTTTTTGCGATTGGGTATCATCTTCGTCCAAAAGAGCCTGTAATTCATGGTCGTCAAACTTTCGGGGCCGATTTTCACGCTCTTTGTCATTTCAGTCAAAATAGCCATTTTTGAACCGACGAAACCAGTCTCTGCAAGTTGTTTCTGACAAAGCACTGTCACCATAAGCTTCTACAAGCATTCTATGCGATTCGGCAGCTGATTTCTTCAAATTGAAGCAGAAAAGCAGAGCTTCCCGCATATGCTCTTTTTTTGGTACAAAACGAGACATGTTTACACGAAGAAAAATTAATGTTTTTATATGAAATCAATAACGATTTGCACTGATTTATGTGAACAGACGTCAAACTAATACAAAAACAATAAGACATTTAAATGTCCGCTGTTAATACACTCACTAGCGCCATCTATACGCAAACAGCGGATTTAAGTTTATACACCTGGTATTGCATTAAAGAAGTAATTTTTATTTTTAAACTAACCAGCATTCTTGAAACTAATGTGTTTATTCTAAAATATTGCTTAGATACATAATAAAATTTTTATTCGAACTTTTCTTTATACTTTAAATAAAAATATTCTTGATGAAAGTGCGAAAAAAAATTTCAAGATATTACTCTATTTCAAGATATTACTCTATACCATCATGCCATACCATCCAAATATTGAAAGTTAACTGATTTTTTTTTCCCGCAAGTAAAATAAAAAATTTCCGGGACAAATCGTTTCTATAATGCACTTTTACTGGCAAGATCTAACGGCTGGAACTGGCCAACGCAGAATGCAAGGAAAAATACAACTGCTGTCTGTATCTGCGATGAGAGATCGGGAAAATGCGCGAGATAATTATTCATAAATAAATAGCAAAAATGTTCAGTCATACTTAGCCATCTTTATATCAAATTCCTTCGAGGAAAAGTACTAGTAAGACAGGATTTGGGAATTGTGTTATTTATTTTCACATATAACTGAGAGAAACATTAGCATTATTCTACCTGACGTGATCTTATGAAGTTTGCGTCTAGCAAAGAGATGCGTATAAGCTGATATGCGTAACAATGAGAGATCACTCTAGTTAACTAACGTTGCTGAAAATCGCAACTTATTCTCCGGAAATAAAAATTTAAAAAGAAAGTTGTAATATTAAAAAGTAGGATCGAGAAATATGGAAAATAAGAATTCTGTCATTAGAATACGAAAGTGATATTTCAAAAAATATTTAAGCTAGGGGAAATTAAAAAATTTATCGGAAAAAAAAATTATGAACACTTTTTTAAATAGTTCGAAAAATAACGATTTCAGTTTTTTATAATGAAAACGAATAAAAGTAAGATTGAATACATGTGGCTATTATATATAATTATGTTCCTCACGATGCTTTAAAAAAAATAACTGAAAGAAGTAATTAAAAAAAAAATTCTCGACAAAACCTGAAATACCTTAGAAATTTAGAGGCATGCAATAAATGTAAGTGATTAATTAAATAAAAAGGATTTTAATTTCAGGGAGATGGTAAGTGAAAGAAGAAAATTCTTAATTAGTTATCTAATTTTTTGCAATGTTAAAATGAATTTAGTTTTTTTAATACTTAACAGATATACTCTGACATTTCTAATTTATTTCAAAGTACTGTTGGTACTCACTTTACTTTCGCACCACGTTTGTTGTAAATTAATTTTCCCCAATATATAATTACGATTAAATAAGAAGAAAATTAGTCTTTAAAAAGGAAGGGGAAAAAAGGCATAACTATCAACACTAAAATTTAAAATGTTAGCACCTCTAACTTTACCTTTCGAAGGTATATTTTTTATGAATGGTCGGTTGATAATTGTCAAATGTATAAAGGAAGATGTGTGAATATGTACCGGCTTGTTTATTTTTAGGAAATATGAGCTAATTTTAAAATCGTATTATTAATTTTTTACGGAGTTTACCTCTATAGAAATTATGTTTCGGCTACACAAGTTATTGTTTTTCCATATTTTGAGTAAATTATAAATAAGATATTTTAATAATTAATGTCTTAGTAATAAAAATAAATTAAGTTTTTTAATGATTTAATGTGAATTGATCATAGGAAGAAATCCCATAATAAATACAAAACGCATCGTACAGTCATAGTTTGTTCAACGTAAACTACTGTTTAATTGGCATTTAAACGAACGATTTGAAATTTACTTTTTTTTTTTTTTTTTTTTTTTTTTTAATATCATAAAATAATTATTCATGCTTGTTAATTTATATTTCGTAGCATCATAATATTAAAAAAAAATAAATAAAATAAAATAAAATGAACAGAAAATAAACAGAAAATAAAGAAGCAATCTCACACACAGATTTGTTTTACTTTAAATTGTACATTTTACTTCCTATTTAATATTACTTTACTTTAACCACATTATTTTACTTCAATTGAAATCCATGCTCTTGCGTGTTTTTTTTTTTTTTTTTTTTTTTTTTTTTTCACTTTCATAAAGAATATTTTTATTTAAAGTATAAAGAAAAATTCGAATAAAAATTTAATATGTATCTAAGCAATATTTTAGAACGAACACATTAGTTTCAAGAACGCTGGTTAGTTTAAAAAAATAAAAGTTACTCTTTAATGTAATAAAGTTTCAAAAATTTAACTTCATGCAAATGGATATAATTCCTTAATTGTATGATAATAATCACCGAAAGAAATAATTCATTAATTCCAGTTATTAAAAGCTTAACATGGACGGCTACATTTAGAAAATCCATCATCGACAGAATACATGACGTACATTTCTTGTTTTACAGAGTGAAATTTTATAGAAACACGCAAGAACAGGAAAGCATTATTAGCAAAAGACAATTTATTTCAGTCTCTTTTCATTTCCATTGTGCCAATATTTGTTAATATAGCAGAGAATTTTCGAGATTTCACAAAAACAGTTAACTACCTTTTCGTCCTGAATAAAAAATAAAATACATTAGTTAAACGCAGTTAATAAATACTTCTTGCACTGATAATACATTTGAACTTTTCGATGCTGCTTAATAAATAAGCCGTTAATGGTTTCAAGATCGCTGCCGATAAGAAGCTTAAAGTGCTTTAGATGAAGTGGAAATAAATCAGTTAGGCTCATCTAAAGGTAACAACTATAAATATATAATAATTAACCAAAATATTCATTTGTTTAAAGACATTATTTTAAAATATTGAATAAAGGATCTTTTCTCATTAAATTTTATATTTCAAGTCATTCGTTCTATTATCCATATCAAAAGCCAACAGTAAGCAATTTTTCATTCAATTGCACAGAATAATTAATTCCAATAGGTAAAATTTAAAATATTAATATATAAAATATTTTTCATCCGGAAAAAAAAAGTGTTCATAACATTTTATGCGGTGATTTTCAAGGGGAAATATTGCATATATGATGTTTCATACACAAAAATATTTTGTTTAAACAACAAAATTTCTTTAAAAAAAAAAAAAAATGCTGATATAGCCCCAACAAAAAATTTTACCAGAGCACAAATTATTTTGTTGTTTTAACTAAACAGTTTTTTATTCAACCAATATGTGTAGAGATCAACAAAATTATTTTGTTGATTCATTACCTCCCTCACTCATTGGCTGTTAACAGAGTAATCTGTGACGTAACTTATCGAGCTACCCAGGAACAAATACTGTTCTTTCAAACGTATTTTTTTAATGAATGGAATTTAGTTGGTTTGTTTAACTGAACAAAATTATTGTTAAAAATGTCAAAAATCTGAAAATTAGTCAACAACATAGATTTTTGCAGTTTCAACAAAACATTTTTCAATGAATTTAAGTTTTGCTTTAGAATAAATTTTAAGAAATCAAATAAATTAAATTAAATATCATTTAACGAAATTATCAAACATATATTGGTGCCAAAGACACTCGATCAATGTGACTCATATAAAAATTTTCAATTTATTGATCTGAAAACAATTAAATTATTCTTATAGAAATAAATGTATCAATCCAGAGCTGTATTTTAATGGAAATGCAAATAAAAATCCATAAACAGTAATTTCAAATCCTTAAAGCCGTTTCTCGAATTTTAAAAAAGGAAATCAAAAACAAAAACGAAAGTTTATAAAGAAACAACAGAAACTAACAAGCATGCACAAATAACATTTGGAAAACACCATTAAAGTAATATAAAATATATTTTACTTTCATAAAATACATATTGTTCAATACATGTTTCATGATTTTTTGCCAGGAGAATAACTAAAACACTCATTTGAGAAAAACGTAAATACAACAACTTTCTTTGAAAGAATATAAGTCGGAAATATGTTTATATTCTTTGAAAATGAGTTTACATCATAAACGATTTGCTCTATATTAATAACATATTAATTAATTATTAATATATAATTACTGAATATACATCTTATATTGTAGTAGACGACATTGTATAAAGCTCGATTTTTATTTTATTTTTATTTTTATTTATTTATTTATTTATTTATTTATTTATTTATTATTTATTGTTTTTCATCGGGAAAAGATTTTTTTTCGATAATTTATTAATGCAGATTTTTATAAATAGAACGTGGGTTTGAATATAGCTATGTATACAGGGTGTATCCGAAATCCTTCACCGTGTGTACATAGCTCTCCATTCAGGAAGGGCTATGCATATAGAGGGCGACAGAGTACATAGAACCCATTCAGGTTAAAATGGATGTACAAGCATCGGAACCTTGCATGTTGTGAAATAATTTGGATTTTTTTCTTCTCTGGACTACTGAAATCACTGATTTTTGAGACACCATTGGAGACAACGGGATAATTAATAGCAAGGATTGTGCCTCTGTAGCAGAAATCCGGTAAACTTCCGGAATCTTCAAGCACAAATTCCCAGAAACTAAAAGCGTGCCCGCCAGTTGTTTCTCCACTCTTATGCAATAATGTCCGCGGCTGGCACTTTGAACAATTGTTGTAAAACTGTTTTCACTTTGGACATCACGAGCACCTATCCCGTGAAATAAATATTATCCGTATTTTGCACCTATTCCGTGAAATAAATGTTTTCCATGTTGTTATACTGGAGTCTTTCTTCTCATCTCACTATGTACATTAGCAGACGTATTTTCGTGATTTTCACCCATTAAACGCTATTTGCGATCATCTGCAGTTTTTGTTCATCTTGATGAGTATCATCATCCCCCAAAGTTTGCTAAATGATTTCGAACACACCTAGAATATTCAATAACTCGTCTTTATGAGCAATGAATATTTAAGAGATTCGAGACACATTTCTAACTTCAGGGGAAACCTCAATCACTGATGAGCCATATTTTCTAAATAACGACTTTCAAAGTGCAAGAGAATGTCAACAGGAGAATGGCAATATAGTAGGTTTAGCTTTTTTTTCTACCATAAACACATGCATTAAAATTACTTACTTTTAAAGTTAGTTTGAAAGCTCAAATTTAAAAATGTTTCGATTCATAATTTGCGATTTTTTCGTAATACTAAAGCCGGGAAAAGGTATTGGTTAAGGAAGGTAAATAAAAATACTCACCAAGAAAAGAGAAACATAAATAAAAATCATAATTTAATAGCCAAAAGTATTGAGCTACTTATATGAAAACCCCAATTAAATATCGTGCAAATTCAAAAAATTATGAGTTATAAAATGACCAGAATTAAAGTTCTCTCTCTCAAAAAAAAAAGGGGGAATGATAGGGGATTGGGCATTAGTTGAATCCAAATAAAAATGTGAGTAACACTCCTTATAATTTAGCTTTCATATTGAGAGGAACTGAAATTCTGTTCATTCTACTTCTCATAACTTTTTGAATTTATACGATATTTGTTTGAAACTTTCAAATAAGTAGCTCAATTTATTTGGCTATTAAGTTATGGAAATGAAATTCCACTAAAGCTAGCGCATGCGTAGTTAAAAATTATTTAGTAAAAATGCTCATATTTCGGAAGATATTTAATATATTTTTTTATTATTCTGATTGCAGTATGCTGTATCTAATGTAGTATTCCAAGTTACCTAAAAATGGCTTTGCATTGCG
The DNA here is from genome assembly GCA_963930645.1 of Salticus scenicus. Classification (NCBI taxonomy): domain Eukaryota; kingdom Metazoa; phylum Arthropoda; class Arachnida; order Araneae; family Salticidae; genus Salticus; species Salticus scenicus. Next base: position 219,288,094 of record OZ005651.1, on the reverse strand, counting down.
TCTAATACCCTACGTGTTATAATAATAATAATAATTTAAAAAAAAAGTGGCAATTTTTTAACGAAACCGTTATATCTCCATGAATATATGTGTTAGCCTCATAAAATTTATGCAGATAATTAGGACAATCCTCAAAATCACATGCTACAACAAAAACGCATTTCAAGCTTTACATTTTACAGGGTAATCCAAAATATTTTGACTTTTGTTTGATGTTTTACTGGTCCCCTTTTCCTGTACCGGATAAAACTTTTGCTGAAACATATGAGGTATAACATGTTCTTTATATGCCCAAAGTTTCAAGATAATTCCTTAAGAATTTTTTTAAGTATTTGACAAAATTTCTAAATCCGAAAGTGTCCAAATACTTATTGGTAGATAGCGTATTTCTTTAAAGAAATCAAAGTTCTTTTATTTAAAAAAAAAAAAAAAAAAAAAAAAAAAAAAAATGAAGATTTTTAAAAACCATTTTAATTTATTACATAGACTTGTGGTTGACAAATTCATGCATTTGTCTCATTCTCATGAATGTTTGTATGCTTTATTTTAGAGATGGATGAGAAAATCGAAAATTAAATAAAATGACTCGATGAATGGTCGTATTGCTATTAAGTGAACTGCAACCAATTTTGTATCAGTTTTGAATGCTTTAAAATTTTGTCACTAAAGCCAAAATTAATATTCCTGATCAAATCTTTATGGTTCAGATCGTATATGGTTTCAACAAATTTAATTTGAGTTCAGACACCCTTAAAAACTTCATTTGTTTCTTTTATTTAACATGTATCTATAAACATATTATTGTAATTTAAGAACAAAATAAAAATCAAAGTTTGAATATTGGAAATATGTACGAAAATTTACCAATAAAGATTAAAATATAATCGTAAAAAGCTTTATCTTAGTAAAAATAATCAGTTAAATATCTAAGTATTTAGAGTTTTGTTTTTTTTTTGTCACAACTTCAGCTGTTAAAATTGCTTGCTCTTAAGACAATTGAAAAAAAAAAAATAAATAATAATAATCATATCGCATCGAAAAATGTCAAAGTACAAAAGAGTGAAAATGTAAAAATGTAAGCATACTTGAAATATTATTATGTGGAAACAATTTTTATCTGATTCTTTATAATTAAATGTACATATATATATGAAATCGCAATTGTTTATTTTTACAAAGACATTATTCATAAACAAGTCAAAAATAAATGAAATCTTTAAAAGATTTAAATTTTAACGAATTAAAAATAACGCATTTTACATGCGCACACCCCCACTGAACTTCTGATTGTTTATTCTTCTGTTTTTTTTGTTTTGTTTTGTTTTTTTTTGTTTTTTTTTTTTTTTTTAATAGGCTGTTTCTTTTTGGATATCTTTCTCTCCTTTCCCTTCTAATTCTTGGTAGTCTCATTTTTGCTTAGTAGCTCTTGTTGCAGCTGTATAAGGAATGTAGGAAGTTTAAAAATCGAGTCTTGTTTCTTTAACAAGAAATAACTTTTCTCCATATAAATAATTTTTATTAAAAAGCAAAATCATTGGGAAATATAAATAAATATGTAAAAAATAATAATAATAATAGTAATAAAAATTTAAGGTAATAAATGTCGGCTAAAAATAAAATTAATGCATTTTTAAAATCTATCAGAGAAACGAAAAGGATGCATTTGAGAACTATATTAATATCTTAAAATTTAAAATGAATTTAATAAAAAAAAACTTTACGTAGATTAATTACACTTATCAAATCGCATTTACAATGTAACATTTTTTAAGATTAATTATATAATGAGAATTAATTGAAACACAATGTTAATATTACTGATTAAAATTATTGTGTACATATTAAAATATAAAATCGCAACATTTGAAAAATTAAAAAAATAGATCGTGTATATTTTTAATATATATATATATATATAAATACTGTTTGAAAATATTTATTACGATAAAATTATTTAATATTAAAATTAATAGCTAGCAGCAACATAAAAATACTATGCACGTTAGAATTAACTATCTAGTGTTTTCGAAATTTACTCAACTATATTTTTATATATCTGCTAAGAAAGAGAGTTATTTGAACTACAGTTTTTAAAAGGATTTTTATTTGTAAGATTTAAACCTAAAACAAATTAATTATGTCACTTTTGTCGCCTTTTTCGTTAGAAAAATCTAAGGGATAAAATGGTAATAGATACACAAATAAAGATTTCATGTTATAACCAAACAATAATCTGTATGGGTGATGTGAAATATTAACAATTTTAAAGAATTAAAATTAATTACTGTTAGGTAATTAGTGAAAACAAACTTTCTTTATACTTAGTTTAGAATAATTTACATAGTAGCGGAACTGAAATTATTTATTATTTATGCATGATAAAACTTTTTCTAGTAAAAAAAAAAAAAAAAAAAAAAAAAAAAAAAAAAATTGTCAAAATTTATTCGATATTATTTTTAATTTTTTACAGAAGTCAGAGGAAAGTATTTTGAAGAATGGAAGAATGATGCAATAAATGAAAAATGGAATTAATTATTCAGATTCAGACTGTTTCGAGATGGAAAAGAAAATTATCATTCAGTGCAATTTATTTTCAAAATCTTCAAGTACATGTTACATTTTTAATATAAATCAGGGTAACAGTCATCTTATTTAGGACCCCTCCCCCCCCCCCCCCTTCATAAAAATAAATAAATAAATAAATAAACAAATAAATAAACAAACAAATAAATAAATAAATTAAATTAAATTAAATAAATAAAATAAAAATCACTTATCTCAACTTAAACCGAATCAAGATTTTTAGCATGCAATTTTAATGGTAATTGGTATATTTTGACCACCAGAAAACTTTCTTCTATATTTTCCTAAAAAAACTAACACAGTATACATAAATTATTAAAATTATTATTTATAAAAATTATTAATTAATTATTTAACATTTAATGTATTTATTAAAATTATTATTTATTGAAATTATTTTTCGTGATTAATGCAGACGATTTTCATCTCAGAGAAGCGTAATATTAAATGTCGAAATCTAATCGAACAAAAATAGGGCACAAAATTCGAAAAAAATTCAATTTTGTGCCCTATAGACGAAATGTTTATTTATTTATTTATTTATTTATTTTTAAGGGGAAAAAATCGATAACTTTGTTTTAAATTATACTTTCCAATCATGTTCAGGAAATCTCAAAACTACTAAATCCATCAAAAACAACAGATAAAATTTTTCACGAACCAAATATTTTTCTTAATATGTATATAGAATAAACTAATAAAAGATATTGTAATAGTATTTTCACAGTTTACCTCGTTTTGCGTGAAATTGAACTATATCATGAAAGTAGATGATGATTTAGTCGTTAAAATATGAATACTTTTAAAATATTCCAAAACCCCGTATTTGTCAGTATTATTCATACGCGGTCATAGTTGTCACTTACGTTAGTTGTCAGTAAGTAATGTTATCACTTTCTTGCAAAAGTGTGTGACAAAGTGTTCTGTGTTACACATCTGAAGCTGAAATTCTGGCGAGCTTTTCATAGACGATTTTTGTAGCAAAGATATCATTTTGGTGTAAAATAAATTCGAAAAAGAAACCCAGATAGCAAGCACATTTGCAGCAAGTTTGATTTTTCTTGATATTATCTTGCATGACAAATTTGACGCGACAAATCTGCTGTGAAACTGCTGCAAAGTTGACGGAACATAAATCTATCTTTCGTTTCATTTATTTTTTTTTCCTTTCACACCATTTATGCTGCAAACTAAAATTGTTATGTAAATATTTGACATTCAACAACAATAGGGTATGAAGACTGATATTGAAACGGTTCCGCAACATTTTCTTCCTTGTGTTTTTTATTGGAGGAAGGCGCTGTCCACGTGACTTCCAAAATGTTTGAAGTCATGTATTGACAAGGCTTCTGTGAAATATGTGCTATGTTTACATATTTCCATGCATATTTTCATATAATGTGACTTAACAAGAAACTGAATTTGCAATGCGTCAGCAGTTGGTGTGACATGACGTTTGCTTCTTGCAATGAATTTGCAGTAATCTTTATACGACGATGCTAACTTTTTTATAGTTTGTAACGAATTTGCAGCAAATTTAATGCAATAAGATCGCAACTTGCACGACAAGTTTGCTGCAAATTTTGCGTATGGTGACTTCGGAGTTTGCATTATTTTGCTTCAGACTTGTTATGAACTTACAAGTTGTTACGCTGAACTTGCTACAAGTTTGTTGGCTTACAAAGCAAGACTGCTGCAGTTTTGTTGCAAACTAAAACTGCTATGTGGGTAGTATATTACACTGTATGAAATGTGAAAACCCAAAAAGAGAGATAGAGTAACATGTGAGAGCATTACGATAATCAGTGCTTCATCAGGGACATATATTGAAATATTGTATGAAAATGGTAAGTGATTTCTGTTAATCTGTAAAACTGAGACTTTAACAGATAAATATAACTTACTTAACGGAAAGACACATTTTGTCGGTAGAAAAAATAAATAAATAAAAGCAAAAGTAATACGTAATAAATAGGTACAAGTATCTTCACCATTTAACTTACCAACAACATAAACATAATAAAAATACATTACTGTATACAGATTTAAAATACCTTTAGAGTGAAAGGTTACAGAAGGGAGTAGTAGTTAATACTCTACACAACTACGCAATAATTTTAAGTATTCATATAAACTAAAAAAAAAAAAAAAAAAAAAAAGTATATATATATTATTTTATTATAAATTAATAAAATTTTAATGTAAGTAGAGATACTATCGTATTAAATAATACATTTCAGCAATATAATTCAGCGTGTATCTAGTGAAATTCAAAATTTTTCATACACTGAATGCATAATTAAAGAAATAAAATGTATTGAAAAATCAACCAGTCAGTTTCAAAGAAACTAGTTAGTTATTTAGACACAACTCTACAAATTTAAATATTTTATTCTGTCACTGTTTAATTTGTATTTTACCGGGTGTATCCCATATAGCAATTTTAGTTTGCAGCAAAACTGCAGCAGTCTTGCTTTGTAAGCCAACAAAATTGCAACAAGTTCAGCGTGACAAGCTTGTAAGTTCATAACAAGACTGAAGCAAGATAAAGCAAACTCCAAAGTCACCATACGCAAAATTTGCAGCAAACTTGTCGTGCAAGTTGCACTCTTACTGTATCAAATTTGCTGCAAATTTATTGCAAACTAGTAGAAAAGTTAGCATTGTCGTATCAAGATTACTGCAAATTCATTGCAACAAGCAAGCTTGTCATGTCACACCAACTGCTGACGCGTTGCAAACTCAGATTCTTGTCACTTCACAGCATTTGCGAATACGCATACAAATATGCAAACATAACACACATCTCACGGCCAGTGCTGTCAGACTGAGGGAATTTTTTATTCAATACCCATGACTAAATTTTAGTTGCAGTGGTTGGGTAATCATTTCTAAAACGTGTTACGAAAGTCTTCCAAATGATTAGCCAACCGTTACCATTAAAATTTACTGGTGGAATTTGAATAAAAATTTCCCTCAATCTGGCAGCACAGCTCACGGCAGCCGTGCCAATACAAGACTTCGAATATTGTGGAAGCCCCGCGGATTACGCCGTGCTTCTTCCTCCAATATACAACACGACGAAGACAACGTTGCGGAAACGCTTCAACGTCAGCCTTCAGAAACTGTTAATGAATTTCAAATACTTACATAGCAACTATAGTTTCCAGCATAAACGGTGTGAATGGAAAGAAAAATATTAATTAAAACGAAAGATAGATTTATGTTCTGTCTACTTTGTGGCAATTTCACAGCAAATTTGTCGCGTCAAATTTGTCATGGCAAGATAATATCAAGAAAAATCAAACTTTCTGCAAATGTGCGTGTTATCTGGGGATATTTAACAAATTCATAAAAATTGAAGGATTAACAGAATTGAACCCGGTTGGCAAAAAAGTTATTCTAGTGAAGGAGGTATTTCTTTTTTTCTTTTCTTTTCCTTTCTTTCTTTTTTTTTTTTTTTTTGGGGGGGGGGGGGGGAGAAAAAAAAATAGTTAAAATTTTCATCGATATGCGCTGCATGTGAGCGAATCACACATTTCCATGAAAATCTATATTGTTTCGCATGCAAATGTTCGCAAGCATATAACTCCTATTCTATGTGTCTGCATTACCACAAATTACAGTTTGCAAACGAAGTATAAAACACAGCTAACTGCAGCTTCAGTCTACAATTCTTAACTGAGATAAAATATCTTCACCAATAACGCTACCCTTTATCCACCAAGTCAGCACCACAATTAAAACTTCATGTATGAGCAAGTAGAAGACAAAATAAGATATAAGGTGTTAATCGTAAAACCGTACAGTTTATAGGACTCTGATTTGCGCATTTCTCGTCATACGTCTGTGAAGCGCCCCTCTATCGACGGAAATGTTAACTATTTTTTCTTTAACCCCCCCCCCCTCATCCCCGCCCTTTACAAAAATAACGTTTTCCCAAACCTCGTTCAATTCTACCAATTTTTTCAATTTTTATGAATTTTTAAAATGTCTACAGATTTATGCGACATTGCGACATCCGGTGTATTCTTCGACCAATGCTAAAATAGGGGTGACAGTCATTTGACTCAGGAAAAAAGAGCAATAACAGAGTGCAGAATTACTGGATGTTTTCCAAATTTCAAACTGTCGGACAAGATGGCATCCCTCCATCATTTTGGATGCGTCCTTACTGCTAGTTTTCGGATATGGTTGCACTGTATGTGTATATTATGTTTACCAAATAAAAATATTGTTATATCATACCTGGTAATATTTATAATTTATTCCGGAGTAATGTTAATACCCACCCTTTTTCTATACCAGTACTTTTAAAGAGAAATTTTCTTCTTATTTTATCTTTTTTACCTATTGGAGAAAATTTCTCTAGAAGCAAAAGTGGTGTGAAGTTCTCCGAAATATATTATAAGTGCTACCAAGTGTGTTATAAACTTGTAGATTTGTAGATATTCATTAACTAGTATAAAAACAAGATTATAAGTGAGGTGAGGAAAAGGTGAACCATATTCCTGTTGAGATAATTTTTAAAATTCATCGTTATGTATAGTAATTTATCGATATTTCAGTGTTTATAAACGTACTAAAAAACATATAGATATGATCATATAAATATATTTTCAATTTCTATTGGGTATATAAAAATTTAAAAATTCAGGAGTTGAGTTAGCTTTACTATAATTGTAAATATTAAACTTCAACAATGTCTTGAAGAAAATTTATTAAAATAATATCTACTTTCAAGGAAATAAAGGAAGTATCCGATGTAAAGAATGTAATCACAGTAAAATTAAGTAGCGAAATATGTCTTTTAAATTTCACTTTAAAATGTCATAGTTAATGCTTTGTACAAGTTATTTTCTAACATAATTTAATGTAACAAAATACTTCAGAAAATTTTCCATTGTTATTATTGAAAATTAAGGAGCTTTCCTTGCGTGAAACATAATATTTCAGAAAATGTCGGAGAAAAAGAAAGCGTAAAATATATTTATAGACGACTTCTGACGACTTCTCCAAGAGTATAAATTTAAAATAAAAAAGAGTTTTCATTTAGAAAATTGAAAAGGAAGAATAGAATTTGAAATCCAGGGATTTCGACATGAGATTTATTCCTGGAATTCCGAGGTTTGCCCGGGGATTCAGCAACTTTAAGTTATTTTATACTGTACATTTTATTTTTCTTTAAATAGTCTGGACAATGTATTACTTTACAAAATTGAACATTTGTTGTAAAATACCATTTAAATTAAATAAAATTAAGCTCATAACGTGCACTAAGAATTAATTATTAAAATTATAATAATTGATTATTTTATAACAAAGTTTGATTTAAAAATATTTTAATCACAATACATATAAAAATTGTAATTATTATGATGAATTCAAATTTAATCCTTTCTTCATGTTAGTTTTTTTTTTTCTTTCAGGTTTTTATTAACTGTACCTGTCTGATTTATTACAAACATTTTATGTTGTAAAGTAGCATTCTGCATTCTGCATTTTTATTTACTGTAACAACAAGTTTTAAGAAAATTAAGCTCAGAATAAAGCACACAGTAGTTAAAATTAAACTGACAATAGTCGGCTGATTGTTCTAATTAAATTGCTCGGACCCGAATGAATATTTAAATATGTGTATGCAGATTACAGTTAAGCGTGTGTCTCGTAAATCTGACACGCCCCTGACCCGCAAAATAATTTTCAATTCGCAACACAACCGCTATGCGTAATAAAGTAATGTTACATTTATGTTTTAAGATACTTCTATTACACAAAATACAGTTGTATAATTAAATAAAGAGAATCTAATATAACATAAAATGTTATATTATGTATGTACAGGGTGTATCAGAAAGGACTCCCTAATTTTGAAATGACATAACTGCGAAACAGTGAAAAACAGAAAAGTGAAACAAATGATATATTGGATGAACAGGTCTGGAATTTATTATACATGGGTTTGCTGAAATAGTTCCAAGATTGGATAACAGGTGGCGCCATAAGCTCATAAAGATTTAAATAGTGTTCAGAGATATAAAAAGTTCACTCGTCAGTCTGTTTCATTGCTGACACGTGTTAGGAGTTGTATCGAATTAATTATTATAGGAAATTGAATAATATCATATCCATGTGGTATTTCTAGGAGTAACAAGTTTTTATTGCACTAAAATACCACAGATTAATTTGAAGTCCGGCGATGACAAAGCGAAGATTTCAACAAAAAATTAACATAAAAAAAAAGTCCAGACCAGAAAACAATTCGTAATTTATTCATATACAAAATTCTAGATCTGTATGTCCAACATACCACTTGTTTCACCTCTCTGTTTCTAATTGTTTTTCAGTTATGTCATTTCAAAGTTAGAGAGTCCTTTCTGAAACATCCTATATATATATATTATATAGGTATAAACAAACTTCATTGTATAATATAACAAAATTTCAAATGCATTTAAACCTGATTTTAAAAAATGCACTGTCCTAAATTGTTTTGACAGCATAAAAAAACGTAAAGTGAGGAAGCAAATACATACATTGAGGACAAATAGTTTTCGCATATAAAGTTTTAAATAGAATGTATTGATGATTATGTAATTGTATCTACGCTCATTTTATAATTCATGTTGCTTTGAATTACTGCAGAGAAATAGAATAGTATCAAAAGTGAATAATATCTGCATTCAAAGGGTAACATTCATAAAAAAAGTATAAAGGTGCTTTGAAGTAAACTTTCTTTACGAATAGACCCGAGAATCAAAAATTGGTGCAAACATGATCCGCACCCGAATTGTAAAGCAAGTAACCCACGGATATTCGCGGGTACCCGACTTGATGCAGTTCTAATATAGATCATAAGAGCCGAGGATTTTGTAAAAAAAAAAAAAATAGTTTTACATTTCACCAACAAATAGCACTTTGCGGACTAAGGCAGATGCAAATGAAAGTAAATTTTGCTCTAAAAACAATTCCTGTCGGTAGAGCAAATCATTTGTCCAAAATTACCATTACGTTGGACAAGAATGAATTCACGTCAGTTGTTTTTTTTATTACAAAACTCATTTCTATCGACTTTAGGTGACGAAGCTCTATTTTTTGCGTCGAAAGTGCAACAGTGTTATGCGCAATGAACATAAACAATGCAAGTTCAGTGACATAACACATTTGACCTCATGATCTGCATAGCACACGCTTGATGTATCATTCTGATCCGACAATTAGAACCGGAACTATTTGATTCTGAGTACCGTCAGTTTAATTTTAACCACCCTGTATAAATATGTTATAACATAATCACATTTAAAAAACAAAAAAATATAGGCAGTTCTATTTCAAAATTACTTAATTACAGTTCTTATAGGAGACTTTTTTGAACACTACTATTATAGTTCTGGAATAGTTATCACATAGAAACGTGTCTATAAATATTGTTATTTGAAAATGCTCTACCATTAATGTATGTGACTTAAATAAGAACTATGAACTATTTATTGATAGGTTTTGAGGTATTTAGAAATGGTATATTTAAACACAGCATATGGACAAAAACAAATAAATAAATAAAGATAAAATAAAATATAAATAAATAAATAAAATAAAATATATATAAATAAATAAATAAAATAAATTAAAATAAAATAAAAATAAATAAATAAAATAAAATATATATAAATAAATAAATAAAATAAAATAAAATAAAATAAAAATAAATAAATAAAATAAAATAAAAATAAAAGATAGTGAATGGTTTCAGAATTGGTATGCACTGTTTTTACTTACACTTACACTAGTGCTAAAATTATTTAGAAGAATAACTCGTTCTTTTTACTTAATCTCTAATTGTAAATAGATTTATTGATTGAAGGTGTATTGATTCTTTATTACTCACGAAAGAATTCAAAAATTTCCATTAAAACTCTAAAGATATATTTTTAAATGTAAAATGCACGTATTCTAACTGCCCCAAGAAAGCTATAACGTTTAATGCATTGGCTTGAACCCCCATAACGTATCAATTGTTCAAATAAACGCACGTTTACATATCTGTTTATTGAATAACTTATAAGGATATACGGGTACTCTAATATATATAATTCACATTATTCGGGAAATCGGTAATATTTACGGAAATGCGAGCTAACTAGACAGACGAGTTGAAGACATCAACACTTTTGAACTTGTACGAAAATGCGCCAAAAACTTCTTTCAAACTATTCTTAAAGAATGAAAAATAAAGCTTCCTTTACACACACACACACACATATATATATATATATATACTAATGTGTAATATTAAATAAATAAATGTTCTTTTCCTATAAAATCGGAATGTTTTAGCTGGAAGAATGCTAGCTCTCAAATTATAGATTGTCAACTCAGGGATGGAATTAAATTTAATTAAATAATTCAATTACGTAAAGTAAAAAAAAAACACTCATGAGTAAAAATGAATGTTCTTTTTCTATAAAGTAGGAATTTTTCAGTTGGGGGAATACTATCTCCTAAATTACAGATGGCCAACTTAGGGATGGAATTAATTACTCAATTGAATTACCTTATTTAATAATATTAAATATTATTAAATAAGGTAATTCAATTAAGTAAGTTAAGGCAAATAAGGTTAAAAAAAAAAACACGCAATCACAAGTGTGGAAACAACAAAAGAATGCATATATGTATATAAATTTATACTCAAATAAACATTTTAATTTTAAAAGAATGAATTACAATACTGAAACAATCATAAAAATTCGGAAAATGTCTAGGAGAATTGTAAAATATAGATAACTCAGTTCAGTTAATTGAAATACAGAAATTTCAGCTTAAAAATATATACACTTTAAGATTACTCGAATGATACAAAAAGTTTTTTCGAATTGTAAATAAAACTGAAAAAGGAAAAAGAAGTTATCTTCAGTTACACAATCAAAATAATATCAGTTATTGAGTTAAAAAAATCTCGGAAATGATTGCTAGAAAAATTGCTAAATCAACTTCTGCAAACATAGCGTTTATTTAGAAAATATTTGAAGAGAAAAGGAAAAGCAATCTAAAATGTTTGTGCAGTCGAAATGAAACTTTTCACCTGTAAAATAAATCAAGAAAAGTATACCACATATACTAAAAATCAATTTGAAAGTCTCAAGAAACTTTAAATCAAATATTATTTAGATACTGCTTTTTAAATTGCTTTTGCAGTTTATAGCTTCTGCTCATAAAATTTCTTATCTTTCAAAGTATGATCTTTAATTTTTATTGATTCAATATTTTTACAAGTCGATAGATAAACAGTTAATCAGATAAGGAAATAAATATAAAATCTATCATAATAATTATCCAAAATAAGTCATCTTCTAAAATTATGGCAGCGTAATTGGTAGACTTAGATTAATATGACAATATTGTACTTATACTTAATAGAATAGTTCTTTAAGTTTTCAGTTTTGTACGATTCATTAAAAATTTGTAAGGTACTCACATTTTTATAAATATTTTAAGATATTTATTTCTTAAGCTTAACCTCTTTTTGTTATTTATTCAACTTTATTTTTCCTGATATAATAATAGAACCGAAAAAACTTTTAAATGATTTATTTTAAAGCGAAACAGGCAATTTATTGCGTCATTGTTATATAAAGGCACAAAACAATGCTATATTTTATTTTATACATTAATTTTGTACTACATAAATTAGTACAAGGAATATAGTTAACGTATATTTCGTTTAATATCTGTAAATGGTTACAGACACAGATTTGAAATGTCACCAGTTGAAACCATTTGGTCACCATTTCAAATGCCATCAAAATGTTTTCCAAAATTACAAAGCGATTGCGCATGCGTGGAACGAGAACCGACTCCTTATCAGTCGCTTGTTACAGTTATATAAAGGATAGTAAAGGCGCGTTGAAATCTGTTTATCGTCCTCTGTCTGCGGTAAACGTTTCATTGGTGGTCAATATGCCTCGTCAAAAGTGGAGGGTGCCATACCAACAACTAACGGAGTTCGTACGAGGCCGCATCGTTGGTATACGAGAGGGTGGATTTTCGTATCGAGAAATCGCAGCCCGCACGCAGTGTAATGCCACAACAATGATGCGTGTTTGGAAGAAATGGGCAGAGGAGAACCAAACAAGCCGAAAACCTGGCGGTGGGGCACGCAATAGAAGAACGGCACGAGACGACAGACACCTCATCCGCATGCTGTGACGGACCGTACAGCGTCCTCTCGTGTGTTAGCACAATGTTGGAGCACGGCTACAGGTGTTTTGTTGTCTAACTCCACGGCTCGTCGCCGTTTGCTGCAGCATGAACTGCATCCAAGGGTTCCTCCATGCAGGATTCCTTCCTCGCTGATTCATAGGCACCTCCGACTGCAATGGACTCAGCAACACACCACGTGGCGTGCCCAGTGGCAACATATTGTTTTATCCGATGAATCTCGCTACAATTTGGAGTACAATGATGGAAGAGTACGCGTCAGACGTTACAGGGGGGAACGTCGGCTCACGCAGTGTGTTATCCAGCGTCATACTGCACAAACGCCTAGCATCATGGTGTGAGGAGCTATTGGGTATAATTGTCGACCCCATCTAGTGCACATTGCGGGCAACCTCAACAGTGATCGCTACATAAGGCAAATTTTGAAGCCAGAGGTCCTTCCCATTCTTCGACGCATTTCGGGTGCTGTATTTCAGCAAGATAATGTCTGTGCACATGTTTCTAAGACTGTACAAGCCTTCTTCAGTGCACAATAGGTTTCACTTCTTCCATGGCTTGCTTATTCCCCGTATATGGCACCTATCAAGCATGTCTGGGATTTCATTGATAGGCGACTCGCTCGAAGAACTGGTGGGGAGCGCAGTAAGATTGAACTTTGGCGTCAAGTCGAAGCCATCTGGAATGCCATTCCCCCAGGATTATATTCAGAACCTTTATGATACTCACGACGTGTACAGGTTCTCATCGCTCAGCGTGGCGGACACACAAAGTACTGATTTCAGACGTTCTTTTTGTTTTTTTGTCTTGTACATTTGATCGTTTATTTATACCACTATCAGTAATATGTGGAATAAATTTCATAAATTTCCGATAATTCTTTCATGGTGTTGCAATTTTTACAAACATGAGTGTATTTCTTTGATAACACAGGCCTGCGATGAAAAAAAAAAAAATACAAGGGAATTGCTAGCTGAACTTCATGTATTTTTTAGTGCTGATTTAAAAAAATATAGCGAAAAATTTCTCAACGTCACGTTTTCTTGAAAAATTCAAATTTACTTCGATTTTTAACACATACATAATATTTGCTCCTCTTGGTCAATCGTCTATTTTATGTAAGTAACCTTAATAAAAACAAATAAAATAGTATGCTAGTGATTTTCTTTTAGAAACTGCACCATAATTTGATGTAAAAAGTGCCCAAGGGAACTTTTCACTTTTCTTTTGACCAGAAGCGGCTCATGCGATCTAGCAACAGTGGTTTTCATCCATTGAAATCTCTAAAAAATAAATCGATTGCTAAAAAATCAATTTGCTACACCAAGGATCGTTCATTTTACATAGATTTAAATGGATAAAATCCACTATTGCTAGATAGTACATGCAATATTATTCGAGGAAAAAAATATCGATATCGATTTTACTAAAATTCCTGACGTGATGGGAAAAAAAAAAAAAAAATGGAAGTCATTTTCGAAATCAGCACACCAAATAACATAAAAATTTGCGAAAACTTCTCTTGTATTTTTCAAGAACTTCAATCTCATAGGTCTGTGTAATTAATGTTATTTATTACACACATTGGTCATCCAAATTTTCTGTAGTTTATGATTTTTTTTGTTATTTTCACCTACATCCTCTATTTCATGTCTCTCACCAGTTAAATTTCACTTTATATATGAATCCTTCTTTAATCGAACATTCATAACATACATATTCATAAAACATTAACTCATATTCATACAACATGCGCTCTAACAAAAAATAATTATTACAGATTAACATTTTAAACACTAATTACAAAGAAACTTTAAGATGTTTTTTGCGTTCTTTTTGAACAGTAGAATAACAATCTCCCGTTTGCGTTATTTTTATTTATTCATTTTTTTTTTTTTTTTTTTGCAAAGGAAATTTTCTTTTAAAATCTCGCATTAAAATAAGCACTGTCTTTTATTAAACTGTTTTTCAATTATTATTATTATTATCATTAATCTTTATTTGCTATTGTTAGAGCTAATTTCCCATAATTTGTATAGGTAAAATATATTAAAATGTGTGTTATTTTTACTTAATTCAAAATTCTAATGTACCTGAATATTGTCGCTAATCTAGTTGATCCCTTTTATAAATTAATCCTTTACAAAGTTTATTTCAATGCATTTTATGCACATTTGTTAATATTCAATCAAAGTAAATTATTAATAATTTACAATTTTAGTAATGTATAATTTAATATTTTTACTTTCTCCTCTTATCTATGTGTGGTAGAGAAATATTATTTTGGGGTTGAATTTTTGAAAGTGAGTTTTTGACTATAATTACACATTTTGATGTCTTCTGAATTAGAAAATTAATTTTTTAGTAGTTGGCGTGTGTGTCTGTTAACTATATAAATCAAAACAGATACTAGTAGGAAGTCCAAGTTCGATATTCTAAAATTGTGCTACATGTTTATATTATGCTACTTAAGGCTTTTTTAAAGATCAGACTAAGGGTTTAGATACAGAAATAGACAAAAGGATTTAAATGCATTATGTCTAAGGGGGAAATTTCTCATTGGTACATTTTAACATTTTAGACTGCACTAAACATAACAAAATTAACATGCATATTTTTAATGCAACAAACATTTTCCCCACTGAATATGTTATGAAATCATAGTCTCCTTAACTAGATGCCTGTCACGTAGCTCGGAAACATAGCAAGTTGAAGCGGTACACAACGCCACCTGGTACAGATTGCGCGATTATTTTTTTTTTTATTCAACTCTCACCAATAACTTTAAGAAGTGATATATGATTTATATAATCGACGTTTCTTCGATTCAATTTGCTTTTTATGTATATCATATTCCTCTTTTAAAAATTTTTGGTGGCTGTTGAATAAAAAAGTCGCGCAATCTGCACCAGGTGGCGCTGTCTACCGTTTCAACTGTTGCCAAGTTTTCGAGCAACGCGACAGGCATCTAGTTTAGGAGGCTATGATGAAATACAGGCTCATATCAGTTATTTCAGACGTATTAAAAGTTAGTTGGAAATGGCTCGAAATACATATCGAGTTGCGTTATGCATTTTTTTCTACTGTTGTAAATTTAAACAAACTTGGCATGTATGCAATTTATAAACAATAAACAGCGCTACCTAAAATCATAAGAACACATTCGTTTGTATTGACTATGATTTATAGAAGGGATTTACTAAATTATACAATGTCCAGAAAAACTAGCAATATAAAAGCTTTTACCTGCATAGCATGGTTTAAATAAGAAGGCTGGGCTGTTAATAAATATTTTGTCTATTAAAATGCACAGGGTAAGAAAAAGTAGTGTAAGGGACACACCAAATTATTTATTAAAGAAATACAACATCTAGAGAGTCAGATTTCTAAAATCAATGATTAAAATAATTGTATACTTGGTTATATAACATAAAAAACGCCTGCTTTATATTTTTTCTCATCTCAAATTCCCTTTCATGTATTATAAGCTAAAATCAATTTTTAAAAGAAAAAAAATTGAAAGATAACATTATATTTTCAAATTTTTAACTCATTATCACACATTTAAATGATTCTTTTTATTATCACATAAATTAAATCTTTTACATAATATATTAACGCTAAAATCTTACAGATTGTTATTTAATTTATCTTTTACACTGTTTAATAAATTTTGACGAAATTTTTGTAAATCAATTTAAATGACTTTTTTTTTTTTGTACATGATCATACAAAGAATAGAATATTACTACATCAGTAAATAATTAGCTCTAGTATGTGCAATTGGAGCTGTGGTTAATGAAAGTAATAAGTAATGGAATACACAATTCATAGTAACAAAGAGAAACTTACAAACACATTCAACAATTTTAATTAGAATTCTGATGAATAACTAATATTACACAGGCCACAAAAGTGTATAAGAAGTGAATAAATAACTAATATTACACAGGCCACAAAAGTGTATAAGAAGTGAATAAATAACTACATTTATTGCGATTTCGTTTATTGAGAATGACTGAGGGAATATTCAGATAGGTTATATTTATTTAAGAGTTTTTTTTTTTTTTTTTTTGTCGAATAGGTGATATACAGAAATATCAGCCTGTTCATTCAGTTGTAGATTCTCTGCAAATCATAGGCACTGCAAAGAGCATTGAACGACATAATCCAGTTTTGCAAGTTACTGGTACAAGTGTTGCACATAATAGGAGGTGACCATGATTTATCTTGATCATCAATCCAATAATTAATATAACAATTTTATGTCGTTACAATACGTTCAGACAATGACGTGATAACTAGTCTCTAACTAAATGTAGTGTTACTTTCCCGCAAATGTAGTAATAATTGTCAGGAGAGTTCACGTAAATTTAAAGCATTCTAAAAGAAGAAATAAATATCATGGTGATCTTTATTTCTTGTTTTGGAATGCTTTGAGTTTGCATGAACTCTCCTGACAACCTATAAACAAACGATAACAAGATATTTAATGTAGGGGAGACTGGGGCACAGTGGACCACTTTTGCACTTTAAATTTTTTTCACCAAAAATAAAAAAGCAAGGTACCTGAAAAAAATTAGCAAACATTCTTTAAACCTTTCTTGGCATGTCCTAATTTTTTTTATAACAATACTTCTAATACATTACGAATAAAAAAATTAATTGTGTGCACTCACAAAGTGGACCACTGTGCCCCATCACCGGGGCACAGTGGTCCACAACCCGGAGTAAAACGGACCAACCTCTGTTGTTCATGTTTAATTAATATATATTACTAAATTTTTTTTCTCTAAAATTAGTTTCTTATGCAATCCTAGTCTAAATAACATAATTCGAACATTTTTCATGAAATAAAATTACCAAAATTTAAAGGAATAAAAAAAAAAAAAAAAAAAAAAAAAAAAAGAAATCAAATTAGAATAAGAATTCCAAATCAGATTTCCTTTGTCTTTTACGTGCCATCACTAAAAACAATAAGATATATTTTTAATTTGTTTATTAATGTTATATAGTTATAAAAATTATGAAATATATAATTAAACATTATGTTACTATTCAAATATTTTTATTAATTATTTTGAGATACTAATACTTTACTTTATATTTGTGAGATAGGTTTAACTAAAATTATTCTACTTTTATCTTTTACATGTTATTCCTGGAAATAACAACAATAAATAAATTTATATAACCTACTATTTATTATATCACATAATCATTTTTTTTTAATATTAAACAATTCAAATAGTTATTAAATTTAAATATTCATAATTATTATACTACTAATAATAACCGGAGACTTGGCGTTGGAATATTAAAACCCAAATAAACAACTACGTCAGAAACGCCAGAAGAAAAATATTTGCGATGTATGCATCGCAAATATTTTTCTTTTGGTGTTTCTGACGTACTTTTTGCACTGAAGTCGGTGAGCTTAAGGCTACCGAAACAGCTGTATGCATCGCAAATATTTTTCTTTTGGCGTTTCTGATGTAGTAGTTTATTCGGGTTTTAATATTATACTACTATTCAACTATTTTCCCTTTTCAGAAATTTATTTTATTATAATATTAAGATTATTATTTTTATATTAATTATTTTGAGTCACATTGTATTTGTAAATGTAAATTCAACTAAAATAAATAATGTATTAAATATAATTTGGAGTTTTAGGCACATTGGAAGGTGGTCCACTGTGCCCCATGTCCAAACAAAACAAATAATAATATTAAAATTCTATATGCTAATAATTTTTATAAATTTAAAAACAACATTATCTTAGCTTTTCTTAACAACTATTCAATGCTTGTAGTCAATATTTCTGTCCTGATAAAATTAAAAAAACTTCAAACTTGAAAAATTACTTTGAGCAGCTCAAAACATCATAATTGTATAAAAGGGATACCATAGCATTTACCATGTTTTTTTTTTTTTTTTTTTTTTTTGGATGTATAGAAGTAGTACCATGCTTCCATCTATGAGTCTCAATTTAAACTATAAGAGTTAAATATTAAGAGATTTAAATAGGGGTGGTCCACTGTGCCCCAGTCTCCCCTAAATATTCATTTGTAAAATTGAAGCAAGCCGCAATTGTAACCTCTTGTATATTATAAATATTTTCTCTTAGCTTTTACAGGCGTGAAATGATTTTTCATCATCCCCCAACATTTACTGCATTATAAATCTCTACAACTTGCTCTAAGTTTGTCTAATTCTCTACGCTTGTGCAAAAATAAATAAATAAATAAATAAAAATAAAAATAAATAAATAAATAAATAAATAAAAATAAAAATAAATAAATAAATCTAGAGCTAATTTTCATTTTCAGTAGCCTCGAATCCATACAAATTTGCTACTTTTGTTTAATTTACAATTTTATTGTTTAAAGTACAATTATGTGAAAATAGCAAGTAATAAATATTAACTTAAGAAATATTTATGCAAATAAATTTAAATACATAAATACACATGTTGCAATATAAAAAATTTATCTCTCGCATGTTATCAGTTAATATGAATAAACTTCACCTTTGAATTTATATAAATCACTTTTTTTTTTAATGTGCAGACTTCTTATTTATTGTAATTTCTCATACATTTTCCCACATAGCAGTTTTAGTTTGCAACAAAACTGCAGCAGTCTTGCTTTGTAAGCCAACAAACTTGTAGCAAGTTCAGCGTAACAACTTGTAAGTTCATAACAAGTCTGAAGCAAAATAATGCAAACTCCGAAGTCACCATACGCAAAATTTGCAGCAAACTTGTCGTGCAAGTTGCGATCTTATTGCATTAAATTTGCTGCAAATTCGTTACAAACTATAGAAAAGTTAGCATCGTCGTATCAAGATTACTGCAAATTCATTGCAAGAAGCAAACGTCATGTCACACCAACTGCTGACGCATTGCAAATTCAGTTTCTTGTTAAGTCACATTATATGAAAATATGCATGGAAATATGTAAACATAGCACATATTTCACAGAAGCCTTGTCAATACATGACTTCAAACATTTTGGAAGTCACGTGGACAGCGCCTTCCTCCAATAAAAAACACAAGGAAGAAAATGTTGCGGAACCGTTTCAATATCAGTCTTCATACCCTATTGTTGTTGAATGTCAAATATTTACATAACAATTTTAGTTTGCAGCATAAATGGTGTGAAAGGAAAAAAAAATAAATGAAACGAAAGATAGATTTATGTTCCGTCAACTTTGCAGCAGTTTCACAGCAGATTTGTCGCGTCAAATTTGTCATGCAAGATAATATCAAGAAAAATCAAACTTGCTGCAAATGTGCTTGCTATCTGGGGATGTAACAGCTACTAACCTCCTTATAAGAACTGAATCTAATAAAATTCAGTGAAAATACTCAAAGTAATATTCGCATATATAACTTTGTTTAATTTTAATTTATTCGGGTAAAAAAAAAAGCTTTTATATTAATAGATTATTCTGGTTGTTTCTCTTTTATACGCATAAAGAAAACCACCCACGTGTCCGGCTCCGATTTCAATGAATTTTTATTTTCTGATACATGGCATGATTTTTTATGAAAGAAATTTTTGCCGTGGCTCCCCTAATAACACATTTGTCCGTAATACATCCTGAAGATATCTGTAGGATGACCGTAGCTATCATTTTCATCCATAGGATATCCTGAGGATGCCATTTGGAGAAGATATGCTGTTAGGGTCATATTGACCAAATTTGTTCAGCTTTTAAAGTTCCGATTTGTTTATTTACGCAAATATCCAGGACAGAATCTCCATGGCGAAAATTAACTAAATCATAATTGTCGCCGCCCGATGGGTTACTGCACCAAATACTTTTTCAATTGTGTATGAGTTGTCCATTTTTAAAATCAAAACGCTATTGGGGAAGACGTGTAGTGGTTGTTTATGTGTTAATCTGTAGTGGTATAATCCTCATATTTTTCACATTAATAAAGCTTTAATTTTTCTTTAATAAAACTTGACTTTAGCATTAGTCAAGTTTCAATTTGCCAATAACATTAATAAACAAGAACTAAAAATCATGTGGTGCGCATTGACTATTAACATTCCAGCTGTGAATACATGTTGTATCGTATAACTTTTAATGCTCTTTGCCTATGTTATCACACAACGGGCAGACAAAAGGCTGAACGGCGTACAATTAGACTAATTAAATTCATAATCACGCTTAAACATCGTTTAAAAATATTAAAATTGTTTAACGCAAAAGAAAATGCAGCCCTTAGATTTTAATTGCAGACCTTAATGTATCTGAATATTTTAATGCAACCCTGTAAATTGGTGAGTTAACTATATCTTATTCTATACAAAACATTATTTTAGCATATAAACAATAAATGTCAAAAAAAAATTATAAATTTTGGCAGTAGAAAGTTATTTAAATGTGATTTATTTAAACGTCTGTCCTAAAACATAATGTACTGACATTTTTTGAGTGTCCCTGTACACAAACCAGTTATACAGGACCTATTAATGCCATTTTAAATAGGAAATATTCCATAGTGAACTTAAATAACACATATTATTTTTTAAATTTTCGAAAATATTTACGGACGCTCGTTGCGGGCAGAGAGACAAATAGACAGGTGGACAGTCGAACAGACAGACACAAATTCAAATCATATGCACGCATAAAAACTGTTAGAAAGTGTTAAAAACGCTTAATGTAAACGCAAATACAATTCCAGCAAATTTCCAATGGCATCCCTTAACCCATTAACGCCCAGCGTTCTCATTTGAGGACAACAAATAAACTAACGCGTATATTTTTTGTGGTTTCTTGGAATGATTTCTGCTTTTTAATGGCAGTAAGCACCACTCTAAATGATTCCTCAAAGTTTTATGTGCTTGCTATTAATTATAAATACATAATTTGGATAGTTATTTTATAATTTTTCATTCACAGCATATAAATTCCTTTTTGGCGCGGATATACCAATTAAGTCAAGTTGAAAAATAATATATATTATGATACTTTACGTTCGAGGTCTTTGTCAGCGTATAATATGAAATTAATCTGCTATCTAGAAGTTCCTTAAACTAAAGTTTTTCCGCTAGAACACTAAACGTCCTCAAATGAGGGTAGGCTTTAAATTTAAAACAATCAGGAGAATTGCTTAATTTAATCTATTTTACTGTCAGTTGTCTATATTAATTTAGAATTGAAATATTCATCAAAATATATTTTGCAAAATTAATTCGGGCGTTAACGGGTTAATGTAACTGAATGTTTTTGTGTGGCCCTGTAAATCTTAATGAAAATCACATTTTATTATATAGAAAGACTTTCTTTTGTGCATATGAATAACATATTTTAATTTCATTAAGATTCGTATAAAGTTATTAAAATTTTGTTTATAGATATATCTCTCAGAATCCAGTGCTTTAGAATACTTTAGGGTGTCCCTGTACACAAACCAGTGGTGGTATTTACTCCATTTTCTATAGAAAACATCCGATAGTGAACTTGAATAGATAAGATATGATAAAACTTGATAAGATATATTCTGTCTATGTGTCTGTATGTGGGTGTGTACCACAAATATTGGGAATGCTGTATCTCACGAGCAAATGGACGAAATTTAACCAAACTTGGTATTTAGTTGGACTCTGACATAAATTGGTGCTGATTAGATTTGGCGATCAATCACTCAACAGGTGGCGCTGTGATCTCTTTTTTTTTTTTTTTTTTCTTTTTCTTTTTCTTTTTTTTTTTTTTTTTTTTTTTTTTTCATTGCTTAACATGGCAGTATAGGGTATCTTTAGAAAGAACTCGTCAGTACCTTTTAAATGAATATTTGAACCATACATCTGTGATAATTAAAAAAAAAAGTTATCGATTTTTTTTTTTCTTTTTTTTCATTTTCAACGGGAAAAAAAAAAAAAAATCTGATGTTGGCACAAATAGACTTTTTTTCGGCATATAGAGTTACAATTCTGTGAGATAAAAATCGTCTGCATTTAACATGGAAAATAGTTTTAATAAATAATAATTTAATAAATAATTTGTACTGCCTGAATTTGTGTAAAGTTATATGGAAAAAGGTCTTGTGGTTGCCACTACATACTAGTTCATTATTTACTGCTGCTCTTTTGATATTAATAATTTTTTCCTCTCATTTGCTTTACGAAACTTTGTCTATTATATTTCCTGATGATTTTATGTTCATGTAACGTTTATCTGTTACAGTTTCATTATTCTTTGTTCACGTTTAATTGGCTTATAGTCTTTTCAGGTTTTTTGTAGTTTTAAATAAATTTAAAAAATTCAACTTTTAGAAATTCAATAAATTTAGAAAATATGTGCCATGCCAAAAATGTCTTGCATAAAAAATAATTAATAGATATCCTCTACCAAAAAAATATAATTACACTGAAATAGAAGCCGGACACTTCGGCAATGTTCCTTATCAGTTCAACCCCGTTTACACGCTTTTACGTAAAAAATGTTAAATTTTAATTCCACATTTCTTTTGTTTTCTATACTTTATTACAGCACATTACTGGAAAAGGAGTTAAAAATAATATTTCTTCACTTCCTTAAAAATAAAAAAATTTAATGCACCTGATATTAAATTAGCATCTTTTATATTTTATCTACGAGAAATTTATCTTTCAAAATTATTTGTTAAAAAAACTCTTAACGCAGTTTTTTAATTAAAATTTTATAGTACTAGGCTTTCTGTTTATTTTATTTTTTGTTTATTTTAATACTCGATTGTTTCCAGAACCAAGACGCTTCAAAACAATAAAAAAGGTTATTTCATTTTCTGCTTATTAAATGCTATCGTATTATATTATATATAAAAAAAAGTATTACAAAAATTGATATGAAGATTTTTTTTTTCTCCCTAAAGAATTTTAAATTAAATACATTTTAGATTAAATAAAATCTACGTTAATCAAATGGCTCGGAGTGGCGGAGAATCAAAACGAAATGGTATATTTCATAGATTAGAAAATGAATAAGATGAGTTCGCTCAAAAGTTTATAAATTTTTTAAACAAACGTTGTTAAATAGAAAATTTCGTTGCTAGATTATTTGAAAGAAAAGTAAGTTTAAAAATTCAAATTCGGATAAAGAATTTAATTTTCTTTTTCACTTACTTTTTTTTTTTTTAAATAGCTAAGAATTTAATTTAATGTTTGTTTCTGAGTTGAAATTTCATATCTTTCTGAGAAATTTCATTTTCATTTTCATATTTAAAGTTGAAATATTCAGCTTTTATTTGTTTGCTCTATAAAGCAAAAGTTTGCTTTATAGAGCAATTTTTTTTTCTTTTAAGATTCTTAATTAAGAGAGAATAATTACTGTAACATAGTATAACATATACATTGGAAGATTTTCGTACTATTTGTATCAATACTTTCTGAGACGCATTCTGAATGCCAAAATATTTTCTTTATTATTATTATTATTATAGCTGACAATATGTCCTATTTTATTCCTTAGCATTGTTTGTACCCACTTTTTTTTCACACCACTTTTTATTACCAGCAATTTTTTCTTATGTAATCTTAATCATATATTGGAGAAAATTACTCTACAAGAAAGTGGTGTAAAAAAGGGCGACTACTAACAATGCTATAGAAGAGGTGGAACCTTGGCTGTTATGTATGCATTGTCTACCCAGTTATAGCATGGAAATTTTGGCAATTGTCCCAATATGGGTCAGTCTATAGGAAACAATTTAGTAGGGATGAAAATAAAAAGGGGGAGGATTTATAAATTTATTTATTTCGCATATTAATGTATTTTTCGTATTAACTTTCTTACACTCATCGCTTTCTTACACTGAGAAAGAAATATATATACCTTTGTTTCAATATTTATCTTACTTAATCAAATATTCTAATATATTTTCATTAAACCTTTATCATTTAAAATTTAACATTTTATTTTTATTCATTTATTAATTAATTTATTTTTTCTTTTAATTTAAATTTTACCTGTTTATTTATTTATTTATTATTTTTACTTTTATCGTCTGCAAACTAATGAAATATGTGGAGGTTATGAAGGTGAAATTTTATTGTTCTAATTATTATCTTTACTGAGAATTTCTTTAAAATAATCTGATGTGTCACTCGCACGACTTTCTCTTACCCTGCGTTTCAATACTATAATGATAGATTACATATAAAGTCTTAAGATCAATATCATAAGATAATAAAATTTAGTGTATTTTTAAAATAATCTAAAATAGTTTTATTTGACATGTCATTCTGGAGTTACCCCCCCCCCCCCTCAATCTCCCATTCAACTGTAGTGCATACAATTATTTAAAAAAAAAAAAAAAAAAAAAATCAAAGCTGTTATTAATTTGTCTTCAAACTTATCAATATTGATCAATTTTTTAAGTGGCAACCTAATACAGACTTCAAAATACCAAATTTGAATTTCTTGCAGTAATTTGTTTTTAAGTTATGCTGATAACAGATTTACATACAGATCGACCGCTAAAAATTTGACTTTAGTAATCAGGGCACCATAAAACGTGATATTATACAAAAAAGTATACTTCTTGAGCAGTGTTCGTCGACATAGTAAAATGTAGCAAAGCCCTTCCAGCAATTACATTCAATAAAAAAGAAAATTTAGCTTAATTTTAAGTAGCCCCGTATATTGTCTATAATCAATATGCACTATAAGTAATATTGTGTACTTAAATTTAGTTTTACTTGAAAAACATTCAATACAAAAGGAATTATAATTCCAGCAATTTCCAGGTATAACTGCAATATATCCAAATACTTTGGGTAGCCCTATAAATGACACCCTATAGAACAATCTACACAAAACATGCTTTTATTCATATAATAAATCTTTTTCATTCCGTTTTGTTCAAGTCAGCTTATATAGATGTTACCCTGTAGTTACCAGAAATTTCCTTATATGCATAATGTATTTGAATTCTCTTGGATGTCCCTGTACACGAATCATTCGCTTGACGTCAACGAAAAGTTTAGTGTAGCATCCCTATATGATACACCATTAGGATACCAGGTTTGGATTTTCTGCTATTATTTGTTCTTGAAATATGCTGATAACAGACAGAGAGACACACGCACACACACACATACAGACAAGCCACTAAAAACATGATTTATGGATTCAGGGAACCTCAAAACGTGTAAATAAAACAAAAACTCAATTTCGAAAATTTGGTTCAAAAACAATACTTTCTCTACCATGTACACGTGTAAGAGAAAGTAAAAGAAAGGAAAAACATATATCATTCGATTACCTTATTTAATAATTTTCAAATCGTAAATTTATAGCATTTTTTTATTTATTTTTTATTTATTTATTTATTTTTACTTTCTCTTACGCATAAGGTAGAAAAAATATTGTTTTCGGGTCAAATTTTCGAAATTGTTTTTTCTATATTTACACGTTTTGAGGTCCCTTGAATCCGAAAATCATGTTTTTAGCGGTTGGTCTGTGTGGTGTGTGTCTGTGTGTCTGTCTGTTATCAGCTTATCTCAAAAACAAATTATAGCAGAAACTCCAAACTTGGAATTCAGCCCCCTCACACAGAATTATTTGCCAAATTAAACTGTTACGAAGCCTAATTTGAATTGTTATAACATAAGTTTACTTAACAGTACTCGTTATCTTAATCCTTAATCTCCATTCTCAATTTACCGTATTAAATTTCAGGGTAAAAGAAAGCCGTGTGAGTAACTCACAAGATTATTATTTTTTTTTTTTTTTACTTATAAGTCATAATCGTACAGCTGCAGCTTTTTTTTTTTATCTTTTTCTGAAATTTGTTAGTTATAATTATTATATATATGTATATAATTTAATTTTGCTTTGAATGTTTCTACTTTACAAAAATCTGACCCGATCCTTTATCGCATAATAAACGACACAATTTCCTCCCATTAAATCGG
The DNA here is from genome assembly GCA_963930645.1 of Salticus scenicus. Lineage (NCBI taxonomy): Eukaryota > Metazoa > Arthropoda > Arachnida > Araneae > Salticidae > Salticus > Salticus scenicus. Next base: position 219,261,377 of record OZ005651.1, on the reverse strand, counting down.
ATGTTTACCTTTGCACACAATATGTGGTCGAATAGTACTCTTATGAACAGTTGCTGATTTTGTCCAGAAATTTTATTCATATGCTAACGTAATTGCACAATTCTACGTAATACTAACAGACACCATCAAATGTTTATTAAATATGCAAGCACTGGTGAAATATTCCTTTTTAAAAATGTATTTTTTGGTTTTATAAATGCTTTAGAATGTAAAAATGTCCCCGGGAATTTCTCTGTATTTTTTTATATCGAATTATTTTGCTGGAAGAAAATGTTTAAATTTTACAGTGGTATCTATAGAGATAGGGACCATTGTTGCCAGACCTGAAGGATTTCTTATTCAATAACCACCAATAATTTTAAAAAATGATATTTGATACACATAATAGACGATTAATCTTCGAAATGATTAAGCAAACGTTACAATTAAATGTTATTGGGGATTATTGGATGAAAAATCCGCCAGTTCTGGCAACACTGATAGGGACATTCCATAACCATTCCAGTAAAATATAATCTACATGCACAAACGATACATACATTATATATACTCATATAATTTACATGTCATACAAGTATTCAACAATTCTTTCATTGTTGTCTAAGATAGATTACATTTTATCTCCAATGTCAGACAAAGAATACACACCGAAAGAGAAAACTACCGCAAACTTCTGGGATTTGCAATCAAATTGCATTACTCCGGTACAGTAATGCTGCCAGATTAACGAAAATTTTTATTCAATACCCACCACTAAATTTTAATTGTAACGGTTACCTAATCACTTCGCAAACTTATCTGTAAGGTGTCTTTGAAACGATTACGCAACCGTTACAATTAAAATTTAGTGGTGGCTATTGAATAAAAAATTCCCTCAATCTGGCATCATTGCGGTACAGAGCATCTCTGTTTTCTACTGGATCTCTCTGGTATCTCTCGAACTCAATGCCGGTTTTTCCATTTTAAAGCTATTCTTTATTCAGTATATTCGGTGCTTTAATTTCTGAGCTCTGTACAAGAACCGATAAAGTCATATGCAACTAATATCCTTAATTCAACTGGGAAACGCCGTCAAAGTACTACGTAATTTGTAAACAGGACATATAATCGAGTTTACGACACAACTTTAATTGCCAGCGATTTTGTAGATACCATGCAGATATAGTGAGCAACATTTAATGAAATGTAAACTGATTTCTTACAAAAACTGTTGTTTAGACCAATTTGAGAGGGAGAAGGATTATTTTATTTATTCTTTAAATTATCAACTGTAGTGAAAATAAAATTAAAAATAAATATATATAAGAGTCTACTATCATTCTTATTTTCAATATTCTTTATATAATATAATTTTAAAGCGTTTGTATATGTAAAATGCAGTGACCATACACAGAGCCTAATTAAGGCCGGGGCATACTCTCACCACTAATTTTTAAGCATATTTTTTAATTACTTGGTAGAAATTTTGTGTTTCATTAGAAAATTATTTTCATAAAGAATTAGGAATGTCGGAACATCGAGTTTATGCATTACTAGTTAGACACCACTATCTTATTTAAATTAAAAAAAAAAAAAAAAAAAAAAAAGTTTTCTTATTTTAACGAGGAATTTTCGTTTACTATAAGCTAAAAGCAATTGTTAAAAAATAGTGGTGAGAATATGACCCAGTCTTAATCATGCCCTCATCACTGACTATAACTGATTTCGCAATGAAAGCTATTATCAGAATAATATTTCAATCTGTTTTTTCTCTCCATATTTCCTACAACTAACAAAACTTACGCGAACATTTTTTCCCCTTTAGACAACATTATTTAAAAAACAAATTGTCCTATTAAAAGCATGCAAGATAAAAATTGGCATAGAAAATTCTACTTACGTCTATTTTTTTTTCCCCTTTTAGCCCATGAAAGCACATCTTTTGAGATAAAGATGCTATAATGCACACCAAACTACATTCCTCTTAAATGTAACATATTAATGTTCTCCTCCCACGATTTCAATTTTTTCTCAAAACTTTTAAGCCGGATTGATTTCAATTTTGATTTTAACAAACTGCATGAACTTAAAAAAATATTTTTGAAAAGTTAGTAGAGCTCTCATGTGAATTGAAGCTATGTCAATTCTGCCCAGACCAGATTTAAATCGCTTTACTGATAATTCCATAACAAATATTGTAGTAACGGCTACCTTTTGTGCCTTAGCCGGCGCCTCAGTTATTACGCACTTGGTCCTGTAGATTAAACAACAACAATTTTGTCTTCCAGGCAGAGCTTTATGCAGTCAGCAAAACTTTATAGTGAATAAATAACACGTTACCTTTGATAGAACCTACATATACAGTTTTTCAAGGTAATTTATCAAGTCTACAGGCAATATACGTCCACAGACCTAAAGGTTCACTAGTTCTACATACAAAAAAGCAGCTAGCAAGCCTAGTGCATGGCACCCGTTTCGCATATGTGTCAGCAAACATAAGCAATTTCAGTAATGAAAAACGAATAGTCTTACCTAGGAGGCCACTTCAAAATCCATAATAGACTACACTCTTTCCATTCCCACTTTATGTATTAAAAGAACTCTTAAACAAGTTCTTGCTATATTTGGGATTAGTTTTCTAAAAATCGTTACACATATTAATTAATAGTTGATGTTTAGCTGTAACAATACAAACTAAGTTAGCCCCGGGGTGTTTCGTGCAGTGCTCGCGCTAGGAAAATTTTTCCTGGCGTCTGTTCTGTGTTTACTCGCGTTGGGGAAGGACGCATCTATATATATATATATATATATACATTTCTTATTTCTTATCTGCACTCTCTCCGGCAGGATAGTTTGCCAAGTACTCGCGCTAGACAGTTCTTTTTCTAGCATCTACCCGTGTCCGCTGCTTGCACTGGGATGCTGCATTCGACTTTTTTTTTTCAACTTTTCCCTCGAATTGCATTGGACCATTCTTAGAGAAAAAAAAAAAAATGCTCTTTGTTTACATTAGGATCACTGATCCTGATACCTTCTTACCTGTCTGACGTTGGGAGATAATGGAACAAAACACAATGCGTTGCTGGTAGCCCATGATTCCCAACGTGCCTGGACACCGAGAGGGGTTTTTTTTTCCCCTTTTAGCCCATGAAAGCACATCTTTTGAGATAAAGATGCTATAATGCACACCAAACTACATTCCTCTTAAATGTAACATATTAATGTTCTCCTCCCACGATTTCAATTTTTTCTCAAAACTTTTAAGCCGGATTGATTTCAATTTTGATTTTAACAAACTGCATGAACTTAAAAAAATATTTTTGAAAAGTTAGTAGAGCTCTCATGTGAATTGAAGCTATGTCAATTCTGCCCAGACCAGATTTAAATCGCTTTACTGATAATTCCATAACAAATATTGTAGTAACGGCTACCTTTTGTGCCTTAGCCGGCGCCTCAGTTATTACGCACTTGGTCCTGTAGATTAAACAACAACAATTTTGTCTTCCAGGCAGAGCTTTATGCAGTCAGCAAAACTTTATAGTGAATAAATAACACGTTACCTTTGATAGAACCTACATATACAGTTTTCCAAGGTAATTTATCAAGTCTACAGGCAATATACGTCCACAGACCTAAAGGTTCACTAGTTCTACATACAAAAAAGCAGCTAGCAAGCCTAGTGCATGGCACCCGTTTCGCATATGTGTCAGCAAACATAAGCAATTTCAGTAATGAAAAACGAATAGTCTTACCTAGGAGGCCACTTCAAAATCCATAATAGACTACACTCTTTCCATTCCCACTTTATGTATTAAAAGAACTCTTAAACAAGTTCTTGCTATATTTGGGATTAGTTTTCTAAAAATCGTTACACATATTAATTAATAGTTGATGTTTAGCTGTAACAATACAAACTAAGTTAGCCCCGGGGTGTTTCGTGCAGTGCTCGCGCTAGGAAAATTTTTCCTGGCGTCTGTTCTGTGTTTACTCGCGTTGGGGAAGGACGCATCTATATATATATATATATATATACATTTCTTATTTCTTATCTGCACTCTCTCCGGCAGGATAGTTTGCCAAGTACTCGCGCTAGACAGTTCTTTTTCTAGCATCTACCCGTGTCCGCTGCTTGCACTGGGGTGCTGCATTCGACTTTTTTTTTTTCAACTTTTCCCTCGAATCGCATTGGACCATTCTTAGAGAAAAAAAAAAAATTGCTCTTTGTTTACATTAGGATCACTGATCCTGATACCTTCTTACCTGTCTGACGTTGGGAGATAATGGAACAAAACACAATGCGTTGCTGGTAGCCCATGATTCCCAACGTGCCTGGACACCGGGAGGGAAGTGTTACTGTTCTGCGCATATTTTCAAGCAGTTCCTCTCTTCCAGCTAATAAATAAACAAATTTTGTAGTATGACATATTTCATCAGTTTCTCAGTTTTTAAGTCTCAGTAGTGTTGATTGTATTAGTACATTATTCAGTTATTTCATGATTCTCTTTTGCTGCAATATTGGTTAAATCATTATTTTTTCCTATTTTCGATAAATATATAGAAACGAAGAGCTGATAGTATTTAATCACAAAGAGAAGTAGTTTTTAGGGAAATATTTTTAATTTATATTGCTGGAGATACAAGATCGGTGCAAAAATAACGAAATTTTCGGTTATTTGTTTGAACATGTACTTTATAGCAACGTGTTTGTGAGCAACGTCTTCGTTGTGTAGCAACTTCTTTGAATATACAAAATATGCAAAAGGTTTAGTAACAGCATTTCTTTAATAATGGAAAATCATTTATAATATTATTATTTGATACGCAATTTTACCTCTCTCTCTCTCTCTCTCTCTCTCTCTCTCTCTCTCTCTCTCTCTCTCTCTCTCTCTCTCTCTCTCTCTCTCTCTCTCTCTCTCTCTCTCTCTCTCTCTCTCTCTCTGTGTGTGTGTGTGAGTGTGTCTGCGTTCCCATTCCCTCCCTCCCCCCTCCTTTTCTATTTTTTATCTTTTAATGCCTACTTTTTTAAGTGTAAAATCAAAAGCAATAATTATAATAACAAATTCATAAAAATACTAAGATGATCATGTAATTTTTAAAAACCCTATTCAGTAAATACATTGCATTTAAATGCTAACATTTTTTTTAATTTTTTTATCACAGTTATCATTCATTTTTAGCTTTAAAAATAACACTTGATTACTTGAACATAGCTTCCGAAAAATATTAGCTTATCTTACTTTTTTAGATGAAAGATTATGGAAATTTGCGAAACTAAATGAATATCTGTATTTTTAAATAATAATAAACCCTTTGTACGTTTTATAATGTATAAAAATAAATATATATTTTTATTTCATAAGTCTTTAGTAATTCGTTTGTATAAAATATATATTATAATGTAAGGTATGTTTTAAAAACTCTTGCAAATCGAAATAACACAATGTAATCTAATGGAAAACCTTTTAATAGTGCCGTTAAACACATATGCTCAGCAGTTACATTCCTGTTATGAAACTTTGAAATAAAGGTGAATATTTTTATGACATCGATTTTAGTTTATTTTTTCACTGCTGGTAATGATTCTCTATTTTTACATTTAGTTACTCTCTCCAAAATCAAATACTCGCCAAATGTGGGAACCCTGCTTGGTATTCATGAAAATATCGGGCTGTTCCGGGAATTTTTCATTCTCCTAGTAAAATCCCAAAACAAAAGTTGGATCAAATATCGGAAACTTGGTTTGACAACATGCGCGTTTATGTTATATAACACATTTAAAATAGCTTTCTGCCAATAGCTTAAAGTCATAAACTGTTAAAAAATTCTAATAAAATTTTAAAATGGGTCAAGATTCTCAATTAATTCCTTTATTTTAACTACTTGCGGAAAGATTTTTTTTTTTTTTTTGAATAAACTAGTATTAAATTAAAAAAATAAATAAATAAAACCACATTTTTTGTACTTTATATATTAGTTTTAACACCAGAATTTTCATAAAGTTCTTTTTCTTACTTAAAACAAAGGGCCACTTGATGGAAATTTACAAATTTTGTGTTAAAATGAATTGATATTCGTTTGAGGAATACGTTTTCAGAGCTGCCAACCTAATCCGGCAAATTGTTAGTACCGCCCATTTTTTTATACCACTTAATTTTTAAAGTAATTTTTTTCAAATATATTTGCGATGGATTAAGAAGAAAAAACTCTTAGAAATGACTGGTGTAGAAAAAGGGGCGGTACTAACAATTTGCCGGATTAGGTTGGCAGCTCTGTGTTTTTATGATACTTATATACCATGAATTATTATCACCAGTGAAAGAGTCGTTAAAGCATTTAAAAAGTGATTCGGCATGTCATTTCACCAAACGGATATCATTTTGAAAATCTAATTTTTTTTTTTTTTTTTTCATTTTTTTAAATAAAAATAGATTTTTATTCTCCGTTTCTTTATCATTTTTATCATCATCAAATCATTTTTCAATTAAATTTATGCTACAAGATACCTGAGCGAGTACGCAGTCCGGAATTTATGCAGATTACTGCAATACTTCTATAGAAAACATGAAGATTCGATATTAATTTTTATTGATGCTAGAAAATATTATTTATATGAATTATATGCTATGAATTCCAGTTGTAAGATTACTTTTAACACCAGAATTTTTTAAAAGATTTTTAATATACTAATTTTTCCTCTACACTGAATAGCTCAGAAACTTTTAAAAAATCCCAGTGTCAAAATTATCGCATTTAAAATTGGTATTACATTAGGATGTTATATTCAGAGAAGGACCCCTACCCCCAATGCAGGGTATTAAAATTCTTATCTTCTTGGTGTCTATCAAAATCTGTATTTCAGTCTGTGCACGCAATGGGACATACTGTAACTAAATAACACATTTTCTTGAAAAACTATCCGATTTAAGGAAAGAACTTGTTGGTCTCATTTACTGTTGTTCAGTGTTGGGCATATTTGATTAAATAGTAATTGAATTAAAATTAAATTATAATTGTTTCACTGTCAATCAATTAACAAGTAATTGATTACAAATAAATTGAATTACATATTCAATTTATTTATAATAATTCAATTTATTTATGATCAATTACTTGTTAATCGATTGGCAGTAAAATAATTGTAATTGTAATTTAATTGTAATTTAATTACTTTTTAACCAATTATGCCCAACACTGCTATTGTTGAAATCATAGAAATTAAATATTGTGAAAATTGGGTACAACACTAAAACTGAAATATTATTTAAAATGTTCTACATATGAATCAAGATTTATTTTAAGATAACAGGAAAAGATATCAACACGTGATATAAATTAAAAATGTATGTAATTTTTATTCTTGCATTTTAATGCTTTAATAGGTACTACATTAAATTGTTGGAGATTAACTTTTTAAATACTTCCACATTTTTCAGATACATAATGAGCTTAATACATAAACAATATTCGAATGCTTACTTCTTCAAGTATTTTGTGTAATTTTTCTCAAGTAAACCTGCGTAACACATTTTATCTTTTAAATGATTTAGATGTTTTTAAACAAATTTTTGATTGAAATTCAAAATTATGATTCCTTTTTTTTCTTTTATACTATCCTCAAACATTTAAATGCGGCAATTTATAATACATTGCATGTAACGGTTTCGAAAAACGCACTATTTTAAATTTTTCAAAAAATTATCCTTTAATAGCTTTCTTAGAAAAACAAAAACTATTTAAAGTGTAAGAGTTTACTATAGCAAAAAATTCTACTCAAAGATAAATCTTCCAAAATTAATATTTTAATAAAAGTGAATAATAAATAAAACTATACTTCGTAACATACTGTATATTTGATTAACTCATGAGAATATCTCAATCATCCAGCTTTATTTAGAAAAAAAAAAAAAGTATTTAAATGTATGTTTATCATAACGAAAATTCTTCTCAGAGATAAACTTTTAAAATTGATTATTTTTGCAAAAAATCGATTTTCAGTAAAATTATATTTCTAACATCTCCGTTATTAAAATATTCTTGTTAAAATAGTTAGTATTTCTGGCTTTTGCTCCTAATTATCACGATTGATGACTGGCTTAAAATAAAGTCTTCGAAATAACATTTAATCATTGTGTGCATATCATTTTTACCCAATTAAATCTTCATAAATAATACTCGAAACTTCCGTTCTCATTCAAACTAGATAAACCACGTTCAAAAATCTTATTTCAACTTCATTAAGAACGAAAATGAAAGGTCTTAAAAATTTTAATTGCATTTTTTATATACTTCGAATACTAAAGAAAAACGGGAATAGAGAAATAGAGAAAGAGAGATAAAGAATGAAAAAAAAAAAAAAAAAAAAAAAAAGGTTATTTCTTTACTGATTAATTCTTGATCTCTCTTTCTCCTCTTCCTTTTTGACATTCTTAAGAAAAAACATTCAAAATATTAATAAAATATTTATTCTTCTTCTCCTTAATCTTGAGTCACTAATCGCTATTAAAAAAAAAAAAAAAAAGTTTAACTTTGATTAAGTTTCGTTTCTGAAAAATGCTTTAGTTGAAAACATAGAATTAAGTGAATTAAATATAAATTTAAAAAGGTGATATATTAATTGAATTATTATTCTTGTACTTCATACTGTTGTTTAGAATTAATAATGGAATTGTTTCTATGCATTAAATAGAAGTTAGTACGTACTTTTTCTATAAACTTCTGATAAGAGTTAAGAATCAGTGTTGTGTAGCGAAAAAGAATAAGCAAACTTGAAATACATTCTCTACTGTGAAAAAGAATTGTGTAGTCTTTTTGCAGCTAAATTCATTAAATGGCCAATAATTCTTTCGGAATTCTACATAAATAATTATAATTACTTCTCATTAAATATGGTGTTGTGTTGGTAATCGAGTTAAGATCGAATGTCTGCTCGAGGAATCTAGGCCTGGGTGAGTTACATTTAACTTTTAAAGGGAAATATAAATTTTAAAAAGAAATTTCAAAAATAAGGAAAGATATCGTTTGCGTAAAAGAATAGAGTCTACATCAAAAAACAAAACAACAACAAATAAAAAGTCAAGTTTTTGTCAAATTTAATCACTTTAACGTATTTAAATATCTAGATATAGATAAATCTCTGCTAAGTGTCATTAAATGCCGGCCAGACGTTTTCACGTGATACCTGGTCGAATAAAAAAGTTTTATACACTTCCATTCCTCCCATGCACACAGAGAAAATATTCTGCAATCATTTTGGGGTTACCTGATAACTGAAACGTAGAGATAATGCAATTTTCTTTTCCGTTCAAAGCGTTTTACTGAAAAAAACCTTATGGCGCATATGCAGGTGTGTTTTTTAGCCATATCTCTAAAATTAGTCAAAATTTTGAAATGTTCTATAGATATAATTTTATGTTAGCTAAAATCTTTAAATATCCTAATATTTTGAGTACCTAAATTCCTACCAAGTGCCGTATTATTCCGTCCATCCGTTCTTACGTGATATCTGGACAAAAATAGCATTATATACATATAGACACAACGACCCACACACACACACACAAAAAAAAAAAAAAAAAAAAAATCTTAAGTCATTTTTTGGATTTTACGATGTGTGAAACGTGAAGATTTCGCAAATTTTTTTCATTCTGAAAAATTTACAGACAAAAGTCTGATTTTATTAATATAGATTAAATAAAAAAGAACATAACAGTTAACATATGAAGAAATACCAATCAATTGTCGGAATGCTTTTTATACGTTCGTGGAAAATCGATTAAGGTCCACTGCTTTAGAACAAAATTTAAATTGATTAAAATGATTTAAATTTAACGTAAATGCCCAATTTTTAGCATAGCATGCACATTAGTATTGAGAACGGGAGAAATTTCGCAAAAGTTGATAGATATAACTTTAAGTAGAGTAAAGACCTAAATTTCTGCTAAGTGTCGTTGAATTCCATCCAGCCGTTCTCACGTGATACCGGACAAAAATAGTGTTACAGACATGCAGGTTCAACGACATACACACAGAAAATTTTCTGAAGTCATTTTTTAATTTCACGATGTGTGAAACGTGAAGATATAGCGAAATTTTTTTTATTCTCAGAAATTCACAGACAAAAGTCTGATTTTAACAATATAGATATTCTTCAAGTAATTTGTGCGATTTTTTTCAGGCAAATCTGCGTAACACACATTTTACCTTTTAAATTATTTTTGATATTTTTAAACAAATTTGTGATTGAAATTCAAAATTATAATTACCACTTTTCTTTTATGCTATCCTCAAACATTTTAAGTGCTGCAATTTCTAATACATTGCATGTGACGTTTTTCGAAACACCTAGCACGATTTTAAAAATTTCAAAAAATTATCCTTTTCTAGCTTTTTTAGAAAAACAAAAACTATTTAAAGTGTAATAGTTTACTAAAGCAAAAATTCATAAACCTTTCAGAATTATTATTTTAATAAAAGTGAATAATCAATAAAACTGTACTTCGTAACATGCTGTATATTTGATTAACTCATGAGAATAATCTTAATCATCGAACTTTATTTAGAAAAAAAAAAAAAAAAGTATTTAAATACATGTTTATCATAACGAAAATTCTTCCAAAGATAAACATTTATAAAAGATTATTTTTACGAAAATGAATTTTCAGTAAAAGTATATTTCCTAACATCTCCTTTATTAAAATGTTCATCGTTAAAATAGTTAATATTTCTCGCTTTAATTACCACAAATGATGACTGGCTTAAAATAAAGTCTTCAAAACAACATTTAATCATTGTCCTCATATCATTTTTACCCAATTAAATCTGCATAAATAATACTCAAAACTTTCGTTCTCATTCAAACTAGATAAACCACGTTCAGAAATCTTATTTCAACTTCATTAAGAACGAAAATGAAAGAACTAGAAATTTTAATTACGCATTTATATAATACTTTGAATACTAAAGAAATAAGGGAATGGAGAAAGAGAGATCAAAAATGAAAAAAAGATTATTTGTTTACTCCTTAACTCTATACCTCTCTTTCTCCTCTTCCTTTTTCACATGCATAAGACAAAACATTAAAAATGTTAATAAAATATTTATTTTTCTCCTTAATCTTGAGTTACTAATCGCTATTAAAAAGAAATAAAAAAAGAAATAAAAAAAATAAGTTTAACTTTGGATTAGTTTCGTTTCTGAAAAATGTTTTAGTTGAAAATATAGAATTAAGTGAATTGAATATAAATTCAGAAAGGTAATATATTAATTTAATTACTATTTTTGTATTTCATACTGTTGTTTAAAATTAATAATGGAATTGTTTTTACGCATTGAACAGAAGTTAGTACGTATTTTTTGTATAAACTTCTGATAAGCGTTAAGAATCCGTGTTGTGTAACGCAAAAGAATTAGCAAACTTGAAATATATTCTCTTCTGTGGAAGAGAGTTGTGTAGTCTTTTCGCAGCTAAATTCATTAAATGGCCAATAATTCTTTCGGAATTCTACGTAAATAGTTATATTTACTTCTAATTAAATATGGCGTTGGTAATGGAGTTAAGACCGAATGTCTGCTTTAGGAACCTAGACCTGGGTGACTTACATCTAACTTTTAAAGGGAAATATAAATTTTAAAAAGAACTTTCAAAAATAAGGAAAGCTATCGTCTGCGTAAGAGAACAGAGTTTACATTAAAATTAAAAAAATAAAAATTAAAAAAAAGTCAAGTTTTTGTCAAATTTAATCATTTTAACGTATTTAAATACCTAGATATAGATAAACCTCAGCTAAGTGTCAATGAATGCCATCCATCAGTTTTCACGTGATACCTGGTCGAATAAAAAACGTTTTATACACTTCCTCATTCCTCCCATGCACACAGAGAAAATATTCTGAAACCATTTTGAGATTACCTGATGTCCGAAACATAAAGATAATGCTTTTTTTTCCCATTCAAAGATCTTTACTGACAAAAGCGTTATGGCGCATATGGAGGCGTTTTTTTAGCCATATCCCTAAAACTAATAAAAATTTTGAAATGTTCGATAGATATAAATTTATGTTGGGTAAAATCCCTAAATATCCTAATATTATGGGTACCCAAATTCCTACCAAGTATTGTAGAATTCTGTCCAGCCGTTCTCACGTGATGCCCGGACAAAAATAACATTACATACATACAGACACAACGACCCACACAGACACACACACACACAAACAAAAAAAAAAAAATGAAGTCACTTTTGAATTTTACATGAAACGTGAAGATATCGTAAATTTTTTTTAATTCTGAGAAATTTACAGACTAAAGTCTGATTTTGTTTACATAGATTAAATAAAAAAGAAGATAACAGTTAACATATGAAAAAATACGAATCAATTACCGGAACGCATTCTATACGTTCGTGGAAAATCGGTTAAGATCCACTGCTTTAGAACAAAATTTAAATTGATTAAAAAGATTTAAATTTAATGTAAAATGCCGGATTTTTAGCATAGTATACACATTAGTATTGAAAATATGCAGTTTTCCAGTCATTATCTTTTTATGAAACAGGTTGGATAAAATTTATCAAAAAACATCCACAGTTCTGCATGCGAAATTGGTTTAAATAAATTTAACTTAAATAAATACATTTTTATGATTATAAATTTGCGAAATATGTATATATACAATGTTGATTTATTCGAATTTTAAAATAATTTTTAATAAAAAATTTTGAAGCGTTAAAAAAATTAAGCGCATACTGAATTAAATTTATTGTGCGCGGGAGAGTATCGAAAGCCCTTGAATTAACTAAAAATCCACAAAGAAAACATATTTTTTACCGTCGATGCGCCTTTTTTTTTTTTTTTTTTTTTTTTGTTTGGGGGGGGGGGGTCATGACGCTAACAATTAAAAAAAAAAAAAAAAACTAGTTTTTGCTAAAATATATATGAATGTTCCTGCTTCTGCTCTCGTCCACATTCATTAAAGGTACGTTTTATGAAAATAATCATAACTTTCGGAAATTATTAATTTTACAAATGGAAATCAGTAAAAAAACAGCTGGAAGATATAATATATAATTAATATATATACATATTGAAAGTTCAGATTAAGTAGTTACAACTGTCCCCAATTTGAGTACCATTAAAAAAATCCTTCTTTAGAGGTGAAATTAAATACTTTCAGCAACAAATCCCTTCGGTTTATTATAGAATCTTATATAAAAAGTTATCAATTATTTTATTTAATAATTTTGAAGTTGTTCAATATTACACTATACGGTACACATTTGTTTTAGCAAACAACTTTCAAATGTATTAAAATCACTTGCATTTAACGAGAAAGTATGTTATTTGTATTATATTGTATGTTGTATTATATTTTTGGATTTTCGCGCCAAATAAGTGAAAGTTTTTTTTTTTTTTTTTTTTTTTTAACAGATCTACTTGGGTTCCGCCGATAAATTTGTCTGATCATGCATTACGATAGTAACTAGAGCCAGTACAATTTTTCTTTTTCTTTTTTTTTTTTTTTTTTTTTTTTTTTTTCACTTTATCATATAGAGAAAGTATTGCTTTTGGTCAAATTTTCGAAATTGAGTTTCTGTTATATTTATACGTTCTAAGGTACCCTGAATCCAAAAATCATGTTTTTTGCGGTTGGCCTGTGTGTGTGTGTGTGTGTTATCAGCATATCTCAAGAACAAATAGTAGCAGAAGGTCCAAACTCGGTATTCTAAATGTGTATCATATAGGGATGTTGATCAATAAACTTTTTGTAACATCAATCAAAAGGTTCGTGTACAGGGCTAGCCAAGAGAATACATTACGTCTATGGAGAAATTTTTGTTAAGTACAGTGTAATATCTATAGGCTGACTTAAACAAAACGGAATGAACAAAAATTTTTTATATGTATAAAGCATGTTTTGTGTAGATTGTGGTATGGAAATCACTCATTATTCGTTTACAGGGCAACCTAAAGTATTTCGATATATTAGAACTATACATGAAATTTGCTGGAATTGTAATTCATTTTACGTTACATATTTTTCAAATAAGACTAAATTTAAGTACACAATATTGTTTTAAGTGCATATTGTTTATGCACTTTAAACAATAATTTTTTAATATACAAGCTTCCCGAAATGGAGCTAAACGTTCTTTTTCACTGAATGTAATTGATTGAAGTGCTTTGTTACATTTTAGTATGTCGACGAACACTGCTCAATTTTTCATACCCATGCTGTAAAGAAAACATTTTTTAAAACTCTATTTTCAATTCTGTTTATTTATTTATTTTTATTTTTATTTTATTTTATTTTATTTTTTATTTTTATTTTTTATTTTTTATTTATTTAATTTTTTTTTTATACTATCACGTTTTGAAGTCCCTTGATTACGAAAGAAAATTTTTATCGGTTCATGTCATGTATATCTGTTATCAGCATAATTTAAAAACAACAAATTACAGTAAATTCAAATTTGGCATTTTGGAAGTTCGTTGCCTGCACAGTACTAAACACACACACAAACAAACAAACAACAAAAAATTTGATCAAGATTGGCAAGATTAAAAGCAAATTAATAATAGCCTTGATTTTTTTTTTTTTTTTTTTTTTTAAATAATTGTAGGCACTATAATTGAATGGGAGGTTGAGGGGGCAGTAGCCCCCGTCATACAAAATTATACATCAACATCACATAAAGCTGTTCCTAAACCTATTTTAGATGTTTTTTTAAAGTACATTAAATTTTATTATCTTAACTTATTGACCTTAAGAATTAATATGCAATCTACCTTTAGATTATTGAATTTCAGGGTAAGAGAAAGTTGTGTGAGTTACACACCGGATTATTTTATTTTATTTATTATTATTATTATTATTATTATCATTTTAGAATATTCTGAGTATGCGCTTTAAAGAAAGATACTTTCCTTGTTAGTATCCTAATTACAATCCATATTCAATAGATTTATTGCATACGCTTTTCCATATTTTGACTCAGTTTTCAATGAATGTGCATAAATCAAAAGTTTAATCCATTAAAAATGCATATTATTCTTTTATCCTTTTTTTTTTTTTTTTTTTTTAATTATGAATTCATCTTATCCTTAAAAAAAATCTGTGAAAAATAATAATGTATATTATATAAAAGTAAGTGTACCAGTGGTGGATACTGCACCAGTAGTGGACACTTTTAAATTTAAATACTAAAAATAAGCTTGCTAATTCTTGCATAGATTCGCTCCACATTTAAGAGTGTTGTTATAATCCTTTACTGTTAATATCCTGATCTACAAAAATTTTAAGCCATTCGATCTAATATGAGATCAGTTCGAACTTTTGTCAACCTGTCGTTATTTCTTTTAATTTTGAATAAGGTAAGCCAAATGTAGTTTGCTTGTGCTTATTTTGACCTGACTTCTTGCACCCTCTGCTTTCCTAAGAATAAAATAAACATGTAAAATTCATTTATTGCGATAAATTTATTATTTTGTAATAATGTATAACATGGGTGTCAATTACTGATAACGTAATATGCCATCAATATCAGCAGTGAAGAGGCCACGATTGGTCATTTGAATTTGAGAGAGAAAACCAGAAGAGGGCACAGGGCCTTATTCTTCCAAATTCATAATGCTGAATGAAATGTGAATTCATTTTACTCAAAATCAGATCGTAATATCTCCTTTTTTTTACTTTCTTCGACATATATATAGAGAGAAATAGTGGATTCGTGAAAATTTTCGTACTTCAGTTTTCGATGGATTTAAACGTTTTGGGACGTCCTGAACATGATTTGACTGTTTTTAGAAAATGTCTGTCTGTCTATATCTGTCTTTCATATAAACGTACATAATGAGGGTTATTTTTAACATGTGATTGTAAAATTAATATGAATCATTAATAATAGTAGTAATAAACTAGGAAGAATGTGTCTGTCTCTGTGTGTGTATCACAAATATTGTGAACGCTCAGGCTCTCAAGAGCAAATCAACGAAATTTAATCAAACTTGGTATTTAGTTGGACCCTAATATAAACTGGTGCTGATTAGATTTGGGGATCAATGGGCTGTGATCCCATTTTTTCTAAATTTTTATCATGGCAGTATCGGACAAAATTTCGTGTAAACGTACATAATGAAGGTTATTTTTAACATGTGATTGTAAAATTAATATGAATCATTAATAATAGTAGTAATAAACTAGGAAGAAAAGTTTGTGCATGTGGGAGCATCGCTTCCCCCCCCCTTCCTGCGCTCAAAGCTGGTAGATGGGAGGTGCCGGGTTCGATCCCCGGTCGCGCTCATCGACCTAGCCGTTCGGAGTTTTCCGTGGTTTCCTCCGAAACTCGCGTAAATACGGGCTAGGACCCCTTAGAAAGACCCCCACGGAGGGCATTCCCCCTCTAGGCCTAGGACACATCAGGAGTCAATCGGCCTTAAATCCTACAACCAACCAACCAACCCCCCCCCCTTCCCCTCAGAGAGGTATAAATTTTCAAAATGGGTATCTTTCGAAAGATCTCGTCAATACCTTTAAAACGAATAGTTGATCGCCATAGATCTGTGATAATTTAAAACAAAGTTATCGAGTTTTTTTATTTTTTAACCAAAAAAAATACATATACGTACATTGGGCACAAAATTGACTTTCTTTCGACATTTAGCGTTATAATTCTGTCAGATAAATAGTGTCTGAATTTATCAAGGAAAATAATCTTCCTAAATAAAAAATTAATAAATAATTTGCACTGCATGAATTTGTGAAAAATTATGTGGAAGAAAATCTTGTGGTGGCCACAACATGCTAGTTTTCTTTAATTTTTGTGATGAGCTTGCAGTTTTTCGAAATAACACGCAGAATTCAAGCAAATATCTGAAAATACAATGGACTAATCTTGGGATTTATAAAATTATGCTAACGTTAAAATGTTATTTACAAATTAAGACCTAATTTTAATAAAATATTTTGATAGAAGCGCTGCAATTTGAAAGTGCCATTGAAACTATTGAATTTTAAGAGGTAATTTGTTTTCAGTTTATGGTACATGTACACGATTTTTATTTATTTATTTATTTTATTTATTTATTTATTTTTTATTATTATTATTATTATCATTATTTTTTTTCCATGCTAATTTCTTTGCCTTTATTTCACTTTTTCTACAAAAATTCAAAGATGTCCATTATTGAAATAGAAAAGTATCCACTATTGGCGCATTTTACACTTTCCGGAAAATAGTTTTTTTTTTTTTTTCTTTCTTTCTTTTTTAGTATAAAAATGCATAAATGAGCCTCTGTAACAGTGCAATCATGTAAAGAATTATTTGAATTATCGATATCTGGTTAGTCTCTAAAATTAAGATTAACGTTGAGGATGAATGGGATTTATGTAGCACTATAGCTACACAACGGACTATTGGCAATGATTTGAGATTCACCCTTAAGAGTGGTCCGGAGATAAGCCATCACAATTTTAATCTTTAGCGGAAGGGATGACTCCTCGCTTCGATAACCCCCTCCTTTAGAGATATTATTTTTACTGAACATGGAAAGCATTCTAGCCACAACGATTTTACGCGCACCAGCCGCTATTAATGTACACGACAGTTTTTAACCGGCTCGAGTATCGAACCTGCAATCGTCTACAATTAAAAACAATACATTAAATACTGACAGAAAATGTCTTCAAAGTGTCCACTACTGGTACAGCTACATTAAGCTAGTAGACGAGATATGCCAGGTTCGAGCGCTGGTAAGGCTCATCAGCCTAACCGTTCGGAAATTTCGAGATTTTTCTCCTAAACTCGCGTGAATACGAATTAGGACCCCATACAAAAATGGAGAACATCATACTTAGGCCTAGGACCCTCACGCTTTCAACTGGTCTTGACCCTAACATCAACGTCTGATCATAATTCTTATATATAGCATTCTTGAGACTGAAACTTTATCAAACCACTATATCCTATTCAATAATTTTATTCAAAAAACTAATTTATATATCTATGACTGTTAAATATTGTGTAGCACACATATAATATTACCTTGCTAGTATACATTTCAAAGTATTATCTATTGTTTCGTAAACGTAATTTAGATGTAACGTTATAACCTGTTAAAAATTATATGAAAATTAAGGTAAGTTCTCTTTTAAAGTTTCGACAATAGATGGTAGCACTAAACATCTCTAGCATTTTTTTTTTTTTTTTTTTTTAATATTCTTACGATGGAATTCGGATTTATTTTAGGTCTTAGATAGTATTCACGCAAACAGCGAAATCAACTAGGATTTTTTTTTTTTTTTTTTTTTTTTTTTTAATACTTAAAATTGAACAAATAATGTTTCGATGAAGGAGGGGAGTAACAAGAGGAAAGTAACGAAGGTCATAAAAACTATCATCACTTTTGAACAACGATATTTTTCGTATGGAATCGCTGATTAACGTTAAAAAAAAATCTTCATTAAGGAGCGTGCCTATTCTCTCCTTTTCTTATAAAAGTAAATAACAGATGACCTCTCCCCTAACTCTCCTGATTAAAAATTAAAATAAATGCTAAATCCAACCCTGTGTCTATGAATCTTTATGTAACACTCTTATAGTATTTGTAACTCGGAGAGTCGCAGGTTCACCATGTGACAAAAATGTAATTAGGAATGATGTTAATGGTGTTGTAATGAAATACATTTGTCCATGAATAAAGAAAATAAACATGGTTTTATTTTCTACTGTCCTATCTCTTTTATAGTAACTCAACATAATACTTAATGCCTCTATATAAAACAAAATATGCACATCAAAAACATAGTGCTAACTCTTTTCACAAAATAATCATGGTGTCCTTTACCCCCGGGATACAGATCTGTAAAAAAAAAAAAAAAAAAAAAAAGAAAAATATTCTGAAAACCGTTTTAGATATAGTTGCTAGAATGCCACCATTGAGGAACGTTGATCACAGCTCGTAATTTATTACTTTCGCATCATAATTTTTACAATTCCAAAAATTTATATATATATATATATGTATGTCTTTAAAATATAATCAAATTGTATAAGTATTCAAAAGCTAACATTCAATTCATTAAGGAACGTGACATCCCCCTCCTACCTCACTTATTATAAGAAGAAATGGCCAAGAATCCCGTCAAGAAAAATGACACAACTCAAAAACGCGGAATTTAAGAAAAATCAGTTTAAGGGGTGACATGGGTTTTCTAAGCTACTCTTTTTATTATTATTATTATTATTATTATTATTATTATTATTAATTTAATTAATAAATGCAATTTTTTATATGTTTTGAGCATATAAAATAACAACATATAAACAACATTTTATAAAATTTTCATTAAAATAATTGGAAAATTCAACTAGTGGATCCCGTTTCAGAAAAGCGGTGGGCACGATTTCTCAAAAACTAATGCACCGATTTAATTGAAACTTTGCAGTCTTCTTCAACAAAGAATTGACTAGTTCTTGAATAAAGGATTTTTAAAAGAATTGAAATTCGAAATTTTGGCAGAGTTGTATGCAAAAACAGTACAATATTCGGTACATTTTTAACAACGTATAACCTTGTAAAATTAGTTGTAATCAAAAAAAGAAAGAAAAAGAAAAATCCTTCATCCAGGCACTAGTCAATTATAGTTTGATGAAGTGTGCAAAGTTTCAATAAGATCGATGCATTAGTTGTTAAGAAATCGTGTCCACCGATTTTCTGAAAGGCCTCGGAAACCAGAACATATCTCAATTGAATTTTCCAAAATTTTTAATGATAATTTTATAAAATATAGTTTAAATGTTGCTCCTGTATATGCTCAAAATTTGGAATACAAAATGTTATTTATTATAATAAAAAAATAATAATATATAAAAAAAGATTTAAAAAAAAAAAAAAAAAAAAAAAAAAGTCGGAAAAGTATGCTTTGTTTTAGCCTTTGAAATCTATGTAACCCTTTAACGATGGTGTTTGGGATTAAGGCCGATTGACTACCCGAGGGTCCTAGGCCTGGGGTTGTGTGCCTTCCGTGGAAGTCTTTCTAAGGGATCCTAGCAAGTATTAACCCTTAGCGATAAAGAATTGACTAGCATAAACTGACACAACTGCCGCTCAGGCGGATAATTTTCAAGATAGAGATGTGCACGTTGAGGCGGATTTTACATACACGAATCACCATTAAAGTATACGACGGTCTTCAGCCGGCTGGAGTATTGAACCTGTAATCTTCCAATTTTCGGTGCTCTACCGACCAGGCTACCATAGATATATTCACATTAGAAATGTGTTATATTTGGATATCTTGTTTCAGAAGATCGAGAAGAGTCATGACCAATGACCCCTTGATCTTTCTCTTGATTTTGATCTCCAATGAAAATCCAAAAGCGTGATATGCAGGAATTTATATGCAGTATTCTAGATAAAAATTCCTCGAAGTATGGAAATATTAAATAAAACTAAAATACGTATTTTCTGTTCAAATTTAAGTTGTAAATATGAAGAAAATTAGTGATTCTGTTCTAATTTTTCCCTAAAAAAAGTGAACGAAAAGTTCTGCTCTTAAAGCTAATATACGGGAGGTGCTGGGTTCGAATTCAGGTCGCGCTCGTCGGCCTTGCTGCTCGCTTTGATTTTCTACAAAACTCGCTTAAATATGAATCGGTACTCTTAGAAAGACACCCTTCGCTGGACAGGGCCAGCCTAACAGGGGCCAGATTCATAGCGTAGACGGCTGGCAAGTGCCACATCCTAAAGCTAGTAGATGGGAGATGATGGGTTCGAAACCCAAGTCATGCTCTTGATCTAGCCTTTCGGTGTTTACTGCGGGTTTTTTTTCCCGAAACTCACGTTAATACGGGCTAAGGCTTCTTTAGAAAGACCACTCCAAAGAAGGCATTTCATCTAGCCCTCGGTCTCTCCATGCCCACACGCAGTTCACTCAAAAAAAAAAAAGTTAAAATTAACACGATATAAATTATAAGAAAAAGAATTATTAACATTTTGTAAAAAATAAAATTCTAATGTGTCTTTAGATTTTTAGATGTGTCTGTGTTTGCTTCAAAACATTTATAACAATTAATTTTTTTTTCCTTATTAAAATATAAGGTAACCTTGGTAGTTTTATCAACAGAAAACATGAATAGAAAATATAAATATTATATTAATAATGAATCTCAAGGCCGTAGTAAAGGGGGTGAACATGTTCCCCGAAATTTTGCAAATATGCTGAAATTTTTAAGGTATAGGGTAGGTGTTCTAGTGATTGGCATGCTCCAGTAATTGACACCGTCTCCGAAATAATTAATAAATAGGTAAAAAAAATAAAAAAAAATGTTTTACATATAAGAGTTTTAACATCGTATGTCAAACACTGGAGCATAGGGACAGGGTGCCTATTACTGGTAAAATGAAAAACTAGCAGGGTCTAACACTGGAACATAGGGGCCAATTACTGGTAAAGTGAAAAACTGTTAGTGTTAATTACTGGAACATCGAGTGGGTGTAAAATAAAAATTCATTTAAAAAAAAAAAAATCATAATTATCAAATGTATATATTTTAACATATATGTGGTTCTGAAAATCTTTCATGCCATATATATTAATTTGAGATTTCCAAAAATAGTTTCTGATGACTAAAACAATAAAAACACGAGAAATTGCTCTAAAAGTGTCAATCACTGGAACACTTACTCTATGTCATTTTAAACACTCAACATCAAACCCTGATTACCAAATATGCACAAGAAACTCGTACATCCCCTCGAAAATCTTGAAAGGGTCCCGAAATCAAGGAAAATAGGGGCCTCAAATTGCCTTTATATTAATTATAAAAAGACAAAAGAGAACTGACTATACAACAATTACTTGTAGATTTAGGACATTAGTTAAGGAAACGTGTACACATGCATTTACAATGTAATAATTTAATGCAACGTAATTCAGACTTTCAGGCAGTTTGCATTTTGACGCCAATACTAAACGAATTTAATTTTATACATTTTCCCCATTTCTAATTAGCTACAGTTTTTGTTTATTAACAAAGGGGTTTATTTCCTAAGCTGTTTGCATGTGTCTTTAGACCAAGCTGTCTGGGGGGGGGGGGCGCCCCCCCCAAGTCGGTTTGCGCTTCTTTTCAATTGATGATAAGCTAATCGGGCCATGCTCAACATTATGCTCTGAAGCATGAACGCCCTCAGGTTTTTTTTGTTTTTTCCCTTACGGTCTTGATCGAGTTTATACTCTAGTTTTGTTCTGTATTATATTTGATTTACAGCAATTTTTCTTTAGAGAAAAAAAAAAAAAAAAGAATACACCGCTGTTGCAAAAATATTTAAAAAGCAAGAAAAAATATCATGTTTTTAAATAAAAGTAAGACTGAACACTGCCCATGCCCACTAAAGGGACTCAATATGAGCGTGATTGTGGCGTCATCTAGGAATAAAAGCTGGAACAATTACTATTTTTGAATGATGTTTTGTAGAAGAGCGATGATATTTGATACAATTTTAATGCCTATCACATGTTCGATTAATAAATACACTTTTATTGGCAGCTCTGCATGTTTTTCTCTTAGCTTTTAATTATTCTGAAGTACCAAAAAGACACAATAAATTTTGACAAGATTTAAACAGGAAAAAAAAATTAATAGCATTAAAAATAACATTTTTAAAGAGATAATGAAACGTTAATAAAAAGATAAAGATAAAATTCCCCGTTTGAAAACAATGAATTTTTATTATGAATTAACTATAGCATACTGCGAATATTAATTTTTAATATATAAATTTGAATTAGTCATTAAAGAGGCATACGCATATTCTATGCTTTTATTTTCATTATTTTTTTTTTTTTTTTAAGTCGTTTGTAGATACAGTTTAAATTTCTTAGAAGATATTTATCATTTTAGAATATTTTTTATTAAAATATTTTAAAGTATGCATTGCAAAATATCGAATTATATACAAAGATAGTGAAGTATTAAATTATATTATGCAACCTGCTTATAATATGTGAGAAAATTTATTAATAATAAATACATCTAGCAGAAACTTTTATTGTCCAAATTTTTTTTACATTTTGCACTCATATATTTGAATTAACAGTTACAGCTAGAATTACTAACCGTTCGAGTTCGACCAAGCCTAAGTCTCTAGCATAGATATTTGGCCTTAACTTAACTGAACCACCAAGAACAACCACCGATCGACAATGATTTGCCCTAATCTGATTACAGAGGTCTTCTCACAAATTTGGTAGAGGAGAAGTGTCAGGTTCAAGCCCAGATCGCTCCCGTGCTCGCCGTCAACGACCCTTAAAAGGATCCCTGCAGAGGGCATTCCATCCAGACCTAGGTACCATGTACTGATATCTACCATACATTACACTAAATCACGGAAATTATTGTTTAATCCCCCAGGAACACAAAGTACTTTCAAAAATTAGTTTTATAGTTTCTATCAATTCTCAAGAAGTCCACTTTCTGTAGTTTCCAAACAAAGAGGGAAACAAGAACGAAAAATCATGCGGAACGCATTGATTATTAACACTTTCCAACTGAACGTACTTGTTGTATCGTATAACTTTCAATGTTCTTTGCCTACGTTCTAACACAACGGACAGACAGCAGCACTGAAAGGCATACAGATAGACTAATTGAATTCATAACCCCTCTTAAACATTGTTGGAAAGTGTTAAAAATGCTTAACAGAAAGGAAAAGGCCGCATTTAAATTCTAATTACAGCCCTTAATGTATCTGAATATTTTAGTGTAACCCTGTAAATCTGAAGGTTAACCGTATCATACTCTATACAAAACATTATTTTAGCATATTAAAAATAAATGCCAATTTCTTTATGATTTTACAGTAGAAAGTTATTTATGTTACTTATAAAAAAAAATCTCCATAAAAAGCAATACACTAGCACTTTTTTAATGTCAATGTACACAAAGAAGTTGCACAGGACCTATTAATGTTATTTTAAATAGAAAATACTCCATAGTGAATTTGAAAACATATATATATATATATATATATATATATATTTTTTTTTTTTTTTTTTTTTCCTGAAAATATTTACGGACGCTGGGGGCGGCCAGACGGGCAGATAGACAGATGGACAATCCGACAGACAGATACACAAACTAAAATCATATTCACACTAAAAAATTGTCAGAAAGTGTTAAAAACGCTTAATGTAAAAGAAAATGCAATTCCAGCAAATTTCCAATAAAACCCTTCAATGTAACTGAATATTTTTGTGTGGCCTTATAAATCTAATGCTAATCACACTACATTCTATAGAAAGCATTCTTTTGTAAATATAAAAAGACTTCTCCAAAGTACACTTATTAAAATTAGGTTTATGGAAATATCTCTCATGAATTGCAATGCTTTGGAATGATTTTGGGTGTCCCTGTACATAAACCAGTGGTGGTATTTATTCCATCTTCTATAGAAAACATACGATAGTGAATTTTAATAACATATTTCAATTTCATGAAGATTTGTGTACAGTAAAGGTCTTGAAATATGTTTTATAGAAATAACTCTCATAGAACACAATGCTTTGGAATAATTTCGGGTGTCCCTGTACACAAACCATTACAGGTACTCACTCCCTTTTCAATTGGGAACATCCGATAGTGAACTTGTATAACATATATCAGTCTCAGGAAATTCCATGAATATTTACGAGAGTTAGAGCGCGGACAGACAGACCGAAGTCATTAACACTTTTCAACCTTATTGGAAAATGTTAAAAAAAAAAAAAAAAAAAAAAGTTTGAAGTTCCATTGTGTTCGTCCGTCTGAGCCCTGGCGAGAAACTCCAACATATTTTTTTGTTCATATACTAAGATTTGTGAGATGATAAGGGGTTTTTCACAAAAAAGAGCTCTTGCTAAGTGGTTAAAATAATTGGATCTTTAAATTAATTATGCGGCATGGGAAAAAACCATTAAGAAATTTCAACTCTTGAAAAATATCTCATATCTAGTTCTTTCTTTTTCGTACAATTAGCTTAGTTTTTACTTATTCAAATGCACTTTTGATAAAAGCTGCCCAAAACGTCTAACTTTTAACCTATGCAATAAAAAAAATTGTAACTTTCGCACATGCATAGTGGAAACGTTTTTCATAAAAATGCTCATATTTCATGAGATTTTTAAGATATTTGTATTCGGATTGCAGTATATTCTTTTAAAAGTATTTCTTCAACTTATCTGAGAGTGGGAATAATTTTCGCTAAAAATTCTGTGTATTATAAATGAAAAACATGTTGATTTTGTTTTTGGAGTTTAAAATAAATGCTTATATCTCCGTTATTTAATATGCTATCGTCACACAAATTGAAGTGGGTCTATATTAACATATCTTAAAGTTACAGCTCATTTCGTTCTCTTAACGATACAGAGTAATCACAAACATTATTTATTTTGCTCAATTTGTTACCGGCCTCCTAAATGTTGTCTTAAACTAATCTTCACTGAAAAACATGAAGAAGACCCAGTCCTTTAAATGCCCCGTGTTTGAAAACATTTCATCGAGAGATAAGTTTTTAAATCGAAAAAAACTGATCGTTTCCAAATCTTGCTAAACTTTTGAACAGAAGTGTACTTGTAAGCCTTAAATAAGCACAGCTCTCAAATTCACCATTTCATTCCCATGTAATACTATGGGATTTTCGTCATTTCGTATTTTAAGGATACTCATTAAAAAATAAAATTCGAATTTTGTTTTTTAAATTTCACTTTAAGATAAAAGGCGTGTGAACATGTCTCCTTCTATCTTAAGCAGACTTTTTAAAGAAATATAATTTTTTTTTTCCCTTTCGTAATGTAAACTAATTTTCAATCTCGAAAATAAATATTTATTTATTTTATATATTTGTTTATTTATTTTTATTTGCTCTGTAAGATAAAGGGCGACAAGGTCAAACAGTAAAATTAAAGCAACAGAATTTAGAAAACTCCATTTTTTTTTTATGAAATGACCTTAAAACATGAAACAATGATGATCCCATAGGATTACACTGGGAAGTAGAAACGGTAGATCTTACTGATGTGTCTTAATATACAGGGTGGGCCAGAAGTTCTTGACACATTTTAAACTTAAATATAAATTGATATAATTAACGTATGAGAATGCGGTTTGTATTAAATGCTTCTTATTATGGTGAAAAGTTAGGTACTCAAATAAAAGAAAAGTTCAAATTTTCCCCTCGGACGACGCTATTTATTTGTTTATTTATTCATTTTTATTTTTTATTTATTTATTTTTATTTTTTACTACTCAAATTTATATGAATTTATAGTAAATTATTTCATTTTGTCATGTAAAGAAAAAGAATTAGTCACAACAACTGCATATTCTGGAGATTAGCTTCAGAGAGCAGAATTCTGTCATTTTCCTTTTCTATGAAGAAATTCTATTATAACTTCTTCTCTTCTCCATTCTTTTCTCTTCACTTCTTTCGAAAAATTAGTCTCTAGTTTTTTTACGTTACCCGTCCTCTTATCACATGATACGGTACAGGCACTCCGATGATGCCCCATCAGGAACGTATCTGTTTTTCTTGATATCCAATCAAAAATTTATACATCCTATTATAATCACATCACAACAATATTTTACTACTAAATAGTGCTTTTAAATGCTACATTTTGAGAACATAACAAAATGGCACTCCAAAAAGAACTCAATCTGCTCACAGATCAAAACCCTGTCACGGAAGAGGATAATGCTGATGAAGCATTGAAAAACACAGAAGTGGTAAAAGTAACAGATGAAACGTTATATCAGTTAGGTAAAATTATGGGAGAATTTCCGAGGAAGATTGCTTCACAGGTTTACAGGCAAGGCGAAGGTAGCCTTACAGTATTGCAGACTTACGTAAAACATTACTTGTCCAAAACACACAGCTGAAAAAACAAATAGTTGAATTGAAGAAAAAAATATTCTGAACTTAAAGAAGAAAATTACATAAAGGCCAGCAAGTTACTCTAAATGGAGGCAGCGACAGACAGAGTTATTACTCCAATAAAAGGCCAACTGGACGCCATCACTAAAAAGTTGGAAAAACATCCCCAACTACATCACTACAAAGTACAGCTGACCTATGCCAAAGCAGTAGGCTTCTCCTTACTCCCTTCAAGAGCCAATCCCGGAATTGTACTGGAGCCATTGAATCCATGCACAATAATACAACAACTAGAAAGGGTAAACCTATATCAGCTTCCAATCAAAGATTTTCACCTTGTTTGTACCAGAACCAGAACTGGCAAGCTCATCCTTTCTGGACAGTCGGAGAATGAAATCGCAAGCCTAAAAGAAAAACTAAAAGTACTGGAGAATAAAACTCAACTTTCAGACAAGTGTGCCAAGACCACAAGAATAATCATATTCAAAGCACCTACAGCACCGGAATTGCCCATCTGCGCAGCATTAGTGCGACGTAAAACCCATTCACCATTCACCATTCACCTACAGCACCGGAAAGAGAGCCAGAGGAAGAAAAGAATCGCCTGAAAAATTATAAAGACGACCTCCTAACACCATCCCTAGAAAAATCCCTAGGAGTATAAAGCATACAATATAAAATTATACGAATAATGGGAGGCAAAAACGTGTACAACTGTAACTTGGTATTGGAATTGGAGGATTGTTGTGTACAAGCCTTCCTTAGAACCAAAAAGATTCCAATAGGATTCCCCAAATGTGTAATAAACTAGTGGATCTGCAGATCAGGAGCTTCAACGTCCTATTTGCATCAGACATTATTCAAGACTTGTTACCGTAATCAGATACATTCCTGAGGGGGCTGCCGCCCCCCTCAACCCCCTGCTCTATCTCTCTTTGTATACTTATCTGTATATCATATAAAGTGATATGGAATTGTAAATAATTGTATTTACTTTTGCATAAATTCTTTCAACGAGGCTTAGTAAGTTGATAAAATGCTAATTTTGTGCATTTCTAGTCATTTTAGTGTTAAAATAGCCTAATTTTCCCTTAAAAACGCATTATAAAGTTCCAATAAGGGAAGAAATGGATTTGGCGCCAAATTTGGCGACTGTTTCCCTCCTTGGCTATTTTTTTGGCGACCTTGGCGAGGAAATCTTTATTAGGGATATACCAAATATGGACGCTCTAATCTCATTGGCTGATGAGATACGAGAATTTTCCGGAACAGCCTGGGTTCGATAGAAAAGTATAAAAGTAGCATTTTTTTCGCCGAGGCGGTCAGTCTCAGATCTGTGTCAGTTTCGTCAAATGCTTGCCTTGCTTTGAGCCTCTTTGAATGAGACTTGCTTTATGTGTTATTGTTAAACAGTTTGTACTGTTGTTTTGCTGTTAACGGCTGTTGTTTAAGATGTGTTTACTGGTTGAATTGAAGCTGATACTTGGTTTATAGGCCTGTATTTTTCTGGAACTTTCTGTGAATAAATCACTGAATTATTACAAGTTTCGCCTTTCATTATCGGACAAATTACGAACCCCCCAAGTACGCAACAATATGTATTCTTAATAAACGACGGTCTTGTATTATTTCCCTGAAATTCATAAATACCAAATTTCATAACTACCAAATTTTATACAGAAAAAAAATTACATTGCATATCGGAAATATTCTGCGTAACTTTTAAATTAATTACCAATTCTATACCCACAATTTTCAACAGGAAATCATGCTTTTAAAATTCTAATAAAATATCATTATATTTGATGGGGTGTTAGTGTAACCATGTTAAAATACACTTTTAAGAAATACCGACTTTAGGCCGTAATAGTACGAAATTCTTTTATGTATCCCGGAAAAGTAGCCACAGTCATTATAAACGCCAATAATAAAAATAAACCTAATTAATTATAACTCATTAATTTTTCAAACTAATTTGATATCATTTGGATGATTACAATACATACTCGGAATTATTTTGTGTGGTCCCATAAATTATTTGGTCTATACATACCCTTTTTCAAGCGTAAACATGATTTTAAGCATCTTTATAATGTATATTAATTTTATTAATTTCAACTCAGCATAATCGCATTAAAGTGCGCGCTTAAATAAAAATTTGTCCATAGGCTCTAATGTTACGAAATTTTTTTGTGTGTCTCTGTAAACGAACCATAAACATTGTATACACCAGTAAAATCTATTCAGCTTATTTTGCATTTAAAATTAATAATTGTTCCAAATTTAACATCGTTTGGATGACACCGTGACATTGTCAGAACACTTTTGTAAGGTCCTGTACATTAATTAGAAAGCTTAAAAGCACATATTTTCTTCAAACAACATAAGTTTAAGCATCTTACTCACGTACGCTAGTTTCATTTTCTTGATTGCAAAGTAATGATATTAAAATACGTTTAAACGAAATTCACCCCATACGCCGTAATATTAAGAAGTTTGGCGTGTCCCTGTACACAGTTTATAAACAATATAGCAATAAAAATTATACAGCTACTTATATGCAAAGCTGGAAAGTGTGAGCAAGTGCAAGTCAATCGAAGGAATTTTGCTGCCGCTATTGCGGTACATAAAAATTCTTCCCATAGGCCGTAAAGAAAAGAAACACTTTGGCGTGTCCCTGTACACCAATGACAAATGAAATACACACCTAACACTATACAATTATTTCTGTTGAGCTCAAAAACATGTGTACCAAATTTCCAGTGAAAAGTGGGATTTTGGGGGCCGCTATCGCGGTACATACAAATTCCTCCCATAGGCCGTAATGATAAGAAATATTTTGGCGTGTCCCTGTACACGAACTACAAATGGAGTGCAAAACTATACAGCTAATTTCGTGGGGATCATGAACATGTGTACCAAATTTCAAGTAAATAGTGTGATTTTTGCGTAGCTATCACACGACAGACAGACAGACAGACCGACAGACGGAACCCAAAATCCTTTTGAGTCTCAACAGAGGGCCATCACTGACGTTTCGGCAAAAACTGGAAGTCAATAGCTTGATTTTTGCGGTGGCTATCGCGGTACATACAGATTCTTCCCATAAGCCGTAATGATAGAAACACTTTGGCGTGTCCCTGTACACGAACTACAAATGGAATACACACTTAAAACTATACAGCTGATTCCGTTGGGCTCATGAACATGTGTACTAAATTGCATGTCAATAGCCGGATTTTTGTGGCTGCTATCGCGGTATATACAAATTCCTCCCATAGGCCGTAATGGTAAGAAAAACTTTGGCGTGTCCCTGTACACGGATTGCAATTGCAATACACACCCAAAACTATACAGCTGATTTGGTGGAGCACCTGGACACGTGTACCAAATTGCAAGTCAATAGCGTGATTTTTGTGGCCGCTATCGCGATACATACACATTCCTCCCATAGGCCGTAATGATAAGAAAAACTTTGGCGTGTCCCTGTATACGAACTACAAATGGAATACATACCAAAAACTATACAGCTGATTTCGTGGGGCTCATCAACATGTGTACCAAATTTCAAGTCAATAGCGCTATTTTTGCGGCCGCTATCGCGCGACAGACAGACACACAGACACAGCCCAAAACCGTTTTGAGTCTCAACAGAGGGCCTCCACTGACGTTTCGGCAAAAATAAGGTACCTGTACCCAATATGGACACCCTAAGGAAAAAAAATTTTCACCCCCGTGTACACGTCATAGGACTCCAAAAATGTATGACCACTATCCCTGGACTGTTGACTATCATTATTAAAATTAGCGACCTTGTAATTATTCTGGTTTAATTTAAATGATAAAAACAAAAAATGTTTACAAGTGTCCATATAAGGAACCACCTGTCCCTATTATGGGCATGGATGTCGATATTAGGGACAGGTGGCTCCTTATTGACCTACTACACAGGGTATATGGAAGAGCCACTCTTCCAAGGGATTTTAGAGGAGAGGGGATAAAAAAAATATATCTTAAAATATTGCGGGGGAAGGGGGCACAGTAAATATCTTCAGAACATGTACTTTAGAAGGGGGGGGGCATTTTCGGTTGTGGCTCTTCGAAGACCTATGCAAAGCACCTCAGTTACTACAAAATATTATGAAATAATATGCTTGCTTTTGCTTAGGTTTATTGCATCTGTCTGCAGAATTTAATCTGTTATTACTCAGTCCTCACAGGATGGACAAATAAAACCTTCTTCAACATGGACTAAGTCCCACACAGTCCTCTTGGACATATCTGCCGCATTTGATGCATGGCCGCATGTCTGCAACAGCACCAATACTGCATAAGAAGCAGTACCAGCTCTCCTTTGTTGAGGAAGTGATACCGCTGGTACCTGCGATTTCGCCAACAGATGAGGGGAGTCTTCTTTTGATTTTTTTGCAAGGGCTTTTTTGGAGGATTTTTTTCTTGGAGGAGGTTTTTTGGAGGATTGTTCAGATGGCATCTTGTTGAACAAGGATTTTACCACTTTCATGCCTTTTGAGTTTATCGCCTGGCGACGTTGTGTCTGCTTCCTTCTTACAGTTGGAATCGATAACACGCTGGTGAAAGAATTTTCGACGGAAAATGATCTCGCAAGTGATGAACGTGGGTCAATAATAGGAGAAGGTATGTTGTTAACAGGAGCTTCAACATTTGTTGCAGTTTCCAAATTTGGTGCCTTTTCTTCCCCTTCTGCTGCTGATTCCGGAATTGCAGTAACATCACTAGGCGCGAAGACTTCATCTGGAATTATAGTTGGATCGAAAGGAAAAATTCCAGTTGCCTGAAAACCTGAAGTTATGTTCGACAGAGTCATTGAACGATTTCAAACCTTCCTAAAGATTTCCCCAAATCTAAGTCGAGTGATCTGTCTATCAGGGTGACCGTGACGAGTGAAATGGAACAATACTTCATGGAGCAATACAATCATCCCAGTATGATTCAAAAGCTTTAAAAACAGCTTTGTCCAAGGGCTGCAATTAATGAGTTGTGTTGCTGGGCAGGCAGTAGAGTGTTACATTATGCTCGTCTGCCTTTGTCACGATTTCTGCGTCCAAATGAGAACTGGTTCCGTCAAAAATAAGAAGAGTGAGGCCTTAAGTTTTGAACTTAGCGAAATGTTCCAACCAAGTGCAGAATACCTCAGTGGTCATACTGCCTTTAGGAGTCATCATAACTTTTGTTACTGGAGGCATGTTATCCTTCCATTCTTGTTTCATCCTCTTTCCTTTCAAAAGCCCCATGGGAGGAATGCTGTGGCAGAGGGCATTACAGCATGAAACAATAGCTACATTTTCTGCATGCTCTGGTGTAATAAAATGCACCCTTTTCGCCCCTTTCCGTGCAAGAACATTCTGTTGACGGTGGATAGTAAGCCGGCACCCTTTTTCATCCATATTATAAATGTGCTGCGGTTGATTTACAATATCCAATTCTTCCAAGCCCGCTTGCAGTTTCTGAAAATGGTCAGAAACAATTGCCTGGTTCAGCTTCTGGGCTCTCCCTGGATTGAGGTTCTGAGACTTCTTTTCAGCAACAAGTGGGTTGTTTTTCAAGAAAGCTGCCAACCACTTCCTTCCAGTCATGTTTGTTGCTTGACTGAAATTGTGCTTCAAGCCCATCTTCTCAGCCTAGGTGAAAATACTCCTTCGTAGTAATCTCCCAGTAATTGGCATGCTAACGTCTGCTAGTCTAAATGTTCTTGAACAAAGTTCAGCTTGCTGCTTTTCTGTGAGCATGGATTTGTGGCACAACTTTGGCTTTCGGATTTGATCATTTACCTGGACAGTCTTGAAAATTCTCGTGAGAATTGTCCTTGGAGTCCCTGCTGCTTTAACTGCACTAGCAAATGATGTCCCACTGTGTACGGCTCGAATGGCATTCTGCAATTTTTTTCTGTCCACTTGCCTCTTTTTTTCGGCACCATAATGAGCAAATCTTTAAAAAATCTGGAAAAAAAAACAGTGAACACATAAGAAGAAAAAATTTGGCAGTTTATTCACAGGTAATTTGGACGACCTTTATTTTCTCTTTTGACATTTTTTTTTAATTTCCCCCCCCCCCTTCAGGTCCCACCTCACATTAAAAGTTAAAATTTCTTGATGCAAATTTTTTACATAACTATCTCAGTATCTGATTTGAAACATTTTTGCAATTGAAAACAAACATTTTAAGTAATAGTCCAGAAAATAAAAATCGTTCAAGTAATCACTGACAAACCTGTAAAAAGGTATATTTCCACTCTTAATTCGTAATGTAACGTACGGATATTATAATTAAGATTAAAAATACATATAAACAATTTATTATGAATTAGCTAAATAAAATAATATTAAACAGACATTTTACAAATTTGTGAATCTGAAGATTCACTTGCTGTACTTCCAATGTGGACATAAGGTGTCCATATTTGAAGCGGGCGTAGTTTTACTAAATCTTGTAATAAATAAACAAAGAAAGCATTTTAAAGCAATATATGCAATAGCAATCGAAAATATGTTTTATCAGCTTTCTAAAACACTCCACTTTTCAATATTTACAGTAATTTTACCATATTTAATAAGAATTTAAACTTACCTGTAATTACGATCAGCACACCACGAAAAAACAAGTTTCCTTCAAAATGGCGAACAGCGTGCTTTTTTGCACTTTCCAGGCTAAATTATCTTTTCAACTGCTTTTCTTCACGGACATGTAGCGCCATCTCTTGATCAAATTTGTTACTTTTAAATATATTAGGGGTGTCCATATTGAGAGCACTGTCCGTATTGGGTACAAGTACCTTATATAACTATAATTCAATGCACAAACTGTCAGAGTTATCAACACACAACAACAAATTGCACCAACAAAAAGTATTGTGAAAAATGCGCCCATGAGCACGAAACTACCGGATACACAACGGACCCATTCTTATGTATAAACTGTTACTCAGACTATAAAAGCAGGAGGTCAAAGACGAGACTACAGTCATACTGCGGTTTCGGCCGCCTAACCAATTTTCAGAAGGTTACTACAAGATCAGCTAAATAAACAGAAATCAAGCCCCATGGAAAGACTATCCATCTAGAGATGTAAAAAAACCCGGTAATTTGGCTTCAGGGGAATAAACATGGGAATTTGCGGGTTTAAACCGGGAATTTTGGGAAGTTTGGAAACTTTGATGGGAAGAAACTAATATTCAGTGTTTAGATTTAATTTCACTTCTTTTAAGTGTACAAACAACTTGTTTCAATATCATTTTTATTCTGTTTGCTTAAATAAAAGTGATATAAAAAATTATGTGATTATTTTACAAAGAATTAAACATTTACGTTATTAACAATAATAAATGATGAAGTTTTGTCTGCCTATTTAAATAACTTTAGAACTTTTTTCTTTTTTTTAATGAATACCATACGAATGAAATGAATCTCTTATATTATTAAAATACCATAATAAAATATGTTATAAAAAATAATACAATGAAATTAAATTCTGTTTAGAATACTTTAAAATTATTAAATTTTATTATAATTCATCAAAAAAAAAATTCACAATAGTTCATGAAATTTCGTTATAATCAGTCAAAGAGCACGGGCAACAAAATCGAACATGAGTTTTTCGGTTATTAAGAATTAAAGCAATAATTTTTTAATGCATCAAATCAATACATAAAATATTCAATAGCTAATAATTAATAATTTGGCTGTTATTTCTTTCTTTCTTTGTTTTTTGCATATTAATATTGTTGAAATTTTAATTGAAATAATATTTTCCATTGTAATACTATTGATTGTTTTAGTAAATACAGAATATTTTGAAGCATTTTTGTTTTATTTTTGAAATAAAATGTTAAAGATATACAACTGAAACATAATAAACTCCGATTGCGATAAAAAAAAAAAAAAGAAAAAGAAAAGAAAAGAAAAAAGGAAGTGTTATATTGAACTCAGTGTGTATACAGTCAGAACTAAGATATAAATGTACTGCAATAACAGAAAATAAGTCTGTTAATTAATGAAATTTGAAACTTGCACTTTTTAAATTTATAGACGTTAAAAGCACTATTTAAAAATTGAAAGATCATAAAAAAACATCTAAATGTGAGATAACATTTTGAAATGCCTTAGAGCATATCTAATCTCAGAAAAAAAAAAATTTCAAAATTCCCTTGTTTTGGAAACTTTCAAAATTCCCTTCCCAAAAAACCGGGTTTATTCCCTGGTTTAAACCCGGGTTTTTTCCCCACTCACATCTCTATATTCATCATAAGTAAGTCAACTTATGAATGAATCAAACTTAAATGGTTCTCAACCCAATATCGCGCCTAGTACCCCCCCCCCCTTAACAATCAGAGACAAAAACTTTAAATATTATCCAAGTTAATCACAGCAAATCAAAAGCAGCTAATGACGCATTTTTCCAATACATGCATCCAATCGCAATAGATTTAGCACTAATCCAGGGCCCACACATTACCCATGGAAAGTTAACGGGAGCTGTCATGGGATGGACATGTTTTCAAACTAAAATAAACAATGCTGCAATTCTTTTTTACAAATCCAGCCTTATATTATGTTCTACCACACACGTTAGACACTGCAGTCTTACAACTGTATTACTAATTCACAATAATATCATGTCTCCCAATATTCTCCCCTGAGTTCTGAACTTTCGGAGGACCTAGGAACACAGTCATATATATTCCCGTCAATTAATAATCCAATAGTTGTGAGAGACTTTAACGCCCAGCTTTCCTCACTACGGTACTGCTACAATAATCAGAAAAGATACGCCATGGAAGTTTTCCTTATGGCAATGATCCTCTCCATAATAAACGACACAAATAACTACACGTTCCACATAGCCGATCAATTTGGAAACCCAAATCTAACACTATGTAGAACAATAACATCCCAACTAATAGAATACTGGAAGGTTGATCATTCAACGGTGACCTACAGCAGTCACCGTTACATCTGTTTTGGCCTACATAAAATCCTTGCTTCCGATTGGATTTCTTCTATAAAACAAAACACTCCAATTTTAAAAGGTTCCACAACCTTTTCACAAATTATTACAACAACCTACTACGGGCACTCCATCGTATAACAAATATAACTGACCTTAATTCATTGATCCAGGACTTTCAGAAAATATTAACATTCCTAATGAACCAACGTTTCAAAAAGAAAAAACTACTTTACAGAACAAAATTCACCTGTTATTCTAAAGATCTACACATACAAAGAAACAGATTAAATGCCATATACAAAAAATACAAACGCAACCTAGACACACAGAATATAACATAACATACAAACAAACAAGGGCAAAATAAAACTCTCACTGGCAAATGCCAAAAAGAAACAAGCCTAAATTCAATTTTGCGAAAACACAAACCTTAGCTTTGGAAAAATATTCAAAATTCTAAAGGGAAAAACATTACATAAAACATTAATTTACTACGAAAGACAGAGCAGTAGTCAGGATTCCTTCTCTGAATCCTTACTTCCTGATTTTGCGACTATGTAAATTCCATTGCCTGTACTCTCACTATCATTTTTACTACCGTCTGTGTACACCTGAACAGCATGACAGCATCCATTGGAATAGTATTAATTCTTTCAAAAGCCAGTTGTCTTAGATAATCAGGAAGTTCTTTTTTGCTTATTTACGAGTGCAGACAGTGCATTTATATTAGATCAGTATTGAAAGAGACATTAGAATGACCCTCTGAAGGATTGATATATTGTGCCAAGTGATGCTGTTTAACAGAACTAGGGATTAGATTAAAAGAGTATACTTGACTAAATAGACTGTTTCTTCTAAGCCGTTGATTGTTGTGCCCAATTTCAAGGTATTAAGAAGATCGATTTCAAGAACCAAGACTACACAGTTTGTTAAGCTATTTGACTAGATATGCACTTTTCTGAGGCGCAGTGGCTGTAGATTTGTTTCATAAAGTACAATGTCATTGGAACAAGAATTTCGAAGACTAGTATACAGTCGGTAACAAAAGTGCCCGAACACTAGCAAAAATTCCTATGTAAAAAAAGAACACTTCATACGGTTTTGTTAAATAAATCCTTGACGAATCCTGTTCTTAGTCAGCGTAAGAACATGATTCGATAAGAATTTATTTAACAAAACCGTACGAAGTGTGCCTTTTTTTCATGAATAAGTCACGGGACCACCCCTAGGGGTGTGTCCCAGACCGTCGCCAATTGCCCATCTGCGCAGCACTAGTGCGACGTAAAACCCAACCAACCAACCATGAATAAGTCACGAACAATTTGTATGTTACATGTATGATAAAAATTAATATAACAAGAGTTTTTTTCTCAAACAAATTAAAATAATACTTTGCCTCTCACTTTGTCTCATGCCTGTTACCTTATGACTATTTTAGCCTAAATAGATTTGTGATTTATCCTAAATCTACACATACAGTCGGCAGCAAAAGTTTCCGAGCACTAGCAAAAATTCCTATGTAAAAAAAGTACACTTCGTACAGTTTTGTTAAATAAACCCTTGTCGAATCCTGTTCTTCGTCAGTCTAAGAACATGATTGGACAAGGATTTATTTAGCAAAACAGTATTAAGTGTACTTTTTACATAGGAATTTTTGCTAGTGCTCGGATACTTTTGCTACTTTTTTCGGTGACTCTGAACTCATGGTTGGTTGGTTGG
The DNA here is from genome assembly GCA_963930645.1 of Salticus scenicus. Classification (NCBI taxonomy): domain Eukaryota; kingdom Metazoa; phylum Arthropoda; class Arachnida; order Araneae; family Salticidae; genus Salticus; species Salticus scenicus. The sequence goes on along the minus strand of OZ005651.1, from coordinate 219,223,785 downwards.
TTGGGTTTTACGTCGCACTAGTGCTGCGCAGATGGGCAATTGGCGACGGTCTGGGACTCACCCCTAGAGATGGTCCGGAGACATGCCATCGCAATTTTGATCCTCCACGGAAGGGATGGCTCTCCCGCTTCGGTTACCCCCCAGAGTATAATTTTTTATGGGAACATGGAGGACATCTGAACTCATGGTCAAAACTAAAAAGAGTTATAGAACACATTGAAAAATGTAATATTCATCATATAACACATTGGCTAACGCATTCGGTGTTAATGACTGGATAAAATGTTCCATATTTCCAATCATGGTTTACAGCAGAGATGGCTGGTCATACGAATTAGGATAAGGAGGTCGTAATTTCATGAATTGTGACGCTGGTTGAAGTACTTTTGTGACTGTACGACTGTACCGAGAGCGTTTTCCAACAAGCCGCGTGCCAGACCCAAGAATCTTTGAACTACTGCTTCGATTCCTGTGTAAAACAGGGAAAAAGATTATGGTTACGGATCTCCCAGAAAGAAATATGTGATCAGCTAAAAGTTGTTGTTTATTCTGAGTGCTCCCTCGATCGTTAATGAAAGTTTAGATGCTAAATTTTTCGTTGATGTTATTAGAGATGAAAACACTCAGTACTCAGCACGGATTATAGACTCTAAAGACCTTAAAGGTGTATTAACCTATTGTATGAAATGTAAGGCTACTTAGTAATAAAATAAAGGCAAACAGTACAGCTACGCCACCTACTGGGCGATATACCCAAAAATCTAATCAACAACAAATATATATCTAAGTTTCTAAAAATAGTCTAATGGTGTTCAGTGAGTCTAAAAACATGTAAATACATCGAAAACTGGAAGTCTAAAAGTTTTCTAATCCAATACTTTTTACTTTCTCTTACCCATAAGGTAGAGAAAGTATTGTTTTTGGGTCAAATTTTCGAACACGAGATTTTGTTATATTTACACGTTTTGAGGTTCCCTGAATACGAAAATCATGTTTTTAGCAAATGGTCTGTGTGTATGTCTGTGTGTGTGTGTGTGTCTGTCTGTTATCAGCATATCTCAAAAACAAATTATGGCAGAAAGTTCAAACTTGGTATTCTAAATGTGTATCATATAGGGATGCTACAGTAAGCTTTTCGTTAAGATCAAGCAAATGGTTCGTGTACAGGGACAATCAAGAGAATTCTAATACAGTCGGTAACAAAAGTCTCCGAACACTAGCAAAAATTCCTATGTAAAAAAAGTACACTTAATACAGTTTTGTTAAATAAATCCTTGTCGAATCCTGTTCTTAGTCAGTGTAAGAATTAGATTCGATAAGGATTTATTTAACAAAACTGTATTAAGTGTACTTTTTTTATATAGGAATTTTTGCTAGTGTTCGGAGACTTTTGTTACCGACTGTACATTACGTCTATGGGGGAAATTGCAGGTAAGTAGAGTTTAACGTCTATAGACTGCACTAAACCAAATGAAACGAATATATATTTTTTGTAATAGAGATAGCTAACTGGGAAAAAAAAATTTTGTATGTAGGAGCCTCTCCTCCCCCCCTGGGAGGGGGGAATCCACCCTCGAGGGGAGTAAATTTTCATGATGGGTATCTTTCAAAAGAGCTCGCCAATACCTTTAAAACGAATGGTTGAACCATCGATCTGCGATAATTTAAAACGAAGTTATCGATTTTTTTTTTACTTTTTTTTTTTTTTTTTTTTTTTTTTTTAACTGAGAATAAAATGGACTTTTTTTGGAGATTTGGGGTTATACTACTTCTCTATTATGGAAATCGTCTGCATTATCATAAAAGATAATTTTTTTAAATTATTTTTTTAAAACAGACTTATTTTTTAATAACTGAATTAAATTCTATATAAATGTAGGTGCATTAATGAAACGGGGGGTTGAGGGGGGCGGTAGCCCCCGTCACACAGAACTAATTATCATATAAAACTCTCCCGAAGCCTAATTTGAATTGTTTAACATAGGTTTACATAACATCGTTATCTTACCTCTTAATCTCCAACCTGTATTTATAGTATTAAATTTCAGGGTAAGAGAAAGTCGTGTGAGTGACACACCAGATTATTTCTCTTATATATGTTGAAAAAAGCAAAAAAAAAAAAATATATATATATATAGTTTTCTAATTAGACAATATTACCTGCTTTAGATAATGTTACCCAAAATGAGAGGACTCGTGTGCTGGTGTCCACAAAACCTAGACATATTAAATGTCTAGGTTTAATGGACCCATAAAGATCTTCTCATGTGGCTTACTGGTTAGCGTGGGTAGCGTGTCTTCTACAGACCTTGGGGCCATGCTTATACGCATTGCAGTTGCTGAAAATCTTCTGGTATGGCGTACAGGTTGAATTATCTAGCGTTTCTCTATGTACCCAGGGTCGTTGGCTGAGTGTGTATCATCCAGGTGGAGGTGTTTCATGTGACATAGCGTATCTTCAACTGTGGCTGCGTTTATCATCACTGATTATCGTTTGGAAAATGAACAGTGGAACGATGGTCCATCCCTGCGTTCCGCATCAGGCTAAGAGAAGCATACTATAGTAACAATTGCAGCTATCGTGCAGTCGGTAACAGAAGTGTCCGAACACTAGCAGAAATTCCTATATAAAAAAAGTACACTTCATACGGTTTTGTTAAATGAATCCTTATCGAATCATGTTCTTACACTGACTAAGGACAGGATTCGACAAGGATTTATTTAACAAAACCGTATGAAGTGTACTTTTTTTATATAGGAATTTTTGCTAGTATTCGGACACTTTTGTTACCGACTGTAGGATTTAAGATAGTAAGTGAGATACTAAAGAAGAATGTTTCTTGTAACTTCAGCTTATGAGCAGCAAATTTACTGATATAGTTATTATTTATATTACATGTTTATGATTCAGAAGCAAAGCTTATGAATTTCTTTTGATATTGTCAATTTTAAATTTTAGATTTGTACTTCCTTTCAATATATATGAAATATTATTACTGTGCTGAAAACACCTTATTTTCTGTTTTTCTTCGCACACTATCATTAATAGAAGTCGTATGATTAGCTTAAATCCTGAAGAAAAATAAGTTTTAACAATAATCATCATAATGTTAATACTAAAAATATATTTTTTGTTTTTCAATTTATGATTTCAACAGAGGTAATTTAAAATAAGCAATATTCCTTACGGTACAAATATGTATATTTGTTTTAATATGAAATCCTAAATGCTCTTGAATTTTTGTCCTCAGAAATGTCCTCATTTTTAACCAAGACACGTCCTCATTTGCAACCAAAACTGAGTACATTGCGTCATTTGTCCTCATTTTCGCTTGTAAAGCTTACACTATGTATTCTAGGCACTGTAGTTTAGTTTTGGGATATTTTGACGTTTGTTCAAGCTATGTGCAAATATCTGTTTGAATAGAAACAATAAAACTTAATACAGACAAAAATATCAGCCATATTAAATTTTTTTCTAAGATAGTGATTGTCTAAATTTCAATAAAATTAAATAAAGTAAAGCAAAGTAAAGGTTTCTAAAGTAGAAATGGGAAGATTTTCACAACAAAGGGGTTGGTTGATTGGGTTTTATGTCGCATTAGTGATGCGCAATGGGCGACGGTCTGGGATTCACCCCTGGAGGTAGTCCGGAGATATGCCATCAAATTTTCATCCTACACGGAGAGGATGGTTCCTCCGCTTCGGTAACCTCCAAAGCAGAGGTATAATTTTGATGAGATGAGAACACGGAGGACACGACAGATTTTACGTGCACCAGCAACCATTAGTGTACACGGCAGTATTTGGCCGGCTCGAGTACCGAACCCGCAATCTTCCATTTACGAGCCCAGCCTTCTACCGACTGGGCTACCGCGCAGGGCCCGATTAAGTTTTGAAGCTAGGGGAAGCTTGGTATGTTTTTGGGAGCCCCCTTTCATTTCTGGAAATCTTGTTTTTCTGTTACATATTATAATATAAAAATTCTATAGACCAAAGATTAGTGTGTGTTTATAATTTTTTTTCTCATTTATATATCTGGGTGGTTTCTATACAGAACTTTAAAATCGTATAACTTATTAATTAAAAACATTCAGATTTTTGAGGTTAAATAACAGAATTTTTCCGAAATAGTGAATATTTTACCTTGCTTTAGGCGAATTTTCTCAGAAAAAATTCAATCTCGGTGTGAAAATCTCAAACAGAAAATTCAAAACCCTGTTTTTGGTCATTTTGGGGCCCCTCGTAAATTTTTGAGGGGAAGCTTGTGCTTCTCGAGCCTTTTGGGTAATCGGGCCCTGCTACCGCGGCCCTCACAACAAAGGGGAAATTAGATTTTGTGTTTTAAACATTTTTGTCCAGAAAATCTTGAGAAAAATAACTTTAATAAATAATAAATGGTGGACGGAACCTGGGTTTAATAGTGGGTGGAACCAGCCATAAACCATCAGTGACGTCACGTGAATAAAGTCCTGCGGGTTTTTCGCGTTGAAGACATCACTCCAGCTGTGCTTGTACCTCCATGAATCCGATACATGTAGCATATCTGTACAACTCTACTTTACAATATGAAATCTTCGCCTTCCCCTAGTGAAAAAGTGACAAACTACAATTACACAAGTTCGATGATTCTCATCGGATCGCATTAGCTAGATGTCGGCAGATTAAGTGCATTCTTATAGAGGGATTTAAAGTTTATTCTAAATGATATTTTGAGTGTTTATGTTTTTTTACTAAAAAATTTAATGCCTATCGAAGCGAGATCGAATAGTGCTCTTTTCCGAAGAGCAGAACAGTTAAAACGATGGGAAGATTCCGAAACTAATTATGTTTCACCTATTGTACCTAAGGATAAAAAAAGTAAAATTAAATTCAGTGATGGTTGTGTGTTTTTAGCGGCATGTGCTGCAGGTGATACAGATGAAGTTGAACGGCTCTTAGAAAAAGGAACGGATATAAACACAACTAATGTAGATGGTTTGACAGCACTACATCAGGTAACACATATACTATTTCTTTTAATCGTGCTATCTCACTTTATTTCGTAATACGTTTTTTGAAACTAAATATCTAGTTAGTTTTCAAGCTAATCTATTCTCAAAACCGCTATTATTGATGTAAGATGAGTACGAGAACAGTTATTCGGTCATTTAAATGTTTGTTTACATTGGGTGCAAAACATGGACACTCAATCATGAGGCTTCCGATTCGCTTGAAATTCATCGCAATGAATTATATTTGTTTATTTTACTGAGAAATTTTAATAATATAAAAATTGAAGGCTGTAAGTTATTCAGTTGTGCTAATAAATAGATAGAAAATCAACTTGTTATAAAATAAAGGCAAAGTCTGTACTGTGTGGGAAATACTTCTGTTTACTTTGACGGTTTTTGATGTTTATACAAAGGCCACTATAATTATTATATTGCTCAGTTAATTTCATTATATTTAGTTTAGAACATTTTATCTTACGGTATAATATCTGTAAAAGATGATTAATATTTCCTTGTGAAGTTAACCTCCAAAAATTGAGAAATTTGTTTTGTTTGGAAAAATGCACATATTTATTAGTTCAATACTCCTTTGTAGTAATATTCTATTAGAAGTTTTATAGATTTAATTATATATGACCAAAGCTCACGAATTCGATACCTTATAACAAGTGCTAGTTAAAAACGAAAGCTAAAGAACAATATCATTCTTATCTTAATTGGTAATTTACTTTCATTTCAGATCATAGATATTGTTTATATATTTCAAAAGAAGTTTATACAGGTATATTCGAGGAAATTTTAATTTAGATAGTCAAATGGCGATTTTACCAAATCATGTCTGCAATTATAACCCTGCACGAGCGACGTACAAAACCAAGCTTTTCAGCAATTTAACCAAACAACAAAGCATGTTTGAAAAAAGCAGTTTGATCAGAAACAATACATAGAAAATAAGGAAAATCATCACAAAATACAATTAAAAAAAAAAAAAAAAAAAAAAAAAAAGCATTTTTACTAAGTAATTATGAAATTATAACTAATCGCAAAATAAACAAATAAAGCTTATAACTTGCAATCGCATAATATAAATGCCCGAAATTCCTAATCGCAGCAGTCAGTAATACGTAGTCTGTAGATTTTGCCAGCAACGCAGACTTCTAAATAAATGCTGTGGGTGCTCTGCCACAGTAGCTCTCAAATGGAAAAAATTCTTGCTAACTATTAAGCTATTGTCATTGGCAGATCAAACCCATATTAATGCATGGGGAAATGTGTTATCCAAATTACTCATTACCTAAAGCATTTTTTAAACTTCTGTTTTCAAATATAGAAAATTTTCGCGGACAGTCGTGGCCCATGTTATTCTATGGGAAAATTTGTTACCACAATGACTCGTTATCTAATGAATTTTTTAAAATTTCGTTTTCACATTCAGAAAATTCATAACCATTTAATTCATACTCGTTTTCGAAAAATTGATTTTTTAAAATTTTTACATTTTAATTTTGAGTTCAAAAATGTGAATTTTCACTAAGTGCATTTTTCTCATTTTTTAGCCACAAAATGAAATACTAAAAAAAAATATCAATTTCTGAGAAATAGTAACTAATTTAATGGTTATGAATTTTCTGAATGTGAAAATGGAATTGAAAAATATTCATTAGGCAATGAGTAATTATGAAAACAAGTTTTCCCGTAGCATGACATAAACCATGGCTGTCAGTGAGATTTGGCATTGTTAGCTCTTAAGCTGTAATAATATGTCTATACTCTGCAGGGTAAGAGAATGTAATGAGAGTGCCATGCCAGATTATTTCTTTAGTTAAAGTAATAGATGATAGTTAACTGAATATTCATATTTCGTTTTCTAATGAATAAAACAAATTATTTAAATATAAATTAGCAAAACACCTTACAAACATTCCTTTAATAGTAGAGCATATATATTTCAAACCCCAACAGGTTCATCTTCAGTACTCGAATGACCTTGCCTGTTTCTGTCCCCAGGGAACAGAAACAGGCAAAGTCATTCGAGCACTGAAGATGAACCCGTTGGGGTTTGAAATATATATGCTCATACTATTAAAGGAATGTTTGTAAAGTATTTTGCTAATTTAAATGTAAATTAATCTAGTGTTCATGTTATGCATTTTTCAGAGGATGCCGTACCCTGCCCTATTTTGATTTAGTGCCGATGTGCCATGCCCTTTTTTGATTTAGTGCTGATGCGCCCTGCCCTTTATTTCAAAGTGAGAAATGCATCCTGCCCCCCCCCCTTTTTTTTTCAAGTGAAAATGCACCCTTCACTTTTTTCGAATGAAAATATGCCCTGTACTTTCCCATCTGCTTTATTGTTATTTTTTTAAAGCTATTTTGCTGTTGAACATACCTTTATAAGAAGTTTTAAATAATGCGACATCATACTTCACATTTTTTGCATAAACGCAATCAAAAATTCCATAAGAAGTCACTTTTGAGCACGATTTGTATGGATCATATGTCTGTTTCATTGCGCAGCTGGCGGAAAAGATCGTAAGCTGCGGTTTCTCCGATGGTTTTTGTTCGCTATATTATTATTAGTTTGAATTCGCGATAAAACTAATTTTTCTAAAATAAAATTAGCGAACATAAAACAGACCTTTGACAAAAGTTTTTTCAAAATATTCAGGCGAGAAAGTTGCGTATATTTTAGAAATAAGATGCAAAAATTATGCATATTTCAGAAAACATTCACTAAAAAAGCAGAATTATCACTGATTTTTAACTCAATATATGTAATTTAACATTTGTGGTATCAATTTTCTGAAACAGCACAAATTTTGTCAATTATAGCAGCGAAAATAGTTGCCTATATTTATTTAGTAAAGTGAAGAAACAATATTATAATTAGAAATGATAAAGATCAATTTTGCTAATAAGCCGTAAAGCGATATATTTCGACAACCCACTGCAAGAATATAATGTTGTTTTGTAGTGCATTAATGGCTTATTTCAGCATATAATTTAAGCGATTAAATGTAATTTTTATTTAATCGGTGAAACGATCCCGTATATCGATAGACTTTTGTATCATGTATTTCGGCAATCACGCATAAAAGAGCAATTCTATTATTTTTTGTGAAGCAATTGCATATTTTGTATTCATTTTTGAAAAATATACAAAATTTAACAATTGATGGTAAAATAATAACTTTTATTAGCAATTAATGCTATTACATAAATTTTAAAAATTAGCGGTAAAATGATTCTGTATTTCGGAAAATTTATTGCGTACATCGGGAAACATCTATGGGGAAAAAAAAAGCGCGGATTTCACTGAATGACATGAAATAAAGCCTATTTCAGAAAATAATTGGGGGATTAAAGAAACTTTATTAATTAGCAGTGAAAGGATTGCATGTTTTAACAATCAGCCACAAAACATCACGATTTTCGAAAATCATCTTTCTAAAAAGGGCAAATTTTATCAATTAATACTGAAATAATATCGTAATTTAGCAATTAGATTTGTTTAAGCATGACTTTTTAACAGTTAGTAGTGAAATGATCCCGTATTTCCGAATTAGACTGCAAAGCTATTCCGTACTTTCTGATTCAGCTTTGAAAAAAAGCACAAATTTCATCGATTAGCAGCAAAATAATTGAGAATTTGAGATTCAACTTTGTAAAGAATATGAATTTCGTAGACTAGGGGCGAAATAATAGCAATTGGCCAGAAAAATATCGTGAATTTCAGGAAGAGCTTTAGGGAAAGGGAAAAAAAAGGAATTTTATTAATTACCTAGCAGTGAAATAATAGCAGAATTTAGAAATTAGTTATGACTAAATATAAATTTTGACTATAAAATATGGACAGTTAGTGGTGAGAATAATCCTGTATTTCCGAATTCGGTTTTCAAAATTATTGTATATTTCGGTATTCAGCTTTGAGAAAAAAACACAAATTTCCTCTATTATCGGCAAAATAATTGAGTATTTGGGAATTTAACTTTAAAAACAGAGGAAATTTTATTGATTAATAACAAAAAAAATTACATATTTCAGCAATCGATTGTAAAAATATTGCATATTTTGGGAATCAGTTTTGAAAAAAGACGGGAATTTTATCGATAAGTGGCAAAATTACAGCATATTTTAATAAATTCATTGAGACTGTAAATGTTGTTAATTTACGTTCATTTTGCATATGCTGTGTAGTTTTTTTTTTTCTTCCACCACCCTCCAAAGTTTCTAAATAACAAGGGGTATTCTTATTTCTTTTTTATTATATATATATATATATAAATAATAATTTTCTGTCTTTAAATATAAATAAACATTTTCTGTTTTTGTAAATTTAAACTTTGGTTCAAATCGTATGGATGCTTCGCACCCACAGTTTTTGTGGGACTAATGTAAAGTGTTCCTGTTCCTATGCACTTTTGAGGGCAGGTAATAAAGATGTGCTTGTAGGTAAATAATTTTTTTTTCTTGAGGGGAAGGGCTGTTTATGGTACATTGGGGCTATATAAATGTTTCATTCTTCATGTAGTGTTTAGTGTTTTATAAATGTTGTAAGTGGTGTTTATGATGTATTTATAGCCAGTGGTTCTGAAGGATTTTTTAAACTGTTGTTTGACGTTTTATATAACCGCTGTTTTAAAAAATTTTATGAATGATGTTTTTAAAATATTTTCAACCAATGTTTTTTAAACATTTTCAACCAGTGCTTTAAAAAAAATTTTCAACTGGTTTAAAAAAAAAAAAAAAAAAAAAAAAAAATCAACTGGTTCTTTCAAAAAATTTTCAGCTGATGCTTTTAAAAATTTTCAACTGGTGCATTTAAAAATTTTTTACCTGGTGCTTTTACCAGTATTTCTGACATTTTAAAAATGCTACTTTAGTTTTCATGTGCATTCAGTGAATCATTCATACATGTGGTAGTCATTGCTGTAGTATGTAATTTTCTATACTTTTAAATTCGTGCACTACAAGGTAGTTTTGTATGCAGTAATTTTTTTTGTTTTTCTCTCTTCATGTAGTATGCTATAAGTCTAAATGACAATCTGGTGAAGAAACAAACCTTGTAGGTAATGCTTATAATACAAACTAACAGTGTTTTATTTTACTTTATGGTGTATATTTATTCTCTTAAGAACATATTATATAGAATAAATGGCTTTATTTAATAAAATAGGTTCTTGCATTATTGAGGGAAATTTAGAATGTATTTGGAAGAAATTTCAGAGGTCTTAACATTTTCCTCCACCCTTATGCTGTTGCGATAGCGACTGCTGCGATATCGAATTTGCATGTGTTTTGAGATTTATGTATTGCAATAATAGGAGTATCCAGTAAAACAGGGATGGCAGGTTTTTGACGCCTGACAGTTTTTGACGGTTTAAACCCCAGTTTAAACTGTCACATTAAAAACCACAAATTTTACTCATCGGTGTATATTTTAACAATGAAGTAGTCATATTTAGAGAAATAAAAATTTGTAATAAAAAAAAAAGTTTTTAATTTATATATCTTCCATGTTTAAAAATAATTCTTAGAAGTGTATTATCTGTTTCCTATAAATGCTAATGATTTCTACTTAAGTACAAAAAAATTGATATTTATTATCTTTAAAAAAACAAAATTTCGAATATAGTAATTATTCTAAGGTGAACTACATATTGCATTTTAAGTTATAAAAATTCTATAAATTTTTATTTAAAAAAAAAATAATAATAATAAGCTCTACTAAATATATTCTGATTGATAATTAAAAAGGTGCCGTAAGTATTTTATTTTGAATTTACTGTGCTATTAAATATTACATCTTGTTCTTTCATTTTGGGTTAAAACATAAAAAATCTGAGGTATTGCCTGACTAGCTGAACTAAATTTTAATATGAATTACATAATGCCATTTTAAATTAATTATTTTTAATATAGGGGATGATGGACAGTATATATCTCTTTTAAAAGGTGTGATAATTTGCATTTATATGCTTTGAAATGTAATATTAAATACATTAAAATTTTAAGTGGAGTCACTTCTTTTATATATATATATTGTGTTTGAACGTTAAATATTTTCATTGAAGTTTCAGCATTAAGCATAATTTGAAAAATTAACTTACCATTGTATTCATGAAGTAATAACCTAATACATAATTTAATATATATATTTTAATCCATAATATTGCTTAATAATAATAATAATTAGCAAGAAATTTATTTTTCAAAAAATTTAAAATTTTGATTTTTTTTTTTTTTTTTTTTTGATTTAGTTAGTTTTAAAGAACTTTTAATATACCTAATTGTATTGCTATAATTTACCATTTACACATGCACAAATTCATAGCTCTAAGACAATTTACGAAAAAGATGATCATGTTCGCTCTCCCCTTAAGATGATGCATTGATATGATTCCCAACACAAGAATTTCTTTCTTTTTTCTCGAAAAAAAAAAAAAAAAAAAAATTATATATATATAATGAATGTTAATTTATATGCTTAGTACATTGCAACTTAAAAATATGCATAAAATCAACAATATACAGTAACCACCGCTTAATAAAATCACTGGTTAATAAAATCAGCTGCTTAATCTGATCAAATTGCCAGGTCCGGAATCAAATCAATACAAACTACTTTTAAAGCCGCCGCTTAATAAAATCAGCATCGCCGGTTAATAAACTCAAAAATATCCTCAGCAGCCAAAAATATCATTTATACACACTAAAAAACTTTTTTTATTTACATTGTGATTTTTTTTTTCTTTTTTTTTTTTTTTTTAAATAAAAAAGAAATTAAAGCACAACAAACCCTCCGTAATCGCTCATTGTTCAGTATTTTATACTTGCAGCACAGTTACAAATTAAACACTCCCCTCAACTTATCTCCGTAACAATTTCAAGGAACGTATTTTTCAAAGCGCAGTAATAGAATTCAACTTTGATTTGAATTTTTTTTAATTATTATTAGAAGGCAATTTCTAGTTCTTATTTTGAAATTACTATAATTCATGAGGTTTAAATGGACAGATTTTAAATTTATAAGAACAGTATGAACTTTTAGTAAAGTAACAATGATTTTCCTCTAACGAAAGTGCACGAGAACTTACAATGCATTTAATTTACTTATATCGAAGAATCAATTAGTTAATTATCTACCAAAAATTAATTAATATTGTTTACTAATTATATTATTCGTTACCTTTTGAAGTTTCTTTCTAAATTCAGGGAAGTAATACCTTTTTCTTAAGGACAGGAACATTCGCCGGGTATAAAAATCAGCCGCTTAATAAACTCACTTTGGCTCAGAACAAATGTGATTTTAATAAGTGGCGGGAACTGTAGTTTCCATTTTTCACATATAGTTTTCGACAGTTTTTGACGGTTTAAACCAGTTTTTGACACATGTCCCATCAAAAACTGATTTTTGACGTCAAAAAATCAAATCCTGCAGTAAAAAAAAAAATTGTTTATTTGTTTATGTGTATAATAATGTTTGCTGCGATACGAGATTCTGTACTTTTATGTCCTGTGATTATATGTATATATATATATATATATTTTAATATATATATGTTTTTTTACTTGTAATTGGTTATAATTTTGTAATTTTTAAATGAAATTTTCACTAAAAATGGTACATTATGAGGATTTTGTTTGCTTCTGATGTATTGTTTCTGATTAAATTGTTTATTTCAGACATATATAGCAATGGGATTTTTTTGCTAAATACACACCCTCTTCTGTAGTTGGATAAGGGTTGCAAATTGGAAGTGGTATGAATGAAATGTTGCTTACTAGATTCTCTTCCAATTCAGGAATGCTACACTTAAGATTGATATCCCAAGAAGGATTAGTAATTTGTAAAATTTGTACCTGTCCCCTCCCCCCCCCCAAAAAAAAATAAATAAATAAATAATAATAATATACAAAAAGTACAGTAATCTATAAACATAATGCAAATATAATTTGTATTTTTAAGCCTGGTGTTTCTTTTAGAGCCGTTAAATTAATCTGCAGAGCTTTAAACAATCTGTAGTGCATAGCTTCATTATTTCTGCTACTGGAGTTGTGTGGTCTTCCTCACATTGGCATATTTCATGAACGTTAATTCACTGAACTTAGCAGACTGTGGGTAAAACACTTAGTTCATAATTTTAAACTTTTTAAACGAAGCATATTAGATACTTAATAAAATTATAAAATCTGTGATCTTGCTTCATTTCACAAAGGCAGAAAGCTTTTTCACCTGAGGGCCCTGGGCGGCGTCGGTGCCTCCCACTTGCAGTGGACTGCAACTATCTTGTTCTTGGTCTTGATTACTGATTTTAAAAAGCTGGTACCATATAGTGTCAATCCCAGCTGATTTGTGGTCATTGATTACGTTATGGTTTTGCGTGATTTCGATGGTTTCTCTAAAAAATGTGTAATATGGGTTATTATAATTTGCAATTTTTGTTACATTGTTAAAGTTAATGTCAATATTTCCTGATAATTTTTGGCTAAGGCAGTAGTTTCTATTATATTTAATATTGCTTTCATGTTCCTTTATTCAAGTTTTTATTTTTCTTTTTGTTATACCTATATAACGATAATCTTCATTATTTTGGTTTTTAAGTGGAATTTTATAGATACCAGCTGTTTCAGTGGGGGAATTGAATCTTTATCGCTTCTTATTATTTGGAATATACTAAAATTAGGTTTTATTGGTATATTTATATTTAATTTATTGGTGGTGTTTTTAATTTTATTTGATGCTCCTTGATTGTATGGGATGAAAAAGGTAAAATTTGGGGGGTTAGTTCATTTTCTTAGTTCATTCCCTTCTCCTCTATATCATCTGTTGTACAGGGCAAAGAGCCTTTTCATGCAATTTAATGTGCTATTTTGAGCTTTGTTACTGTGCATGCATTTTATTTCATGTGTGATAATGCATTATATATGATTTGAAAGTAGTATGAAATCTTTTAAAGATAATTATTCAACTTTTTGGATTTTCATTTGTGTTATGGAATGTGAGACGCCTTCACATGGAGATTATGATTGCAAATGTGAAATATTTTAGAGATAATAAACATAAATTTCTTTGTATCATATTTAATGATATTTCTGTTAATTAGGATGAATGTTTACATAAATATTATGTAATATATAAAAGAAAGATATTGTACATTATCAGAGTTTGTTTTGTATATTTGGAATAGCACTGTTTCAAAAGTGGAAGATTTCAGAAAGTTTGTAATTAACATTGAAATTATTATTTTTTTTAATTATGATTTGGTGCTATTAAATTGCTTTGTTTTATCTAATTATCTAGTGTTTGTAAAAAGTTATTGTGATAAACCGAGTGTTGACACTTGAGAACAGAAAATTCCCTGTTGTATAAAATTAGCTCTTTAATTAATTAATATTAAATTAAACATGAAGATGAATATATACACTGAGAAATTTATATACATATGAGTACCCATGTACTCATGTAATAATAAGAATAAACCAACGGAATAAATCCGTTACTCGGGCGCGCCAATTGCACCCTACGTTTCAGGCCGAAGGCCAAAGTCTTTTTCTCTACGAAAATATCTTCTCCCGCTCACGGAGGCTTCCAAGGTTGGTTGGTTGCATAAAATAAACTTAGGAGTGGTTGGTTGCATGACACCCCCCAACTAAGATTGAGATACGCCAAGCGTATGAAAATCTGATAATTATTAGCAACCAACTGACACATAAATATTTAAACACATGAAAATAAAAGCAATGCCAAATAAATACTTGACAACAGATGTACAGAAGTCTTGGTACAATACCGGAACAAATATAGATATTTTAACACAAGAAATAAATGCAAAAATAAAATAGACAATTCACAACAGATGTAAAGAAGTCTTGATATAATACCGGAACAAATATTTATAATACTAAACTCACACAAAAAAACTAAATTACTAAATAGAACCAAAGTTATTTGTAAATAGCAAAACTTATTATTGGCATAGTCTCGACAAACCATCAGCGTTTTTCAGTTTTGCACCAGGGCAATGCGATATGTAAATATCATATCTTTGTAAAGATAGTGCCCATCTTTGGAGTCTAGCAGATTGAGGTGCAGTTTTTTGTAAATAAACAAGAGGATTATGGTCCGTTATAATCTCAATACGAGTTCCGAAAACATAATTTTCAAATTTCTTTATGGACCACACTACAGCATAGGCCTCACGTTCTATAGTAGACCAATTACACTGTACATTAGTGAGCTTCTGACTAATAAAACTAATTGGACGTAGATTACCTTCATCATCTCTTTGCGAAAGACACGCACCGACACCATAGGAACTGGCATCACATTGAATGGTAAAGGGTTTATTTGGATCTGGAGTATAAAGCTTAGGAGCTTCGCACAACATTTCTTTAAGTTGTCGAAATGCTATCTCTTCCGTCTGTGTCCACGGTAAATTTTCCGGAACCTTCTTTTTAGTTAAATCGGTCAACGGTTTGGCAATTTCAGCATAGTCTTTAATGTAACTTCTATAAAAGTTAAAAAGACCAAGAGCGCTTTTTAAAGCTGTTTTAGTTTTCGGCGATTCAATATTTTCAATAGCAAGTAACTTTTCAGGATCAGGTTGATGTCGTCCAGATCCTATTACATGGCCTAGATATTTTATCTCTGATCTGCACAATACACATTTTTTAACATTTACGGTAAATTTTAGTTCAGTTAGCTTAGTTAAAATTGCATCTAAATGTATAAGATGTGATTTCCAATCATTAGAAAAAATCGCGATATCATCGAGATATGCTTTGCAATATTCGCGATGTTCGTTCAGAGCTTCATTCATTATTTTCTGAAAACTTGCAGCCGCATTTCGTAATCCGAAGGGCATTACCTTCCAGCGATATTGAGAACGGTGTGTCTTGAAAGACGTAAAATCACGACTTTTCTCTTCTAAGGGAATTTCCCAATATCCTTTTAACACATCTAAACAAGTAATAACATGTGCACGACCGACTTCATTAATTAAGTCTGTAATGTTCTCCATAGGGTAATCAAAAGGTTTGGTTGCCGAATTGAGCAAACGAAAATCTATACATAATCGTACACTTCCATCCTTCTTAGCTACGCACACTACTGGATAAGCTATTTCGGCTTCACTCGGCTCAATAAGACCTAAGCTTTCTAATTCTTCTATTTGTCTGTCAACTTCAGGTTTAAGTGATTCGGGTATTCTATACACATAAGGCTTTTTTCTTTCAGTACCTGGCATTAGACGAATTTTATGTTCTCCAACATTAGCAACTTGAACTTTACCCGAAAATAATGGTACATGCTTATGCAAAAGTTCGAGCAATTCTGTTTGTTTCTCCTTTCCTAAATGACTAATATCCACATCAAAGTCAGTTTTATTTTCCTTAATAGGGGTTGGGTGGATTTCTCCGAATTCACAGTCATCTTCAAAAATTACACCTACCGTTTGTGCTCTAACATGGAATTTTCTTATCTTATTTACATGTACGTGTCGTATATTACCGTCAGGTAACTTAACTTTATACGAGTGAGGTTTAATTCTTTCTAAAATCTCACCAGGACCTGTCCATCTCGCATACAATTTATTAGTAGAATCCGGAATTAGTAAGTATACTAATTCTCCAATCTTGAATTCTTTCATTTCTTTGCGACGATTAAAATAATGAGCATAAGCTTCTTGCTTTTCCGCAGCAGTTAAAGATGCTAAATCGGCAGCTTTCTCTAAGTTAATTTTTAATTCTTGTAAGTAATCTACAGCTGTATTACTTAAATTGAGAGGTAAAGGGATTTCTCCTGACCACGTTGATTTTAAAACTGCTAATGGACCTCTAGCTTCGCGCCCATACATAAGCTTAAATGGAGAAACTCCTGTTGTACAGTTAGGAACTTCGCGATACGCGAAAAGTAAATACGGAATGTGTCTATCCCAATTTACAGGGTCAGTTCGTATTACATGATGAAGCATTTGTTTAAATACACGGTTAAATTTTTCAACAAGCCCATTCGAAGCAGGGTAAGCTGGAGTTGAGAAACGAGGACTTACTCCTAATCTTTTCTCAAACTCTTGTGTTAATTGAGACGTAAAATTAGTGCCTTGATCACTACATATCATTTCTGGGATTCCTGTACGCATAAATATTTCTAAAAGTGCATCACACGTGACCTTAGCCGATAGGCTTCTTAAAGGTATGACTTCGGGCCATCTCGAATGTTGGTCAATTAGACAAAGACAATATTTATGTTTTCTACCTGAGGGTGGCGCAATCTCTCCAATTAAATCGACACTCACTGTATGAAAAGGATAAGGAGGACGTACCACAGGCGTTATAGGTATTTTATCGGACGTTTTTTCCGGACTCCTCAACTGACATTTTTCGCAAGTTTTACAGAAATTTTGTACATCTCTTATTAGGTTAGGCCAATAAAATGATAGTTTTATTCTCTCTTTTGTTTTCCGCATCCCTAAATGATTCCCGAAGATTGAGTCATGAGCTAATTTTAAAACACTTTCTCGATAACTCAAAGGTAAGACCAATTGATCTACTGTTTCTCCACATATTTTATCTTTATGGAATAATAAATCGTCCTTAAGAAAATAATTATTTTTCTTTAACTCCGCTTCTTTAAAAGCAGTTTGTAACGATAAGCATTCTCGCTGCTTTTCCCTAAATCTACTAACATCAGATAAATTACTAACATTGTTTTGTGAGCTCTCCAGCCGCCTATTTTCAATTTGATTATCCTTTGGCAAGTTAATCACTTTTTCTTTATTCGAAATCAAATAAACAGCTGCCTCCGAATCGCTATTATTTATTGAAGAAACAATCTTTTTTTTATTTATCAATTGAGATGGATAATTATGTGAACTAGTTTCTTTTTTATTAATCAAATCTTGCATTTCGTTTGACCTCGAAAAACTATCACTCTTAAATAATGTATTATCCTCTCCCGAAATTATTTTTTTATTACTACATTCATTTTCGATATGTAACAGCGATGATTCATTTAAATTACTTTTATTTCCTGCCTCATAAACATTTTGTGGCGCCAACAGCGTATTAGAATTTTCTGGGATAAACAAATCATTTAATATTTCTTTTTGATTTACTAATGTATTATAGAAGTGTGGAGTGATTAAACATGGAACATTTAATTTGTCGGTTATTGCAAATAATGAATCCGCGTGTGTAAATATACAAGTGTTAGGATTTTTATAATAGACTGGAATTACAGCTAATCTCGCCTCAACTATTTCTCGAAATGCAGATTCTAACAGAATTTTGCCTTTGCTTTCTATGTGAAGATCAGGAATTAGGGCGCTATTTAGAACACAAATCTCAGTACCTGAATCGATAATTGAGGGAACCTGTTTACCTGCGATATAAATATTAACCTTTTGTAAGGGGTATAAATTAAGTTTTTCCGATTTTCCACATTTCTGTAAATGTTTCGACATTACGTGGGTCACTACAGATTTTTTCTCTGTCGCTTGTGCGTTACTTTTAGATTTTTTTATTTCCTCACTTTGTTTGTTAATTTTATCGAATCTATTTCGACGATTCGGACAATCTTTAGCTACATGAGAAATATCAGAGCAAACATAACACTCCCGCTTAAAAGAATATTTACTCTCATTATTAGAAGAATATTTTCTCAATGGAGGTGGGACGTATTTTTTATGGTTTTCTGTGACCGTTTCACGATAGACGCGTTTTTCATATTTTGTTTCCTCAAATGATCTACCTTTAGCAGTGAAATATATATCACACGTCTTAGCTAATTGTTCTGGGCGTAACCAATCTTCACCCTGTGTGACTGCAGCATGCATTGCCAGATCCTTATCTAGATTTTCAAATATTTTATCAGATATAATCAAATCTACTAACGACTCAAAATCATTTACATTTCGAATTTTACAATAATGGAGCCAACTGGATCTTAAACGAGAAGCAAACTGTTGGTGTGTCTCCCCAGATATTCTTGTAGCTTTCTTATAATTTTCTAAACAAATGAAAGGGGATGGTGCATATTCTTTTAGAATTAATGACTTAATTTTCTCATAGTTCTTTAATTCTTCTTCACTTACATAAATCAAAATATTCGCGGCTTTATCGCCAATTACTTTCAGTAAAATCTCCGATTTATATTCTTTAGGTACATTTTTATGCTTAAAAGCTCTTTCAATGGAATCGAAAAAAAGATTCCATGGTTCATTCTTTTTAGGTACTGGTATTACCAAAGTTAATATAGCTTTCAAAAGCTTATCTAATGATAATATGTTTTCTGAGTTACTAGGATTATGCAACACCTCATCGTCACTTTCGGTTTGCTTTAACAAACACAAACGATTTATTTCTTCCGATTCCTTTCTTTGCGCAACTGTGGTTGCTAAAAATTCACTCACAAATTCTTTATCTTTAATGTATTCTTTAGATTTTAACAATAAATCTTTTAATTCAACTACCTTTAAATTACAGTCAGCTTGTTCGCCTATCTCTTGCAAAACGGCAAGTAGATCGGCCTTCGTAACACTTTTAAACATTGCTATTTAAAATGTTAATTCATATCCTATCACCATAAAATAACATTAATTTCTCACCTTTATATATTGCGTCCATGGAATTTATATTATCCTTTCTGAGAACACTATACTCTGGTTCGACGTATGCAGAGTGTGCTGTGATAAACCGAGTGTTGACACTTGAGAACAGAAAATTCCCTGTTGTATAAAATTAGCTCTTCAATTAATTAATATTAAATTAAACATGAAGATGAATATATACACTGAGAAATTTATATACATATGAGTACCCATGTACTCATGTAATAATAAGAATAAACCAACGGAATAAATCCGTTACTCGGGCGCGCCAATTGCACCCTACGTTTCAGGCCGAAGGCCAAAGTCTTTTTCTCTGCGAAAATATCTTCTCCCGCTCACGGCGGCTTCCAAGGTTGGTTGGTTGCATAAAATAAACTTAGGAGTGGTTGGTTGCATGACAGTTATAATGAGTGCTTTGGACATTTTTATAACACATGCTTTTGACTAGGATTCAGTGCTGTTAAATAGTTTCCTTTTGCATGTGCTTGGGGGTGTTTTTACAAAATTTATAACCATTTTTATGGCATTTTTATGACAGGTGCTTTTAAAAGGTGTATTGCTAGTGTTCGTCCCAGTGGCAGAAAGTTTTGTAGCTGTCTGCGACAGGCTTTTAAGATTTCATAATCTGTCTGCAAAATTTGTGTGTAATCAGGGGGGAGAATGGCTTACACTCAAAAAGCCTGAAAGCTGATTAGGGGGGGGGGGGCTTAACATCAGTGTTGATCTCGTGCAACAATACACAAATACAATTTTACTGCAGAACAATATAGTATAAACAATTGTGTGTATTCATTCAATTCATCTCATTCAATTAAATATTTTATAGCAATGTTTGACACAACACAATATAAATAATTATAAATAATAAGCGTTTTGATACAGAAATTTTTTTAAAGTGTATTGTTATTCGAAAGTTGCAGACAAATTTTTTTTATGAGTGCAGACAAAAACTGTCTGCAAGCCGTTTTTCTGTGTCCACGACTATGTTGCCGTGTCGTGGTGTTTCTGCCACTGGGATGTTCGTAACAAAAGCTTGTGAAATACACTTGCCTGGTCACCATTGGCAATCAATTTTTTTTAACTGGAAACTATTTTTATAACTTTTAAAGGAACTCAACATTTTTTAAAATTATTATTTTAATACTTTGGTGAAAAAATTCATCCCAAAATCGGGCTCAGATTCTACTCTCGATGTAGGCTTAACTTGTACTGTTTTGATTCCCACTTATCTCACCACATTTTGAGAAAGTGTGTTGAATCGTTACACCATTAGAAAATTTGCACCATGTTTCTCCATGTACGTTTCACAACTCAGTGTTAAATTGATGCATTGCTTTAGGAGATTGGTTTAAATTGCCCCCATTTATGCGTGCTTTGTGACACGGTGCTGAATATTTGTGCCGGTGTAATAATGTATCAATGCCGATAGTGTATCAGTTAAGAGAAAACTAGCAGGCTTCGCCCGCTTTGCTGGGCCCAATGTTTAAAGGTTTTCTTTTTAATTGAATAATTGAAACGTTTAAATAAAATATATTTCGATTGGCGACTATTTTCTTCACAGTTTTAGTATGGGATCGCCTTGACAATATCAAACATTTTTTGAACTTGAATCTGAGCAACAAAACTATTATTAAAATGAATATTCTCGAAAACAGTGAAATAAAAAATGTTAATTCTTCGAATATTCTGGAAACAGTTGAAGCTGTTACTCGTACAGTAAAAGTCATTATTCAATGCATGGTCCTTTCAGAGAACGCATGTAAGTCGTTTTTGCAGCAATCACTATAACGCACATATGTACGCTTCATGCTCATGAAAAAAAAAAAAATAATAATCACTGAACAGCCCTACATTGCTTGCATGAATCTCAGAACACACGAAACTTGGTTCCGCAGCAATCACTATCATGCATGTTAAAACCAAAAAACATCACTGGGCACCTCTACCTCACTGTGCATGAATCTTAGAACACACAAAACTCGGTTCCGTGACAATCACTTTTCACTTACGTTAAAACCAAAAAAACATCACCGGACACTCCAAACACGCTGTGCATGAATCTGAAAACGTACGAATCTTGGTTCCACGGCAATAACTATCACGCATGTTAAAACCAAAAAAACATCACTGGATCACCCCTACCTTGCTGTGCATGAATCCGAAAAAGCACGAAACTCGTTTTAGCAGCAATCACTGTCAAGCATTTAAAAAAAATAAAATCACTGGACACCCCTACCTCAAATCAATGAAAATCAAATAAACCAATCAAATCTCACGTAAATCCTCAAAATGTAGCTCTAGTTCAACATAAAATACACTCAAATAAATGAAAATCAAACAAACCAATCAAATGTCTCGTAATTCCTCATAACGTAGCTCTAGTTCAACGTAAAATACACTCAAATGAATGAAAATCAAATAAACCAATCAAATCTCTCCTAAGATTCTCCATTCTGCATCGTTATAGAAATTTGAAGTTTTATTTTCATATTTTTATTAATTAAAAGAAAACTAATCAAAAATTCGAAAATCTGACTTCGATGTGCACAATGACCCTTCGGAGGGCACCTTTGTGTTAAATCGTGTGACTGTCCGAGCTAACATTTTCGAGAACAGTGAAATATACATATACAAATATTGCTCACTTAATAGTATAAGATAATAAAACTGGTTTCATGATGTTAAATTTTAACAGGTGTTTCCAGATGTATCATCCAGTCATAGTAAATATTTGGTTTTTATGCATAGAATTTTAATTTATTTCTGTATTCAAGTAAATTTCAAAATTAAAAAAAAAAGAAAAAAATGCGGGGGGGGGGGGGGGGGGTATTTTTTCTGACTACCAGTTGGTGATCAGTTTTTATTTAAATTCCTGGAGTCCTATTAATAACTAGTGTGTTTAAAAATACTTTAACTTTGCTGTTAAAATGTTTATGACTAGTGCTTTTAATCATTGCTTTAAAAACTTTTTAACATTTTATGAAAGGCATTTCTCTCATAATTTCTTAACTAGTATTTTGAATAATTGAGTTCTTTAGTGTTTTTTTTTTTTTCTTAAATTTTATGTAATTGTGCTGTGTATTGTTTTTAAAATGTTTTGTGATTGCTTATTTGCAATGTATTTAGCAGTTTGTTTTATTTGCTGAAAAGCAACATGGAACATGATGTTGAACGTCGCCTATCTTAGCAATTTTTGAAAATCCCACTAAATTGTAGGCTGAACTTGATTCTTCCCAAAATACAATACTGACAGAATAAATGTATACAGGGTTGCCCATAAATTCTTGTACTAAGTTTTATTTAATTAAAAAAAGACGAAGTAGGAAAAAAAATCAAATATTTATTGGAATGTATAATACAAATTATGGTATTGATTTTGGTTTATGTGGTTTCTATTTAAATCTGTTGCCTTGTTTCAATATACAAATGGGAAAGTCTCTTCACATAAACATCTATTGTAGCATTTCCTAGTTGCAGAAATAGTGCAGCATGGTAGCGAGTACTGCAGATTCTTTAAAACTCTAGACATTAATTTAACATAAAAAAAAAGTGCCAGGCTTAAAAATAAAAATTTAATTTTCACTCTAGATTACTGTACTTAATGCATATTCTTGATTTATTTTCTATATAGATGCAAATTTTACATATTTTATAAATGTAATTACTTCTGGTGATACCGGACTTGATCTGGCATTCCTACAGTGGTGGACATAATTATAAGACACCTATCTAATTGGATAAATAGTGAAAGAAAAAATTCAGAGCCTAAAAATGTTTTACCAAATACGTCAAAAACATAAATTTATTCTGTTATCATATATAATTATTTTATAATAATCATATTTTCATACAATTTAATGAAAAAACTTAAAAACATAATGGACAAAATTATAAGACACCAACCGTTTTTTCCAAATACAGTGGTCAACATAATTAGCAGACACTAATGGTCTAAAATAAAATCCTCTAACATGGTTATTCAATATTTGGTAGAGCCGCCATTGATTTTAATAACATGAAAGATGCGATTTGACATCGAATCTATCAATTCCAACAAAATATCGCAAGACAGTTCTTCCCAAGCACATTTTATAGCATTCTTTAGGTCTTCGACACATATAAACTGCCTCCCATTTCGGTAAACCGCACAAGCTAAGATCCCCCATGAGTTTTCGATGGGATTTAAGTCTGGGGAGCAAGAAGGCCACAGGAGAATATTGATACTTTGCTCTGAAAGCCACTTTTTGTTTCATGTGATGCATGAATCGGCGCGTTATCATGCTGGAAAATGTAGTTTTTGCCACAAAGAGGTTCACCGTATATGGCTAGTTGATCTTTAAGAAGATTCTTATACTTTTCGGAATTCATTCTTGAATGCACAAAAACAATATCCATTTTCCCTTGAGCCAAAAAACCAGCCCAAACCATTACTGAGCCTCCACAGATTTGGCGGCTCATTAGTATATGAGGAGATTTCCGTAAGTCATGCCAATAATATTGAAACCTGTCAGGACCACCCAGGTTAAACTTTTTTTCATCAGAAAATAACACAGAGTACCATTTGGAGGTCCAGGCTATAGTTTGTTTAGCGAAGTTTAGACGCTCCATTTTGTGCCGGCTTAGAAGCGGCGTTTTTTTCTTCAATTTTTTATATTTCACATAGGAAGCATTATGCAACACCCTGTGAATGGTTCTCCTTGAACAATTCAGTTTCAAAGCATTTTTAATGCCTGTAGTGGTCATCTTATTCTGTGTAACAAGCGAAAGTACATGGCGTCTGTCTCTCGAGGACAAGCAAGGAGTACGTCCAGATCTTTTAATCACCGATCCATTAATTCCTCTTTTCAAAACATTTCTAATTGCACATTTAGAGTGTTTAATAACTTTTGAAATATTATTACTTGAAGCACTAGTTCCATTTAATCTCCAAATTTCACTTTCTTTTAATTCTGTACCTCGTGGCATATTTGTAAATGCGTGAAGTCGGTTATCGTCTGCTTTAGTTGACTGCTGACGTCATAACAGCATGCAGAAAATTTGCATATTGCACATTTTTGAAAAAAAAAAGCAGGTGTTTTAATTAAAATGTTAGGGTGTCTTATAATTTTGTCCATGGTATTTTTTTTTTAAATTAAACTCTATAAAAATATCATTTCTGTAAAACAATTACGTGTGATAACAGAATAAATTTATGTTTTTGACATAATTTGATAAAACATTTTTAAGCTCTGAATCTTTTCTTTCACTATTTGTCAAATTAGATAGGTGTCTTATTATGTCCACCACTGTAGATTGTAGAGAAGTTTTGTTTTAATGCATATAAATACAGAAAATTTTGCTATGGAGCTGCACGTATGGAATTCATTGGAAGTCTGTCCTATTCTTTAATAATGGCTGTCTTTAGAGAATCAACACTTTGTGCTGTTTTGAATTGACCATGGCGTCTAATATTCTTTCACTGTATGCCATAGTACAGTAGATTTAAATCATCGGATGATGGGGCATGGAGGGATGCCTTCTGTCTTCAGAATAGCATAAAGAAAGTTCTGCTGATTTTATCTAAAAATTCTACATTTCATTTGCATAAAAGTTTTAGTACACCATTTTGAAGAGGGGGGGGGGGAATAGCATTTTCTTTCTTTTTTTCTTTCTTCATTTAAATTCAAAATACTTCAGTTAAAGAGGTCTCAAATTCTTATACGAGCTTTTATCTCCATAGCTAATCTAGAAAAATATTTTTGAGTATTACCAGATTTCTTTTTTAAACACCAAAATTATAGACTATCATATATGACTCTAAAAAATGCACTGAAAAATCAGGGAAGAAAAAAAAAGTATAATGCAGAAACCGCCAAGTTTTATCTGTGAATTCTGTGGTTAACATATTTTAAAGAAGACAGTTTTTTCCCTATAGGTTTGTTTCAATCGGCGTGCCTTCATATTCCTATCAACGGAGGAATTACAGCTTGCTAACACTGATAAAGCAGTTCGTCGCCAAATCTGTTAACCCGCTGTTCTGATAGAATAAATATGTACAAATAAACACACCAATCTCGGGCCACTTGAAAACGGCCCACCGTTGCCGCCCATTCTCTCAGATAAGGAAAAGGGTAGTAGGGTCAAGTGGGGTAAAATAGGTCAAAAACAGCATATTTTACGTTTGCACTTAAACAGCAGAAAATGTATTGGTTCCATTTGTTAAAAAATTGCACAAAATATGCAAATGAATATTCCTCATGACATTTTAAGAGAAATATGTCTTAAAAAACAAACAATTTGTACTGAAAAATAAATTTTAAATTATGCTGTTTGTGACTTATTTTACCCCATGGGTTGGGGTAAAATAAGTCATCCTTTCAAACTGTTTTAAATTTTAATACAATTTACTTCATGCAAATAAAATTACAAATACACATTCCTTTTTTTGATAAAAACTTGATTTTGTGTTCTCTCGAGAAAAAAAGTCTCTATGGTCCATCATTAGTTCGGGAAGAACATTTGGAATGTACGATTCATCTACATCAGAAATATCTTTCTCTGGAAAATCCAATAGGAGCTTCCATTTAAACTTTTTTTTATTCCTTCAAAATTTTCAGAATATTCATGATTGTGTGAAAGAATGATACCATGAAATATTTTCTTTGACCTTTTCCCAGGAAATTCTACTTTAACACATTTTCCAACTTTTACAAATTGATTAGTATTAATGCTGTCTAAATTTTCTTCTTGAGAAAGACTTGTTTTTTTGTTTCTTTTACAGTTGATGTTTCTGTGATTTTAGCATCTCTGTTGATTTTTTTTTTTTTTTGTCATACAATCAGTTGAAAAATAAAATGGTTGTTAAAATTACTCCTGTTTTCTGTTGCGTATGGGTTCTTTTCAGGGTTGGCAAAAACCCGGGTTTTTCTAGAAAAACCCAACCCACTTGGGTTTTTGCGGGTTTTTCTGGGCTTTTGTTTGAATACATTTGCATTGCAATGTTAGATATATGTTATTTAGCATATTAATTGTAATACACCTAATTATATTAAAGTACTAATTAATAGTTAATCTAATATTTATCTTAGAAATAAAAATTGGTTTGATTCTAATATTAAAATAGTATTAATTAGTAAGATTAAGCTATATTTTATTTTAACGTATGCTGATTCAAAATAAATATTCTTAATGACAATAACTAAAAAAATAAAAGAATTTAAATTCTTAAGTACAATACATATCATTTAATTTTTTTTTTAATTATAAAAATAAGTTGCACTGCTTTATCTTTTTTTTTTTTTTTTTTTTTTTACTTTCTCTTACCCATAAGGTAGAAAAAGTATTGTTTTTGGGTCAAATTTTCAAAATTGAATTTTTGTTTTATTTATATGTTTTGAGGTAGCCTGAATCTAAAAATCATGTTCTCAGCAGTTGGTCTGTGTGTGTATGTGTATGTTATCAGCATATCTCAAAAACAAATAATAGCAGAAAGTTCAAACTTGGTATTCTAAATGTGTTGATGTTGGGATGCTACATTAAACTTTTCGTTTAGATCAAGAGAATGGTTCATGTACAGGGACACCCAAGAGAATTCAAATACTTATGTCTATGGGGAAAATTGCAGGTAAGTAGTGTTTAACACCTATAGACTGCACTAAACCAAATGAAACGAATATATATTTTCTTTATATGTAAAAACATGTTTTGTGTAGAATATGGTATAGAAATTATTCACTGTTCATTTACTACGCAAAACAACTAGATTATAGTACGACAATACTTGAAAATTGGTGGAAGTGTACTTCAGGTTGTGCCATGTGTTATTAATATAGGATTATATTTATGTCCTCTACGTGATGTGTGCATAACTTTTAGAAGATAAACAGGGCTGCCAATATTTAAGCCATAACATTTTTTTTAATGTTAGTGGAAGTGCTTTACTGCAATATTTTACCAAGTCCAGGAAAGCTGTTCAGGAATTGAAATTAATTCCTCATAGCTATATGGTAAAAAATAATGTATATTTTAAAGGTAAATATTCATCGCTTGGATTTTTGTATATTTACATGTTTTGGGGCTTCCTGAATACCAAAGTCAAGTTTTTAACGTTTTACCTTTGTGTCTGTTAGAATAAATTAAAAAGAAATAATTTCAGGCGATCCAAATGTTGTATTTTGAAGTTAATGTGTTTATTACTAGATCAAGATTGATAAGTTTTAAGGAATGTTGTTGTGAAAGTTGTCTCAATAATTTTAACTGGACTTTTGAGTTTAATAGTTAAGGGGGGCTGTAGCCCCTCACATAGAACTATTTGTCAAATAAAGCTGTTCCGAAGTCTAAGTTGAATTGTTTTAACATAGGTTTACATAACAGTACTCGTCATCTTAACCCTTAACCTCCAATCCACACTTATAGTATCAAATTTCAGGGTAAGAGAATGTCGTGTGAGTGACACACAAGATTATTTTTTAAAGTTTTTTAATAGTTGAAATGGTTATAGAAGAAAATTTTATTAGATTTATAATTATATTGCTACTAAAATTAAAATAAAATTATTATAAAGTTTTAAAACTAAACAGTTTTAAATATTGATTCTGGATAACATTTATGTCCGCTGTTAAACAAAAATATCGTTCAGTTTTACAGGAAAAGAAAAATTGAACCAGTTATAGAAGATAAACTTGCTTTTATTATATTTATAACTGTAGTTACTTTTTTGTTTAATACTATTTTCTAGAAAATAAAAATGTTTTTTCTTAAAAGGTAAGGTGTTTTTTATACTTTATAGATAGGATTTGTAAATTATAAATAATTTTTAACAAAAACCCACTTATTTGCAAAAACCCAGCGGGTTTTTGTTGGTGGGCCCGCCCAGAAAAACCTGGGCGGGTTTTTCTGGGCTGGGCCCAGTTTGCCAACCCTGGTTCTTTTTCTGTGTGCATTTTTCAAAGCTTCTTTAGAAGACAATGTTTGATTGGGTGGTAAAGTGTTTATAATAGCAGATTTTATGTACTTAAAAGGAGAATATAAAAATATTATCCTGTTCGATGACTGTTGAAGTCGCACTAAAATTAATTTGTCAAATGGTGATTGATGATCTAGATTCATCCACTCTTGCATTTGAAGTTGATGCTAAACTGCAGAGTTTCACTCAGTTTCAGAAGAATGTTGTGTCCTGCCTGCCCTTTGTATGAAAAATTGGCACCCTTCTTGAATAAGCTGGAATTAAACAACTTTTTGAATTTCACCTACAAACTGAATGTTGTGATTCAGTTTTAATATGTATTGCTTTTTTTTTTTTTCCTTAACATTAAATTATTTTATATCTATGTCTATGAAATAGCTCCAGAACAATATTATAGCTTAATTTTAAACTAATACATTAAAAGAATACATATGGAGTTATATAAAACGCAAAAAAAAGTAATTAGTTACTTAATGTTTGCTAAGCCTAACATGATTCAACACCTGACCTATTTTACCCCACATGTGTTTTTGTACTCCAAAATATTAATATTTTGTTTTTTTCTCACAAAAGTTTCGGGAATTCATCTTACGAATGTGCTTTTTGGAATATGATAAGAAAATACTGTAAAATTTGCTTTTGAATTAGTTCAAAACCAAAGTTTTTGTTAGCAACACATTCGAGTTACTAATACGAAACACACAAATAATTACTGGCTGTAACTAAAAAGTATCAGTTACAGTTAATTTTGCATACAAAATGAACACTAATATAAATAATATATAAAACCAGCAAAATTGGAATTTAAAAAATGTTTGGATATTTTTTTAAAGAGTTTTTTTGAAACTGAACTATTTTATCCGCTGACTTATTTTACCACACCTGACCCTACTTGTCCTGATTTTCTTGAATATTTAAAAAATATCCTGAAATATGATAAGTTGTCCAAAAGTTCTTGAAATTTGCTGCTATTATGCTATATATTGACATTTAAACCACCCAAATTAAGCGATCGAAACCATAGACCTATTATAAGAGTGGAAGGAGCATTCCATTATTAAGGGAATATAAGAAAAGGTGCAAAGAGGAAACCATGTGAATGCTGAAAAAGGTTACCTTTTTTGGCATTTATCGCGTTATTGGCAATTTTTTGTTTTGAATATAAATATATATATATATTATTATTAAAAGATACAACAAGCAAAACTAGTGTAAAATATTACAGCTGCTGAAATTTATTTTTACCTTGTTATTAACATCTAACAAAGTTCAAAAGTTTTTATAACTTTGGTTTGTCTATACTCGTTTTCACTCTCATAAATAATTATGGACATTTTTGAAATAATATAAGATATAATATAGTTAAACTAATTCAATTTAGAGAAATAAGTATAGCAATTATAAGCATTTTATAAAAATAATTACTTAAAAAGAACGAAATAATAAAATATTAAAAAGAATCTTACCTGTGAAATAAAATCCTTCTTTTACATAACTTCTAGGGTTTTTAAAGTACATCTAATTACTATTTCTTGCTATAAAATTCTTTTTAAATTCAAAACAATGTAACTTTTAAAGTGAAATAAAATTTTTAAAAAGAACTTTCAAAGAAAAAAGGAAAATATCGTCTGCTTAATAAAAAACAGAGTTTAGAGCATGGCGAGTAAATTTCAATATTGGCTAGTTTGGCTTTGTGCAGATCAATATTCACATGACCTTTTTATGAGTTATCTATTTGCCAATTAAAAAAGGTTGCCATTGTCCCGTCCACTCTTATAATAGGTCTATGATCAAAACCTAAACACACTCTTTACCGCCACACTTTGATGTGGTCGCTAGATAATAATGAACTTTTTTAAGCAGCTTTAATGCTGCACTCATGCTTGCTTTTTTTGCCCAATGAAGGTTTAGGTTATTTTTTCAAGTATGAAATAACTGCTATTTTTCCCCCCCCAATTTATAGTGCTTGCTTTCAAGGTTTATTACCTTTTAGCACCAGTTTTTTTGTGCGTTTTTCTGCCATTGCATTGATGGGGGTGATGTTCAGGTACATTCTGATGCACAAAAAAACAAGGCCTATAATTTTAGAACCCAGGAAAAAGGTTGCCCCTATTCTCCAGAAATTATAAACATTTTCTTTTCTTATTTCTAATGTAATAATGTGTCTTAAATTATGATTATTCTCCACACCCAACCTTAAAAAAAAAAAAAAAAAAAAAAAAAAAGAACATTTTTAAAGTTAAGGTGAAATTGCAAGATATATGCAGTTTAGCAAATAAAGATGACTAAAAAAACAATAGCCTAAGCAAGTTTTTGAAATAATTACTATAAAATAAAATCATGTTTTAGTGATGTTTCAATTGCTCTAATTAAAGACTTTTTAAACTCTAAAATAGGGAGCCAAAATTTGCATTTTACTTTATGCTAGTATTACCCACCCTGCATCAGGGAACCAATTATTCGAAATGGTTGGGACAAGACTATTCTGGATAGCTGGTTGCCCATCAAAGTAAATCCTATTAATCAGACTTGTAGAATATGTATGGTTCTGATTTAAAATCAATTAATCAGATTTAAACTTTTAATTAACTTGAAATAAAAGTTTTAAAATATTTTTAATAAAGATAAAATATTAATCAGAATTTGAAATGTATAAGAATATCTTGGAAATGTAATAATCGTACATCAAAATCAAAATCTGTGTATAAATCTAAGTTTTAAACCCTGAAACAGAACCCCGATGATTTTAAAACATTAAATAGTACTTACAAAGGATTGGAAAATTACGACTGACTCATTGGCTGTTTCCTTTTATTATTTATTTATTTTATGGTAACTTATGATATTTGTTTATATCAATAAAAGTGAAAAATATTTGTAATTTTTAAAGATTGTGGGATTTTATTTATCATAAAAAATGAATAAGAATACAAATACATTTATTTGTGAAGATTTATATGTACTTTAATCATATTATCAGTTTTAATTATTTATTATTATTATTTTGGAAAAGAAGAAATTGGAAGTTAACTGTCAACAATATTATTCTGGATAACTGGTTTCCGCATAAACGGTTCCATGCTTGTAATAATTTAAATAATAAATACCTGAAATTACGCAGATTTTTTTTTTTTTTTTTTTTTTTTTTTTTTTTTTTTTTTTAATTGCCTGTCGATAATATCTTGACATTTAGCTTCTATTGAAAATAAACTTTCCAAAAATACCGTGGGATCAGAGTTTTGATAGTTATATGTGTATTCATCTATCATAATATTTAAATCTTATTTGCATATCGTTGAGCAGTTTTGTAGGAAAAATATGAAAAGTAATATTGAAAAAAGCAAAAGCCAGAATCTTTATAACCATCATGTTTTATTGTGTTTCAAACTTTCTATTGACAATGGAGAATCTCTCCCACAGAGAAATTTTTTTTTAACTTCTTGAACAACTCAATCAAATTTTCGAAATGCTAATTTGAAATTATATTAACTAGTGTTTATTTTTCAAAATATGAAATTTTTAAATCACTATTTTGCATTAACTATACCGGATTAAGTTCAAATTCAAGGCAAATGTTTTAATTATAAATACCAAAATTTGCATTAACTATACCGGATTAAGTTCAAATTCAAGGCAAATGTTTTAATTATAAATACCAAAATGAAATTTGTTTTGGTACTTTTAACTTTTTAAATATTAATTTTTGTTTGAAGATACTGTAACCTAAACTGCATTCTTTTCAGGAGTTTGTTATAATCTTTCTATTACAAATGAAATTCTATCCTGGGGAAAAAAAAAAAAAAAGTGATGACGTTTAAATCCACTAAAAATATTCAGTATTTTTTAATATATTTAAATATTTCATTTATATCATAATATTTATATAAAATAAATAAGAACTAAAAATACATAAGTTTAATGCGACCTACCATCATTCTGCAAATTCTTCTGGAATAATAATAATAAACTAGAATTTTAGTATTGAAAGTTACTCTATAGTAAAACGTCTACGATAATACTACAAGTCAAATCCAACAGTAGATTTAAATCATAAAAAGATAATAATATTAATGGATTTAGAAGTGAATGAGATGAAATAAATATGTATAATAAGGATGTGTAATATTTTTATCAGTTTAAATCCAGTTTTGATCATCAAGCATGCATCGATATATATTAATTTAAAATTATAAATTGATAATTTTGTAGAGTTTAACTATAATTTTTATCGATTTTCAAACTTTTATTTTATAGTATGTTTTTTTTTTTAATCAAAAGTGTAAAAAGCATAGTTTTTTTTTTTTAATAATAATTAACTATTGTATCCAGAGCCATATTTAACCTTACGTGTAAAATGTTTATAATTTGTATTCAATAATAAATACAAATGAATTTAAAGCATAAGTAACTTTTAAAAACTTCCATTAGAAGTTGAGGGAAAAATGTGTATACAGATTTCTTTAGGTAAGTGAAGTTAAATACACTAGTTTTCAGTTAATTAGAATTTTGATTTTGTATTTAACGTTTGCGTATTGTGTTTGTTTTTAGCATTTACGATATTTTTGGCATTAAAAATGCTTGTAATTTGATTAAATTTTCCGCGTCGTAGTATTTAATTTTTAAGCTTTTGTTTGTAGTTTAAACATGTTATTTATTCTTCTTAGCAGATTATCAGGCAGGTGTGGAGATTTATTCATTGCCTGTGTAAAATAGCAACAGCAGAAAAAGGCACCGAAAAATCAGTGTTAAAG
Source organism: Salticus scenicus (assembly GCA_963930645.1). NCBI lineage: Eukaryota > Metazoa > Arthropoda > Arachnida > Araneae > Salticidae > Salticus > Salticus scenicus. The sequence continues at coordinate 219,190,484 of OZ005651.1, read as the reverse complement.
ATGATAAAAACTTTGCAAGCAAAAGCCGTAAATCGCAGAAAATTACAAACAATGCGAATTTTTGCAAGTTATTGTGTTTGCTGAGCGTGTTGCTGCGTAATAGCATTAGTTCTGCGTTATGTTTTTTTTAAATTTTTTTTTTTAATCATTTCCTGTTCGTAATTCTACAAATCCTACTTCAAAGTGAAATTTTATAGATTAAATTCTGCCTCTTATGTTACATATGTGGTACGAGTTTCAAATTCAAGTGGTGTAAACTATTTTTTCACAGCCCCTTCCCCCTCCTCCTCCCCCCCCCAATATATATATATATATATAAATAATAATAATAGAAAAACCCCTATTATCGTTATACTTAAAATATGTTTCAACAGTGGTTGATAGGATTGTGCGGTCGAAGTCGGTAGATGGGAGGTGCTCGGTTCGAATTCTGGCAGCTGTCGTCGGCCTAGCTGTTCAGAGTACTCCCTTGATTTTCTCCTGAATATGTGCGAATACAGGGCCGGGCACCTTAGCCCTTTCCGACCGAAAGCGTATAATCGTACGGGTTAGACATCCACTCACATTTTTGCATCTGGAACAGTCGTATGTAATAAAATCAGATAAAAAACGATCGAGCTAATTAGAAGAAAGTGTAAAGTACAATTTTCAATCAACAAATGTTGATTATAGTCCATATTTTATTCTTTCAGTTTGCAAAAACAGAATAATGTAATGCTTTAAGGTAAAAATGATCCCGGTCGGAAAGGGTTAGAAAGACCACCTCACTGAGATCATCTCATCCAAGCTAGGTTCCCTAAAGCAGACAAGCGGCTTTAAATCCCACACTACCATTCTCAAAATGTATTTTTTAAACTTTAAAACGGATTTCTCAGAACTTAAGTTTGATTTGTTACTTTTTTTAACAAGGCCATCGATATCTATTGTTTGCAATCAGCAGATAAAAACAATGTAAGAAGTAATGCTAATCAAGCTAGTACCAACTTCTGTTATTGTTAATCGTATATTTTTCCGAATTCCCTCATTATCAGTGTGCAGAGGTTTGTTTTCTGCTACAAAAGAATTCAGTTTAAATGTTGATTGGAATGTTTCCTGTTTCTATGATCATGTGTTAGTTATTTCTTATCAGCATGCCTTTTCCTCACTAATATGAGAATTCATATGCATGTAAAATGGGATTTACATAAGTTGTAAAAAAAAAAAAAAAAAAAAAAAAAAAAAAAAAAAGCAGAGCGACAAAACAGCTAATCGCAGATCAGCAGAATTTTGCGTAGAGGTCCTGATGCACCTCAAAGACCAATTTCCGAAATTTTTATTAGTTTCTTTTAATTAAAATCTATAAATTTATGAAATGATCGTCTCTAGAGGTAGAAACGTAAAAGTAATGACTTGCCGTGGCTCAATAACTCAGTTGCTTTGAGCGTTAGGTTAATAACGCGAAGGTCGTGGGTTCGATCCTCTGAGGGCTGATGCGTTCCTTTTTGCAAGTAATAAAAAGATGCCGTTTGATAAAAGAAAATCTTTCAGTGTCTTCACAGTATCCTAAACCGCAAGGATGATGAGAAAGTGACAAAAAAAAAAAAAAAAAGTCGCTTTTTAGGCAAATGTCTGGTCGCAGAGCTACAAAATTTTTCATAGAGGCCCGTTTTTACCTCTCCTCATGCACCTCGAAGCCCGATTTTTGAACTTTTGATTAGTTTTTTCTTTTCTTTTAAAAATTAAAAAAAAATTTCAGCTGGAAAGACTGTCTGGTGCTGTCATCTATTGTCATAGAGTGAAGATGATAGTCTGTCCGAAAAAGGTTTGTCTGAAAAACGTAATTCTTGAATAATAACAGAGCCATTTATCGTCCAGTTAGCACCCAAATTGAAGTGTCCAGTTAAGGCGCAAATGCAAGCAGTCGGGACTCGATACAACACCAAGCTTTTGCGATTAATGTTTCATGAAAATTCCTTTAAATATAGTGACTAGCGAAGCAGGCAAAGCCCGGTAACGAATGTTTTTAAAGTCAGTAAAGTATTTGAATAAAATCAGTATAATTATGACCAGTTCTTGCATTCTTCTTGAAAATTTATTTTATATGTCTCTTTCAATGCTCTTAATTTAGGCCCACAGATGCAACGAACGTTACTGAAGAGTTTGATCAATCTGTTGCAATTTTGATGCATTGAATTATTTAATCTAGTTACACATTTAAATTACTTATGTGCTCGTCGGTCTAGCTTTCCGGATTTTTCTGTGGTTTTCTCTGACACTAACGTAAATACGAGCTATGATCCTTTGGAAAGATCCTACGGAGGGCACCCAACTTTATACATGCGTAGGTCCCTCATGAAGACAGTTGGCATTAACCTTCAATATCAACACTAATGAGAATTCAAATTTTTACGGAGTTTTCGGAGTTGTATTAACACGGATGTTTCTTAGAGCATTTTGGATTCTTCGTAGCGCTTGAGTTATAGGTAAAATTAATAATCTTATTTTATATTGTAGCTTATATGCCATTTCTGGTTTAAATTATGCAAAAAAGCAAAACCGTTTATAAGTGAAATAAAGTTTTTTTTTTTTTTTTTTTTTTTTTTTTTTTTTCCCCGAAATGAAAACCAGAATTTTTGATAAAAGTGATTTAAAATAACCGGTAATTTAAAAGCATAAATAACTAAGTCCAGAAATTTCTGTCGCTATAGAATTGAATTAACTGAAAATAAGATATAGAAAATTTGGCCTGTCTAATAGTAATTTTATTAGATAACTTTTTAATGGCTTCTAATCCATCACCAGATATTTTTACGTAACATTTGAAAAATATTCTTATACAGGGTGGCTACAATCATAGAAAACAGGGAAATTAGGAAAAAATCAGAGTACTTTATCAATTTGGAAATGTCAGGGAAAAATCAGGGATTTTGTAAAAACACTCAAAATTCATGGAAGTTTTAATTTTTTCCCTGAAACACGACTGAAAAATCACTAAACAGATGTAATCTTAGCCGTGATTGCACAGGATTGTCTGCTTTATAGTTAAATCTCGCCAAGTTAATTTTTTTTTTTTTTTTTTTTTTTTTTGTTAGATATTTTTAGTGCAACAACTTGAAAAATAATTTTATGTTCTGACATTAATATGTTGTGCAATTAAAACGTTTTATATATTTTTATAATTTTGTTAATTTTTCCCAAATTTTTAAATGTTTATTTTATTTTTATTTTTGTGTATGTTAACAAAATTAACTAAGAAAAAATAAAAAGATTTAAATAATTTTGCCCATCAGTATAGTTCTTTTAATTGCAGTGGTTTGGCAAGCATGTTACACTAGAGTGTGATATACACAAAATTATAGCGTATACGTAATAAGTAACGCAAACCATGGAAATCTCAGAATTAGTCAGGGAATAGAGTCCTGCATCGGGTCGGGTTGAATGATCTTTTTCTCTTGTGAGTCGGGTTGACTGAATTTTTTTTCTTGCGTGTCAGGTTCGGGTCGGGTTTAGCTTTCTACGAGTCGGGTCGACTTGAGAACACCTTTCAAAAAAAAAAAAAAAAAAAAAATCACAATTGAAAGCATAAATTTGTAGACATAGCTCTTTAACTGATTTTTGACATGCGCCGGAGCTCCGTATTCCTATACGCGGATATCCACCTGAAAAAAAAAAAAGAAAAAGAAATCCGTATATGCAGGAGAAAAAAATATTCGTATCCGTTTTCTTTTCTTCAACAAATCTAAAACTGATCATCTGTAGAAATTGTATATAAATTTTAAAGTACTGTATAAATTTTTATTGACTTTTATATGTATTTATATTGTTTATATATATAAAAGAAATACAACATAACCTTGCTTTTACGTTTTGGAAATTTAAGTTATTTCTCAATTTACATATATATATATATTTTTTCTTTTAAAGATCCCTTTATTTTCAATAAATTTTAATCGTTGCTTTTATGTTGACGAAATTTTGAATTTTATTCCGTTTACATTTGTATATACAGCAAATATACAGGGAATACTTGTTGTGATTTAATTAAAAAAGGTATTGTAAAATAAACACATAAGGGAAACGAATACCATCAAGGCAGATTATATTCTTTATCGTCTTCTCTAGAACAAATAAATAATGCACCAAGAAAACTGAAACCGGAGGATGCTAAGTTGCGGATTATGCGAATTTAACGAGATCAGTGATCCTTAAAAAGCAAATGTTTAACTGCGAATCACATACATGCTACACAAATTATTATAGTAAAGTAAACATGCACATCGGACAAAAGCAATAAAGAATAATACATCTTTATCTTTTTTCCAGATTATAAGTATTAAACTATAAATTACGAACATTTAAATTGAAGCGCGTTTTTTACTTTCTTCTAAATTCAATAGAAGAAAGTATTGGATTCATAAAAATTTTCGACTTCCAGTTTTCGACGGGTTTACACGTTTTGAGAGGTCTAGAACACGATTTTACCATTTATAGAAAATGCCTGTCTGTCTATGACAAAAATTTTGTGGCGACTGTATCTCTGGAACCTACTGTTCAGAATTATATATGAATTTATACGTAGAGGCACCTTGACCTAAATTAATGCGTATAAGTTTTTGTCAATCGACCAACAGGTGGCGCTGCTATAAAGCAATTTCCGAGATTTAAGAGCAGGCTATATCTCAGGTTCTATTGAGTATAATCAAACAAAGCTTGATATGTGAAAAGGCTATTATGAGACATTATGATGATTCAATTTGAATTCTTATCGACCAACAGGTGACGCTGCTGTACAGCGATTTCGGCAGTTTAAGGGAAGGCTATATCTCAGGAAGAACTGCATAAAATTGCATATAAATTTATATGTAAATGCACCTTGACCTGAATTAGTGTCTCAACTTTTGGTGTCAACCGCTCAACAGGTGGCGCTGCTATACGCGATATTTTCAATTTAATGGGAGGCTGTATGTCAGGTTCTATTGTGTATAATCAAACAAAACTTGATATGTGAGAAATCCATAATGAGACATTATGTTGAATCAATATGGATGCTAATCGGACAATAGGTGGAGCTGCTATACTGCAGTATCCCTCGATAATGGGAGGGCTATATCTCAACTTCTATGGCATATAACTGTACGAAACCTGATATGTGAGAGAACCATTTGAAAAACATACTTTTTAAGGGCAATAAAACTGTCTTACTTTGGATATTTAATGTTAGTTGTCTCTAAGTTGAAAATCGTTTACATTCATCCTGTTAGATAATTTTAAAAAATAATAATTTTAATAAATTATTTGCACTCAGTAAAATATAGGAAAGTATAGAAGAAATTCTTGTGGTGGCAGCAACATACTAGTTTACTCTTGAAGTTCATAACTTACATAAATGATTAAAAATTATTATTGATCTATTTTTCAGATTTTTTAATTTTTAAATTAAACAATTAGTAATTACATTTCAAATTCTTTATAAAATAATTTACCAACTGTATGACAATGAAAATTTGCCTTATTTTATAATTAAAAAAAGTTTTGTATGATTTTTAGATGAATAAGTAATTTTTATTTAGTTTTCGGGTTTCAGGTCTAAAGACAGCGGGTTTGGGTCGGGTGCGGATCGTAAAAATTTCTCAACTGCGGGTTCGGGACGGTTTTCGGGTTGATGAAAAAAAAAAAAAAAAAAAAAAAATCGGGTTCGGGTTGGTTTTCGGGTTGATTGAAAAATTTTTTGTCGGGTTCGGGTCGGGTTTCGGGTCGATATAAAATTCATCTGTCGTGACCCGTGCAGGACTCTATTAGGGAAAAATCAGGGAACATCTTTTCAGAATTTCTGTAGCCACCCTGTTATACAGGGATCGTGGTAGGTGAATGATTCGTACCACTATTGTCTTATAGTAGCCGTTAATGCAATAAACTTAAAGGAAAACTATTTTGCTCCAGAAAATTTGCTATTAATAATTACTATAAGGATAACAGTGGTATGAATACTGCACGTAGAGCGTTTCCTGTTTTAGCATTTTATGTGTTTTGGGTAGTTTTTTTTCTTCCCATTTTCATTCTTTTTATCGGCCAAAAGGTTTTATGAATAATATCTTAAATGCTTGGATTGGTACGTATGTCGTCTATGACCACGGTATTACGAAAATTCTCGTTGAACTTTCGCTACCTTAACCTTCCGACTTTTAAGTTTTTTTTTGACACATTTCTAATTTATTCTTTCTCTGTTTCTTTTCCCGTTTTTTGCTCGATTGACAGACCGAGATACTTGGTCCTTGGCCTTTGTCGATGCTCACCGACTCCTTGGGCTAATTTGAGCCGTTACTCGTTTCTTTGAACATCTTGTAATAGGCAGTGCAACGACCAGCGGTACTCGGTTGGCTAGTAGCCAATGCTTTTTCTTCCGTTTAAAATATTTATTTTGTTTTTATTCATCGTCATTGTTGGCATTAAATGCTTGATAGTGTACTGACGGAGAATTGTATGCATTCAAAGAACACTTAAACACTCATCCGTAACTGATAGCATCCCAATATTTGTCGGCAAATTATCAATAGAGTGACTATATATATTCTGTATCTTTTGCCTTGTGTATGGTTACACTTCCCTATGTCGCTGTTTGTTGATTAATTCGTCTTCCTACCTGGTGTTTGAACATTGTAATGAATTATTATTATTTATAATATATATAGGTTTATGTAATTGTGTGTGTGTGTGTGTATATATATATATATATATATACACACACACGGTAACACAATAGTAGAATGCAGGAAACAGATAATGAAATGCCACCGAAATTCTCAAGAACCGAAATGAATTAATAAATAACCAAAATAAAAAACCTGTGACCTATGATACCTTTAAAAATATATATGAAAATATTATTAATAGTTTTAATAAAGATGAAAAGATATGAAAACTTCCATTCAACTTACCTAAACAGGGTGGATATATATATATATATACACACACATACATACATATAGTGTTAAGGGGCAGAGGGGGGAGCTGAATGCATCCCAAATGGCTTGGTGTTGATGAAGAGAAGACAACTTAATGCATTTAAATAAGATTATGAAATTGTACAGTAGTATAGCATTTTATGTTAATCTGTGTTATATTTAGTATTTGTGTTACATATATTGCAATAAAATTTCAAAAGGTTTATTTATATTAAATGTTTTCTCTTAAGCAAGCTGCATCAGCGGTGGAATCTGCATTTGATTCAATGGTCGATTAGCAGTTTTATTTCGCAAAACTCTTCTTCCCACAAAATCAAGATTTTTTTTTTTTTTTTCCAAAGCACAGAATAGAGGACAAAATATTTTCCAGTAAGCAAGTTTAGTTCTATCCTAAGAATATATATATATAGTTTTCTTTAACTAAAAATGTGTAAATATTTTACATAGTGACAACACTTTAATTATTTTCTACTAAAAGCTTTCCCTTTCTTACAATGTTGATGGAGAAATAAAAATTTTTTTTATTTCTAAAGCTTTGCAGAAAAGTGCCAGTTTTTACTTAAACTTCCCTCCTTTGTTTTCCTCCTTGAATTATCTGCTATTTTCTCTAATTCATTTTATCTTCTAAGAGATTAAGAGATGAAGGTTTTGCTCTCCAACCTGGTAGACGCGAAGTGCCATGTTCGATCCCAGGTCGTACTTGTCGACCTAACCTTTCGGAGTTTATCACGGTTTTCTCCGAAATTTGCTTAAATACGGACTAAGACTCCCTTAAAAAGACCCTTCACGGACGACTTTAGACCTAGGCCTCTGCTTTCTCACTTCCCATGTTATTTTATAGGATTAAAATAAAATAAAAATAAATAAATAAAATAAAAGGGCGTCAGTACCGCCCACTAATGGACGTTCTAGCTTTCATGTTGGGCGGTAGGTGATTTGTCCGGGTTTCTGTTTTATAAATTTTTCAAAATAAATTTATGTCGCTAATTTATAAATCACCATAACTGTGATACCCTTGAGCGGTTAGAAAATTTTACTATACTAAAGGTATAAAAAGGTTGCCTACCCTTGTTCTAAGAGATGTGGGGCTCGAATCTCGGTTCAAACATGAATGTTCGTAATGGTTCGAAATCCACTTTAAGTCGTAGGTTCCGGTTTAATGAACCTTAACCCTACAAGGCACCCAGTTCCATATGTGGAACACCGACTTTAATCGTTCCTACAGCTATAAAACTATTAGTAGCGACATCTCTTGACATCTTGATAGAAGCTACTGACATTTAGCAATGTAGTAATACGAATCTTTACCTAAAGATGTCGTTCGTGTTTTTGTTATATAGTTCACTCAGTGTGAAATTTGAATGAAAGTGATACGTTAGTCGTTTGTCTGAATTCAAAAATAAAAAAAGAATAGTTATTGAACAGTTTTGACAAAAAAAAAAAAAAAAAAAAACACTGTGTGTTATAACGAAGTGTATATTTTGCAGAGGTAAGTTGTTTTTTTTTTATATTACAATAGTAAACGTATTAGTAAATCATATTTTTATGTATGTTCCACATACGGTACGTTGAGCTAAAAAGTTGATTTTTCCGTAAAATATATTCCGTTTTATTTTAAGTTTTCCCTATCTTCTGATCACTAATTACAACCTATATATTTTTGTCGCGCACTAAAAAAAATTGAGCCTTGTAGGGTTAATGTGCAAAGAAGACGACAGTAGAGCGTCAATCCCAAAACTTTCCATCACCTTTAAGCGATGTGATTTTGGTATTTCATTATTTCATGTACTAAAATGAAAATTGGGGTTAGCTATTCAAAAATTAATGGGTATTATTTTTGTTCTTTCATTTATAAATCTTTGGTCATAATGTGAGATGGATTTGATGGTGGATCGATAGCCAAAAAACTTTTCATATTCGAGCTTTTGCAATTGTGAAATAATTTTATTATTATTATTATGGATATTTTCGTTTAGCTTCCAACGAATTGAACAACTTTCATTTCGCTATAAAAGTAAGGTATCTTTAAAAATATAATAATTATTTTAGTTAAAATTGTTTCTTGGAACATATAAACATTACTTGCCAAATCCTAATTAATATTCCGTAGTGTTGTGAGTCCCTCTCTTTTTTTTTTTTTTTTTTTTCACACCAGTAAATATGTAGAATAATATTCTCTAAATGTAATTGCGATTAAATAAGAAGAAAGATATTCGAAAAATATGCTGGTGTGAAAGAAAAGGCGGGGCTAAGAATATTACGGAATATTAATTAGGACGTTGGCAAGTATGTATAAATGACACGAGAAAAAAAAAATAATAATAATAAAGCTTTAACCACCAATCCGACTGCATTAAAATTTAAAGTTTAATAAGATGTAGATAAAACTGCCAGATTTCTTATTCTTTTTTTCATCTCTCTCTTTTCTCCTCTAAACCTGAATGTCAACGGATAATTTTTGTAATTGTTTTGGAAAGATTCTTAAAATTACGCCATCAAGCAGAGAAAATGAAAAATTTTGAAAACTTTTCCTTAAAAACTGAAATTTGCTCTATTTTCGTATATTGTCTAGTGCCTCCTTTTTCAGTTTTTATCATGTATGAAACTTAAGTTTTTGTTTTTGTCGCTCTTAGAATATTTTCTTAAAAATTAAACGAACAATGGATTTTTTTAATTGATTAAAAATTTTAAATGTATTTGTCAAAAATGTTTGCATTAAAAAAAAAATCATAGGTCACTGACTTAGCTTGTTTAGCGATCTGTTTAAATGTTGTCAGGAAATGGAATTCGTAGTTACGCTGGAAAAAATAACAAATAAATGTTGCAGTTACTGCTGAAATATTTTTAGTATTTGTGTCGCGCGCGCCATTCATTTTACGTTTCTGTATCTCGCTTACTTATATTTCTGTCCGGTTGTCAAATATTTGGTTCTCCTCGCGACGTTGCCCTTCATATATCGTTTCCCATAATTCTGAACAAGAAGACAGTGTTACATTGAAAATAAGATCTATATTCATTAGTGGGAAATAGCCTTTATTTTTATTTTCATCTTTCACGCGTAGTGAATGCTTTTTTTCTTTTTGTGTCGTATCATCAGAGCTGATTTACGAACATATGACTAGATTTTATCAACGATTTAGAGATATATGTGGTGGATGACATTTTTTTCCCTTCAACCGATTCGCGCAAAATAACAAGTTAATATCCAAATAAATTGCTCTAAGGCTGAAATGCGCAATTTTTCAACCATTTGTGTATGATTTATAGTAATTCTTTTATGAGCAAGAGTTAGCCCTAATATATATATATATATTCCCAATATGGGTATGGTGGCTGATTTAATTATCTTCTCATTTAGTGATAAATAACAGTAAAAAGAAATAGAAAATGAATATGAATTAGTGTTTTACGTATTTAAGGATATATGAAATAAATTCTATCCGTTGAAATCCACTGTCTTTTGATGCCATTTAAGTAAATAAAACTTTTCTCGTCTTATTATTATTATTATTTACTCTTTCCCCCCTGTCTTCTTTAAGAAATATTAATAAATATAATTTGAATGGATTGAATTAAATATAGAGAGGGTATTAATATTGGGCGAGTGCGAAAGTTCTACCCGTTTTTGGATATGCAAATTTGCAATGGAATTGACGTCACACATGACATTGTAATGACGCAAACCGTCAGCCAATTAAACTTGTGGATGCCTCACATATAAATGCATCGTGTCTCACAAAGTTAATCATCTCAAAAAAAAAAAAAATCAGAGGGTGTAACATGAAAAGCGAGAAGGAGCATATAAGACATTGTTTGTTATAAGAGTTCGATAAAAAGAGTACCGCAGCCTCAGCATGTCACAATGTTTGTCAAGTTTATGGGGAGGATGAAATAGGTGAAAGCACATGTCGTCGATTGTTTCGTAAATTTAGGGAAGGAGATAGAATCTACCAAAATCAGGCTTGGAGTGGATGACCACCGCACCTTGGAGACGACGATATTGACCAAGCCATAAGGAACAACCCGAACCCAACCGTGCAAGAATTAGTGGAGACCTTCAGTGTACACTTGACAATGGTCGAGAGACGGCTGGTTAAGTTTTGTTTTACGAGAAAGTTGTATCGTTGGGTTTCACATAATCTGACAGCTAATCAACGGGATGACCGAATCGCCACCTATGTTTTCTTGCTTTCCCGGTACAAAAATGACCCATTCTTGACACGAATTGTGACAGGAGATGAAAAGTGGGTTATGTTTCGAACGTAAAGAGTCATAGGACTGTGTGTCGCCCTTCTGATCCGCCTGCATCGACTTCGAAAGCTGAACTTTATCCCAAAAAAGGTGTTATTGAGTTTGTGGTGGGATGTGCAGGGAATAATTCACTGGGAGGTCCTGCCACTCAACCAAACCGCCAATGCTGCCTTCTACAGTCTACAGTTAGACAGGCTGCATTCAAATTTGGTAGCAAAGCGGCCAGGTCTCATCAATCGTCGCGGTGTTATCCGTCATCACGATAACGCCAGGCCACATGCTGCTGTCATCACTCGCCAAAAGTTACTGGGCTTTGGTTGGGAGGTTTTATCCCACCCTCCCTATTCTCCTGACTTGGCATCAACTGACTATCAACTATTTCGTGCGTTGAACAATTCCTTCAGTCAGAAAATCTTTGATATTGATGCTGGGAAAACTACCATCCAAGACTTTTTTGACTCGAAACCGCTGGAATTTTACCGCCATGGAATTCATCTCCTACCGGAAAGATGGCAAGAGGTCATAGATAGCAATGGGGATTATGCACAATAATAGGTGCGGTTCATTTTACGTTTATTTGCTCTTTATGGGCAATAAAAACGGGTAGAACTTTTGCACTCACCCAATGATTACAGGAAGACAGGTTTCAACGTATTGTAACGGCTAATACATACAACTTTTTAATGTATTTTTTTTCTTTTTTTAATAAAAATAAAATACGATACGCATGTATGATGCAATGCTATCAACATCCAATAGCTACTTTAACGCTTCGGCACCTACTCCCCACTAATCGCAAATTTTTGTGTTTAAAATCATTGTTTTAAAAATGATTTGCCATTAAATAAAATTACGGAAAGGTCACACAGTTCCTCGGTATTATAAGTTGTTTTTAGTAAAATTTCCTCACGCATTATCCTACATAATTAAAAAACTATGATTATTCCGTCTGGAAAGATTTGAGCTGCTATGACCTTTAGGTGCCTGTCTCGAGTCCCGATTCAGCCGTGATGCTCGTAGTTGTTTGGAGTCGTCTTTAACTCATTAAACGCCGTTATATGAATCCCACGGCAAAATTTTAAATGTTCTTATGTTTTGGACTTCAATATGCATTTCTAATCAAATGTAGTTTAAATATTTTTTAAAAAAATGTTTATTTTGTTAGAAAATATGATGTAGTTCCAAAATGAGAGACACCTAATTTAGCATAGATGTCGATAAACTGCAAAAACATTAATTTAAGGCCAGGGAATTATTATTGTAATTATTATTTACTGGGTACTAAAGAAATTTCCTGACAATTTTTTTTTCAAATCCCTAGAGCCTTGTATGTATATATATATATTCATAATTCTGCACGAAATTGTACGAGAGCGATTTTCCTGAATATAAGCAATAAATTGCTATTTCATATTTCACTTTCTTTCTTTCTTTCTTTTTTTTTTTAATGTTTGGCGCATGTTTCGATATTTCAGAAGTGCTAAAAGATAGTTTCACCCCTGCATACGAGATCTTAATTTTCTTGTAAAGTTCATTTATTGTGAAAAGATTACATCCTACCGCTGAAAAGTGCAAAAAATATATCACGAAGTGGGAAGTACACGAAGGGTTGGAGTAATTTCATAAAAAGAGGATAGTTTATGCAGAAAGAAGGAAACTATCCCAGAGTTTTTCTTTATTTATTTTTCCAAAAATCACATGAAAGGCAACGGGGCTGGCTCCCATCTTTTAGCATTCTCATAACTTGGCGGAAGAACGTACCATCCACTTTTACGTTTAATTTATGTCATCTCTGCTGATTTTTAACGTCTGTATTGATGGTTTTAATATCGTTACCCCTTTCGCAGAGAATGCGTCTGTTTTCACAGTAAATATGCTGCAGGGACTGATGGTCATGGTTTTGTTTATTTTAACTCTGCGTTTACGGATGTTTATTATCGATCTATTTTTGCTGAAATGAGCCAGTCAGATGAAAATTGAATTATCTGGAAAAGCATAATTTTGATTCATCTGAAACGGATTGCGTCTGTGTAAGCAAGTAAAAATAATTAAAATTCAAGAATTATCTTTTAAATATTTTTCTATACCAAAGAGGAAAATCTCAAGTGTAGTTAATTTACTTATTGTTAATATTTTCTCCTGTTATATTAATTATTGAAAAATGTGCAAAACTGTGTAATCAAGTAAAAAAAAAAAAAATCAAATAACCTTTAAATCCTGCGTTTTCGTGCGGTGCAAACGTGTCGCTATAAAATTTAATCCTCCAGTGTATGATTTTACTTTTTATTTCACTCAGAAATATATAAAGTTCTACTAACTGGATATGTAAAAGAAGAAAATAGTTTAAAAAATAATAGTCCCTTGTTAGCTGTTATCCGTAATGTATAAAAAAATTAAATTGTGCCAATCGCTCGTCGCAGCTTTTCCAAATTTTCCAGGATTTTCTCTGAAACTCACATAAATAAGGCTAAGACCTCCTTACAAAGTTTCCGCACGAAAGGCATTCCATCCAAGCTTAAGAACATCTCGTAGTCAATCGGCCTTAATTTAAAACACCAAACACCGCCAGCCTAAGTAAATTTGGAACTTAAACTAATTCTTTTAAATGCACAGATTGATGTACAATTGAATAAATTTTTCCTACCTATTCATTTATTATTTATACTTGGTGCAATGAAACGTTATTAACTTTAAACACTGTGTAGAGTGACTTCTAAAACTTTTAAATTTTACACGGTAATATCCCCCCCCCCCCCCCCCAAAAAAAAAAAAAAAAAAAAAAAAAAAAATCACAAAAAATATTTGGAGTTTTACAACCCAAATATAAAAACCTGAATCGACCTCTGAAGATAAACTGTCGAGAGAAAAATCTTGACCCGGTAGAAAATTTTCAAGGAAGTAAATTTTCGCTTGTATGTCATCTAAATAGAATTTCTCATCGGAATGATATTGGCTTTTTCCGAAATAATAATCTAAAGTGTTTATTCGATTATTTTTTAATTTTTAGTAGTATATTGTACATATGTCGGCAGTAATTCTATTATAACTGATTTAATACGGATACACACGCGTACGTAAAATAATTCACTGTTTATAACCAGTAATTAACTCCCTTTTAAAATAAATATCTATTTTTCTTAATTCTAATTGCAGATGCCAATTTCTTTTTAGTCGCTGTGTCTCTGGTTGTGAAAGGGTTCAGATGTGCGAGATGAGCTAAGATAAATGTTACCTAAAGTATTCTAATCGTTTATTCTATGTTAAAATATCTGCAGTGTAATATGAAGTGCAAATCGTCTATTAAAAAAAATGTTTTAATGTAGTAGAAATGTCTGTTCGTCATAACTGAGTTCTGTACTTAAATTTAAAATATTGATTTTCGCATATTCGTGCTCTACCGACTGAGGAAATGTCGGTTATCTATATAAAACAGAGAGGTGTCAGTGTGCGCTCCGGAGATCAGGCTACTGATCACAAAGCTTCCAAAACTTGGCAGAGGGATGGCTTGGACAAACAAAATGACAAGACTCGAGACTTTTTTGAATTTGATTTTTAGGTTGATTTCTTTAGAAATCGACCTATTACAATCACTTCGTTTATCTATATATATATATATCTATCTATCTATAATGAAAATTTTGTCATCACGATAACTCCCGAAATAATACTCGAAATCGAACCAAATTTGGACAGTGAACTAATCTTATAAATATCTTGGATAAGTTCGTTAACCAAGTTGCTCCGACTTTTTGTTTTCAAGTGGCAGCCACTTGAAAATTTCAAACCGACATTTTAAAAAGCATATTTAAAGCAAGATTTCCTTAAATTTTGATGTAAATACAGGCCACATAAGGGTCTCACTGAAGTTTGTTAATGAAGTTTTTCCGCCATTTTTAGTAAAGTGGCAGATATTTTAAGTTAAGCGGGACCACTTGAAATCAGGCTACCACTTGGAAATTTTAAATCACTATAACCTCCGAAATAATACTCCAAATCGAACCAAATTTAGACAGTGTCTTAACTTATCTTATAAATATCTTAGATGAGTTTATTAATGAAGTTGCTCCGCCATTTTGTTTTCAAGTGGAGACCACTTGAAAATTTCAAATTCAAATTGTAAAAAGCTTATTCCGAATTTGTTTGAAATTTGATGTAAATACAGACCACATAAGGGTCTCAATGATGTTTATTAATGACATTTATCCGTCATTTTTAATAAAGTGGTAGATAACTTAAGTTAAGCGGGGCCACTTGAAATCACGCTACCACTTGAAAATTTAAACTCACAATAACTTCTGAAATAATACTCCAAATCGAACCAAATTTGGACATTGTCTTAACTTATCTTATAAATAACTTAGATGAATTTGTTAATAAAGTTGCTCCGCCATTTTGTCGTCAAGTGAAGACCACTTGAAAATTTCAAATTCAAATTGTAAAAAGCGTATTCCGATATTTTTTTTTTTTTTACTTTGATGTGTACATAGATTACACAAGTGTCTCAAATAACTTTATTAATGAACTATATCCGCCATTTTTAATAAAGTGGCGCATATCTTAAGTTAAGCGGGACCACTTGAAATCAGGCCACCACTTGAAAATTTAAAACCATGATAACTTCCGAAATAATACTCCAAATGGAACCAAATTTGAACAGTGTCTTAACCTATCTTATAAATATCTTAGATGAGTTTGTTAACCAAGTTGCTCCGCCATTTTGTTTTCAAGTGCAGACCACTTGAAAATTTCAAATTTAAATTGTGAAAAGCGTATTTCGAAATTGTTTGAATTTTGATGTAAATACAGAGCACATAAAGATCTTAATGAAGTTTATTGATAAACTATATCCGCCATTTTTAATAAAGTGGCAGATATCTTAAGTTAAGCGGGGCCACTTGAAATCAGGCTCCCACTTGAAAATTTAAAATCACGATAACTTCTGAAAAAATAATCCAAATTGAACCAAATTTGGACAGTGATATTATCATATAATTATCTTGAATGTTTTCACTGGGCAAATTGTCCCGACATCTTGTTTCTAAGTTCCAGACACTTGAAATCACACTGCCACTGGAAAACATTCCATCACGATAACTTTTAAAATACCATACTGATTCAAATAAAAGTTGGAGAGTAAACTTATGGTTCAAATATCTAGGATAATTTCACTTGGTGACTTGATACGCCATTTTATTTCTAAGTGGCGGCCACTTGAAAATTTGTTATTATGGTAACTTTAGTAATACAGAATCAATTTGCATCAAATTTGGGTAGTGGATTTATCATTCAAATATCTCAGATAGGTTCGCTGGGCATCTCACTCCACTTTTTTTTACAAGTGGTGCCACCTGAAAATTTCTTATGACGATAATTTTTGAAATACTGATTTAATTTAAACTAGAACGGGACAATGAACTTACCGTACAAATATACTGGATGATCTCGATGGGCAAGTTGTTTTGCTATTTTGTTTCCAAATCGCAGCCACTTAGACTGCCATTTGAAAATTTGCCATAAGAATAACTTTTGAAACACGGCACTGATTTAAACCACAGTTGGACAGTGAACTTATGCTTCAAATATCTTGGATGTGTTTGCTTGGCAACTTGTTCCACTGTATTGTTTCCAAGTGGCGGCCACTTGAAAATTTGTTATCACGGCAACTTTAGAAATACTTAATCAATTCAAATCAAAGTTGAAAAATGGATTTATCATTCAAACAACAAAAATCTAGAAAAATCACGTAACTCGTGAACCAATCACGTTATTGCGTCCATCTTTGGTATATCGATAATAAGTATTTTCTATCCAAAAATCGCCAAAAAGTCGCCATAGGGGAAAAGTCGCCAAATTTGGCGCCAAATCCATTATCTGCGTTACTGGATCTTTTTAATGCATTTTTAAGGAAAAATTAGGCTAATTTAATGCTAAAACAAACTAGAATTGCAGAAAACTAACATTTTAGCAGCTTACTAAGCCTCTTTGAAAGAATTTCTACAAAACATTTTTTTTTCAAATTTGCAACGATATCTTAGATGAGAAACGTCATTTTGGTCGAAGTGGCAGCCACTTAATTTTTCAACACGATGACTTTTGAGATTTTGAATTAATTCGAACTATATATGTACAGTAGACTTATCTTACAAATACATTTCATATATTTGTCAACTTAACCCAAAATTTTGTTTCCAAGCGCCGGCCACTTGAAAATTTTAAATTCACATAAAAATGTATTTATGAACCGATTTGCTTAAAACTCCATATGTGCATAGCCTACATCAATATTTCTACCAAGTGCATTAATAATTTGTAGCCGCCATTTTGAAACAAAATGGCGGCTACTTGATAAGGAAAAAGAAATCAACCTACCCTTTCGAAAAAGCCGGAAGGACTTGTTTTTTTTTTTTTTTTACGATTCCCATTAATACACTGTAAAAAATAGGTTCTTAAAAATAAGTATGTATTGTCTCAAAATAGCTCCGAAACAATATATACTTAAATTTGAAAACCCATGTACTCATTTTTGAGTACATTGACATGTCAAACATGGGGATATTGGGATTCTTATTGGTCAACCCCATTTTTGAGCATGTCAATATACGCAAAAATGAGTACATGGGTTTTCAAATTTAAGTACCTATATATTGTTTCGGAGCTATTTTGAGACAATGTATACTTATTTTTAAGAACCTATTTTTTACAGTGTATGCTTAATATATATTATTATATATATATTTATATATATTATGCATAAATATGTTTTGACAAGCATTCTTCAGAGTGCGTTTAAAGTGTTAAAAAAAAAAAAAAAAAAAAAAAAACTCATATTGTGTGTCAAAAATGAATGTTTCATAATACAGAAAAGTTTTTTTTTCCATCCATTTTTTTTTTTTTTTCATTGGATAAAACAGTCTTCTGCGCTTTTCACCTTTTTTCCGTTTATTTATTTATTTATATTTTTTTGAAAGCTTTTCATCTGATACAAATTTAGTAGAATGGACTATGATATGATTACCTGCTGCACTTTTAGCATTTTACATCGGCCATATCTTGCCTCACAAGGTGTATAAGATTTCTTGTAAGTTAGTTCGTTTTTCTTTTTTTTTACCTTATACTGGAGTGTGACTCATAGATATTCTCCCTATTTTTAATATTTCTAATTTATTTCTGACCTTTATCTTCAGTAATCTGTTGTTATGATTCATAGTTCTCTTCAGTTTTTTTTTTTTTTTTTTTTTTTTAACATATATATTTTTGAACTGAATGATTTTTGTAATCTTGCATGGAGGAAAAACAATTGTCAAAATATGTTTTATCTGTTGCTGAAATGGGCTGTTTTATTGAAGAATCATATAAAAGTCAATTTTTACATATAAACAAATGCATGATATTTCTATTAAAATGTCTATATTAGGTTGATAGGATTGTTAAAAGGCAAAAGCCTACCGAAAGACAAAATCTTTCTAGTTTAACGTCATTGTATAAAACATGAAATCAGTTAATATATATATATTTTAATTTATTTTAAGTTATACCCATGTGTATGAGAAATGTATAATTTCACCCCATTCATTATTATTCTTATTTTAAATTTCTGGTTCATTTGAAATCTCCAATCTGCTATTTTCTTTGAATATATTTTTAATTACCATGACGATTTCATCTAATCCAACTTTATACTAATTATGTTTTCTTTATTAGATACAGCACCCCTAAGAATTCTTAATAATTTATAATCAATAATTTAATAATATAATTTATTATTTTAATTTAATAATATAACTTATAATTATTTTAATAATATAATAATTTTTAATTAATATTAATAATCTTTAAGTTCTTAAGCAATTGAAGGATTAAAACTAATTTATTGCATAGAATAACTTAAAAACATGAATTTTGTATATTATTAAAAACTTTTACTGGATATCAGTTACGTACTATGTGTGTATATTATCAGTTAAAATAGTAAATAAAAATTATGACCTTTTGTTTTTTATTTAATGGGTTAGCGGAAAGAATGAAACCTAATGGAGAAAAAAAAAAATCCCGTTTCACATACACATAAATAATTTAATATTTAAATATATTAATCAGTTTGTATTTCTAACATATGTTTCATGTATGTAGTAAGTGGTGGTAGTGTGCGTATGTTTTAAGACCTATTGGCTATGCTAGAGTCTTAGGCATGAATGAAATATTTTCTAAAGGTTTCTTCATCTTGTATTCACGTGCGTTTCATGGAAAGCCATGGAAAACATCAAACCGCTCACGCTAGACTGATGAGCACGACCTGGGTTTGATTTTAGCCCCACTCGTCTATCAGCCTCGACAACAAAATCTGTCGGCTACTGGTGTGGGCTATATATATAGCATTAATATTTTATTCGCTTATTCATTTTTAGTTCATTAAATTTTGTTTATTTTAAAATTACTTCAAAATTCTATTTCAAAAGATTGTATTGCTCGATTTTTCAATTTGAGAGCATTTTATTGTCTGATTCTCTTTTATTTATATTTGATCAATTATTACGATGATATGCGTCACCTTTTTAGCTTAGGCTATTTTTTGCTGAAGGTGAACGTTAAGATCACTTGATCATTGTTGGAGACAGCTTGGCCGAAATAATATTACTCTTCCAAGCAACTTTATTATAATCTTATCATTTGTTACCTTCGTTGTGATGATAGAAAATTAACTAGTATGTTGTGGCCACCACAAGACTTCTATATTTTCCTATACATATTCAATCAGTAACAATATTTAAAAAAAAAAAAAAAAAAAAAAAAAAAAAAATTTTTTTTTGTTAAAAGTAAAAAAAATCCATAACTTTGTTTTAAATTATCACAGATTTATAGTTCAACCATTCGTTTTAAAGGTATTGACGAGATCTTTAGAAAGATACACATCTTGAAAATTTACCCCCCCCCCAGGGGGGGGGGGAGCGATGCCCCCACATGCACAAAATTTTTTTCCTAGTTACGTACTACTATTATCAATAATTCATATTAATTTTACAATCACAAGTGTAAAATAACTCTTATTATGCACATTTATACCAATTTTTGTCCTATACTGCCATGTTAAAAATTTAGATAAAATGCTATCGCAGCGCCTCCTGTTGAGCTATTGATCCCCAAATATAATCAGCACCAGTTTATGTCGGGGACCAACTAAATACCAAGTTTGGTAAAATTTCGTTTAAAAAAAAAAAAAAAAAAAAAAAAAAAAAAAAAAATTTTTTCTGTTTTTTTTTTGTTAAAAGTAAAAAAAATCGATAACTTTGCTTTAAATTATCACAGATTTATGGTTCAACCATTCGTTTTAAAGGTATTGACGAGATCTTTCGAATGATACCCATCTTCAAAATTTAACCCCCCCGGGGGGGAAGCGATGCCCCCACATGCACAATTTTTTTTTCCTAGTTAACTACTACTATTATCAATAATTCATATTAATTTTACAATCACAAGTTTAAAATAACTCTCATTATGCCCATTTATACGGAATTTTGTCCTATGCTGCCATGTTAAAAATTTGCATAAAATGCGATCACAGCGCCACCTGTTGAGCTATTGATCCCCAAATCTAATGGGCACCAGTTCATGTCAGGGTGCAACTAAATACCAAGTTTGGTTAAATTTCATTCATTGGTTCGTGAGATACAGCGTCCACAAAAAAATGATACAGACACACAGACAGACATTTTTTAAAAACTATCAATTCGTGTTCAGGACATCCCAAAACGTGTAGATCCGTCAAAAAACGGAGGTCGAAAATTTTCGCGAATCCAATACTTTCTCTATATTACATATAGAAGAAAGTAAAAATAACTATACTGCCTTTTTAAAATGTAATTATAAAAAAAGCGTGTAAAATATATACTAGTTAACTATTACTATTATATGTATAAATACTATGTTAATTAATCGTTAATTTTTTCTTGCTTAATTTTTTTCTTTTGCAGTAATTATCTTCATTTTAACTTCTTATTTTGTTACCATATGGTTTTGTAGAGGTTTTGGGGAAAGTTGAGCGCCCGGAAAACTTGTTTAACCCGCTCCATCCATCTGTAGCCGTGGTGACCTCTGTTCCTTCTTCTTCTTATAGTTTGTGTTTTTTTGTTCGTTAATTCTGTTCTTTTTTCCTGGTATTTGATTATGGTAATGAATTAGATATATACCATGATTACGCACAATGATTCATTCAGAGGTTCAGAAATTTTAGAAAATATAAGGCTGTCTTAAAGGTGAAGAAATCTTTAATGTTTTTTGATAATTTATTAAAAATAACTTGCTTCTGATGTCTAATAAAACATTTTAGGCGATGGAGGCATTGTAAAAGTTAATATTGTGTCGGCTTTCTGAACAATAAAGTTTGTGCTGCTGTATTAAATACTTTTTACATTTACAAAAAATATTTTTATAGATGTAAAATACTTTTTACTAGACGGAAATCGTTTCGATATGCTATTCTTGAAGTTGTGACTACTTGCTTCTGTATTTTTCTGCACAAGAAAAAAAAAATTACAGTTAAAGTAAGTGTATTCAAGAATGTGGGCCGTTACATAAAGTGTTCAGGTAGCTAGAGACCTCTTTATTTTGGCACCTATGGTGAACACAGTTTTTTTTTTAAAGTTATTTCATTATAATGTTAGGAATGTTGAAGAATTACGTATTATGCTGCGCTTACCTTGCATTTTCCCATTGCATTTAAAATAATTTGCATATTTTCCCTTGCATTTATTCGGCGTTTGTAGTGGCGTCTTTTCCTAGCTCCACCCTGTTTTATGTGATTAACTGTTTTACATCGACATACTTATTTTTAAGATTAATTAAAAAAAAAAAAGAAAAAAAACCTCAAATGCTTGGAATGACTGTTAATAAGTAATTTTTATATTTATGCAATTATTATATCTTAAATTCTTATTATTTTAAACGCAATGAATTTTTCTCGACTGAAACTTATATTTTTAGCAGTCTTCGTTTTTGCATCTGTGACTTTGAGAGATAAATTTTTATACTTTAAAATACCTACATAGTATTTTAAATTCTAATGTAAATTTTAATGGGATTTTGATAGACTAGTACTAATTACTAACGATAATAAAATAACTACATTAGAAATACTATTTCTGTGAAGAAAAAGTTGAAATTTAGTTGACATCTTTCATCCCCCCCCTTCCCCCATTTTTGTGAAAAATCATCTTCACTATTATGTTTTTCTTATGCTTCCTCTCTAGGTTGAGTTTTTGACATGACAATCCGGTTTTTTCTGTTAAAAGCCTAAAATTTTGGCCATATATGTAGTACAGCATAATGTTCCAAACTTGAACTTACCGCATATTTATTATTAACATTTTATTTATTAAAATTAAAGTTTAATTTAAGAGAGTTATTTAAATTAAAAATGAATACTCTCAACTCCCCAGTTCTCAAATTCTAAGCATACAATATGAACAGAAATATTAAATATCGATGAAATATTAACGTTACTTTTAAATGTAAAACATATCTTATAGTTTCTTCTTTTTAAAATAACCATTATTCCTATATTTTAAAATAACTATTATATTTTTATGGGAAAAAAAAAAAGTAATATAATATGGCATAATTGAATAATATTTATGAACTTTCTGACCCTTGAGCAGTAAATACGGGCTAGGATACCTTAGAAAAAAAAGAAAAAAAAAAAAAAAATCCCTTGTAGTGTACTCCACCTAGGCCTCGTACTTTCGTGTAGTCAATCGGCCTTAACATCTACAACTGACCATTGAACAAATTGATTTATTTTTAGGCATTTAAAAAATGTTACTTTTTTTCATTGTAGTACTTTCAATGAATAAAGTTTTTGGTACATATCTGCAGAATTCGATTTGAAAAGAAATCGCCATTGTTCAAAACTTGACGTGTCTTTGAAGCGCAAATAAGTAAAACACAAAACATAGCTTATATCTATCTCAAAAATTTTATTTAGCATACAATGATATAAGCTTCTGAATTTATTTACAAAAAAATAAGTGCAAGAATACTTTAAATTATGCCAGAGTTGGAAAACCTCCGGGTTTTTTTTATTTTCAGAAAAAACCCAGCTCAGTGGGTTTTTTCGGATTTTATCAGGGTTTTTTGGGGGGTTTTATCTTGTTTAATGAGGGTTTTTTCAGAATATTTCCGAGTTTTATCAGAGTTTTCAGAAATATTGTTTTTCTCTCTCCATCCCCCCCCCCTTTTTTTTAACATTAAGTATATCATTCATAATAAGATAAATAAAAAAAAATTAAGTTCTTTTTTTTCATTAAAATCAAAATTTTAAAAATTTAATTTTTAAATTTTTTTATGATAAGTTATAAATAAAGAAATTTAAAAATTAAATAATTGTGCTTTAAATATTGTAAAATTCTTTTTATATGCCCTTTACTACAAAAAATTGAATTTTAATGGTTATTTCATGTTGCTTTATTAAACTTTTCATAGTCAATAAAATTTTCACAAAATATTTTAATTATTGTCCTTCTACATTACAAAACAGTGTTGCAATGTTAATTTTTTTTAAAAATTTGATTTTTATTTATTTATATTTTAAATTCCTCGAGTCTTATAGTTTTCTTTATATTGACGAACAACTTTTTTTTTTTTTTTTTTTTTTTTTTTTAAATATAATTTTTATTCTGTTTTAATAAAATTATTATACATTTTTTTCATGGGGAATTTTTCAGAATTTTTTTTTCTATAGAGCAGTTTGAGCATCTCCAATATTTCTGAAAATTCTTTGTTCATGTTCTAATAATGTATATAATATTTGTTTTATGTTTGTTGTAAGTTAGACAAAAGTATAATTTTAAAATAGGGATTTTGAAAAAACTCATTTTTTTCAAGTGGGTTTTTCAAGTGGGTTTTATTAAAAAAACCCACCCGGGTTTTTTCGGGTCGGGTGAAATCTAGCCAACCCTGAATTATGCACTCATGCATGTACAGCTTTAAATACTTAAATCAAAATTTAAAACAACTATTTAAAAAAAAAAAAAAAAAGCATAAAATAACTATTGTCAAACATTTTTTTTTTAATGTGTAAAACTAAAGATTAACGTTATGTAGCGATTACAACTAATAACATATCCTAAATATCGTGAAATTGAGTTCTGTACATTGTGTCTCACTTTAATGAAATTTAATAACTTTCTCTGTGTGTTTAAAGGTACCTTTAGATAAACATATAATTATCATAATAGCGCTAAGATCCTCAGCATGTAAGTATATATGTCTTGGTCTTGAGAACATATATACACTTATAAATATACCATTTTATATCATTAAGTTGGTGCTTTAACAACTTTGCACTGCTTTTATCTAACCAAATCCCTTGAGGTTACTTATTGATGATTTAAAAAAATATATATACTGAGAACAATTGTATTCCTGAAAATAGCTTGTCCTGAACGAAAAACTTTCAAATGATTAATTTTTTTAGATTATATTGCGGCATTTTTAGTTGAATTTGGAAAAAATTAATACTGAAATGGGTAAAAATTGTAAGCATTTCTTTACAATAACATTTAAATGTATATTCGATCCCAGAACATATCTGTTATTATTATTTTAATTTTGATTGTATAAAGAATTTTGTAAAAAAAAAAAATATATATATATATATATTTAAAATTTATTCACATAAATAAAATATTTTTCTCGTTTTATTTGGTACTTTCGACTCAAGCTCACGTTTAATTTCCACATATTTTAATAAATCATAATTCACACGATTCTATTTTGTGCAATCGAAGCAGATAATCTATCTGTATATATAATCGTTTGTCCTGAGTGAATGAGTGATTCATCATTGCCCAGCATATAAACCCCTGGGCCTAGAAGTATGAAATTTTGTGACAATGTTCCTTCTGTTACGTAGACATCTACTAAGAAGCGATTTTACGAAATTCGCCTCCCAAAGGGGGGGGGGAGGGCAAAACGTGATTTCACAAAATCCTTCATATCTCAAACAAACAACAACAACAACAACAACAACAACAAAAAAAACAGATATCCGTGAAATTTTTGCTTTAAAATATAGCTAACATAAATGTCTAAAAACCAATGTCTTAAATTTTAGAAATTCGGTCCCCAAGGGGGGGGGGTTGAAGGGGGCAAGACGGGATTTCACATGCGCAGAACGTGATTTCACATAATCCTATATATCTTAAAAAAAAAAAAAAAAAAAAAGATCGTGAAATTTTTGCTCTAAAATATAGTTAATACCTAAAAACCGATTTCTGGAATTTTAGAAATTCGCTCCAGGTGGGGAAGGGCGGGGGCTATGGGGCCAATATATATATATATATATACGTTCAAAATTGGTACAGATAAGTTTCAGAGGACTGCAAGTCGAATGAGGATATTTTCGAAAGTGTAAAGTTATTAGGAGGGGCGGTGGGGCAATAAAAATAGAGTTAGATCATTCAAAATTGGTACTTAGAGGTTTTTGGTACCTACGAATCGATTGCAGATATTTTCGAATTTGTAAAATTCTTAGAAGAGCCGGGAACGGGGAGTGAAGGGGCAAAACAATAGAAATAGAGTTAGACAGTTCAAAATTGGCACATATAAGGTTTTTGGGACCTACAAATCGAATGCAGATATTTTCAAAAGGGAAAAATTATTAGGATAGACGGGAAAGGGGAGAAGAGAAGGGGCAAAAATATGGTAATAAGAGTTAGAGCGTTGAAAGTTAGTAGTAGGTTTTAAGGTCCGATAAATTGATTGCGAATATTTTCGAAAGTGTAGCATTATTACGAGGGGCGGGAAGGGGGGCGGATGCTGGAACAAAAATGAAGAAATTCAGATAGAACGTTGGAAATTAGTATTATTATGTTTAAAAGCCCGAGAAAACGATTGCAGATATTTTTGAAAGTGTAAAATAATTAGGAGGGGCAGAAACGGTGGGTAAATGAACACGCGCGCTGTGCGCGCGTTTATACTCTGCCTCAGCTATAGGGTCCCGGACCGATTATTCCATCGATGAGAGAAGAATTTTTTTGTATTTTATATTTATGTTTTCCTGGTTGGGGAGTAAAGAAAACGTCCACGATGAAGATTATTTCTTTTTTTCTTTTTATGTTTTTTGTTTTTTAAAATGCATCTTTTGAAACTTTTTATTTGTTACGGAATGATGTTGTCTCTATGTGAATTGTTCCAGCTCGATCCTGCGCTGTTTTCGCAATTTTTTAATTTTTTTTTTTTTTTTTTTATTTAAACACAATAATAATTCTGGAGCATTTGTTTAATAGCATTAATAGCATTTGATTGCTGAAAATTTAATATAATTATCAATATGATAATTTTCATTCCTGTTGTTTTTACATTCCCTTAACAACAAATTGACGATTTTCTCTTCACTACTATGTGGAATTTGATTGAATAATGACTGGTTGTTCGGGTTACGGCTGCAGAACAACGTAGATGGAAAACTCGTTTTGTTACTTATCTCATTTGATTATTATTTGCTATATTTTATCCAATTTACTTCAAGTATGAAAATTAAATTCCCCCGTTACGATAGTCTTAGAAAATGAAAAATTTATAGAAAAATACAAATTTTGGAGTTTTTTTTTCCCTCTTCTTGCAGTTTATTTTTTTTTATACACCAATGGTTCATCTGCGTACACTTTTTAAAATAAATAAAAATCGATCTTTTACACTAACTAGGGTGGAAAACAAAAATCATATATTATGTTACAAGATTGTAGAATGCAAGAAAAACAGATGATCAAATGCCAATAATATCTACAAGAACCAGAATAGAGATGTCCAGGAATAGTTAATATTAGAGTTGCACCGAATATTCGGTTACTATTCGGTATTCAGCCTATCCGGCAGGTAGCATCGAATATACGGTTCGGCCGAATAGTACACTGTAAAAAATAGGCTCTATTTGCTGCCAGAAATTTTCTGTAATTTGAGAAAATACGTCATCAATGTTATCATGTCAAAGAATATTAAATAAATACCAATCTAAAAAAGTTCCTATCACATTAATTTCTAATATAAATTAAAATAGAATCTGTATTCAAATGTGATACATTTCAAAATAATCACTAATTGTTGTAGTTTAATGAAGGGGAAATTGTGACAGCATATATAAAACTGTATTTACCCACAGTCAGTACAAGATACGAATCAATTAAAAAATTAATTAAAGGTGTTATGGTGAAGTTTATCAAATATCAATAATTGTATTTAAATTTTGGCAATTTATGATGCAGGAGCAAAAGTTTTTCTGCATGTTTTGGCTGTGTGTATGAGAGAGAAAGAGCTTGTTGTTGTATCTATATTAGATAATTTTATTTTTTCACTCTGGAGCATACAACACATTTTTTAGAGTAGTTACTCATATATGCATATCTGTACCTTGGAGGTAAAGGACACCATGTCCATTTTGTGACATTAAGCATTACACTGTAAAAAATATGTCCTATTTGCTGCCAGAAATTCTCTGTAATTTGAGAAAATACGCGTAATTTACGAAAAAATTACGTTGTCAGAACGTATTTTCTCAAATTACAGAGAATTTCTGGCAGCAAATAGGACATTGTTTTTACAGTGTAGGCATTATGCATATTTACTATAGCGGAGATTGGATGATAGATTTATCTTTTTATGCTTAGATTTTATGCTGATAATTTTAATGCACATTGTATTCTTTTTTATATGCAATGAAGTTAAAAATACTTAAACTATTCTGGGTGTGAAAAAATATTTAAATTGAAATTTAAGTATTCGTCAAAAATCACTATTCGGTGCAACTCTAGTTAATATATATATGTAATAACCCACAATACTCATGTTAATACGAACCATAAATACCCCTATTAACTAATGAGGAACTGATTAAAAATAAAAGAAATGACAATAAATAGCAATGTAATACTTTAATATCAAAAAAGGAGAAATGATAAAGTTTTATTAAAAGTTAAAACACGCTCAAAAACTGAAGAATTATCTTCTTGGGGACCGTGTTTTTCTTCATAGCGCAAACAAAAAAATCTCAAGATTTCGAAAATATAGTAGCTGTATTAAGCCAAATACTATAGTGTACGTCCGATCTTGCGGTGTAATTTAAAAATTTGAAAGATATATTAAAAAAAATATATATATATATATATGATTAAATGGCTAAAGGAAAATTATCGTTATTTTAGTTCTTGTGGATAAGTTTGGTATTCAATTAACTACTTTTCTTGCATTCTACAATCTTGTGACATTATATATTTACATATAAATTCGAACTGCTGCATTCTGTTACACAAATTGAATGTATCTTGGCTAATTATAAATTATTTAATTGTGATGTATCTAGGTCATTTGATATTTGTAATATTTATTCATACAACTCAAGACATACTTTTAACTTTAAAAGAACAATACGAATATTCATATATCTTAGATTTGCACTTGCTGGCCTAACACTTATGTGTATATTTTACATTTAAATGAACACATTTATATAAACCACTACTAAATGGATGTGTTTTAGTTTTTTAGGGACGGATAGATAGGCACGTACTTCCCGTACACATTCCCTAATCGGAGATGGAAAAGGGGGGGGGGGTGTTCATTTAAAATTTGTTCTGTCCTAACTATCTTTTCGGATAAAACATATAATAGGAGAAAGGTGCATAGAGGCGAAAGAGACATTACAGAGCAGAGGGAGGAAGTAGAACAATTTAAACTGGAGTCGGAATGTGGAGCGGGCGAAAGTGAGATTTACCAGGTTATTGTTTTTACGAATACATATATGAACTAAACAATATTTAATTTTACTATACCTATTTAAAAATACCTTTTTTCCACAACTTTGAAAAGAACTTTTGCAAAATTTCTTATTTAAAAGTTATTTACAGTTAATGAATAAAATGTAATGACTAATTTAACGGAAGTTTCACGTTAAATTTTACGAATTTCGTATTAACTTGCGATTTCGGCATTAAAACTTAGAATTAGATTATCCTCTGGAAATTTTCAGTGATGAAGTCTTTCTTTGATCTAGAAGACTCATTTTATCAGGAATAAAGCATATGTAAAATAATAAAATAAGTAATTTTTATAAGTAGATAATTTTATAGTTTAAAAATTTATAATATCCAAAAATTCAGATCCAAATAGTTGGTTACTGAATAAAGTTAGTATGAATATTATCTGCTTAAGATACTTTAAAACTGAAAATGATTAAGCATTTGAATTTATATATTTGCACATTTGATCACAATGGTGTATCTGATACATTCGCCAAAAAAAAAAAAAAAAAAAAAAAGCACTCAGTTAATTTGTTACTATATTGCAACCCGGTAAAAAAAGTGACACTACTCAAAAGTATAATATTTGAGTAAAATCAATATAAAGTTAACGATAAAGCGTTGAATAGCTTAGCTAGCCAACACTAAAACTGTTACAATTGCCTCTCTAATGGATAAATTTTGAGATAGAGATGGGGCGCTTTATCATACACATTTTTCAATGGCCATAAACTTAAATTTGTTATTTTTCGATTTGTGGCAATATTCTTGCCGGAATGCTATATATTTAAAAAATTACAAATTATTTTAAAATTAGTATTTATTTATTTTACGCGTAGCATTTAAATTTAAATGGCATAAAAAGGGAAATCTGTGCTATATTGAAAATAATATTGTACATTGTAGCCTATATAAATAAACACGAGCTATTTTTAATAATAAAAACATTGGACAACTGCAACTCGTTTGTTGGTATAAAATAAATTATTTCTAATAAAAGACTCTAACTTTGATTTGATTTTTTTTTTTTTTTTTTTTTTTTTTAATTTCAAAAATCAGTTTTCTTTAATACTCAAAGTAATTCAATGAATTTATGAATATTATGTTATGTTTATTATGAATACTGTGTTATTTTGAGTATTGGGCACAGTACTATGTTAGCTAATGCTGATGAATGTAGAATTGCCATTAAATTTAGTCAGATAATCGGTGTTACTTTCGAAGGCCAAAAAAATGAAACTTTTCTGTGAAATGACGTTCATACTTTCCTTGATGTGTATTTCACATTTCCAAAGCCATCTCTTATGAATTACTTTTTTTTCGTAAATCTTTTTTTCTTAAGTGTATTCTAGATATTTTTAACCGTGAGAGATCGTCAAAAAGAAAAGAAAAGCGTAGGTAGGAACTGCATCTCGAAGCTATTCTAAGCTTTAGTGTTAATTTCTTCTTTCTTAAATGTACTAATTTTTTAAAAGTATTTTATCATTATTATGTAAATTTTTTATGCGTGCATATTATTATGTATTATTAAAAAAAAAATTATGCAATAGTGATTTAAAAAAAAAAGGGGGGGGGGGTACGAAAAAGTTCATTTAGTTGAATCTGTATGCTAAAAATTTTAAGTCCATATTGAATTTTAATAGTTTTTTAGAATTTCTAAAAAACCAGTTTCATTTTATGTAATAATAGCGTTACTATTCATATAATTATATGTATAATCAACTTTACCCATTTTCATTTTGAATCTTTAACTACACGCGCTGGTGTAAAAAATACACCATTTATAGTAAACAGAATATAAATGACTTTGGGATCCCTCTCTCCACGCTGTGTGCTCATCTAACCTATCATTGAAGTATTTATTCGAAGATTTTTTATTAGTTTTTATAAAAAGTTTTGATAATTAAAACATACAGTCGGCATCAAAAGTCTCCGAGCACTAGCGAATAATTCTTATATAAAAAAAAGTACACTTAATGCTATTTTGTTAAATAAATCCTTGTCGAATCATGTCCTTAGAATTGACTAAGAACATGGCTCGACAAGGATTTATTTAACAAAGCAGTATTATGTGTACTTTTTTTAGACAGGGATTATTGCTAGTGCTCGGATACTTTTGCTGCCATCTGTAGCATACATATTTGTTCTTATTTATTTTCCCTAATAACACATCATCTCCGAAAGACATCCTGAGGATGTCCTGTGGATAAAAGGGAAGTGCAGTAATATTAAAGTCCTACGATTTATATACACTAGCCTCCAGTCGTTACGATACAACCTGTTTTCCCGTTTTTATTCTTTTGCGTATAATTTTTAATCAAATGAACATAAAATTTGGATGGCATATTCGTTAGAAAATCATCAATCGAATTTTACATATAATTTTAACACAAGTAATAATTTTTAAATAAATTAAAATTTCTGGAAAATTAAGCGTTGGATAATATATACATGGTGTTTCAAAAAGCCCCCCCCCCCTCCTAACTCGAAAATGAGTCGAAAATTTTAAAAATGGCGAAGCACGTATTTAATGAATTCAAGAAGAACCTTTTTTTGGTGGAAAAAAGTTTGGGCTCGGGAGGACAACTTTAAAATTTTAAATGGGAATTTTAAACTACGCTGATTCAATTGGCGTGCATATCGAATGACAGGTGGCGCTGCTATGCTGCAACATTTCTCGTTTAATAGAATGATGGCTATATCTTAGCTTGTATGATATTTAAGTGCACCAAACCTGGTATGGAAGATATAAAAATTATGTTTATTCAGTTTAGGTGTATATCGGACTATAGATGGCGCTGCTGTTACTCACCTTTTGTAATTTTTTGAATTGCTATATCTTAGTTACTATTGCTTAAAACTGCACCAAACTGCATGTGTAAAATCCTTATTGTGAGAAGCTATTTCGATTAAAATTTTGTCCATGTTAAGTAATAGGTGGCGCTGTTACGTAGAATGATATAGAATGAAGTTTTGTTATTGTTATGGCATACTAGTTTCATTAATTTTAATGGACTAATAAAAATGATTAGATAATATATCTTTCATGAATAGGTAATTTTCACTTTCCTGTTCAGTTTTGTTTTGGTCTTGAAATAGAAATATTTGGAGGCGTGGTATAAAAGTAAGAAATTTAACTATCTTTTTATGCTATATTCTTACTATTGAAGTTGATCCAGTGATGCCTTAAAGAGGGAAAAAAAAAAAAAAAAAAAACTTGTCAATAGTTAATGTTTATATTATGCTTTCTATCAATTACGCTTAACAGAAAAAAAGAAAAATAATAATACATTTTCAAGCCATTTACCCATGTCAGTTTAATATTTTTTCAACTCATGCATCGAGTATGCGAGCCTATAAAGCTGGTTCAGTACTAAATGTAAAAAATGGGAGGGGTTTAAAGAACTGAGTAAGAAGGGAAAGAGAAAAAGGTTTATTTTTCATATTCCTTTTTTGACTTTAGATGTTATTTTATCCTCTACTATTGTTATTTGATTTTCCGCTCTCCTATACTTTTTTTGGATCATCCATTGTCTGTGTTTAATTTTTTCCCCTCTGTTTATTTTCTCTTTTTATGCATTTTTCTCTATTCTTCATTCATTTTCTGCTGTCCGTCATTCCAACTAAAATGGTAATGTAATCTTCCGTTCGCTTGTTTTACGGATTTGTAAATTTAAGTCTTGAAGACAGGGTTTTAAAAAAACTTTTTTTTTTTTTTCTTTTCTTTTTTTAAGCCCAACCCGGGTGGGTTTAGAATAACACTATTGGGTTTGAATTTTAAGTTTATTTTAAAAAGAACAGTTTTAGACTAAAAGAAAACTTATTATAAAATAATAGTAGTTAATTATAATTAATTAAAAATTAAAAGAGCTACATATTCTTAACGTTTGATTTGGTCTAAACTGAAGAATGAAAGTAAAATAAAGAGTGGATTTATTGTTTTTTTTTTTTGTTTTTTTTTTAAGTGGGTAAACCCAAAAAAAAAAGACGCCCAGATTTTTTTGGGGGTATGGGGGCGGATCCGAAACCCTGCTTGGAGCAGTTAACCAACTCTGCCGTATTTGAGTTTAAATGTAGTTATGTTTGTATATATTTTTCATTTTGTTTATATTTTTCATGTGCAATAAGTGATCAAATTATTAGATTTTTTTTTTTTTAATTTCAACCTTCATTTATTTTTCTAAGAAAATACTGAACGAAATGGCCTTGAACTTTAGACATGCAAAAAAATTATTAGACTCGCTTTTTCCAGTAACTATTTAATCATGAGTGCAGTTGGGGGGACCATCCATAAATTAAAGTATATCGAAAATACTTTTAATTACCCTGTATCATAAAAAAAAAAAAAAATGCAATCGACTTGTTACTTTAACATACTATTTCACTTTACAATATTCGTATGATTTTTCTAGAAATCGTACGATTATTTAGACAGATTTATTTTTTTTCTTAACTTATTAATATTTTGTCAAGTTTTTTTGCTTAAACAAGAATGCTTTTTAACGAAATTTTACGAAACTTAAAGAAAAATTGTCAAATTATTATAGAAATATTATTCTGAAACATAAAATTCATTTAATTATATCATACATTTAATTTTCCTTTCAGTTATGAATATTTTTGTAGTAAATATATACATATTATTACGCATGCTCTAAAGAGAGAACTTTTTTTTATTGCACGTGGACGTGTTGAAAGCTAGATACACTGGGTAACTTATGTCTAAACTTCAGTCGAATAGCATAAAGATTGAGAAAGTTATTCTCAAAATAATGAGACGAATTTTACTCCCCCCTCCCCCTAAGAGTTGAGACCTCAAAGGATTTTCCATTA
Organism: Salticus scenicus; assembly: GCA_963930645.1. NCBI lineage: Eukaryota > Metazoa > Arthropoda > Arachnida > Araneae > Salticidae > Salticus > Salticus scenicus. The sequence goes on along the minus strand of OZ005651.1, from coordinate 219,156,673 downwards.
AAGGGATTTTTAAAATGTGGATGAAATAATTGGATCTCTGAATTAAATACGTGATAAGGCAAAACAGCCTTTTCAAGCAGCCTCTTCCTTTTTCAGTTTTTTATTTCTTTCTTAAATGGATCCGGAAAAATTTGAATTTTTAAGGCTAGATTTGATAAACAACTGATTTACTTCAGTTATGAGCTTCATTACACACGTTTGTTTTGAAGATTTATTAAAGAGAAGGTTGTAAAATGTGATATGAATAATGAATCGCCAAAACTGTTATTTTATTTTATTAGAGCTCTAAAAATGTAATTTTCAATTATTTGTGAGGAAGTGTGCTTGCGATTCATTCGTTATGGTATATGATTAATCTGGCAGAAATAGTTTTGCTTTTACATTATGAATAAGACTTCTTCGTCTTTTTTTTTTTTTTCTTTCTTTTCTTTTTATGCCGGCCATGGCAAATGTAAACAATCTTATTCAGTCCCCCCCCCCCCCTTTTTTTTTTGTTCCCAAATCTTAACAATCAAAATTTTGTGTAATTATAAACTATTAAGCGAAATAACAAAGTATTGCATTCTGCTTTAAATGAGGAGTTGTTACTTTGTGCTTTTTGCACTCAATTATTAAAATGTATATTGATTTTGATGTAGGGTGAAATAGAGTAAGTGTAACCTTTTATAACTCAACCGATAAGTTAAATTTGGATCTAATAGTAATCATATATGTTTGTTGGAACCTCTGTTATATATAGCTTTAGAAAACCAAATCAAGTATATGAAACGGTGATAGTTTTGGAAATTTGAGAAATTGTTTTTATTTTCCTTTCCGACAGAGTAAACGACCCTCTTGAATCCGATCCTCTCAAAATTCGAAGTTTTGCTATTGCTCTACCTGTGAAGTAAAAAGTAAAAGTTTTTGGTAAAAAAAAAAAAAAAAAAAAAAAAAAAAAAAAAAACTAAGTTTTGCATGTACATTTTGAATATAGTGTAAAGTGGGCGTAAATGCAACAACATTTTGGTATAGTTTGACTTTCACCTCATTTTGCTCAGTTGCTACTATACTTCTGAATATTTTTAGGCATAAACTATAACTAATTGGCTTTTACAAAATATGCATTCTTATAATTTAACAGTGCGCCATTTTATTAAAAAAAAAAAAAAAAAAAAAAAAAAAAATCGTGGTTTTCGTTGCAGAATTGCGAAGTTTTCCTACACCTCCAACTAGCATTTCACATTTTAAACCTATTAACGCTCCAACAAAAACCTTAAAATAATAATAATAAAGATCAGGATAGTAGTAAGTTTTATTGAACATCAAGACAGAACTGACAAAGCAAAGTTATTTAAAAGAAAGAAAGAAAGAAAGAAAATATATATATATATATATATATATATATATATATATATATATATATACAGTTGAGGTACTTTGGATACATGTAAACACCCTGGTTACACTTGTCCGACTTATAAAATTCCTGAGGTAAGTATAATCACGGGTGACAACTTGAATCTGAAAATATGCTATTCAAAATTATTCAAATTGCTACACAAAACTTAGTTTGCTTATCAAAAAAAACTGTGGAGTTTATATCACAAGTACAGTAACGACGAAACTTCGAATTTTGAGAGGGGCACTCTGTCGAAGAGGAAAATGTAAGCAATTTTTCAAACATTTAAAACTGTCGCTGTTTCATAATTGATTTGGTTACCTAAAGCTAAATATAACAAACAGATGATGACTATTAGGTTCAAATGCAGCTTATCAGTTGAGTTATAAGCCGAGGTTTCACTTACACCGTGGTTGCACTCATCCTACTTCGCCCAATTTGTATACATTCGAAACGTACTTGCAAAACTTAGTTTAATATTCAGGTTTGTTCTTTACTTGATTTCAGATTTGTTTGAACCTTAATATTCAGATTTGTTCTATTTCTTATGCTGTTTGGTTCTCACCCGTGGTTACACTTACCCCAGGAAATTTCTATGTTGGGCAAGTGTAACTAGAGTGTTAACATTTGTCCAAGCACCTCCACTGCATCATTTACATTCTTTTACTTTATTTTTTTAAGTTCTGGCTTCTAATTTTCAACGAATTCTAATATCCTAATCATTTTTTAAGTTTTTGTTGAATTATTAAAAAGTTTGATGTCAAGTGTTTGTTGGAGGTGGTTCGGAAAAGTTTGCAATTATGTAGCGCGATGAGAGATTTTTTAAATTCAAAATGTTCCATATTCATGGTTTTTACTATTTGAAAACTTAGCTTACATATTTCTTAATATATAATGTATATAAATATTGTAAGTCAAGGTTACCCTTGTCCCAATCCATGGTGCAAAAGGAACCACATCTTATATATATATATATATAGCACATTGATAAATTATTAAAAGCTCTTTTTTTTTTTTTTTTTTTTAATAAGCCAATTTGTGATAGTTTGTCTAAAAATTTTCAGAAGTGTAAGTTTAGTAAGTATCAACTGAGCAAAATGAGATCAAAGTCGAACTATGCGAAGAAAACGTTTGTTTGTTACATTTATCCCATTTCACCTTATATATCGTACTTTAAAATGATATTAAAAATACTTAACGGCCCTCTTCACTCACCGTCGCCGGAAGCCCGAGCCAATGTTTTTCTATGGGGAAATTTTCTTTACAAATAACTTATTAACTAATACATATTTTTAAATTCTGTTTTCACATTCTGAAAATTCCCAACTCTTAAATTGACGCACCTTTTTTAAAAATGTATTTTTTTAATTTTTAATATTTTATTTCGAAATTACAAAATGAAAAAAATTCACATATTGAAAATTCGTATTTTGCAGCTTCAAAATAAAATATAAAAAAATAATTTTTTAGAAAAGGTGCGTCAATTTAACAGCTGGGAACTTTCAGAATGTGAAAACAGAATTTAAAAATATGTATAAGTTAATAAGTTATTTGTAAAGAAAAATTTCTCATAGAATAGCATTAGCTTCGGCTTCCGGCGGCGGTGAGTGAAGAGGGCCCTTAATATTTACGTATTTTGATATTTGATGATAAAACTTCATAGTGGGATTTATGTACACACATACTAACACAATAAGTTATTTATGAAGTGGGTGGGGGGAAAAACATATATATTTTTTTAATTCTAAGCCTACATAATTTTTTTTCTTTCATTTATCATTATGAAACTTGATGAAAAGTTCAGCTTAATCGTGCAATTAATAAGAAAGCTAAATACTATGTATATATTTTTCTTTTAAGGAAAAAGATTTTTATTCTTTTACTTTGATTTCAAATACTGATCGTCGTAGAAAAAAACTTGAGCCCGAAGGATATTGCACCCTATACAGTGATTTTCATGTTACCAATTCAAGGATACTTTATAGTACTTTCCTCTTTGATGGCTGCTAGGACATGAAGCGTATAGGATCTTGATATATAGTAATAGTTAACAACTTAGTCGAGCGAAAATCCCAAGTTTGAGTGTTGATAATTGTTTTTATTGGCCTTGTTATATTTGTCTTCTTAGCGATTTATGAAAGGCGAAACATAGTTAATGCGTATGTCAGTATATTAATAATTAGGCCAATAGATAGATTTGGGTAAAATTTAGCTTTAAACCCTTATATTTACATATACATATGGATAATTGTTCTCAGATGAAATGCTAATCATATTGTCATATATGCTAACTGAAGTTATTTTACTTCCCTTACCTACCGAGAAAAATTTACGCGATTCGCTTCAAAGTGCCACTGTTTTCTTTCAACTCTGAAATGAATAAGTCTTTCAAAAACATTGTCAAGATCACTTTCAAGTTTATTTTATTGCACTGTCAAACCGTGTTAGTAGTTTCACCGGTAGCAGTACAGAGTACAAGGGATCGTACTTCGGAAAAACGTATATATACGCCCGGGACAGTTAAAGAGTTAATTTATTGTTTCAAATTGAATGTTTTATTAATAATGTGATAGAAATCTTGAGTAATAAGTTTTTCTCCAAAATAAACTATAGTAGGCAAGCGTAATTCTGCAACCTTTCGACAAGTATTTCTAAATAAAAAGTATTGTTTTCTGACTATATGGTTCAACTCTAATTTGATGAGTTATCGCTAATCCTAGTCCTTTTTTACTGTGTCTTGCTCATATGGTAGAGAAAGTATTATTTTTAGATTAAATGTTCGAAATTGAGTTTTTGTTATATTTATACGTTTTAAGGTTCTCCGAGCCCGAAAAAAACAGGTTTATAGCAATTGGTCTGTGCATGTGACTGTTATCGGCATATCTCAAAAACAAATAGTAGCAAGAAGTCCAAATTCGTTATTCTAAATCTGTATTATATAGGGATGCTACACTAAACTTTTCGTTGAGATCAAGCGAAAGCTCGTGTACATTGACACCAAGAGGATTCAGATACATTACGTATGCGAGCGAATTTTTGGTATGTACAATTCAGCTTCTATAGGTTTTAGAGGCTCTATAGGTTTGTTTAGTGTAACCTATTAGGTTACACTAAACAAAATGAAATGAACATCATATGTTTTTTATATGCATAAAAGCATGTTTCGTGTAAAATATGGTATGAAAATCATTCACCATTCGTTTACAGGGCTACCGAGAAAGATTCATATATATTGAGGCTAAACATGGATATTTCTGTAGGTGCATTTCGGGTTTTGCGTGCGTTATTAATACTGTGCTAAGTACGCAAAGTTACTAAGCACACTAAATACTATGTCTGCTAAGAACAATGTGGTATGTGTGTAATTTATAAACAATATACGGAGCTACGCAAAAGTAAGCGAAAACGAACTTTTCTGTTGAATGTAATGGATAATAGTAATACATTTTTCTGCATTTTATCATGACAAGAAAAACTTTTCAGGAAAGAAAATTATTTTTTCATACTTGTATATTAGACAAAGTATTTTTTGAAAGTTAATTTTTAGCACGATTTTTTTAATAATAATAATAATTATTATTATTTTTTAATTGTTATAATTAGATATTTTGAGGCCCTTTGAATGTGAAAGTTTGTGTTTTTAGCGTTTGCTCTCTGTGTGTATATCTGTTATCAGCATAACTTAAAAACAAATATTTGCCGGAAATTCAAACTTGAAATTTTCAGGTTTATATGAGGTTGTCACGTGCGGGTGTTGTATGAATAATTGTGAATAAACTTTTTAAATTTAATTACAGACTTGAATTCATTATAAATGTAGGTTCTATATTTGAACAGGTAGTTAAAGGAACGGTAGCCCCCACCCCAACTCCCCACCCTCTCAAATAAACTATGCCAAATAAAACTAATTTGAATTATTTTTAAAGTAGATTTATGTACAGTGCTTGTTATTTTACCTCTCAATCTGCGATCTGTTTTTATAATATTAAAAAGCAGCGTAAAAGAAAGTCGTGTGAGTGTCATACTAGATTATTTTAGTAATTTTTGAAATAGTATGCCATAAAATGACATAAACATTTTCCTATTTATATGTAGATATAATATGGTGTACTACCTTTTTGCAAGCATGGTAATCCTTTATGTAATGATTTTTTCATTTTGCATTTCTAGTGATGTTTTAATGCTTAAAATTTATATAAATTCTAATTACTTTTTGGTCTTGCGTTTCTTGTAAAACTTATGTAGAAAATTTGGAAATTCAGGATTTTATTATTATTATTTTTAAAGTATTAAATCTGAAAAACATTAAGGGGACTTGGACCACTGAAGTAAGTTTCATGCAAAAACTTATATTTCCATTTAATATTTGTAACTTGAACTATATTAAGTTTGTTCCATAGAATATATATTTAGGCAAGAATTCTCATGTTTTTTTACAATTTGCAATATTTAAATTGCATTGTCTTGGTTTGGCATTTTTTCATGAATTCATGACCTTCAAAATGCAAAAACTTCTACAGATATTTAAGAAAAGATATTTAATTTTATAAGATATTTAATTTTATATATATTTTGTTTAATAGAATCTTCTTAAAAGAATTAGGGATAGATTTTGAAATCTAATAATTAGTTTATGAGGGGGGGGGGGGGGATGTTATATTTTTATTTTTAATATATACAATTTTAAAGATATTGTTTAATCTATCCCTAATTCTAAATAAGATTTATTAAAAAAAAAAAAAAAAAAACTGTAGAATTTTTAGTATTTTCAAGGTAATAAATTATTGGGGGGTGGGAGGAGGGGGGTAATGCAGATTGAGAAAATGCAATTCAGAGACTTCAAATCTGTAAGAATTATATTAAAAACAATAAGAATTGTTATCTGAATATATATTTTATTGAACAGACCTAACATTGTTTGATTTATAAATATTCAATGGAAATATAAGCTTTTATGAGAAATCTTCAAAGGTCTCAAGTCCTCTTATCACTTTCGCGACCGGCATACTTTTCCCTTTTCTAAAACTGATTACCGGGGAATACTGAAGTAAACTCAAGTTGCCGCAAACTTTTGATGTTTAAACATGGATAAAAATTAGATATAACGTTTTGAAATGTGTTACTCTTGTAATTATCTGAAGCTTGAAATGAAGATTAGTCATATGATATTAGAACGAACCTATAATACTATCGACGAATTAATACCCTAATAATACTATCGAAATAATACTAAAGTATTATTTTCATAAGAATTCTTTGAATGATGTGAATTCACGTCAGTGGTAACCAGGAACAGAATCCGAAAAGACGTGAATTTACGTTAGCGGCAACTAACTATAGAAGTTAAAATGACATGAATTCACGTCAGCGGTTACGAATGTGTTAAGAGGGAAAAGGGAACCTTAACCCTATACCTAAGAGATTTAGAGTTCGAATCTCGGCTCAGACACGAAATATAGGCTTTCATATGAAACCTACCTCAGTAGTGCCAAGTGAAAGATGCCAAGTCCCATTAAAAACTTATTGGGAAATCAAATGTTAATTTTGCTGTCAATTACATTTTAGGATGCCAAGTCCCATTAAAAACTTATTGGGAAGTCAAATGTTAATTTTGCTGTCAATTACATTTAAAAAACTAGCTAAAAGATCTGAACTTTATCTTGAAATACTTTTATTATGAACATCCAAATGTGGAAAAAAAAAAAAAAAAAAAAAAAAAAAACCCTTAGGATAAATCTGTTATTAAATTTGATAAAATGAATCTAGACACATTTTTCTTTACCTTAAAAATTTACGCACTTGTTTCGTTGTTTTTATCAATGCACTACGCATTTAATTTGTAAATGCATCTTCAAAGTCATGAAAATATAAATTTCGGATTTATATATATATATATATTTATTATCACATTTTTTTTCTCTCTCTATATTTTTTCACTTTTGTTAATAAATATTAAAACGCGAAGTCACATCGCTTAAATTTTGATGATATCAAATTAGTTATTGAAATTATTTGTTTTCATTGGATTTTTGATGTAAATGCGCCTTGAAAATCATGGAAATATAAATTTCGGATTTATAATTTTTTTTTTTTTCTCAAATTTCTCTCTCTCTCTCTCTGTATATATATATCTTTTTCACTTTTGTTAATAAATATTATAACGTGAAATCTCGTCGCTTAAATTTTAATGATATCAAATTAATTATTGAAATAATTCGTTTTTATTGGGTTTTGATACATTATATTACTTGTAGATTGCTATAATCTTTTAATTAGAAAAGTTATCGAAGTCATGTACAACCAAATTTGGTTCTTTGCTCATACATAAGAGCAAGCTAGAAGGGCAATGTTTCAGCTAATAGTTTAGATAAGATCAAACTTTTTCTGTGAACACAACGTCTTTTTACGAAACGGACCATAAAATAAGCAATAGGTTCCGCGTGGTATTTTTTTAAAATTTAAATTGTTTAATTTTTTCAAAAGAGAAAATCCCTAACCGTTTTATAAAATTTCTCCTATCTAAAAATAAAACCGAATCAATAGGATGTTATCTAATCATATCAGTTGTTCAATGCCGTGTTTAAAAAACCCAACTGAATCGTATATATATATATATATAAATAACTAAATTTTTTAAGGCCCCGGTTATATATCGCCAAATAAACTTAAATTTTCACTATGTCTTGTTTTTGAGTTCTTGAAGGAAGCGGACATTATTATACACTTGGTTTGTTTTAGGTTAATTTTGCTCTATTGAAATATATATGATTTGAAATATATATTTTATCATTTGAAATATATATTTTATATATTTGAAATACATATTTTATCATTTGAAATATATATAAAATTATACCATTTAACGATACATAATTACAACGCGGTATCATTAAATAACAATAAAAAGCTGTATACTGAAATTTAAATTCTGCTCAGCCACTCGTGGGAATAACATTTGCAGCATAAATAAGTTTTTTGTATGTGTCGTATTAATTCATGTCGAAATAAAATTTCCTCAACGTAACGGACCTTCTAAATCAGTGGTTCTCAAACGTCAAACTTTTTAAAGTGGAGGCGCATTAAAAATCCTAAATCTTAATTTAAAAAATGTGATGTTTGAAAATAACTTTTATTATTTTCTCCTCTCTCTCTCTCTCTCTCTCTCTCTCTCTATATATATATATATATATATATATATATATATATATATATATATATATATATATATATATATAATAGAGAGAGAGAGAGAGAAACAGAACGTTCAGTAGTATATATATAAGAAAGTATTGGATTCGTGAAAATATTCGGAACCTGGTTTTCGATGGATTTACACGTTATGTGATGTCCTGAACAAGATTTGACCTTTTTTTAGAAAATGTCTGTCTGTGTGTATCACAAAATTTGTAGACGCTGTATCTCATGAACCAATGAAAGAAATTTAACCAAACTTGGTATTTAGTTGGACCCTGACCTAAACTGATGCTGATTAGATTTGGGGATCAATCGCTCAACAGGTGGCGCTGTGATTCTTTTTTTTTTTTTTTTTTTTTTTTTTTTTTGTAAATTCATAGTTTTGTTTTCAAAGCTGATAGACAGGAGGTGCCGAGTTCGAACCCAAGTTGTCATAGCCACTCAGAATTTGTTTTCCCCGAAACTCAATTCTCATAAAGGACATTTTTTCAGGCCTATATCCTTGTATGTAAATATTTTGTGTATTTAGAACTAGAATTAAACTGGAATTCTCGTTACATGCAATTTTGCTCATATTAAATATTAATTGCTTTTTACTAATTTTCTTACAGCCCTAAATTTTGATTATAGCTTTTTTTTTTTTTTTTTTTTTTAATTTTATAATTTAAATTTTGTATTTATATATATGAATATACATAAAAAAGTATGACTATATTTTGCCATACAAAAAGTTATATTTTGTATATATATATATATATATATATATATATATAAAGAAAAGATATACATTAAAAATATATTCTCTCATTCAAAAAATCTTTATATATAAAAATATATCTTTAAAAATATTACTATATCCTGCTAATCAAATATATATTTTTTAAGAATAAAACAACTTACAAATCTAAGTATGTAATTTGTTTTATGAGCTGTACCCACTACTCTCTTATGATATTACTTAGTTTTTCAATTAGTTCAATAACTCTAAGGGTGCCTGGTTTTTATATCATGTACTTTTTATTTGCTTTTTGATTATGTTGAAATTACTTTACAATTACAGACATACCAAGTCTCCTGCTTTTGGCAGGAGTCTCCTGCTTTATGCTTGTTTTTCTATGCTCCTGATTTTCCACTCATTTCTCCTGCTTTTCTGATGTAATTTTTATCTATCCCTCTTAGCATAATTTATGCTTAAAATTTGTGGGAATGGGTAAAAAAATTTGAATGAAAATTGAAATTTATCTTGCCCTGCAATTTATCAAGTTCAGTTTGAATGTGAATTACTATACAATGCTTTGAAACTAATTTTTGCTAAGAATACATTTTTAACTTTCATTTTTGCATAATGAAAAATGTCTTATTATCAAAAGATTTTTTTTTTTTTTTTTTTTTTTTTTAATACCATAACTATTGAAAACTTAAAGAATTCAAATTTCATTAGAATATAGCTGATATTTTCATTTCTTTATTACCTTTTCTTTTACAAAGATAATTAAGATTCTTATTGTTTTATATTAGGAGCAGAATGATCAAATCTGTCTATTTTGACTTAAATTTTAAACAACTGTATGTCTGAGTTTTTTTTTTTTGGATAGTTTGTTTTACTGCAAGAAACATATATTATTCATTTAATTTTAATACTGATGCTTTGTAAATACCTCCTAAGCTTATAAAGCTTTACTTAAAATTGAATTTGCATTATTTTACTAATTTTTCTTATAAACTTTCTTGTTGGAAAAAGTCTCATGATTTCTGTTAAAAAATCTCCTGCTTTTTTGTCATTAGAAGTTGGCATCTCTGCAATTAGGCGATACATTAAAATTTAATTTGAAATTTCAATATTCTGTAAAAAATTGTAATTTAGTTTATTATTTTTATTATTAAAAGCTTTGATAAATTGTAAGATTTTCGCGTAAATGTTAAGTATATTCGATAATTAGTAACACAATGTTGTCTGTTTCATTTAAAAATATACTTTCCAATTCTTTTCCTCTCCCCCCCCCCAAATATTATGCCCAATGTGCCTAGTTTTGATTATTTGATGCTCATTGTAATTGCTAATATATAATTAGGGCAGAGTTAGTAAAATTTATTTCGAACAATCAATTTATTTACAAGGCGGAGAAAGCAACAAGCTGAAGAAAGTGTGTAGAATTTCTGCTAAATGGTTAATTAAGTATCATTTGAAACTACGACCTATTTAAAAAGAAATAAATCGATTTAGGTATATTTGAAAAGTTGCCGAACAATAGCGCCGCCAGAGTACGAAGAGTAAATTTGTTGCTTCTTGAGACGTCTTTCATTAATCGTCATAGTGTTGAGAAAAAAAAAAAAAAAAAAAAAAATGAAGTTCAAGTTGTAGCGAAACTTTCTTTTCGGCTGTTTAGTACAGAGTGGCCCGCTTTTCAGCGATTAGGGAAGCAAGGTTGAGACTGGTGGTTTCGTTAACTCTCTTGATTGTATGTTACCCATAAGTGTACCAAAATCTGTGTAGACGCTTTGCGGATAAATTTAACTTCCGTGCTGAGAGTTGGTGGCACAATGTGCTCCTTTCAGAAAGAAGCACTTTCTCTGCTCTGGTCTGCGTCATCATTTTACAAGTCGGATCACTTAGGAGAAAGCCGCCTGCGCCCCTTTCGCAGAGTTGCCCTTGTTACATATACTACTTCTCAATGGCCGAATACTTGTGACTTTTTCTTCTTTCTCACTCTCATTTTTATTTCTTTATTATCATTAAAAGTTTTATTTATTTTTTCTTTTCGATTCATTTGAGTTTCTCTAGTATGTTTTGTAATGTTGCCAGGAAAATTGAGAATAGAACATTTATTCCGTTTCTATAATGCGCACTACTATTATTGCTTCTAATTAGGTTTGGCTTGAAGTAGTTAGCAAGGTGTACTGTTCACACGCTTTTGATGATGAAGTACTTTTTGTTTCCAGGTAGAAGATTATGTAAATAACGCTCCGCATTTCGTAAATGCCTTTTTATAAAGGTTTGGGATTTGAAAACTTGTGCTTGATTTTTTTTTTTTTTTTTTTTAGTTTTTAAAGGTATTTTCAAAAATGTGCTTAAAAAAAAAAAAACTATTTATTTTATTTATTTATTTATTTATTATTATTATTATTATTATTATTTATTTTTTTTTGGGGGGGGGGGAGACATTTTCTATGTTTTCGTACTTTAAAATTTTCGCATCTTGCGATGGAAAATTTGTCTTTATTTAAAAATAATTAAATAATAATCTAGACTGTAAATTATGATCACGTACTGTTGTCGATAGATGTCATTCTTTAAATATTTCCGTTATTAATGTTATTCTCTATATTTTTGCATGGTAATATTATGCGATAATTGTTCTCTTTAAAAATGTATCAAAAGAACTTTTTTAGCTATTTAAAAATTACTATTTTTTTTAAATACATTTTTTACGTATTTATAATTGAGTACATAAATATAAAAATAAATATTATAAAGATTTTATTTTTAAAAGCGATTGGTCGAAATGTCGTTCGATACTTCAGTTCGTCATAGAACTGACCACCAATGTCCAATAAACCGGTCTAAATTCAGCTTTGACCTTCTCGGTGCGACATATACGTGACTGAGTTTTGTAATTTATATATATTATATAAATCCATATTTAGCATAAAAAGCGGTAGTGTAATTTCCTGTGAATTATATTGATATAAAATTTAATTCAAACTGTAATAGAATTGAAAGGAGAGAATTTTTTTTTTTTTTTTTTCATATAAATAATTAAAAAATTGTTAAAATACATAAGATTGCAAAAACTTATTTCTCTTTTTTTGTTGCTGTATCACCAATGAAATAGATATCCTGTTATGAGTCTCTGAAAATGTTGAAAAACTTACTTCTGTGCGTGTTTTTATCCGCATGCTGCTTGTAATTTCATAGCGGTTCTTTTTTCCTTCCCTTTTTTTTTTTAATTCGTTAAAAAAAAAGAAAGTATTTTATTGCTCTAAGTTAGAATTGCTTAGATTCTTTTTCATCGTTTCACGTTAATATTTCCAGCCTTTCCTAATTTAAGTTTAATTTTCATCGCAAAAGTAAGTTTTTTGCAGTTCCCAACTCTCTTAGACGATGTTTCTCATCCTTGATCTAGACCTAGACCTTAATTCCAAGATATAAGGGTAACGCCGTCTTGAAATCTTGTTTACTATACGTGAAGGGCGAGGCGCAAATAGTTTTGTCAGGAAAAAGGTGTAAGAAATTGTTAAAATTACTTTGTGCCATTTATCACGTTAACGAAAGTAAAAGAATGCATGTTAATTTTCACATCGTTTAAATATTTTGACCTTTTATGTTTTAATAGGGAATGATAAACCGAAATTAATATGGAAAAGATATTTAATTCTGGAGCTCATTTTATATCAGCAATAATATATAATAATAAATAAATAAAATATCAAATTTCAGCACTTTGGCAAAATTAATTGGACATGCTTCAATTTATCTTCCAGTTTTCAAGATATAATTTTAATGTGACATTCACATTGGTAAACTAGGTCGGATTATTCGTGCATCAGCTGGTATTTATTTGCAACAATTTATCTAGCCAAGGATAAAAATATTATATATATATATATATACACCCATTTTTCCACCTAAAAAAAAAAAAAAAAATCTAAGCCAAATCATGATTGACTTAATGTTGTTATAGTGACCTTTCTCTCTCTCTCTCACACTTTTTTAAATATTTCGTAGAAAGATGGATGATTAAGTTTTCATTAGAAATCTTTTTACAGTGAGATTAAATTGCATCAGTAGTTTGACTTGGATAATGTAAATCTTGAAGCCATTTCTACAACGAATGCGCTCATAGTATATTATAAAAATCCGATTGTATGTGGATTATCTTCTCACGAACCGCTGAACGCAGAAGGGCGCGGAAGGTATCAGAAGATACGAAATAACCCAAGGATTCCGAATTGATCGTTTAATTTAAATTATTTTAAGTAGTTAAAAATACATCAACTTAAAACCAAAACGAGTACAAGATAAGCAGCAGAAAGTGTTGCTAAAAAAAAACGCCCGCTTGTAGCAGCGCCAGCTGCCTGAAGTAGTTGGACCGCAAAATACAGCTAGCAGCAGCGGGATAAGTTAGAGAAACCATAAAGTCCAAAATTATATGCAATCGCCCAGAACGAAGTTTTTAGCGATTTCCATGGAATTTTTAAAAGTTTTTATTTATAAAGTAATGTATATAAAGATGCATTTTAATATATAGTGACCAGCGAAAGTAGGAAAAGCCTACTAGTTCCGTTTAAAGATTGTATTATAATTAAAATTCACCCGCCGATAAATACTTAGTGTATTTACTAGGGAGAACTGTGTATTTACTTTGGAGACAAAGCTTATTTTAGATACATTGGATTACAGTGCGTCTCATAAATATAGAGACAGGTGAGTTTTTGAAATAACAGTTTAAACAATGAGGCAATAATCACGAAAAAAATTATAAGTATATGAAATCAGAATATAAGTGTATTAGAATTTTTGTAAAAAAAAAAGGGGGGGGGTCTCAAAAATATAAAGACTATTCGAGTATTTAGTATTTAATTCAAATTTTGGATCCATTCCTTTGAATTATCTTGAAAATCCTTTCAGGCATGCTTAAAACTAGAGTTTGGAGAGTGTGTGGCTGTAAGAAGTGCCAGCTCTGCTCTACTTGTTGCTTTAATTTCTGAATAATTGAAAAGTGAAAACCATGAGCATACAGCAGTGTATGCCCATGGTCACAAGTACTCTCCAAAGGTCTTCAATTGTATTTAGGTGTGGTCTGATGGCTGGCCAGTCTGTAACAGTAACTTGATTCAGCTTTTGTTGAGTAGGAGGTGAAAATCGACGCATCGTCCTGTTGGAATTTCTAGTCCCCTCCCCCCTCTGGAAGATATTTTCCAGTTGGAAGTAGATTGCTTTTGAGGACATTTTAATAATCCTCGGAGCAGTGTAGATCATTAAGTAAAGCAATATCAGCAATGTCCGTTGTTCCTTTGAAACAAAAAAAAAAAAAAAGACTCGCACCATGTGAGAATCCCCTCTTTCTACTCATGATGCTGTCGTTGATGGATGGATGGATGAATAGTTCTTCAGTGAAGAAAAAAAATATTTCATTTGGTTGGGTATACTATTTTCATGATCTATGTCGAGAACCTCATAAGTTCTTTATCTGACAAAAATAATATATATATATATATAAAAAGATTTTTACAATGAATGCTTTTTTATAGGCATTATAGAAAGTAGTAAATAAGGCAAAAATTTCTGTACTCAAACCAATTAAAAGATCAAAAGCATTCATTGATAACACAGGCCGACGTGTAAAATTTTGATTTTATAATTTTGACTGATCTTTATGTTTTTTGGTGTGCTGAAACCAATAATGAAGTCAGTTTTTCTCTATCGCATCATGCCTAATTTTCAAGATAATTCAGATGGATGGATCAAAATTTGAATTTAAACATCAAATACACGAACAGTCATTATATTTTTGAGACAGCATATTTTATATTTTTACAAGAATTTAGTAAAAACTGTACTGTATTTCTTTGTTGTAATACATTTATATGCTAATTCCATATGCTTATAATTTTTTTCATGATTATTGCTTCATTTTTTGAGCTGTTATTTAAAAAAATCACCTGTCTCCATATTTATGAGACGAACTTTATTTAATTTAGCAGTAATCAGTATATGAAAATTATTGTGATTTTTTTTTTTTTTTTTAACTAAGACTTTGATTGATATCCTTACGAAATTGAGAAGTGTTTTACAGAAATTTTTATTGTATGAAAATATTTATGAAGAGCTTAGGTTAACGAAATGCGACAAGATTCATTCTTAAGTGTTTTGAAATTTTGAAAATAAATATGTTATTGTATGGTACCTATAAAAAGTCCTTTATGTTCCATGTACAGAGATTCACAAACATTTTTGGGTACATTGAGTTCTATCATCTGAAGAGTAATTTCATAACATTATTATCATTTCTATCACAATGAATATGATTTGCATTACCCTTGTCCTTGGTAATTAAAAAATGTGTCTATATGTCTTCAATGCAATTACCTAATATTCTATATAACGTTATTATCTTAGTCCTGTGAAAGGCACAATAAAATAGAAATATTCTTTTTTAAACGCCAGTGTGAAAGAAAAAGAATATCTATACACATTTATTTACTTTTAGCAGAAAGGGTGGAACACTGCCCCCCCCCCCCAAAAAAAAAGTAATAATAAAATAAATAATAAATAAATAATAAATAAATAAATAAATAAAAATGTTATATTTAATTATTTTATCGCTTAATTTACTATATGCATAAGGGGCTAATAATTACAAATGCATATTTTGTTATAAAGTAATCTTTTCTAACATATTTAAACTAGTTTATATTCGATGAACACAATTGGTGAATTCCTAATTATATATATATATATGGAAATTAAAGTAAAGCGATATCTACATTTTATGACTTAGGTTTTTTCTATGAAGGCTAAACATTAAAATTCCTTAAAATGTCTTCGGAACATAAGTGTTTTTGATCCATCTGATGGCTTAAACGGTTAGTGCTTTCGTTTTCATTTAACTGCTGCCTTATTAGGATCCCCGGATTAGGCATTAGTGTTCGTAATGGTTCAGAATTCACGTCAAGCGGTAGGTGCCCGTCTAATTAGGCCTAGTGTACAAAAAATGACCCTAGAGCAACAAATGAAAACAAACCTTTAGATGTGATTAGATTTGTATTGTCTTATTTCGGTATGCAAGTTTAAATTGAATATTGATGATAAATATTCGTAAACTGAATGACGTCGAAATGGATCCCTTGTACAGGATAATTATAGATCAGGGTTTCTACTACTATCAGTTTTATCAAAATCCGTATCTCTGATGTTTAATGATCGTCTTCTCTTTAGTTCTAAATAATTTAGCTGATTGAATTCTAAATAATTTAGCAATGGCACTTTTACTACTTTGCGAATCTTATCTTCACTAGGTATGAAAAAACAATAGTATTGACCTTACTTTTGATGTCGCTTTGTTTCATTCTATGATAAATAACGAAGTAAGACAGTTTCGTTATTTAATAATCAAACTAATAGTCACAGTTTGATCCAATCAATATCTAGTAATCATCAAACGCTAATTAAATAGATCTATTTCTTTCCTTACCGTGAAATATCTTGCGTGGAGTTTATTATACAATACGCCACCAGATGAAAAGTTTTCAAGAATTGCATACGGATACTTCGCAAAAGAATTACGTAAAAGCGTTCATGTACAAGTCACTGTGTGATTAATTAAATGAGTCGCTTATTACTCATCATGATGTCACATTTTATTACTTGTAAATACAGATCGTCGCCAAAGATAATGTCAGAAATAACATACAAAATGTAGACCTACCTTTTATTATAAGGGAACAGTCGTTGGTTGGTTGATTTCTTTCTCATACATAAACCTGGATAGAAAAACTACAGTGCAAAGAAAATTCAGCTCATATTTTTTTAGAATACCCTGACAATCCTCCCTCCCCTCTCGGGAAAGAAAAAACAGGATCTTTATATTTTTCAAACATATTTACGCTCTCTCTAAGTGTTTGATTTTTTTTTTCTTTAAACAATGTTAGTTATTTGTTTCTTTTCCCATTGTTTTCTAAATCGTTCTTCCTCCACGTATTGTCAAATGGTGTAATTTTTAGAGTATTGTGGTTTAAAATTATGCTCAGAAAGAAATAAGAAAGCTTTTTTGAATGCCACTTACAAGCAATTTGAACAATATTGCTTTTGTGTTAGTCTAAAATCATCTATACAAGCACTTATCACTTTCACTGAAAAGACAAACTTCTACTTTCTCTCATTCGAAAATACGTTATATTGCTGTCGAATTTTTTTGTGTTTCAATTTTAATTCTTCTTCTTTTTTTTTTTTTTTTTTTTTTTGTAATATAACTTTGTTTTTCTTTTTTAAGACGTTAGTTTCTAATGTTGAAATGCTTCAGAATCTTATTTTTCTAGAGGAAATCTATTGTACTATTTAAAATTAACAAAAACTGTGCGTAAAAGAATGTTAATTGGTTATTTTTCTTACTCATTTTTGAACTTATTGATGTAAATAAAATTATCATAAAATTATTTTTTTAAATGTCTTTTTATCCCAGTGGCAGTTAATAGGATTTCCATTTAAAGATTTTACACGTAACTCAAAGCTATGAGCTGTTAAATTCTCTTTTCCCATAGCCGTAAAATCCCACATGTTGCCGCAAAGAGGTGCTTTCGAGTTCAATTTCAAGTCACCCTCGTCGGTGAATTGTCCGTGGATTTCTTCCAAATTCGCATTGATAAGGTCTAGGATCTAGGACCCCTTAAAAAGATTCTCCACGAAGTGTATCCCACCCAGTCTTGGGTCCCCAGAACAGACAATTAGCCTTCCTACAAAAGTAACCTATAGCTGTCGAAGTATGATTATTACTTTAAGAATTAGTGGATTAATTTTCAATTATTGTATTTATATGATATTTATTGTGATTAAGCTTCCTTCCTTGTCCATACTTGCAGCTACGTAACTGTTCTGAAAGCAGAACTCTATTAATATATTAGAAAATTGTACCACCTGCTAATAACACATTCGCCAGAGAAAAACTGATGTTGGTGTAAAATTTTTCTAAAGATACTGTTGTAAATATAGTACAATAACAGCAACATATTTCATATATAAATATATGCATAAGAAACATTTCTATACTTTTACAGCAAAGAAAAGAGAATTAGCAAATGGTTTATTAATATCTTTTGTTTTATCATTACTGCGGCTTACCATGGTCAGAATAACTTCTGGCTTAGTCATTTGGAATTTTCCGTGGTTTTCTTCGAAAGTCGCGGACATAGGACCAGTTAAAAAGACGTCCTCCCCATCCCCACGGTGAACATTCTTCTCAGACAGAGCACCCTAGTGTAGTAAATCGGTTTTAACATCCATAGACTAAGTCGCTCCAGTGGTTAAGTTGTTAAGGTAATTTTTATCATAGATATGTATATTAGTTGTATTTGAAAATGCAGTAAATGATTTATGTCACGCCATGTCACGCTTTCTATGATTTATGTCACGTCACAGATGCTCTTATATATTGCTTTTAAAAAGCGTATTTTAGCATCCTCCTTTCTAGAGTTGTCGAGCCCAGATTACTGTTATTTGTCAAATATAATGGTAGTGGAACGAATTTCTTAATGGTGGCACACAATTTAATTAAAATGAGAACAAAGTCTGCTAGCATAATACTCATTTTATAAAAAAAAAAAAAAAATGCGTTATAACTCAATAAAAACTTCATCTGTAAGAAATATCCGTAATATTAAGTATTCGTATAGAATGAACTTGAGTTAAAAACTGCCTGCATTTAGTTTGGCATAAAGTCAGTCAGTGGTCTCAAGTAAACAGGAGTCAAGTTTTTTCAGTATTTTAGGTTAAAAGGAAAAAAAAAATTCTAAAATTGTTTACCTACCTTTTTATTTCATTTGACTGTGAAAGAATTTCCTAGAATCTTCAATGTTTGCACTAATAGAAGTAGATTTATGCCACTTAAAACTTAGAGCTTTGAAGTTAAAGTAGTATTTTGGAATTAACGACCTCCCTATCTTTTTTTTTTTTTTTTTTTTTTTTTTTTTTTAAATAAAAGTCGACATCTGTGTAATTTTGTACTTTTTCCAAATGGTCCTACTCTTTTCAGTTAAATTATACGATTATCGTAAGTTTGTTAGAAATAAAACCAAATAAATAAATAAAAGGTTATAGCTTGAAATTCTAAATTTATAAGGCATTCAAAGAACTTTTATCTCGGCTTTATTTCCTTAAATTTTGATTCTAGACATAGGATAAGTGCACCAGTGATTGACACTTTTAGAGCAATCTCTGATGTTTTTAATGTTCTATTCATCAGAAAATATTTTTAGAAATCTTAAGTTAGTACATATGGTATGAAAGACATTCAGAACCACATATATGTTAAAATATATACATTTGATGATAATTATTATTATTATTATTATTTTTTATGAATTTTTATGACACCCACTCAATGTTCCAGTAACTGGCACTGCCAGTTTTTCATTTTATCAGTAATTGGCAACCTATGTTCCAGTGTTTGACACTGCTAGTTATTTATTTTACCAATTATTACCACCCTATGCTCCAGTATTTGACGTAAAATGTTAAAATTCTTATATGTAAAATATATAATTTTATTATTTTTCTTATTTATTAATTATTTCGGGATGTCAATTACTGGAGCATCTACCCTATACTGTAAATTGCAAAGTTGCATACAGTAAAATGCAAAATTTTTATAGAATTGAATAAAAGTTTAAAGTAATTAAAATTCTGTAAATTTCTTTTTGACATGGAAATTTGTACTATTCATTGCTTAAGCTTGTTACATTTAAATAATTATATGCAACGCAGAAGTCGTGAAAATAAACAATCCTTAAAAACAAATACAGGGTGATTGTAACTAAAGTTACGATTTCAAAACGCTATAATCCTAAAACTACCCATCAGAGCGATTTGATATTTTACCAGTGCAATCGTGAGACAATGAAATTTTATTTGGCAAAAGAAAGAAAAAAAAAAGTTCCAAAATGTGCCGTTAGTTATCCGTAAAGTATTTGTTTCATGAAGCTCCTCTTTTTCTCTTTTCCCTATGACTATTTCCGCTGTAAACACGTATTCTTGTCTTTTTGCTAAAAAAATTGTAGTAAATCCTTGAAGTCTATTGTTTCTTGCTATTCCATTGTGTTGCTAACAATATTCCAGTGTGTTTAATGAGTCCATTTAGGCGTTTCCCCTGACATTACCATCTATAGGAACATGCTGGAACTACTTTTTTTTTTATCCCCAAACAAAATTTCATTGCCTCACAATTGCTCTGGTAAAATATCAAATCGCTCTGATGGGTAGCTTTAAAATTATAGCGTTTTGAAATCGTAACTTAAATTATAATCACCTTGTACTATTACTTAAGCGCATTCCGCATGTCTTGTGGTTAGGGGATGCATAAAAATTAAAATCCCAAGACATTCTGTAACAAGTTTCGACATCAATCGAAAGCTAATTATTGAAAAAAATAAATAAGTGGTCCTTTTGGCGGTGGAGCTGTGAAAATTTTGCCAATAAAACCAAAGAAACACCATGAGAGAGAAAGTTTTTCGGCATGTAACGACTGCTAATTACACATACCTACGATCTGCTGTGGCCTGGGCGCCTGGTGTCGTCCTCCATCCACCAGATTTAAAATTATCAGCATGTTTCAATCGGCCATCACATACTAATAAATTCTAATTAACAATATTTTGTAAATATGATCGGCCCTTCATTATTCTAAAAAAGCCTGTTATTCACTATTTATAATATGTTCATCAAAATATTTTATTTTACAGTCGGGTTTAATATTAATTATGTCAGCTATTAAAAATGATGGATATGAAATGATTCTATGTCAGCTATTAAAAAGGATTCCTTCTGTCATATTAATTCGAAGAAATCTTTATTTATTTATTTATTTTGTTTGGAGGGGCCATATAAATATATATCGTTAATACGTTTCTGCGTATATGTGTTTGTGGGGAGGGGAGGGGGTGATGAGCTACTTAGAACGTTAGAACAAGACTGCAATGCAGCATTTTTTTCCTTTCTCTCTTCAGGTCTGTGGAGGGCCAAGTCGCAAGTGGAACTACACAGACAGATTTTGTTTTTTTTCCTAAGCATATCCAGAAGCCAATAAGTAAAGTGAATCAGGAAGTGATTAACCCATTGGCATCGTTTGACGACTAGGGCTTGCACGCGATGTAAAGAGAGAGCTGAATTTAGATTAAAACTATCAAATAAATAGTACGTTAAATAACTGCTTTATTAGTACACACACACACACACGTTTGTATATGTGTGTGTGCGTAACATATATAGAGACGGTCAAAGTCATAGGGCTGTTATAAGAACTAGGCAGAATAATGGCCTAAACTAGTATGCTGTGTTCATCACAAAACTTTCTTTTATATTTTTCTGTACAAATTCACGAAGTACAAATTATTTATTCAAATTATTTTCTATTTTGTATGCAGACGGTTTTCATCTCGGAGAAGTATAACACTGAATGTCGAAAGAAAGTCTGTGCCTATATCTGAAAAAAAAATTAAGGTTTTTTTTTTTAATAATGAAAAAAAAAAAAAAAATCGATAAATTTGTTTTAAATTATCACCTATCTATTGCGCAACCATTTGTTTTTAAAGGTCTAGGGGAGTTCTTTTGAAAGGATACTCATATTTAAAATTTATACATACAACTCCCTCCTTCGGGGAGAAGCGATGACCTTACTTGTACGCATTTTTTTTTTTTTTTTTTTCTGTTTGACTATTACTTATACATATATAATAATTTTTAAAACTTAGTAAATGACGAGCAAGAGATTTAAGACTACTGAAACCACATAGACCAATAAGAATAAAATTTCACCAAATTAAAATTACCTGTGAAGACTGATTGTTAATTATTGAAACAATTAATTTTGTTTTTTGATACAATAAATTTCACTTACATATATATCTATGTTAATAGAATTTAACTTTAAACTTACCTTAATATTATTCCTAGATAGTTGCTATTTAAATAATGTTGCCTATGACGACATGAAACCCAAAAACAGAAGATTCATATATATATATATATATATATATATATATATATATATTCCTTTCACATTGTAAAGTTAAAAATATTTTTCACTATGTACATTTGTTATTTATACGAAGTTTTGGTCGTATACTGCCATATATATATATATATATATATATATATCAGTATAAAGGATTTAAGTCCAAAAATGTCGATTTTGAGTTAAGTACATAGTCTGACTCAGAAAAAAATTCTCAATCGATTGGTATAAAGGATTTAAATCTATGCCATTTAGTCTTTGAGAAAATCCATTGGTAAAAAAAGGTCCAAGTCAGAAATTTACCATTCATGTATGGTATAAAACATTTAATTCAATTTTTTCCCGTTATTAAATGAAGGTTGACAACCACTGAATGGTATAAAGGGTATAAATAAACATAATCCCTTTTTCCTAATCGATTCTTCGGATTAGTTTTTAGTTAGTTTAACTTTATTTTTCGTCTCCTGAAAAATCAAGAATATGGACTTAAATCCTTTATACTTATCAGTACAGATATATATATATATATATATATATAAGCACTTTTTGTTGGGTGATTGATTCCCAAATGTAAATCAGCACCATTTTAAGTCAAGGTCCAACTAACTATCAAGTTTGGTTGAATTTTGACCATGAGTTCATGAGATACAACGTTCACAAAATTTTTGATACGCGGGCATTTTTTAAAAATGGTCAAATCGTGTTCAGCACATCAGAAAATGTGTCGATGCATCAAAATCAGAGATTGAAAAATTTCACATTCAGTTTTTTCTTATATAGTACATAACTAAAGTAATAAAAACATTTACATTTTAATTTTTGATGTCTGTCAAAAACTTTATTTAGTCGTATCCCTAGGCCCTTATGATACAGTGCTGTAGTTTTATTTATGACCTGATTATGGTATGAGGCATATTTGATGCATTGGAAATTTGTTTTGTGTGGGCAACCATGTAAAAATTGAAATTTAAAATTCTTGAAATTGAATCCTCTGAAACTTTTGATCGATTTTTATAATTTTTGTCTGCATATATACCAGTGTTGGGAAAAACCCCGGTTTTTCTAGAAAAACCCAACACACTGGTGTTTTTCTGGGATTTCGCGGGTTTTTCTTGGCTTTCGTGGGTTTTTGTTCGAATACATTCGCATGCAATGTTAGATATGTTATTTAGCATATTAGTTGTAATACACCTAATTATATTAAACTTCTAATTAATAATTAATCTAATATTTATCTTAGAAATAAAAATTGGTTTGATTCTAATATTAAAATAGTGATAATTAGTAAAATTAAGCTATATTTTATTTTAACGTATGCTTATTCAAAATAAATATTCTTAATGACAATAACTGATAAAATAAAAGCATTTAAAAGTACAATACACATCATTTAATTTTTTTTTAATTATAAAAATAAGTTGCACTGCTTTATCTTTTTAAGTTTTTTAATAATTGAAACGGTTATAAAAGAAAATTTTATTAGATTTATAATTATGTTGCTACAAAAATTAAAATAAAATTGTTATAAAGCTTTAAAACTAAACAATTTAATTAGTTAAATATTGATTCTGGACAACATTTATGTCTGCTGTTAAACAACAAGTAATATAAAAGAAAAATTTTTAAAGTCAATTCCTACTTACAAACACTATCGAAAAAGTTTTTTTTTTTTTAAATAATTTTGAATTAAGAAATAAAAAGCGCTCGTGCAAAATGAAATAAAAATAATTATAAGATTTAAGAAAAAAAAAAAAAAAAAAAAAAAAACTTTTTATATACCATTTTTTAAATTTTCTGATGAATCATAGAGCTTTTATCAATGTGCATAAAATTTTTAAAGTGATAATGACGTCAATTTTTGTGAGATTCATAATTTAACTTTTTATAATTTTTTAATGTTCACGTTTAATTAAATTTATTTATTTTTATGTTGAAAGAAAATGAACTCGCAATTTTTTTTTTTTTTTTTTTTTTTGCAACAATTAAATTATAGCTAATATTTTAATGCTATTAGGATGTTATTTTCATATTTTAATTAATTATAAGAAAACTAATAAAAAATTCGAAAGTCGGAATTCGAAGTATTGTGTTGTTACCGTGTTTTGAGCAATCTTGAAAGTTTCAAATTTCTAGCTAGTCGAGAAGTTAGTTAAAAATCAATTGTAAGATTTGTACAAGATATATATAGGGAGAATGTGAACTAACAGTAGGAATTAAAAAAAAAAAAATATCGTTCGATTTTACAGGAAAAGGAAAATTGAACCAATTATAGAAGACAAACTTGCTTTTATTATATTTAAATTTATAACTGTAGTTACTTTTTATGTTTAATACTATTTTCTAGAAAATAAAAATAAGAGTTTTTTCTTAAAAGGTAAAGTGTTTTCTATACTTTATAGATGGGATTTTTAAATTATAAATAATTTTTAATAAAAACCCACTTATTTGCAAAAACCCAGTGGGTTTTTATTGGTGGGCCCAGTTTGCCAACCCTGATATATACAGGGCTTCAGGAATTTCAAAAAAAAAAAAAAAAAAAAAAAAACTGGTCGTCAGCAAAAATTTCTGGTAGCCAGTAAAAAATATCCCCCACCTTTTTTTTTTTCTTAATTTTTAAATTTATTTGAATACAGAAATTAAAATTTTATGCATAAAACTAAATATTTTATAGGCTAGAATGATTACATCAAGAAACACCTGTTTGAATTTAACATCATGAAACCAGTTTTATTATTTTTACTAAACCAATACACTATCAGCATTGATACATCATTACACCGGCACAACAGTTCAGCACCAGGCCGCAGTGCACGCGCAAACAGGAGCAGTGTAAACCGATTCCTTAAAACGGTGCACTAATTTAACACCGAATTGTGAAACATGCACAGAGAAAAGCGGTGTAAATCCCCTAATAGTGTATTGATTTAACACAGTGTATCAAAACGTGGTGAGAAGAGCGGGAATTAGAATGGAGAAAGCCTACATCGAGAGTGGAATCGGAGCCCGATTCTGGGACCAAATTTTTCACAAAATAATAATAATAATAATAAAGTTTCCTTAAAGTTGAAAACGTAGTCGCCAGTTAAAATATAGTGGTCGCCAATGACGACCGTATTTCACGAGCCCTGCATACACACACACACATATACACCCCGCGACAAAAAGATAGGAACAAAGGGTTTTTTCTTTGATTTTTCATAAAATAACGTTATCTAAATTGTGCTTATCATTTATTATTATTATAAAATAACACTATTCCTGGACTAATTTTTGTTTTAAGACTAATTTAGAAAAGTTTTAAGATTAAAATTTTTTTAATTTAAGACTACACTCCGCGACAAAAAGATAGGAACAAAGGGTTTTTTTAAATTTTTCATAAAATAACATTATCTAAATTGTGCTAATCATTTATTATCATAACAAAATATTATCATATGAAAAACATATTAAATATTTGAATCATATTCAAAATAATCATATTCAAAAAAAAAAAAAAAAAAAAAAAAAAAAAAAACATTGTTTCTATCTTTTTGTCGCGTTGTGTAGTCTTAAATTAGAAAAAATTTAGTATTAAAATTTTTCTAAATTAGTCTTAAAACAAAAATTAGTCCAGGAATAGTGTTATTTTATAATAATAATAAATGATAATTACAATTTAGATAACGTTATTTTAAGAAAAATCAAAGAAAAAACCCTTTGTTCCTATCTTTTTGTCGCGGGGTGTATATATATATATATATATATACACACACACATATGTTTTTCATTTGTTATGTATGATTAATATCATTATTTAAAAGGAAATACAACTAAGTGAAGGTTTTTCGCACATCCTCTTTGTTTTTGAAATTCATTAATTAACATTTACGTTAATATTAAATTGTTTAATGTGTAAATAAATCAGCGTTGGCTTGATTTTGCCCGACCCCCCCCCCCCCAAAAAAAAACAAAAAAACAAAAACGGGTGGGTTTTTTCAATAAAACCCACTTGAAAAAAACCAAGATAAAACCCAAGTGGATTTTTTTTCAAAATCCTCATTTAAGATTACACTTTTATCTAACTTACAATAAACATATAAATATAAAACAAATATTATATACATTATTAGAACATGAAATCTTATTAAAATACAATAAGAAATTATACATAAAAAATATAAGAGCAAGAAAAGAGTTGTTTGTCAATATAAAGAAAATTAGGGGACTTGAGGAATGCAAAATATAAATAAATCAAAATTAAAAAAAATTCTGAAAACTTTAACAGTGCAACGCTGTTAAGTAATGTATAAGGAACAATAATTAAAATTATTTTATGGAAATCTATTCAGTACAAAAAAAAAAAAAAAAAAAAAAAAAAAAATAATAATGCAGCAACACTAAATAATTATTAAAATCCAGTTTTTGTTGTAGAGGACAGATAAACAGAATTTTAAGTAATTAAAGTACAATTGTTTAATTAAAAAAAAATAAAACATCTTAATCATAAAAAAACTAGAAATTTTAAAATTAAATTTTTAAAATTTTGATTTTAATGAATAATTAAAATTTATTTTTTTAAATTGTCCTATTATGAATGATATATTAACGTTTAAAAACGGCAAGAAAGAAAATATTCTTGAAAACTCTGATAAAACCCAAAAATACTCTTAAAAAAAAAAAAAACCTTGATTAAACCCAACAAAACAAAAAAAAAAAAAAAAAAAAAAAACCTGATAAAACCCATTGGGCTGGGTTTTTCCAACCCTGAAATATGTATAAGATTTACATAATACTATATAAAATTTAATGATTTTTATAAGGTTAAAATAACATATTTTGTTCCAAACAATATATTGTATCGAATAATTTATTATATAAATTGTATTTTCAGCTGTTAAGCTGGGTTGGCAAGTTTTTGACGCATGACAGTTTTTGACGGTTTAAACCACAGTTTAAACTGTCACGTCCAAAACCCTGTGTCAAAAACCTCAAATTTTACACCTCTTGGCATATTTTAAACAATTAAAAAGTCATATTTATTATAGAAAAATAAAAAACTATAGTCTTAAAAAAGTACTTAGTTTCTATATCTCCCCAGGTTAAAATTTTTTAGAACAGTATTATGTGTTTCTTATGAAAGCCAATGACTTCTATTTAAATACAAAAAATTTATATTCATTACCTTTACAAAATGCAAAAATTTAAATATAAAAATTTGTGTATTCTAAGGCGAATTACTTATTGCATTTTAAGTTGTCAGAAATTTTACGAAGTCTTATTTTCAAAAAGGAAGTTCTAGTAAATGACTGATAGATAATTAAAAAGTGCTGTGAGTAAGTTATCCCACTGAAGGAAATTACTGTGCTATTGAATAATAAATCATATCTTTTTATTTTGGGTTATAATCAATTGTATGTTTTAATGTTGCATGATTAAACATTTCTAAGGTACTGCATGACTAGTTGAACTAAATTTTTAATATGAATTACACAATGCAATTTTAAACTAAATATTTGTAATTAAGGAAATGATGGACAGTTTACTTTTTTGTAAATTACAGTCTTAAAGGTATGAAAATTTACATTGATGTGCAGTGAAATGCAATAATATTAAATACATTAAAATTTCTCAAACTGTATTTCTTAAAAAAAAAAAAAAAAAAAATCAATTTAAATTTAAATTTTCTTCACTTTAGTTAGCTCTGTGCTAACTAATTTTTTTTATTTTATACCTCGATTTTACATTATTATAGTTTAATAATATATTCTAAAATATCTGGATATTATTTTATTAATTTTTGATAGGTTAATTAAAAAAAAAAAAAAAGAAAAAAGTTTGAATGCTAAAAATTTTCATTAAAATTTCAGCATTCTACTTTAATTTTAAAAAATAATCTATAACTAAATGCACAAATACATACTAAACCTAATATTTTAGTATATATATATATATTTTTAAAACCATAATAATATTAAAGTGAAAGAAATAATAATAATTTGCAGAAATTTTTTTAAAAATTTTCAAAAAATTAAAGAATGTGATTTTTTTAAAAATTATTTAATTAGTTTTAAAGAATTTTTAATATACTTAATTGTATTACTATAATTTTAATCTATGTATGCAACTTTTCACAGCTCTAAGGCAATTTATATAAAAATATTTCTAATGTTCACACTCCCCTCAAGACTATGCATTGATACGTTTCCTAACACAATTTTTCTTTTTTCTGGAAAAAAAAAATATATATGTATTATATATAATTAATGTTAATACATAGTACATTGCAACTTAAAAATATGCATAAAATTATTTTAGATTATCGTTTCCATTTTTCTCCTGTGGGTTATAGACAGTTTTTGACGGTTTAAATCACTTTTTGGCACCTGTCACGTCACAAAAAAACCAACCCTGCTGTTAAGTGATGTGGATTTTTGAGTGAATTTTTCGTCGCACTAGAGCTATGCAATCGGCAATTGTCGACGGTCTGTGATTTCACTCTTAGGGATGATTCGGAGACATGCCATCACAATTTTGATCTTCCGCGGAAAAGAGTGCTCCTCCGCTTTTTTTTTTTTTTTTAATATAATTTCCCAGAGGTTTAAATGGCGCGATTCAAACGTCTTATCTACATGTTTTTCCAGCCTTAGATATTTCGATTAATCAAATTATGTAATGATTATAAAGCTGTTTTATTTAAGTTGCTTTGTTCACTTACATTTACTATGAATTAGGAAAAGTTGCATTTTATAAGAGCGACGAAAGGTGTTAATAAAACTTGAAGAATGCAAATGCTTGTAAAGCCTGTCTAATACAAACTCATTTTCAATCCTGGAAGTTTTACCTAATATCTAGTCGAAAATCTTACTACTGTTGCAGATAACTGTATTTCTATGTGAAAACTCGGCAAACTTTTGTCCTATTATTCTTTGAATTCCTATCTTCAACAGTTGCCTGTAGCGATTTAGCGTGTTTTTAAACAGTGCGCATTGTGTCTGCATTCCCACTGGCGTCTCTTGATTTGTTGATAATTTTGTTTCCCATTTTAGAATGTTGCACCTTTTTTGAAATCTTTTCATTCTTCCATTTTCTTTAGTCATTTGCTCTTCTGGGTTAGTTTTCACCAATTGTTCTCCCAGTGTTTTTATTTATTTATTTATATATTTTTCGTAAAAATTGTAGGTTTATGTTATTTCCTTTTAAGAAAAAAAATATATATATACTTTTCAAAAATAATTTATGATTGTACTTAGTATAAGCATATTTATATCTCGGAATTCAACTAAATTTACTTGATTAAAGTCGCGAAATCTTGCATGTTTGGGTTATTTCATTCCCTCTTACTTAGATCTTTTCCGCGTTCTTTTAATTTATTTATTCTGACTTATCCAAAAATTTTTTTTCCGTTCATTTTAAATGATAAATTAAGAACTTGGCCTTGAGAGTTGTTATTTTTGTGAAGTAACATAATCTTTAGACGTCCTCTACAAACAGTAATTGGAAGTCGTTTTACATGTGAAAATGTCAACCTTTTTTTTTAAAGACTTGCACTTGCCCATTGAGAATTTTTTTCCCTTTATTAACAAACGCTAATCACTTTTCAATTGTAGAGAATAAAACTTATCTCTAGTTTTAGAAACTCAGTCTTGATTTTTTTATATATATATATATATATATATATATATATATATATATTTCTAGCAAAGATTACTTAAAAAGAGGCGTTAAAATTTCTGAAACTTTACGATTGTTTGAGAATAATAAATACTAAGTTTATCTTATTATTTTTTTCCTAATCATTGCATGCTTAATACGCTTACATAATTTCTTTTGGGAAATTTAGTTTTTCTACATCAGTTGAACAAAACAAAACAGACATGTTTGCCTTTGCTTTGTGTCAGTCTGTACTTTCCCCCCCCCCCCCCTTCCCTGTGAAATTTAAAATTACTTTCATAAAAATAAAATATAGTAATACTTAATTATTAATTTTTAATAACTAATATTTATGTTTCTGTCTGATCCTATCACCTACCCTATCATTTAGGCATGTACATATGCCATCTATGAGAAACTTAAGGGTTGGGGGCGGATGCTGCCTCTGGTAACGAGAAATATCAGTGAAGCATCTACCTGTTTAGTTGATTTAGATTAGAGGTGTACGACATTTTAGGGGGCGAAGGCCTCTTCGTATAGCTGATTCGCGTCTGAAGGGCCATTCGCTCTCAGTATAGCTGATTGAAGTACGACGCATCTTTACCGAGATTGTCTATTTACATATATCTGCATAGCTTTTATCAAATTTAATAGATTTTCTCCTTTAACAGTATAAAATAGCACAGATATGTGTACAGACACTAAATTTGGTAACTGCTCTTCATACCTCTATCAGCAGTACGAGTGGTACTTGCCCCTAAAAATGTTGTGTAGCTCTAATTTAGATCAATCGACCGCAAGGCGGGTAGTTCCGGTTGACAATCGATATTTTATGTAATTTCATAAAATAATTATAAAAATTTTAGATTTTTATGCTTGTGACGGAATTACAAATTATCTGAAGTTTCATCGAATGTTAAAAAGTCGATCATTTTCTTGATTTAAATGAAAATTTAACTTGATTTAAATGAAAATTTAACTTGATTTAAATGGATTTTCGGGCAAAAATTCCCAGTTTTGACCGAAACTTGCTACAAATGATAGAGTATTTTTTTTAAACCCTACTGGCGTAGCTGCCAACATTTATGCATTTTGAAAAACAATTTTCATTTTTTTTTTTTTTTTTTTTTTTTTTTTTTTTTTATTTAATTTGAAGAATTTTAGTATTTAAAAAAAAAAAAAAAAAAAAAAAAAACAGAAAATTTTCTACAAAGATAGTGGTATTCAGAATGTGTAAAAGTCTGTAACTACGTAAATTGTAGTTTTCAGATACAGTAAGACCCCGCTTAACGCGGGGGATACGTTCCATCAAAGTAGAGCGTAATGCGAAACAGCGTGCGCACATCCCCGTACTTCTGCGAGCAATTTCGGGGAATCCACAGGGGAAATAAAAGAGCGCTAAACCGAAACAGCGTTAACCCGTTAATAGTCGCTATCGACAGCGCCACCTATTACAGATTGCGAACTTTTTATTTAACTGTCACCAATAATTTTGAGAAGTGATGTGACCAACGTTAAATCGATTTTATTCGCGTTTTATGTATATCAAATGCCACTTCTAAAAATTTTTGGTGGCTATTGAATAAAAAAATCTGGAAAAACTGAAGGAGGGGCGGCAAATCGACCAACTAGCGACTGCTAACGGGTTAAGCGGGGTCTTACGAAATTTCAAATCGAAACTTTTTTTTCCCTCCCGTATAGTGTGTTTTGTTAAGGGGACGTTTTTGACTGGATATCACTGTAGGTTTCGTATAAAAGCTTATATTTCTATTTAATATTTATAAATTAAACTCCATTAGGTTTATTCAGTAAAATATATATTCAGGCAACAATTCTAATGTATTTTGATGTATTTGTTACAGGTTTGAAATCTTTAAATTGCATTTTATCATGAATTTCATGATCTTCCAAATGCTTAAAACTTCTACAGATATTTAAAAAAAGACTTTGTGTATGTTTAATGGAACCTACTTAAAAAAATTAAGGATTGATTAATTATTTATTAGTTTTTGAGAAAAAATTTAAAAGTGTGTGTCAATGTAAAAATTTTCAAAAAAAAAAAAAAAAAAAAAAAAGTTTTTTCTTATTTAAAGATATTGCAAAATCTACCCCTAATTCTTTAAAGTAAGTTCTAATAAATATCCAAAAACAGAAAAAGACTTTTCTTTAAATATCTGCTGAAATCTTAGCATTTTTAATAAGGAATTCATGAGAAATTGCAAACTGAGAAAACTCAATTTAAAGATTTCACACCTGTAAAATACATGTATAAAAACCATAGGAATCCGTTGCCTAAATAATATATTTTATTGAACAAACCTATATTACACTTGTATTACTCTTACGCATATATAATACCGTTCGTTCGAAAAGCCCGAATACATTCCTCAGGGTTTCATACTCATCAGGGAAAACCTGGAATATTCAGGAAATTTGGATTTTGTTAAAAAAAAAAAAAAAAAAAAAAAAAAAATCACGGAAAACAAAAAAAAAAAAATATTATTAAAAGTCAGGGAAAAATCGATTTGCAAAACCTAGAAAAACAAATATTCTTTCTCTCAAGTTACATTTTTCTTGGTTAGCTTCATATCAAAATTCAAATGAATAAGTGTTGTAAAAATACGCACGTAAACAATGATTTCTACCTGAATTTCTATCATGTTCGGCAGGAACATGACATCATACTGTGGAAGTAGATGTATTTTCTCCTCTTTAGAGGAGCGTTTCTTGTAATATGTCGATAATATTTTCTTGAAAATTGTCTGAAAACTACTCAGGGAATTTTTTCCCCATATTTGAATATGAACCCTGATTCCTGTAGCTTTATTTATTATCTGTAGCTATGTAATTTGTTATGCATATCTAAGAAATAAAAGCCAAGATTTTTCAAGTTATATCTCGAATTACTTCAAGTGATAGTGATAAAAATGTAATCTTGCTACCAAAAGAGAAGATAACTGTCTTAGATGTAAAATATGTAAATTTAGAAAGCTAATAATTAAGAAAGTAAGTGATCGATTTAAGGTGATTCTATTTACCTAAAATCACTGAAGAGTTGAAAACAAATAAAAATCATTTCATATATAGCTGTTATAATTTGGTCTTTTTTTTTTTTTTTTTTGTCATCTTATCAGTATCCAAGAGAAAAGTGGGAGGGGGAGTAAAACATTAACGAGGATGAATTTGTCGTGTTTCTTTCTCTCAAATTTAGCCGTACGATGATTGTATTAAATATCCAGGCATGAAGAAAATAAAATATATTACATTAATTTATTAATAGTATTTTTGTAATAAATGAACTTGTTTGTGAAAGAAATTCTAAATACTCCTTAACCCAATGATATCGTATTTGAATATCCTACCAGTGGGAATGCGAACATGATAGTTGTTGTTAAAATATCATACAAAATCAACCAGTAAACATAATTGTCCAAAATTTTGCATGCTTAACTCGCATTTGCGAATTGAACTCGTCAGATTTAATGCCGTAGCAGCGAGAAAAATGTACGGAATGATATGCATAGCTGCCAATATTTTAATTTATTCCGGAGTATTTTTAGCCCCGCCTTTATTTCGTACCACTTATTTTTTAAAAGTAATTTTGTCTTATTTTATCGAAGTTATGTAGTGCAGAAATTTTTTTTATGAATAAAGTGGTGCGAAATAAAGGCGGGGCTAAAAGTACTCCGGAATAAGTTAAAATATTGGCAGGTATGGATATCAATTCGATATCACATTTCACCCCCCCCCCCCCACACAAAAATAATAAATAAAATAAAATTAATGAATTAAAAAATCTTCTTTACTGTTACCGAAACTCGAGTTTTTGGCGAAATATTTACGTATTGTTGTATTTTTTTTCCTCGGAAAGTAATTTCTATAAACAAAATTTGCTTAAATTTGTTTGACTATATTATAACGGAAAACTGACCAAATAAAATAAATAAATAAAATTCAATGAAAACAGAACATGCATAAAAGAAGCATTTCAAATTATAGTACTTTTGTAGTGCAAAATTTCTAATTAATTTTTTACCTTCTTTTTTAAAAACTTTCTAAAGGAAAAAGGGGTGGTTACTAATAAGTCGTACATAATTTCTTTATTGCAATTTTATACTTGGATGTACTCCAGTCATCAAACTTTGATGGTCATCAAGGATAACCTAAGTTATTATTTAGAGGTTAAAAAATATAAAATGTTGGACAAAACATATACAAATAAAACGTATAGAATTTCTTTAATACATTTTCATATGTAATACTGTGTTGCATGCGATCTAGTCATAAAAATTTTATGGTCTAAAAGGACCATCTTAAGTCATGATTTAGAGGTCCAAAAATATAAAATGGCAGACTAAGATAAAATGAAATAAAAATAACTAATAAGTACTATACATTTTTATCCGTATTCTTACTACGTATATTGATATTTTTCTGCGGAGACAGCCGACAGCCCCACTGTTTTTCAGTTTAGGATATTCTAACGCAGATTGTCCAGTAGAAAATGAACTTTGTGAAAATATATATTTCTTCTGCTTATGGAAGTACATGTTTCCCTGATGAGCTAATACTTCTATTTTTAAGCATTTATTAATCCAATTCTTATTTTCTGTGGTCTCTTTTTCATACTTTTTAATTCAATTCTCATTTCCAGATACATTTTTAATAAAAAAAATATTGAGAACCTTCATCAATTTCGGAAAAAAAAAAAAAAAAATCCTTTCTCCGTCAAAGTTTTATGGTCCTTTTTACTCATGTTGGCGTAAGTAATTTAAATTGGTTTTGTCTTATAATTGTAACTAAAAATGAATCATAAAATTTCTGTTATAGCTTTTAAACTGTGCTACAATAAATTTTATTTGTGGTGTTGGTATTATCATGTATCTATTAAATGCTAAATTTTATAACGATACTGAATTTTTAAATATTGTATATATAATTCTTATTTTCTATCATTCAACTTTTTTTTTTTTTTTTTTTTTAAATACATTTTATTGCACAAACTAAACGTATCGTACATGAAATCGAGTTGACTATTGAGCTTTTAATGTTGTTTATCGATTAAAATTACAGTTACAAACCTTTTAAAATGTACAGATTTTGATTTTTGAAAGAAATTTTCCCGACATTTTCTAAATAGACAAACATATTTAATTCTACTCTTGTTTTATTCTTCTCTATAAATAAAAAGAAAGTGAGTAAGAAATGGGTTCAAAAATATTTTAGTCAACAAATTTGTTACGTATGTTTGTGGTTTTGGGGACATTTATGAGTGAGATGCCGAGATTTTCGTTATGCTGGTGTGAATCTTACTTAATACTAATTATGCTTAATATTGCATATATTTTCTTACACATAAAATAGGCCAACATTATTATATTTTTAGCAATATTTAAAATATATTTAATAAAATAAAATCTAGAAGATAAAGGAATAATGATATTAAATAGTATGTGTCAAGTTTAACAACCTCTATTAACTTTTATAAACAATCTTTCCTCTTTCAAATCGTATTATCTACAAATGCATCATTTGTTTTAATTTATTTTATTCTTTTTGCAGTGGATTTACTAAGTCAATATTTTAAAAAGAACCTTGGAAAATATATTATGCTCATAAATATTTCTATGCCATATAATTAGAGAAAAGTTATTTCTAACTCTTTTTAAGCGTTTGTTTTGGTTTGTAACCGTCCATTCATTTAGAATCATTTAAAAAGGGAAGAGAAAGAGTCGTATTTTCTTAGAGTTCGAAGCTATGTAAACAAATTTTAAAATTTGTTTAGGTTTTTATTTTAAGTATTTATTTTTTATGTGAATGTCTTAATCTATGTGTTTGTATATTTTCCCTCTTGATGTACTAAACTGCCAAAGTTTTTTTTTTTTTTTTTTTTTTTTTTTTGTAATTTTTTTTTTGTAAATAATGTTATATTCTAAGATAATCTAGATTTAAATTGTTTAAAAGTCTTACATAAAGTTATTTCCAGAACTTTCCAATGATTTTTAATAATTTGCACGGTTTCACCATATTATAAAAATAAAGAAGAAAAAAAATGTTGTGTAAAAAAGTTATTTAAAACTTTCCAAACTATTATATATTTTCTATATGCGTGGTATTGTATTATTTTTACATTCATTTGAACCCCCATTAAGCTTAAGAGGGGACAATACCTAATCTCGCCGGCAGCCTTCGCCCATGTTATTCTATGGGAAAATTTGTTGCTACAATTACACATTACCTAATAAATATTTTTAAATTCTGTTTTCGCAGTCAGAAAATACATAACCGTTAAATGAGTACTCATTTTTGAAAAATTCATTTTTTTTTTAATTTTTACATTTTAATTTTGAGTTCAAAAATGCGATTTTTCCCAAAATGCATTTTTCTCATTTTCTAATCGCAAAATGAAATACTAAAATTTTAAAAAATCAATTTTTGGAAAACAAGTACTAATTTAACGCCTATGAATTTTCTAAATGTGAAAACAGAATTTTAAAATATTCATTAGGTAATGAGTAATTATGTAAACAAATTTTCCCATAGAATAACATGGGCGAAGGCTGCCGGCGAGAATAGGTATTGTCCGCTCTTAAGAGGAAAAACAATATCCAGTTTATTGATATTTTGGTAAATATAAGCCAATAGAATAACTCGGGAGATTTGTTTTAACCCATTAACCGCCAAAACTAGAAATAATGACTTTTTTCTAAATACAAACACTAACACTTATTATTTTGATCATATACAACAATAATTTAAAATAAAATTATGAAAATTGGCCTTGCTTTACAAAAAATAGTGTTGTAGTTGTACAACTTCATCTGAATAAGTGTATAAAATGAATACAAATTAAATGTTTTTCAAAAGTGCTTCAAGTTTGAAATTCATTTTCAAACATAAAAATATTTTTCAGATCAAATTTTTTATTATAAAATAAACATCTACTATTTTCTTACTTAAAAACAATACTTAATATAAAATATCTTTTTTAGCTTACTGTTAAACGCAATTATTTCTGGTGTTACGTGAACGCAACACCAGCTGGTAATGAGTTAATACGTCGTGGTTATATTTTAAACTGTCGTTGTACTAAAAGGTTAGCTACTGTTGCCTTCCCCG
Source organism: Salticus scenicus (assembly GCA_963930645.1). Lineage (NCBI taxonomy): Eukaryota > Metazoa > Arthropoda > Arachnida > Araneae > Salticidae > Salticus > Salticus scenicus. Next base: position 219,119,629 of record OZ005651.1, on the reverse strand, counting down.
CCTTTTATACAAAATACATTTAAATAAAAATAAACACTTTCACTATTTTTTTTTTTTTATGTAGCTTGAGATTTCAGTTTTCATAATTTGCGCTAAGATTATATTTCAGACACACGTAAAACGTTCACCAACAGAAGAATTTATTTAGATTTATTAGTTAGAATTGATTTGTAATCGATTTTCTCGACCGTAGTGTTAGCTCAATTGTCTCGAAAAAGGCTGCACAAAATAATATGCTTTTTGTTTAAAGCGATGTAAAGAAGACAAGATTTTGTATACGGCTTAAACGACCTACAGCAAGGGCAATATATATTATTCTTTAATATTCGCAGTTGAACTGTAGATTAGCATAATTATATATCTTCATTTAGAAAAGCCCTAAAATAAATACAATAAATAAAAACAAAAAAGTCTTCAAGTAGATTACGAACCGTGATTTTTTTTTTTTTTCTTTATTGCTATTCGCGTTAGCTGGACGGAAAATGACTGTCGAAAGATTGCTTCATGTTTAATTTATTACTGTTAGCTTTACCTGTTGTCGCTTCCTGAGCTGTACCCTTCAGTCACCCAATCCGTAGAATCTGGAATAGCAGTTTCCGCAACAGCAGATATTTATAATTGATAGTTTAAGGTAAATATTTTGTGTTTAATTCATGTGACAAAAATAAAGAAAGAAAAAAACACTGGATCATTCGTCTGCTTAAAATTTCGTTGATTCATAGAGAATCAAACGTACTAAAGAAGGGTCCGTTGAGTTCATATAAACTGTAACAGCTGTCTTTTTTTTTTTTTTTTTAACACATACTGTAATTTTAAAAAATGGTAGTAGAACAGTTATCTGATAAAGTTATAAAATATTGCAATAATAATATAAATGACTACAGTGTATATAATGCTGATAAATGATATCTAAGCAATGTTATCTCATATGATGAGAAAATAAAAGCTCCTATTTTGAAATTCAAAATTCAATTGGCTAACTCATAGTATTTAAAAGAAGTATATTTTGTATGGCCCTATGGAGTTAAACGAAAAATTACCATTTCACGTAAGTATGAATAAAAAAAGGTGGAATAACCTCAATGTGCAAACACACACACACACACACACACACATATATATATATATATAGTGGGTTTTTGTGGTGATTTATTTGACTGTCCACTTTTCGCTCTCATTCTTTTCATTTTAATCAAACATTATATACATACATATATTTTATTGAATGCATTATTTTTTGTTACGTTAGACCCATGAATTTGTATTATTATTTTCGTCTAGTTTTAATTCTGGACGTAATTAGCATTTATGATGAATTAAAATTCTCTCATTCTTAGGTTTGAAAATATACAAATATTAGATTATAGGGCTGTAAGTTTGAGGGGAATAATTTTGACAATTATACTATTTTATGAAATTGAAAAGATTTTACGTTCATTACAAACCTTTATTTGCAATATGTATATATAAACTAAACGACGGAAAAAAAAAAAAAAAAAAAAAAAAAGGCCGCACTTGGATATTTTCCTTTTCGCGTTCTACAACCGCCAATTTTATCGTTTAAAAAGCAAATTTTCGAACAGATTTTATAATGTTGTCCTCCTCATACACTTTAGCTTTGAGTCCGGTGTTAAAAACAAAATGCAATTGTCAGGAAAATTGTAATTTTAGAAATTATTTCAAAAATGGTAAGAATAAGGCAGTTAACGATGCCACAAAAAGTATTAATTTTTTAAGGAAAATCAAAAAATATTTTAATACGTGAGATGGCAAAATAATTAAATGTTAACGAAATATTGGTAAAAGGGTTTTTAGCAAGATATAAAATTTTTTAGCCGTTTAAACTGGAAATTTCGTTTTAGGTGGCCATGTTGCTCATCCAAGCGAGATGACCGTAAGTTAAAAAGCCATTGCTTATAAAATCGGTTTGTACTACAATTAGAACATAAAAGAGATTCAGAAAAAGTGTTTAGCAGCATAATTTCTTTAACTACAGTACAACAACTATTAAACAAAGCAGGTTTTAAATGGAAGAAAATTTGAAAAATTCCCATTCTTAGTGAAGAGAATTAGGAAAGTAGGACCTCAGATGACTAAAAAAGAAAAAAAAAATGATTAGTTAATTATTGGGCTGAACTGGTTCTCTTTGATGAGTCAAGTTTAACTTTTTTCGAGCTAAAGAAAACAAGCAGATCTGACAACGAAAATACGACCGACTTAATGAAAATCGCACTTTTAAAACAGACAGTGACACATTCTCCGTACATTATGGTACGGAGGTGCATAACTTTTCAAAAAGTCGGGCAAATTTTTATGCTCAAGGGATCAATTAACTCGAAATAAAAGTGTCTTTATAAAAGTGGTGTCTGACCGACTATTTTGGAGGTATCTTGGACATTTCCGTAAAAAGCATTTCAAGATGAAAGTTTATTCACTTCAAATTGTCAAAATTTCCTATCCATTACTATGAGAACCTATAATTCTGTAAGTAATCATATCTTTTTTCACTTTAAGTTAAATCCCGCAAAGGATATAGTAGAATTTCTTCTTTACCAGACATAGAAATAGTCCTAATCGCGATCCGCTCGAAAATGTTTCGTTTATAAAAAGGCGGGGGAGAGGATTCGGGATTTGCAGCCTATAACTCTGTCAGAACTAGAAGAAATTATTTGTGATATTTGGCACATTGAAATTTCTGAAATTTACATTAAAACACTGTATAAAACTATGCCATTGCGCAATAAAGTAGTAATTTCATATAAAGGTGCAATTAATTCAATGCAGAATACGTATTTTTAATAAATTGCTTAGATCTAACAAATACATAGTTTTATTTCATATATTAAAATATAACTTGTTTATTTCATATAATAAATCATAATAGAATACAGAGTGCATGGTTATTGCATTATGGGCAAAAAGAAAGTTTTATGCAGATTTTTAAAAAGTACTTCGTAAAGTGCAATAAAGCGAATTATTAAATCGAAAATGTACATAGGTATCATTTCATCCCATTGGTATTATGTAAACAAGACCGTTTTATTTGTTTCAAACATTAATTTTAAAGTTATTACAAATAAAAAATGTATGTCATTTTTTTTTTTTTTTGCAGTGCGGCTTTTTTTTTTTTTTTTTTTTTTTTTTTTGTCGCTTAGTGTATATATATATATATATATACACTAAGCGACAAAAAAAAAAAAAAAAAAAAATATATATATATATATATATATATATATATATATATATATAAGAGAATTGTTAGCTGAACTTTATGTATTTTTTGGTGCTGATTTAAAAATATATAACGAAAAATTTATCCCGTCACGTTTTCTTGAAAAATTCAATTTTACTTCGATTTTTAACACATACATAATATTAGCTCCTTTTGGTCAGTCGTCTGTTTAATGTAAGTTACCTTAATAAAAACAAATAAAATAATATGTTGGTGATTTTCTTTTAGAAACTGCTTCATAATTTTGATGTAAAAAAGTACCCAAGGGAACTTTTCGTTTTTCTCTCGACCAGAGATGGCTCGTGCGATCTAGCAACAGTGGTTCTCATCCATTTAAACCTATAAAAAATAAATAGATTGCTGAAAAGTCAATTTGCTATACCAAGAATCTATCATTTTACATAGATTTAAATGGATAAAAACCTCTGTTGCCAAGATTGTACATGCAATATTGTTCAAGGAAAAAAAAAAAAAATCTATATAGATTTTACTAAAAATCCTGACGCGGTGGGAAAAAATGGTGGTCATTTCCGAAATCAGCACACCAAATAACATAAAACTGGCAAAAACTTCAATTTCGCACGCCTATGAAATTAATTTACAATTTAATATTCACGATACATTTTATGATTTTTGAACATATAAGTTGGAAGAGGACTTTAGATATATAGCATTCAGTGTGATTATAAGTAAAATAATTGGCTTAACTTCTAAATGTTACATTCGTCATTACGAATGACCTTAAATATTCCCTAAATAAAGTGTACGTTTGATAATTACAGAAGTAAATATGTTTAAAGATGAATTGCAGTAACTTTTGATACTTACTGAAATTATTTCGTGCATTTAGTGCAATCGGTTCGGGTCAGATTGGCTGTTTTTTTTTTTTTTTCCCTTGCGCTTCGGGTTCCGGTCAGTTTGTAACCGATTTTATCTTCGAGTCGGGTTTAGTTTTCAACGAGTCAGGTCAAGTTTATTGATCTTTCAAAAAAAAAAAAAAAAAAAAAAAAAAAAATCAGTAATAAGCAGAATTTTTTTACATATAAATATACCTGTATAACTGATGTAAACATACTATATATACCCATGATTAAAACGGCTATCTAAATTATTATAGTAAACATCTATATTGGACAAAAGCAATGGGGAAAAAATACATTAAATTAAAAAAAAAAAAAAAAAAAAAAAAAAAAAAAAAAGATTAAGCATTAAACAGTGCACTACAAATATTCAAAGCACACTTTTGTATACTTGAAGCACACAACACATATAAACGGGGCAAAAATAACTTTATCCACTTTTCAAAATTTTCAGATTTTAAAAGTAGTATATAATAACATTTTCGATTCTTTTTAAAATGATTTACCAATTGTGTGACAATAATTTAATTTTTCTTATAACTAAAAAAAAAAAAAAAAGGTTTTATGGTTTTTAAATGAATTATTTTTATATAGTTTTTTGGATCGAGTTCATTTAAAATCCATGTGTCGGGTTCGGATATCCGAAAATTATTCAGTTAAAATTCATATATCGGGTCCGTGCAGGACTCTTTATTTGAAGTAAGTTGAAGCGGTGTGAAGTGGTCATCGTATTAGGTCGCTTTCGAAGTTGCTTCGGCTTCGGGATCAAATATCTTTATAACTTTTTAAATTATGTTGGGCATATTATGTTTGCATTATTGGAAAAATAATGGGCATTAGTTTGAGACATGCTGTCTCTTTTTTAAATATATTTTTGATTTGTATTATTTTAATGCATTTTTACAAAAAAAAAAAAAAAAAAAAAGTTAATCTAGCTTGTATAATTTACATAGGTTACAAAGACTAAAATGTATATAATTTTTTTCTAACAAGTTAATCGTGCAAATAGGTTAAAAAAAAATAGGTTTCCCCCCTCCCCCCTGCCAATTATCTTTCTCTCTGGCACACACACACACACATATATATATATATATAAAGGGAGATTCATGAAAATAATTTTAAAACATTTATAGCTTTAAAATTATTTTATAAAATAGCAATAAAAAAGAGCACTAAAATAAAAACACAATATTAACCACGTGCAATTTATTCCGTATCGTGAAAGGAAAAGGTTCGATTTCAGGAGTTTGAGCAAAAGCTTCTTCTTTTCTTTTCACAAATTGCTATAAAAACTTATTGAAAGAAATATGCACGGTTATACAGTCGAACCTCGTTAACATGAACATGCTTAACGTGAATTACTTTTAACATGAACTGTTTCCACAATCCCTGTCAAAATGAAGATTAGTTTTTGAGTTATTGATAGCATGGACTACTGATAACATAAACAATTTTTTTTTTATTCTCGTTGAGATTCACGTTAACGAGGTTTGACTGTATTATAAATATGTTAAAAGGCGATGATAATATATAATTATTTTAGTGGAAAAGTACTAAAAAGGGCTATTTTTTTTTTTTTTTTTTTTTTTTTTTTTTTTTTAATATATCAAAATTAAAAAGCCTTGTAGATATAGTGTTCATGAAAAATATTTTATTAATTTTATTTATCAACAAATAAAGAAAAAAAAAATTGTTATTGCCATAGCCAAGAAAGGGCAAACATTTTCTGTGTAAGATGGGTGTCACAGCCTCTAAATAGTTTGAGTTTTCTTAGGAGTCTCCCTGTAATTTTTATTCTTACCTGAAAGGGGAATCGCACGACTTCGCACGTCTCTCATTTTCATTGATATCTCGAGAAGATAAACCTTCATATCACTTATTTTGTCGGTTTTGTTGCCAACAGCAATTCAGTAAAGAACCACTTTCCAAAACACTGACCGTACCGTATGATGCTTAAAATTTGGTATTTTGATAGGAATCGCCCCATTACCATTGGAATTATTCAATAAGGTTTACACAAACACCTTTGCCAAGGCTTTTGCCCGAGATGATGCGGCTGAACATGTTAACTATTACGACCACCGCAGCAGTTTAAATTGCTTGCATAACTTTGAGAAAAATCTGGCATTTTTTATACAAAATTTTAAGCGCGGTTTTCTTTCTATATTTTGACAAGTTTTCTTTTATGTTTTAAAATATATCATTTACATCCATATTTCCACTAACCCATAAAAAATTGTATAAATTGATGGCTTAAGTTTTGAATCTTTCTTTATGAATAATTAGTTTGAAATATCTTCTTGGTTCTCGAACATTTATTTTTAACTCGCTGCATCTAAGTGGTGCTTATGTTAACAGTGCTAGACTAATGTTATTATTATTTCTCGTTGTTATTCACTTTCACCATGTATTTCTGTGTGGTTATGTATTAAGAAAAGCCAGATTGTGTCACGCCTGATTGTGATCTTTCTTAGCACACAGACATGTCCCACTTAAGGAAAAGTCCGCTTTGTTTTTAGAGTTTTTTTTTTTTTAAAGCACTCTTACGATCGTAGAAGCTTTGGGAGATCTGCCTGTATGATTACGGTCGTTCGATGATACATTTTTTCATTCAGTCTCTTTTTCTTCAATTTAATCTTTGTTATTTTATTACCTTTATGCAGATTGTTTTTTGTTATGTCCCAATTTTTATAAAAATTAAGTTTAATTTAATAGATTATTTATGATACCTTTCCTTTTCAAATCTTACTGGAGGAAGAAATATATATTTTATCGAATAAAAATCATTAATTCTTTTAAAGTATAGAGTGAGAAGAAATAATATTTAGATATATAATAATATTTAGATAATAAATGAAATCTTAATGAAATTAAAATATGTTATTCATATGTAAAAAAAAAAAAAAAAAATGCCTTCCATGGAATACAGTATGATTAACATTAAATTTACAGGGCCACCTAAAAATATCCAGTTACATTAGGGGCAATTATTGAAAATTTAATGGAATTGTATTTTCGTTTATATTCAACGTTTTTATCACTTTCTATACGTTTTTTAACTGTGAATGTGACTTCAATTTGTGCATCTGTCTGTCCGACTGTCCATCTTTCTATCTGTCCGACACTAACAACTAAGAATATTGGTCTCGAATGCGTTTTAAAATATTTTGAATATTTAAAAATTTTCATCTCTTGCAAAAGTGAAATATCTATATTTTTCTCTAAAATTTTCTTAGTGTTAAAACTTTCATTTCTTTATAGAATGGCCCTTGCCACAATAAATTTTTATTTTATGCTTTTTAGGACTTCACAATGAAAGGCTTCTAATGTTAAAAAAATGTTTTTTTACTTAAATTTTTATTTTGAACTGAATATGAGGAGAACACTATAAGTGTTCGATTTTTTATCTGAATTTTGTGTTAACTGTTTCTTTTAGTGCTAGTGCTGCCATCTATTAACTGGTGGATGAATTTAAAAACTTCAAAACACATTTAATAAGCGAATGCATATTAAACCACCTTTTTTTAATTTACAAGTTGTATGCTTAATAAAACTTAGAATTTTAAAACTGTTGTCAAACAGGTATTAATTTATTCGAGTTGATCTGTTTTGTCTCTCGGGTTTATTTATATTTTCCTCCTATATATTATTTCACGTATTTTATCGTTATGTATATTTTAAAACCATTGCAATTTTTTGAAACAAAGAAAATGACGAAATATCTTGTTTAAAACATTTGCTTCAACCTTTAATATATATATATTTCCCTTCTTTCTCATATTATGAGCCCTGGAAGATAAACATATCTCAAAACGACTTTCACTAATTCTACATTTTTTTTTTATCTTCAAAAGTAATTTGTTTATTTTATTGTTGATAAATGAAAAAGAGCAACGTTTCGATTCAAGGGATTACTTGGAAACTTAACAAGTAATCTTTTGTGAGGAATTCCAGTAGCAGAAACGTTAGTAAAAATAAATGTTTACATTCCACCACCCTTCACATTTCACTTCTCATTCATTTGCTTTTATTTCTTCATTCCTCTCTTTTTAGATTTTAACTTTCTCCATATAATGAAATTTTTACTTTACATTTCAAGTTATATGATCTGGAGTAGTGGTTCTAACAAAAAAAAAAAAAAAAAAAAAAAAAAAAAAACAGTGTGGTCGCATTTTTGTTTTTGAAGCTGCTTTTTTTTTTTTTTTTTTTAATTACTTCTGAATAAGTTTTGTATATGCAAACTGAATGTTTTTAAACCATAAAGAATTAAAAAAAATTACTTTTTTTTCGAACTTACAAAACGTTTAGGTTATGCAATCAGTCCACAAACAAACTACTACTACTTTTTTTTTTTTTTTTTTAATTCTTTGAAGCAGTAATTGTGAGGAATTTGAGTATTTAGAATTGTTTTAGAGTAACATTTTTACAAGAATTAAAGCGTTTCTTTTAAATGTAGATTATGTTGATTTTAAGAGAAGAAAATGTTTTTCAGTTATGGTTGAATATATTGTGTAGATCATGCATATAAAACTCTTATCCCCCCCCCTAAAAAAAAAATAATAATAAAATAAATGAATAAGTAAATAGTAGTAATAGGGTAGACTATAGGTACTTTCCTGCTATCGTGATCGGTTTGCTTTTCATATGTTTTTTTTCTCTTTTTAAAGGCATTTTGAGTAATATTTAAAGGCTTAGTGATAGTTTCTTTAATAAGAGTTATATCACTTTTCAAGTTTGGGATTAAGATCCTCTGATTTCTGAGAAGAAAGTATTCAAAGCAAAGGGGAAAAAAAAAAAAAAATATATATATATATATATATATATATATATATATATATACACACACTCCTGCTCAAAAATTTAGCAAGATTTGCAAACGATAAGTTTTTTCAGTTTAAAAACTTATCTCTCGATGAAATGTTTTCAAACATTATGCATTTAAAGAACTGGGTTTTCTTCGTGTTTTTCAGTGAAGATTGGTTTAAGACAACATTTAGAGGGTCGGTAACAAATTGAGCAAAATATAATGTTTGTGATCACAATGTTTCGTTAAGTGAACGAAATGATCTTTAACTTTAAAATGTGTAATATAGACCCAGTTCAATTTGTGGATGAATTTGTCTGACGATAGCATATTAAATAACGGAGATATAAGTATTTATTTAAAAAAAAAAAAAAAAAAAAAAATCCCTAATAAAAAATAAATCCTCAATATGCTATCGTCACACAAATTCATCCACAAATTAAACTGGGTCTGTATTAACATATCCTAAAGTTGCAGTTCATTTCGTTCACTTAATGATACAGGATGATGACAAACATTATTCATTTTGCTCAATTTGTTTCCAGCCCCCTAAATGTTGTCTTAAACCAATCTTCACTGAAAAATGTGAGGAAGACCCAGTTCTTTAAATACTCAACGTTTGAAAACATTTCATCGAAAGATAGGTTAAAAAAAAAAAAAAAAACTGATCATTTGCAAATCTTGCTTTTTGAGCAAGAGTGTATTATCGAAGGCACTGATTAGGGTAGAGGAAAAACATATCGCTTCAGTTTTTACATTTTATAAAAATTATTTTATAGTTTATTTTATTTTTATTTATTTATTTATTTATTTTTTTTGGGGGGGGAGGGGGGGGGGTTAAATGATTACAATAATTTTACGGGGAAAAAAAAAAGGCTTAAGTTTGCTTTTATATTTTATAAGATAAAGTTAGATAATCTTAAAACTTCCCTTTCCAAAAATATGAATTACACTCCTTGGAATTTGTTTTACTAATGCAGAATGTATACTTGTTTAACAATAGGATAAATAATTAAATGTTAGAGATCTTGAAATGTATGAGCGATTCTCCAATAAATGGGTAATTTCATTCTGTGATGTACTGAAAAATAAAAATTTTAAATCGTTATCGATTTATAACTTGTTGTATTTTTCGATAAATACTACCCGCTTTCTTTACAAAATATAAAAGTTATATAGATTTATAATTTTTATTTATTTATTTAAAAAGTGGGTAGAGTAATATGCGATCTTCCGGTATTAACTTTAAACTCTTTAAAAAAAAAAAAAAAAAAAAGAGGTGTGAATTAATTTTGTGATAGATATAACTACTGTCCCCGAGATAATTACTTAATAAACTGAAATTTTTAGAGATATTTTAAAGGTTTTTTTCTTTTTTTCAATTGTGTTCTTTATATAATAAATATATGAATAAATTAATACACTTTGTTTCCGTATTTGAAATTCTGGAATAAAATATGCATAGATCTTAGTTTTATTGAAACTTTATATTACAGGGTATCCCAAAGAGATTAATACGCGCTTTAATTCTTCATCTGTTGAGATAAGTGGGCAATGTAAATTGAAAAATTGTTCAAAATAAGATATGAAAAACGACTACATTAAGAAAAAAAATAACTTGTTAATTTTCAAAAAGTTAAGTATTTTAATTTTTTATACGACCCCACTATGCTGATTTGGTCAACTAGAAAGGTGTTTCCATCCAAGCATTAGGAAAAACCGCATTCCCCATACATATAAAACCAACTGAATTATAATGAAGAAAGAAGAGGGGGAAATGTCATTTTTACGCTTTATTTTAAAAAACTATCTTCTTTTATACTGGGTATACAAATTGATAATATGAAATTTTATATAAAAATACCGTAACGTATAAAAGAAATGCCAAAAATCGTGATTGATTTTAAACTAGGAATAAATAAGTTAATTGAAAAAGAAATCGCCTGTGTTTTGCTATGTAGTTTTTTAAAATTATTTTAATATGATTATGGCAAGTAGCTGAATTATAGATAAATGAAAGGGAAAAGGGTGAGTAAATTCTTTTGGAAACGTCGTTTTGTAAAAGGTGTGGTAAATCTCAACGTGAATTACATACTTGTATATATTTTTAATAATATATATTTAAATATTTAAAAAATAAATATATCTATATAGTATATATTTAAAAAAATAATAATAATTAAAATAAGTAATAAATCTTAAGAAAAAAAAAAAAAAAAAGAAAAAAGAAAAGAAAAGAAGAAAAAGCCTTTTTAGAATACATGGCTGGATCGCAAACTTACCCTAAATATGCAAAAATAATTTTAATCTAAATATTATCGTACATTTTATTTATTTATTTATTTTATTTATTTATTTATTTTTTTACAATATCCGTCAAATTTCTAGAATATAGTCCTCATGCACAGCATTCAATTTTCAGTTGAATATAACTTACTCAATTGTAAAGAAACACACTTTTTTTTTTTTTAACTATGTTCTTGTTGCATTAAAAATAAAAACTTCCTAATTGACCAAATTTTTTTTAATGGGTTGTATAAAAAGTAAATTTGTGTGTGTGCACATAAGGTATCCTAAAAAGATTGAAACATACTTAGTTCTTTTATCTATCAGAGATAAGGGGCAATGTAAATTGGGGGGGGGGGGGTGTTAAAATAACGTAAGAAAGAAGACTGTTAAGAAAAAATTCTACACCTTAATTTTTAAAGGGTTACACTTTTTAATTTTTATATGAACCTCTACACAAATTTGGTCAGTTTTTCCATCCAACAGGACTGTTGAAAAACACCATATCTGTATCTTTAAAACTGCCGACTGATTTATGATACAGAGAAAAAAAAAAAAAAAAACTTATGCCATTTTCCATATCATTGTAAAAGGCTCTTTCTTCAGTAAAAATAGAGGTCATGTACAAATCGACAATGGAAATTTTCAGATCAAAAATACGATAACGCATGTAAAAAAAAATCCCTAATTGACTTCACTTAAAGCCTAAATAGACAGAAATTAAAAAACAAAAACAAAATCTATCAAGGGTGCAGTGAGATGCATGCCGTTCACTCTTTTAAATGCAAGTTCATATTTGGGACACATATTTAAAAAAAAATATATGCATACCAATAAATACATATTTTATAAAAGATATTTTAAAGAAAACACACGATTGCTTTTATAATCTGATTTAATAAAAATGTAAACAAACAATTACTTTACATACGGTAAGTGAGTGGACTTTACTTCGCACTATTGCTGCACTATGGGCTGGAACATTCCTCTCTAAGAGTGGTCAGCAATTATACAGAACAAGCATTTAGTTTTTAAAATGAGTTTCAAATTCAATATCTTGTGTAAAACTGATTTTGTAACCTTTTAGTTCAACAGTTTTATGCAGTTTTTTAATCATTGTAGTCTTTAAAAATTATTTTAACATAAATATTTAAAAGGGTTAAATTACAGTTGAATGAAAGAAAAGAAATTCTGTGAATTCATTCAGTAGAATATCGTTTTATAATATATATATATATATATATATATATATTATGTTGATAGATCAATGTTTCAGAAACCAAGCAGGAAAAAGTTAAAATAGCAAGGTATCTGTAATTTACTACAAATGGGGGAAAAAGAATTTCACAAATAAGTAAGTTGCAAACATACGTATATATATATATATATATATATATATATATATATATATATATATATATATATATATATATATATATATATATATATGTATATATATATATATATATGTATATATATATATATATATATCAAAACTAGTATGCTGTGGCCAACACAAGACATAATTTTACATAAATTCAGGCAGTACAAATTATTTATTAAATTATTCTATATTAAAATAATTTTCCATGATGAATGCAGACGACTTTTGTCGCACAAAATTATAACTCTAAATGCAGAAAGAAAGTCAATTTTGTGCCAACATCAGAAGAAATGAGATTTCATTTTTAACGGTTTAACGGTAAAAAAAAAATCTTTTAAATTATCACAAATCTATGGTTCAACCATTCGTTTTAAAAATATTGACGAGTTCCTTCGAAAGATACCCATATTGAAAATTTATGCTCCCTGAGGGATACTTCCCCCCTCCCTCCCCATGCAACAAACTTTTTTTCCTAATTTACTACTACTATTAGCAATAATTCATAATAATTTTACAATCACACATTAAAAATAACTCATTATGTACATTTATACAAAATTTTGTCCTATACTGACATGTTACAAATTTAGAAAAAATGGGATCACAGCACCACCTATTAAGCGATTGATCCCCAAATCTAATCAGCACTAGTTTAGGTCAGGATCCAACTAAATACCAAGTTTGGTTGAATTTCGTTTATTGGTTTGGGAGATACAGCATCCACAAAATTTGTGATGCATGCACACAGACACACATTTTCTAAAAACAGTCAAATAGTGTTCAGGAAATCTCAAATCGTGTAAATCCATCAAAAACTGGAGTTTGAAAACTTTCACAAATCCAATACTTTATAATATATATATATAGAAGGAAGTAAAAAGTCATTATTAATATTTATAAAACTACTTACAATAGAACGCAAATTTACTTGAAATACGCAAAAATGGCTCTAATCTAAAGATTTATTATGCACATATTTTAAATATTTTACATTTCAATTTCAGTAAATGGCCCCTTATATGTTAACAGTTTACATTTCAATTAAATGTAACTATAACCCACTCAATTTTAAAGATACAGGTGTGCGGTTTTTTGCAATGATATTGTTGTATCAAAAGTACAAACCAATTGACCAAGTTTGTCTACAGGGTTCATATAAAAATTTAATATGTTTAACTTTTTGAAAATTTAACTGAAAGAAATTGTTATTAATGTGGCCTTATTTTGTACCTTATTTTGAATGCTCTTGCAATTTACAATGATCACTATTTATTTTCAGAAACCTATTCATTCAGTTGTAGGTGTTTATTATTTGTATTTTTATTATTTTATTTTGTAGAAAAGTTTGATGTGATTTTTATTCTTACAGGCATGCATTGATAATAATCTAGAAATGGTTCAGTTCCTCGTCGAGCATGGGTGTGATTTGAACCGTGGTGATAATGAAGGTTGGACACCTCTTCATGCCACTGCTTCTTGTGGTTTTATTAGTATTGCCAAGTAAACAATTTACTAGCTTCTTTTTTTAAAACTTAAATTATGTAATTATTTTCCCTCTTGTGTTTGTGAATGTTTGTTTATATTATCGAATTGATTTTATTTTAATTAAATATTCTTCTTATGAAGTTAGATGACGCAGCTTTTCATTCAGTGTAATTTTATTGAATTATTTGTAAAACTATGGATGTATCATGTATCCAAAACTGTGGCATATTCATAAAACAATCACTGGTATTTTAAAAGGGAAATAATAGAGCATTTATGAATTATACGGCTTAAAAATTCACTCCCCCCCATCCCTCTGAAAGATACAATACAAATGATAGCGATCAAGTGTCTGTCTAAGAAAAAGTCAGATTTGAAAACACTCTTCACAAAAACCTATATGATTTTAAAACAGTCTTGTCACAAAAATCAGCAAACTTAAAAAACAAATCCCTTAGAAAAATGAGATGACTTAAAAAAGTTTCTTCCCATAATTTAAGTAAAAAAAATATCCGTTTCATCTAACTGTGGCATATTTCAGCAATCAAATATTAAAAAAGCTGAAATTTTTGGATTTTTAGATAATTATTCACTTATAGCAATAAACAGTGAAAAAATCTGTATATAATATGTGATATACATAAATAATATGCGATTAAACATAAATTTTAACAATCAATGATGAAGTGATCCCACACTTCAATAATCATTTGCAAGAATATCACATATTTCGGTAATCAACTTTGGAAGTGAAAAAAAAAAAAAGTGATTTTTACCATTTAGCATAGGAATGAGAATATGCCTATGTTAGCAATTAATTGCAAATATCTGTAAATCTTATCAATTAGTGATGCAATAATTCAGTATATCTGGAAATGGTCACAAATACTGCATGTAGTTTGTGATTAGTCAACAACAATAACAACAACCAAAAAAAAAAAAAAAAAAAAAAAAAAAAACAAGAGTCGATTGACTATACAATAATAATATACAGGTTAATTAGTACTGTAAAAACCATGTAAAACTTGTATGTTGTGGCCATCACTGAACTTTCTTCATCATTCTGTGTAACAGCATCATAAACTGGTTAACATGCACAAATATTTATTCTTAGATTTTTACAGTTTGGCGACCAGTTGGAATTGATCCTGGGTCCTTTCGATTAGAAATCAATTGACATACCTCTGGACAAAAGGTGAACCTGTTGTCCATCGGTAAGATATGATAATCTATCCTGAGAAATGTGCATGAGCATTTTTTCTCAGTACTCTTCATTACTGGACTTTTTTGGTTGAATGGTGCTGCTATCTATTGACCCAGGTTGAAGTTGTTTTGTTGGTTGCGTGTTATTTGCACATCTGGGTCACCAATTTGGCAACTGGTTGGATTTGATCCTGGGTCCTTTGGATTAGAAATCAAACGACATACCTTTGGACAAAACCTGTTGTCCATCGGTAAGATCTGATAATCTATCCTGAGAAATGGCATCCACTACAACAATAAATATTTTACATATGCTGTTTTGTTCAGTTTTAACCAACAGATGCTGATATGGAAAAATATATGATATGCCTGATATGCCACTTGGAAAATTGCAGGAGGTGAGTAATAACAATGCCACCTATCAGCTAATATCCACTTAAATTAAGTCAACATTTTTTTTCATAATGATTATCTTACATGTCATATTTGGTATTTATATGCAACATAACCTGAGATAACATATAACCTTTTAATTAATGTAAAAATTACAGCTTCGCAGCACCACCTGTTGGCCGATATGCTCCTAAATTGAATCAGCATAATGTTTCATAACAGCCCACTCACTTATAAAATTTTATGCAATACACAATAGAAACTGACATATATACCCTTCCCGTTCGCAGAAAAAATTGCATCTTAACAATGCTGCATGTTAACCATCATATTATGCACCCAAATTCTAACAGCATAGTATTTCATAAAAGACCTCTGATATATCAAGTTTTGGACAGTTATACATAATAGAAGCAGAGATATAGCCTTCGCTTAAATGGGAGAAATCATAACATAGGAATGCCACCTGTTGGACATTTTCATCAAAAGTTGATAGGCATATTCACTAATTTATGTCCAGGTGAAATAAATTTATATGAAATTCTCTGCATTAATTCTTGTGCTAGAACTGCCATAAAATGTTTGTCACACACGCAGATGATCAAATCGTGTTTTGAACATTTAAAACGTGTGATTCCATCGAAAATAGGGAGTGAAAATTTTTTATGAATCCTTTCTTCTATTGAACATAGACGAAAATAAAAAAACATTCTATCATTTATTTATAGGAACTAGGTAGGGTTCTGGAGAAAAGCAAATATTAAAATAGCCAATAAGAAGGTAGTATTTATATTTTTCAATATCCAAATATCTCACCTCTAAAATAGTTGATTATAGTGGGAGTTTCAGATCAGTACATTAATTAATAATAATAATTAAAAAAGAAATAAGAGTTGCAGATACGGATAAAATATTTTTAAATAATATCTTATTAAATGTTTATGCTGTTATATGTGTCTGTATGTTACTGCATGCAAATTAAAAGTGTGAGATATATTTTTTCTGTGTATACTGGTAACATTGTAAGAATGTTTCATAAATGTTCTATAGAACATTTTTGATCATCTAATACTTGTAGAACATTGAAAAGTGTTCTACTGTGGGATTTCAGTATAATATTAATAGGGGTTTATGAGAAAAGTGTATACAATTTTATTAATTGTTAAACTCTCTTATGTGTTTATAGATTTAGAATGTGATTATTTTTAAAAGCATTTTACAATAAATGCTTTTTAAAGAATGAATAGAAATAAAATAAATACCTGAATCAGTCCTCTTGAAATAAACATAAAAAGCTTATACATAAGTGGTGTTCTATTTATGAATTTGTTAATGTGATTTTTACTTCCATGACTTTTTATAAAGCTCCATTTATTCTTATGTATTTTAATGATACATATTTGTATTTAATGATATAAACAAGATATGGAAAATACTATATACAAATATATCTCTCTTATCCCCTCCCTCTGCAGGAAAAATAATAATAAAAAATAAAAATCCTACCTGACTTTCTAAAGTTTGAAATGAAAAGCCTTTTATTGTACTTTTTTTGCCATTTAAAGGAAAATGTGTCAGAGCATTTAATTTTTATTTATGAGATAAAGATGGCTTCTACCTTCCCACTCCTCCCAAATCATTTTGATTTAATTTTTCTTTTTTTTTTTTTTTTTTTTTTTTCCTTTTCTTTCTCTCTCTCTCGCTTTTTAGTAAAATCAGGGGGAATTTGGGGGGGGGGGGAGAGAAAAGAAAAATCCTCCTCCATCTTGCCGTTGTTTTGTCACTTTTCTATTTTTGCCTGATTAAATTAAGCATTTTTTAAATTTGTCTGCATATATATATATATTGTTTTTAGACAAAATAGAGTCAGGAAAAAAGTAATAATAAAATAAAAAACCTACTTTATAAATTTTGAAATGAAAAACTTTGTGCCTTTTTGTTTTTTAACCCTTTTAGGATTAAAGGAAATTGTTTGCGTGCCGAAGAATTTAATTTTTATTTATTTGATGTGAACATAGCTTACCCAGGGTTGGCAAAAACCCAGGTTTTTCTGGGTATTTATATGCTTTTGTGACTATATTTACATATCAGTGTTAGGTATATATTTATTTTATTAGTGATTTTTATCTGTTATATTTAATTATATTTGTATATTAGTTATATTTATATACAGTCATTAGACTGCTAATTAATATTACTCTAAAATTAATTTTTAGTAATTAAAGTTAGTCTAATTTTATTATTAAAATAGTTTATTAGTAAGATTACACAATTTGTATTTAAAATATATGATCATATGAAATCAATTTTCGTAGTAATTATAATTGATAAAATAAGATAAATTTAATTATTAAGCAAGTACAATGAATATATAATTTTGATGTCTGAGAATGTAAAATTCAATTCAAAAATTTTTAAATTAGGATACTGTAATTTTTTTTCAGTAAAATTTCAATTCTAAAAATTAGATAATGTGAAAGAAAAAATTTGGTATTTATTTAAAGTAAAACAATTCTGATTCTGATGTAAATACTATAAATATTTTGGTATTTGAAATTGTTCTTTCATAAAACGATTTTGTTTATGTTTTCAAACTTTCAACAAGAAGGAGATACAACTTGTTTATGAGCAGAATACTACGTTGGTCCAGCAGTGCTTTGACCAGTCACCATCTGGTAGTGAAACGGTTAGTGCACTGGGCTTCAGTTAACAGGTGTCAAGACAGAGTTCTTGTTATGCATGGCCGTTCTTAATGATTCAGAATCTACTTTAAACAGTAAATTTGCTATAATTAACCCTAGTGAGCAAACTTTGATCATAGAGGGACAAACTGAACCAAATCAACCAATCAGAAGCAAATTTATTTTGATTTGACAAATCAGACAACTAAATTTGACCATTCAAAAACAATTTTGCTTTTCCTTGTGACTATATATATATATGAAAATTTTTATCAAATTTCAAAACAACTGTTACTTTCTCTTTAATAATGAGTGAAAACTGTAATAATTGTCTTAAAGCTTCTAAATCATTTAACAAATTAAATATGAGTTATGAACAAAATTTAAGTTTACTTTTAAATGAAATCTTGTTCAGTTTTCTAAGGAGCAGGAAGTTGAAACAAATTGGAGATAATTAGTGTTATAAGAAATAATTGTATATTTATTTTATTTTTATAAAGATAATTTCTTGGAAAAATGAAGTGGCTTTCAACTGTAAAAGATAGGGTTTCAAATGTCATTTGTGAAATTCATTGCAATTTGGAAAAAAAAAAAAAAAAAAAAAAAGATTCTTCCTCCAAAAATATTTCAATTGCTTTCCCAATTATAAAAAGATATAAAAATGAGTTTCTTAAAAATAATTTTTTTAAATTGCCTGTTTTTTTATTTTTTTTTATTTTTTATTATTATTATTATACTATGCAGGGTATTTTACCCGATGCTATATCATTTTCAGGAAGCATGACATATATACTACAATAGAGAAAAATTACTGCAGAATAAAAAAGATTTAAATCGGAGAATGTAATATAGAGTATAGTATAATATAATGTAGAATGGCAGCATAATTAATATCTCATGAAATATAAGCATTTTTACTAAACTTTTATCTGTGCATGCACAAGCTTTAACAAAAAAAAAAAAAAAAAAAAAAAAAATCCATAATTTTATTCGATAAAGTATTTAGCTACTTATATGAAAAGTTCCAAGCAAATATAGTAGAGAGCCAGAAATCCGCCAACCTAAAATCCGCAAGTGTCCAAAATCTGCACAGCTTGTCAGATATAAACAATAAACTTCACTATTAGTAATTTACCAACTCCAAAACAGAATTTAAAAAAATTATCTTGATTGCAAATTCTGAACTTGCATTTTATGATTACAAAAATAATTAAGTAATAATGGAAAAAACTGTCAGAACCAAGTTACTGAAAATGAAATTATTGACAGTAAATCCATCAATGATGTGTACAATAACAAACTAATTTTTAAAACTGCTATCTGACGAAAGCATAACTGCAGGGAAGAACTAATTTAAATTCTCATAACAACAAATTTGTGTTACAAAACAAGAATGTGTAACTATTTACAATAAAATACAAAAAAAAAAAAAAAAAAAAAAAAAAAAAAGATGTATGTATGCATGCATGGTCAAGTGTAGTTTTTAAAACAAACAACATATGAACAGATTTTATTCTTCGACCACATTTTATGAAACCATGGAAGCATCTGTGCAAGTGCTAACTCAACGAGTCCAATGCTAAAATAGGGGTGACAGTCATCTGACTCAGAGAAAATGAGCAATAACACAGAGTGCATAATTACTGGATGTTTACCAAATTTCAAACTTCTGGTCAAGCTGGCATCCCTCCAACATTTTGGACGCGTCCTCACTGCTAGTTTCAGGATATTTGGTTGCACTGTATCTAAATTTGACAAATTCAATTTTTATTTATTGTTTTTGTTATGAGATATATTTTTTAAAGTTCAGTGTTATTCGTATGTACCTAACACTTTAATATTCAAGTGAAACTGTGTCATAATTCACTAGTAAGTGTTTAGTGTGGCTAATATTCCGCTTTTATTATCCAAACTAATAATAATTTTTATGGGCCCCAATTCCTAAAATCTGCACTGCCTCTGGTCCCGAGCTGTGCAGATTTTTATCTCTCTACTGTATCTTGATTATTAGAAAAACTTACCATTGATAGAATGAACTGAATCTCGGTTCCTCTAAAAAAAAAGGGGGAGTGGGTGGAGGTTAACCCATATTATTTACAATCAGTATATACTGTATTACCACTGATTTAAATTAAATAAAAATAAAAATTTAGGTAACCCCCAACCCTCCTCATAGTTTTGCTTTTTTATTGAGAGAAATTAAAATTTAGTTCATTTTATCATTGATGACTTTTAGAATTTTTGAAAAACTGCTGAAGCTTTTATGAAAAACTGCTGATTCAATTTGGGTTCATATCAGCCAATAGGTTGTGCTGTTATATACAGCCTTTTCAGATTTTACATAGTTTTTTTGCCAATTAATATTTTAAAATGATATAGTTTTAGAAGAAAAGGATTTTGATGACCACAACAAACAACATACCACTTTACATTTGAATTCACTGTATTTTATTTGTGAAAGGTTACAACTAAATTTGAATTTAAAAAACATTCCTGCAAAGAGGTAGTTTTACATCTGAAGGCTTTCAGATGATTGGTATATCGTAAATTTAAACTTAAAAAACTATTAAAATTTTCTAAATTTTTATTTTTCAGAGTAATAAAAGTGATTTTTCTTCAAAATTGTCTAAAAATTCTACACCACATTTGAAACAAGTCAGTCATGAAAAAAAAAAAAAAAAAAGCATTTAGATGATATTATTCTGTTTCATAGACTGGCAATCTCTTTACTCGATTTGAGTGCAAAAACAGCCAGGGTTCCCAGTCAAACTTAAACTTCCATTTATTTATTCTGTTTTCCAGAGCTCAGATATGTCAGTCTGCATTTTGGGTGTCATTGTGTTGTATTGTATAGATTAGAAGATTAGAACTTGGGCTCATCTGTCTGAGCCTGCGAACTTGAGTGCACATATCTCCTACTTCTACTACCCCACACCAGATCGACAGTGATTTAATCTTATTTTCATTTATGAACAAAACCATCTTACTCGGCTGGTTCATTGTGCCATTTTCTTGAAATCGGGTTCTAGAAGCAAAATCTTTCTTTTTAAAAATGTCCATTAACACGTTGAGCGCCATGTCAGCCATTCTAGATTTTAGACATTTTGTCATATATCTCTAAGTACTGTAGGAATCATCTTGAAACTTTAGGAGTGTGCAGAACATGTTATACTTCAAACATTTCAGTGAAAGTTTTACCCTGAAAATAAAAGCAGTACCAATAAAAAATTAAAACGTTGAGTGCCCTGTCAGCCATCAGTGGCTGACAGTGTCAAATATGATATATAGCTGCATCAACCATCGGTGGCAGATATAAAATAGGATATAAAACTAAAAATATTACATTTAATGATTGAAAATTTAGTAAAAATTTGCTTAATTTTTATTTATTACAGGAGGAATCATTATGGAAATTTAATGGATTTTAAGAATTTGTGTGGCACTCAATGTGTTAAAAATGTGATGATAGATTCATTGCGAGAAATGAAATGAGAATTTAAAAAATAAGTAATATTAAAAATTCTAATATCTAAAAGAAAAATTGAAGAAAGAATTTTGAATTTTTGGTACCCCCCAAAATCTGGTGCCTGGGGCCAGTGCTCCCTTCACACGGCCCTGCATCTGTTGGCAGAAAAGTTCCCAAAGGGATTCATGATAGTTGCAGGATTTTCTTACAGTGGGAAATTAAAAATAAGTTTCAAGTAAAGGCAAAATTAATTCACTCTACTATCAGCAGAATATTTTAGAACCAATTTTTGAAGAAGAAATTCTAACCTTATATGGAAGGGACATTGATAAAGTTAAGCTTTATATGGACAAAGCCTCTAGTCATATGTCTAAATCAACTTCTTTATCACAGAAAGAATCAAAAATAGGATAGCATTTAATGAAATACCTGTAAAATTACCTGACATTTCTCCAAAGTACTTTTGTGCTTTTATTTTATTAAAACGAGTCAGAAAATGGTATAAGAGGAATGGGATAAAATTGACATGACACTTACTAAGAAAAAGTTTACTTTCATGGAAAATTCATGCTAGAGCTATTATCAAGAACCATGGTAATAGCTCTAGCATGAGATAGAAGCAAATCAATCCAAAATATACGGCATTTATACATAAAACTCAACTACTAAAATAGTCTCCATAAAGTGTGAACGACCTTCTGTACCTAATGTAGTATGTCATGTTTCCTAGAAACACCAGGCCCCCACCAGTGGCTGAGCGGTTCTGCACTCAAAACGGGTAGATGAGAAGTGCCGGCTTCAATCTCAGGTCGCAGTTGTCAACCTAGCCATTTGGAGTTTTCTCTAAAACTTACATAAATATGAGCTACAACCCCTTAGAAAGACCTCCATGGAGGGCAAGCCACCTATAGGAGAACCCTAGTATAGTCAATAGGCCTTAATTCCCACAACCCAACTCTAAAAATACCATTGCATTGTGTT
This sequence comes from Salticus scenicus, assembly GCA_963930645.1. NCBI lineage: Eukaryota > Metazoa > Arthropoda > Arachnida > Araneae > Salticidae > Salticus > Salticus scenicus. The sequence continues at coordinate 219,096,854 of OZ005651.1, read as the reverse complement.
AAGTAACTTAAATGTTATAAAAAAAAATATGGCTTTTTTTTTCTTTAAGAAACCTTTATATCTCCATGAGTATGTGCTGTTCGGGTAAAGATGAATACAGGTAATTTAAAGAAGCCTTATAATCATATGCTATAGCTATAACACACTTGAAGAATTACTATTTACAGGGTGATCCCAAACATTCTAATTTTTTACTTGTCCTTTTTTTGTCTTTGGAGCTAAACCTATGCTGAAATATGTGCTGTAATATGCTCTTTAAGCCACTGAAATTCCAATGAAATTGATCAAGTATTTCTTCAGATAATTTACAAAAAACTGAACCATGAAGTGAATATCTAAATTTAAAACATTCAACCTTAATTCTTCATGTCAACTTGCCGACTAGTTTCGCATGGGGTACCCCAGCTTGTTCTCCGGAGATACGGTGTTTGAAGTTCGACGAAACTGACGTTTCACTCCATCTTCTTCTCTTTTAAAGACTCGGCGCCACTGCCGGTCGAGTAGTGCCCCATCATTGCCATTGCAATTATTAAAATTAGACAATATTTCAACAGATTCTCTAACTGCAGCATAATTGTGGTTTTGATAATTGGCTATTTTTCTCACTTGCTCGAATTTAATATTAATATTATCGTCCCTATTTATTTGCGTTAAAGCAGTGGTTATTTTTCTGGTAGCAATATCGTGACTGTGTTCTTTTATGTGCATTTTAATTTTTTTTTTTTAGTTTTTCCAATGTAACACAATGCCGTGGCAAAGAAATGTGTTACATTGGAAAAACTAAAAGAAAAATTAAAACATGCATAAAAGAACACAGTCACGATATTGCTACCGGAAAAATAACCACTGCTTTAACGTAAATAAATAGGGACGATAATATTAAATTCGAGCAGGTGAGAAAAATAGCCAATTATCAAAACCACAATTATGCCGCGGTTAGAGAATCTGTTGAAATATTGTCTAATTTCAATAATTGCAATGGCAACAATGCACCGTTGGAAAGCCAACCTACGGTAAAATATGAGAGGGAGTATAGAGTATTAAATAATTTAAATAAGATTGAGTGAATATTTTATTTTATAGCCAAAATATTAACTTAGAATATGCCATGCATCATGACAAATATCACACACACTACACGTTCCCCATAACACCGCAGAACCTTCGCCAACTTTAAACAGTCCCCTCTTGGTATGTAGGGTCAATGGGTTCACAAAATTCTCTCTATACTCGTACACATCCATCTGATCATAATGAGGAATTTGCACACATGGGGGATTTGAACAAAATCCTATTTTTCTGGTAGTTTTAGGCCTATGAATTTTAAAAAGTTTATTAAAAATGCAGAAAAAGTCCTCATTAATTTAAAAAATAATTTTAAAATTAATCAAAAAATCACGTGACTTCAAGATGCTCCCTGACGTCACACTTTATGATGCTTCAATGTTTACATTTTGTTAGCCTAGTTAGCAAGTATATTTAATAAAGAAGCATCAATAAACTGGCGTTGTAAAAATATTACTTACAAACTTTGAATAAACACCATAAAATGCAAGCTTTGACTGCAGCACTCGTGCTTACTTTATTCGCCTGATGAAGGGTTGTGTGTTTTTTCGACCCGAAACAATTGTTGCGAGTTTATTGCATTTTATGGTGTTTATTCAAAGTTTGTAAGTAATATAGTTAGCAAGTAGCAATTCATTTTAAATTTTGTAATTATCAATCGTTTATGTGATTTCTGAACATTTCTTTTTCATCTTATAATCATTTAATATCATTATCACCATTTTCCATTATCATTATTATTTTCAAATGCTTTCTTTTCATGGTGGTTGTCCAATGTTTTTGTTTAATAGGATCCTGTGGAACGCTAAAAAATAGCTTTTAAGAAGCATTTGACGATGTATTAGTGCAGAGTGGTAGTACAATACAATATTTATACTACAATTTTTTAATATTCGTCATTATTATAAAATAATAACCTATTTCACTGATTCAAGAAGCAGAGCAAAGCACGAAATCGAATGTAAACAACGATTACTCCCGTTTGTTGTCATAAAGAGTGACGTCACGATATATTATACTGCTTTTTCTCGATAGAGTAAATAGTGCGATGTTAAAATTGTTATAAATCAGAAAGTAGATTTCAAATAAAGAAAATGTATGTATTTATTTTCTTACATTTTCATTTTCTATTATATAAGAATAAAATTTAAAAAAATGTGCAAATTCTTCATTATTGGAAACGAGACTTGTTAGACCAGGCAACATGTTTCCAGTCATCAACAGTCCAGTGACAGTGTTACCAGGCCCAGGCAAGGGTTAAAGATTTACGTCGTGCAGTCAACAACTGTACACAGCCAAGCTTTTGGCTCCGGAAACCCATATCAATGGTGGTTTGTTGAGTAGATCTCATGCTGACACTTGTTGATGCCCCAGCATTCAAATCTGTAGAAATTTGAAGAAGGATTACACATAATTAATTAAATATAAAAACCTTAACACATACTTCATATTTCATCGTTAATACTTTCAGTTGGGCACCCAGCTCTTTTCAAACGATCTTCATCTGTGTTGGATCTCTCAGAGTTGTGGTCTTTTATAAACTTCATAAGTTGGCTCCATATCCAATCAGGAGCCATTGTGTCGCTGTCATTGCACACATCTGGGGTAGTTGCTATTTCTATGGCTTCCCTAAACATTGTGTAATTGTAACTATTGTAATTCACTATCCTTTTTAGTTTTTTCAAAATTTATTTTAATTTCTTCATTATTGAAAGTTTTGGCTAAGGCTGTATTTATTTTTCCCGTTTTTATATCGTTTTAATGTTCTTTGACTCTGGTTTTCATCTTCCTTTTTGTTACACCAATGTATGTTATTGTCTTGATTATTGAAAGGTATTTGGTAAATTCCGGTTGTTTCCAAAGGGGGGATGGGGTCTTTATCATTACGTATTAATTGTAAAATATTCGGGTTAGGCTTTATAGGGATATTTATGCAGATTTTATTTGCAATGTTTTTAATTTTATTCGAAGCTCCGGGATCATAAGGTATGGAAGAGGTGAATTTTGAAGGGGGGGGTTTGAAAATTAGGTATATAGTTACTGGCTTTTAATTAGTTTTTTAATGATTTTGCTAGGGTAACCCGCTTTTTTGGTGAAATCTTTAATTAACTTCATTATTTAGATCAATAGGGTCATTACATATTAATATTGCACATTTTATATATGAACTAATTGCATTAATTTTGTGACGAAAAAGGGTTTTTGATTTATAATGTATGATTTCATTGCTATTAGTTTGTTAATGGTACACAGTGGTTTTAATTTGGTTTCTGGTTCTATTAATTTTATCATCTAAAAAGTTTATCTGTCTGTCAGTTAAAAACATTGCAATTAACATTGGCATAAATATCCCTATAAAGCCTAACCTGAATATTTTTCAATTAATACGTAAGGATAAAGACCCCATCCCCCCTTTGCAAACAGCTGGAATTTACCAAATACCTTTCAATAATCAAGACAATAAACCAGGTTCATACATTGGTGTAACAAAAAGGAAGATAAAAACCAGAGTCAAAGAACATAAAAACGATATAAAAACGGGAAAAATAAATACAGCCTTATCCAAAACTTTCAATAATGAAGAAATTAAAATAAATTTTGAAAAAACTAAAAAGCGAATTACAATAGTTACAATTACGCAATGTTTAGGGAAGCCATAGAAATAGCAACTACCCCAGATGTGTGCAATGACAGCGGCGCAATGGCTCCTGATCGGATATGGAACCAACTTATGAAGTCTATAAAAGACTACAACTCTGAGAGGTCCAACACAGATGAAGATCGTTTGAGAAGAGCTGGGTGCCCAGCCGAAAATATTAAAGATGAAATATGAAGTATGTGTTAAGGTTTTTATATTTAATTATGTGTAAAGTACTTCATTATAATTTTATTTTATTTATTGAATGATTGCATGTTTGTCAAGCTCAATGATTCTCGTCAGTCGTCATTGGTCCCATTCTTTCATGAACTTTTTTCGGCCACAGTGATGTTGGAGATTTGATTTTTTACTGGATTGCCAATATTTATGGTATACTCATGAAATCGTCATACCGGAAAATCCAAATTTCATCATTACATTGTAAATGCTATAACCCCTCTTTCGTTCACCAATTATAACACCATGTTCAAAGTCTCTTAAATCTTGATAACCAACTATTTTAGTAGCAATAATCGACCTAACAGCTTCAACAGACACCTGTTATCTTAGACAAGCGTTGCCGACTGCATTGCTTTACTCTGATTGGTTCCATACCTCTATTATTTGCATATGCACGCCTGTACTAGTTTTTTTTGGCTTTTTAGTGTATATTAAATTTTAAAAAAAGCTACAATAATTTCTTAAGTTATGAAAAATAGCAACATTTTAATTTTACATGATTTTATTTTACATATATTATTTACTAAGAAATTATAGTTATTTTTGCCAAAAATCATGTTTAATAGTCAATCCCATGTTATTTATCCTAACTTAGCCCATACATACAATGATCAGGCTAATATATCTCATAAATCTTTCAAAGTAAAACATTTATCATAATTTCGAAGGTGGTTCATTTAAGTTAAGAGGTAACTATAAGTTGTAAAATAAAAGTGCATCAGCACCCAGGCATTTTTCTATAAAATTCAACTGGTCTCGACCCCCCCCCCTTTTTTTTTTTAAATCTAAAGCGTATTTATAGACTATAAAATAGTTTACATTTGTATAAATCATTCTTCACAAAATATAGGTAATATATTCAAATTTTTTAGGTACTTAATTGAACATGGGGCCAATGTTGCTGCAGTTAATAATGATGGTGATCTACCAATTGATATTGCAGAGTCCAATGAAATGGAAGACTATCTATCCGATGTTCTTGATGAACAAGGTATTTTGTTTTTGTTTATAAAATGAAATAGGAACTGTTATTAAAATTGAAAATGCTAATTAATAATTAAAAGTAAATCTTGCTGTTTAAAAATTAGTCCAGCTTGATTATTATTATTTTAAATGCATGTTTTTAAAAAAATTTTCCTTTGAGCAATATTTATTTCCAAAAGTTTATTAATAGCTTTTTTTATTGTAATTTTTTACTCCAAAATTCATATAAGTGAAATAATAATGTTATGTTACAGATTTAAAAGTGTGCTAATGTAGTTTTTAAGTTATATTGTATAGAAATAGTTAACTAAAAAATATAACATACCAAAATAATAAATTTGAAACAGCTCATTATTAGTGAACAAAGCATAGAAATAATTCTATAATTTTTTACTTGCTTTTATTAATTATACTTTTTTATTATTTAAAATATTCTCTCTCTCTCCTTTATTTTTTATTTTTTAAGGAATTGACTGTGATGAAGCTAGATCAGAAGAAGAGCGTATTATGTTAGAAGATGCTATGCTGATGTTAAATTGCAATAAATTCCAAGACAGAGCACATCCACGCACTGGTGCTACAGCTCTTCATGTTGCTGCTGCTAAAGGTTATATTAAAGTAATGAAGTAAGCAAAAATTCTTGCTCATTTGTTTAGTACTTACAAAGTTTTTTTTTTTTTTTTTTTTTTTTTACTTAGGCAGATTTTGTGTTAAGATGTTATTCAAATTGTTTTTGAGTAGAATATAATTAATAGATGTAATTTCAACATATGCATATACTAACAGACTTCACCTGCATCACTGATTGCATCATTTAAATAAATTTAAAAAAAAAATTTGAATCACTATTTTTTTTTAATATCAATTTATAAATAAAAACTTAAAATTCCATGGAAATCGCTCTGAACCTTGCTTCGAGTACTTGCTGCCTATGCTAGCGTCCTTCCCGCCTGTGCTGCATAGGGTCTGGGTTCCTAGTGCCTGCAGCAACATCTTTTCTGGGCACTTCAATTTGGGTATTTATTAGATGACAAAAGCTGCTATTATTCAAGAACTATAATTTTAAAGATGGATGTATTTTATCATCTATTAAATATTTTAGTTTTTATGCCATGTATTCTATTGATTTTGCTCTTTCTACTATATTTCCATTTGATTCAGACCAATACAATAAATAAAGCTAGTATGTTGTGGCCACCACTAGACTTTCCATATATATTTTTAAAAATTCACTCATTTCAAATACTTTATTAAAATTATTTATTAAATTTATGTACCATGATGAATGCAGATGATTTTCATTCTATCGAAGTGTAACACTAAATATCCAAAGAATGTCAGTTTTATTCTCTATAAATCACATCTTAAAAGAATGAGTTTTTGTTAAAAATAAAAATAAAAAAAACAAAAAACACAACAACTTTATTTTCAATACCACAGATCGATGGTTTAGCCTTTCATTTTTAAAGTATTGACAAGCTCTTTTGAAAAATACCCATAATAAAAATTTGCCCCCCCCATGGAGGGGAGGGGGCTATTAATTTCTGTATGTCCAATAGTTTATTATATACATGTGCCATGAAATTTTGTCGTATATGCACACACACATACATTTTCTAAATATAAAAATGGTCGAATTACATTCTAGATCTATAAAAACGTGTAAATCCATCGAAAACTCAAGGTCTTAAATATTTACAAAACCAATACTTTCTTCTGTTGATTATACAAGAAAATAAAAAAAAGGAAAATATTCCTTTCAAAGGAATTTAAAAAATAAAAGGAAACAAGTATATTTTAATTATAACACTTATATTTTAATATGCTTAATCTTTTCTGTTATATTACCTTTTTTTTTTTTTTTTTTTGGTAAATACAATAAATAAATATTCCTTTTCAAATGAATTATAAATGAGAAATAAATGCAATAGTAAATCTATGTGACACAGACGATTGGAATGAAATAATAAATTTAAGAAAATGAAATGGAAAAATCAATGGATAAACTTAATTAAAAAGATTATTTAAAAACTGGAAAAATTAATAAACTGTAAATAAAAAAAAAAAAAAAAAAGAAAAAAAAAAATCTCAAAGTGCACCTCTGTAGGTTCCAAGCTACTACCCCTCAGGCAAGTTTTGTAGCTCTGTGATTAGTAGCCTATGCACCAGAGCGCACACAGACAATGATAGAATAAATAAATGCAACCAAAAAATCAATGGATAAAATTGAAAAAAGATTCAAATTGGAAAATCAAAAAAAAAAAAAAAATTGTTGAGGTGCATTCTTTTAAGATCTAAGCTACCCCTCTGCCAAGTTTTGTAGCTCTGCGATCAATAGCCTGAGCTCCAGTTTGCACACACACACATACACACATGCACACGCAGGCAAGCACTTCCCTTTATTTATAGAGATTAAAACTTTACTAAAATGATTATTATGCAGCAACTATTATTGATATAATCTTAGCTATTAAGTAGTCATTTTATTCATGTATAGCAGTGAATACATGTTAAACATAATTTACAAGTGTTAAATATAAATAACTTTGCTATTACTGTCATTTTGTCATATATATAAATATATATGTATTGCATCATATAGCTTTGTGTTGTATTTTCTGTGGAGGGAGGGGAAATTGCTTTAAAAATCACCCTTTCAATGAAGGTACTCTTTCTGCAATATTTATTTTGAAAGATTTTTTCCCCTTATGTTTAGTGTTTTAATTCAAGCGGGTGCTGACTTAAATGCTCAAGATAATGATGGTTGGACACCTCTTCATGCTGCAGCTCATTGGGGTCAAAAAGAAGCTTGTGCAGTATTAGCTGATAATCTAGCAAACATGGATATTCAGAATTTTGCTGTAAGGTTTATTATTATTATATTATTTATAAATTAGCTAAAATATAGTTTTACACTTTTTAAAATTTAAAATATATGAAATAAGTATTTTTATTTATTTTTAAATACTGTTAAAACAAAATAGTTCTTATTTTATTTATTTATTTATTTTTTTTTTCAATTCTGCTAATGAAATTTCTACATTATATTATAAGCATATAATTAAGTTATTGAGTATTATGCATCTTGCTGTATTTTTAATTTGTCATCTTTTCAAATTTAGACATTTTGTCAAATGTCTAAAGAAGTATTTGAAAGATTCTCTTAGATCTTTAGGATGAACATCTATGTTATATCACATATTTCAGTGAAGATTTTGTTTTTGAAAGCAAAATACAGACCAGTAACAAATTAAAAAAAAAAAAAAAAAAAGTTGGGTCACCTTGTAAATAACAATGTTTGGTTATAGTGTATGATTATCTATACTCATCTGTATGAGAATAGCACATATGTTCATGAAGATATAAAGGTTTCTTTAACCATAAAAAAAAAAAAATTCATGTATTTTGTTTAAAACATGCTGGCTTTTAAAACCAATGTAATGTCTTTTTTAGAAACTCAATATACTAAAATATAGACAATATGCTGCAATTAGATTAAAAAAAAAAAAAAATCTAAAGAAATATGTGCATTTTTACTAAATAATTTGAGTGCAAGTGCTAACAAATTTTCTTTTGCATAATAATTTATTAGCCAAATGTATAGAGCTACTCTTAAAAAAAAAAAAAAAAAAAATGTATTATAACTAAATGCAAACAAATATCATGAAAATTTAAAAGATATCTGAAGATTAACTTTTTGCACTCAAGGCTTTTTTTTGCTCCAGTGAACCAGCAGCTCGAGAGGATTTTCCACATATTTGGCAAATTACTTACCATTAATGTAAAATTATTTCACATACAATTTAATGTTTCAAATTTTTTATTTCACCATTTTACGTAAATTTATATTTCAAAGAAGAGTATTTGTTAAACATATCAAACATTACTGTATCCAATCAAGTGGTGACTGTGAGTCACCTTAGTTGTACAGAAGTCAAAGAGTGGCTGCTGTTGTTTTAATTTAAAGGTCGAATTGGATTTTTGTTTCAAGCATTTATTCAAAATCATAAGCTCAAAATTTTTAGCAGCATTCTTGTAATATTTTCATATGAACAGCAATTTTATTTTAAGGAATTTCGGTGTGATACCAAAATCTAAACAGACCTCAAGAAACGAAATGTAGAACAATTCGCGATTAAGTTTTTTATCTAAAGCTTTCAATTTCCGATAAATATTAATAGCATTCATGTTCTACTATAGTTCTTTTCCCTAGAAGAGCCGGTTCAAGACCACAAAATTTCTCCTTTCTGCAGAGATAGAGATCACATGTTCAATTCATGCTTTTTTTTCCAACTGTACTTTGGGAGCTGGGAAAGCATTCTGGCTGGCTCATTGCTTGCTTATTCTTCATTTGACTAGCAATTACTTTTAATTCTCTCATTTGTCTATGAAGCATTATTGCAAGCATTATTTTTATTATGGCTAGTCCAAATGTTCAAAAACAGTTAAAAATATTTACAATGTATTACTACATGAACTATTTGCTTGATCTCAGCAAAAAGTTTATTGTAGCATCTCTATATGATTTAAACTTTTTGCTATAATTTGTTCTTGAGGTAACAGACAGACACACAGACCAACCGCTAAAAATATGTTAAATGGATTTAAGGGACCTCAAAATGTGTAAATATAACAAAAACTCAATTTCGAAAATTTGACCCAAAAACAATACTTTCTCTACCATTCAATATGAATAAGAAAAGTAAAAAAGTGTAGTTAAATTATGTTTTTTTTTCGCGTCTAATTTTCAGTTGAATTGATTGCATTTTTTATTCTTTACAAATTTATCAGGTTTGTTTCCTGGTTTCTATGCATTATCAGGTAAAATATTATATATATATAAATTTTTTTAATGTAATAAAAACCGAGAAACAGACAATTTTAGACCGCTGAAACCACACAGACCAATAAGAATAAAATTTCATTAAATAAAATTTACCTGTGAAGACATTTCCTTAATGACTAAACAATTAATTTTACTTATTGTTTTCTTTTTTTTTTTAATTTAACACCAAGCTTACTTTATTTTATTTATATGTATATATATATATATAAATTTGCTTTTTCAAATTGTTTATACTCTCCAGGTGATGTCATTTTATTTTTTATAATGTATGAAAAGGTATTCGTAATATATATATATATATATTATATAAGAAATTAATACATATACCTAATATAAAAAGTAAAAACTGTGTTATTTAAACAAATGAAACTGAAATAATAATTAGAAGGAGCAGAGGTCACTACGGCTAGACAGGTGAAGCGGGTTAAATAATAATACACTATTGAGATAGCACAACTGCAGCTGCAATCATAGTGTGCAATACATTGAAATGTTGAAAAGTTTTTAATAGTTAATTCAATGAATATAATATATAAATATATTTTATATATTAGTTTATTCTCAGTTTATTTTACAAAAAAGGTATGTTTACTTTTTTTTTAACTTTTTTTTTTATGAAATTATTCTTTTATTCTTTCTTTTTTTAATGAAATTATTCTTTTATTCATTTTTATACATATATAATGAAGACTTTCAAAATAAAAATTAAAGTTTGTGATTAATTACAGTTATTTTAAGCGTGTGCATTAATGGAATTTTTATAATTAAAATTTGTTTCTATAGCACCAACAGCACTTTTATCAATTTGAACTGACTATGTTACAATATGCATACATAAAAAAATATATAAAAATATTCCTTTTCATAAGGCAATTCTTTATTTTTGATTGTTTTTATAAACATAAAATATTAGTATTTTGTCGCAAAACACAATGAAATAAACCATGATATGATTATTTTTATCTTTCACATAATTCTTAGTATGCCAGCAGAAAAGTTGTGGGGAAAAAACAGAGAGATGTCATTGTTTCTTCAGTAACCTAGCAATGGACAGAAGAAGTGAAGTCATAAGTTCATCTGAGTGTGGCCTTGACACACCAGCCTACAGGAAATAGAGTATAGCATAAAACCTTAAAGCAATCTAAAAAGTACCATAAAAACCCGGTAAACGTTAGCAGTCAAAACTTTATGACATTAAAAATAAAGACACAATAGAATAAAAATACTAGATTAAAAGGATAAAAAGTTAAAATGCTAAAGAGATTTACAGTCGGTAACAAAAGTGTCTGAACACTAGCAAAAATTCCTATGTAAAAAAAAGTACACTTCATACGGTTTTGTTAAATAAATCCTTGTCAAATCCTGTTCTTAGTCAGTGTAAGAACATGATTCGATAAAGATTTATTTAACAAAACTGTATCAAGTGTACTTTTTTTACATAGGAATTTTTGCTAGCGTTCAGACACTTTTTTACCGACTGTACATTAGATTAGACTCATATTAGGACAAAAGTCTAAATGTTATTAGGAGATATCCTAAAAAATCCATGATTACGATGCTGGTTCGAAAGTACTTTACTACAAAAAGCCATAATGGTAATAATTTGTGAATATAATTTAAATGAATTAGGCTTTTTTAACGTATTAATCTTTTAACATAAAATGGAACAGCTGGAATAATCATCAAAGATTAAAGAGGAACAGCCCTTTCAGTCAGGCCGCCTCTCTTCAACTACCTAATTGAAATGTTGAACCCAACTCACTTACACTGCTGCTTGAATCCTGCAGAAGGACTTTCCAGGGTTCACTTTCACTTTAACTTAAGCTCTCATGTTAACAAGAAATACTACTATCCCAGAACATCTTAGACAATTGACCTTGGAAAAACTAAGCCACATTCCTAATAATGCCATTAAAATCTTCACAGACGGTAGTAAAATTGACAACCTAGCAGGTAGTGGCATATATAAAGAAACCTCTCACGCCAACTTGACTCTTTCTCATCGTAATCCTAATTACTGCTCTGTCTTCAGAAGTGAATTGATTGCAATAGACCTGGGACTAGAAGCTATTCTCTCTGAAGAGGATTATGGTGACCTATGGATCTTGACTGATAGCCGTAGTTCTCTTCACCATCTTAGTAATTGGATTCTTGTGGGCGGCAAGATCAGCACCTCTTTACTGCTTAAATTAAAGCTCATTTCACTTAATCATGACGTTCATTTGCAATGGATACCTTCACACAGGAATCTCCACAGGAATGAAATGGCTGATAATCTTGCTAAGGAGGGTTGCAGGATTTCTTCAACTCCCTCCTGTGCACTTACTTTTCTGGAGTTATACTCCCGGGAAAATTCAAAAATCTCGGAGGAGTGGAGAACTCCTCCCACCTATAATTGGTACATGGGCTCAAAACTGGGTTTGTCCCTTGACCTCCCGTGTGACAGACATATCCGAACTGTACTCTCAAGACTCGCTAGCGGTCACATCATGTGCATCACTTTCAACGAGGTCAGGAAAACCTTTACCACCTGCACCAAGTGCCAAAATCATCAGTCTTCTCCTAAGCACCTTTTGGAATGCATGGGACTCTCTAAGGAGGATCTCTTTACCAATTCTCTTCTCTTCTTTGACTTCCTAATGTCAACGAACTCGTGGATCTTGTCTGCCTCCGTCAGACAAGGAGGATAAGCAGCAACAACAACAATTAACATAAAATGTTTTACTAATATAACCATTATTGAAGAGATATTTTCATAGGAAAACTAGTATATTGTGGCCATCACAAAACTTTCTTCTATGCCATTCAATATAAAATATCCACTTACTGTTTAAAATGCACAAAAGTTTTACCACAGGTTTTCACAATGAATACTTTACATATGGAATTCGGTACAATTTTTAATCAACAAATGTTCAGATGTTGACATGTAAAAAATCCCAATCTTCCACCTGTCAGCTGATACATGTCAAATTAATTTGGCATTCGTTTTCATAATGGTTATCTCAAAAGTCAAATTTTGTGCACTTATATGCCATAGAAATTTAATAGCGCCACCTGTTGGCTGATATATAACCAAAATAAATCAGAATAGTGTTTTAAAATGGCTGGGTTTCTCAAATACCAAGTTTTGTGCAATTATACATGATAGAATCTGAGATATAGCTTTCCCAATCTCTGGAAAAATTCCAGTATAGCAGTGCCACTTATCAACTGATATGCATCCAAATTTAATCAGCATAATTTCTCTTAATGTCCTTCTAACATACCAAGTTTTGTTTAATCATACACAATAGAACCTGATATATAGTTTTTACTAAAATTGCAGAAAGCACTGTATAGCAGCACTGTATCATTTGTTGAGTGATTGGCACCAAAAGTTGATAGGTACTAAATAATGACAAGGTACATCTACATATAAATTTATATGAAATTCTGTGCAGTATAGCCTTCCTTTAAATTGCAGAAATCACAGTACGACAGTGCCACCTGTTGAGTGATTTGCACCGAAAATCGATAAGCACTAATGTCGCAGCTACAATAAATTTCAAGTATTTTTACAGAGTGCTCCCAATTATATATTTTTTAATTTGTGACTGGTTCTTTTTTTTGCTTGTGAGACAAAACTTCCTTTGAAATATGAGGTATAACATTTTCTTTACATCCCTGAAGCTTCAGTATAATTTCTCAAGTATTTTTTTAGAAGTTCAATAAAATTTCTAAATATATATTAAATTGGAGCAAAAACTTTACTTAAGACTATCATTAAATGCCTACTTTGTTTACTCCGTAGTCCATTTGACTGAGTACCCGGTCATCTTCAGGAAAACATTACCTGAAGATGACCGGTTACTCGGTCAAATGGACCACGGAGTAAACAAAGTAATCATTTCATTATAATCTAAAAAAAAAAACCTAAAATTGTCCGGTCATTTATGGTAAGGTAGTGTGTTTGTGTATATATGTATATTCATTTTTGTTACTATGCCTACATATTATTGTTAAAATAGTTATTTGGTAATTTCAGAATTTTATCCTGGTTTGAATTTCATTGTTAAAACCATATTATTATTTTCTTAATCAGTACACTAATAATTTAACAGTTTTAAATACACTTTTTTAAATTTTAATACTTTTAATAAGTAATTTTCTTGTAGTTTAAAGCCAACTTTTTAAGCTTATTATATACATTCTAAATTTAGTATTTAAAGTTTGTACACTGCCCTCTCAAATTTCTAAAATTCCCTTTTGAACTAATAGTCTGAAATAAATACTGATCTTTCTCCTGCCACATAGTTTTGATATTTTTGATACAAATCCAAAAATTGTTTAACATGCACATCATAGATTTCAAGGTCAAAGTTCAACATTGTAATTTCTTATATTGTGGATTCAGAAATATATTAACAGGAACAGTTAGCAACATTGGTTCTCAATTAACTTAACAGTGAAGGCTTAATTCATCATTCAATTACCTGACGCAATTTACTTGGTAGTTGAATTGACAGTGCTAATTAAATTTAATCTGTGAAGTTACAATAAGAATAATGTAATATTAGAAACTCTACAGCTTTTGGCTTAAATTTATCGAATATGAAATTAGCATTATGAATAAGCAGAAAATTTTGCATTACTTTTGAAATCCAGATTTCTTATAAAGAAAAAACAAAAAAGTTACAATAAATTTGTTTAATTTGTCTGACCCAAATAATGTTTTTTCATGGAACTGTAAAAGTTCATTAATTATTTAATATCAACAAATTATGATTATAAAAGTTATATATTGCTAAAAATTTTGACAAAATAAACTTATTAAAAAAGTTGATAATTATAAAATTTTTGCTAAATTGTGTCATAAAATTTTCTGACAGAAATTGCATCATTATTTTAAGATTTTTTTTTTTTTTTTTTTTTTTTTTTTTATTGTCAATTAGGTTACAGGCAAAAAAAATTGGAATCACCACATTTTTGTTGATATACACAAATAAATATCTAAAATACACAAATTTGTCATTGTTCAGATAAAATATATAGTTTTATTATTGTGCATTAGCTCTAAAGTTGCTTCATAAAACTTGTGTAACATTAAACATCAGTCTGTAAATAGCCCAAATAAGATTAGGATATCATCAAGCAAGTAAACTTGTTAAGAAAGAAGAAAAAAAAAAAAAAAAAAAAAAAAGAAACATTTCACAAATTTTAACTTTTTAAAGAATACAGAAGAAAGTAAAAAGGATAACTAAAGTATTTAAAAGGAAATGATATGTTAGCAGCATCTAAAGGCAAATGATGCAAAGAAAGTATTTTTGAAATATCATTACTATATAAATAATCTGGTGTGTCACTCACACGACTTTCTGTTACCCTGAAATTTAATACTATAAATACAGGTTGCATATTAAGAGGTAAGATAACGAGAACTGTCATGTAAACCTATGCTAAACAATTCAAATTAGGCATCAGAAGAGTTTTATACGATAATTAGTTCTGTGTGAGGGGGGCTACCGCCCCCCTCAACCCCCCGTTTCATTAATGCACCTACATTTATATAGAATTTAATTCGATTATTAAAAAATAATTCTGTTTTTAAAAAATAATTTATTAAAATTATTATTTAAAAAAATTATTTTTTATGATAATGCAGACGATTTCCATATTAGAGAGGTAGTGTAACACTAAATATCCAAAAAAAGTCCATTTTACTCTCAATATTAGAAATTTTTTTTTTAAAGTTTTTTTTTCGTTAAAATAAAAAAAAATCTATAACTTTGTTTTAAATTATCACAGATTTATAGTTCAACCATTCGTTTTAAAGGTATTCGCAAGCTCTTTTGAATGATACCTATCATGAAAATTTACTCCCCTCGAGGGGGGGACTTCCCCCCCAGGGGGGGGGGGGGAGGCTCCTACATACACAAAAAATTTTTCCCAGTTAACTATCTCTATTACAAAAAATATATGTTTGTTTCATTTGGTTTAGTGTAGTCTATAGACGTTAAACTCTACTTTCCTGCAGTTTCCCCCATAGACGTAATGTATTAGAATTCTCTTGATTGTCCCTGTACACGAACTATTTGTTTGATCTTAACGAAAAGCTTACTGTAGCGTCCCTATATGATACACATTTAGAGTACCAAGTTTGAACTTTCTGCCATAATTTGTTCTTGAGATATGCTGATAACAGACAGACACACATACAGACACACACACAGACATACACACAGACCATTTGCTAAAAACATGATTTTCGTATTCAGGGGACCTCAAAACATGTAAATATAACAAAATCTCGCGTTCGAAAATTTGACCCAAAAACAATACTTTCTCTACCTTATGGGTAAGAGAAAGTAAAAACTGTATTCTCAAGCAGAAAATCTATTTTTTTTCTTCTTCTTTATATTGAAGAAAGGTAAAGAAACGGCTGTTTTCTCTCTTTATACTCCTAGATTAGGTAAGATAACAGTTCAAGGATATAATAAATAAAAAATAATAATAATTTTTTTTTTTTATACTTTAAGAGACAAGGTCCATTCTAATTATCCCTAATATGTAAAAAATGACTGTAAAAAGCAACAAATCATAACTATCTTATTTTTAACATTAAAAATTAAAGCCTATTAAAATAAAAAACTTTGTGTGAAAATATCATAAATTACAAAAAAAACTTGCAACAATAGCTTCAGGTTGAAATAAAACTTTGTCTCTTCATTAAGTGAAAAAGAACACATAAGTGGAGCAACAGCATGACAATAAACCATCCAAAGTTTTATTATTTATTACTTTTCAATACCAATTGATCAATGCATTTTTTATTGCTAAATTATAGCCTATTAAAATAAAAACTTATCTACTGCATGCAATATGCACATAAAAAAAATTATTTTGGTGATTGTTGATATTTTTCTTGTGTTAATAAAGAGAAGTAATTCTGTAATTGATAAAATATATTTCTCTTCCAATTTATGGTTAACTCTTGTCAGAATATTTGAACATTATGTAAAATAATTATAGTTCTGTTTAGTGTTATCTTAAAAATTTCTCTTAATGAAAAGTAACAAAATATAAATTTTGTTTTTCTTTAGGGCCAGACCTGTTTTGATGTAGCTGAAAATGTAATAGTCAAACTTCTTGAAGAATTAAAGAAAAAACAAGCATCTGTTAGTATTAATTTTTTTATTTATTTATTGTTTTATATCAAGGAATATCCAAGGTTTTATTGTCACTATAATGAAAATTTAGTAAATTAATATTGCTGTACTGCCATTTTAATTTTTTTACAAATGGTAATACAAGTATCTTATCTAATTTACATAATTCATGTGTTTAATCACAGAAAGAAAGCAAAACACTATTAAATTTAGTGGGGTGGGGAAAAAAAAAAAGAAAAAGAAACCACTACCAATAAATTTAAAATGTTTATTTTCATGCATATATGTTGTTATAATAACTTATTAAGAGGGACTTTTTCAGGCTGAAGTTTATTTATTTATTTATATTATTATTATACTGTAAATAATACGAAAGCGCCCTCCTTTGATTAAACAGTCTCCCACTGCTTGTCATTTGTTCTTTAAATTACTAAGTAAACACCCCTCCTTACGCTTAGTGTAGACTATATCCAAATAGGCAACCATTAATTTTCACTATTTTCTTTACAACATTCGTCTTTATAAATATAAACATTAATTTGTATCATATTAAATAGGACACTGATTACTTGAAAATGGCAATTGTAAGTTTCCTAAAATAGGGGCAAATATTTAAAACAATTTATTGGAAGGAGGTGGGGGGAGAGTTTTCCAAATTTTCCCAGTTGGTTGAATTTTGGTTAAAAAGAATTTACTGTATTCTTTATTTGTATCATTGCAGCTTAAAAAAATATGCATTTTTTGTTTTAAAATTAATTTTATGACATTTAATTTTGACAGGAAAATACATGTTAATTACTATATTTTTGCATATTTGTACAATTTATCTACCCCTCCCCCTCCTTCCTAAATATATCCAGAGTTTTATTGAAGATTGAGGGGGTACTTGAATGGTATTTTATGGTCATAGATAGTAATTTATATAGATCTATCATCCCCATGTTATCATGCAAAGATTTTTATGCCGAAAATTTTTTTTGGCATCAGACGTTAACCGGTATTGAAACTGGGCAATTGTAATAAAATAGATTATTGATAAACTTTTAAAATGCCAATGTATTGTGTGGCTTTCAACTGTACTAATAAGTGGATGAAAGGAAAGGTAATAGGTTTTCATAAGTAAGTTATATTTGACTAATTTATGAAAAATATAAATTTTTATAGTCAGTTTCAGTTGGTTTTGTTATTATCATGAAATAAATTACTGTCTTTATATTCAATGGAATACTTTTTTTAAATTTTAATATTTTAAATTTGTAGGTAATATAATGTTTTCAAAATTCTTTTAAATATAGTTATCAGCGGTGCAGGTAAAGCTCCTTAGTTTTTAATGTATAAAAAAAATTAACTTTAAATATTAACTAAGTTAATACGTATAGTTTAAAAAAAGAAAAGAAAGAAAAATGAATTTGAAACAGTATCTGGAGTTTTTCATTCATTTGATTTTCATACATAAATTATTCATAAATTTTATTTGCTAAATTATCTCTGTGTATTCACTCAGAGAAAGACTGCCATTAACCAGTAAAAATGGCCGTCTTTCTCAGAGTAAAAATGTATCACTTTTTTTAAAATTGAGGGAATCGTACAAAAATTTTTTTATGTGAAATTAAAAATTTGAATTCAGCGACCATGAAAACATGTTCCAGAATTACCATGATTTTTTCCATGTAAAATCCCCTATTGCCTTTTCTGTGAAGACCTTTCTGTAAATCCAGTACAGCAATATAGTCAAATATTAGAGAAGCTTTTAATTACATAGTTAATTATTTTCAAGAGTACATATAATCATTAGTTATATAGAGAGAAGTCTTTCAATTACAAATGTCGTTTCAATATAATAAATGTTGCCATTTTTAATAGATCTATAGAAAAACTTTTATTGTAAGATCTTAAAATAGAAAATAGTGCAGAAATTTCATATGAATTTTTAAATTTTAAAATAGTGATTTTGCATTGCAATCGGTGTCTTTAAAAGGGTCAAGAATAACCCACATTCCTCCCATAGGAAACGTCATATGTTTATGCTATGTGACCTCTTAGAAAACTCAACTCTTTTTATAAATGGCTAGTATGAGATTTAATCAAACTTAATAGTTTTAAAAAATGTATTAGCTGCTGAATCGCAGTAGAAAAATTATAAATTACTGAAAATGTATTAATGTCTGCAATATCTCCAAATAAGCACCCTATTTGCTATTTGGAAGATAATAAGCACATTTTTTTCTATCTATTATTGTGATCTTCATATTCGGTTTTTAAGAAGGTTGCTAAGGGTTCATTTATTTCAATTTTAATTTCAAGTACTCAAATGTTTGAATATGATTTCATTTTATTTATATTGTGTGCAAACTAATGTAAATTTATATGTGTTGAGTAAATTTATCATGATGTAAAAAGTAAATCTGAAATTTAATTTACATTATTTTTTAAATGTAAACAATGTTTAAGTTACATAAAACAAATTAAAATCTCAGATATAATGTAAAGATATGATGTTGCATTTTAAGAGTTAAAGCTGATAAATATATTTAAGTTCCTTGATATTAATGAATGAAGATTAAAATAATTTGGCTATGATTTTTTTTGTATTTAGCATTCAAGAAATATATATATATATATATATTTTTTCTTTTCCATTGGGACACCTTAAATTTCCTTCTTTTTTTGCACACTTTTAATTTCATTTTCATCTGTCATAATCAGATCTTGCAAGTAGATTTTAACCCACTTCTTATCATCTGATTGAGCTAAAATTGAGTATGTATAACTTCAATAACAATACATGCTACCACAGTAATAGGCTGAGGAGAAACCTGAGGCTCCAAGACCTCCAAACTGTAGTTTTAAATTTGTTTTTGAATTTTAACCCACTTCATATTTGATTGAGTGAAAATTTTACATGTATGCATAATAACACTCATTTATTTAATTATGTTGTTCTGCCTGGGATAAATCTTCTAGTGCAGTTTTAACTGAGACAGTTTTACTGAAAGTATGCACATGAGTTCATAGTCAATACAGTATGCAAAATTTTTTAAAGATCTAGCTCATCAGGGGCAGATTCTAGCAGCAAAAATCTGTGTCAAATCATAAAACTGATTTTCAGTTAACTTCTATGAAAATTGATTTAACTCAAATTTTATATGCAAGTCCTTATTCGATAACATCATGATACTAAAGGCACTTCAGAATCCTATCTTCTTAGAGGCAGGTTCCAGGCACAAAGCCTATTTATCATTGCCAATCATGCAATTACTTTTTTATCCACTTCTGCTGAATATGAGTTTTGGAATAAAAGCCTGTTTTTAAATTTAAATCTCCCTTCAAAATATAAATATATCATCATATTAATATATATGTTAGGAACCATAAACACAACATTAGGAAATTATTTTTTAATGTAAAATTGAACATACAAGCATTTTGATTTTTCTGGTTTATTTTTTTTTCCAGATGCAGAAAGACAGACCAGACATTCAAGCAATTCTACAGAGAACAAGTAATAGGCCGCCTTTAAAACGCCGAACATCTGTTACTAGAATGAGTAACCAAGAAAAAAGCAAATCTGTTATGAAAGATACCAAAGCAGAACGAGCACAAATAGAGAATTTGACACTTCCAGAAGAAGAAGCTGAAGAAGAAAGAGGTTGTTTTATTACTTAATAAATGTTCTTATAAGGAACATCATTTAATTGTCTGGCTCTAATTTTAATGAAATTTTAATTCTTGATAGAGGGCATGTACTTTTTATGAAAGAAATTTTTGCCGTGGCCTATGCTTTCTAAATTTCAGAAATGAGGTTTTTCGGCTTTTTCACAAATTTCCATTTTTTTAAATGTTCTTAGAAAGGGAGAGAAGTCATAGAAGGGTGTACAGAGCCTGAAATTTCAACTTATATTACACTCGCTGAAAAAAAAAGTTACTCGCCACAAAATATGATTAACTTACTCTATTTTTTATGTATAAGGTGACCAGAATTTTTTATTGAAAAAAGAGGAGAAACTACACAGTGTCTTTTATTTTATAAGAAAGTAGAAGACATTATATTTTGAAAAAGTGGTCATTTTAGAGGACACAAAATTGAATGAATATGATTATAAAAGCCGATTCAAAAGCTACTTTACACAAGGGGTGGAAACATTTTTGTCCCAAATGATAATTTTTGGATGAGTACACCATAATTTAAATTAATAATATACGGATACGAGAAGAAAAATCCATAATTTTTATAAATGTCACTGAACAATATAGATTTTTTTTTTTAAGTTAGTGTTCACCGGTCGATACAGCCAACAGCTGATCGACCTTCCCAGTTTTGCAAAATTTTTGAAATTAAGGACTAAATCCTTTTCATTTGAAAAGGAGGACAGAGGACGAAAAACATAAAAAAGAGGACTTTTTAGTCCTGTAATTTTTTTTCGTGTAAGAAAGCAGAGCGTTGAAAAAGAAGATTGTACTCTTAAAAAGAGGATATCTGGTCACCTTACCTAAGATCAGCATGATTATATGTTTTTAAATCGATATATATATATATATATATATATATATATATACTTTTTTTTTTTAATAGCACCGTGCAATGTAAGAATTCTATCTATATTTAGACTAAAATTTTACTTGCCACAGTAAAACTTCCACTCGCCAATGGCGAGCTGGCGAGCAGAAATTTCGCACCCTGGTGTGGTATATGGGGGGGGGGGGGAGCTGAAAGTTGAATTTATCGTAGAAGCATTCATTTTGAACTGTAGTCATTAACAGGATCTTTTTCCACCAAAATATATACTAGAAACATATGCTTCTTCAGATTGAATTAGCCTAAAATAAAGCTAAATATTTTAAACTACAATCTTCAATAAGCCAGAGGAATTAAAAAAAAAAAAGTAAAAATATTTAAAAATAAATATTTATATAATATAATATTTAAAAATAAATAATTTATTTACAAATAAATAAATCACAACTTTTAAAAATTCAATAAATTTAGAAAATGTAAACCAGGGTTAAAATTTCTTTCATAAAAAGTAATTAATGCTTGCTCTCTACCACACAAAAAAAAACAAATATATATATATATAGTACAGTCAAAAATATGCACAACTCGGGACCAGAGGTTGTGCTGATTTTAGGATTTGGTAAATTTTGGAGCCCATAAAAAAATCATTTTTAATTTGAATAATAAAAGCAGAATATTAATCAAACTAAACATATACCAGTAAATAGTAACAATTTTACTTGTATAATAAATTATTAGGTACATAAGAATAACACTGAACATTAAAAAAATATTTATAATGAAAACAATAAATAAAAATGAAAAAATATTCATCAAATTTAGACAAATTCTGTTTACATGCAGTTTGTTTTAAGCTGCACTTGAACATACACACATACATCAATGAGATTTTTTTTGTGTGTGTGTGTATTATAAATATTCATTAATTTTTATTTTGTAACACAAATTTATTTTGTGAAGAATTTAACTGAATTCTTCCTTACAGTTATACCTTCATCAAATAGCATTTTTAAAAATTAGTTTATTATTTTCCTCATTGATATAATCATCATCATTATAATCATAATTTTCTTTTGATTAATTTAATATACTGTAGATAATTTCCTTATCAGCAACTTGGTTCTTGCAGTTTTTCATATTTTTATTATTGTAATCATAAAATGTGAGCACAAATCTGCATTCAAGATCTTTTACAAAAATTCTGATTTGTGCTTTTGAAACTTAAATTTCATTGCTTGTGCCTAAAAAGCTGTGTGGATTTTAGGTTGGCAGATTTCTGGCTCTCTACTGTGTATATATAGTGAAATCAAAACTAAACACTTAGGTGATAGTATTTTTTATTTATGCAATGTTTTTAATTCATGCAATGTTTTTAAGGAATTAAAAAAGTAAATTAAAACCTTACTCAGTATATTTGTATTTCTGAGTATTTGATTAAATAAAACAATTCCTGTCCCATCAGTTTAACATTAAATTCATGAATAATAAAGTAAGACATTTTTAAAACTGTAAGAAAAACTGTAAAAAATAATAATTATGAAAAAGGTAAATACACTAAAATGTTATTAAAAATATATAGTAATAATCAAATTTGTTGTTTTGCAAATTATGGCCTAAAAGCACCTATCTTTTTTACTCTTCTAGAATTTGAAGATTAATGAAGTCTGTCATGCTTGAAATGATAAAATATTTATTTTAATGTTCTCATTTCATATGTAAATTTCATGCATCATAAATTAAGCCTGAGTGTATAGGAATTTTATATTCTCTAAGAATTACCTGAGAATGATTCACATCTGAGAAAGACTACATAATAAAGAATGAGGTTATCAGTTATTGTGGTTTTAATAATCCACTAAGCTGAAAGTATCAAATGTAACTATGAACCTAATTGCGTATATACACTACAAAAGTTCTGAAACATTGCATGAAACCATGTTGTTTGCCATTTAACTTAATTTTGTGTTCAAAAGGCCTTTTTTTAGTTTCAAGATGTGTAAAATTCTTCATATGTGATTATTCTTTCTTACAACTACTCAGTACTCGGCCAAAGTGCTACTCGGTGCAGCACTAGTTCAAAATTTCAACTGTTTCCCAGAACAAAGCATAGTCTTGATTATTATAATGCGCTATTTTTGGGACATTTTTAAAATTAATTTCTATTTCTTCTTTTGTGTAGGTTTGGGCTAGGGCTGTACTGCTTTTGCTGTATTTTATGTCATTGATGTGTTCATTTATTCTGGTTTTTATTTTACGTTTTGACATTCCTATGTAGCATCCTCTTTTATTTTTGTAGATGAACGGTATTTTGTAAATTTCTATGATTTCAAGAGGGAAAATGGGATCTTTATCGCTTCAGATTCGGATGATTTAAATTATGCTAAAAAATGAGCTGTTGTTAATGATTGTTCATATAATTTATTAGGGAATTTTTTACAAGAACCATAATCTTTCAGTGCTTCCTTTAGATTTTTCCATATGTTGACAACATTTGATAAACTACAATTATCTCCTTGCATTTTATCTAAAGCAACTGAAATGAACCTGATATTAGTATTGATATCATCCCAATTATCTTCACAAACTTACATGAAAATTGACCAATTTTTGATGTAGCTTTCTAAAGAATCACACATAGAGCTCCATCGTACTTCAGATGGTTGAATTAATCCAGTACCTTTCATTCTTGATACTAATCCTTGCAATTTTTTTTTTTGTTTTTTGGCATAATTTACATACTACTTTAGATCCTTTCTTTCCTAGTTCAAACTTTTCATTATAATAGACCCATATAGGATTTTTTTCCCTTCCAGCAGACATTTTAAAATACGATTAAAGCTAATCAGAAAAGATGTCTTTGTCCCCTAACAATCACTAGTTCACAACTCAACAAATGTAAATGGTGCAAAAGAAAAATTTAAGTTGCCATCCTTCTTATTCTATTCTAAACCAGACTAGATTAGTCATGTATTTGTAACTGTATAATTAACTCTGTAAATAGCACTACAACTTCTAGCAAAAATATAGACTTTACTTCAACTAACAATATATACTACTACTTCCACTCCAGGTTCACTGTGTGTGCTGCTGTTTGTTAATTATCGGGGCTGCTTATCATGGCAGAAATCATATGTAAGTTGTTCAAACTGTTAAGTTTGGAATAAACTAGTAAAATAGAAATAGGATTATATTGTGAATCAATAATAGTTTTCAAGTTAGTGTATATATCCTATTACAGTAGAAAGATTGATAAGTAGAATAATATACACAATAAAAATTGCTCCAAAATAAAAGCAAATGAGTCATATAGGAAATAAAAATGTTGAAGTATGTTAGTGGAATCTGAAATAGATATATCCTTACTTTTCTGTCTATATTTGAATTTAATAACCTTAGAAAAATATACAAAAAAGTCCAAAACAAAACACAAAAAGGATTTTTTCTTAAATTAAAATCAATGATTTAAAAAAAAAATGATTTAAATCATGATTTTAATCACTGATTTTAATCATTTGATTAAAATCATTTACACCCTGCTTGCTTTATTACATTCTAGAATAAAGAGATAGAATTGTTAAACATTTCTCATTAATGTATTTTTTTTTGTGTGTCCCCCCCCCTTGCTACCAACCTCACCCCACCACTAAGGATTGGCAAACACATTGGGCTCACAAAAGCCTTCGGATTTCTAATCTTTCTCCATCTCCAGCATAAATGTCAATGTTCTTTTTAAACTTACTTTATTGAATTATAGAACCTATAAAGAAGTAGTATTGTTCAGTATTTCTCATTCATTTTCTTTTTTATGCCTCCTCCACCCCTCCCCTAATGATCAGTGATCAAACGCCTGCAGAAGCCTTTGAATGTGATGACATTTATATTTTAACATTTAAAAAAATTATCCCAGTGCTAAGATTATAATGTTTTGCAATCATTATAATGTTATAATTTCTTAAGTTATACACATAATTAAGCACACAACAAAAATAATGGGTAGCATTTTTGCTGAATTTTAATAACTGGTTGATTATAGTGTAAAACCAGTAATTCTGCATTTTGAATGAAGTTATTTTACACCTGGTTTTATAAATCATGCTGTTTCTGAAATCAGTCTTTCACTATATATGAACACTAATACAAATTATTTAGATGGAAGTTGTAACTTTTTAAAATGTTTCATCTGAGGTGGCAGGAAAAGAGTAAAAAAAATTAAACATACTGTGGCTGGATTTCGTCTACAAATAATGCCGGCTGTCCGGCATCTGGCCGAACTGACATCCATTGTATCTCTAATATACATACGTTTATTCATTTAGGATTTGTATGTTGTGTGATAAAAATGCACCAATCAACCATCTAATCTCTATTTTTAAAATTGGTGTGCTGGAAATTTTATTTTCAAAGGTTGGCAGGTATGTAAATATTAAAAATAAATAAATGGTTCAGATCATCATTGTTCAGATATAGCATTTCAAAACGAAGTTTATAAATTGGGGTCAAATTGACACTCTGCAGTTTTAGGTATATTAAATATACTGTACTTCTATTATTAAATATTACTTAAAAGTCTGTTTAACTTGGAACCTATTTATTTTCAGAGAGGAAGCAAAATGAAGCTGCAGAAAGACTGTCAGGAGTAGAAAAAGAAGAAAAAGGTATTTAAAAATATTTCTTTCTTTATTTTTTTCCTTCTTGTCCCATGCAATATTTCACTTTATAGTGTGTATAAATTATAATAATTTATTTTCTTCCCTTTTCTTTTCCTTAGTAATAAAATTGAAGAAACCTCCATTATTGGAAAATAAGCCTTCAGAAGTAAATAATTTTTTTATATATACTTTTTAAAAATATGAAACTAGACTATGATTTGAAGTATTTTGCCATGATATTTGTATTTTATTAATTGTTGACCTTGCTTTACAGTCATCATATGGAATTTATTTACTGTAGTATAAAAAAATTTTTATATACTAGTTTCTTTGAGTCTCATACATTCTACATTTATGAGGATTGTTATCTACGACACACAAACATTTTATATATTAGTCATTTGTTGTCCTTCTGTCTATACACATTACATTATATATATATATATATATATATAATCTTTTTAAATTGTTTTTCTTACGGTTATTTTGTATTAAATTAATTATTCATATTTGCCAATTTATAAACATACAGTAACATACAAATTTTTTCACTCTTTACCTCTTTCTAGAAATTTTATAGATTTGTGAAAAACTTTTGAGTTAAACATAATTTTTAATACTCAATTTTATGTACTAAACCTTGAACCGTCTTTGAATTTTTTTTCTGGATATAGCCTTGTATCATAATGCTGTAATCATAATCCTTGTATCATCAGCCTTGTATCAATCCGTAATGCCTTTAATTGAAACTATAAAACTAACAGTTGTGTGAAATAACACCCCTAACCATCATGTTGGCATCTAGGAGGTATTGTGTATTAAATGTCAAACCTTTCGTTTTCAGGATATTGATTATATTTAATTCTATCTGATGATACTAAATTAAATTTTCTTTTATCATTTCATAAAATATTAGACTACTAGGAATTTGTTCACTATATGTGCCATTTTCTAAATGCATGCCATCGGTCCTTGCTGATATTTGCCGATATCAAAGGCTTTTTCTGTTGTTTTTCAGCCTTATAATTTAAATAATTTTAAGCACTGTTTTACAGCTGAAATGCTTATGTTTATGCTGTAAATTTCTTTCAAATCATTATTACTACAGTTGACTTATGGCAATCATTTGCAGATAACTTTTTGTAACATAGTGGATATTGGAAGTTTTTATTTATTTATTATTATTGGACAACTGTGCCAAGATTTACCCTCAGAAGTCGCCAATTTATTAAGCACTTTTGTTTTAATTATCAAAATTACTTTTTTTTTTTTTTTTTTTCTGTGAAAACATTTTTTTTTTCTTTTTGCTAAATCTTATATTAAAAATTAAAATTGTATATATAGTTGTTAATTCGAGTTAATACCTTTTTAAAGAGTTAAATCACTTTTGTAGAAACAGAGCTTTGAATAAATGAATAAAATGACTGATGGAAATAAAGTACCATTATCAAAGCTATTCTTTATATTTCATTCATTGTATAAGTCATATTAATCAGTTTTCAGATGTAGTTTATTATTTGCTTTTTTATTTTATTTTTATGATTTCAGCTTTCCAGATCTTTTTAATTTTTATTTCAGTAAAACATTTTTCTAACATGGTTGTTTAACTATCCTGTATGAAACTTAATTTTGATTAATTAATCTGCTTTTTATTTGACTAATTTCATTATTTTAATCTGATAATAAATATGTGTGGTTTTAAGAAATGAGAAAAGTTAGCATAGGGCAATATTTCTCAAAAAGAAAGCAAGCAAAAAAAAGTACTATTGATAGCAAAAAATCTGACTTCAAGCTTTGTTTAGTAATTAAGAATTTCTCATCCATATCATCTTCAAAATTTTACTTTTAAAGCAAACTTTTGTTCATCTGTCTATCTGTAATCAGAGTATAAAATTATTTTCTTCTTTTTCTTTTAGTGGTGAAAATTAAAAAAAAAAAAAAAAAAAAAAAAAATCATTAACTTAGTGGTCAATTAAAAAAAAAAAAAAAAAAAAAAAAAAAAGTTTTATCAGTATTATAGCTAATTAAAAAAACTTCTAGTCTTTATCTATATGTCTAGTAGTTTATAAAATACTGAAAGGCTGTAATAAAGACTGTAAATTTATAAAATATTTGGTAATGATTTGACTTACTCCTTTTTCTTTTACAGCCTCCAAAAGAACCAGAACTTGAAAGAGTACCATCTTGGAAAAAAGTTCTGCGGCGAAGCTCAGAAAATATAGAAAGTCCTGGTTCTGAGATACCTGAAGTAACACTTAAAAGACTAAAGAAAAGTGAAGAAGTAAGTTTTAAGTATTTGAATTATCATTATAAATGATTATGTTAAAATAAATATCTATATTGTGACTCTGTAATAATGAAATCAAAACTTTTCTTACAAAATAAAGAATTGAATGGATATGTTACCGTTAAAGCTCGGAATCCGTTAATGTGCAGATTAACTAAAATAACCCGTTAAAGTGCAGAATCAAGAGTTTTCCGCATTTTAACTAGGTAATCTGCACATTAGTGTCTTCTGTGTCATTAAAGTTCAAATGTTTGTTTTGAGCCTTAGTTTTTTTTACATTCCCTATGGCGTCAAACAGTCATGTAATACAGATACGCGAATGACCTTCAAACACAAACTAAAACTTTTATCACTTCTGCTCTGCTATAATAAACAGTAAAGATTAAACACAAAATGTGGAGCATCGAAGCTATGATTAGGTTTCTTATTATGACCAACACAAAATTTAAAATAACAAGTAAGTTATAATTGTTTTAATTTTGATTTTATTTCTTCTCTTTTTTAATTTTGTCAATATAAGTTTGGTAAGGGTCTGCATTTTATTGATGAAATCTAATCTTAATTAAAAGCTCTCTCTTGTGAAACTTAATTTTGAATTATGAATATTAAATTTACAGCACAGTAATTATTTCCTCCCGAAATAAAACTAATAAACCACAACTTTTTAAAACTAATTTATTTTAAAATTGATTTAAATTACTATTACTTACTGGGAAAAAAAAAAAAAAAAAAAAAAAAAGATGTATTAATTTTTAACTCTGAAAAATATGGCATTCAATATTACGGCATTATTTAATAAATACTTAATGTGAAATTTTTATGCATTTTTTAGCATTTCATTACAATTTTGTTGTTGTTTGTTTCTTTCAATTTCAAGTTTCCTTTATATATTTTATATACCATGATTATATTTTGATTTTATTATTATTATTTGTTTTGTTCGCTTTTTCAGATAATTTCGTTGTAGTTTACCACATAAAATGTGTTAAGTTTTTTTTTTTTGTAAAATTAATATATTTGCTAAACTTGTACAGATATATGTATGCTGCAAAATATAGTTTAATAAAGCACTGAAAAACTGCCATTTTAATTTTCATGCGTTCTAAAAATTATCAAAGTAGTTTTAATTATTTGAAGTACTTCTTAAATAATGCTTCTGATTTGTCTAATCTAATATTTCTTTAGCGAATTAAAAATTGGTGCATAACTTTTTTTTAAAAATAGTAATAGCAATATTAAGTTGTTATTATTATTTTTTATTTTTATTTAAATGGTTAAATAGTTTTATTTTGAAAAGAAATCATTACTGTATTACAATTCTAACATTCATTTATAAAATAGAATTTATTGAAAGCTATAAAAGTTATTAAATTTCATAGTAAAAATGCATAACATCTTCAAACTTATATTGACAGAATTAAAAAAGATGAAATAAATAAAATAATTATAACTTTAAAACACATAAAAATTAAAGCATACAGATTATAATAAGTAAAGAAAGACGAGAAAAGAAAACTAATCTTTTTTTTTTTTTTTTTTTTTTTTTCGAATGAAAAAAAACAAATACAACACAGTGTGCAATAAAATTACAACAGCAGAGATCTTATTTTCACTTTAACGAGTGCCTAGTAGGTAATGTGCAGATTATCTAGGTAATTCACAAATTACCTAGGTAATTTGAGAAATGAAAGAATTTTCCTCACTTTAACGGATCATCCTAGTTAATGTGCAGATTACCTAACTAATCTGAAGATTAACTGATTTCTGCACTTTAGCGGTGACAGATATAATGCATTATTCAAGAAACATATAAAATTTATTATTGTGTTTTACATTGCTCTTTCCAGGATAATTTAATCATCTTTTCAGACAATTAAACATATACATCTTAAAATAAATAGTTACATTTCTTTTTGAAATCAATACAGTTTCACTGATGTTTCCTTAAAATTGATTTAAACAATTGTACTAATTTTTGAGAAAACTGATAGAAAAAAAATAAACATTCACTTGATCTTGAAAGATAACAGCAGTTTTTTGCTTGCTACACTAGTTATTATATTTAAACAAATCACTTAAATCTTAAAAAATATGTCAATTCTCTAGAAACAAATTGGGAAAACCTATCTGTTGTTGGAGCCTCCACTCCCCTTAGCAATACATTTAAAGATGCACTTCACATTTGATATCTAGCATGTAAAAGTTGAAAATTTTAGCTAAATCTTCCATTCTTCTCCATCTTCTATTATTTCTGCTCTGTTGAAACCTAGTAAACTAGCTTTCACCATGCTATAATTATGCAATGATATTTTTTCATTTTCATGTAAAATAATATATACAGAAGGTCATTCACACTTTATGCAAACAATTTTAGTAGTTGAGTTTTATGTATAAATGCTGTATTATTTGCATTGGTTTGCATAACCTCCAATAAAATCATGGTTGTCATTATATGACAGCCATGGTTCTTTAAAATAGTTCTAGCTTGAATTTTCTTAGTACTACCATGTAAATTTTATCCCATTCCTCTTGTACTGTTTTCCAAAGTTCATTCAATGTTTTTGGAAGCAGTTTTCCTAAGACTCGTTTTAATAAACCAAAAGCACCAAAGTCCATTGGAGAAGTGTCGGGTAATTTTTACTGGTATTTCATAAAATGGGATATATTTTATTCATGCTTCTGATTCTTTCTTTGCTAGATAAGTGACTGTTGCTGTAGATGTGTGAGTAGAAGCTTTGTCCATATGAAGCTTAACTTTATCTGTGTAAGACCATATAAGGCTGAATTTTCTTCTGCTAAAGTCGATTCTAAAATGTTCTTCTGATAGTAGAGTGAATTAATTTTAGCTTTACTTGAAACTTTTTTGATGTTTAGTTTCTCATTGTAACAAAATCCTGCAGCTATCATGAATCCCTTTGGAATCCTTTCTGTACACTGATGAAGACATTTCATACAGTCATTCCTTGTCAAATGAGCAATAGAAAATTGATGTTTTTTTATTAAGTCACTTAAATATGTCTGTGTCTCATCAAGTTTTACAACATATTCCCATTTTTCACCAGCTAGGTGTTTTTCATATAATTTTCTACAATTTGATTTTCTTTCAACAATACGCTTTGGTAAAGGAAAATTAACTTTAAGTTTCAACATCTTTTTTAATTTCACATCTTTATAATGCAATGGATCTTTATGTCATCAGATTTTCATTTAGGATCACAGACTTCATTTTCTTGTTATTTACCTGCGTTTGAACAGCCTAAGGATGAAGTTTTGCCGTCATGTTTTCATTTTTTACTTTCACTTGTATATTTTACCTTTCAAATTTAATATAAAAACCTTTTTTAAAAATGCAATAACCACTTTATTACACCTTTTTATAATTTGGTGGTACAAATATTTCTTCTCAGAAAGTGCAGTTCGAGCCATCTATCAATTTTAGACGCTATTTTTGAAATATCTTTCATTTTTACATTCCAATCAAAAGATAAAAGTAGCAGACAATTATTCTAAAGTTGTCAAATTTGTATCTCAAGCTGCAAAAAAGAAAATTTAATTATAAAATTGTTTCGATAAAATGTGAACAACCTTATATATATATATATATATATAATAAAGATGATCTATTAAGCATAGTAGAAGCCAAGCAACAGATACAAGATCACTGAAACACCAATGACCAATAAGACAAAAAAAAAAAAAAAAAATCACCAGTGGACGAAATATACCAATGCAAAGAAACCAGATTCACCAATTAACAGCCTGCAAAACAAACGAATCAATAAAGTAAAACAACAAATCTTAACTTAAAACCATAAACTTATCAAAATTAATGAAAAAACAACTCAAGAAACACAAGATAGGAAGAAGGAGGCAGGCGGCAAGACTTGTGACTTGCCTGTGGGGTTACACTAGTTTTATGCCGGCAACACTCCCCCAGCCTGCCACAACCAGAACAGGAACCATATGGATTTAAAAATGCAAATTTCAAAGCAGATGAACAACAATGAAACCACAAAGCCACAATGAAATTCACCGATTTATCACATTGTGTTTAACAGTATAATTAGAACATTAAATATAGTTGACAACTCAAAAAGGAAAAAACTGAAATTTTAATGGAAAATGAAAGTATGCATAGTAATACAAAGCAAATGCAACAAACCTTCTACTTTTTTAAATTTAATTTCACAAACCCACCCAACCATCCAGCCTTACAACACCACCCCACCTCCGTAATCAAACATCTGCCCACCCAACCGCCACCTTTTTTATTGTCTTTTATTATTTTATAATTTTTTTTGTTGATATACACAAGAGTGTACACAGCTTTTTTTTTTTTTTTTTTTTTTTTTTTTTGTACTGACAGAGACATGGTTAAGGATATAAAATAGAAAATACAAAGTTTTTAGGAAAACCCATTATAGCAGTGGCTGTGATCAGTTTATTAATATTCTTGTTTTTAAACTTTGCAGAGCATAAATTCTTAATTCGAAATAAATGGTTAATGATGATGTTTCTAAATACCGAAAGATGCAGACATGAATTAAAATGTGTAAATAAGTTTACATTAAAACAAAAATCTTGCCGTTTGTCATAGATATCTGTGTAAAGTTTATTACCATCGATGATTATTTTGAGATCTAAAAAGTTAATAGATTGATTAGTCAGAGTATTTTGAGTTAGCTTTAAATTAGGTGGATAATTGAAGGAAAAACCATTTTGTGAGTTCTTGTTGAGATAAAATACAATAATATCATCAATGTAACGATAAAATCGAACATCATCATTGCAAATTTGCTTTTCATAATAATAAAGATAGAGATCTGCCAAAATACTGGAGCTACAACCTCCTTGTGGAATGCCTAATTGTTGCAAATAGATATCGTTGTTGTGCAAGATATAATTATTATGGATAACAAAGTTAAGAAGTGTTTTAAATTTTTCTTCTTTAAAATTGTAAGGAAGATTAATTTGAGCTTTATATTCTTGAAAAAGACTGTAAATGATATTACAAAGATCTGATAACTCAATATTATTGAAAAGATCTTGAAAGTCAAAAGTCCAGCATGGCATATTTAATAATTTCAAAAGTATTATATTAGCCTTACTAGAAAATTTTTATGCATAAAAGTTTAATTTTTCATAAAGTTTTAGTTGAATATTATTATTTAACATGATTATTTAGATAATTTTTTAAGTTTCTCTGAATATAGTGAGTTTTAAAAATATTTATATAATCTCTTTAGCATATCTCTACAGTAAAATTCATTCCAAATTTCATTTCCCATATTGTGAAATTCCTTTTTTAAACTAAAATTTTGAAAATCTTAAAATCTGGGTTATTCTGTCTAGTTATTGTTAATATCATGATGGTATTTTTAGTACATAATATGCACAAGAAAATTACATTGCCTGCCACATTTCCATGTGCTATCTAAGTTATGGAATAAGACAATTATTTGGGGTAGATTTTTAATAAACATAAACTATGTATGGAATATGCTTGGATATTTTAAAATGTCCCAGCAGTTTAGGGAAGTGATAATTTATTAAATAAATTTATATATAAACTTTAAGTAATGAATGTTAATTTCAATATATGAAAAATAATTTCAAGTTATTTAATTTTATCTAGTGAATAACAATATTATTTGAATAAATGTGGCATGTGTTAAAATTTATGTTACTCAGAAAAATTAAGTTGTAGATGGTAAATAATAATAATAATAAAACACTTGTTTATGTTTAGCATTGTTTCAGGTTATATATGTAAAATTTTGTATGATGTTTTTAAAAAGTCACTAAAAACAAAGAAAACTTACAATTTTAAATGACTATCACATACTTTTTAATTTTTTCATAATTTGTTAAGAGGTTCTGTCTCACTGTGTATTGTATTTTACAGGTGAGTGATAAAAATGGCCCTTCAAGTGAAAAGAAGGAAGAAGGGTAACTATAAGTTTAGAATTTTCTTCTTATGTTATTGTTAAATTTCAGTCATTTTAACATTTTTTATATTAGTTTTTTTTACCTTTTTAGATTCTGAATTAAAGCTTGACTGAATTGTTAATTCATTTCTTCAAAAACAAAAGCAATTTTTTTTTTTTTTTTTTAATTTGCAATGTAGTACATTGAAGTGTTAAAATAAATTTATTTTTAAAACATATTAATTCAGCATAGAAATTTAGTTTGAGTACCTTAACAGTTTTTTATTTTTTTACTAACAAGCAGAGGTCACAACATGGAAAATTCAATTTGCGATGAGATTGTGCAAAACTATGGTATATTGTAAAGGTAATAACATATTAAAGCAGTAGCACACACTAAACAAACAATGTCAAGAAACAAAGCCTTTAAAATTTCAGTAATAGCTAAAGTATCAGTTATTTTGCCAAAGCATCAATCCCCAATCGTGTGGTTGGTAGCGTCTAGAGCTTCTATCTGGAGATACTGAGTTTGATTCCACCAAATACTAACTTTTTAAAAAGGAAATTATTTAAATATTTTCTTTTTTTTTTAAATCATTATTGTATGTTGAAATTAATTCTAAAATTTGTTTTTAAAATTATAAAAAAATTAAATATTGTAAATATAAAAATATAATTACAATTGTATTTATAGATGTATAATTACTTTTCAATCAAATTAAATAATTTCTTCTCCAATCAATATAATTCAAAATAATATAGTAGCAGGGTTGCCAACTGCTCCGATTTCTGCAGAGTTTCTCCGAAAAATTTTAAAAACTCTGCAATTCCACGACGACATGTCTATGCTCCGCAAACTCAGTCTTGACCACCTATCTAAATATTTTTTATTAAATACATAAAACTAAATAGTGACAGACACTGGGAAAAAAAAAAAAAAAAAAAAACTTTTTTTTTCTTCTCATTTTTTCTTTTCTTCTTTCTTTCTTCTTTTTTTTTTTTCCCTTGCACACATCTAGACAGAAATCACGATCTAATCCTTATCAACTTTTGATTTTGCATTTCCAACAGTTGCCGCATAAGACATTATTCTTTGAATTTTATTTTTTACCTATGAAAGCGCTTCAATGCCTCTTGAAAATAAATAAATAATAAAACTAACTTTTACAATCTAGCTGAAGAACCACATGCTTCATCATACAATACTCATAAATAAATAGTAAAGAAAAAAAATAAATAAATAAAACATTCTAGTGCTAGGCATTGCGTAATCGAAATATTGCTGATTCAGAACGGGAACAAGTATTTGTTTACATTAGCTAAGAGCGTGTTTAATTAAAACCACAAGCTGAAAGGGGGGAAGAAGTAAACTGAATGCTATGATTATGCAGTATTTTGATTTTCATTTAAACTATATCAATGTTTCAGTTATCTTAATGCTTAATAGGTCGTTAAAAAATAATACTTTCTGTCAAAAAAAAAAAATTGTTTATTTTGTTTATTTATCGATAAAAATAATGGATTCAAAGCTACTGAACTTTAAGGCCGATTGACAAGGCAAGGGATCTAAGGCCAGGAAGAGTTATCTTCCGTGGGAGACTTTCTAAAGTGTCTTAGGCCGTAATCACACGAGTTTTGGAGAAAATCAGTATAAAGTCAGACTTTAAGTGCTTTAGTGTACAAGTTTCTGAGAAAATCATGGAAAATTTCTAACTTTATCGTACCAAGTATCTACTGTTGGAGAAAGAAAAAGAATATTTTTTGTGCTTTTTGTTCAGAAAACTGAATGCACGATAACTTAGTTTTTATAGTGCATGGGTGATTCTAAGAAATTTTCAGATCTGAAAATGGGACTTTCACAAAAATCATCGGATTTAAAATGGATTCATCACAAAAATAGCACAAGAAAATTGCGTATTTTATAAATCAGCCGCATTATTTCAATAATCAAATAAAAAAAGCTGGTTTATGACTAAGTAATTACATTTTTGGAAAAAAAAAATCCGTTTGAGCAATTAGTTTACGATTACGCAATTAAAAAAATTAGCTATAAAATAATTCCGTATTTCTATAAAAAGCCACAAAATTATATGTATAATGCAACTCATGTTTGAAAAAAGCAAGAATTTCATCAATTAACATTGAAATAAAGCCTTTTCAGCGATTAATCATAAATTTTGTTGATTAGCGGTGAAAAAATTGCATATTTCCATTATCGGCTATAAAAATATCACGATTTATTGAAATCAACTGTAAAAAAAGAAAAAAAAAACTTTTATTGGCTAGCAGCCAAATAATAGCATATAAAACGTAAATTTTTTATTATTAGTGGGTAAGCGATCCTGTATTTGTGAAATCTACTTCAATATTATTCCCGATTTTGAGATTCTGCTTTGAAAAAAAGTGCAAATTTCACTGATTATAATCAGTGAAAAAATAGTTGAGTATTTAAGATTCAGCTTTCAGAAGAATGTATTTTTCATAGATTAGTAGCTAAATAATACTGTGTTTCGGCAATCGGCCGCATAATAATTGCGTATTTCAGAAATCCGCTTTGAAAAAAAATGCAAAATTTTTTACCAATTAGGAGGGAAAAAAAAAATTTAGTTCCAGGTAAATGTAATTTTTGACAATTAGCTGTGAAATAATCGGGTATTTTTAAATTAATCTGCAAATTTTCACATATTTCTGGATTCAGTGTTGAAAAAAGGGCGTATTTCATTGCTTAATAGCAAAGTTGTTTGGTATTTGAGGGATGTAGCTTTAAAAAGGGCTCAAATTTCATCGATTAACAGCCAGATAATTGTATATTTCGTTAATAATTTACCCCATTTTCAATATAATTGACCGCAAAAATATTGTGAATTTTAGGAATCAGCTTTGAAAGAACAGTAAATTTTATCATTTAGTGGCAAAATTATAGTATATACTAGCAATTATTTGCTATTAAACGTAAATTTTGTAAATTTGCAGTGAAATAATTACGAATTTCGGCGATCGGTCATAAAAATAGCATATTTATTTAATTGATGGTAAAAACGTAATTCTACCCCCTCCCCCCCTCCCCCATAAGAAACTCCCGGCTTTTTATATATATTTAGCAATAATCTTCAAAAAGAAAAAAATAATAAAAAGTTTCAGAAAAGTTCATGACTGTCAGTTTGCACTGAAATTGAATTTAATGTTGTACAATTTCAATCCTTTTCCATCCTTAATAACAATGATTATTTTATTGCAAATTCAGTTTTATTACATTTTGTAATATCTAAATGATTAAAATTATTTTGACTCCGAAAATTTAAGATATTGTTTAAAAAAAATCCAATTTTTGTATCGGTTTTGAAGTATAGCATTGAAATTATTTTCACATGTATGGTGGTGCAAGTTTAAGAAATTTCCCTTACTTATTTCTGCTGAAAATTTTCAAAGTGTAATTTATTATGCATGTGATGTCCAGATGTTCATGTTTATGTATTAACTAAGTGGGAAAATAGCTAAAATTTTTTGCAGAATTTTGTTTTTAAATAAGCAAGCACCCACCAGTGGCGGATCCAGAACTTGACTTTTGGGGGGGGGCTAAGATTTTTCAAAGTGTTATTCTAGACCAATAAAAAATTTACAATTGCAATATTCAATTGTGAATGTTAGTGTTTTAGGGGGGGGCTTCAGCCCCCTAGCCCCCCCCTAAATCCGCCACTGGCACCCACAGATTATTCTGGTCAATGTGCTCCAGATTCAAAATAAATTTGCTCCATATTCATAATTATTTTGCTCCAATATACTCCAAATCCACAATATGCTCCAAATCCATAATTATTCTGCTCAGATATGCTCCAAAATGGATATTTAGCAGCTCCATCCCTGTTTCATTTAAGATTTATTTGAAATAATTATGCATTATTTATTTGTCATATATTTATTATCATTAATATTATTTATTTTATCATTCACTTAAAGCATTAATGATTTATTATAACTTCATTTGTATCTGAAAAAAAAAAAAAAAAAAGTAAACAAATTATGACCAATAATCCACAAAATTCTAAAGTTTACAAAATATTTGGTCCCAAGCTATGCAGATTAGAGGGAATTTACTCAGAGATGAGATCATTTACACATTTATATGAATATCAGAGATTTCGTTTTTAGATTTTTATGTGATAGTGCAATAATTATTTTGACATTCATCAAAATTGTTGGAAATTTTTCTTTTCCCCTTCGTGCTTTCTTTTCTTTCTTTCTTTCTTTTTTTTTTTTTAACGTATCTGAATATTTTTCATATATTGCCCTTATTTATGTATGGAAAATATGCCATCATGCAGAAAACAAATTACTTTTGGGTTTTAAGCTTATAGTCAGACTTAATCCTTTCCCATTCTTATCTCTCTTCACTGTTTTGCTATATATATTTGATTATCAATAAATATTTCTTGATTTCATATGACTATTGTTAATTTATTTTTGTTAGTAGTTTCTTTCTTTTTTTTTTTTCCCCTTTCCTTTTTTTATGTATTTTTGAAATTGCTCCTCAAAGTAGCCGAAATGCTCCTCAAAATTTCCCTGAATACTCCTCAAACTGTTTTTGAAAAGTTGGCAACCCTGTAGTAGAATTTGAAAAGGTGAGAATACCAATACAATTAAATTATTTCAGGCAAGCAATTGTTCAAAATGCAGACAACTTCCTTTAATTCAGTTTCCAATACATCACTTCTATAATGATTTACCAACAATTTCTTTTGCAATTCCTGATACACTAGTAATAACTTTCTTCACCGACATTTATCAGTTGTTAATATTTCTATATAATAATGAAACAAATAACAAATGATATGTCTATAATATGTCTTTTCACTACAAATTACAAAAACAAATTAACATGTGAAAAGTTTTCTAGAGGCATAGAATAAAGAGTTAGGGAATTGTCATTATTTATACAACAGCAAAAAAAAAAAAAATATTTTTTTTTTTCTTAAATATTAATCAGCAGTTTCTTTTTTCTTTGGGTATGGAGTCCAGCGCTTGCACCACATCACCAACCGTCCCAGGCTCGGAGGAGCCCGTATGGTCCATAATATATGGTCCCAGAATTGAGAAGCCTTAATCACTACGACAGCACACTACCTGCTGCACGACAGCAAGTGCCAACCCAGATATGGATTGCAGTCAGAATGACGAAGCCTTTGCCATCCTTCCGGACCAACTTTTTAGAGCTAGTCAACTTCAGGTCCGACTGCCTCAGGTCTTTTCAGTTCCACAGTTTGGTGGCCAGAAGGGCCAGTTTACCTTCTCAGGATGCTATTCAGCCGTTCATTCAGCCGCACTTCCAATGGCGTTCACCACACTAGCCGATCCATGCCAACTACGTCAACTTGGCATCTACACACGCTCCTTTCATAAGCTAGCCTCCACTGCCGTATAACAGGCCTCACTTAGGACATCAGGATGTGTCCCTATTGCCCAGGCTCTCACCCCCATATGGGCTCAGGGTTGTTACCAGAGGTAATGAAGTTGAACAGTCATGTAACACCAGTCAGAATTGACAGACTCACTCCATCCATTTTAGACACTACAACAATCTCTGAAGTGTAGGTACCTAAAGATGTCAAATGGTACTAAGGATTGGCTGTTTGGTATCAGCGGGGAAAAACCCTCGAGCAAGCAAGGTAAAAAACCCATTTGACTCTAAGCCGCCGATCTATGCGTTCGAAACCAACACTTTAGGCAGTTGGTGCGGAAGCCGAAGCTCCCTGCCTTCTTGGAGTCCTCCTAAGAGGTTGGGAATCGAGTTTGTGCTCTTCGACCATTCTGGCCCCACCACCATGCAGGTCTAGTACCCAGCAAAAAAGATCGGACATGATAGCCACGATCCCATTCCTACAGTAGTAGTCCAGGCATAGATCCCGTTGTGTTTGACACTGAAAGTCTGAGGGGAAGTACTTCTCCCTCACTGTCCTCCAGTGGGCGCACTCGTATGGATTATGTCTGACTGAGCTTGCACTTGTCCCACGTATACACAGGAGTGAAACTTTTCAGGGACTATCCCTGAATTCAGGGTTTTTGAAATTTTGCTGTCTCTGAATTTCATGTTAAATTAGTTTGTTTTTATAGAAATTTCTCATTTTGAATGTTTAATTTGCATTATAATGCATTAAGAACTTTTTAAATATCACTTGTTATAGGTTTTAATAAATATTTTTTATAATAGGTCATTTATTTTGCAACCCAAATAGTAGTTTTCAGGGTTTTTCAATAGTAGGTAGTTTCACCCCTGTATACATGCGGGAGTCTTCTTAAAGAAGCATTGTTGGTGAGGCCCGAATAAGTCATGTCCCGTCAAGATTTGGTTAACGAAGAAGTCACCCTGAATTTGGCTCGTGCCGACCTTTAGGAAGACCTTATGTGTGAATCTCCCCACATTCGAGTCATCCCATAATTTTTGCCACACGCCAGTTGTTCTGTGTTTAACTATTCTTTTTACATGAGATTTGCCAAGTCTCACTTCAATATCTATGCTGTCCCTCCACACAGCAGTTTTGGCAGATTTCTTTGGGTATGTACTACTACAGGGTGGTAACAATCAGGGAAATCATGGAAACATCAGGGTACTTTATCAATGTGGAAAAATCAGGGAATTTTGTAAAAACACTCAAAAATCGTGGAAATTTTCAG
Organism: Salticus scenicus; assembly: GCA_963930645.1. Lineage (NCBI taxonomy): Eukaryota > Metazoa > Arthropoda > Arachnida > Araneae > Salticidae > Salticus > Salticus scenicus. The sequence goes on along the minus strand of OZ005651.1, from coordinate 219,055,885 downwards.
TTTTGCGCAGCAAGTGTGACTGAAAGATTGCCAAACAGGTGTTATCTTAATCCTGATTACACATGATTGGCTGATTTCTAACTGAATCTTACCAAGTTAACGTAAAATAAATAAATAAATATTTTTAGTGCAACAACTTGAGGAACAATTTTATGTCTTGATGCTAATATGTTGTGCAGTTAAAATGATTCATATTTTTGATAATTTTGTTAATTTCACCAAAATTTTGAATTTTTAGTTTTATTTTCTTTTTTGTAAGTGAACAAAGAAAGAAAATAAAATGATTGAGATATTTTTGCCCATCAGTATGTTATTTGAATTGCAGTGGTTTAGTGAGCATGTTACACAAGAATGTGATATATATATACATAATTATAGAATATATGATTGGTAATGGAAATCATGGCACTTTGTGAAAATTATTCATGGAAATCATGGAAAAATCAGGGAACTTTTTTTCTGTATTTCTGTAGCCACCCTGTTCTACTACTTTTCACTTCCATATACAAAGTATAAAGAAGTATTGTAATCCTGATTTGCAAAATGGATTTTATATCTTATAGCTCACAAACGAATCATCGTAGAATTTTGCAAATTTATGTGTGTGACTGCCGTACTGTCTAGTTAAATGCCTGCAAGTTTCATCTTAATATGAGCTCTTGTTTTAGAGACATCAGAGACTTTTCATGATTTTTCATGACATCTATATGTGGGTGTGTATGTATGTGTGTATGTATCTTGCATAACTCAAAAATGGTTGGACGTAGAATGTTGCAAATTGGTATATAGGTTTGTTATAACACCTAGTTGTGCACCTCCCTTTTTGGTCTTTCTGTTTCCATTTTGGAGATATTTAAGAAAATTATATTTATAATGGCCAAATATACAAAAGTTTTGGCCATTATATATGACCTACCATCATAGATATTTAAAAATAAGCTTATGTTAGAGCTCGTAATGATATTATGGAAACTGTAGACATTTTTGCATGTAGAAAGTAATTTGTAAGGACATAAGCAGGTTCTAGTCGATGAATGCATTTTATTTAATGAATATTCAGCCTGTAAATTGTGCCCATAATGATATTTTTGCATGTAGAAAGCAATTCTTAAAGACATAAACAGGTTCTAGTTGATGAATGCACTTTAATGAATATTCAGCATAGAGATAGAGCCCATAATGATATTGTTATGAAAATTGCCAACATTTTCAAGTGTAGAAAATAATTCTTAGTATATAAGCAGGTTCTAATCGATGAATGCACTTTATTTTGAGTTTTCTTAAAAATGAAGCTATAAATCATATATTAAATAATTAAAACCTACTTCAGCTTCACTTTGTGACTTGTAGTGGTGAAGTACTTTCTGTAGGGGGATTCCCCTCATTATCGACACCCATCACATCGGCAGTGATGTTCTCTCATGAAATTTCTTCTGTAGTGTGGTTCTTTTTTTTTCGTATTAAGTAGGTGGCGCCAGTTGGTATCAATTCCTTTCACCGATTCTTCATGGTTGCAGGGCTGCCAACAACTACGCAATTGGCGTAGTAACTACGCTTTAGCCTGCTTCTACTACACTCTACGCATCGTATACTTAAAGCTACGCTTTTCCTTTCCCCATCGTCATCTTGTTTACAACGAGCGAACTCCGATTTCACCACGGATTAAAAAAGTATAATATAAAACTAAATAGTGGCAGACACTGAAAAAAAAAATAAAAAAAACTACTATATTTTTTCTTTCTTTCTTTTTCTTTTTTTTTTTCCTTGCACACATCTGGACAGAAATCCCAATCCAATCCTTATCAACTTTTAATTTTGCATTTCCAACAGTTGCCGTATAAAACATTACTCTTTGAATTTTATTTTTTATCTATGAAAGTGCTTCTTGAAAATATAAAAATAACAAAACTAACTTCTACAATCTAGTTGAAGAACCACATGCTTCATCGTAAATACACATAAATAAATAGTAAAGAAAAAAAAAAAAAAAACATTCTAGTGCTAGGCATTGCGTAATCGAAATATTGCTGACTCAGAACGGGAACACATATTTGTTTACATTAGCTGAGTGTGTGCTTAATTAAAACCGCAAACACAGACACCGCAAGCTGAAAGGGGGGGAGAAAGAAACCGAATGCTATGATTATCTTCATGGCTATGATTATGCTGTACTTTGATTTTCATTTAAACTCTATCAATGTTTCAGTTAACTTAATGCTTAATAAGTCGCTAAAAAATAATACTTTCTAACGAAAAAAATTGTTTATTTTAATTATTTATCGATAAAAATAATGGATTCAAAGTTACTGAACTTTAAGTACGATTGACAACGCAAGGAAACTAAGACCAGGAAGAGCATCTTCCGTGGGAGACTTTCTAAAGTGTCTGAAGCCGTAATCACGCGAGTTTTGGAGAAAACAGTATAAAGTCGGACTTTAACGGAGGAACTGTCCTCTGTAATAGGAAACTTTCTTAAGTGTTTTAATATACAAGTTTCTGAGAAAATCATGGAAAATTTCGAACTTTATCGTACGAAGTATCTACCGTTGGAGAAAGAAAAAGAATATTTTCTGTGCTTTTTCTTAGGATAACTGAATACGCGATAACTTAGTTTTTATTGGGTGATTCTAAGAAATTTTCATATCTGAAAATGGGACTTTCACGAAAATCGCCGGATTTAAAATGGATTCATCACAAAAATAGCACAAGAAAATTGCGTATTTTATAAATCAGCCGCAAAAAATGACATTTCAGTAATAAAAAAAAAAGCTGATTTATGACTAAATAATTAGACATTTTTAGAAAAATAACATCTATTTTAGCAATTAGTTTACGATTACGTAATTTTGAAAATTAGCTGTAAAATAATTCCGTATTTCTATAAAAAGCCACAAAATTATACTTATAATGTAAATCATGTTTGAAAAAATCAAGAAATTCATCGATTAGCATCAAAATAAAGCCTTTTTCAGCGATTAAACATAAATTTTGTTAATTAGCGGCGGAATGATTGCGTATTTCCGTCATCGGCTACAAAAATATCGCGATTTACTGAAATCAACTGGGAAAGAAAAAAAAAAAATCTTTATTGGCTAGCAGCCAAATGATAGCATATAAAACGTAAATTTTTGATTATTAGTGGATAAGCGATCCCGTATTAGCGAAAACTACTTCAAAATTATTCCCGATTTCCGAGATTACACTTTGAAAAAAAAAAAAAAAAAAAAATGCAAATTTCACTGATTAGTGGCAAAATAGTTGAGTATTTAAGATTCAGCTTTCAGATGAACGTATTTTGCACAAATTAGTAGCTAAATAATAGCGTGTTTCGGCAATCGGCCGCATAATAATCGCGTATTTTAGGATTTACCTTTAAAGAAGAGTGAATTTTATCAATTAGAGCAAAATTATAGTATATATTAGCAATTATTTGCTATTAAACGTAGATTTTGTAAATTTGCAGTGAGATAATTACGAATTTCGGCAATCGGTCGTAAAAATATTGCGAATTCTGTCAAATACGAGAAGAATAGCATATTTATTTAATTAATGATAAAAACGTAATTCTACCCCCCCCCCCCCCCCCTCTACGGAAACTCGATTTTTTAGGTATATTTAGCAATAATCTTAAGGGGGGGAAAAAGTTTCAGAAAAGTTGATGGCTGTCAGTTTGCACTGAAATTGAATTTAATGTTGTACAATTTCAATCCTTTTCCATCCTTAATAACAATGATTATTTTATTGTAGATTCAGTTTTATTACATTTTCTAATATCTAAACTATTAAAATTGTTCATTATTTTGACTTTTGTTACTCCAAAAATTTAAGATTTTGTTTAAAAAAATCCAATATTTGTATCTGTTTGAAGTATAGCATTGAAATTATTTTCACATCAATTGTCTTGTTCTTGTAATTAAACAAGTTTCTTTTGAATAGGCATGCACTAAATGTTTGATTATTACTGAATAATGAATATTCAGTATACTGAATAACTAAAAATTTGATGCATACCTACATCTTACCTTTTTTTTTTTTTTTTTCTTTACTTAATTTCATATGATTATTGCTAATTTATTTTTGTTAGTAGTTTCTTTCTTTCTTTTTCTTTTTTAATTTTTAAAATTGCTCCTCAAAGTAGCCGAAATGCTCCTCAAAATTTCTCTGAATACTCCTCAAACTGTTTTTGAAAAGTTGGCAACCCTGCATATTAGTGTATTATATTAGAATTAGTGTATTTTCATGTATCCATGTTAATATAAAAAGTAAATTTGGATAAAATTTCTATTATTTTTGAATGTTTGATTATTAAAAATCAATAAATTTCAGAAAGTAAGTCATAATGTAAACAAAAGATTTTATGCTTATTTATATTTTCAGTATTTTCTAATTTTTTAGCGACTACACTTTGTAGCTTAAAACTACACTTTTTTTGCTTTTTAACTACACTTTAGCACTCCCAGAGGTTGGCAGCCCTGCATGCACAGAGCATGCAACCATATTTGATAACCTAATCCGGCAAATTGTTAGTACCGCCCCTTTTTCTACACCACTCATATTTTAAAGTATTTTTCTACTTAATTCATCATAGATACATTTGAAGAGAATTGCTCTAAAAATTAAGTGGTGTGGAAAAAAGGGCGTTTTTCAATGGGCGTTAACAATTTGCCGGATTAGGTTGGCAGCTCTGCATGCATCCGGCTGATTAAAAATTTCTGTTGTTTCCCCTGAATAAGGCATATTGGTTATTATTATAATATGCGATTTTCTTAACTTGATTGAAATCTATTTCTATATTTTCGTTTTTGCTGGTTTTGGCTAGCGCTGTAGTATATTTTCCAAATCTTATATCATTACGGTGCTCATTTATATGGGTTTTAATTTTTCTTTTCGTCATCCCTATATAGTAACCTTTGTTACTGTTTTCGTAATGGAAGAGAATTTTGTAAATACCTGCGGCTTCAAGTGGGGAAATTTTATCTTTATCGTTGCGGATATTTGATGTATGTTTGGATTGGGTTTTATTGGGATGTTAACATTTAATTTTTTAGCAATATTACTTATTTTAACGGCGGCTCCTTTATTGTAGGGAATGGCATTAGTATAATTTACATGTGGTTTTTGATGGCTGGAAATATGGTTTAACTGTTTTAGACATTTTTTATAAAGTTTATCTACTAAATTTTTAGGATAATTGGCTTGCGTAGTAAACTTCTTTATGTATCTGATTTCTGTTTTTAAGTCTTCGGGGTTGATACAAATAAGAGTAGCGCGGTTTATATAAGCTTGTATAGCATTGATTTTGTATCAGTATGGGGTTTACTATTGTAGTTTATTATTTTTTGGCTAGAGGTGGGTTTTCTATAAACGGTAGTTCTAATTGCATTTTCTGTTCTTTTGATCTTGACATCCAAATAATTTAACTCTCTATTAATTTCTGTTTCACTTGTAAATTTTATATTTCTGTCAATTTGGTTTAATTTGTTTAAGAGTTTTTCAATATTTTGGTTTTCGTGGACAACGGCAAAAACGTCGTCTATGTATCTGTTCCAATATAAAATGTTTTCTTTTTGTTGTTCTAAAATTACGGTTTTTAATTTTCTTAGTTTCATTTCTGCTATTGTTCTAGATATGGGGGATCCCATTGGGATGCCTTTGACTTGTTTATAAATTTTATTATTAAATTGGAAATAACTTTCTTTTAAAATTAAATTTGTAGCTGATTTTAAGTTTGAGCAATAGGGTGATTATATTTTGCTTCAACCTTCTCATTAATGATTTTTATTGCTTCATTGGTATCAATGAAAGAATATAGATTAATAATATCAAAACTGACAAATTTATGGTATTTTTGAATTTGGAAATTTTTTTATTCGTTTTATAAAATCTTCTGTAGAGTTTAAATTGTTTTGTGAGGGTGGGTAGAATTTCATTATATATTTTAGTCGTGTACTTTAGTCATGCACTTAATTTTATTTTAGTCTTGTTTGTCATTCAAAAAATTTTTGAAGAATTTAGTTCTGCACTCTAAACCAATGAATCTTTCTTGAAAATTCCAGAATTCTGTTTTTATTGAAGTTAGAGCTTCAAAACTTTGGCAACCCTAAACTACAAGTTTTTACGAGATTTGGTTGCCAAGTCACCAAATTCGACGTAAAATTGCCAAAATCGATGCCTAGACCTAAATTAGCATTGGTTAGAAATTTGGTGAGATTAGTGATCAAATTTGGCAGCAAATATTGTTTCAGGATAGCCAGAAATAGTAAATCCTTTTTCAGTTTTAACTGAATTAATTGTTTCGGTAAAATGTATCATTTTTCACCTCTAATTTTCGGTAAAGAGAACAAAAGTAGGCCATCTATACTCGAAGGATTTTTATTAAACTAAGCTATGTATTTGCCAATGAAAGATTCTGTAATAAGCCATTCTTGAAAAAACTAGTATTTTTGTTTGACGATATATATAATCCTATTATCATGACTTTTGTGGTTGGAGTAGCAGTTTTTGAGTTTTTTGTGGTTAGAACCTGTCTGTTTATGGACTTTATCCATGTTACGTATTAAACCCTTGACATGTGACTACTACGGGGAAAAATACAGAATTATAATGTTTACATTTTTGTTTTAGGGGGAAATTTTTGCTTTCTATAGGGAAATATTTGTATCCTGGAGGGAAATTCATAGGGAAATGGAGAATCAGAAGTCACATGTTGGGTATGATTTAGCTTCAAACCCAAGAAAATGGATATTGTCCATTTACGAATTGGTTACCACACACAAAAATGGCAATGTTTTATAACATATTTAAATTCCAGTGGGTGTATAAAGAGTCATGTGGTGTCCACATCAGAATTTTTTTTTTTTTTTTTTTTTTTTTTTTTTTTTGTCTGTGAAGGAAAATTCTGTATATTAAATTGCAACTGTTTTTTTTAATATTTAAAAACAAAAAAGCAGAACATGTAATATAAATGTATTAAATACAAAACAGAAGGCTCAAACCGATATTTAAGTAATACACTTGCTAACTATTTTCTCACACTTTGGTCTATTTTATTTATTTTAATTTTCCTGTCTGTTTTTCCTTCATTTCTACATCTTTTATTCAGAGTTTCATTTATTTGTTTATTGTTATTAAAACTGCAGTGGATTTATTTTAAGCATGAATAATTGTAATATTTAATCTTTTTAATTAATCAAATCCTAAATTTGAAAATGTAATAAATAATAATTTTTTTTTTTTTTTTTTTAATTATGAAATATATAAGTGTATTATAGTTAAATTTTTTATTTAAAATATTCATAATTTTCTATAACTTTCAAAATAAATTTTAGCTTTGATTCAGTTATAAAATAAAGCAAAAATAAATAAATAAATAAAAATACGGAAATGTTTAAATAAATAAACATTTAAATAAAAGAAAAGGGCGGGAGGGAGTGAAACACAGTTAGGTAGTATCAAACTAACTGCTTCAATATGTTGTTACCTTCATAATATACTGCAATTCTGCACAATCTCCACTTGAACTTAATTTTCCATGTTGTGACCTCTCCTTGTAAGTAATTTAGATATTTATATTTTGAGTAACTTTTAAAACTGCATTAATCTTGTTAAGAAATATTTTTCCTGTATATATAGCACCAATTTTTAGCAATTTGTAAAAATTCTAAAACTAACTTACATGCTAAAATGATACAAATTAATGTATAAATTGTGTATTATGAATGTTTGCTTTTTAAATTGAAAATCTGTAGTAAACTGGTTTTCTCTAGTAAATAATATAGTAAAATTAGATAACTGATTCTTCATTTCTGTGAAAAGTAGTATTGATATTAGGCTGCATGTGCAATTTTATTAACCTCCCAGCTATGTGGCATATATATTAAATATTTCGGAAGTTCACAGTGATATTTAAATGAATATAGTTGAGTTTTCTGTGTCCATCAATATGTATTTATGATTATTTTGCTTTTAGTGAACTTTGTACTTTATTATAGTTTAATGAACAGAATTTCTTACTAAAAAAATTTTCATTAAAGGATTTTTGATTAATGAATTTGAATTATTATTTCTCTTTTCACTTTCTATATTTATTAAAACACTGATTATATGTAATAATCTATAATAATAAAAGATGTCTGTCTCTCTGAACATCTATATGTTCAGCCCCATTGAACATAGAAGTACAAAAATTGACATACAGATACTCAGGTGCCTTCCCGAGAAGATAGTGAAAACAGAATTTAATAATTTTGATTAGTTGCAGTGGTATTAATTAAAATATCAACGTATGTCAATTAATAAATGAGCTAATTTAGAGCTTAAGCAGCGTTAAATGTCCAAATAAATTAGAAATATCGGCGCAATCATTAAAAATTCAATACCAAATGAAAAAGGTGATTTTTTTTTTTTTTTTTTAATCCAGGGGTGCAAACAGCATTTGAACATGACAATTAGATTTTTTAAAATTAACTAAAGTATGAAATTTAGGTGGGAACACTTCATTATTTTGTTTATCAGTTCTTCAGTGCCAGACATATTGGCTGACTATTCTTATGGTTCGGAATAATTGCTTTTTGACCATGTGTCAAGGTACTGGAAATAATAAAAAAAAAGAAAAAAAAAAAAGCAGTTTTTGAATTTTTTTAATTTTAAATCGATTTAAGCAGAAATTAGAAATCGCATGTCATTACGGCTCATCTGTTTCCAGTTAAAAAATCTAAGATATAGCTTAAAGGAAAAAAAAAAAATTAGACATATTTATTTAAATTCATTTTTATTTTATCTGTTAATGTAAAGAGACAAAAGTTACTTTTAACAGAATAATAATGCTTTTTTTTTTCTTCTATTTTTCTTTTCTGAACTCGGCTGTAAAAAAGCAGTTCTGGAATTTCGTAAACTTTAGACAAATTTCAACAGAAATCGCTAATTGCCCTTGATAAATTAGCCATTTTGAGTCTAAAATACATCAAAGATATTCATTAACATTATATGTAATACATCATTTGAAAGATATTTTAAAGTACTTTTATGGCGGACTGCTCAAGTGATATAAGCCGTTCAAATTCTGTACAAAACTTTTGGAGAAATCTACAGGAAATGCAGAACGTTTTTATTTTTTTATATTTTACAAAGTTTCGAATTCCAATTTCCATTCTTATTTCGTGCTAAGGATTTTTAATGTTATATAGCTCAGAATTATGCAAATTTCGGAGAAAACCACAGATAAGTCTGACACAAATCTGTTTATAAAAATGTTTTTATTACCTTTGTATCTCAGCTTCTAATTAACATAATTTCATAAGTAATACACTGCATGAAAAAAGTAGATGGACACTTCTTTACAATTTTTTAAAACCCCGTCTTTGTTTAATAAGAAATGTCAATTAAAATTCTTTAACATGTTTATATTTATCAATCTTCATATTTTTGACAGACAAATAAAAATATTCAATTATTTATAATTTTAATATAGAGAAATGCAGAAAAGAGAAAAGATATACATTTGCACAATATACATTTTTTTAAAAAGTAGACGGACACTGGTCAAAAACTGCAATTATCTAAATGGGTGTTTCTTGGGGAATACCAGTTTTGCATGACATGTACATTTGGCATTTTGCCAATTGCTAACGTTCTTGACAAGAGGGTTTTATGTAGTTAAATTTCTTGGAAATAAATGCACCATGACACAAGGAATTCTTTTAACTGATTATCAGAAAGGACAGATTATAGCGCTGAAAAATGTTAATAAAGGAGTCAGAGAAATTAGTAGTCTACTTCTAATAAGCAAAAGTAGCATCAGCAATTTTCTACGTGCTCCTGAAGCCCATGGTGTAAAGAAAAAGAGTGGCCGGCCACAGAAACTTTTGCTTAGAGACCAAAGAAAAATTTTTACTGAGCTGAAAAAAACTGGAGCATCAATTGCCAGAGTTTGAATAAGCACAGGAATTACTAACGTAACTTTTCAGACAATTTATAACTACATTAAGCACTCAGAGCTCTTTCAATATAAGAAGAGAAAACATCATCCATGCTGGAAGGATCACCGCGTGACAGAACGCTTACAGTGGGCTCAAAATCATATGTCTTGGACTACAGAATGGATATCTGTAGTTTTTTCAGATGAGAAAAAATTTAATTTAGACGGCCCAGATGGATATCAATACTATTGGCACAGTTTGGAGAAAGAAGACGAAATGTACTCTACTCGGCAAGTTGGTGGTGGTGGCGTGATGGTGTGGCTAGCTGTTGGCTATGGTGGAAGGACAAATTTAGTGCTCCTAAGTAAGAAGCAGACTCACAAAGATTATATTGAAACACTAAGCACTGAGCTTTTATCATTTGTGTATGATCTTGGAGGAGAAAACTGGATTTTCAAACAAGATGGAGCGCCAATACACAACGCTAACAATGTTAAAAAATGGTTTCATGAGAACAACTTCAATGCTTTACCCTGGCCAGCCAAGAGTCCGGATATGAATCCTGTAGAAAACATTTGGGCTATACTTGTTCATAAAATTTATGAAGGTGGACGCCAATATGAATCAATTCACCAGCTCAAAGAAGCTCTTACAAACATTTGGGAAATTTTCCGTCAAAAAAAGATTCAAAATCTCATTGATTCGATGCCTAACAGAGTATACGAACTTATTATAGCAAATGGGAGATGAACCCCTTACTAAAAACGTTATATTTTAGAGATACAAGATGTGTCCGGCTACTTTTTTAAAGAAAAATTACAGTGCAAATAGGCACCATTTTTGTTTCCTGAATTTTTCCACTACATAATTCAAAAGGGTTGAATCTATATCCAAAAAATAATAATATATGATGTCTCAAGAATATAATTATATTAGAGTAATGGACCTCATATCTCTAATTAAAGAAATAAACGGCTTTAAAGTATTACAAGTAAGTGTCTGTCTACTTTTTTTATGCAGTGTACATCATTTTAAAAATCATTTGAATTGGAATGGAGGAGTACATGTTGCAAATCTTTGTTGCCAGATGGGGTTTTGATATTTTAATAATTTAATATCTCCAATTACGATTAAAATATTTGGGAGTAGATTTGGAGACCGTAGGCCCCCAACGGGTTGGGGATTTACCACGATCAGAATTTTCAATGTTCCTTTACGCGGTGAGAGAACAGGCTTTTTCAAATCATGAAACGTAAAAGGGTGCTGTAGTCGCCACCAAGAGGGAATTTGCTACAGTTAAGATTTTCAAAGCTATTTGCACTATGAGCGAGCAAGCTCTTATAAGTTCTAAAATGACACCACCAAGCAGGACTTTGCTACTGTTAGAACTTCCAAAGATCATAACATGGTGAGCGAACTGGCAGTTTTAGACACTGAAATGGGAAGAGGGTGCTACCGAGCAGGAATTTACTACAGTAAAAATTTTCAATAAAGCTATTTACACTGTATGTCAATAAGCTGTTGTAGGTTCTGAAGGCGCCACTGAGTGAGAATTAGTAAAATCTGATTTTTCAATGATCATGAACCAGCTGGTCACCTTATTAATAATTATTTTTATATTTTCTTGAGATGTTATTTGAATAATATGGCATCTAAACTTTTGTTATATCCCAATTTCTTTAGCAGATGCCATATTTAAATTTTGTATAAAAATTTATTTTTATCAAACTATACCACTTGTGAAAGTAATTTTTAATATGAGTAAAATTTAAAGCTGCTGAAATTTGTTAACTGCTCCAGGTTAAAACAATATTTGCATGTAGCCAGAATTTGTAGTTAAAAAAAAATGTAATGCTTTTTTTATTGCTGTAACAAAATAACATTTATTTTAATAAAATTTTTATGTTGCTTAATGTATTATTTTTATGCTTAATGTTATGTTTTGTGAAATGGCTTTGTATGTGCTATAAATAACCAATAGATCGTTGAATAGTGGTCTTGCTTCTTTACACCCATCCTCCCTTTCTACTGAAGCTGCTGTTGAATCTAGTAGTGATCCAACCACCCCTACGTCCCCCACTGATTCTTCTTCTGAATCTTTGTCACAAGAAAAACGGTGAGTGGCTAGGCTGCATATATTTCAGCATAATTTACAACATATTCCAATTCTTATATATATATTTTTTCTCTTGTTCGATTTTATTTTCGGCTAATATATATGTAAAGTATTCAACTTAAAATAATTAAAAATATGTAAAATCTTCATTTGTACACAAGTAAGTAATGCATGTTTGAAATTCAAGTGCTATTCTGAATCTGGCAATAATAATTTTACAAAAATTTCATAAAACATTTTAATCTCCACAATAATTAAATATGTTTTCTGTGAAACTGATGTTTATAAAATATCAGTTACCCATTGTCAGCACAGTTCATGATTCATTCTCAAATTTCATGTGCTATATATGAAGGTAATTAAAATTTAAGATGATATAAAATGTTATATTTATGACATTAAAATAATAATAAAGGTATCTAAAAAAAATTTTTTTTATTTAAAAAATTTAAATATGGTTTTATTTTTATGTTAATCAAAGCAACTAAATCTGTTAATTTGATACTTTCCGTGTATTACAATAACCTCTCATACAATACAGACATTTTCCTTGCTTGCTGTTCCTTTATTTTTTGTTTTATGCTAATTAGATCAGTGTTTGGTATAGATAGAATTTCATGCAATAGGAATTATTATAGTTATATACAGGTGTTGGACAAAATAATGGAAATTTGTATCAGAAAAAACAACGTTACACAAGGAAACTTAATACAATATTTGCAATTCATTTTTCTTTTTTTATAGATATGTACTATATACCTATAAGAAAGAAAGAAAAATTAATTGTTTGAAAAGAAAAATTAAATTTCTGATACAAATTTTAATTTGTAAATGACCCCTTATTCTAAAGACCCTTTTAGAAAACAGCTGAAAAACAGCTCATTTAATCACCAACATCTCTATGAATTTTTGTGATATTCAACTGGATTTTTTTTTTTTATAGGATACTATAGACTGTTGAGTATTAAACTATGTTAAAGTTTTTTTGCTACTGTCCGCACATGCTCAGTAATAACTTATTTACTACAACTGTCCATATGTCTTTTAATATTAAATATATTTATTTTAAACTATAGTCTAATGATTAAGGCATATGTTGTCATGTTTTCCGAAAGTTTAATAAAATTTGAAGAAAAACCTTTGGAGTTATAAAGTAAAAACTTGAGAAAAATGTTTGTATTTTTTAATAAAATATTAATAACTACTTAAATAATCAAGATATCCTCATAAAACTCTACGCACATAGAAAATATAACATTTATAACCATATCTAAAATTACATATCAATCAACGCTTTTTCATATACAGGGTAATCACAAATACTTTTCATTTTATTGGATTTGTTGTTTGTGACAAAATCTTTGCTGAAAAATATGAAGAAAGACATGTTTTTCTTATTCCCAAAATTCTGGAACAACACATTAAGTATTTTTCAAGATATTCCACAAAACGTAAAAAAGGGAATGTGTTTCCATTATTTTTATCCAACACCTGTGTATAAAGACACCTTACAAATTTAATATTTTAAAACTGAAGTAATATTATTTTGAGTTATTTTTTAAATGAGTGAATTAAACATGCATATGAATGGTTAAAATAATACATTTAATAGTAATAAAAACAGAATAAAGTGCTTTAATGCAATTTTTAATGAAGATACTTTTATATTTGCATATCAGTTACCTTGGCAATCTTCATGAGAATTCTTTCGCCTCCGGGCCCAGGGCTTCATCAGATGAAGTACTGGTTTCGAGACTTTTCTTTTCTGTTCAGATTGAGAGTGGCATGCCATCTGGCATCAATAAGTGCTGGATTGTGATCGTTACAGGCAACTTGATTGTCCAGTTTATCTACAGCTTCTATTTTTAACGTGTAACTATTATTATTGTAATTTGCTAGTTTTTTTTAGTATTGTTAGTCTAATTTTAGATTTTCTTTTTGATTAGTTTTGGTTAATGCAGTCATAATTTTGTTAAATCTAATATTATGTTAATGTTCTTTTATACGTTCTTTATTTTTTCTTTTAGTCATTCTATATCAACGCTCTAGTTATTGTCTGAATTGGTGTAATTTATTTGGTGAATACCTGCAGTTTCTAATGTGTCAATGTTATATTTCTTGTTGCATATTCTTTGAAAAATATTCTTATTTGGTTTTATAGGTATATTGATTTTTAATTTATTTTTTCCACCTTTATTATATGGCATAGAGTTTGTGTATTTCTGTATTGTTTTTTGTGGATAGCTGATTTAGTTGTTTTCTGAGACAATTTCTGTAAACCTTGTGTACTAAGTTCTTATACTCTGCTTTCTTGCAAATATTATTTTGTTTAGTTCAATTTTTACTAAATCATCGTTGGAACAAACTATTAAAGCATGGTTGATAAAGGCTTGGATTGCGGCAATTTTGTAGTGATAAGGTATTTTTACTATTGATTATTTCCTTATTGCTAAGTAGGCGTACTAGCCAATCAAATGGATTGTAATGAACACAGTCCAGCCCCTTATTGACACGAGATGGTATACCATACATAAATACTAAGCAGAAAAGGAAAGCAAAATCTCAAGATCAAGACTTCATCTGATGAAGCAGTGGATGTAGAGGCAAAAGAATTATGTAAATGAATATATGTGAGATAATTGATATACAAATAGAATAAAATGCTTTTAATTTATGTATAAATTTGAATTTGTTTTGTAAAGTCAAACTAATGCTTTGTTTAGTAACATCAAAAATTCCATATTTTGCCAGATTTGTTTTATAACAATGCTTTTGGCTGCTTATTGATTCAGTTTATAAATAAAATATTGGTTTGGATTTTCTGTGTTATAAAATAGTTTAGTTTCCTTTTAGTATGTCAAAGTATCATTCATTGCATTATTTGATTAAACTATGAAATTTAAGTCATGTCTATTAAATCCTTTAAATATCTAGATAATAATACAGGATATACACTTGTGTCCAGAAGTTAATTTTTTTTTTTTTTTAATTTACCTTTGATACTTCATTCTTGAGCACTTTTACTTCCTTTTCCTGTGCCATTAGTCACATCACTTGTGCTTGTGAGATTTATGACTCCTCTGTTTCTTGACTTTAACATCTTGCACCATCTGCTGTTGATGAAGTTTAGATTGTTTCATTTGCAAATGATATTTGTCAACACTTCCACTGTTTTGTGTAGCAATGCCTCCTGGTTTTGGAGCTCTTGAAGTTAATTTTTAGAGATTTTTTTGATTGGCTTTAGTTAGTGCTGTAGTTATTTTAATAAACCTAATATTGCTTTGTTGCTCTTTAATTCATTGGCTCAGTGGTATAGTATTCGCATGGTATGTGGGGTGTCTGGGTTTGACTTTTGGCCTTGGCATTTTTCGTATAGTTGGTATAAAAATTCAACGATATACTACAACATCTCTAAATAAATATTCTTGTTTGATAAGCAACTTTTCTACGTAATTTACATGGTCTGTCAAAATTGCCACGTGTGTTCACCTGTTACAATTGCATTTACAGATATGGTGACCTTGTTAACAAATATGTGAAAAATGTTATGTGGTTAATTAGTCAGGGTAGCTCAGTAGTAGAGCATCAACATGGTAAGTTGGTTGCCTGGGTTCAATTCCTGGCTCCGTCATTTTTCACATAGTTGGTATAAAAATTTAATCTTAAATTCCAACATTTCTAAATAAATATTCATGGTTGATGAACGACATTTCTAAGTAACATGGTCTGTCAGAGTTATAACGATTAGCATGTTCACCCATTACATCTCCATTTGCAGACACAGTGACCTTGCTAACAAATATGTGAAAAATGCCATGTGCGTAATCAGCCAGGGTGGCTCAGTGGTAAAGCATCTGCATGGTAAGTGGAATGCCCAGGTTTGATTCCAGACTCTGCCATTTTTTGCATAGTTGGCATAAAAATTCAACCTTATACTCCAACATCTCTAAATAAATATTCACATTTGTTGAGAGACATTTCTAACCAAACACTTTTTTTTTTCATTTCTTTCCCAAGTTAGATATTCAAATTAGACAATGTACATAAAGCAATATCAGATCCTAAGTAAAAATTTACGGAATATTAATATATGTTAAAAAAAAATAGCTAGATTAAAAAAATATGTGAGTTAATGCAAAATATGATTTAAGACTGTCATTATCTAAAAAGTTGGTTTTTTTTATTTATGAAAACCACATCTTTAAAACAATCTGATTTGTAGCTACATTTTTATATTTCATAATGTTACAAATATTTCATTTATATTTTTATAGGAGACCATTCATTCCACCAGTCAGAGATGATGAATCTGAATTACAGAGAAAAGCACATGCAAAAAGAGTAAGAGAAACCAGGCGGTCCACACAGGTATGATTTATTATTAATGTGTTTTCACATTTTAGTTTTACAGTAAGAAATTAACAAATATATTTTTATATGTAGGGAGTATTATTAGAAGATATTAAATCAGCAGAACTTCAGATCTTAATAAGCAAACAGAAAGAAGCTGCAAAAAGGCAAGCAATGGAAGCTGATACTGAACCACTTTTAAGTGAAAAAAATAACACAGAAAAAGAAAAAAGTGAAAAAAATCCAGAGCCAGATTCTTTGCACAAGAATAAAAATCTTACTTCTGTAAGTAGATGTTTTATATTTTGCTTTTCTGTATTTTCTATTGATTCAAATAAACTCAGATTTAACATTTTTAACTAAATTATTTGAATAAAACACATTCAAATGTGACAAAACACTCTGGAAATTACAATAAATGAGCACAATATATTACATAAGCCACAATCCACTTTCAGGTTTTATAATACTTATATTATGCAAAACAGTCATTAAGGGCATACATGGGTTTTGGAATTTCAAAAAAATCTTTTTTTTAATAGTCATGTCAAAATATTTTCTCAAAGTTTTAAATCAACTGGAATAGGAAAAATTTTAGAAGAGGAGAGCCTTTGGAAACTTCTTTCACTTAGGCTTTACTGATACAGTGTTACACATATATTGAAGCAGCTGGTTAGTAAAATACTGTTGACCAAGCTTTTTTTAAACTACCAGCAAGAGCAAGGCCATAATTTAAAGCTCAATAATTAAATGATGGAAATAAATCTAGTGTAACAAAATGAAAATAAAAAAAATAATAAAAAGTTTTCTATTAGTATAAAGTTATTAATAGGCATATTAACTTTCCATGTAGGCATGTAAAGTTATGTTTACATGTAGGTAACTTTACATAGGCATTTAACTTTAAAGCAAAACTGGTATTAACAAGATGAACTTTAGTCTTTATACAAAATATAATTGCTCATCTGGAATTGATGATTTTATGTAAATAAATGAAAACTGTTTTATTCCTTCTTTAAACTTTATATGCTTTTCTCTGAAAATACAAGTTTTGATGTCAGTGGACATGATTCCTGAAACACTAATGCACATATCTTACTGAGCATTCTGCTTCAGATCAAAATTATAAAATAAAATAAAATAAATAAATTACCACCTTGATTGAAAATAATAATCTGAGTCCTTTATTTTTTTTTACTCTCCTCTTGCTTTAAAAGTAATAGGGGTAAACCTTATTAAAACCCTTACCTGCTTCTTCTAGGCATACATAAACCAGGGACATTTGCATCACTTAAAATGCAGTTTTTTTAATCAGTGAGAGAGTTTGTTCATAAATGTATGTTTCCAATCTGTCTAGCACTATCTCAATATCTCACAGTGCAGTCTGCTATCATAAAAGTGAAGCATAAAATTTCAGTCTCTGTGAACTTCTTGATTTTTCAATCTATTCTTCAGCCAGAGAGTCCGGTGCCTGCAAACCTCATATGTTGATTTTGTAGAAATGACTAGAAAGCCAAGATGTTATATTAGCTATTGTTTTGCTGTCTTGCTTTCTTCTATTGCTTTTTAAGGGTACCTTTTATCAGCATCTTAATTTGGTATCGCTTGTTAAGTCTGAACCAGCTAATTTGTAAAAACATTTTAAAAGTTAGTTGAAATTGCTGCATTAATTATTGCTTGCATTTTCAACATGGGAATTTCAGCTGTATAATTTTTTTGCATGGTATGGATATAAAACTTGGCCAAAATAGTCTTGTGTGAAAAGAATGTTAACATAACATACTTATAGCTAAGAAAAGAGGACTTGAGAAGCAAAATTTGTGTTAGTCATGAGCAAAAGGATGTCCTGGGCATTGCAACTGCAGCAGGGCCTTTGCTTTATAAGGGTGAAATCGGTGATTCATGTAAATAATTAAAAAAAAAAAAAAAAAATGTTTTATTCCTACTTTTGAAATTTAATCACTTTTTTCTGAAAATATAATTTTTGATGTCAGTGGACATGATTTCTCAAAACTAATGCACAGATCTTACTGAAATTTTGCACATTTCTTCTAGATAGAATTTGCATGTAATTGTATGGAGGTTATTTCTTTATTTGCTCACTAATTATTTTGCACAGTAATATATAGTGTAGATTTTACAAAAAGAGTTATACTTTTTTTTCATACAACTCTGCCAAAAATTTTCATTGATAAACTTTAAACTTATTTTGCTTGTCTAAACACAGGTAAAACA
The DNA here is from genome assembly GCA_963930645.1 of Salticus scenicus. Classification (NCBI taxonomy): domain Eukaryota; kingdom Metazoa; phylum Arthropoda; class Arachnida; order Araneae; family Salticidae; genus Salticus; species Salticus scenicus. The sequence goes on along the minus strand of OZ005651.1, from coordinate 219,037,267 downwards.
AACAAACAAACAAACATTGAATGAACTCAATTCAATCCACAATGTAGCTTGAAATACTCACAGACAGTCAGCATGTCAGGCGAGTATTAAAGATTTTTTTCGTATAATTAACCTTTTCATTCCCCTGTGATGCCATCTGGAATCATAGCATTTATGATTTTTTTCCCTTACTATTTAATATTCCCACTGATTCAAAATGAACAATATTATAATCTTTATGCATTTTCCTATAGAAAAGATATATGGTTTCACTATCTCTGTTGATGAATAAAGTGATGTTTTACTCATTCTGATAATATAGGAATCGGTTTCCTTTTTTGGGCAATTTAAGTGAATTAACTGTTTCAAATATTTTATTTTTTAATGTTTATAATTAATTGATTGTAACATGTATTTCTTTCAAAATTTTATTTTTATTTATTGAAAAATTATGATTTTAAATAACACCAGTGGTTATATTGAGCTCAAATAAACACCTCCTAGTTGCTTTGTTAAATATTAATTCATACTCTTCTATTACACCTGTTTTCAAAATTATATATGTATATATATATATATATATATATATATATATTAAATATATTTGACTAAATATAAGATTTATAGTTTTATGGATGAAAAAAATGGGGAATGAAAGGATTAAATAACTACCTGTATGGATATAAATTGCATTGTACTTATGATTAAAGATATGCAATATATCTATATAATATTTCGCTAATGTAGACCATCAATTAAATTTTGTTGAAACGATATGATAACATAAGGTGTTTTCTGATTGGTTAACCTACATCTAAAGCATAAATTCGGCTGCTAGAGAAGAGTCAAAGTGGTTATAATTGCTTTGTAAAGTAATGCTTTTGACTACAAAAATTTAATCAAATACACTTGAGAAGTACATTTTTTTAAAGACATTGAAAAAATATTAACATTTTGTGTTGTAACATATGCTCAGAATCTCATATTTAGAAGTATATTTTAAAGAATTTAAAGCTAATTGCTTGGCATTTAATATTGGTTTTTATTATTTACAAAAAAGAAAGAAAGAAAACTAAACTTTTACAGTGATTTTTATTTAAGAGATTTTTCTGAAAGTTGTATTAGGGAATGCAAATGTCAAAAATTTAAATCTCTTTTATTAACAATAATTAAGAAAAAAAAAAAAACTGAAAATTTCCAGTGATTTTATTTATGAGATTTTTCTGAAAATCATATCAGGTATGTAAGTACTATCACACAGATGTTCCGTGTGGGAAAGGCCAATATATAATTAATACTCAAGATATACTCATAGTATTCAAGAAATATATTAGAATGAAATATTTAGAAGATATGAGATATATAATTAGTACTCACATCATGGATTAATGATAGAATTTTTCTCACTTTTTATAGTTAGTTTTTTTTTTTAAATTAAATATTGAAATATAAATTCTACTGTAATGTAGAAAGTGTGTAACAAAATTATAAGAAAACCCGAAATATCACTCATTTTAATAGTACACTGCATAAACTGAATAATTTTTAAACATTGAAGAAATTGAAATAAGTTTTATTTTCTCAAATAAATCATTAAAAGAAAAAAAAATGATTTTGTTTCACACAGTAAGTGATTTTTTGAAATCTTGGTGTAACATAAATATAAGACCACTTATTTTTTTATTCAAAGTTTGAGTTTTCGAAATCATTTTATTTTTTCTTTCAAAATCGTTGGTAAACTGTAACTTTACATCACAAAAAAAGTGCAAACGATAATATTATGAAGAAAAATATAATTTAATTTGCTTGTTTTTATGAGGAAATTCACAATGCTGCGTGGAAGAGAATTATTTTAGCTAGAAATTAAAAAATTATATTTTGTAAGGACTCTGGAAAATCGGAACATAAAATAAGTACGATCCTTAAGCATTTTAAAACTGCTATTCATAATGTTTTAAGTAAAAGAGATTTTTATGGAAAATATAAAAGATGTGAGAGGAAGAGTAAATTATCAGCTTTCGATAATAGACAAATTTCCAAGCTTGCAACGAAACAGAACTTGTCTACTCGTAAAATAACACAGCAGACAAGTAAAACTAATTCACATATGACAGTCTGGTGCACTTTAAGATCAAATTCAAATGTTGCTCTTTGGAAATTAAAAATAAAACCAAGACTGTTAAAGCATCATAAAGAAAAAAGGCTAAAGTGGACTAAGGAGATCATGACCTGGGATGCTACTTCGAAAAATATTATTTTTTCCCACTAAAAAAATTAAATTTGGATGGCCCGGACGGTAATATTTACTACTGGCATGATTTACGAACAGTAGAGAGATGGGTGGTGGCTCTGTGAGGGTGTGGGGAGCTTTTGCATATGATGGGAAATGTGACCTGCAGTGAGTTCCTGGAAAAATGGACTCTAGTTGTTATCAACAGCTCTTTACCAATACCTTATAGTACATTTTTAGGAGGGTCAAACTGGAAATTTCAGCAAGACAACACGCCATACTAAGTGGCTAAAAAAACTAAGTAAAAATGACTAAGTAAAAACTGGTTTAAAAAAGAAACAAGGTCTTAAGCTGGCCAAGCCATAGTCTAGACCTGAACCCTGTAGAAAACTTATGGAGTTATTTGGCTTGTGAAGTGTATAACCGTCAATATGATTCTGTATATGAATTGGAAGTAACTATCTTAGTTGAAGGGACAAAATTCCCTAAACTTTGCTCGAAAACCTGATTAATTCAATGAAAAATCGAGTGTTTGAAGTTATTCAGAAAAAAAAATTTGTTTTAACTAGTGGTCTTATAATTTTGTTACAGATATTTAAATGGAAAAATTAGAAATTATTGATGAAATAATTAGTATATTTAAATATCTCTTTAAAATAATATGCATATATTTTATAATTTATTTATTCACATCAACTTAATTTAATTTTAAAAATTTATACTATTTTTAATAAAAATCAAAAAATTCACAGTGGTTTTATAATTCTTTTACACACTGTATTAGTTATGTCTTAAAAAACTTTGTTAATTAGTATTTTCCCATAAATTTCGCTTCAGTGCCATTAAATATATAGTAATCAAAGTTTTATTATTATTTTTTTAATTTCAATTATACGTCTTTTTATTTATACGTCCTCCTCGAAAGACTTATTAATAGTACTTTACTGTAGTAATATAAATATGCATATATCTTGGTATTGCTATTGTTTTTTACATAATGAACTCAATTTCCTAAGTCTGATATGTAGAGGTTTTATATAATGATAATAAGGTACGTCTTCTAATGCAGAGTTATATTTTGAATTTCTATGTGAAATAACAGGCATTTTATTATAATGTAAAAATCATACTGTGAAAACAATTATGATTTTGCTTTTTTCGCAAGGCAGTCAGTTGATTTATCACAGATATATTTCATGGATATGTATATCAATTATGCAGTGATATGTATATATTCTATATTTATCACAAATAATTTCAGCTTATTATAGTAAATTTCTTTTGGAATATACTCTCAACTCAATTAAATAAATCTGCATCACAGAAAAAATATTTCGGTCAACTTGACACATATGTGATATGTTATGTGAGTTGGATCTGCTTTGGATAAAAATGGGTTATCTAGCCTGTTGCATCATTAATTGTATTATTGCCTTCATATTCTGTTTATTTAATTTCTAAATTGATAAACAAATCTGAATTGTTTATTAAAAAAAAAAAAAAAAAAGAGGATGAACAAAAATATGTTTAGATTGCTATCAGTAGCAGGGAAGAACAATAAACTTTTCAATACTAATAATATTCATATCTAAATTAAATCTAGATCCAGACACATGTCAAAATATAAATTTTCACAAATAAATTTAAAATAATAATAATATTTAAAATTGAAGCTAATCTTGGCCTATTTAAAAAGTAAATAGATTACTGTAAAATAATTCAGTATAATAATTTATTTATTATATTTTATCTTTCTCAAAAAATTTAGCATAATACACTGACATATGAAAAAACTTGAAAAATTAATAAATATTACATTATTTTAGTCCATAAAACATTTAGTTTCATAAAGAGTTTCTGTTTAGTGATTTAAAGTATAAAAATTTCAATAAGAATTTTTTTTATTTTCCTTCCCCTAAGCTGTTGTTATTTTTTAATTTCTAATAATAAAATTCTGAAATGTCTAAATGATTTTGTTCATACAGTGTATATATATAGAAGATTTTGAAAGTATATGAGCAAAATAAAAGCAATTATAAAAGAAATATGTTAGTTTCACACACACTACACACACAAGAAAGAAAGGGGAAGAAAATATCTTATTGTTCACAATCTGGAATTTAATGACTTAAATAACTTTATTGCAACTGAAAATAATTTCCTTTGGCTGAAAAACAAAGTTAAGAAATGAGGTTGTTTCTTAATAAAAATGCTGAATCAAGCTGTCATTTACATATGTTTTGTGCTTGCAAATATATATATTATTTATGGTTGTCTTACATAGTAGAGGTAAAATTCAACATTGAATATATTAATGTTTAATAAAATCAAACCACAATAGCCTATAAGCTAATGCCACCATAAATTGCAAAATACACAACACTTACTTTACAACAGCCATACCTATTTTTTTTTTTTTTTTTTTTTTTTTTTAAGGTTTAATGAGGGGTTTGGCTTAATTATTTCACATAAATAATTGTTGGATGTTTGAAATTTTATGATGGTTGGTTATATAAATTTATTTTCTCTTCATCATTTGAGACATCTTTTATGATTTATTACACCCAAAATTTATGTTACCTGTATTTGGAACACATTGGTATTTGTTGTTCTTAATAAACCCATTCTAAATTAAATGTAGGTATTAGGACTTATTATAGCAGTCTAATAATTTTCTAATGTTACACAATCCAAATAACAGTTACATAGTTAAACATTAATGGATATATTTTTAATTAATTATGGCTACTTTACAAACTTTTTAATTCGTGACATTCAAAGTTTCCTAACTTAATCAGTGTTAATTGTAAAAGAATAAAACTTCTTTTGTTTTATATTTCAGAACATAAAATATGCTTTACTTTGAATCTTTTTAAAGGCTTTTACCCTGGATCTGGGACCTCCTCAGCAACCAGTTTCAGTTGAAGCTAGAGTTGGTTGCAAGTAATTTCATCCTTGTCGTCATCCTTTGATCTCAGTAGGCAGCACTGCTTTTGATCTGTGTCCAGTATAGGCTCGTTGTTGCAGCTGCATTGTTTTTTGATTATTTCAATTGTCTTGCGATTCACCATATAAATATGATTTTAATAACTTGCCAGATTTCCAATTGTGACGCTGTCTACCGAGATCAGAAGACGATGCCAAGAAAGAAATTAGTTTTGACCAAGTGTAGCATCAACTGGAAATTTTTGCTGAAGAGATTCCAGATCTGAAATGAAAGCCTTCAAGAAGCTTCAAAGTAAGGCTGTTGAAGTTATTGAATTTTAATTAATTAATGTGTCAAAATCAATGTCCCCTTTAAGAAAAACAAAAAATGCTATTCTATATAAATTTGTGGATATTGTAATTTAGAACTCATGTGTGTTTTGAAATATATTTAGTAGCCTAAACAATATATAAAATAAAACTAATTTTTAAATTACATTGAAATAAAAAAGATAAATTACAAGAAATTTATTATTGGCCATTTTTATATGTAGATTTCTATTCTGGGTATGCATATAGACATACAGTCTCTTTCTTTCATTCAATATTAAGTTGCTCATTATTAAAAAATATATATAAAAAAGTTAAATACAGTACACTCTCAAAAATCCGCACAGCTTAAAACGAAGTGTTTTGCGGATTTCTGAATTTTGCAGATTTTAGAGTAATTTCTTTTATTTACATATTAGAACCTCATTTGAGTAGCAAATCTTTAAGATACAATTTATATGTTATATATACAATGCTGTAATATAGTGTGTCTAATAAAAGTACAAATATTCATGAAATTTTAATTTAAAGAACAATTTTTATATATCACATTATAGTTACAAATTACCCAGATTTTTGAAAAGTCTGATCAATACTAGTTTAAGTAAGAATATTCATACATATTTATTTTCGTATAACCTGCAAAAACGTCAGCAATTCTTGGTCAATCACATAAGTTTGTGCTATGAGAAAATTTGAGTATTTATCTGCATGAGAGAAAATCTTTCATGAAAACTGTCTTTCTCCTTTTCCTCTAAATGATTATCATTTATTTTTTAATAATTATGTATAATTACACTTATCATTTCCTCCTCTGCAATATGTTGAGTGATTGGTGATTCATCAGCATCAGTTAAAAACTGATTTGTCTCTTAATACAGCTGAAGTTTTGCAATCCACTAATCAACAAATCAATTGTGACAATGTTTGTTTACATTGCAAATGATATGCGGATTTTAGAGAATTGCGGATTTTAGGGTTGCGGATTTTTGAGAGTTGACTGTATTACTTAAGCAGTAAAATGCTTAAAATAATTGTAAAAAAGTAATAAATAAACAGACTGGGGGAAGCAAACATCATACTAGGTATACTGGTTAATAATGTGGATAATTTTCATTATATGAAGTTGCAATATTGAATAGATGGTGATGCAAAGTGATATGTGGGCTATTTCGTTCAAGTGACAAGAAGCTTCAAATTTTCAGAAGTCAAGTGGGGTAAAGGTTTTAACCTCGTAGATATATTTACACTAAAACATGGTAAAGATCATGCCAAACAAAAAGAACAAATGTGGGAGATTTTGATTCATTACTTTATTTTAATTAAATGTGATGCTGAAAGTTATGATATACTCCAAGAAGCTTATGATCAGGGTTCGTGATTTTTTTGATTTTTTTAAAAAAATAAAAAAAATCGGATTTTTTTTATTTAAATCTGATTTTTTCGATTTAAATCGGATTTTTTTTTAAAAGTCTACAAATTTATAGTTACTCATTACTTTATACCTGTAAAAGTAATCTATATCTTAAACAATGTCTAAAAACATAATTTAAGTAAATTTCATGCCAGAAGCTATGCTTTTTATAAGCATATATACATCAGTTTTAACTTTTAACACTGATGGATAATGAAATTTATCATTTAAGACCACAAGAATTATAGCATACTCAAATACAAATTAACAAGCAAATTTAACGTAAACTTGTACCTTCCCTTTTAGTTTTTAAAACAGAATACATATGAAAAACAACTGTCATGTTATATGAATATTTACTTTTACTCTAAATACATATTATTAGAAGTTCTCTATTTCATATATAGATATAGATTTTTCAGCTCATCATTTTGTAAAATCATATGATCACTTTATTACTAAAAGATGAAACTTCTCATTTTAACTAAATACCTTTTATTTAAAATTTAAAAATACAAATAAAGCAGACAATTTCCATATTTAAAAATAAACGTCTCTGAGTGTTAGGGAAGAATAAAATATCTCTTTGACCATTCTGATTCTGGATAACATACTGTATTGTTAATTTAATGGATCTATATGTAATTATCTATGGTATTATTATAAACCATGTTAATCATGGCATGAAAGTTAACACTATCTAAAAAAATTTTGAAATATGCATAATCCCAATAATGCACGTGAATAATCAAAATCAAATGTTATCAAAGAAAATAACTGAAGCTTAAGCATAGGTCGATCCAGGTTTTATTTTTGAGGCAAATTTTAGTGAAAAATAGAAATATTTTTGAGAAAAACTATTATCATATAAAAGTTCTCATTATAGAAATCATTCAACTTTATGATTAACATAAAAACTCATAAAATAATAAAATGTGATAAAAATCATTAAATAGTAATTTTATAAAAACTAATATATGCAGTACTTTAAATGAGAAAAATTTTAGAAAAGAAACATTTTTATGGACACAATATAATAAATGCTGAATGACATTAAAAAATTAATAAATGAAGCTGAAATGTCATTAAAAATACATAAATAAATAAAAGTGAAAACTTCCATGCTTTATATGTTATCATAATAGTTGAATTAATTATGCTTTGTTGTTAAAATGTTTTTAAAAAAAGACAGGTTCATAGAGTTTTCATGATAATATATGGTCTTAGTGTAAAATCCTATACTGAATTAGTACATTTTTTAGTTATATTAATATATAAAAATTGCTTTCAAGTTCTTTAATTCATTTCTGAAGCATAAAAAGTAATTGTGTAAGATTTAAAGTAATTGGTTCATATGTGCCAACACACACACACGTACAGATACCTATATATATAGTTTTGCTAATTGAAGGTTGTAAATGCAACATATTTTGTATTTGAAACTCATTCTAACAAGATTTAAAAAATTTAGATCCTAAAAAGTTTTGAAAAATAATTTAATTTTAATAAAAGACTTTTTAAAAAAATCAGTTGATTTAAATCAATGATTTTTTTAAAAAAATCCATTGATTTAAATCAAGATTTAAATCATGATTTTAATCAAACTGATTTAAATCAACGAACCCTGCTTATGATGAACATGCTTCCTCCATCTACCTCCAAAATATTATGAACAATGGTTTAAACACTTTAAAAGAGGTGATTTTGATGTAAATAACTACAAACGGCTAGCTCAATCAAAAAAGCTTGAAGACGAACAACTTCAAGCATTATAAGCTGCTAAAAAACCCTGTGAAATTGTTAACATTCATCATTACTAACTACAAATAGTCAATCTGAAACGTGCTTTGTTCGTCAAATCACCACAATGGGATATAAGAGACGATAAAGTAATTTTACTTCATGATAACGTAACCATCAAACAATTTAAAACTTGTTAAAGACACTTTAAAAGACCTTGTCCCTTTAGATTACTAGTTATTCTACTGGATGCACATGCATTTTCTGAGCAGCACTTCTCAGTGTATGAAAAAATGGGAAAAGTGAGTTTATGTATGATTTTTCTCCTATGGTGCAAAGTTCTATTGGGAAGTATCCACAAATTACTTGAAAGGTGGAAGAAATGTGTAGCTAGTGATGACCATTACTTAGAATAAAGCAAATGTGCTGTTTCTGTTAAAATTATCATGTTTGCTTACAAAATCCGCATTATAACTGGTATGCCTAGTAGATTGTAAAAACTTACAACTAATTTAGGTCAAAATAATTACATGGTGGTTATTCAGGTGAAAAAAGTAACACAGGAGCAGCATCAAAGCAACAACATAAATTTTTTTGTGCATTGCCATTTTGATGCTACACTTGTACCTACTTTTTTATGTGATGATGAGTTATGCTATTATTTCACTCGAAACAATTATTGTGAATTTTAATTTATTTAACAAATTTTTTCTTTTATTATAATACCTCTATATTTCCATATTTTTAAAATACAAAGTTTCTAAACTCTGTTTAAGTTTTAAAGCTATACTTTTCTATTAGACGTATGTTTAGGAAATAAATTTATAAGAAGTATACTATGTAAAATACCTAAAGTTAAATTATAAGCATTTAATGTAGAAAATGTCATAATGTACGTGTGATATAGACATTTCTTTTTCCATATTTAAATATATTATCAAAATACTGCAAGACTTTGAAGAAATTTTCTGTAACAGATAAAAATAAGTAGGGCTTAATTTTTAGCTAAAAAAGGTATGGGTACACTAATGTTCTTCAGAACTTACGTTTGTTTAAGTCTTTTATTTTATGAATCTATTAACAAATTTTGAAAGTATTTACTCCAGTTTTTCAAGTTATAAATAAAATCTTATATACAGTCAACTCTCAAAAATCTGCAACCCTAAAATCCGCAATACTCTAAAATCTGCATATCATTTGCAGGGCTGCCAACAACTACGCAATTGGCGTAGTAACTACGCTTTAGCCTGCTTCTACTACACTCTACGCATCGTATACTTAAAGCTACGCTTTTCCTTTCCCCATCGTCATCTTGTTTACAACGAGCGAACTCCGATTTCACCACGGATTAAAAAAGTATAATATAAAACTAAATAGTGGCAGACACTGAAAAAAAAATAAAAAAAACTACTATCTTTTTTCTTTCTTTCTTTTTCTTTTTTTTTTCCTTGCACACATCTAGACAGAAATCCCAATTCAATCCTTATCAACTTTTAATTTTGCATTTCCAACAGTTGCCGCATAAAACATTATTCTTTGAATTTTATTTTTTATCTATGAAAGTGCTTCTTGAAAATATAAAAATAACAAAACTAACTTTTACAATCTAGTTGAAGAACCACATGCTTCATCGTAAATACTCATAAATAAATAGTAAAGAAAAAAAAAAAAAAACATTCTAGTGCTAGGCATTGCGTAATCGAAATATTGCTGACTCAGAACGGGAACACATATTTGTTTACATTAGCTGAGAGTGTGCTTAATTAAAACCGCAAGCTGAAAGGCGGGGGGGGGGGGGGGAGAAAGAAACCGAATGCTATGATTATCTTCATGGCTATGATTATGCTGTATTTTGATTTTTATTTAAACTCTATCAATGTTTCAGTTATCTTAATGCTTAATAAGTCGCTAAAAAATAATACTTTCTAACGAAAAAAAATTGTTTATTTTAATTATTTATCGATAAAAATAATGGATTCAAAGTTACTGAACTTTAAGTACGATTGACAACGCAAGGAAACTAAGACCAGGAAGAGCTATCTTCCGTGGGAGACTTTCTAAAGTGTCTGAAGCCGTAATCACGCGAGTTTTGGAGAAAACAGTATAAAGTCGGACTTTAACGGAGGAATTGTCCTCTGTAATAGGAAACTTTCTTAAGTGTTTTAATATACAAGTTTCTGAGAAAATCATGGAAAATTTCGAACTTTATCGTACGAAGTATCTACCGTTGGAGAAAGAAAAAGAATATTTTCTGTGCTTTTTCTTAGGATAACTGAATACGCGATAACTTAGTTTTTATTGGATGATTCTAAGAAATTTTCATATCTGAAAATGGGACTTTCACAAAAATCGCCGGATTTAAAATGGATTCATCACAAAAATAGCACAAGAAAATTGCGTATTTTATAAATCAGCCGCAAAAAATGACATTTCAGTAATAAAAAAAAAGCTGATTTATGACTAAATAATTAGACATTTTTAGAAAAATAACATCTATTTTAGCAATTAGTTTACGATTACGTAATTTTGAAAATTAGCTGTAAAATAATTCCGTATTTCTATAAAAAGCCACAAAATTATACTTATAATGTAAATCATGTTTGAAAAAATCAAGAAATTCATCGATTAGCATCAAAATAAAGCCTTTTTCAGCGATTAAACATAAATTTTGTTAATTAGCGGCGGAATGATTGCGTATTTCCGTCATCGGCTACAAAAATATCGCGATTTACTGAAATCAACTGGGAAAAAAAAAAAAAAAACCTTTATTGGCTAGCAGCCAAATGATAGCATATAAAACGTAAATTTTTGATTATTAGTGGGTAAGCGATCCTGTATTAGCGAAAACTACTTCAAAATTATTCCCGATTTCCGAGATTACACTTTGAAAAAAAAAATGCAAATTTCACTGATTAGTGGCAAAATAGTTGAGTATTTAAGATTCAGCTTTCAGATGAAACGTATTTTGCACAAATTAGTAGCTAAATAATAGCGTGTTTCGGCAATCGGCCGCATAATAATCGCGTATTTTAGGATTTACCTTTAAAGAAGAGTGAATTTTATCAATTAGAGCAAAATTATAGTATATATTAGCAATTATTTGCTATTAAACGTAGATTTTGTAAATTTGCAGTGAGATAATTACGAATTTCGGCAATCGGTCGTAAAAATATTGCGAATTCTGTCAAATACGAGAAGAATAGCATATTTATTTAATTAATGATAAAAACGTAATTCTACCCCCCCCCCCCCTCTACGGAAACTCGATTTTTTAGGTATATTTAGCAATAATCTTAAGGGGGAAAAAAAGTTTCAGAAAAGTTGATGGCTGTCAGTTTGCACTGAAATTGAATTTAATGTTGTACAATTTCAATCCTTTTCCATCCTTAATAACAATGATTATTTTATTGTAGATTCAGTTTTATTACATTTTCTAATATCTAAACTATTAAAATTGTTCATTATTTTGACTTTTGTTCAGTAGCGGCACCAGAAATTCCCCGACGGGGGGACACCACCTCCCCGACAGGGGGGCACTACATAAAGAGAGTTTATTATTTAAGTATTTTTCAAAAACTGCAATGCTGTTAATAATATTACTGTTAATATTTGAACCATTCCATTTGTTAGTACTCGTCATGGTTTTGGAGATAATCGTGCCACGGACAGACACATTTTCTAAAAATATCGTGGTCAAAACGTGTTCTGGACCTCTCAAAACGTGTATATTCATGGAAAACTGGAAGCTGAAAATTTTTACGAATCCAATACTTGCTTCTATTGAATATAGAATGGAAAAACTGGAATGCTCCAAATTTGTACAAAGGAAGAAAAATGCTGCCAAAAATAGAAAAACTGAAAATTTTGTAATTCCCCCCCCCCCCCCCCCGAGAGATTTAGGAGTAACCCCGATGGGGGGTCACAGACTCCCCGACGGGGGGGCCTGTGCCCCCCCGGCCCCCTAGCTGGCGCCACCCCTGCTTTTGTTACTCCAAAAATTTAAGATTTTGTTTAAAAAAATCCAATTTTTGTATGTGTTTGAAGTAAGCATTGAAATTATTTTCACATCAGTTGTCTTGTTCTTGTAATTAAACCAAGTTTCTTTTGAATAGGCATGCACTAAATGTTTGATTATTACTGAATAATGAATATTCAGTATACTGAATAACTAAAAATTTGATGCATACCTACATCTTACCTTTTTTTTTTTTTCTTTACTTAATTTCATATGATTATTGCTAATTTATTTTTGTTAGTAGTTTCTTTCTTTCTTTTTCTTTTTTAATTTTTAAAATTGCTCCTCAAAGTAGCCGAAATGCTCCTCAAAATTTCTCTGAATACTCCTCAAACTGTTTTTGAAAAGTTAGTAACCCTGCATATTAGTGTATTATATTAGAATTAGTGTATTTTCATGTATCCATGTTAATATAAAATGTAAATTTGGATAAAATTTCTATTATTTTTGAATGTTTGATTATTAAAAATCAATAAATTTCAGAAAGTAAGTCATAATGTAAACAAAAGATTTTATGCTTATTTATATTTTAAGTATTTTCTAATTTTTTAGCGACTACACTTTGTAGCTTAAAACTACACTTTTTTTGCTTTTTAACTACACTTTAGCACTCCCAGAGGTTGGCAGCCCTGCATTTGCAATGTAAACAAACATTGTCACAACTGATTTGCTGATTAGTGGATTGCAAAACTTCAACTGTATTAGGAGATAAATCAATTATTAACTGGTGCTGATGAATCACCAATCACTCAGCATATTACAGAGGAGAAAATGATATGTGTAATTATGTATAATTATCAAACAATAAATTATATCAATTTAGAGGAAGAAGGAGCAAGACAGTTTCATGAAAGATTTTCTCACATGAAGATAAATATTCAAACTTTCTCATAGCACAAACTTATGTAATTGACCAAGAATTGCTGACTTTTTTGCAGGTTATAGGAAAATAAATATGTATGAATATTCATACTTAAACTACTATTGATCAGACTTTTCAAAAATCTAGATAATTTGTAACTATAATATGATGTATAAAAATTGCTCCTTAAATTAAAATTTAATGAAATATTTGTACTTTTATTAGGCACACTTTATTTCAGCATTGTATGTATAACAAATAAATTGTTTCTTAAAAATCTTCTACTTAAGTGAGGTTCTTAGATGTAAATAAAAAAATTACTCTAAAATCTGCAAAATTCAGAAATCCACAAAACACTTCGTTTTAAGCTGTGCGGATTTTTGAGAGTGTACTGTATATATAAAATCAGCAAGGCATAGTCTCCTTCATTTAGAAATAAACTACTATTTACTGTTTTGTTTTTGATATTTCAATTAATACTTATAACTTGAAATTGTGGTTGCAATTTGATGCTCAGTAAAAGATAAAAACACATACTGTTTTTCATTAATGATCAATTCTAATAGTTCCCAGCCACTGTATGAAATGTGAGAGAGAAAAACTGCTAGTCTATAGTTGAGATAGGTAGAAGAAAAAAATTGTGTGCCTGCCAAGTTACATTACAGATATAGGTGTTATTCATGAAAAAAGAACTGAAAAAATTGTAATAGAGAAAAATAACAATTGAAGGACCTTGATTTTTCTGAAATAATGCATTAGTGAGCTCCAGTATGCTGTATTAATGAGTTTCCATGTATTCTGTCTAATATGTAAAAATTCACTGAAATAAAAGATGTACAGGAACACAGTTCATATTTATTTTTATATAAATTAATTTCTGTCAATAAGGGAAAATTATAGCTCTCTAAAAATAATCGGAAGATTTTGTATAACACTTATCGTTTGGCTTTTGCGTAAGTATAAATGTTTTTTATTTATTCACAAAGAGACTTGATATCTCTCTTTCTTCTCATTTCTGATTTTTTACTTAATACTTACATTAGTTTTGTAGTATTATACACTGCCTATCCATAAATGAGCAGACACTTTTGATTTCAGATGTTTTGTCAAATATCTCAAAAGGTACATTTAGAATGAATTTTCTTGAAATTTCAGGAGTGTATAAAACAGGTTATACTGCATATGTTTCATCAAAAAGTTTTGTCTTGAAAGTACAAAAGGGGTTAGTAAAAAATTAAAATATTTGAGATCATCCTTTAAAACATAATGCTTGAAATGCATTCTTGATATAACATGTGATTATGAGACTTCTAATTATCTGTTACTAGAAAAGACCTGTTTGGGAATGAACCAAATTCTGAATGCGGGAAAAATTTAAAAATCAAACTTGAAATGTACAAAACTCGGCCAGATGCTGCTTGTGTGCCAATAGATCAAGGTTTGTTAATGAAATCATTTTTAAATTTATGAAATCAATGAAGGTAGTGAATAAACGAAGGCTTTGCCCATCATTATATTTAAAGGAAACTTTTTTCTATATCATTTTATAAACAAAAATAAAATAAATTATGAAATTTCTCTAAAGCCCGCTTTGGTTCCCCGCTGCCTTCACAGCGATTGACTCATTTGCAGTCTCTCAGGTGCCTGTGTCTATTATCTGTGACAATAGCTTACTAGTGGATTTCCATTTGGGTGCTTATCATATGGTACTTTCGAAACGGACAGTATCAAAAAAATTGAAGTAGCAATTTTACATGTGAATCCCAGTTACATATGAACAACACTATACATGGTGTACATAATATTTTCTTTCATGTTATTTTCTATATTTGATTTATTCGATCAACCTTAAAATGACAACAATTTTGCACCAAATATAATATTACAATGTGATATGATCAGTTACGTTTATCGCATGAGACAATTTTTGGGGTTATAATAGTAGCTGAGTTTGTTAATAGTAGTTGGTATATAGAAAAAGAAATAATGAAATATGTAAACGTGATCAAGCCTTAATATAGCTCCAGTTGGCGATTTTTGAAATTTTATCGCCACTTTAGACAAAAATACATAAGAACTAGAGGCTGAAGGTATCAAAATGACTATGTTTTTCTAAATCAAGTATGATTCAGTGATGAGGCAGTGTTTTCATATTTTGGGTGAAATCAATAATGTGAGAGTCTAGGGCTCAGAAAACTCCCATCTGAGTAAAAAAACGCATGAGAGATAGTCCGACAACAGTGAGTGTGTGTTGTGGCCTGACATGCAGTGAAGTCATTAGGCCACTTTTTTTTTTTTTTTTTCCTTAGAGAAAGCAGTAACTTCAGGTGTGTACCTAGATCTTTTAACTGAATTTGGGACACCTCAGTTGGACAATCTTTAATCAATGTCTTTTTCCAGCAAGATGGTGCACCACCACATTTGGGTCTCAAGGTTCGTAATTTCTTTGATGAAACATTTCCAGGTTGGTGGACTGGATGATGGTCCAATTCCCTGGCCACCTCGGTCACCTGATATTCCACTACCTCGGCCCCTAGATTTCTTTCTGCATATATTAAAGAATGTGTGTACCAAACAAAGGAGTAGGATATCACTGACCTGAAGCAAAGGATCAGATGCCAACGACACCAATGATAACACTTTGTTGCAAGGAACGTGGCTGGAAATTGAGTTTTGCCTTGTTTTTGCTTCACGCTGCTAATGGTGCGCTTATAGAAATTTATTAATTTTTGTAAAAAAAAAAAAAAAAAAACTTTAATAATTGCATCTTAAAATAATTTTTAAGTTTATTTTTGTTCAGTACTTTATTTAATAAACTCCTCTATTTGTAAAGGGACTTTATGGATACCCTGTATTATGACCTATATTATAAATTAATGAGAACAAATATATGAGGGGGAACTAAGTAGGTATGTATCACATATTTGGTATTCGGCCACACTACTGAATACAGCCGAACATTGTTAACGTGAACACGCTTAACGGGAATTACTTTTAACATTAACTGTTTCCACAATCCCCATTAAAATGAAATCAGTTACTGATAACATGAATAAATTTTTTATTCCCCCTGAGATTCACGTTAACAAGGTTCGGGCAAATCTGAAACCATTCAGCTAGCCAAGTATTCGGTTTGGCAGAATATAAAATTGTTCAGCTGAACTCTTTTAGCTTGCTGAACCTATAAAAATTCCTCTTTTTTTTTTTTAAACATTTTATTTATAAAATTTTTTAAATAACTGCTATTTTTAATTATAATTAAATTGAGTTCATTCAGAATAATCAAGAAATAAATTATACTTAACTGAAAGCAACTGTTTTATATATCTTCTAGAGTAGCATTGAAGAAAATTATTTATTAATAACATTAATCATAACAAATAATGATATCTAACAAAAAATTGTTTTTGTTAATAACAATAATTTAATAAAAATGCAGGGTGTCCACAAAGTCTCTTTACAAATACAGACATTTATTAAATAAAATACTGAACAGATACAAACTTAAAAATTATTTTATTTTAAGCAATTATTAAAGTTTTTTTTTTTTATACAACAATTAATAAACCTTCTATATACTCACCGTTAGTCTCACGAAGTACATTATACATGATACTTGATTTATCAACTATGTCCTCTGTGATCTTAATCAATTCTAACAGGTGCAAATTAATAAACACATAAAGTGTTTTTGAAAAATTATTAAATTTACAAATACAATTATTCTACTGTTTACAAATACACAATATTACTTTTATTTTATTTTATAGTAAATATTAACACTTTTGTTCTTAAGAACAATATTTAATTGAATTCGATTCTCAGAATTCGATTATTTGTTTTCCCCTGTCACGTAACTGAGCAGACGACGCTGGGAAGAGTCCATTCGTAACATCTAGACCATTTTATGTTACAGATACAGTATGTGAACTTCTTGGGGACATTTAAGTTTTTGTCACTATTTGGCAATGGATTTTTTGGTAGAATTGCATGTTAAAAAAAAAAAAAAAAAACTATTTTTTTCTAATGCCCGTACTTTTTATTATTGAATTTCTTTAGTTAATTTATGGCAGTATATACTCTCTGTATGGATTTATTGAACTGCTAGACAATAATTTTAGACATTCAAAAATATCGAAAAGAGAAAAAGTTTATTATTATTGTCATTTTAATTTAGAAAAACCTCCTGCAGCTTCAATTATTAATTCTCTTTGGTACTTTTCCATTTTGCCGGTGAAGCGATAAAGTTGCCAAGAATGATGTAACCGACGCCAAACATTAGGCACCTAAGACAGAGTAATTGTTTCAAAACACTTCGAATAATAATAAGAAAAAAATTAAAGAAACTTATTTTACCTTTACTTATTTTATATTTTTAAGTATTAAATTTTCTAAAGCTTTGCTTAAAGCTAGCTTTTAAAAGTGTTGTCCCATAAAAAATATAACATTAAATTTGAAAAAAAAAAAAAATCTAAGTTACAAATATACTTTTAATCCATAAATGTATTGTTGTCGCCAATAAAGTTTGCTTGGCGAGAATTTCGCCGGCAAAAGGAAAAGTACCTTCTCTCCTATCTACTTCTTACATTAACGAAGAATAAAATCTATAAAAATTTTAGGTGAATTTTTTCTTGCCATAATTAGAAGTATGAAATGTATCATGGAAATGTCTAATTCTGTAATGTTAAAAAATTATCAATGCTAAATAAGATTTTTCATTTATAATTGAGTTTGAATTTAAATCTAAATATGTTTCTATACCAAAATCTATCCAAAGTATTTTAAAAAACATTTTCAAATAAAAATAAGAAATACACTTTAATGGTAACGAGAAACGTGGTCAGTTATACAGACACAACATTATTTCATTATTCACAAAAAAAAAAAAAAAAGAGCAAATAGATAAAATAAACATAAATATTGCCAGTAATAAAATTAATTTTCTAAAAGTAGAAAAAAAAAAAAGATGTTTGCGGAATTTATTTTATTTTTTTACGCCAGTGATAACATTTTATTTCCCTGTGGAGAATGACGTCATTGTGGAAAATGATATAATAAGAGAAATTATTTCTTTAATGGCAAATAGAGTACCTTTATAAACCCGAGGTTTTCTATTAATAACTTTGTTATTTAAAATGATACAGATTTCTAACTACCTGAAATGCCTTCCTTGAAGTATTCGGAACACATTCATACCTCCCATGATGCCAAGCATTTTGCCCTCCATGAGAAGATGCTGTTGCAGACAAAAAAATTTTTATGCCAGCTACAGAAACTTTTTTTTAATATATAGATATAGTTTTATTCCTATCTTTCTTTCATGTAAGAGAATTGGTTTAGTGAAAACTTCTAACTTGAAAGTTTCATATATGTCTTCTAAAGTTGTGTTAAAAAGGAGTATGCATAATCCACATAATCTTGCTAGCTAGGAAATTTTACAAGATCAAACAAAGATCACATGATGATGTCATCAAAGAAATTTTAAGTGTTTATTAAGAAGCCCAACTGTTAATAATTTTCTTTTGTATGAACTCAGCATTCACTATAGTCTTTTTCCTGAAGAGAGGCACTTCAAGGCCACCCACTCTCCCCCTTTCCACTCTAGGTTGCTTGGTTACAAGGGATACAAAACTTTCCTCTTTTTTTCTGCACATCACTTCTACCTGGTTTTGAAAAACCCTACCCCTAATATTTTCGCCCTAAGTGCAGTGCGATAAAAAAAGGGAGAAACTGGACAATCCCCCATTCTCCCCTCTGATAGTGGGGGAGTGTAATGACCTTCACCCGACTATTCTAAGGAAACAGAGTATAGTTATGCATTAGGATATTTTCTTATAAATTTTTACATTTAAATAACTCACTCTTTCTGAATTATAAATTTTATATTAATTTTTCATGACTAAAAAAGAAAATACTATTAAATGTAAGTGGTAATATTGAAAAATTTAGTAAAAATTAGTCCATTGACATCTGAGTATAAGTTATCAGCCAAATTGTTGCTATTCAGCTTGCTGGATATTCAGTTGGCTGAATATTCAGCATTTAGCCAAATTTGCTATTCAATACATTTATAAAATTGGTCACCTATGTCAATTTTTTAAACTGTTATTAGAAACAAGGAAAAGGGCAGTAACTTTGTTTCTTTAAAAAGCTCATTTTTCTCATAAATTTATTGGGAACTTTCAGTTAAATATCTAGCAATGCTGAATGTATACGTCAGACGAAGAAACAACAGAAATATTATTTTTCTGAAAGATTTAGCTGAAGGTTATTTACAGTGCTTATCGAGATAAATCCTCCAGTTAAAACTTTTTTCTGACTTTTTTTTTTTTTTTTTAAATGTACAAAGTACAACTACAATAGTTCATGCAGTGAAAAATAATGCATAACTAATATACAAATCATTATGGAAAACCAAAATGAGGAATTTTTCCACTTTTTTTCAGAATGAGCCCATAAATCGTATTTGGCTTGTTTTTCACAAGTTTTTGAAAACAGTTTGTCTCAACTTAGGACCATTTGGAGAAAATAAAGGTTTCTTAAATATGTAGTATAATTGTACTGACTTCAGGCTGCATATACTGCTCTTGTGAATATGGCCAACATGTTTTTAACCGGATTCAGGTCAGGGCTGCAAAATAGATAATTTGTACACCGTTATCCAGAAACCATTCAAAAGTAGACCTTCCAATATGCACAGGACCATTATCCTGTTGGCAAATGAAATATGGGTTTAAAAAGAAGTTTGCTATTGTGTGGAAGAAAATATTGTTCAAGCAGCTATTGATAGTTTGCAGCATTCAGATGATTGTCTGCAAATGCTATTCTGTTTTCCTGCACATTCAAATTAAGCATATATCATGACAAAACTTTCACCAGCTTGCCTCTTTAAGAATCTCTTTTTGTCATTATGCAGTTCATGGCATTAACCATCTGACTGCTGCTGACAGATATATCCAGTCACTGAACTGTTCTTTTATTGCCAATACCCTTATAGTTGAAAATTGTATAATTACTAGCAGGCTACACCTGCTTCGCTGGTTGCTATATTTAAAGATTTTTCAAAAGAATTGAATCACTGTTTATTTTTTTTATATCACATTATAAAAAAAAAAAAAAAAAAAAACCTACATTGAAATTGCCCTAAACCTTGCTTTGGGTACTGTCAGCCTACGGCAGGTCTTTTTTTGCCCATACTGCATTGGGTCCAGGTTACCACTGCCTGTAGAAAGGTCTATTCCAGGTACTTCAATTTGGGTATTCAACGAAAGGTAGATTTGATATTTAGGAACTACGATTTCAAAGATGACTGTATCTCAACATCTATTAAATATTTTAGTTTCATTATTCAGTATCAAATTTTCATTATTCGCGTGAAAATATATTTCTTTTTTTGTCGAAAACAATGAACGGGAAAACTTTTTTGGCAACAATTAAATTTAAAACTAATATTTAAATGGCTAATTTTCAAGCTATTATAAGGAAATTATTTTCATATTTTAATTAAAAAATAAATAAATAAAAAATCTAACAAATATAAAAAGAATCTCGAATGTTGTTGTCAAATGCTTTTTAAAATATTTTGATTAGTTAAACTTTTTCTTCTCTTGCAAAAGTGAAACATCTATATTTTTATTTAAAATTTACTTGTTGATGACACGTTGATTTTTTTTTTTATAGCCATATCTCTTCAAGAATAAATATTTATAATTTTTAGGGCTCCAGTGTTTTTTTTTTTTTTTCACTTATATTTTTATGTTGCATGTTTTAGTAACTAAAAGAAAGCTTTTAAAAAGTCTAATCAATTTCTTAGGGTACTGTGTAGACAATGAAATGTTTCATTTTACAATTGACATCTTATCTATTATTTATCTGCAAAAAAAAGTAACACATCCACCACTGAGTATCAAACCATGACCATTGCATTAACAAATTGACACTTTAACCGACTGAGCCAATGACCAACATAAGGAATACCTCACATTTACTTTCAAATGGGAATGCCTTGTATTTTAGCATGGCAGGGAAACACTATGGCAAAATCCAATTTCAATTTTAAAAAAACTTTGAATTAAAAGAAAACTAATATAAAATTCAAAAATCAGGCTTCTAGGTGCATGAGGAGAGGTCATTACAAACCTCCATTGAAATTTGTGTAGCTCTGCAATCAGCCGTTTTTCTAAAATGCTTCGGACATACATACACAATGACACATACAAACATCTTATTTTATTATATGTATAGATGAACATTTAGCTTCTTTTTCAAATTTGAAAGTCTTAAGTAATCATGTGGATCCATAAGGATTATAATCATGTGACAGTTGCATTTTTAATTTCAAATTGAAATAAGCATTATTTTAGTACATTAAAAAAAAAAAAAACTGTGCAATAAAAACATTACAATCTTACTTTTTTCAAAGGTGGTTAGATGGTTAAAATTGTCAGCTATCTAGGCAATCCAGGTTAATAACTTTTTTTTTTAACCAAGAATTTAATTACTCAATGCCAGTCTTCTTTCTAGAACATCACTTCCTGTGTGAATATCAATCACATTCATTTTTTTTTCTTTTTTCTTTTTAGTCAGTTCTGGAGCTTTTCCCTTCTAGTAAACTAAACTAGATTTCCAAACTTCTTTACCACTCTATGGAACATACATTATATATATATTGAAGGATTTTGCTGTGTGGACAAAATGGATAAGCTTGTATTTTCAGATTTTAACTCCTCTATAATAGTTTATTTTTGCAAGGGTATTATTTTTGATAAATGCTTACTTGATTTTTTAATGGCATAAACATTTCTAAGTCATAGAATTTTTTTGTAGCTTTATGCAATCTGTTTAAAAGTTTAGCTATTTCTTTAATTGATTTTGCACACTTCTTAAATACATCAAATTTTCCAAACTCAACCACTGAAAGAATGCGACAACTACTTATTATTCTTTTAACTGCCAGCATAATCCCACAGTAAGACTAAACTATATGTAAATTTTGTGAAAATAAATCTTTTGGTGCAGGACTTATAAAGGCAGATCTATTTTTTCGAAATAGTCTCAAAACAAAAAATTGCAAAAATAGAAAGGAATTATTTACTTTTTAACAATTTCCTTTTTAAATAATTATAATGATTATTATACAATTTTTCTATCAAAAAAAAGTTATTCTCTGTTGAGTCAAAATTTTGAAAAATTCGAGTGAGCCTATCATTTCAATGCACACTGTATATTAGCATGTCTCTAATAGGATTGGCTTGTCTTAAAAAAAAAAAAAAAGAGAGAGAGAGAGTTCACTAGTTTGCCATATTGTTCTTTGGAAAACAAATTTTCTAGTCAAATTTTAAAATTAATTATAAAGCATAACCCTAGATGATATTAACTGCAAAAAAGCAAAACACCCATCATTTACAGCTGTGTGACAGTCTTTCAAAGAACATATACTGAAAATCATCTTAAGTCTAATAAAGAAAAGCAAAAAAAAATGCTTGTATTATTTCCTTCTACAATTATTTTTGGGTTGTGGTATTTTTGTTTTTCTCACAAACAAGAAGGTAAATCTATAATTCTTATGCTACGGTTGTAATATTCCAGAGCAGTGGCATGGTTATCAAAATAATTGTGATTTTGAAAGTAATTTAAGCAGTTTTTAAAAATTGATGTGAAAGTGTCTCATCTAACACAATCTTGTGTGTGTAATATTTAGAAGAATACCTTTAATGGACTATCCCTGTATTTAACTTCTTTAACTATTAACTTCTTTTAAATTAAATTATAAGGAAAATCTTACTTACAGCTTCGTGTAGCCACTTTCGCGAGGGAGGCCCTCCTCCTTCAGCACACTTCTTCGTGATCTGTGTTGCTGGTAGTGGATGTAGAGAGAAGAAGAGAAAGAAGAAAACATCCTCTAGTAGCACCACGGACCATGAAGAAGTGTGCTGAAGAAGGACATCCTCGTGAAAGCAACTACACTGACTTCTACAAAGCTGTGATGTAAGGTTTTTCGAACAATGTAATTTCGATAAGTATGCTTCGTTTAATAATTTAAATAAGTGAACTTCTTTTGTTTTTCTAAATGAATATTATAAAATTTAATGTAAATAAAAAATATTAATAATAATTCATTTTCATAAAAATTTCATGAAAATTTATATTATTAGCTGCAGAGAGGAAAACTAATGAACCTTCAACTCCCTCTAACCCACAAAGGTTGTGCAGATTATAGAAATGTACAAATTAGAGGTCATTGTCTTTGTTTAAATTTTTCCATTGCAGATACAAAGTCAGTTATTATTATTAATTCATAGACAGACATCAAAATGGAAAGAAAAAAAAAAAATTCTAATGAATTTTAGAATAGAATATTTCTTTGATATTAATGAAACTAATCAATCGTATTCATATATGATGGTAAATAATTTAAGCATACTTAAATAATACATACCAATAAAATGTAAACGTACATATTTAAAAAAAAAATACAATATATATATATATATATATATATATTTTTTTTTTTTTTAAGTGCAGAAATAATATTCATTCTTGATTATATTTAATTTTATTAAACACTGATGTAATTGTGGTTTGTTTTAAATTTTTATGTTACTCTCCTAACATTCTTTATCTTTGACCTAGTGCTAGTTTGTATGAATTGCAGGATAATAAATACAAGAATTTCACTTCTCCCCCCCCCCAAAAACAAACAAACAAACAAACTGTATTTGAAAGCAAAGATTAAGCTAAAAATTTGACTAAAAAAATTTGGGGGGGGGGGGGGATAAAAATGTTAGAAATGTTGCCATTTTTTTTTCTGAATATCAGGTGTAAATTTCTTTGTTTACACTGAAAAATCAGTTGCATATTAGAGGGATTTGTGGATTATAGCTCTGCGGATTAAGAGGAGTTCACTGTGCCAATTTTACTTAAAATTGAAGTACAGTAGATTTATTTTGCATTTACCTAATAAAGTTTTCAATATAAACTGCTTTTATTGTTTTTCATTTTATTTATTTATTTATTTTTTTTTTAGGATGGAGGGCTATTAGTCTCAATCTATGGATTTTTACGATACCAGTTCTATGATAGTTGGACATTTATCAAAATTGAAAATATAATTGAATAATTAAAAAAAAAAAAAACTAATAGTGCTCCATACTAAACTAAAAATTTCATCTTTTTTTTTTTTTTTTTTTTTTTTTGAAAGAAAAGAAAATAATAGTCAGTATTCAAATGGACAGTATCAAAAAAGTTTTTTATTTATTTTTTTAAACCTATTATTTTATTTTATTTCCCCACAGAGAACCTATGCAATTTGCAGTAATTGACATTGATGCCAGACCTAATATTGTTTTATTTAAAATTTTGCCAATGGAAAAAGCTGTGGAGTAGTATCACATTATATAAAGCTGAATTTAAACTCCCATCATTTTAAGCTGGATGGGGTAACACATAACCTTTTTTACTTGATCGGTGACATCTTGTGATTTACTTTTTTAACTTTTTTCTTTATTTCTTTATTTTTTTTTTTATCAATTCCAACCAAACTTTGTACAATCATTATACTAACATAGAAAAAACACTGTAATGATTACATGTACTTAATTGAAATTGGGGGGGGGGGGGGGGAGGCATAGGAAAGGAAAAATTTGCTTAAATAACACTTTTTTCTGGTTTAAACCAATCTTTGTACAGTTTATGTTTTCAAATTCAGAAAAAATGCAGTGATACTTAGATATACTTTAAAGAGCTGTTGGACAGATGGCAGAGAAAAGGAATAAAAAGGTTCTTGTATCATTTTTTCCCAATTTCAATGAGCCTTTGCATAATTATTATTTACTAATTAAAAAAAAAACACTATATAGTTTAGATATACATGAAGGATCTAGGCAGTGTTGCCAGATTGGGGGCATTTTTTATTCAATATCCACCACTAAATATTAATTGTGGCAGTTGCCTAATAACTTCGAAGATTAATCATCTATTATGTATATCAAATATAACTTCTCAAATTTATTGGAGACTATTGAATTAAAAAAGTCCCCAATCAGGTAACAGTCTAGGGGAGCAAAAAGAAGTGATATGAGATCTATCTTCTTTCTCTCTCTCTCTCTCTCTCTCTCTCTCTCTGACTTTTAGAGCCCTAGATATATCAAAATTCTACTGCATTTTTTCTTAAATTGTAACTGACAACTGTACAAGGTTTGATTGAAATCGGGAAAAAAAGTGATAAAACTTTTTTTTTTAACTAAGTATTTTAGGCACAAAAGAAAAATGCTGGTGTAGATTTGACTGTACTAAATTATTATTAAGCCAAATCCATTGCTTTTTTATCTTTTATATTATCTATCTAAGACATTTGATGGAGAAATTTGTTTTATATCACTATGGAGAAATTTGTTTTATAAATTACTCATTACCTAATGTATTTTTCTTAATTCTGTTTTCACACCTACACAATTCACAACTGTCAAAATGTTCCTCATTTTCCAAAAGTTATTTTTTTCTTACTTTTTAGCATTCTGTTTCTTAATGCTGTAAAGAGAGAAAAATTAACTAAGAGCATATTTTGCATTTTACAGCTCCTTAATGAAGTATCAACAATTTAAAAAGTCAATTTTAGAAAAATGAGTAACATCTTAATGGTTGAGAATTTTCTCAATGTGAAAATGGAATTAAAAAAAAAAAAAGTACGTTAGGTAAGGAAAACAAATGTATCCACAGAATAACATGAGGTTAGACTGCCAGTCAAATTAGGTGAAGTATCTCCTTAACCCTTTAACATTCTTTGGTTTTATACTGAAATCAAATATTTAACTTTTTTTTAAGCATCAATTTAAATTCCTCAAATTAAAAATGCTATTTTGTTCCTCCCTTTTTACATATTTATGGTCAGCTATTTGTGTAATAGCCATTTTTGAAATTAGTTTAGTACTTTTGAACAGAAAATATGTTGTGAATATTAAAAGACCTGATTAGTGAACAGAATGTTTCCTCCCCGCTATGTTAAACCTCTGGGTTTGGTATGTTAGTATTTTAAAGATAACTTACAAAAAAATTTAAACTTTATATAACATACTATTAAATACCTTAAATAAAATCCTTTATAACAAGCTTAGCATATTAATTTCGGGTACTTCATGCCCATCTTTAGTGCCAAGTACGATAAAACGCCGTTCTTCCTGAGATCTTCAAATTTATGCTTTCGTGGACTGTGGACGTCATGTCTTCGCTTCGCTTCCTTTGTTCGTTACATTGTTTTCTTGCAGGAACTGCTGCAATACAGGTGGAATGAGGTAGTGCTCTCAGTCATTGACGGCAAGCACTACCTCATTCCACCTGTATGGCAGCAATTCCTGCAAGAAAACAATGCAACGAACAAAGGAAGCGAAGCGAAGACATGACGTCCACAGTCCACAAAAGCACAAGTTTGAAGATCTCAGGAAGAACGGCGTTTTATTGTACTTGGCACTAAAGATGGGCATGAAGTGCCCGAAATTAATATGCTAAGCTTGTTATATAAAGAATTTTATTTAAGGTATTTAATAGTATGTTATATAAAATTAATTCTTTTTTATAAAATTTAAATTAAACTTTATATTTTTGTCTTTTACATACTTTACCTAAAGCTTTTCCTCTTTTACCTACTTTTATAATTTTGCTCTTTTATACATACTTTTTTTTTACATACACTACTGGTCAAAAGTATTACAAGATTTGCAAACAATCAGTTTTTTCAATTAAAATACTAATCTCTTGAATGTTTGAAACATTGGGTATTTAAAGAACTGGGTCTTCCGCATGCTTTTTGGTGAAGATTGGTTTAAGACAACATTTAGGAGGGCGGTAACAAATTGAGCAAAATCAATAATGTTTGTGATCCACCCTGTATCTTTAAGTGAAAAAAATGAACTGTAACTTTAGGATATGTTAATATAGACCCAGTTCAATTTGTGGATGAATTTGTGTGACTATGGCATATTAAATAATGGAGATATAAGCCTTTATTTTAAAACTCCAAAAAGAAAAAATCAACATGTTTTTTATTTATAATATACAGAGTTTTTAACGAAATTTATTCCCACTTTCAGCTTAGTTGGAAAAACACTTAAAATAATATACCACAATCAGAGTACAAATATCTTAAATATCTCATGAAATATAAGCATTTTTATGAAAAATGTTTTCACTGCACATGTGCAAGAGGTAAAAAATAAATAAATAAAGAAAGAAAAAATAAAAAAAATGCATAGGTTGAAAGCTAGATATATTGGGCAATTTTTGTCAGAAGTGCATTCGAATAGAGTAAAAATTAAGCAAATTATACAAAAAAGAATGAGCTAGATTTAAGATATTTTCCAAAAGTTGAAATTTCATAAGGGTTTTTTTCACATGCTATGTAATTAATTTGAAGATCCAGTTGTTTCAACTATGCTCAAAATGTACTTTTTTTTGTGAAAAATCTCTTATAAGCTTGTAATTCTAACACATATTTGTTTATTTACTAAGATTTGTGAGATATAGGGTTTTTCACAAAAAAGAACTTTTGCTAAGTGGCTAAAATAATTGTGGATCTTTAAATTAATTATGCAATGTGAAAAACCCCTAAAAACATTTCAACTCTTTGAACTAAAATCTAGCTCATTCTTTTTCATATAATTTGCGTAATTTTTGCTGTATTCAAGTGCACTTTTGACATAAGTTGCTCAATATATCTAGCTTTCAACCTATGCAATATATATATTTTTTTTAATCTTTTGCACATTCACAGTGAAATTGTTTTTAGTAAAAATGCTCATATTTCATGAGATATTTAAGATATTTGTATTCCGATTGCAGTATATTGTTTTAAGTGTTTTTCCAACTAATCTGAAAGTGGGAATAAATTTCGTTAAAAACTCTTATATTATAAATAAAAAACATGTTGATTTTTTTTTGAGTTTTAAAATAAATGCTTATATCTCCATTATTTAATATGCCATAGTCACACAAATTCGTCCACAAATTGAACTGGGTCTATATTAACATATCCTAAAGTTACAGTTCATTTTGTTCACTTAACGATACAGGGTGATCATAAACATTATTGATTTTGCTCAATTTGTTACCGCCCCCCTAAATGTTGTCTTAAACCAATCTTCATTGAAAAACATGAGGAAGACCTAGTTCTTTAAATACCCAATGTTTGAAAACATTTCATCAAGAGATTAGTTTTTTAATTGAAAAAACTGATCATTTGTAAATCTTGCAATTTGAGATTCTCATATTTATTATCTTGCAATTTATATAGACTAGTGCCAGGTCAAACCAAAGAACAGGAGAAAAGTATATAAAATTTTAAAACGTACGACTATGACATAAATGTTTAATAAAATTAAAAATAATCCGTTAAGAATAATCATTTCTGCACTTAAAAGATATTTTCTTTCTTTCTTTTCTTTTTTTTAATAAATATGTATGTTTATATTTTATTGCTATGTATTATTTGAATATGCTTAAATTATTTACCTTCATATATGAATATGATTGTTTAGTTTTATTAATATTGGAGAAATATTTTATTCTGAAATTTATTAGAAATCATCTTTCCATGTTAATCTATGAATTAATAATATTAACTATGTTTGTATCTGCAAAAGAAAAGTGTAAACTAAAAGACAATGACCTCTAATTCACAAATTCCTATAATCTGCACAACTTTTGGACAAAACTTTTGTGGATTAGAGGAGTTGGCTGTAGTAAGTTTTCAAGAGATACTTATACATTTCAAATTATTATTATTAATTTATCTTGATTAAAAATGATTTTTAAACTTTTATTTTTTAAGTTTCTCACACTAATTAAAAGTTAAATTTTATTAATTGGCTTAGATATTAATTTTTGATTTGAAATATTTATTTTAAATCAGAACCATGCAAGTTTGATTAATGAGGGTTATTTTGATGAGAAACTAGTTATCCAGAATAGTCTTGCCCCAACTATTCCAGATAATTGGTTCACTACTGTATTAAATATCAGACTCATTTTAATTGATTGGTTGAATTTAAATACCAGTTTAAGAGAAACTAGGGCATCAATGTGTGGGACAGAGTGTTTATATTATTTATTTATTTATACAGCGACTGAGCTATTAATTTGTTTAATAAAGTGCACTGATCTAATTACTGCTATGTCGTTTTTGTTGGAATTTTTGCCTATCCCCGTGTGCTTTTGATTTACAGATAGTTGTAATGATCTTTACTAGGAAATCCATGTGCTATTTTTATACTTTCTTTTCTTTCTTTTTTTTTTTTTTTTTTTATTTGAAGCTCATAAATCTTATACCAACTTTCCCCATCCAATTTAAACCTTAATTCATCAGAAGCCAAATTATTTATATGATGTGGAATGAAACGCTAATGATAATTAAAACAAAATCATTCAAGGAAATATTTTAAAGTGAAATTTCTGTTTGGTGACCTACCGTATATTTCCGAATATAAGCCGAGAGTATGTTTTTCCCTGTAGAAATTTGCCCAAAATTGCAAACCCGTGTATAAGCCGAATTGAAAAAATACTCTTTTAAAGTTCGAGAATATGACCAAAACGGCAAAAATATTGCCAATCTATATAACTTTCAGGATAATCTGTCCAATGAAATTGCGTGAAATGCGTGCTTATCCAATAGAATTCTTTACCTTACTTAACTATAACATAAAATGATCATAGTGTGTTTGACAACGGCGATAGTTTTAACTCTGGCAACCCTATCAGAAGGGAGGCAAACACAGACGCACTTGCAAGTCCCAGCAGCTGAAGCTGAAAACGATGGTTACCGTAATACCAGGAGGCCTAACAATAACGTTGATGATGCAATGCAATCGCTGGATGTTTACATAAATAAGCCGTTTAAAGACCGATTGCATTGATTTTTTTTAATGACGTATCTAAATTATTTTGTATATTTTTACTTTTGAGTATTTTTATCAGTGCTTCAAGGCAATCTTCAACAACAACAACAACAAAAAAAGAAATGCTTCTATTAAAAAAAAAAAAATGAAGATTTGCCACTTTTGCTAGTGTAAGCCTAGAAACATTTTAAACAGAGATGATTTTAATTGTATAAATTAAAAATATGATCGGGAGTCTGTTTTTTCAAGTTTCTCTTATACTATTTCTGAATCAGACAGAGAATTTCCTCCGTTTGTGGATTCTGCCGTTGACTTCAGTTACCGGCAGGTCAAAAAAAAAAAAAAAAAAAAAAAAAAATGTAAACACAAGTGACTACATCGAGCGTTCCATGAAATAAATTTAAAATTGCTAATTTAAGAGTTTTATATGTGATAATTATTTTAAAATAAGGTTTAATATCACTATTTTACTTTATATATAGTTTTTAAGCTTAAAATATATGTATTCAGTTATTGTTTCTAATGTACGTTTTTTGCTAGAAATGTGGATCCGTGTATAAGCCAACCCCCGTAATTCAGCTTCCGAAAAATTTCCAAAAATTCTCGGCTTATACACGGAAATATACGGTAGTTTTTATACATATAGGCTTATTAGAAAAAAAAATACAGGCATATATATATATATATAGGCAATCGGGGAAAAAAAAAAAGTAAATACTAATAATCTGGAAATAATTAGCAAAGAAAAACATATTTTAAACAAAAGCAAGAGTTGTGATGCTGTTATTCTAGTAAACCAGTGCAAAACTTTCACACATCTTTATTATTATTAATTTGACATGATGAAATCATAAGATCACTTTTATTGGTACTTTATAATTCAGATTTAATTTCCTATTCTAAACTATAACTATCACGTACAATCTTTTTTATATAAATTCTTTTAAATTTTTATCTTTCTTAAATTATACAAATATTAATTTCTAATTTTTCTTTAAAGCAAAATTCGATTTTATTCATGTAGTCAGCTATTTTCTGCAATTTGGAGTGAGTGTTATGTGACTGTGATTGTGAAGTGGTGTTAAGCTTGGCATTCACTGAAAATTTTCTGGTGATGCAATTGTCATTTTCCATCCTACAAATAATGCCAAATTCTGTGGCACGTATATACATGTATAATTTGTAGCTATGAACAAAGACCAATGTTCATAAATTTTTTGCTCTGCTCTAAGCAGCATGTGTTAATCTAATAAAAAATTCTCTCTGTACTACATTTATCTTAATTTCATAAAGTGTTAGGTCTTATCTGTAAACCTGGTTAACCATTTTTGTAGAAAACAATAAGCCTATATGTTTGTTACAACATTGAAACATTTCAAATTTTGCTTTTTTTTAAAAATTTGAATAGTTAGAAAGAATTGACTAGAGAATACATTAAATGTTAAATGTTGCTGATATTTTATGTAGTCTGCTGAATTTTTTCGTTTTTTTTTTTTTTTTTAAGAAAATGATAATGATGAGGTTTTGATTTTTCATCAGTTTTTTGCAATAGGTTGCCCCTGGAATCTTAGGAGTTAAGGAAAGAGTTAACTTTCCATTTTAAAAATAAATTTACATTTTGTTTTTCCCTGTCTTAGCTAAGATGTTTTTGGATATATGATTTTCTTCAAAATTTAATGAGCACTTCTTTGAAATGAGATTTTTTTTTTTTTAAAGGTAACATTTTTATTTAGTTATTGTTTGTAAGATATCATGCACACAAAAAGTGCAAAAAGTCACCCTTTCATTCTCCACTTGCGTAAACAATAACACAGTAAACTTCAGAATTAATGGAAGTTTTTTTTGATGAATACAAATATCACACAAATAAAAATATTAAGTCAAAGGAGTCATAATACTGGATTATGTTCTTTAGTCTATACTTACATCTGAAACATTTTTATCACACCAAAAATTTAATATCCATTTAAAATTATAAATTCTGTTTAATTGATTTATTGCTTTATAAAAAATTTTAATCAAAAACTTAAATATGATAATCTGTAATAATACTATTAGTATTTTCATGAATCCGAATTTTGTACATCTGAATTCATAATGTACGTTACTTTAATTTTCATGTTGATATATTGTACATAACTTAATATAAATAATTTTAATTTTTTTTTTTCTTTTTTTTTTTACAAAATCCTTAAATACACACAAATAAATAATAAAAAAATTTTGCACATTTCTTCCCCCCCTTGTAATACATGTTAAAAGAAGCTGTCTTATACCAATATTTCGTATGGAGAATATCATTATTTAAATTTTAAAGTAATCTCAAAAGTTTTTTAATTACACTGCTCAGCATGAAAATT
Source organism: Salticus scenicus (assembly GCA_963930645.1). Classification (NCBI taxonomy): domain Eukaryota; kingdom Metazoa; phylum Arthropoda; class Arachnida; order Araneae; family Salticidae; genus Salticus; species Salticus scenicus. The sequence goes on along the minus strand of OZ005651.1, from coordinate 219,004,529 downwards.
GTATCTGACACCATTTCAGCATATTCTTATGTAAAATGACCTCCTGAATCCGAATATGACCACCATTTTGCCCCATCACCCACCGTTTTCTTGTTATGCCCCCTCCCCTCCCCCATTTTTATCATTGTTTGGTAATTTTATATCCATCAGTTTGATTTGGAGAGGAACTAGGATTATTTTAACCGTTAAATGTCTTCTGATCTGATGAGCTACAGAGGTAAAAAGTTCTAAAACACGAACATTTGTAGTAAAGAGGATATTTGAGGGGATTTGTGCCCAGATTCCAAAAAAAAAAAAAAATCAATAAAACAATCAGTTTCTGTTTCTTTTTTTTTTTTTTTTTTTCGCAATATTTCTCTTATTTTTTACATATTCCAGCTTCCAATTTGCCATTTTCTTACCAAATCACTCCAAATAATAAAAATTATACAGTGAATTTTTTTTTTTTTTTTTTTTTTTTTTTTTTTAATGTTGGTGAGTGGAGTAAAGGCAAGAAAGTTTGACTGATTCACTGTACGACATTCGTTTTCAATAACTCCCACATTAAATGTTTTGGGCAGTAAAACATGAACAGTAAAACCTCCTGCTTTGACACGTGTTAAAGGTCATTGCTCTTATCATTGTAGTCGTCAGTCGTTATCAACCTTTAGTACACGTTTTGCAATAAGAGAGTGAACTTTATGGTGTTCTCGACGGTGGTGATCTTGTGTGGTGACCTGTAACACGCGTCAAAGGAGGATATTTTACTGTTTTACTGCCCAAAACATTTAATGTGGGAGTTATTGAAAGCTAGTGTCGTACAGTGAATTAGTCAAACTTTCTTGCAAGGGCTTTGAGACTTTAACTCTACTCACCAACATTTTGAAATAAATTTCACTGTATAATTTTTATTATTTGGGGTGTTTTGGTAAGAAAATGGCAAACTGGAAGCTGGAATATATAAAAAAATAAGAGAAATATTGCAAAAAAAAAAAGAAACTGATTGTTTTTATTGATTTTCTTTCGTTTTATGGGCACAAATCACCTCAAATTTCCTCCTTACTACAAATGTTCGTGTTTTAGAACTTTCTATCTCTGTAGCTCCTCAGGTTAGAAGACATTTAACGGTTAAAATAATCATCTTTCCTCTCCAAATCAAACTGATGGGTATAAAATTACCAAACAATGATAAAAATGGGGGAGGGGGGGGCGTAAAAAGAAAACGGTGGGCGATGTGGCAAAATGGGGGCCAGATTCGGATTCAGGAGGTCATTTTACATAAGAATCTGAAAGAATGGTATCAGACACAGATTTTTTTTTTTTTTTTTTTTTTCAGAGCAGTGTTATTGTAAAAGTGGTTCACATATAACACATCTTGTATTTAATATTTATTAAAAAAAAGTCTAGAGAATATTTCTGTATTTAAATAAATAACTTTTCCAGAAAATTTCTGTCTAAAATTTTTTATAATTCAGTTCTAACAATTTTATGCTCCTATAACATTTTCTTGTTCTTAAATTACAAAGTGTCTATTAAATGTATATTCTGCAGGTATAATTTATAAATTTTGCACTATTTATATTATTTTTTCTTCCAAATAAATTTTTGGATTGTTAAAAGTACTTTCAGACTATAAAAATAATATATATATCAATGTATTTTATTTTAGGAATCTGGAGATAGTCAAATTAAGAAAATAGAAAAAATTATAATTCCAAATAAGCCTGATGGTGATACTAAAGCATCAGAAACGCCAGAAAGTACGACAGAAAGTGAATCCTGTGTTACATTAGTTCTTAAACCAAAGCAAAGTGTTTCTCCTGATGAAACAGGCAAGTCCTTTTTTGTGTATTTGTATATGAGTACCATTGTTCTATGTGTGCATATCTGTTTAAAAAGTAATTTTTAAAAGTTTTCCAGGCACATATTTTGCCTGCTATGAAATTTATTATATATTACATTTAACACTTCCAGAGTGTTTCTGGCTAAGTTATTTTAAAATCAAAATAATTACTTTTGATTCTTTATGAATTATAAAGTGTTTGAATGCCTAGATTTCTGAAATATTATCATTTAGTTACATATTTTAAGGTATATTAGTATTAAAAGAGAAAAAATGTATATTTCTGAACATTTAAATATCTCTGTATTTTTTTTTCATAGTGTATAATTGATATTTGCTTGCAAGATGGGTTTGTATATACATATGTGATAACATTAATAAATAGGTTTGAAAAATGATTGTAGATAATATTTAAATTAGTTGTAATGAAACTTTTGTGAAGAGAGAAAAATGCTGATTTATATGTTTATCAACCAATGTTATTGAATTTCTTTATCCTGTTATCTATGTTTTTGAGAGCAAGGGGAAACAAAACTGATATCTAACACATAGGGTATACTATAAAATTTCATAATGTTGCAGCAAAATACTAAAAGAAAAGAAAATACTGAATAGTACTCTCTTAAGAGTAAGGTTAAAAAAGACAACTTTCTCTTTCTAAAATATTAGCTTATATGAAATGGAAGAGGAAAAGTAAATAATTAATAGAAAAAAGAAATATATATATATATATCCCCTCCCCCCCCCCCCCCCTCTCTCTCTCTCTCTATATATATATATATATATATATATATATATATATATATATATATATATATATATATATATAGAGATTGTCAAAATTCAGAAAAATAAAAGTGAGCATCTATTTCTTGAATCAAAATTTATGCAATATTACAATACAATTTATCCATATGGAATAAATTCCGAATACTTTAATAAAACTATTAAAGCATATTCTAACATCAACCCTCTACATGATTATTCGACTATTCATGCACAACTCAATCGCAAAATTAACAATAAAACTTCTAGAACTAAACATGGTAGTAAAAAAACAGATTTAATCTTTTCTAAAAGTGCCATTATTAAACTAATTTCAGATCTACAGACTAATTACTTATCTAACTATAACCGGTTCATTATTCGAAAATTTATTTTTGCAATTAAAAAGAAATACTTAGTAAATTTTCTGAATGTCTTTCAAAGCCTATCCTATAATAAACATTTTTCAGACATTTTTTATGATATTATAATGTACAAAATCAAACAATTTAATTTAAAAATTAATAAAAAGCCCAACAAAATTAAAACAAATACTCAGTTAATTGTGACTTTTACAAATCAAATATTGAATAGTATTAACATTACGTCTATCATTAATGACAAAGAATGTTTGTTTCCGATTAAAGATTTAAATCTATCTCGTACCTTCAAATATCTTCTTCCTCTTGGCAGAAAGATACTCAATTATAATTCTGTATCTAAGTCTACCTCTTTTACTAACACTGTAACATGTAAATGCAATGATCCTTCTTTCTCAAAATTTATTGACAGAGACCATGGACACATTATCACTGGTAATCTCAATATTATTGATAATTATCAATAAAAAAAATTCATGGAATTTAGCACCAAATTTAGACTTCCAGTTAAAACTAGTATTCCACAAATCTTTCAAGTTTTCTTATGACCTAGATTTATTTATTTATAAAATATCTATTACTCATAATAAACCTATTGCCTACTTCACTCAATGGAAAGTTTTAGTGTTGCAAAAAATTAAAAATGCATTATTTATCAATTCTTCAAATCTGGTGTTATTTAAAAAATCTACTTTTCAACTCTATCAAATCACTACAGAGTGATACACTTTGTGATCACTTATGTTGACAAATCACCTAACAATTATGCCATTATTTGTAAATCCTACTATCTCTCTATTTTAAACTCTTCAGTCACTAATAGTAACATCTTCAGTTTAACTAATAATAACCGAAAAATACATAATTACTATAAACTACTTCAACTTCCCTTCAATAACTTTAATTATCCTTATACAGTTCTCATACCTAAGTTTCACAAATCTCCAATTAAATTTCGCACTGTCACTGTTGGGTGTAACACTTATAACAACAATGCTAATAAAGCTCTACTGGATATTCTAAAACAAATTTACAAATGTACTTGCAAAGTTGATAATTTACACTGTCTTAAAAATAGCTTTCAATTAATTCAATACATCAAATCGCTCGATTCAATAGACAATATTATGACTTTTGACTTTCAAGATCTTTTCAATAATATTGAGTTATCAGATCTTAGTAATATCATTTACAGTCTTTTTCAAGAATATAAAGCTCAAATTAATCTTCCTTACAATTTTAAAGCAGAAAAATTTAAAACACTTCTTAACTTTGTTATCCATAATAATTATATCTTCCACAACAACGATATCTATTTGCAAAAATTAGGCATCCCACAAGGAGGTTGTAGCTCCAGTATTTTGGCAGATCTCTATCTTTATTATTATGTAAAGCAAATTTGCAATGATGATGTTCGATTTTATCGTTACATAGATGATATTATTGTATTTTATCTCTACAAGCACTCACAAAATGACTTTTCCTTCAATTATCCACCCAATTTAAAGCTAACTCAAAATACTCTAACTAATCAATCGATTAACTTTTTAGATCTCAAAATAATCATCGATGGTAATAAAAATTACAGATATCTATGACAAACGGCAAGATTTTAGTTTTAAAGTAAACTTATTTACACATTTTAATTCATGTCTGCATCTTTCGGTATTTAGAAACATCATCATTAACCATTTATTTCGAATTAATAATTTATGCTCTGCGAAGTTTAAAAACAAGAATATTAATAAACTGATCACAGCTACTGCTAAAATGGGTTTTCCTAAAAACTTTGTATTTTCTATCTTATATCCTTAACCATGTCTCTGTCAGTACAATAAAAAAAAGAAAAGCTGTGTACACTTTTGTGTATATCAAAAAAAAATTATAAAATAATAAAAGACAATAAAAAAGGTGGCGGTTGGGTGGGCAGATGTTTGGTTACGGAGGTGGGGTGGTGTTGTAAGGCTGGATGGTTGGGTGGGTTTGTGAAATAAAAAAAAAAAAAAAAGCAGAAGGCTTGTTGTATTTACTTTGTATTACTATGCAAACTTCCTTTTTCCAATAAAACTTCAGTTTCTTCCTTTTTGAGTTGTCAACTATATTTAAAATTCTAATTATACTATTAAACACAATGTAATCAATCGGTGAATTTCATTGTTGCTTTGTGATTTCATTGTTATTCATCTACTTTGAAATTTTGCTTTTTTAAATCCATATGGTTCCTGTTCTGGCCGTGGCAGGCTGGGTGAGTGTTGCCGGCATGAAACTAGTTTAACCCCACAGGCAAGTCACAAGTCTTGCCTCCTTCCTTCCTATCTTGTGTTTCTTAGGTTATTTTTTCATTAAATTTGATAAGTTTATGGTTTTAAGTTAAGATTTGTTGTGTTACTTTATTGATTTGTTTGTTTTGCAGGTTGTTAATTAATAGATATGGTTTCTTTACATTAGTGTATTACATCCACTGATAAAATTTTTTTAATCTTATTGGTCATTGGTGTTTCAGTGATCTTGTATCTGTTGCTTTGCTTCTACTATGCTTAATAGATCATCTTTATTATATATATATATTTGATGAGTGCGAAAGTTCTACCCGATTTTGGATATGCAAATTTGCAATTAAATTGGCATCACACATGACATTGTAATGACATAAATCGTTCGCCAATCAAACGTGTGGATGCCTCACATATAAATGCATCATGTCTCACAAAGTTAATCATCTAAAAAAAAAAAAAAAAAAAAAAAAAAAAAAATCAGAGGGTGTAACATGGAAAGTGAAAAGGAGCATATAAAACATTGTTTGTTATACGAGTTTGGTAAAAAGGATACAGCAGCCGCAGCATGTTTCAATGTGATAGATATTTTTAATCATTTATTTTGTGAAACATCTCAACTTGTATGATTATGTAACTGTATGAAAAACGGTAACCGAAACCGGCAGTTGTTACGATGCAGTCAGTTTGTTGACATGTGCACATTATGATTCAAGATAAGTTTTTACCTTTTATTTTATGCTTAAATATGTTTCACCTTTCTGTATATATTAAACAAGATTTTCTTATGAATCCGTGTTCTTCAAATTGGTAGATAGAGCGTGGTTTGAACTAGGGCTGTGCCGATTAATCGATTAATCGGTTCGGTTAATCGATCAATGCTTAGTCCCGATCAATTTTTTTAATCGGGTTAATCGCATCGATTAATTCGATTAAAAATTTTCTAAATCCGATTAAAATTTACAAACTACGAATTAAAGTAAAAATATTGTTCTGCTTACAAAATATTTTTTCACATATTTTACTAACAAACATTCTAATAATCATCCATCAAATAATGAAAAAGCAAAAAAAAAAAAAAGTAAAAAATAAAATAAATAAAAATAAAACCTCTCAAAAGAAGTTGTTGCACTTTTGTTGATAGAGAAAAGGGGGGGAGGACAGTTATTAAACAAAATGCGGCTTCATGTGCATGCTGGAGCAACACCACCTGTCTGTAGCCTTCTACAGAAAGTGCTGGCTAGGGTAATAGTACTCTCAGAAACAAGAAACTTTCAAAAAATAGAAATGCTAAAGATTGAAAAAAAAAAAAGAGGGATTGAGATTTCAACTATCCCTCTGATGGGGGAAATGTCAACAGAGTTTCGCAGTATCTTCAAGCGTTTATTGTCTGTTCAGAATTGCTGATAGTAACTATTGAAGTAGAAACAGAAAATAACATTCTGTGTTCTAGTCCGAAGTGACAAAAAAGAACTAAAGTATAAGAATTTGAGATTTTTATGATAATAGTATGGAATTTTGAGAATTCATTTAAAAATAGCGACAAGCGAGATGGACATGACTTGCAAATATAAAACTAAAATATGAGTAAATTCATTTAATGTTTCTTTCAAAATGAATCGAAAAATTAATTTATTTAAAAAATAATATTAATAATAAATAAAATTGAATAAGTGAAAATATTTATATAAAATTAACACTTAAAGTCACCAATTATTACTCTGAAAATTGATTTAAATTTCAATTATGAAACAAAAATTTTTGAAAAAAAAATTTTTTTTTCAGTCAAACTTATGAATAATATATATATATATATATACACACAGAATATGAGAGTTTTATTCATCATTGAAATAAAATTATAGAAAAAAAATGAAAACCGATTAAAAATCCGATTAATCGACCGATTAATCGATTAATGAACTACGATTAACCCAGTTAAAACTCTTAATCGATTCCCACCCTTAGTTTGAACAGTTGCTGGAAAGTTTAAAATAAGCAGCGAATCCAAGATACACGTGTTAGGCCTAACAGCTAACAGCATAGTAACGTACGTTAAAGATTTTTTTTTCCTGCTTATTATTTACGAAATGGATCATCTGAATTCAGCCAGAATCGAGCAACTGAATGAACACAATTATGCAATCTGGAGCATGAAGATTGAAGCATTATTGGATGCCAGAGAATTATTTGAGGAAGTAATACTAAAAGAAGAACCGGTGAAAGACGAAGCTAATGCAGATAGCGTACGCGATCATAAAACGTGGTCGAAGAAAAATAAGGAAGCATTGGGAATAATTGTTCTTAGCCTAACAGTGGAGCAAGCCATAATATATAAAGGAATAAAACAGGCAAAACAGATTTGGGAAGCAATCAAAATACGTTTTGAAGGTGCAGTAGAAGATAGAAGAACTGATTTGTTGTTGGACTTAACAAGATTGAAAAAGATGGAAAATGAAAGCATTGATGAATATATTACAAGATCGCAAGGCCTCTCACAACAAATAAATGAATTGGGAAAACAAGTGACAGAAAGAGAATTAGTAAGGTATATAGTAGAAGGTTTACCAGAGAAGTATGAAAGCATTATGCTGGCTTTATCAGCTAATCGAGGAATAAAGTTTGTGGACTTAAGACAAACGTTATTAAATTTTGAGAAAAAAGAACAAGACAGAAAAAATGAATTTAGAGCCTACAAAATTCAAGATAAAAGTAAGCCAAAACCAAAATCCTGTTTTGTCTGCTCCAAGCCAGGACATCTACAAAAAGATTGTTGGTTTGCAAAGAATAATAAAAGGAGAAACACTGGAAAACCAAACACAGGTATGAGGAATTCAAATTACAAAAATGAACATGCAAGAATTTCAAGAGAGAGATCAACATCAGGGAAAGAATCAGCTTTAACAACTAATGAAGCATTGATTATTAAAGAAGACATGAGTGAATGGCATCTGGACTCTGCTTGCACATCACACATGACTCCTAATGAAACCTGGATGGAAAACATTAAAGAAGAAAACAAAATCATTAGTGTGGCTGAAGAAGGCAGAAATATTGAATCAACATACAGAGGTGAAATAAGAGCCACTACAGCTGAAGGAGACATGAACAATATTAGGTTAAAGAATGTTTTATGCGTCCCAAAGCTGAGATGTAATTTGATGTCTGTACCAAGCATTGTGAAAAATGGAAATGAAGTTGTTCTCAACAAGCAAGGAGCTTACATTTATGATGAAGATGGAGAATTAATATGTGAAGGGAAATTGAAAGAAAACATGTTCATTGTGAAATTAATGGCCCAGAAGGTTGAAGATAATGAAGCGTGTTTCAAAATTAAAGAAAACTCGTATGAATTATGGCACAAGCGACTTGGCCATGTTAATCCAGAATATTTGAAAATGATGTTGACAAAGAATATGGTTCGAGGACTAGGAAAATTGGAAGGTGAAATAAAAATCTGTGATTCATGTATAAGAGGGAAGATGACAAGTTGTTCGCATGAAAACACCTTCTCTGAAACATCAAAAGAACCACTTGAAGCTTTACATGTGGATTTATGTGGTCCATTCAGAATAGCCTCCTTGAATGATAAGAGGTACATGATGATGGTTGTTGATCAATTTTCAAGAAGGTATTTTGTTGAGTTTTTGAAAACCAAAAATGAAGCAAGTAGAGCTTTGCAAAACCTTATAAGAAGGAGAGAAAATGAACTTAATGCTAAGGTTAAAAGAATCCGATCTGATAATGGCCTAGAGTTTATTAATGAAGAACTTAATCAATATTTTAACCAGAAAGGTATAAAGCATGAAAAAACAACATACTACTCCCCGAAGAGTAATGGAGCTGCAGAGAGGGCAAACAGAACTTTACTTGATAAAGCAAGAACTCTTCTGATAGATAGTAATCTACCATTGTACTTTTGAGCCGAAGCAGTTGCAACTGCAGAATACATGCACAATATAACTCCTACTAAGAGTCGCAAAGACAAAACACCAATGGAACTTTGGAGTAATAAAAAGCCTTCTGTTCGACATCTCAAGCCATTTGGATGTACAGCATATTACAAAATTCATAACAACAAAAGACATAAGTTAGAAGCTAAGGCCAAAAAGGGTGTGTTCATTGGATACTCAAGAGAGAGGAAGGCATATAGAATATTTGACATAGAAGAGAGAAAAGTATACGAAACATCTGATGTAATATTTGATGAACTAACAAATGGATATGTTGCAGACGAATCCCCGAATAAACAAATGAATTATATGGAAATACATTATTGCATAGGTGATAAAGAAGATTCTAAGAAGGATGATTTACCAATTGAAGTATCAGATCCAGAGGAACAAATGGACACATCAGTAAATAGTGATGAACAAATAATGAGCAACTCAGACGAAGAAAGTGAAGAAGATCAAAATGAACCTCGAAGACCTGTCAGAAACAGAAAAATGCCTACAAGATACAATGAATATGAAGTATATGCAGTAACAGATTTCACACCTGAAAAATATGAAAATGCCATAACATCTGATGAAAAGGATCGATGGGTATGTGCAATGAACGATGAAATTAATTCCTTAGAAATGCATCACGTATGGGAGCCAGTGGAAAGACCTAAGAATAAGAAAGTAATTAAAAGTCGTTGGGTATACAAGATTAAAAAATTGGAAGATGAGAAGTATTACAAGGCAAGACTTGTTGCAGTTGGTTGTGGGCAAAAACAAGGCATAGACTTTGAAGAAAGTTTTAGTCCAGTCATGAAGTGGGATTCATTAAGAGTCCTTCTGGCACTTGCAGTGACAAAGAATTCCATTATGAAATTCTATGATGTTAAAACAGCCTACCTAAATGGAATATTAAATGAAGAAATTTTCATGGAACCACCAAAAGGTTATGAGCTACCTGATGACAAAGTTTACTTAATCAAGCGCAGCATCTATGGCTTACCACAATCAGGAAGATGTTGGTATGATAGATTCAGCAAAATATTAGAGGAAGCAGGATTAATGAGGCTCAAATCGGATCCTTCAGTATATACTAGGAAAGAAGGGGATGATTATATTCATGTTGGAATATATGTGGATGATTTCCTGGTTGTGGCAAGTACAAAAGAAATGATTGATAAACTAATAGGAAATGTAAAGAAAAATATTGAAATTAAAGAAACGACAGATACAAACATGTTTTTGGGATTACAGATAAATCAGACAAGTGAAGAAATAATTTTGTCCCAAAGAAATTATGTGATGAGGATCTTGGAAAAATTTAATATGCAAGATTGTAACCCAGTGAGAACTCCAGGTACGGTAGGAGATAAACAACTGGACGACTATGAAAAGTCAAAGTCTTTTCCACAGAAAATATATCAAGAAGCAGTTGGGTCTGTAATGTATTTGGCAACTGGAACTCGACCAGACATTGCCTACACTGTGAGCAGATTATCACAATATAATCGAGATCCAAGAGAAGTGCATTGGACAGCAATCAAACGACTTTTTCGATACCTGAAAGGAACTATGGACTATTGCCTAAAGTTCAGGACAACAAGTGGAAAACTTAATGCATGTACAGATGCTAGTTGGAGTACAACATCGGATGCAAAGTCATATAGTGGATACTTGCTAAAGATAGGAGAATCACTTGTTGGTTGGAAAAGTGGCAAGCAAAAACTAGTGGCATTATCTACAATGGAAGCAGAATTAATTGCTGCTTGTGATTGTGTTTGTGCGGTTAGATGGACTAGTAGTTTATTAGATGAATTGGAAGAGAATAACCGAATAATTACACCCATAGATATCAGGACTGATAGCAAGGCTTTAATTGATTGGATTAACAACCAGAAGGTAAGTTGTCGTACTAGACATATAAATAGAAAGTTCTATTTCATTAAAGATGAAAAAGAACGAGGTGCTATACAGTTCATTCATCAGAGTACAAATGATTTAGAAGCAGATGCATTGACAAAGCATTTGTCAAGTGACATTTTAAATAGTCATATGAATAAAGTTGGACTAGAACCACTGATAATAAACTCTGATTAACTTTTTAATAACTGATGAGGAACTGTTAATAACTGATGTTTAAATGACCAACTGTAAATGATAAAAATATAGGGGGGAATTGATAGATATTTTTAATCATTTATTTTGTGAAACATCTCAACTTGTATGATTATGTAACTGTATGAAAAACGGTAACCGAAACCGGCAGTTGTTACGATGCAGTCAGTTTGTTGACATGTGCACGTTATGATTCAAGATAAGTTTTTACCTTTTATTTTATGCTTAAATATGTTTCACCTTTCTGTATATATTAAACAAGATTTTCTTATGAATCCGTGTTCTTCACAATGTTTGTCAAGTTTGGGGAGGATGCAATAGACAAAAACACATGTCGTGGATGGTTTCGTAAATTTAGGGAAGGAGACAGAAGCTGCCAAGATCAGGCTAGAAGTGGACGGCCATCACACGTTGGAGACGGCGATATTGACCAAGTCATAAGGAATGTTGAAAATGTATTATTATATCTATTATTTATTTTATGAATATTATTATTATTGGATGGCAACGTTAGTTAAAAAAAAAATATGATACTTGGTCTCGTTTAATCGAGAGCTCGTGTGTATTAAAATTTTTAGAATAAGTAATTTACTGTTTTGAGCAGTAGGTTTTTCCATTGGGAATAAAGTTTTTTTTTGTATTTTTTAAATGATTTTTTTTTGTAAATAATATTCAACGTAGCTGTGTTCTTTTTTACTGATATTTGAATTTTAAGAAGAAATGCAGTACGTGTTATTCAATTGAGTAGCCGCTTTGAGGATAAAAGTGTGAATATTTCATTTACTGGCGTCCGTAGATAACACTAGTTTTTAGAAAGCAGAAGAAAACGGTGATTTTTTCTTAAGTAGCTTTAACATTTGTGGCGTCTGAGCGACAGGAAGTAGCAACATGTTTCAAGCAATAAAAGGATTTAAGAAAGATGATTTGATATATGTGGCGTCTGAAATTGGCGAAGAAGTACCAGCCAATGTTACTATTTCAGGTTTAAAAAATATTATATTGAACAGTGAAGAATACAAAAAAGATGCTGAATTTGTTCAAGTACTATTAGGAAATGCTGTTGCCGAGCGAAAATTACAAGAGCAAGAAGAAAAAATGAAACAAGATAATGAATTTGAAAAAATGAAACAAGATAAAGAATTTGAATTTGAAAAAATGAAATTTGAATCTGAAAAAATGAAAGTTGAAGCTGAAAAGGAAATCGAGCTCGCTAGAATTCAAGCTCAAAGTCGAGGTGAATCTGTTCCACTAAATTATGTACCTGATTTAAGCAATTCAAAAAGGAAATTTACGTTGCCAAGATTGGAATTTAGACAATTTGGCGATGACTTAAAAGATTGGCTTCCTTTTTGGAGTCAATTTGAGCAGGTGCATAAAGATGAAGATATCGCACCGGAAGATAAATTTCAGTATTTAGTGCAAGCCACGGTTGCTGGTTCCCGTGCAAGAGAAGTAGTTGAAAGTTTTCTGCCAACTGGCGCCAATTATGAAAAAGCGATCGAAAGCCTGAAATCTCGCTTTGGAAGAGAGGACCTCTTAGTCGAAGTATACATTAGACAGTTACTAAAATTAATTATTTCTGTTCAAATTAAGGAAATGTTTTCATTAACTTCTCTGTATGACAAACTTGAATTGTATCTACGTGCATTGGAAACATTAGGTGTAACCACGGATAAATGTGCATCTATATTGTATCTCATGGTTGAATCTTGTTTCCCAGCTGATTTTTTAAAGGCTTGGAATCGTAGTAACATTTCTCATTCAAACACTGATGCTAAAGAGAAGTTAAATAGTTTAATGGAATTTCTCAAAAAAGAAGTTGAAGGCGAAGAAAGGATATCTTTGGCAGTAGCTGGTTTCGGTTTAGGAAAGAGCCAAGAGAACAAACCTTTAAAAAGGAAGCAATGCAATTTTGAAAATTTGAAAAGTAAAGTACCTACTGCTGCGGGTTTATTAACGGCCACTTCAAATAGAGAGGTGAAGAAATCTTGCGTTTTTTGTGATGGCAAACATTCAAGTTCAGATTGTTTTTCAGCTCAGAAAATGAGTTTAGCAGAAAAACAAAAAATAATTAAAGATAAGCGTTGTTGCTTTGCCTGTTTATCGCCAACTCACACTGTTAAGAAATGCCGAACAGTTCTAAAGTGTGTGATCTGTTCTAAAAAGCATTTTCCTCTAATGTGTGATGTACTTGATTCACAAAAAAGGGCTGTGGGAAAGAAAGAAGAAAAATCTGCAGAAAATGATGTTAGTATATCCAATTTCAACAAACGAAGTCCAAAGATATTTCTTCAAACCGTGAAAGCCAAATTGGTCTCTGGCAATAAACAGAAAACTGTGAGATTGCTCTTTGATTCTGCATCCCATAAGTCGTATATTCTGGAAAGTGTAGCCAAAGAAATGAATTATATACCTATTCGCCAAGAGAAAATGGTTCATTCCCTTTTTGGCAGTGTTATCACTAACGAGGTCAAGCATAACTGCTATAAAGTGACATTGAAACATTTGAAAGAAAATTTTGGCTGCAATTTCGAAGTTTTGGATCAGTCTACAATATGTTTTGGAGATTAAACATCTAGGTTGCGTGAGGTTAATTGAATAATGAAAAATCATCCGACATCATAAGTTAATACTACTCATTTAGAAAAATATAATTTTATTTACAACAACATAACGAAAGCATCCACGGCAAGCGCCGGTACATAAACACTGCTCTCTGAGCGAAGAGAAGAGAGAGCTCTAAGATGCGCACAGCCGATGCGCGTGCACACATCCGATGGGACGGAGAGAGAAGCGCGCTGTTTACAAAACGAACGCTCTCCGCCACAGAGTATCCCCCCAGTGACATAGTCACGATAGGAATATTCGGTTACATAAGTATGCAGAGTATAATATAAAAACATAATTTCATACATAAGTACAGAAATTTACAGATCTTGAAAAAAAAAACACAATGCAATATCAAATGTAAAATATTGTATATAAAGTACTATGTATGAATGAATGATACAGTAATATAATATAAATGAGATTAAATGATATATTCTTTTACAAGATTTTTAGGAAAATGTACACGCCGACCTGATCTGGTAATAGTTTCTTTTTGAACGTTTACCGGCAGTTCATCCGTCGTAACCTTTAATGGTACAGACTGATCTGATTGTGATGGAAGTTGAAATGCGGGTTTAACTCTGTCGATGGAAACGGTAGTGCTTTTACCATTGAGTTCTATGACGAATGTCTTGTCGGTACGTTCTATTACCATGTGAGGTCCGGTGTATGGAGGTGTCAGTGGTGGTTTCACACTGTCGGTGCGTAAATAAATGTGGCTACAATCTTGCAATGAGTGGTGCACAAAAATGGGATGTTTCCCATGATGGACAGGTAAAACGGGACTTAAAGTATTCATTGTAAGTTTAAGTTGTGAAACATAATCCTCCGTGGGTTGTGAAGGTGTGCTAGAAGAGTTTAGGATGTCTGAAGGCAGTCTCAATGTTGTGCCATATACAAGTTCTGCAGGTGAAGCATTTATGTCGCTCTTAATGGCTGAGCGTATGCCGAGCAATACAACTGGTAAATTTTCTGACCATTTGATTGAGTTGTGGGCCATTAAAGCGCTTTTCAAATGACGGTGGAATCTTTCTATAATTCCATTTGAAATAGGATGATAACTTGTGCTATGTATTTTTTTTATTCCTAAAATTTTAGTGAGTTCTCTAAATAAATTTGATTCAAAGTTTCGTCCTTGGTCACTCGTTATTGTTACAGGACATCCAAACCGAGATATCCAATTGTTAATGAGAGCTTTACAGGTAGTCATAGCTGTCATGTCTGTAGTTGGTATGACTTCTGGCCATCTAGTGAATCGATCAATTATGGTCATGCAATACTGGTAACCATTCGATACAGGGAGAGGTCCAATGAAGTCTATGTGTATATGAGCAAATCTAGAGTCAGGTGATGAAAAAGTGCCTATTTGGGATTTAGTGTGTCTATGAATTTTGGCACGTTGACAATTTTGGCAAGATTTTACTGCATTTTTAATGAATTTGTGCATATTAGGCCAAACAAATCTTTTTGATAACATTTTAGATGTTGCAGAAATACCTGGGTGTGAAAGATTATGAATGTGATTGAATATAAGTGTGCGATAAGATTTAGGAATGAAAGGACGAGGTGTACTTGTGCTAAGATCGCAATAGAGAGTAACATTTTCTAATGGGAAATAATGCTTTTGTAATTTAAGAGATTGTGAAGACTGGGATAGGAAGTTTTGAAGTTCTGGATCATTAAGTTGTTCTTGTGATAATTTTTGAAAATCAAGTAAGGGGAGTGCAATTGCATCAATCTCGACCCGTGATAAAGCATCAGCTACAGTGTTGTCGCATCCTCTAATATGCTGTATGTCTGTAGAAAATTGTCCTATGAAATCCAGATGGCGAAGTTGTCTGGGAGAGCATTTGTCGGGCTTTTGCTTGAAGGCGTATATTAGGGGCTTCTGGTCTGTGTAGATTGTGAAGTTCCTTCCTTCTAGCATGTGCCGGAATTTTTTGATAGATAAATATATGGCCAAAAGTTCTCGGTCGTAAGTGGAATAATTTTTTTGACTTTTAGAGAGTTTTATGGACAAAAATGCTATGGGTTCCCATTTTTCATTACGTAACTGCATCAGAGAACTACCAACGGCTACGTCTGATGCGTCCGTGAAAAGGCTTAAGGTAGCACCTGGGATTGGATGGTTAAGAAGGGTGGCTTCTGCTATTGCTTTTTTTGCATCTAAAAAGGCTTTATTAGATTCCTCATTCCAATTGAGAGGTTGTTCTGACTTTTTAGATATATTTTTAGGTTTCTTTTTGTTAGTATGACCACCTAGTAATTTATTTAATGGAGCTAAAATGTGTGAAGCTCTAGGAACAAATCTTCTATAAAAATTAAAAATACCTAAAAATTTTCTTAATTGAGTTAAAGAAGTAGGTTGTGGAAATTTTTGAATAGATTCAACCCTATCAGGTAATGGTTTTAACCCTTGTTCTGATACTTGAAAACCGAGAAATTCTATACATGGTACTCCAAAAATGCATTTGGAAACATTTATACATAGACCATAATCACTTAATCTAGAAAAAAGAGATTTCAAGTGCAAGAAATGTTCATCTTCATTTTTAGAGGCAATTAAAATATCATCAACAAATGAAAATACCCCTGGAAGATCGCGAGTGACTTCATCTATGAATCTTTGAAATGTTGCGGCAGCCCCACAGAGGCCGAATTGCATAACAGTGCTTTCAAAAAGGCCAAATGGTGTGGCTATGGCTGTTTTATGAACATCAGATGGGTTAATTGGGATTTGATGATAAGCTTTAATCAAGTCTATATGTGAAAAAATTTTAGAACCATTTAATTCAGAGGTGAAGTCACAAATATTTGGCACAGGATATTTATCCTTCACTGTCTGAGAATTTAACATACGATAATCTCCGACTGGTCTCCATTCATTCGTGCCTTTTTTGGGCACCATATGGAGAGGGGAGGAATAATTACTTTTAGATGGTCTCATATGGCCTAAATTTATCATGTTTTGAATTTCTAATTTAGCAATTTTCAATCTATCAGGAGCTAGTCTCCTAGGTTTACATGAAACAGGAGGACCTATAGTTTCAATAAAATGAACTGTATTATGTTTTACACTACGATTAAGATCAGGTAATTTTGACAGTGAAGGATAATTAGATAATAATTTATGATAAACAGTATCATTAGTAATAGTTTTAACAGAATGTAAATCAACAGCACTTACCATACAAGAAATTTTTAAATTCGTTTTTAGATCAATTAGCTTTTTCCTTCTTAAATCAGGAGTTAAGTTAAAGTAATGTAAAAAATCAGACCCAATGATATTTGTTTTAACATTACACACATAAAAAGAAAAATTAAATGTTCTGCGTAGTCCGAAATCGAGATTTAATGTTTTACGACCATAAACAAAAATGGGTGTTCCATTTGCCGCAGTAAATACCATTATGTGTTTATTTCGGAGTTCTTGTTTCGATGCGGCAATCAGACAAACATCGGAACCTGTGTCACACAAAAATTGCAAGTTTGTTCTGCGGTCTCTGATAAACAGGCGACGGGATTCGGAAGGGATCGCGCACGTCGCCACTACGCTTTCCCGGCCTCGTTTTCCTTGTATGAGCAAGGTGGAACACATTTTTGGGCATTCTCTTTAAATTTTCGGTGATACCAACAAAAAATATTCTGATTAGAAGCATCGGAGGATGATGAACTCCGAGTTCGTGTTTGGTTTCGATTTCGCGAGAAACTACGTCCTCGACGCAGCTGAGAAACTTCTTTTCGAAGTTTTCGAACTTCTTGAAAAAGCATATCAACGCTATTTGTGTCAGATGAAGCACTGGAGTTTAAAGAAGAGACATCGCTTACCTGCGGGGATGTTACTTCCATTATGCGATCGGCAATACTAGCTGCCTTTTGCGAGTCGAGTGGTTGTACGGAGGCTAGAATAGATTGAACATTAGATGGCATTTGTTGCATAAAAAGCTCTAATAATAATGCATCTGTAATGTTATGATTTTCAGCACGACGTTTCATATCGCGTAGCAACTCTGATGGCTTTCTGTCACCCAATTGTTCTCCAGCTAGTAATTTTCGAATTTCCTGAGTGCGACTTTCACCGCAACGTTCCAGTATCGCCGTTTTAAGTTCATCATACGAAGTATCTGATCGAGGCTGTAGAATAATATCTCTCACCAGAGACGCTGTTTCAGGTGGTAAATGAGCTACACAGTAATTAAATTTGGTTTTTGCATCCGTTACAGCTTTTGGAGTGGCAAGTTCAAAAGTGGATTCGCACATTGCAAACCACAATGCAGGATCGACTGGATTGTAGACAGGTATTTTTACCGCTGCTGAGTCCGTCATATTGTTCTCGAATTGAAATCGAAACTATTAAAAATTTACACAGTTCAAATAAAATCCGCGGTCACCATTTTTGGAGATTAAACATCTAGGTTGCGTGAGGTTAATTGAATAATGTTAGCTGGTGTGAAGTAGATCCAAGGCTAAGTGAATTAGCAGAGGAGCCTACTCTAGACGTAAACACCAGCGTAACAACATTTAAAGTTAATTAAATGAATTAGATACATGGAAGCTAGAGTAAGTAAATATGCTGAAAGATAAATATGTAGAAATTGTTAAATAAATGACCATAACAAATTTTAATTTAATTTGTATTTTAATTGAAACAATAAATTCAAAAAAAGTTTATATAAATATAACAATAAGTTTATATGAATAACAATAAGATAATTGAAGTAGACAAATACTTTTTATATATAACAAACATACCAAAGCAGATGCTGGATGACAAACAAGGTGAGTACGAAGACAATATTTAACATCTTTTTATTTCCCATATAGGTTGCAGAAAAGACTACTACGTGCCATTAGAAAGAAGCTGGTGACACTTATGTAGAAGACGTGACGTTCTTGTTTCCACTTGTTATTGTCGCGATATGAACACCTATAAATTTCATTTAAACTTCGAACTCACAAAAGGGATTAACGTGAGTTATAACTAACTAAAAATGGAAAGATTTTATTTGAATATAAAAAATAAACGCCACATATTACGGCGATATCTTATGAAGCCGGCATCGGCGAAAAATGAACAATGGCAGGGGCAAGAGCAAAGGTAAAAGCAACCGCAAAGGCAACCGCGAACACCCACTACCATCGCCGTTCGCTATTTATAGTTTCGCGGGAGAAACGAAGTGATCTTCCGGACGTACGTCACGGCATGCGCCGACGCGGCGCGTGCGTAGACTTCGGCTATCGTTCTTAGAGATGTTTTATGCAAATTTTTGAAACTTGGCTCAGTCGGAACTTCCGGAAGGTTAGCTATTGTTTACGTTTCGCGTTTGAAAAATTAAGATGGATGATTTAAATTTGAAAACTCCTTAACATAGCATTTCATTGAACGATATATTTATTTTTCCTGGTAAGTAGAAAATATATTAAGTGTTAAGTTTTTTTCAACTAACGTTTTTTTTTCTTTAAGCTTTATTTTAAGAGTGATTAATTTTTAATATATTTAATTAGCATAACGATAAGAAAAAAACGGCAAACTATAGGTTTACTATTAACAAATAATGAAAAATCATCCGACATCATAAGTTAATACTACTCATTTAGAAAAATATAATTTTATTTACAACAACATAACGAAAGCATCCACGGCAAGCGCCGGTACATAAACACTGCTCTCTGAGCGAAGAGAAGAGAGAGCTCTAAGATGCGCACAACCGATGCGCGTGCACACATCCGATGGGACGGAGAGAGAAGCGCGCTGTTTACAAAACGAACGCTCTCCGCCACAATGTGAAAATATCAGACCGGTTTTTCAAGGCCCTTGGATAAAGGAGTTAGAAGAAAATGAGATTAATTTAACGGACATTGGCGTCAAATGTGAAGCAATTGATATTCTCGTCGGAGCTGACGTTATGGGAAAAATGTTGACTGGAAAAAGAAAGGTCTTATCATCGGGTCTCGTGGCTTTAGAAACATACTTAGGTTGGACCTTAATGGGAAAAGTACCTCCTGGAAAAGCCTCGGAAGAAAACTTGGCGATGTCAGTGTTATCGCTATATGTAAATGAAGCTGAAATCTCAAATCTATGGAAGTTGGATTTAATTGGAATCTATGATCCTATTGAGAATAAGTCCAAATACGAGACTGATATTCAGACTAAAGAGCATTTTTTAGAAACAGTGGCAATTAATAGAGAGGGCCGCTATGAAGTTTGTTTGCCATGGGCTGATGATAAGTCGCCTTTACCCGACAACTTGAGTTTGGCGAAGAAACGGCTCGAATACACAACAGCAAAGCTTATAGCAATGAACATGTATGAAAAATATGAAGATGTTCTTCTGAACTGGATTAATGAAGGCATAATTGAGGAAGTTCCCAAGAATGAAGTAAACTCTTATGGCAATTACTTACCTCATCGTGCTGTAATAAAACCTAGTAGCAGCACTACTCCAATTCGCCCAGTGTTTGATGCTTCAGCTAGATTAGCAAATTATCCTTCTTTAAACCAATGCTTGGAATGTGGTCCTAATCAAATGGAACTTATCCCAGATATTTTACTTTGATTCAGAGAAAAAGAATTTGGCATTATCGCCGACATTAGGAAAGCTTTTCTGCAAATAAGCATTCGTAAAGACGACAGAGATTTCCTGCGTTTTTTATGGTGGGAAAACTTAGAAGGTAAGAAACTAAAAGTATTTCGCCATACAAGAGTTGTTTTTGGTGTTAAATGCAGTCCTTTCCTTTTGGCTTCGGTAATTGAGTATCATATTCGGCATTGTAACGAATTTGAAGAATCTTTAAAGAAAAGGCTTTTAGAGAGTTTCTACGTAGATAATGTTGTTACCAGTGTTAATAACAAAGAAGAATTAGATAAGTTTATCGTTAATTCTAAAGCTTTAATGGCCAAAGGTTGTTTTGATCTTAGAGAATGGGAACGAGTTGGGATGAAGAGATAACTGGTGAGCTTCTTAAAGAGTTTATGCAGTGGTTTCAAGAACTGAAGTATTTGTCTGATATACAGATACCTAGGTTTATTCGAGTATCTTCCGAAGATTTAAGCAACTGCACTATTCACACATTTGTTGACGGAAGCAAAGATGCCTATGGTGCAGTTACATTCCTTAGAGTAGAGGATGCTAATCAAGTTAATTCATTTTTGCTTGCAGCAAAGTCTCGAGTGGCTCCGTTAAGAGGCGTAACTATACCTAGAATGAAACTTCTAGCTGCTGTAATTGGAGCGAGACTAACGAATTCGGTTATTGAAGCTCTTGGTTGGAGAAATGTTATGACTCATTACTGGAGTGATTCTACAACGGTTCTTGCATGGATACAACAAGAAGAAAATTGGTCCGTTTTTGTAAGAAATAGAGTGCAGGAGATCAGAAAACTGAGTGATCCTTCATCATGGAGACATATAACGGGGGAGAAGAATGCTGCAGACTTGCCCTCCAGAGGATGCAAAGCAAAGCATCTAGTCTCATCAAAATGGTGGGAGGGTCCACAATGGATGAAAGACGTTTCTGAATTTCGAGCAATGATGGATTTCTCTAATCGCGATTGGAATGAGGAAGAAATTGAAAAGGAAAAACCTAGGAAAACTTGTATACTGACAAATACTGAAGCTATTGTTGATGAAGATTGGTACTATAGATACTTTTCTAGTTATGATAGAATTATTCGTCTTGTTGCATGGATCCTTCGTTTCAAGCACAACTGCAAGAATTTAAATTGGAGGAAGCATGGTGAATTGACAGCCCCAGAAATTCATGACGCAGAAATGAAGGTTTTACTTCTAATTCAGAATGAGTCTTTTCCTCAAGAAGACGAAAAGAGATTGAAAACTTTGCAAACGTTTAAAGACGAGCTTGGTGTCATTCGTTTGAAGACCAAAATTATTTATCGAAAGGATAGTGAAGATTTTCTTATACCTATTGTTCTTCCATTAAAACATGAAGTGGTAAAACGGCTAATTTATAAAGCACATGTTGAGAACTGCCATGCTGGTGTCCAGATACTATTAAATATACTTCGAGAAAAGTATTGGATTCTAAACGGCAGAAAGGCAGTGAAAAATGTTGTAGCCAGCTGCACTGCATGCAAAAGATTTCAGTCAAAGAACTTGGAAGTAATCAGTCCTCCACTTCCTGAAAACAGAGTTAAAGATGCTGCAGTTTTTCAGATAACTGGTGTTGATATGGCTGGGCCATTATTTCTCAAGGATAACAAGAAAAGCTGGGTTTTAATTTTTACGTGCGCAGTATACAGAGCAGTCCATTTGGAGCTTGTTACTTCTGCTTCATCAGATGCGTTCTTAATGGCTTTTAGAAGATTTACAGCTCGCAGAGGAAGATGCTCTACTGTATACTGTGACAATGGTTCAAATTTTGTAGGAGCAGCCAACTATTTCAAGAAACTAGACTGGGAACGCATACGAAAACATGGAGCTGTCAACTCTATTGATTGGAAGTTCAATTCCCCAACTGCTGCTTGGTGGGGTGGTTGGTGGGAGAGATTAATTCGAATTCTAAAAGATCTCTTGAAAAGAGTATTAGGGCTGGTACGTCTCGATTACGAAGAAATGATGATGGTTTTAGCTGAGTGTGAGAAGGTAGTCAACTCAAGACCTCTTACTTACATCTGTGAAGAGGAAGCTGTAAAACCAATTTCGCCATCGGTGTTCATCCAAGATATGCATGAATGCAGTCTTCCTGATTTGGATGCTGTTGAGCAAAATTTTTTGTGTAAAAGGCTCAAATACAGACAAACCATTCTCAAAGATTTACGAAGCCGTTTTAGATCTGAATATCTTGGTGCTCTTATTCTACGTAAAAGTAAAAGCAAAAAGTCAGACAAACATACCGTTACTGTTGGCGAAATTGTTATGGTGGGAGCCGATAATAAAAAGAGAATCTACTGGCCTTTAGGTCGTATCACTGAGATTATACCAGGTAAAGACGGACAAGTACGACTTGTTAAAGTGCAAACTTCCCAAAAGGAGCTCTTACGCCCGATTCAAAGAGTTTATCCCCTAGAGATAACATCGTCTGAAGATCTTCCCACACCGATGACTCTCAGTAAAGTTAAAGAATCAGATAACATCTCCAAAGTTTCAGACAGTACTACTAATGAGCAAATGAAGTTTAGTAGAGTTGGCCGAAGAATTAAGGTGCCGGAAAGACTGAACTTGTAGATTATATTAGATATTGTTGATCATTCTTCTATTTATTTTACTTTTTCATTTTTATATTTTTTAAATGTAATGTTGCCATCTTTGTACCAAAGTTGTTTGACTAATAGTTTTTATGTTTTGATTATTATTTATAATCAAAAGGTGGGAGGATGTTGAAAATGTATTATTATATCTATTATTTATTTTATGAATATTATTATTATTGGATGGCAACGTTAGTTAAAAAAAAATATGATACTTGGTCTCGTTTAATCGAGAGCTCGTGTGTATTAAAATTTTTAGAATAAGTAATTTACTGTTTTTAGCAGTAGGTTTTTCCATTGGGAATAAAGTTTTTTTTTTTGTATTTTTTAAATGATTTCTTTTTGTAAATAATATTCAACGTAGTTGTGTTCTTTTTTACTGATATTTGAATTTTAAGAAGAAACGCAGTACATGTTATTCAATTGAGTAGCCGCTTTGAGGATAAAAGTGTGAATATTTCATTTACTGGCGTCCGTAGATAACACTAGTTTTTAGAAAGCAGAAGAAAACGGTGATTTTTTCTTAAGTAGCTTTAACAAGGAACAACCCGTATCCAACCGCAATATTTAGAAATCATGTGCAAGAATTAGAGGAAACCTTCAATGTACACGAGACGGCTGGTTAAGTTGGGTTTTACAAGAAAGTTGGATTATTGGGTTCCACATAACCTGACAGCTAATTAGTGGAATGATCGAATTGCCACCTGTGTTTCTTTGCTTTCCTGGTACAAAATTAACCCATTCTTGACATGAATTGTGACAGTAGATGAGAAGTGGGTTATGTTCCTTAACGTAAAGCATCATAGGACTGTGTGTCACCCTTCTGATCTGCCTGCATCGACTTTGAAAGCTGAACTTTATCCCAAGAAAGTGTTATTGAGTGTGTAGTAGGATGTGCAGGGAATAATTCACTGGGAGGTTCTGCCACTCAACCAAATCGTTAATGCTGCCTTCTGCTGTCTACAGTTAGACAGGCTGCATTGAAATTTGGTAGCAGAGCGGCCAGGTCTCATCAATTTTCGTGGTTTCATCCTTCATCACAATAATGCCAGGCCACATGCTGCTGTCATCACTCGTGAAAAGTTACTGGGCTTTGTTTGGGAGGTTTACCCTACCCTTCCTATTCTCCTGACTTGGCACAAACTGACTATCACCTATTTCGTGCGTGGAACAATTCCTTGAGTCAGAAAATCTTCAGTGATCTTGATGCTCTGAAAACTGTCATCCAAGACTTTTTTGAGTCGAAACTGCCGGAATTTTACCGCCATCAGATTCATCTCCTACCAGAAAGGTGGCAAGAGGTCGTAGATAGCAATGGGGATTATGCACAATAATAGGTACTGTTCATTTTGTGTTTATTTGCTCTTCTTTATGGGTAATAAAAAAGGGTAGAACTTTTGCATTCACCCAATATATATCAGGAGGCGGAAAAAATCGCACAGAAAAAAATTGCACAGGAAAAAATCACACTCGGAAAATATTGCACCGGAAAAAATCACACTTGGAAATAATCGCCCTTGGAAAAAAATTGCACAGAAAATTAAAAACTCCTCGCTCCTTTACCGCATAGGGTACAAAAATCATATTACAGTATCTATAAAGAGGGAGACGAAAAAAAAAATGGCACCTGTGATTTGCGCAACTTTAACTAAAATGAAAAATGATCTCATTTTTTGAGCTATGTTTGACCACCATGATATATTTGGCCATCACATCTATATTATCATTAAAAACTACTGATTTTTTTTACATTTTATAGAAATATTATAGATATATTTTATAGAAAATATTGATTTTAAGTCAAATTTTAGAAGAAAAATTAGAAATTGGAAATTTCAATTAAATTGGTACAACATTCACTTAGTATATATCTGTTGAAAATTCGGAGAAGGGGGGGTGTGCTAGGAGACGACTGAAAGAAAACAATAATTTTTGTATCACCAACTTATTGATTTTAATGAAACTTTGTATAATAATCACTTACTATTTATGAAAAAATTACAGTGTACCATATACAGGGTAGTCAAAGGTATATCATATATACCAATTCTTCCGGGTCTAGAAGGACAGGGAATACAAATTAATGATAACCCCCCCCCTCCTCTTTTATCTTTAACTGTGTTTATAAGATTAAATAGAAGTTAAGATTTATTGCCTAAGGCCCATATGAATCTTAAGATAAGTTTTGTTCCCTGGGGAGAGAGACGTGTGTACGCAAACATGCATGTCTTTCTGTGTGATTTTTTCCGGTATGATATTTTCCGGTGCGATTTCTTCCATGCGATTTTTTATGGGATTCATATATATCAGGGGTGACTAACTCATGGCCTGTATTGTGAAATATTGCGGCATAAGATAGATTTCAGGAAAATTTAAAATTTATCTTCTGTCAACATAGCAAAGATTAATAAATCCATTCTGACTTTCCTGAGTGTAAACACCTTGAACAGTTATGGTAGTTGTCAAAAGAAAACCCTAAATAAAATAAAAGAGAATCAAAAACCATATGGATTATTTCTAATAAATTTTTGGTTATTTCATTCCTTGTTACTGTTATTTATATGTTGTCATCTATGGTTTAATTTTCTATTGTTTATTTAAGAATAAAAACAAAAAGTATAATATTAAAGTTGTCTGTTTCAAACTGTTACCTTAATGTATATACATACTTGATATCTGAATTGGGCTGTTTCTTGCATTAAGTACTGTAATATTTGTATCATTATACATATATATATATTAGAGATGGGCGTTATTTCACGTAACATAATAAGTAATATTATTATTGCATTGTAGCCTATTAGCACTGTAATATATTACAAAAAATATCCTATTAAAAAAATATTTTCAACTTTATCTCTGCATGCGAAATAGACAAGAAATTTCTGGTGATAAAACTGATATAATACACCATTATACAAGTAAAAAGCTTGAATTATTTCTTTTATATAATTACTTTTTTTATTTTATTTTATTTAATTTACAAAATACAAAAACAATATTATGAGTGCCGGCTAAAGACTCGCATCAGACTTTCTACGCAGATGTTCGAATCGATTTGTTACTTCACGTCTGAAAAAAATAGGTCTGAAATCTCAGTAAGGAATACAGACGATTTCATGCAATCTGTTACTCAGTGATATTCTGAATCAATAATATCTTTCCATTTCCAAGTTCATAAAATTATCGTTAAAAAATAATACAGCTGCAAATGTATTATTTTTTTAATGATAATTTTGTAATGATAATATTTTCTAGAATGTATTACGGAATATTCCTTGTGAAATATATTAATCAAAATAATTTTAATAAGCAAGATACTTTTAACGTTTAGGACAAATAACATCATGTGTGTTTCATCATCAGTGTTTGTTTATATTTTAATTGCTTATAGCAGGTAGAATTGAAAATGCGTAATGGCATACAGTATTTATTTGTGGTTTTATTAAGAATAATTTGAGAAGAAAATTGAATATTTATTTATTTTTACTGTTTAGCTTTTCTTCACTTTTTTTTTTTCTTAATCTGATTTTTTCTTGAGACTATTTTTTTAGATTTAAAATGAGTAAAGGTGTTAAGAATAGTTAATTATGCTCTTATGTTAAAATTAAGTGTCTGAGAAAATACATCATTTTATGCAATTTTTGTGAGCAAAATCTATATTTTTAACAAGTCCTTCTAATTTTAGAAAACATATTCAAAGTGACTGTTTGCTAAGTATGAGTGAAAAACACTAATTTTTTTGTCAATCTGGAAAGTTCAAGTTCTTCAGAAAATCAAAAGAAACAGTCACTTGGTAGTTTAAAATTTGGGATGCCTTAAAGATGTTTCTTAAAAATTTGCTATTATTATTTAATTGTTTTTAAATTACATATATGGCTTATAATATGAGAATTCTTTTTTTCAGAAAACGGCTCTTGTGTACGTGTTTCTTGATATTATTTGAAATATTCTGTTTTCGTGTTTAAAGCAGTGGTGGATTTAGGGGGGGGGGGCTAGGGGGCTGACCCCCCCCCCCCCCCCCCCCCCAAAAAAAAAAAAAAAAAAAAAAACACTGACATTCACAATTGAATATTGCAATTGTAAATTTTTTATTGGTCTAGAATAACACTTCGAAAAATCTTAGCCCCCCCCCCCAAAAGTCAAGTTCTGGATCCGCCACTGGTTTAAAGGAATTGGTTTAATGAACCTTAAGCTTACTCGATTGGGACAAACATTTGTGTAAAATTTTGACTCTACCACTATTTCATATCCAGCATTTTTTTTTTTTTTTTAATTGAAGAAATTCTAGTGTTAAATAAAGTGAAGATTACTATTCGCAAGCATTGGGACTTAAAAATATGAACAGCATCCACTATGTAGGACACATGTATATACAGTACACTCTCAAAAATCCGCACAGCTTAAAACGAAGTGTTTTGCGGATTTCTGAATTTTGCAGATTTTAGAGTAATTTCTTTTATTTACATCTAAGAACCTCATTTAAGTAGAAAATCTTTAAGAAACAATTTATTTGTTATACATACAAATGCTGAAATAAAGTGTGCCTAATAAAAGTACAAATATTTCATTAAATTTTAATTTAAGGAGCAATTTTTATACATCATGTTATAGTTACAAATTATCTAGATTTTTTAAAAGTCTGATCAATAGTAGTTTAAGTAAGAATATTCATACATATTTATTTTCCTATAACCTGCAAAAAAGTCAGCAATTCTTGGTCAATCACATAAGTTTGTGCTATGAGAAAGTTTGAATATTTATCTTCATGTGAAAAAATCTTTCATCAAACTGTCTTTCTCCTTCTTCCTCTAAATTAATATAATTTATTTTTTGATAATTATACATATTACACTTATCATTTTCTCCTCTGTAATATGCTGAGTGATTGGTGATTCATCAGAAATCAGTTAATAATTGATTTATCTCCTAATGCAGTTGAAGTTTTGCAATCCACTAATCAACAAATCAGTTGTTACAATGTTTGTTTACATTGCAAACGATATGCGGATTTTAGAGAATTGCGGATTTTAGGGTTGCGGATTTTTGAGAGTTGACTGTATTGTATATCATCCAGAAAGGATCAGAAAGACATTAGCCATATGTAAATTAAAAATTAATAGGTTATAAAAATATGTTGCAAAAACCTATTACCAAAGGAAGTATGGAACGAAGCAACCTATTACTGAAAAGAAACTATTTATCCCATGTCTAATATATATGCACACATAGATATGCATGCAATGTGGCCCACCAGAATAAAATGCATTTATGAAGTGGCCTTCTGAGTCTTTTGAATTTAGATAGGACTAATTTATATGAAAATACTACTTAATTTTTTTTAAAAACAATTTTACTTTGAATAAATATGCAATAGACTGGGCTGACAAAACGAGCTCTGCAGTTTTCCATTTGATACTTGATAGATACTAACATCTATGAATTCTTTATATTGATAAAGAAAAAAAAAGTTATTTTTATTCCTGAACTTTAGAAATAGGAGATTAATAAAACTAATAGGAGATTAATAGAATTGCCTACTCTCTTTTCTTGCATTCTTTGTTAAGAGGAGTATGTTTGAATAAATTATTAAGAAGGAAAACCTGGATCCGTTGAATGATCAATGGTTTGTCCCAAACAATTAAATATCTTAAGATATCCTAAAATCTACATAGTCTTTAAGATTATTATTTTGAAAAGCTATATATCATCATTAATACATTGTAGAATTTTATTGGATTTTTTAAAATTATCCAATTTAAATATGCAGAAATAGTGTAACATGACTTTTTGAATATGCTATATTTTATTGAAAAAGAAATTGAATACAGTAGTTTGAATATTTGCTAATTTTACAAATGCAATTTGACGTACCTTTTTATAATTTTTTATTTTGTTGCTAATGTGGAGGTATAATTTTTTTTCTATGAAAATATTTTTGTTTATTTTTCATAAAGATCCAAAACATATTTAACATATTAAACACATTTAACATATTAAACATTTTTAACATATTTTTCAATAATTAAAAATTATTGAGAAATATGTTAACTAATTTTTCTGAAATTAGCATTTCACAAGCTGTACTTAGAAATTTTTATTAAACTAATACATATTAGTGAATTATAGATATTTTGTTTGACATAATAGAGAAATTTAAATGTTTGAATAGTTCACACTTAAAAAAAAAATAAAAAAAAACTTGTAAGTAAAGAGTGTAAGTGCCTAAAGCTCTATTTTTACATTAATAGTAAACGTGGAATATTAGTAAATTTTGAGTAAAATTTACCCCGTATAAGTGTGGAAAAATAGTGTAATGTGACTTCTTGAATATTCTTTCTATATATTTAATTTTTTCTAGTTTAAGTTTGGGAAAGGAATTGGCTATACAGTATGAAGCCAAAAATCTGGACAATTTCGGCTGTGTTAATAATAATAATAATAAGAAGAAGAATCAACAGCGATTTATTTATTATTATTATTATTATTTTTTTTTTTTTTTTAAGTATAAATATATCTGAAAAATGAAACGAAAAAGTATTTTATTTCTTATTAATCTTCAAAACTGGCATTTGCGAAGTCTGTAAGAGGAGGGGGAAGAAAACTATAATACTAGTAACAATTCTTAAACATTTATCTAATTGAGAGCTAAGTTCAATATTCTATTTCAACTGTGCCCAAACTTTTAATTAAAAAACCTAAAGTACTAATAAAAAAAAAATAAAAAAAATAACAGAAATGTTTTAAAAATGGTATGTTTTTCTTATTTATTTTCTTTTATTGTAATTCATACTAATTTTTGTATGGAAATATTTCAATAAATCAGTTTTCTTTTTCAAGTTTAATTTAATTTATTTTTAGTTATTTATTGTTAAAGTCGATAAAAAAAATTACAGAATATGTTTAAAAATCATAATTTATTATTTTTTACTTGAATTTGCATATTATCCAAGTACTTAAACCAAAACATTATATTTTTTACGCATAATCAAAAATCTGGATAATTGGGAATCACCACGGTACTGACAATTCTGGATTTTCAACTTCATACAGTAGTTTGGCTGTTTGACAGTTTTATGCAGTTTTGTTTATGTACCTTTTTATATTTTATGAGGTGTTGCTAACATGGATGAATAATTTTCTTCCAATCAAAAACTTTTTATATTGATTATTCATAAAAATATCTACAGTATAGGATCCGTTATCCAGAAAGCTTGGGACCTGGGATATTCTGGATAAGGGGTTTTGCCGTAATTCGGAACACTTTATTATATGTATAAAAATGGTACAAAATAATTTCATAAATAGCAGTGATAAACATGAATAATATATATGTAAACACTTTACCTATATATTATTTAATAAATTATTTCCACAAAATAAAAAAACATTCTTAATTAGAATTTCAAACTATAAATAATAATAGTAATAATACATGAAAAATAAATAAACATATATAAAATTTAATTTTAGACCTGAGAGTAAAATCCTTTCATTTGGATTTTGCAAAAATTTCTATGATATTTTTTTGCTTATAATGTGTCTCTGCTCTGATACTAATAGTTCATAAATGTTTCAAATATTTTTAGCACATAATGTTAAATATTTTATGAAATGAATTCTAAAAATATTGGAAATTAATAAAAACTATTAAATTTTATTACAATTGGGACTTCATGCATGCGACCTGAGTTCAAGGATAAAATTCATCGGCTATTGGACACTTTAAGAAGTATGTGTTATTAATGTTTATCTATTAAAAAATACAATAAAAATTCCTTTTCTAACGTAAATTTGCAAAATTTTCAGTAATTATTTGAACAATTTTGTGCTCACCCTGTTTCTTCAGAATAACACCGTAGCATTAAAGAAAGTAGGTTGCTAAACTATAATTCTGACCACTGCTATAGTATAACTTTAATTCTTAAATTTTACGATAATTAAAAATTTTGGTAGTTGGCATTTTACATTCGAGTTTTCAAAACATTCTGGATAACGGGTTTCCGGATAACGGATCCTATACTGTATTACTGTTGTAGAGACAAGACTTGAAAGTATTCTATACCCTTGTGCAAATTAATTGAAACAAACTCGAAAAATTGATAAAACTAAGAAGAAATGCTATTTCATTTAAATTTATACAAAATCAAAAGTTTTTAGTACATAATATGATCCCCAAGACTCTTTATTAACATTTGGACACGATTTGGCTTGGATTCAACCGGTTTTGTACAATCTTTTATAATATTTGTGTCCTTTCACCACACATGAATTATCGCTGTGATTAGCTTTTCCATAATTGTACAGTTCATATTTAATAGGCGATTCTTGCATATAGCCCAGGATTTCTCCATTGGATTGATATTAGGAGAATTCCCAGTCCATTCCAGTGTCTCAATTTGGTTCTCAGATATGAATTTCTTGACAATTTTGGATGTATGGCACGGGCCAAAATCCTGCTGAAAAATCCCCGTTCTATTAGGGTATTGTTTCTTCAATTCTGGAACAACCTTTTTATCCAAAATAGTAATATATTTCTCAGAACGCTTCATACCATCAACATGCTACAAAGAACTAACCCCACTATAACCGAAACAACCCCAAAAATCTTCTTTTGAGGCTGATTGTCAAATTGGTTAATGTGGCATTCACAAATCCTTTCACTGGACGATCTCTGCACATGTTGAATTCGCTGGCCTTGAACAAAAAAATGGCTTTCGTCGCTAAATAGTATTTTCCTCCAATTTTCAAATGTTGAGTTCTTATATTTAACGCCCACAAGTACCACATTTTCTTCATTGGTTAGGTCAGAAGCTGTTTCTTCATAGACTGACAGGCTGGCCGACCGGATGCAAGAAGACTCCTCCAAACAGTAGATGAGCTAATATTTATTCCATGCTCTTTTAAATCTCTATTAAGTGCAACACTAGTCTTTTGAGGGTATTTTTTACTTTGTGTAAGTAGAAAAGAGCCATCTCTTGGCGTTGTTTTCTTTTTTCGACCAAATTTTACTCTCCGATTTGGAGATATGGATCCTGTTTCTTTATTTTGTTTTATGATATGGCTCAAAGTTGCAATACTAATGCCAACTATCTACGAAATCTCTTTAAGTCTTGGGAGTATGTTTGGAGAGAGTAACAAACCTTTGAAAGCTCTTGCGGTGTCACATCCATCTCTAACATCAGTGGACTCTCAACTGATATGATCATAGCTGGAGCTTTCATCTACAGAAGTTTCTGCGCATGCGCTCGACGAGCTCCTCTGTTTGGTGGAAATTGTTGTTAAGGAAAGGATTTATTCATCCCACCCATATTTTAACACATTTTAGTATGATTATAAAAGAATAATAGGAATGGATTTAAAATTCAAGAAATAAGTAGTTTGTTTCAATTAATTTGCACAAGGGTGTATATGGTACTTTTTGTTGCAGTTGAAATATGATTCATTTTCTTTTATAGGTCCAACAGAAAACCGAACTCAAGCTCTAGGGACACAAGCTGCCATTCAACGGAGAAGAAGACCAAAAAGAAGATCGACTGGTGTTGTCTATTTAGATAGTGATGTAAGTATTAAAGTTCTTTGTTATTTTATTTTATAATATATTGTATAGATCACTTTATAATGAAATTGAACTGAATATGCTCTTAGTCTATATCTGTTTGTTGATCAATTCATCTATATATTCAAGAGGGTATCATAAAATTTGAATTACTACTTAAAAAATAATGAGAAGTAAAACAGTTTTTATTTGATATTTTCAAGATTTTTCTACATAGTCAACATATGTCATATAAGAAAAAAAAAAAATTCTTTAGTCATAGAGTCATTTCTGCTAACTGTTGTGCTTTTCTCTGCTACCACCGTTTGAACATCAATCTTCATCATATATAATACATTCTTTGTATAAATCATAGTTATCAAATTTTAATCCAGATAACTGATTTTGCATGAGAAAAGTCAAATTTAGAAATCCAGACTTCTACTGGGTCTTTAGAGCTGAACTAATTTCTATAAGAGAGGTACTTAGGGTTTTGTTGCCTGTTACTTCATTTATAGATATTTGGATCCTAACAGATAGTTGCACTGCCGTTCAACATTTGAGTAACTAGACTAGAATTGGGGACAGAACATTAGTGGAGATTCTAAATGACCTAAAGATGTTTTCTTAACATCACAGAATTTATCATCACCCATACAGCACAGAATGTTTCAGTTATATTGCAAAAAGCTTACAATCTTTCAAAAATGTAACTCATTTAAGTATGCTTTCTGATACCTTTCTGAAACATTCGCTCTTTGTGATTTTCTATCTGTTAAGTGACTGTAACGTTTCTGTTACGTATCTGATTTTTTGTTACGATCGCGGACATTTCTACATTTTTGAAACTAATCCGAAAGCAATCTGAACGTTTTTAAACATTTCTGAATTGTTTATAATGTTTCAATATTGCATGATTGTTATGTTTCTCGAACATTTTGTGCTGTTAGGGCAGTGGATCCCTTCATATATAGGCCTTCAATGAAATACAGCTGACATTCTTGCAAGTGATGGAGCTTCTAGACCATTAATCTCAAGTCTTGGCCTGACTTTTTCCAAAATGTACTCTAAAATAAAGATCAATAACACTGATCAACAAAATTTTTTTTTTTTTTCTGTCCTAGACATCATGTTGGGTGATCCTAGAGGTATTTTTCGTGCTGATTCCGAATCTGGGCTCAGATTTTTTCTATCACGTCTAGTTTCCTTAGGACAACCGGATTAAATGGGGGTTCAAGGGGAGAAGGAATTTTTATTGGGCCTCAGATTAGGGAACTGTTGAAGGATTCGGAATTTCGACAGAAATTGAGTTCAACAGAAAAAAGCGTGTGGAAAGCATTCCAAAATGTAGTTGAACATTCTCTAGGAAATATCATGGCTGAAAATTATCTCGATCTGGTGGCTAATCTAATTAAATCATACCAAGAAATTGGCTGCAATATGTCTTTAAAAATTCACTTCCTCAACTCACACCTGGACTTTTTCCACCAAACCTTGGTACCGTTAGTGATGAACAAGGTAAGCATTTCCACCAGGATATTTTACACATGGAAAAATGATAACAAGGAAAGTTCAGCAACATGTTAGCAGATTACTGCTGGACACTGAAATGTAACTTGCCAGATGCTAAATATGCGAGAAAATCCTAAGTAAGTACCCATTTTTTCACATTTTTTTAATTCACAATTTATTTGCTGAAACCCCCTTGAACCCCCATTTAATCCGGTTGTCCTAAGGAAACTAAACACGATAGAAAAAATCTGAGCCCAGATTCGAAATCAGCACGAAAAATACCTCTAGGATCATCCAACAATATGTCTAGGACAAAAAAAAAAAATTATTTTTTAATTCACAATTTATTTGCTGAAACCCCCTTGAACCCCCATTTAATCCGATTGTCCTAAGGAAACTAGATGTGATAGAAAATATCTGAGCCGAGATTCGGAATCAGCACGAAAAATACGTCTAAGATCACCCAACAACGTATCTAGGACAAAATCTTTGTTGACCAGTGTAATTAGAAATTATGGAGGATTTTGCCATTCCACTTCTGGTATTCTATGGAGTCTCCTGGCAATGCTCTCACAGTTAAGAATAACAGAGCCATCCAAGGTCACCATCAGTGGACTCATAAGTGGGCATATCAAAAGCCTTACATTCTCCAATGAACAAAAACTTTTCAACTTGGCATGAAATGTTCTTTGACATTGGCTTCTCCTGTGCACCTCTTAAACTGTAGTGGCCTTCTGCCTAAAGATATGTTTTCTGTACCTCTTCTCATTTAGAAATTTTTGAGGATCCACAACCTTTTGAACTTAGTCTGATCTTTGATCCGACCTTGGTGAATAAGCAACAACAATAATAACATGAGAAATTTTAAGATTAAATTTTGGTTAATAATATAAATAGGATTTCTTTCCCTGTGTTGTGTAATGAGCAATGATAGCTTGTGAATGAGATATTCAGGCAAACAGACATTATTTTTTCTATTTTTCTGTGTTAGGCCAAAACTTTTCTAAGTGTCTCAACAATTTAAAATAAACTTAATTTCTTTACTTGCTTACTCCTTAAGCTCATTTGACTGGGCACCCAGCCCAGCCAATTAATTCAGGCCATCATCTCTTGGGTGGATTAAACCAAAAGTTTTTGAATGATGGAAAAATAGTAGAAATTAAGAAAAGACATCAGGGTGTCTAAAGGTAAATTTTTTGCATCCAATTTAAATATTTGTAAAGTATTAGTTTGGTTAAAATAATAATATAAAATAGTTCTGTTTAAGATAATAATTAGGATTTAGTATTAAAACCCATTTCTGTATCTGGGGTATAACTGTAAAATATACGTATCTTTACATATATATTGTCTCTCTCATGACACAGGCATAACTCAAAATTACTAAACTTCAGATATAAACCATAAATCCCTTACAACTAGACAACTAATTGGAATTGAGTTATGACATTTTGACATGTTATATAGATAGCACCTTGGACCATAAAAGGCTTAGCTCAAAATCATGATTTTTCTTTTGAGAAACTAAAAATTTTACTTCAACTGTTTTACTTGAAATCAAGATTTTTTGAGTTATGCCTCTTTGTCATGAGAACATCTATCTACTTTCTCTCTCTCTCTGTATGTGTATATATAGTGTTCACATTAAAAAAAAAAAAAAAGGGTAGGGTGGATTTATCGAAAAGGGCACTTTTTTGCGAGTAAACGGGTACGTAT
Organism: Salticus scenicus; assembly: GCA_963930645.1. Classification (NCBI taxonomy): domain Eukaryota; kingdom Metazoa; phylum Arthropoda; class Arachnida; order Araneae; family Salticidae; genus Salticus; species Salticus scenicus. The sequence continues at coordinate 218,968,647 of OZ005651.1, read as the reverse complement.
GATAGACGAAAGGACATTTCTTTTCACAACTCACTCAATGGTTTATATAATGTACAGTCCACAAAATAAATAAATAAAAATTAAAAACCCCATCTATCTCATCACTTAATTAACGGGAAAACACAGCAGGTACCGTCTTCTTGGATTCATGTCTATTTTAAATTAATTATTTATGAAAAATGTGAGTTCAGGAGCCATTTATGTATGTAATCATGCAACAATGTTAAAATTTCTATTTCCAATGAATACACAATTTTGACTTTATAGATTCTTGAGAAAATTTTATTATTAGATACTAAATTTGAATTCATTTGATCAATAAGCTTAACAATTATATACTTATTGGAACTTTAGAGTTTTTTAATGTTAAATTCATTTTTCAATCTTAAATTGGGTCACCTGGTGGCTATAGTTTTCTGCGTGTAGCTCAAAATCTACTTGACTAAAAGAGCTGAGATATCATAAAAGTATAATTAAAATAATTAAGAGCCAATTTGTGGTAAAATGTTTGTAATTTACAATTCAAGAATTTTTACTTAAAAAATATTTATTTTTTTCATATATGTTTGTCATATATGTTTCATGTAAATTTTTTAATTGTAATCTACTAATATTTTAAAGTTATTGGAGCCTTTAATATATAGATGCCCTAAGCATTTTTTTCCCATAAATAATTAAATTACACATAAATCTATAAGGAATAGTGGGTATTGTGTCTCTCTCCGATATTTATGCAATGAGATGGATAAAGATGTTATTATTATTATTTTTTTTAAGTCAATATATTATTTAAGAAAAAAAAAAAAAGCATGCAACACAGCATATGCAAAATGAATGTGATTTAACAAAATTTACATTTAAAATTGCAAATAATTGTTAATATATGCTATAATTTTGCCAGTAATCGATAATATTCCTGTCTGTTTTCAAAGCTGATTCCCAAAATTCATGATATTTTTAAGATCGATTGCCAAAATACGTAATTTTTTTCGGTGCTAATCAATAAAATTTCCTATGTTTTTGAAGTTAAATTCTCAAATACTCAATTATTTTGCTGCTAATAGATGAAATTTGTGCTTTTTTTTCTTAAAGCTGAATACCGAAATACACAATAATTTTGCAGCTGATTTCCGAAATAAAGGATTATTTTCACTGCTAACAATTAATTTTTACAGTCAAAATTTACATTTAATCACAGCTGATTCCTTAATTCCGCTATTATTTCACCACTAATCAAGGAAACTTGCTTTTTTTTTTTTTTTTTTCCCAAAAGCTTTTTTTGAAATTCACGATATTTTAGTGGCCGATTGCTGAAACCTGTTATTTTCCCCCTAATTGATGAAATTCATATTCTTTATAAAGTTGAATCAAAGAATACTCAACTATTTTGCTGCAAAACAATGAAATGTGCACTTTTTTCGAAGCTGAATCTCGAAATATGCAATAATTTAAGGTGATTTCTGAAATTCGCAATGTTTTATGGCTGATTGTTAAAACACGCAACCATTTTGCTGCTAATTAATAAAGTGACTTTAATCTAAATTATTTGCTGAAATAGGTTTTATTTCTATGTTAATTGGTGAAATGTGTGCGTTTTTTAATTTTTCTGTTTTTTTAAGGTGATTCCCAATGTATGCAATAAATTTGCCGAAATGCAGTATCAACCATTTTATCGCTATATTTAAAAAAATTTATGTAATAACAACTTTTTGCTAATATCTATTTTTTTACTGCTAATTATTAAATTTTGTATATTTTTCAAAAATGAATACCGAAATATGTGATTATTTCACAGAACAATAATAGAATTCTTTTTGTTAGGCGTGATTGCTGAAATACGCTGTAAGACATTCTATCGAAAGACGGAGTCATTTCACTGAAAAGATTTACATTTAATTGTTCAAATTCTGTGTTTAAATAAGCCATTAATTCACTACAAAACAACATAATATTCTTGCAGTGGATTGTTGGAATACATCATTTTATGGCTTATTAGCAAAATTTACCTTTATCACAGCTAATTGCTCAAATAAGCAATTATTTCTCCATTTTATTAAATAAAGATAGGCAACTATTTTCGCTGCTATAATCGACAAAATTTGTGCTGTTTCAGAAAATTGATAACCACAAATGTTAAATACATTCATTTAGCTAAAAATTAGCAAGATTCCTGCTTTCTTTTTCTTTTTCTTTTTTTTTTGTATGCTTGCTGAAATATGCATAATTTTTGCATCTGATTACTAAAATGTATGTAATTTTCTCGTTCGAACATTTGGAAAAAACTTTTGCCAAAGGTCTGTTTTGTGTTAGCTGATTTCTTTTTAAGTAAGTTAGTTTTAGCTCAAATTTGAGAAAATAATAATCTTAAAATGCTGTTTTTTCATGAAAACTATTATACTTTAGCACAAAATGGGTAATATGGAGACTATTTGAAATCCTGCGTAAGGAAATCGGGTGCTGATTTCAGTACTTTCACATAATTTCTGTGATTCTTTATTATATTATTTCTGTAACAGGCATTTCCACTCTTGGATACGTAGAAAAAATCCCCAATAGACAGGCTGCAAGCAACGCCGCGGAGAAAAAAACAAAACAAAAAAAACCCATTGGAGAAACCACGGCTAACTATCTTTTTTCCGCCGGTTCAAAAACACAGACTGACGGCACATAGATTGCACTTGGAAGTGACTTCTTATAGAATTTTCAGATTGCATTTCTGCAAAGGTCCGATTTTGCATCAGATAAAACTTATTATAAACATATGCTCCTCAGCACAAATGGCAAGATATCTTAAAAAAAAAATAATGATGTAGCAGATAGGAAAGAAAGTACAGGTCACATTTTCACTTGAAAAAAAGTGAAGATGGTGCTTTTTCACTTAAAAAAAAGGGGGGCAGGGTGCATTTTTCAATTAAAAAAAGGGCAGGTCACAGCACCCTTTAAAAAACATGTAACATGAACACTGTATGTATATATATATATGAAAAGCAGGATTTCAATAATACTAATTTATTAAAGGCACACGACTAATAGCTAATATCGAAGGGATAAAAAATATTTTTTTAAAATTCGGAACAGTACCAGATAAACGTATTTGGCTAATTATAGCACAATACTACTTTAATAAAATATTACAACTGACAGCCGATTTATACATAATTACATCAATGGCAGTATCATTTTAACTATAGCACTAAATACCATATTTCTTTTCATTGGTAATTTAAACTTGAAAGATTATGAATTTAAATAACTTAAAGTAAATACATTTTGATTTAAATTTAAGAATCAATGCGTAAGGAGTGCAAATTTTACAAACAAGACACCCCCCCCCCCCACCATTTTGATTTGACAAACACAAACGTAAGCAATTTACAATACAGATTTTATTAGAAGAAAAATAACAATTAGAAACAAGAATTTTTTTTCTAAACATTCAATGACTTGAAGACTATAAATCATCATCATCAATGTATCTCTTTCACAGAATAAACTTCAAGTGTCTGGAAGAACTCCCATCAATGCTTTATCTTCACAACTCACAAAATATAATAGTCTATATTTGAAGCTTATTTAAACAGCATTTCCAGTTAAAGTTTTTATCTACTAAGACCAAGAAAACAACAACAACAAAAAAAAAACAAGATATTAATACAGAGAATACATATAAGCAACATTTCATGGAGTATCATTTCCTCACTCCCCATTGTAAAAAAAAGAAAAATAAATAAATATAAATAAATAAATAAATATGATTAGATGACTTACAAATACATGAAACAATGACTATATCATTAAACGAACACATAACTTTTTACATGTGGTGCCACAAATTTTCTTTCATACAAAAACTAAACTATACATCACTACACAATGGAGAATACAGAAATACTGCCAGGAAAGTGTATACATACCTCTCAAAAACATTTTTAAAAATTTTAAATATAACACATGTTCAAAAACTTTACAATTACTTTATACTTTTTACTTAACAAATATTTTATTTATAAATTTAGATATATCACTTTTAGTAAGAGGTTTAGTGAACAGATTGGCAAAGTTAGCTTTAGATTTTACATATTTTAATTCGGACCATTCCTCAAAAAGCCATTCTCTAAAGAAAAATTAAATTGACATTTTTATGCTTGACCTATTATTTTCTATAGGAGATCTCGTGAAATCATTGGCTGCTTGGTTATCAGCGAAAAGTGTTGGTGGTTCATACAAAATAGAAATTAATTTAACATCAATACAATCTCTTAATATTGTTGTGTACTTGGGGGTTCGTAAGTTACTGAGAATGACATGCAAAACTTGCAAAAAATCAATAATTTATTTACAGAAAGTTCCAGAAAAATACACGTCTATAAACCAAGTATCAACTTCAATTCATCAGCAAACACAGCTTAAATAACTGCAGTTCACAACAAAACCACAGTACAAACCGTATAGCATTGCATATAAAGCAAGTCTCATTCAAAGAGGCTCAAAGCAATGCAAGCATTTAACTCCACAGAGACAGATCCAAGACTGATTGAGAACTGAACCTGCCTTGGCGAAAATACGTCCCTTTTTATACTCCTGTAGAAAAGAGTGGAAAATTCCAGAATTTTCCGTATCTCATCAGCCAATGAGATTAGAGCTTCCATATTTGGTATATCTCTAATAAGGTCACCAAAAAAATTGCCAAGGAGGGAAAAAGTTGCCTAATTTGGTGCCAAATCCATTACCTGCCTTATTGGAGCTTTCCAATGCGTTTTTATAAGAAAATTAGGCTATTTTAACCCTAAAACGACCATAAATGTGAAAAATTAGCATTTTATTGACTTACTAAGCCTCTTTGAAAGAATTTATACAAAAATAAATACAATTATTTGCAATTCTGTAACACTGCCCCCCTCCCAAGGACTGCACGTCCCAGGCTTTGCAACCCTTGGTCAAGAGGCAAAACTAGACAAATTAAACAATCTAACATACAAAAACTAATTTGCATATAACGATAAAATAGAAATATAGATTGCAAAATCAAGTGAAAAAAATATTTTCAAAATTTACAAATATGTACAAATATTTATATACAAATATTTACATTACGCATGTGCAAATTTTACAAGTATTTACATTTTAAATTCTAATATTACCATTAAATGTGGTACTTGGCTAGCCTATTATAGTGCACCTCCTTCGGTTTTGATGAAGGTGTTTTAGTAATCTGTACAACTACATCATTCAGCTGTTTTAAGACTGTGTACGGTCCATCCCAGTTACACTGTAGCTTGGGAGAGAGTTCTTTGCGTTGAACAGGATTCCCAACCAGACCTTGTCTCCTTCCTGGAACTCATGTTGTGTAGCCTATATATCGTACCTTGTCTTCATTTTCTCCGTTGCCATGTTAATCCGCTCCCGAGCAAAGTTGTGTACGTCTTCAAATCGTGCCTGGAGATCTTGGATGTACTCCTCGGGCGATGAAGGCGCATCGGGTGGACAACCAAACAGGAGATCACAAGGGAGACGAAGTTCACGTCCAAAGAGCATCTGGGCTGGAGTATAGGTGGTGGTTTCATGGACAGCACTTCGATAAGCCAGCAGGAACAATGGCAACTTCAAGTCCCAATCTTGCTGGTTCCTTGATACTAGAAGAGAGAGGTTATTCAGGATGGTACGGTTGAACCTCTCGACCATGCCGTCCGACTGGGGATGTAAGGGTGTTGTCCGGGTTTTGTCTACGCCGAGTAGTTGGCACAGTCCTTTGAAAACATCAGAGGTAAAGTTCCTACCTTGGTCGGTATGAAGTTGTAGGGGCGTGCCGTACCTTGACACCCATTGCTGCACTAGGACCTCTGCGACTGTGCATGCCTCTTGATTGGGAATTGGATATGCCTCAGGCCACTTGGTGAAATAGTCCATCACGACGAGGATGTATTTATTTCCACTGGAGGTCCGTGGCAAAGGACCCAAGATGTCGATTGCATCCAAACAGCATCTGAGCTGGAGTATAGCCAATGGTCTCATGGACAGCACTTCGATAAGCCAGCAGGAACAATGGCAACTTCAAGTCCCAATCTTGCTGGTTCCTTGATACTAGGAGAGAGAGGTTTTTGAGGATGGTACAGTAATGGCACCAGAAATTCCCAGACGAGGGGACACCACCTCCCCGACAGGGGGGCGCTACATAAAGAGAGTTTATTATATAAGTATTTATAAAAAACTGCAATACTGTTAATAATATTACTGTTAATATTTGTACCATTCCATTTGTTAGTACTCCTCGTGGTTTTGGAGATCATCGTGCCACAGACAGACATTTTCTAAAAATATTATGGTCAAAATGTGTTATGGACCTTTCAAAACGTGTATATTCATGGAAAACTGGAAGCTAAAAATTTTTACTAATCCAATACTTTCTTCTATTGAATACAGAATGAAAAAACTGGAATGCTCCAAATTTGTACAAGGAAAGAAAATGCTGCCAAAAGTAGAAAAAATGAAAATTTTGTATCCCCCCCCGAGAGATTTTAGGAGTATGCCCCGATGGGGGGTCACAGACTCCCCGACGGGGGGGCCTGTGCCTCCCCGGTCCCCTAGCTGGCGCCACCCCTGGGATGGTATGATTAAACCTCTCGACCATGCCGTCCGACTGGGGATGAAAGGGAGTTGCCTGGGTTTTGTCTATGTCGAGTAATTGACACAGTCCTTTGAAAACAGCAGATGTAAAGTTTGTGCCTTGGTCGATATGAATTTGAAGGGGCATACCGTACCTTGACACCCATTGTTGCACTAGGACCTCTGCGACTGTGCATGCCTCTTGATCGGGAATGGGATATGCCTCAGGCCACTTAGTAAAATAGTCCATCACGACGAGGATGTACTTATTTGTTATTTCCACTGGAGGTCCGTGGCAAAGGACCCAAGATGTCGAGTGCAATCCGTTCAAATGGTGCTCCCACATTATCTCATTGTAGTCTTCCTTGGCTTCGTTTTTTTCAGGCTTTTACGTGCCGCACAAGCATTACAGGATTTACACCATTTTTCCACGTCCTCCCTCGCCTTGTACCAGTAAAAGCATTCTCGAACTTTCTGCAGAGTGGGAACTTCCTGCAGTCCCCAAAATGGCCTCCGGTCAGGCTATTATGCAGCTGCTCTAGAACATCTGGAATCTTCGATCTTGGTAATACAATCTGCCATCTGAAGCTTTTCCCATCATCAGATTCCCATTTTCTGTGTAGTATGCCGTTTCTGATATGAAGAGAGTCCCAGAGTGCCCAATAACTTTTTGTAATGGGGCTAAATCTGGAAATGTCCTGCCAGGTAGGTCTGTTGCTGGTCGTCTCCTTCAACAGTAATATTGGCTTTATCTTAGGATCTTCTAACTGGGCTCGTCTAAGCTCCTGATCACTCCACTGGTCCAGTATCGGTGGTGTTGAGATTGTAGCTTGGCAGGCAACCGAATTTATCTGCTGATATTTCTGTTCGTCTCTTGAGCGGTACCTGCAGCTTTCCGAGCAGGGCTTCCATGACAAGGCATCTGCATTAGCATGTAACGTCCTTTTACGATGACGAATCTCAAAGTCATACTCCTGAAGGTGTTGTATCCACCTGGCAATCTGTCCTTCCGGGCTCTTGAATTGGAGCAACCATGTTAAAGACGCGTGGTCAGTCCGGAGCAGGAATCTCCTGCCATAGAGGTAATGATGGAAGTGTTCTATGGCTTTTACGATGGCGAGTAGCTCTTTCCTGGTGGTACAGTAATTTCGCTCCAGTTTAGACAGGCATTTACTCCAATAGGCAATGACACATTCTTGACCATCAACTTCCTGTGACAGAACAGCACCGACACTCTCATGGCTGGCATCTGTATCAAGTATGAACTGTCTGTAGGGCTCTGGATGCATCAAGATAGGCGATGATGTTAAGGCCTCTTTAAGTCTCTTGAATACTTTTTCACATTCATCTGTCCACAGGAACTTCTGTTTGGCTTCCGCCAGCTTGTGCAGTGGTCTGGCAATATTTGAGAAACCCTTGACAAACTTCCTGTAGTAAGTGCATAACCCCAGGAAACTTTGTAGTGGGTGTACATTTTCAGGGCGACTCCAGTTCTCGACTACAGAGATCGTCTCAGGATCAATTGTCACACCTTTAGCAGAGGTGATAAGGCCGAGGTAGCTCACTTCACGACGGAACAAGTTACACTTGCCTAGATTCAACTTGAGGTTAACCATTCTGAATTTCTCCAGCAGCTTTCGGATGTTTCGTAGATGGTCTTCAAAGGTGCGCCCTGCAATGATAATATCATCCAAATACACCAGACAGGCTTCATAGGAAAGTCCTGTTAGCACTGTCTCGATCAGGTGTTCGAAGGTGGCAGGTGCATTACATAATCCAAATGGCATAACTTTAAATTGCCACAGTCCTTGTCCCATGGTGAATGCAGTCTTCTCACGATCATCAGGATGTAATTCTACTTTTCAGTAACCGCTCTTTAGATCCCAAGTTGAGAACGATTTATTGCCAGCAAGTGTGTCTAATGTGTCGTCAATTCTGGGAAGAGTGTAACTGTCTTTCTTCATGATATCATTAAAACGACGATAATCCATGCAAAATCTTGTTGAACCATCCTTTTTTCGCACTAGTAGTATGGGAGAGGCCCAAGGACTCGTTGATGGCTCGATGATGTCATTGTGCTGCATTTCATTTAGAAGTTCAGTCACCTCTTCCTGTCTAGCAAATAGAAGTCTTCTTGGATGTTGATTGATTGGAGGATGATTTCCTGTATCAATTCTGTGCTGGGTGATGTTCGTTCTCCCGACGTCTTCAGGTGTTCAAGAAAAAAGGTTTTTAAATTCATGGAGTAACTTCTCCGCAGCACATCTCTGCTCATTTCCTAATTCTACATTCTTGAGTAATTCCGTTGTTAAAAACTCAGTAGACTTGGACTCGGTTGATTGCGTGGGGTGGTTGATGCATGTAACCGAAGTGCAGGTTGCTAACACCTCATCCTTTTTAACTGTCCTGACCTTATCGCTGATGTTTGCGACTCTCACAGGAATAGTGCTCTTTGAAAGATCAACCAGAGATGAAACCACCAGAACTCCTCTTGGGCTATATTCGGGTATTCAATCAGTCCATAGTGGAAATATTGCTGTTTGGGAGGTGTCCCGGAAACTATTGTCTCTATGTGTGGAGGGATGAAGATTTCAGACTTGACTGTTATCTGACAAATTGGCTGAATGTCTGGATTTTCAGTGTTGAACACAGCTATGTCTTCCGAACTTGAATGCAGTTCATTATTCTTGAAGTCCAACTTAAAGTTAAACTTCCTCAGGAAATCAATTCCAAGGATTAGAGGATCTCTTATATCAGCCACTTATGCCATATGATGGTAACTGGAATTCCCAAATGTGATGGTCAAGTTCATTTTTCCATATATTTTGATTTAGTCTCCGGTCACTGTCTGGAGTTTAATGCAGGGCAGCGTCCAGATGATCTTCTCTTTTAGTTCTTGAGCCAAATCTGTTCTAATGATGGTTACATTGGCTCCAGTATCCAGAATCATACGGCAGGTGGTGTTGTTAACTTGTCCATAGATGTAAAGTCCATTATCTCAAAATTCAAAATACTTTTGTCATCTGGAATTGTTTAAGGCATACTTTCATGTTCCAGTAGATAAAGAGAGCAGTCAGATTCAAGCATTAGCTACATGCTGTGGAACCTATTGAATGAATAATTATCTTTTGGAATTAAAACTGCTTTTAGCTATTAATTAAAATACTACAAAACCCTTACTTCATTGGTTGCTTAACTGCTTTCGCTGGAGGTCCCTTCGCTTCTTCAGTGCTTTGCTTTGTGGAAAGGACCACAAAAGTTTGATGTTTACTTTGCTCTTCGCCTCTCCTCTCGAGCAGGTGGTGCCACTGCAGGTCCAAACCAGCCTTTGATTTGTGGTCATTAACAGAATTAAAGTTATGGATAATTTCAGTGGTTTTGCGGTAAAAAGTGTAGGTTGGATTACAGTTGAGGATCTATAATCCGCATATCCATAATTAACTATTGTCTATAATCCACACTCCCTTTTCAAATGTAAACAAAAGATTTTGTAATGAAAATCCGATATTTTGGATGTATATGAGATAATATGATGTTAATTCACATACTAAAATGAAAAAGAAATGAGTGTAAAATTTAATTTAGATACATAATTAATTTTAAAAGGAAAAAAAAATAATTATGCTTTATTGCCATTATACTTTTTTAGCGAATCTGAACATCGTCTGAATAATATTCAATTAGTGATCAAACAAAATACATGCAAGTACAGTTTTCTAACTCCTGCCAGTAACAGCATTGCTAATTGATGCGTTGGTGGGATTGTGTATTTGCACAGATGTTATGGACTATTAGTGTAAATGTTCTTTTTAGGGTAGTATTTCAAAAATACACAAAACTATTTAAAGAAAAATTCATACCAGCATTTCTTTTGAAGATAAGATCTACAAAAGTACTACATGCAGTCATTAAAAACTGCATCAAACTAATCACATTGCAGGTATCTGGCTGCATACTGTTAATCACAGTCCAGACGTAGGAGTACAGTTTTTTAATGAATTACTCATTTAAGGTTTAAATTATACATTGCTTCTACTTCATTAAATAAATTTTATTGTTGTATATTTATTAGTGTTACCTTCCTTACGTTATATAAAAACAAACAATTCTAATTCTAGCTTCATTAAATAAAGTTTATTGTTTTATGTACCGTATAGTAATTCATATAGCAAGGAAATGGCATCATTGATCTATAATTTGCAAAAATCTATAATCCGCACAAGTTCTAGAACCAAGGTGTGTGGATTAAAGATCTTCAACTGTATTATAATTTGCGATTTTTGGGGTGTGATTAAACTGAATATCTATGTTACTATTTTGATAAGTTTTGGCTAAGGCGGTAGTACTTTTCCTGTAGTTAACATTGTTTTGATGTTCTTTCAATCTAGTTTTAATTTTACGTTTCAACATCCCTATGTAACAGCTGGTTTCATGATTTTGATACTTAAACAGAATTTTGTATATGTCAGCAGTTTGAAGGGGAAATAGGGTCTTTATCAATTATAATTTGATATATATTAGGATTAGGTTTAATGGGAATATTAACATTAAATTTACTAACTGTATTTTTAATTTTGATGGATACACCTTGATCATAGGGTATTGAATAGGTAAATTTTAATGGGTATTTTTGACAGTTTTGAATACAATTCAATTGGCAAGTTCTTTTCCTGTACAATTTATTTACAAGATTTTTTGGATAGCCTGCATCTATAGTTGATAAAATTGAGTTTGTTTAATATCATAAAATTGATATCTTCTTGATAAAATTGAATTTGTTTTTTAAATCTATTTTATTGGTACAAATTAGGATCGCGCAATTGATGCACTTAATTTATATTTGACAGGGGTCTTATTACAATGATTTATAATTTCATTGCTTGACGTTGGTTTTCTATAAACTGTAGTTTTTATGCCATCATTCTTGCATTTTATTTTCACATCTAAATAGCTAATCTCATTATTAATTTCATTTTCACATGTATATTCAATACTATTGTCTAGCTGATTTAAAGTGCTGAGGATTTTGTTGATATTCTGGTTATTGTGAACTATTGCAAATATGTCATCTACATATCTATCTCAAAAGAAAATTTTATTCTGCATTAATTTAAAGATAGTATTTTCAAGTAATCGTAATTTATATTCAGCTATAATTCCGGATGTAGGCGATCCCATTGGGAATCCTATATTTTGTCTATAAACTTTACCGTTAAACTTAAAATAACTTTCTTGTAGTATTAAGTTGCTAGTGGCTATTAATGTATCTGCTACAGGTGTTTTATATTTTTCTTTAAAAGATTGATTAATATTTAATATACAGTATTGGAGTAAAAACTTTACTTAAGTTATATATTAAAAGCCTACTTATTCACTCCTTGATCCATTCGACCGAGCACCCGGTTATCCTCAGGGAACATCAGTCGGGATCTTTTTCTGTTCTCTTCTTTTGTCTTCGAGCATGGTGCACCATCTATCATCCAAATGCATATTGGCTTGTCGATCATTACAAGTATGTTCGTTAACCATGATTTCTATTGTTTGAATATATTTGTTTGAAATATACTTCAAAGAATCCATAATGATAAAGATCCCATTGACCCCTATAAACAGCAGGTATATTTTAAAGAATCCATAATGATAAATATCTCATTGACCTCCTATAAACAGCAGGTATATTTTAAAGAATCCATAATGATAAAGATCCCATTGACCCCCTATAAACAGCAGGTATATTTTAAAGAATCCGTAATGATAACGATCCCATTGACCCCCTACAAACAGCAGGCATTTATGAAATAAAATATAAAAAAGAAAATAATGATTTTGGATACTACATCGGCATGACGAAAAGGAAAATCAATAATAGAATCAATGAGCATAAAAATATTAAATACGATAAAATAACAACTGCATTAACTAAAATGAATCACAAACAAAATATAAACATAGATTTTTGGAATGTTAAAAAAATGGTGAATTATAATAACCATAGATATGCTATAATGCTCGTAACAATAGAAATCATGGCCAATGAGCATACTTGTAGCAATCGACAATCCAATGAGCATTTGGATGATAGATGGCACACCATGCTCGAAGAAAACAGAAACAGATCACGACTGATGTTCCCTGAGAATGACCGGGTGCTCGGTCGAATGGACCCAAGGAGTGAATAAGTAGGCTTTTAATCTATAACTTAAGTGAATGTTTAATGATTTCAGAAATTTCATTTATATTGATAGAGGAAAAAAGGTTCACTTTGTCAAAATTAACAAAATGATCATCCTTATTGATTTTTAGATCTCTCAAGCATTTTACAAAATCTTCAGTTGAATTAAGGCTATTTTAGGAGGGAGGCAATAACTTACAATAAATTTCAGTCATATATTTTTCTAGAGGATAAGTGGGACCTTCTTTTTTACTAACAATTGGACAGACTTTAGGAGGATTTGTATGGTCTTTAAAATGGCCAAATAAACGGGGGATGTTGAGTGCAATTAATGAAGGGGGAATGATTTTTAGGCCAATTGCCAAATTTAACGAGTTAGTGGACTTTATCAATAAGTTTTGTATTTAGGTCATTTTTAACAATGGTTGTTCCTATTTCTTGCGAGGTTTCATTCATTTTATTTATATAGTCAGTCTTATTCAGAATGGCGATTTTACAAGTTTTGTCTGTGAGGGTATATGTAATTTGATCATTCTTTTTAATAGATTTAAGAGCTTTTAAATCCGCACTGTTTATATTTTTGGTATTTGAAGATTTGATTAATTCTTTTTGCGCAAGGCTTCTTATTAAATTTTTATTTTGTTTAGGAATTTTAATTTTGGCAATACTATCGTTTATATTAACAGGTTGTTCCAAAATGAATTTGGGACCTAGTTTTAGTAAAGCGTCTTCATCACTATTTGCTTTATAATTAGAAATGTTAATGTATGATTGTTCTTTGATTTCTTTTAATTTAAAATTCCCTTTATTGAACCAATTTTTAGTTTTTTTTATTATGTTTCCTGATATAAAGTTTTGTTCAATAGTTCAGAAACTTTCAATTTTATTTTTCATAGTGTTATACTCATCTTTATCATATGTGTTTTAATTTGGTTTCCTATTTCTTCTATTGTTTTCTCTTTTCTATAGAATTCTGACTTTTTCCTCCTTATAGCTCTAGAAAATACGTTTTTCTCAAAAATTCTGACCTCATGTGGAAAAAACTTTAATAGTGATTTATTATTAATTCTGAATGATTTAGGAGTTACGTTAAAATTTTTATAAACCTTGAGGAAATTAATGCTTTCTTCTGTTTTTGCTTGCTTTTTGCTAACAAGGAGTCGTCTTCAAAAAATATTGAAAAAAATATGTGATTCTACTCTTCATAAAACACCAGAAAGTGAAAAAATTATCAAAATTAAGCATATTTGGTGATTTCACACTGTTTGGCGATTGATTTTGAGTACTTGGCGGAGAAGCAAAACACGGTTCTGTTCGTACATGGCAATCTTGGTACTAGCAAACTTATTGCCTAACAGTGCTAAACCATCAAAAATGCTTGATTTTGATAATTTTTTGTGGTCACTGTAATTCATTTCAGCCGATAATTTTTTCACTTTCTGGTGTTTTATGAAGAGTAGAATCACATATATTTTTTAAAATAATTTTTGAAGACGACACCTTTTTGAATGTTTCCTTGTAAGTCTCTTCCATTTAGAAAAAAATTACGTTTCTATCCATTCTCAAAAAAATTAAAACTGAAAACTGGCTATTATAATATGAAAGTCCAATAAAATTTTTCAGAACTCCTTCTAAAAACGAAGTTATAAAGTAAAAATACTAAATTATTTACACACCATCCAGTAAATGGAAGTGAAATATTGACGAAAAACACCTATTTAAGTAAAAAACGAAGTTAAAAATAATTACTTTAGTACCATCCATTAAACAGAGGTGAAAAAACATCAACAAAGATGACCTTTAAATTTACTACAATATGGAAACATTAAAATTTAAGAAAGGATTTTAAACATTTGAAAATGCACACTATTCAGAAGCATGGGAAAACATGCTTCTAGCTAATTCAATTGGATTATTGACCACATTCTTTAAGGTTTACTGAAAACATATTTCAATATTATTGTACATGGATCAATGACAGAAGAATGTGAAAATAACATTCTTTTATCTTTCAAGTGCAAATTGAATAACTTGGACATTGTGGATTTCAACAAAATTTCGAAGAGTCCAAAGAAAGAAAGTATGAGCAATTATAGATAATCCCGTATGATATTGAACCCCGTGGAGACCATATGATATTACAGAACTGTGCAGGTTCTTAGGAATGGTTACATACTATTCATGCTTCTTACTGAACAATTCTTCAGTCACTTATTCTTTACAGCAGCTTCTCTAAGGAAAAACTCAAAATTCAAATGAACAGCAGTATGTGAAGCTGCCTTAATCAAGTTAAAAACTGAAATAACCAGTGATCAAACTCTTGTTCCTTATGATTCTACATTATCTTTTGTTCTTTCATGTAATGTTAGTTCACTAGGAATTGCAGTCATTTTACCACTTACCATCGATGGTCAAAACTGTCCAATCACATTTGCCTCCAGATCACTGACAGCAAGTGAGAAAAATTATTCACATCTTGACTGGGAAGCTCTTGCCATAGTATTTTCAGTGAATCAATTTTTCAGCTATCTAGCCAGAAGGGAATTTAAATAGGCAAACAACAATTGACCTTTGACAAGAATTTTCCATCCTATTGCAAAATTACCTCTGATGACTTCAGGCTATTTTCTTTGATATGCTACCTTTCTTTTGACTTTTGACTACGAAGTAGTTTTTAAAAAGAGTTTCGAAAAATTATACGCTGATTTTCTTTCTAAAGCTTGAATAATTCAGAAAATACTGTCTGGCAATATAGCTGTCAGCAATGAAATTAATCAAGTGTGCATGATCTCCATAAATGAATTGACAGAATTATTAAGTGCTGCTACAATTAAGAAAGCTTCAGACTCAGATGAAGAGTTAGCAAAAATTAATGAAGACATTCAAACTAATCGAGAACTTTCATGTGAATAGACCTTTGAAAATAGTATTTTATTCAAAGGACAGAAAGTAATAATTCCAAAGGTTCTTCAAAAACCTGTTTTGGATCTCACACAAAGATACATTTATTGGAAAAGAATTCACAAAGAGGTAAAAAGAATCTCACAAACGTGTGAACATGGTCCATAAGTCCATATATAGAATGAACTGAAAGAAAATTGGGACTGTATACATACTAACTAAGCAGGCCCATTTCAAGATAATTTTTTCATAATTATTATAAATGCTAAATTGAAATGGGCTGAAATAAAAATTTATAAAAATGCTCCAAATTCTAGCTATGTGATTTAGATTGTTGACTGATATTTTCTTATTTCATGGATACCCACGTGTAATGGTGTCAGATAATGCATCTACTTTTGCTAGTGAAGAGTTTAAAACATATTGCTCTAAAAGTGAAAATTTCCAAAATTTTATTGGTCCAAGACAACCAACTACAAATGGATTAGCAGAATGCTATATTCAAACGTTAAAAAATCAACTGAAAGCAATGGTTAGTGAACCATTATCAATTCATACTAAAGTTCAAGAAATTATTTTTTGATACTGAGATATCCCATTGTCTAACAACAAAACACAAGCTGAAATGTATCTGTATCACAACATATGTATTCAACTTGATGCAATTTGACCAATAAAACATGATTTTAATATTGATCAAACAATCAAATCTAGACAATTAAGCTTGGGAGAATGAGTACAAGTTTGATGTTTTATTTAAAAAAAAAAAAAAAAATCAAGAGGTATTTAAGCTGGGCACAGTTATTCAAAAATTTTCAAAGCTGAAGACATATAAACCAGCTCAGGGAAACTAACATTACTGAGGAAAGGCTGTTTCATTTGCACCTGACGAGGACTAGAATTCAAATTACCAACAAGAACCTGTACAACCTCCCTTTATGGAACTGATACCGATGGAACCACGACGATGACCTGATATTCAGTACAATCTTGGTGACCAGACCACTAATGCTGGATGATGTGCCTAAGTTCAATATGTAGATTAACTGAACAACATAGTCCTATTTATTTTAGATGACAGCATCAGAGACTTTTCAATTTGGGAAAATTATTGTATATTTCAATGTAAGTGCATCATTAAATATAACCCGGTATTTGCAACTTGCATATGGCAATACTCATTGTTGCTATTCAATTCAAAATATTTTTTGGTTTGTGTTTGAACATATTTTTATATCTGTGTAAATAAAGTTTAATGTCTTTGGAATTCAATGTAAACTCAATAATAACATATTCAACTATCATTGCAATGTTATGACAGTATTTTAATTAAATATTTTAAATTTTCTTTGCTTAAGAACATTTTCACTCCAGGTCTGGAGCTTCTTCATTAGTTGCTCTTGAAATTACTTATTTTTTAAACTCTTTATCTGTTTTCAAAATGTACCACCATCTGGTGTCAATTTGAAAAGGATCCACATTGTTGCAGGCCCACTTAATAGCTAAAATTTCAATGGCTTTACGTTTAGGGGGTAAGAATTATCATTGTTTCCTGTTTTCTTCATGTTTTTAAACATAATTTCTATTTATTTAAATTGATATTATAAGTAAATTTAAGGCCTTTTGTAAAATACTTTTAACCCATCAAACATAGTCGTCTTCAGTATGGCAAGTAGCTTCCAGTGTTTTTTGTTCCCGGCTTTTGTTTTTGTCTTTCACTTGAGTTCTTCTATTAGTGGTTGCCAGTTTTGGGGAATTATGCTGTACTCACAGTCATTTATTGCAGAAGGGCAGGTCAGAATCTCAAGGGCTTCATGCTTTAGTAATTAACTATGTTGTAATTAGCTATTTTTTGAGTGATTATAGAATTAATGTAATGGGATTAGTTAGGTTAGTCCTGGAGAAAACTGTAGAAGGTTCATTGAATTTTAAATCAGAAAGATGTTCTTTTTCATGATTGGGAGAAAGATATATAAAATTTAATAGATATAACTGAGGAATTATATATATTGCTTAATGATTTTCTATTTATTGAATGCTTTAATAAAAGTCAACCCAATGAACCATTTATTGCATTTCTATAAGTATTAAAATATTATAGCTCCATCTTGTTGCTATTTTTATAAATGTGGGGAAAAAAATAAATAAAAGAAAGTCATTAATAGTTACGTGTATTAAAATGTTAAAATAGTTTATAATTTTAAGTTTAAATTCACTTAATTTTTATGATCATCTGGTGATATGGCATCATCAAAGTAATTGCAGCTTTGTCACTACAAAAAAAAAAAAAAAAAAACTAGATCAATTATAAAAAAATTATAACTATGTATTCAGATTAATTTATCATTTACAGTAAGTTTGTAACTTTAAAAAAATTTATTTTTATTGCCTAAAAAATTTAAAATGAAGGACTAAAAAGATATGTTCAAATGCATAAAGTAATAAATATACAGTTAATTAAATAAGTTGCAAGTCTTATAACTCAATCAAAATTATATTTCTCTTATATATATTTTTTTAAATAAGTTTTTTTTCTTTTTTTTTAAAATAATCACACATATCGAGATCTGCCTTTTTATAAATGAATATATATATAATGTAAGTAAATATTAGAAAATAAAATAATCGTCTCTTTCCTTTTCTGCCAAAATCATCAGCAGGGAATAGACTATAACGCAAGCATTAGTTTCATAGATAATGACACGCTACTGTCTGGTTAATTAAAAAATTATTAAACTTTTTTATTCTATTTTTATAAAGTTTGTTAATTAAATTCCTGTTATATCTGTTGTTAAAGCAAATAATTTGAGTTTTTAAAGAGTTTTATTGGAATATACATTTGAACAGCTGCTGTATTGTACTTGTTGGAAGTTTTACATTGTATGAATAATTTTGCTGCTGTTGTTTGATTATCTTGTTTTCTATAAACAGTGGTTAAAATTTCCTGCTCAATTGATAAGGATTTCCTGTTCTGAACAAGAAATCTTCACCACTACGGTATATGTATCATCATTTCTTATAAAGTCTTTCTTTGTCAGCATATTTGTTTACATAAACATCTCTTAGTGTTTCTACACCCCTTCCAAATAGTAGCTGACTGATGAACTTTTCTTCTAAACTGATAGACTTTCTGTAAATTAATAAATTTATATTAAATTAAAAAAGGTTTTAAAGTAAAGAAAATATTTCATATTAATATATTCAGATCTTTTAAGACCATTCAAATGTTCTTGAACAAGAATTTCTGCTTTATTTTTTCTAAAATTTGTTTCTCTAAGTTATATATAGGGGATAGTTAAGAAATTAAAACTGATTGACTACGTAGGAGTTCTTGGGTACTTTAAGTTAAGAAAAATTGTTTATGATGCATTTTACACATTCATTTTTATGATGGCAGCAGTCCAGCACAATGTTTTTATTTATTTTTTGAATAAATTATAATATAGTATTGAAATCTAATGAATACACATATGTTATAAATTATAATTTTTATGTATACAATTTTATACTCAATTCCTTTCTCCCTCCTCCACCCACAACAAAACATTTTAAGATTTGTGATCTTAAATAAATAATAGAATTTATTATTTTTTTTATCACCAGAAAAAACAAATAAATAAATAAATTGTCTGTTAAGACGATACCTAATTTAAGAAAATAAGCAATTTTTCATCAGTTAAAAACATTTCAGCATTTTGATTTCAAGGAAACAACTCCCAGCTATATATTATCACTATATTGTTTATTAAATGATATAACTTGAAAAGATTAACTTGGTTATGAAACCATTGAAGTCCTCAGCTTAATAATCTGTTTGTTAAAGTTCAAAATAAATCCAAAGCGTCAACAGAACCAGTTTCTAGATGGCAATGTCAACTCATGCCAAATTTTGTAATTCAAATATATATAAATAAGTTATTTGTAATTATTACTCTTTGGATATTTATTTATTTTTCCTTATTCCTTTTAATTTTTAAAATTTGTAACAAGATCAGATGTACAACTATAGAATTTTGGCTTAACATAGCTCTGTCGTTTTTGAAATCTGGTGATTTTCTGCTTTGTGAAAAATGTATGTTTCTTGAAGAGAAATTCTTCTATTTTTGAGCATTTTTCCACTTGCTATTATATATTTCAGTGTTGGTTTATTTGTTGAAGATTTTAATATGGGTTTCTCTTGTCGATAGTAGTTTTAATCTGTTTCATTATTGGCGTAAGTGGGTAAAAGCCTGGGTATTGGGGTTTAATTCATATTTCCTTTAACTATTTCTGGATATAATTATATAAATCGCATGGATGAATTTGTTATTGATAATGTTTTTCTTGTATTCTGCATTATGTTGCATTATATATATATATATATTTTTTTTTTTTTTTCCTCATCCTTTTACTTTTGTTTTTGTGGTTCGGGCATTAAAAGTTAAGGTTCATTAGTATTATGCATTTAACTTTACAGAAAAACACAAAAATTTGCTTGCACTATTCATATAATGTCTCAGATGAAGTTACAAATTCTGTAAGATTCTATTATTTTATTTGATTTCATCTTATTTTGATCCTTTTCCATATCTTCATGTTTTGGTAATTTTCTGTAATTTTTCAGACATATAATATGTATATATATATATATATATATATATATATATATATATACACATATATGTATATTCTCTCTCTCTCTTTTGCATAGGATGGTGGTCAAGAAGAAAAAGAAAATACAAAAGATAAGGAATCAAGTTCTCCAACAGAGTCTGTAAGTAATAAATTATTAATTTTTCAGATATTAAATACTATAAAGATTATGTTTTTTTTTTTTTTCAATTATTTAAATTTTTGTGAAAAAGTATTTAAAAAAAAAAGTTCGTACATATTAATACAATCTAAAAATTAGGTTAGAATATGTTAGAACATAAAATAAATACTTTAAAATGTAACTGAATAGAAAACAGTAAGAAAAATCTGTCATGAGAGATGAAAAATGCACGGCAGGCAGCTTTCAGAAAGATATCAGTATTTAATATGCCTACTCCAAATTGCAATGCAATATTCCACATATTATGTCATACTTTGCAAATCCTTATTCTTCAACTGTTAAGGAATTTATACTGTACTTTCATTTGTGCACTGACGGGGGAGTTTTTGCTTATAAGATGGTATTTTTGATAAGGAAATCTGCTCTCCATATTCTAAATACTATACAACATTTTAAATCCAGACTTCTAAAAACCAAAATTATCCAAAATTCGGACACTAAAATTTTTATTTAATCTTTGTTTTCTAAAATGAACAGAGATGGCGCCACCATACAAATATAGAAAAAAAAGTGTTTAAAATTTTCATTTTGAAAACTAATCGCAATACTTATTACTTTTCTATTTTTAAAATTATTTTCTGCTCGAAGAGTCAAAAGAATTTATCATTCATCCATCCAATAGAAAAGTTCTCATTTGCAGTGAATTACAAAATACTTGCTCACCGTCTGCCATTGTGGATTTCTTGAATTTTGATTTTCGCTTACAGTTTCAATTTTTGCTTATTATTATTTGTCCTGTTAATGCAGAAAAAATATCATGCTGAGTGGTAAACAAATTTGAGAGCAACCTCATTAATTCATTTTTTTTTTTTTTTTAAGTTACTGATTTAAAAAAAAAAAAAAAGAATCAGTTGTTATCTATCCCACTATGTTATATCTTCTAGAGTAAAACTTAATTAAAAAATAATAATAATTAAAACGTGGTTACTTTCTTAATAGTGGGGACTTTTCTGAAGCATTATATTTGTAAATACTTTAACTTTTAAAGCATTATAGTATAAGTAGTTGTTGGAAATAAAAAATAACTAAACAAAATTCTATTAAATTAATATTTTCAATAGCAAATCAAATCATATTACCGATTTATGTTTGAAGATTTTTAGCAATATAAAATCATTTATGTATTTAAGTAGGTACTTTTATTTCTAACAATTCCAGTAGATGATGCCACTACACGTATTCTATTAAAAAGGTTTCGGAGTTTAAAAAAACTCCTTTCAAAGTCTTAAACTCTGGAATCTCCAAGGTCTGGAGATTTCAAAATTTTGATGTTGTACTGTATTTCTAATGGGGTTGATCTAATAGAGATCATGTTGGCAAGAGCGGATTTATACTTCTACAGCCTTGGGGCTAACCGCAACTTGCCGCCCCTCAGTCTTTCCAATGACCCGCCCCCCCCTCCCCCACCTTCTTTTTTAAATTATCTTCGGGGGTAAAAAAAAATCCTACTGAATAATAGGCAAATTTTTTACATATTTTATAGAGCCGTTTACAATACAAATGCAGGAAATTTATTAACATAATTATCTGAGTGTTAAAAATTGAAACTGTCTTTGTATTTTTTCTCTAAATATAATACTTCTTATGTTAAAAATGAGCACCACTCAATAACTTTTCAGAAATATTCACATTGCAAGAAATCACTCTAATGCCAACCAAAAAGAAGGGAATCAGTTCAATTTTGTGTAATTCGAGTAGAAATTCCTTGAAATTTAATGCATTTATAAATAAAAATGACTTTATGAATCTCACAATTCAAACCAAAACATTATCTTTGTTCACCTTGACACTTTTTTTTCTAATAAATGTGATGTCATTATTGAAAAAATATGTAATAATTTTTTAGAATACGAATAAAAACATTTTCCAATTTTATACATTTGTGAATGAAAATTGGAAAAACTCATTATTTATGTACTCCTTCCAAATGTATGTACTCGTATCAAATAACCTTCAATGATTTTTTCCTATGTTATCGTACAATAGGCAGAAGATAGATTAATTGAATTCATAATCATTCTTAAACATTGTTGAAAAGTGTTAAAAATGCTTAACTCAAATGAAAATGCAGCTCTTAACAATTGCAGCCCTTAATATACCTGAATATTTCAGCATAGCTCTGTACATACTTGTTGTATCGTATAACTTTCAACATTCGTTGCCTATGTTATCACATAGTAGACAGACAGAAGGACTGAAAAGTATACAGATTGACGAATTAAATTTAAAACCACTCTTAGACATTGTTTGAAAAGGGTTAAAAAGGCTTAACACAAAAGAAAATGTAGCTGTTAAATGATAATTGCAGCTCTTAATGTATCTGAATAATTTAGTGTAGCCCTGTAAATCTGAAGGATAAACATACCACATTCTGTACAAAACATTATTTTAGCGTATTGACAATAAATGTCTCTATCTTTATGATTTTTGCAATAGAAAGTTATTTAAATGTGATTTATAAAAATGTCTCTCCTAAAATGCAATGCATTTTCACTTTTGGGGATATCCTTGTACACAAACCAGTTGTACAAGATCTATTAAGGCCATTTTAAATAGGGAACATTCCATAGTGAACTTAAATAGCACTTATCTCTTTTAAGAAATTCTGAAAATATTTATGTACGCTGGAAGTGGGCAGACATACAGATAAACAGGTGGATAGACAGATACACTAATTCAGATCATATTTACGCATAAAAATTGTTATGTTAAAAATGCTTCATGTAATCGAAAATGCAGTTCCAACAAATTTCTGATAATAATAATAATAATTGCCCTTAATGTAACAGTATTTTTGTGTGGCCCTGTAAATCTTAATGCTAATCATATAATATTCTATAGAAAGCAATCTTTTGTGCATATGAATAACATATTTTAATTTCATTAAATTTTGTGCAAAGTAAAGTTATAAAATATAGTTTATAGAAATACCTATCATAGAATGCAATGCTTTGCAATACTTTTGGGGTGTCCCTGTACAACACTAGCAATTTTATTTCCTTCATTATGAACAGAAAATATCCAATAGTGAACTTGAATAACATTTCAATTTCATTAATATTTGTGTAAAGTAAAGGTATTAAAATATGGTTTACAGAAATACCTCTTGTAGAACGCAATGCTTTGGAATACTTTTGAGCATACTTGTACGCAAACCAATAGCGGTATTTACTCCACTTTCAATGGAGAACATCTTATAGCCTTGTTGAAAAGTGCTAAAAAAAGAATACAAATGAATAATTACCAAATATGAGGCGTTTTCCAACTTCAAAATAAAATTAGTTAAACAACAACAACAAAATAAATAAATAAATACAAAAATTAAATTTATTCTAAAAGAACAAAACTACTCGTATGATTAAGTTAAGTTAGAATAAACTCACCTCTACCTAGAAATTGATATTTTTAATCTCGCTCATGTTTCTTGCATAAAATAGCAACACTATTTTTAAAGAAATAAAACAAAAGAAATATTTAGAAGTGCAGAGGATTTTTTTAAATTTCATCTGCAAACAATTTTTCAGTTTTATCTGCAGATGATTTTAGCCTTAAATAAAATAAATATCTAATAATTGTTTTTATCATGAGATTAAATAAAGCAGACAATATTCAATTTTTATGTGCAACTGATTTTTAACTTCATTTGATAAGAGAATCTTTAAAAAATTGCAATTAGGAATGAAAGAAGAAATATAGTAAACAGGGCCGGATTAACACTAGGCCATGGTCCAGGGGACTTTTCCTTAGGAGCCCGAAATTTCGTTTATAGTACAAAAAATTGTAATTAAATTATGCAATAATGCTTTTGAAAATAGTGTTTCAGGCAGATTTATACCTCTGACAACAAAATAAAAAGTTTTATAAAGGTAAAATTTCACTTAAATATGTATTAAAAAAAAAAAACAAAAAACAAAAAAAAAATGCTAAAACCTGTGAGGGAAATTATAGGTAGGAGGAGAGCAAATGTATATCAGGCCTGAGCCTAGTTTTGGCGTGATTGAGCTCTGATAGTAAAACATTATCTTTCATTTATTTAATTATGACCCCCCCCCCCTTCCCTCCATCCTATAGACATTCAGTGATTTCCATATAAAGTTGATCAAACATGTTATTTTTATATTTTTATTTAAAAAGTAGTTCATAATTTTATTTTTCTCTGTGTCCTAAATTATCCACTAGTACCGTCTGATATTTTTGAAGGATTTGCCACCCTGGACTAAGCTTGTATAGCCAGCCCCCTCTTAAATCTACCTCTGCATGTTCGTTGTATAAGGCATTGAATAATTTTTATGCCTCAGATAATTTTAAGCAATGACTGTTTAATGACATGGTTCATTGTCTTCCATGAGAGCAAATATATTACTGACATCAACACAGAAAAAATGAACAATAAGTCATGATCTTTATTAGTATATTGTTGGCTGGTTATACCTTCAGTTGCAACCATATGTAGGGGCTTCTCCTTGTCTTTTTATCATGTCAACCCATACCATGATAATTTTAAATGAAATTGTTTTATTTTAAGTAATTATCTGCCTAGTTCAACAAATATCAGCAATAAAACTATTTCCCGTTTCTTTTTTCTTTCTGTAAATTTACAAAGACAGCGATTTTTTTTTTTTTTTTTTTTTTTTTTTTTTTTTTTTTTTTCACCTGTACGGGGCAAAAAATTGAGAGCGCCTTTTTATAATTAATCCCTAAATAAGTCTATTAATTAATGCATTGGAGATCGATAAAGGTATGAAATTATATATCATAAAAAAAAATAATAATAAATAAATAAAAATTCTCAGCAATTGTTTCGGGTTGAAATAGTAGGGTAGGTGCTCCAGTGATTGGCATGCTCCGGTAATTGACATCTATCCCGAAATAATTAATAAATAAGAAAAATCATAAAATCATATATTTTAAATATAAGAATTTTAACATTTTATGTCAAACACTGGAGCATAGGGTGCTAATAACTGGTAAAATGAATAACTAGCAGTGTCAAACACTGGAACATAAGGGGCCAATCACTGATAAAATGAAAAACTGGCAGTGTCAATTACTGGAACATTGAGTGGGTGACAAAAAAAAAAAAAAAAAAAAATAATAATAATAATAATTGTTATCAAATGTATATATTTCAACATATATGTGGTTCTGAAAGTCTTTCATGCCATATGTACTAACTTAAGATTTCTAAAAATATTTTCTGATGACTAGAACATTAAAAACATCAGAGATTGCTCTAAAAGTGTCAATCACTGGTGCACTTACTCTACGACCCTTCATCAGGGAAAAAAAAAGGATGAGGCGCAATCTATATTTCGACCCGAAACAATTGTTGTGTTTTTTTTTTTTTTTCCCTTTGCTATTTATATAGTCTTTTTATACAATTTATTTTACTTATTATTTTCAATACCAGTTCTCAAGCTCAAGCACATTTTTTACTTAATTTTTTAAGTTATATTTATACAAGAAAAGCATTGTATTCAAATAAAATTTCATTATGAGATTTTGGTGACTGGTGTATCAATACGTTTTGAGATATTCTGAATTCATTTTTGCTATTTTTACGGTGAGGAATGTATGTGCATACATACATTCCTCACTGTATATGTGTATATAAAAGCGAAATAGTGTCTGAATAATGTCCAGGAATCATGTAATGAAATTGCTGAGATTTTTTCATTTTTCAACCTCAGAAACTCTGTACAATATTTCTGAAGAAGTTAAAAAATATGCTGTCAAGTTTGCAGAGAAATATTCCGATAATATAAGTTCTGACATTGTATGCCGGATAGAAACATTCAGAAGTGAAGCAAAAAATGATGTAAATAATAGATAGAGTAAATATTCGCAAGTTTCATGTTTTATTCTGGAAAATTATTATTCCACCTCTTTTTTAAATTTATTCACAGCGGGTTTAATTTCCTAGCATTATCTATCACAGTAACTTCAGCTGAATAGTCATTTTCAAAATTGAAATTTGTAAAAAATTATTTAAGGAATAATATTTCCCAATAAAGATTATATATATAACAATCATTTCTCTCCTAAACATATAGAGCAAGAAGTCGGACCATTTGAATATTGACCATACAGTAAAATATTTTGCTGATACCAAAGCTCGCAAACGGAAATTTTAGACCTTGTACATAAAAACTGTCTGTGATTAAATGTTGTTATTATTCGTTATATGTTTATTTTTCCGTCTTTTTATTTATAATATATATAATCTAGCTTATTAATTTAGCCTTTACAAAACTTATATTGAAATAAACATTCATAATTTTTGTGTAATAAATGTTTTATATAAATATAGTGTCAGCCAAAAATTATAGAATACCAGGTTTTAATCTATTTTCCAAAAATACTTTGTCACTGTAATATTGTACTCAATTATTATAGTAATGTAAGTAATTGCAAATTTTTTTTAATATTGCTTATAAAGTAATAAAGCAATGGGGGGGGGTTAGAAATAGAAATTCATCTTTAGTGGAGGGGGCATATAGATTCATCCCTCGCACTGGGGCCCCCAGATTACTTGTTATGGCACTGCTTACTACACGGCATCTGTGGTAAGTTTATTCACTTCAAATTGTCAAACTATAATTCTGTAACTAATCATATCTTTTTTCACTTTAAGTTAAATTCCAAGAAGGATATAGTAGAATTTCTTCTTTACCAGACATGGAAATAGTCCTAATCGCGATCCGCTCAAAGATGTTTTGACTGTAAAAAGGTGGGGAAGAGGGAAGAGGATTCGAAATTTGCAGCCTACAACTCTGTCAGAACTAGAAAAAATTATTTGTGATATTTGGCACATTGAAATTTCTGAGATTCTTATATAAACACTGTATAATACTACGCCATTGTGCATGCATTAAAGCAGTAATTCCGTATAAAGGTGGAATTAACCCAATGCAGAATACATATTTTTAATAAAAAATTGGTTAGATCTAACAAATACATAGTTTTATTTCATATATTAAAATATAACTTGTTTATTTCATATAAAAAATCATAATAGAATACAAAGTGTATGGTTATTGCATTATGTTCAAAAAGAAAGTTTTATGCAGATTTTTATAAAGTACTTCGTAGAGTGTAATAAAGCAAATTATTAAATCAAAAATGTATATAGGTGTCATTTCATCCCTTTGGTATTATGCAAACAAGACAGTTTTATTTGTTTCAACCATTAATTTTAAAGTTATTAATATTAAGAAGGGTATAAGTAATTTTTTCTGAAGTGTGGCTTTTTTTTTTTTTTTGTCCCTTAGTATAGGATTTTGTGGCCTGCAAGTCAAATGAGGATATTTCGAAAGTGTAAAATTATTAGGGAGGGGGGGCAGGAAGGGGGGCAAAAAATTAGAAATTGAGTTAACAATTCAAAATTGGTATATAGAATTTTTGGGGTCTACAAGTCAAATGAGGATACTTTCAAAAGTGTAAAATTATTAGGGGGGCAAAAAATTAGAAATTGAGTTCGACCGTTCGAAACTGTTATATGTATAGGTTTTTTAGGGCCTACAAGTCGAATAAGGATATTTTTGAAAGTGTAAAATTATTAGGGGGGGGGGGCAGGAAGGGGGTCAAAAAATTAAAAATTGAGTTAGACCGTTCAAAATTCATATATGTAGGTTTTTAGGGCCCAGAAGTCGAATGAGGATATTTTCAAAAGTGTAAAATTAACAGGGGGGTAGGAAGGGGGCAAGGGGGCAAAAAATTGTAAGAGTTAGGCCATTCAAAAATGGTATATGGGGGTATAATGGTTTTTGGGGGCTACAAGTCAAATGTTTATTTTTTCAAAAGTGTAAACTTATTAGGAGGGGTGAAAAAGGGGGTCGAGGGGGCAAAATTTTAGAAAAAGGGCGTTGAAAATTGTATTATTAGGTATGAAGGACTGATAAATCGATTGCGTATATTTTCGAAAATGTAGAATTATTAAGAGGGGCAGGAAGGGTGGATGTATGTTAATAGTAAACCTAAAGTTTTCCGTTTTTCTTATTATGCTAATTAAATATATCAAACATTAATCAATCTTAATATAAAGTTTAGAGGAAAAAAAAAACGTTAGTTAAAAATTAAACACTTTTAAAATTCCTAATTTTTATGTTCTACATACCAGGAAATAAATACATCGTAATTTAAATCATCCAACTTAATTTTTCAAAACGCGAACATAAACAATATCAAACTTACCGGCAGTTCAATGAAGCGTCAATTCAAATTTGCATAAAACATCAGAGAACGACGATAGTCGAAAACTACGCACTCGCAACTTCGGCACGTGCCTGACGATCGACCGGGAAGATCACTCCTTTTCTACCGCTGAGTTATAAATAGCGGATGGCAATTGTAGTCAGGGCTTGCCTCTGCTTTTTCGCCATCTCTCGGCTCCATGCTAGTTCGCCATAATAAGTGGTGTTTATTTTTTATTTAAAGTGTGCAATTAAAGTTTCTTTTTATCGTTAGTTAAATTATAGTTCATATTAATCTTTTATGAGTTTGATTTATAAATTAAATATAGTTTCAATGTTTAATTACCGTGTATATTTCTGCTTATGATGCAACAGTAAAGATCAAAGATGTCATTTTCCCCCTCAATCCATGTTAATGACATTCTACTGTTTTCAAGGAAGTTCATTAACAAATTCTGCAATTAATTTAATAGACCGTTCTTTTTTCATCAAGTATAAAACGTTAAATGACTTTGTTTATATCTACACTATTGTTTCATCCAGCAATGGTTATCTTTAGTATGTTTATTATGTTAATTTCTCATGAAATGAAATATTTATCTGCTTAAAATGAAATATTTATCTACTTAAAATGAAATATTTATCTACTATGAAATGTAATATTTATCTACTTAAAATGAAACCAGCTGGCCGGAGAGGACCCTCATGGCTATGACCCATGAAAATTTTTACCAAAAAACATGCTCTTGGGCGCCTGCGGCGCCAATCATAATTTGTTCTCTGTAAAAGTCGCATAATATTAAAATATTAAAAATTCAAATATTTTTAAATAAAATCTAAATGTAGCTCTAGTTCAACATAAAGTACACTCAAATCAATGAAAATCAAATAAACCAATCAAATCTCTTGTAATTCTCATCACATAGCTCTAGTTCAACGTAAAATACACTCATATCAATGAAAATCAAGTAAACCAATCAAATCTCTTGTAATTCCTCATAACGTAGCTCTAGTTCAACATAAAATACACTCAAATCAATGAAAATCAAATAAACCAATCAAATCTCTCGTAATTCCTCATAATGTAGCTCTAGTTCAACGTAAAATACTCTTGAATCAATGAAAATCAAATAAACCATTCAAATCTCTCCTAAGATTCTCCATTCTGTGTCATTATAGAAATGGGAAGTTTTATTTTCATATTTTTATTAATTAAAAGAAAACTAATCAAAATTTTGAAAATCTGACTTCGATGTGCACAATGAGCCTACGGAGGGCACCTTTGTGTTAAATCACGTGACTGTCCGAGCTACCATTTTCGAGAACAGTGAAATATACATACATATATATGCAAATATTGCTCACTTAATAGTATAAGATATTTATCTACTTAAATTATCTTATTGTCTTCAAGTTATATTAAAAACTTATGTTGAATTTATAGTTTCAAATAAAATATAAATTAAATTAAAACTTCTATGGTCATAATTTATATGCTTTTACATATTTATCTCTCAGCATATTTACTTATTCTAGCTTTCACTTTTTCTAGGACTTTTTAAATTAACTTTAAATGTTATTTAGCTGGTGTTTATAAGTCTAGAGTAGCTTCTCTCCTAATTTACTTAGCAATGGATCTACTTCACACCAGCTAACAGTGTAGGAATACGCGCGCTGTGTGTGCGTATTATTAATTTTGTGCAAGCACGAGATTGTGCTGTCGAAGGCGGTGGGGACTTGGTGCGACTTTTTACCCAATCAGAAATGAATTTTTTACTTTATTTATTTATTTATTTATTTATTTATTTTTTATTAATTTCTTTTCTTAAGGATATCATATATTATTAAAATCTGTGCGCGTCTGTGTTGTCAAAATTTGGGAAATTTATTTAATTTATTCTTGCTTCCATGTTGTTTTCTCTGTAAACTATAAAATGAATTAAATTGAATTGATTTTTATTAGATCGTTTAGGTAAAATTTGATTCAATTGGATAGTTGATAAGTTTTAAAAGGTTTACAGATAAGTTTTGTTTACATTATAGAAAAACGTTTTTATCTTGAATAAAGTTAATGTAATTTTTTACATGGAAGTAATTATGGATATAAATTAAAGTAAATGTAAATAGTGCCACTTACTGTTTATTCTGAAAGGTTTTTTTTTTTTTTTTTTTTTTTTTTGTATAACACCTGGAAATTTAAACAATGTTTGTCATCGGCATATTTGTTCACGCGTTCTTTCAGAGATCGCTAAATTAAACTAATATGTTTAGTTAAAGTTCGATAGATGGCGTCGTAATTATTTCCGAAAGGAAAAATGCAAATGACGTTACTTGATATCGCTAGTCATTGGATGCATGTTAGAATCCCTTTGGATAGTATATAAGAGCTAACTTCATTGCATTCGGCTGTCAGTTTTTAGTTTGTTGCATTAGCGATAGCTCTGTTTACTAGCCATAATGAAGGTGTTATACTTTTGTAAATATGAAAGTTAATTCATTTAAATTGTTTTTCCTTCATTTAAAAATGAAATTTTAAGATACAAGTAATTGAAATACGATGTGGCTTTAGTTTTACAAGTTTGTTTACATTTTCTCCCGTTTTTACTTCTGTGTGGTGTTGCCGTTCATTATAAAAGTTTGAACCATGGAGTCAGTTATTTATGTCTGTTGTTCGTTGGCCTTTAGGGTTAACATCGTATGCTTGCCATGTTCTTTGAAATGTTGTTTGTTAACTTTAAGAGTTGACATCGTTTTTTATTACATTTATATAAGGTTTAAGATTAATTATTTTTGAATATAATGTTTAAAATTGAGTTAGTGCTGGGCGCTAATTTTTATCACTTGCCTGAGACGAATTTAAATGATTTGTTTCAATTTTTTATTAATATTTCAATTGTTAAGTTTTTAATTTTTCTTGTTAAGTTTATTCAATAAAATTGTTAGTTTTTTTTTTCAATGACTTTGTCATCTTTTGAACTGCCTTATACACATTAACTTAAAATCTTTGAGCTAACTAATGGAGTTACTTCCACATCTTAATATTATGCTTTGCTATATTTTAAATTAAGCCAAATTGGCGATAACAGTCTGTCTGTGAGAATTGCCTTGTGCACACTAAAGCTCCGGCGCTAATGGTCGCAGCGCCTCGAAACCGGTGTCGACAGTCACAGAATTTCTTCATCTCGACATAGCGATAATTCACTAAGCGATACGACCCTAATTAGCGGAGATATTAATTAAAACGTTGAGCTATTGTGGGTTCATTCTTCTGTTAGTTAATTAAAAAAAAACCCAAATGCAGAGTAGCAGCAATAAGCTCCTTCCCAATGTAGAAAATTTTCTGACACTGGACACGTGAGTACAAGTAAACTCCTATATCTCATTAAATAAAATGACATCCTAGTTTAAAATATAGACTTACAAAAGGATGAATGAGATTGAAAAATATGTACTCACGTGCCAGTAGTCGATGTTCCTGTACTGGTGTAAATTTCATAATGAAGGAAACAGTCTTGAAAACTACTATTTTTATTAAGATTCAACTTGAATCATGCAATTTAACTTAAAAACTTTAAACATAAAAATAACAAAGAAAAACAATTGATATTTGTTTAATTAGAGTCATTCACCTATTACGACTATAAGCCGAAAAAGAAATTTTTAGAAAATGAATCGTGCATTACGCAACCGGCAGCATCCAAAAACATCGTCGAAAAGCAAAGCCAGCTGATGTGTCGTACACACCCCTTTTAAATGAACCGCGATGCTGTCTAGAAGATTCGCTGGCAGTTAGAGAAACAGTTAGCTGTACTGCCATTAATTTCATATGCAAATTTATGCAATTAAAAAAAATAGGTGAATGATTTTATATTTGTACTCAAGTGCTATTTAATTGATTAATAGTTACAAATTTTGAATAGAAATCAAATTAGATAATTGCGATCGCAAGAAACTGAGTTGAATTAAAAATACTGCGAAAGCAGCGCCGCTTGCTTGGTGGTAGCAGTTAGCGTTTGAGTTAACTAGAAGAATGTAAACAAAGCGGCATTTTTACCTATTATAGTTATTTTACATAAAAAGTAAGTAAATTAATTTAGCACTTGAATACATTTTGCTAGAAATAAAGTTACTTAAACATAAAACCTCCGGAGGTAAGGAAAAGAAAAAATAAGTGTTTGTAACGCTGACGGGAAAAATGAGAGAATGGCGAATTTAGCCAACAAAATGCCTCCCTTTTCCGACAGAGTTACAAAAAAAAATTTAGGTAGAAAAAAAAATGTAAAACCAAGTTCACAGATGACCTAGACATTTTCTAGGGTTTAAGCAAAAATTATAATTTTTAATAATATGTAGTTTTTTTTTCAAGTCCATTTGAAAGTATAAGTCCCAAAAGACAGTCTATAAAATTTATAGTTCATTAATTGTCCTTGATTTTTTTTTCAATTACATTTCATGCTAGAAAAGACTGTCTTAGTTTTAGAAAAGCGTCTTTGGGTAGAGCTTTCGTCATAATGTCTGCAATGTTTTCTTTCGATTGGATGTTCTTAACATCTATCTCACCATTCTCATACATCTCTCGTACAAACATATATCTTAAGTCAATGTACCTATTTTTAATGCTTTCAGCTCTACATTTTGTAAATTGCACACTTGCAGTATTGTCGCAGAAAAGAATTGGTTTTTGTATTTTTATAGTAGTAAATAGCTGAAGATCTTCAATTATGTTTTTAATAGTAGAGGTAAGATATTTTATGTCCTTTGCTGATTCGGAAGAGGCAATAAATTCGGACTCCATCGGCGAAAGAGCAACACAGGTTTGTTTAATTACCCGCCATGTTAGTGGCATATTATTGATGAAAATTATATAACCAGACCAGGAACGACGATCATGGGGATCACTGGCCCAGCTTGCATCTGAGTATGTAGTAAGCTGAAGAGGTTGCTGGTTTGATGATAAACTAAGTCCTAAATCTTTTGTGGAAGCTAGGTACTTCAAGATTTGTAGTAGTCTTTTCCAATGGATAGATCCAGGATTTTCTACAACTTGTGAGAGTGAGACGACAGCATCTTCCGGCGATGTAGAGGAGGCATCCAAGAAGACTTCTATATGGCACCTTCTGCATTTGAAGACGCTCAGCATCAGTCTGAGGCATTTCCTGTAGAGAAGTCACTGTGCCTGCGTTAAGAGGAAGAAAAGTATTAATATGATGGAAAATTTTAAACTTTTTGAGACAGGAATTTATATATTCTGGGCAATTAATTATAATCTTTTCATCTGTGATATTGAAGTTTATTCCCAATAATTTTGCTATTGGGCCAAGATTTTCTAGTTCATAAATTGATTCTAATAGCTTTATTACTTCTTTTAGATCTGTTTCAGATTTAGCAAACACAGGTAGGTCATCAACGTAAATTAAAACTATAGCTCTATTTTTATAATTATAGACACAAGTCAGACCTTTAATTTGATGGAATCCGTTTGTTATTAATTTATTGTGTAATTCCTCATACCAACACTTTCCTGCTTGATGGAGACCATATAGAGCTTTCTTTAATTTTAAAACATGATTTTCTTTTCCCTCTATTATATAATCTGTAGGTTGGGCTATATAGATATCTTTATCAACATTGCCATAGAGATAGGCACATTTAACATCAATTAAACTATGTTTCCACTTCAATATACAGATAAAAAGGATCATAAATAAACGGATTAGGACAAAATTGACAACTGGTGAGAATGTTTCCTCATAATCTTGACCAGTGGCGCACCCAGAATTTCTGTCTGGAGGGGGCTGAAGAAAAATTGGGTCATGTAGTACAGTAAATAGGTTTATGGGCATATACGCACACATACATATAGTAAAGAATCTGCTTTAAATATTTCTTTTGAAATAAGTAAACGAATGAATGAAATTGAATTTAAGTTGAATTGCGCAATCGAGAAATTTATATCAGTATATAACAAGCTAAGTTACAGTTCGGTCAGTTGGAATTGTCACTGAGCTTGTAAACATAAAGTTGCCTGTTCATCTATGATTAAAAAAAAAAAAAAAAAAAAAAAAAAAAAATCGTGTACAATATGACAAGCTAGTGAACACAAAATTCATCCAAAATGAAATGCCTTCCCCCATATTTCCATTTAAAATAAAATTTGATCAAATTTAATACTCTTTTGCGCTGCTTTACATGCATATTCAGTAACATGTAAGTAATTAAGAAATTATAATAATTATTCCCAAATAAAAGCTACAGTTTTAATATATAGGAATTATAACAGAATTTCAGTGTAAATTTTTACATTGCTATTTTCATTTAATTATCTGGAGTATTGGGGCGATGCTTCTAGGTTCGGTTAACAGAAACAAGTCGGACGTGTAGTCTTCGTGGGTGTTAGTTAACACAGCAAGCAGGGGCAGAACCTCTTAATATTCTAAAACTTTAATTCCATTCTAATATATAATATATTACTTAGAATTTTAATTTGTTCAGTTCGCAAATATTTCAAGCGTTACCTTTCTGAGTTCATTACAAGATATTGTATTATAGTATAATATTTATGTATATTGTGAAATTTGAATTTTTATTACAGGAAAAAATTGCATTATGCAAAAATGAAGCTTAGATCTCAGTAACATGAGAGGCAAAAATGAAAACTGTGCATGGACCCTACAGTATGTTCTACTAACCATGATAAAAAAAAAAAAAAACAATAAAATAAATAATAAATAAATAAGTGACCCCATCCTCAGAAGCATCTGTAAAATATCTTAACATATTCTATTGCTATCGGGGTAGTTTCCTATTTTGAACAGTAAACTATGCCTTTTGGCATTCCTCTAAATCTTTATATTTTTAGAGAAATAATTTTGCGTATTTGAGATTAAACCAATTAAATTTTATCTTCAATTGATGTGAAATTTTACTAGCATGTATATGTGCTAGTGGCATATAAAGGGTTTAACGAATATGCAAATTTCATTTCTAATTTAAAATATTGTTTTAGAGGAACAACTAAGAGCAGGGCTGATCTTTATTTTATATCAAACGAGAATTTTCATTTACCGATGCGAATGTGTTAATTTTGCCCAAGGACAAAACAAACTTTCACAAAGATGCTATAAATACTCACGAATTAAAATATATAATTTTATGAGCCTGGTATCCCATTTTTCTGACAAATACATCCCTGCTTACTATCTCATCAAATTGCTTCTCCTGCCTGATTTTTTCGGTACTCCCTCGATTTCATAACAACAGTATATGCTTTAGGGCCTTAGAAGCCGATTCCTAAAAATTGCAATGGAATGTCTAGGGTATCTTTCAACTAAAAAACAAAGAACTAGTTCACTGTTTTTGTGTTTGAATGTAAGAATTTCAAAAATTCCTAAAATTTAATGTATAATTTATAAACTTTGTTTTTGCTTACAATATCTGTATTTGAATAATATTTTTTCATGCATATTTTTTACCATGTCATCTGGTTCTGGAGGGGGCTTCAGCCCCCTAAGCCCCCTCCGTGGGTGCGCCACTGATCTTGACCTTCAGTCTGATTATTTCCCAAGGCAACGAGTCTAGCTTTAAACCTCTTGGATTTATCTTTATTTTTCAGGGTATAAACCCACTTCGTCCCCAGAATTTTAGTGGTTTGATTCAGGGCCGGCCCTAACGTTTTTGCCGCCGTAGGCAAACCTCAAAACTGCCGCCCCCCCCCCCCCCCCCCCCCCCCACTCCCTCACCTCCTGAACTCTCCTCCCATCTTCAAAAACTTTAAAATTAAGAGAAAATAAATTGCTATTTATGTTAAAAAATATTGATAATCATAAAAATACGGTCTAATCGATTTGAACGAAGTCAATAATACACATACAATATTTGTAAAAAAACTTTTTTAATTAAAAATATAATTTTTTTTAAATAAAACTAATACAGAAAATGCTTTTAAAACAACAACAAAAATGTTAGTAGAATATACAAAATTCAAACTTTAATTAAAATGATCTCTTTCAAATCTTTTTTTCTGCAAAATCGCGAATAACTTTCTGCATATCTAATTCGTTACTCAATTCATGTTCAATGGCCAGGGCCCGATTAAGCTTTGAAGCTAGGGGAAGCTCTGTATCATTTCGGGGCCCTCTTTCATTTCAGAAAATCTTGTTTTCCTGTTACATATTGTAATATAATAGACCAAAAATTAGTGTGTGTTTATAGTTTTTTTTTTTTTTCATTCATATATCTGGGTGGTGTCTACACACAACATTAAAATCGTTTAACTTATTAATTAAGAACATTCAGATTTTTTAGGTTAAATAATAGATTTTTCCCGAAATAGTGAGTGTTTTATCTTGCTTTAGGCGAATTTTCTCAGAAAAATTCAATCTCAGTATGAAAATATAAAACAGAAAATTCAAGACCCTGTTTTTAGTCATTTTGGGGGCCCCTCAAATTTTAGAGGGGAAGTTTATGCTTCCCGAGCCTTTTGGGTAATCAGGCCCTGTCAATGGCCAGCATTGCTAACCCATTAAAGCTGTTTTGAGTAGACATAGTTCTTAAATAATATTTTATCATTTTTAGTTTAGAAAAAGATCTTTCTCTGGTAGCAACAGTTATGGGTAAAGTTAGCAATATTCTTAAAGCAATGCTTAAATTTGGCCCAATGTTGAGGGAGGTAATAAATTTGAAGATGTCAAATGGACCTTCTTTTTCAAAAGTGAAGAAATAAGATCTATTTCGTCAGCTAATTCTAAAGCATTAAGATCAGAGGAATCGCCATCTGTTAAGATGTTTTTCAGATCTTTGCAATGTGCCAACAATTCACTTTTACGCATGTCTAAGTCTGTGGATATCATATAAAAATTCAAAAGTGTCGTTATGGCTATTCAATAGATTGAATCTCAGCTCCAATGCACTGATCGTCTGATCTATAGTAATGAAAAAAAATCTATTTTATATTTCTCTTTTGGATCTTATTCTGGCTCGTCTACACTTTCATAAGAAAAATTTTGTTTTTTAGATTGAATACGATGACGTGGTGTAGTCAATTCAATTTTTTTTTTCTATGCCTATTTCGTCAGCTAATTTTTCAGCTTCTGAGATAATATTGCGAAAGGATTCTTCTGATCTTAATTCTTTAAAAAATGTTAACGAGCTATTTAATAAATCAGTGGCTTGGGATAGATCAAAATCTTTTGAATGAAGTAGCTTACTTATCGGATTAACATTATTTAAACTTTTGTACCAAATGACGATGGAATATAAAAACTCAAATTGCTTTATTGTAATTAATAAACCACTGGCCTCATCTCGAATCATATTATCTATTTCTGAATTTTCATAGATACTTAATAAAGCATCGTGGATATTTTCTATTTCGAAACGTAAATATTTTAGGGAATCTATACGACTTTCCCAACGAGTCCCAACGAAATTTCAAGCTTTTGAAATAGTTAAAAATCATAGAGAGCCATGGACAATTATGAAACTATACGTCGTGCCAGAATCATTCGAGATTGGTTCAATGGACGACTAGAATCAGGCGGAGCCTCCAATGTTTGTGGGGAAAAGCTCTGCTATGATTGGTTGTATTCTACTATTTGTAGACTAAATTAGGAATCCTGTAGATTAAACGAAAGGAAATCGACATCATGACGTCGAATAGCGTCTCAGAGTCAAGTCGTCAATGAACATCAGTCTGTTTTCAAGAGCTTCCCTGGCCACCACGAAGCCCGGATCTTAATCCAATGCCAAATGTCTGGGAGATGTCGAAAAGGTGCATCAGACAGTAATCTCCTTTTTTATCCAGTTTACAGATTCTTAAGAGTGGACAATACCTAATCTCGCCGGCAGCCTTGGCTCATGTTATTCTATGGGAAAATTTGTTTACATAATTACTCATTACCTAATGAATATTTTTGAATTCTGTTTTCACATTTAAAAAATTCATAAGCGTTAAATTAATACTTGTTTTTCAAAAATTGATTTTTTAAAATTTTCGTATTTCATTTTGCGAGTAGAAAATGAGAAAAATTCCTTTAATGAAAAATCGCATTTTTGAACTCAAAATTAAAATGTAAAAAAAAAAGAAAAAAAAAAATGAATTTTTCAAAAATGAGTACTCATTTAACAGTTATGAATTTTCTGACTGCGAAAACACAATTAAAAAATTTACTTTAGGTAATGTGTAATTATCGCAACAAATTTTCCCATAGAATAGCATTGGCCACGGCTGTCCGAGGGATTAGGTATTGTCCCCTCTTAATTAGATCGTATCACTATCGGTAAGCACAAATGCTGATATCAAAGCGGCAGCGTGTGTTGCCACTTTGCTTGCAGCACTCGTGCTTCCTTTGTTCGCCTGATGAAGGGTCATGTATTCTTTCGATCCAAAACAATTATTGTGAATTTATAGGATTTTATGGTGTTTATTCAAAGTTGTGTACTTATTACTTTAAAATGCCATTTCTTTCTTATTTTCTCTTCTGTTGTTTTCTTCCATTTCATGATATTTGTGAAATATGCTAGCAGACCC
Source organism: Salticus scenicus (assembly GCA_963930645.1). NCBI lineage: Eukaryota > Metazoa > Arthropoda > Arachnida > Araneae > Salticidae > Salticus > Salticus scenicus. The sequence continues at coordinate 218,929,438 of OZ005651.1, read as the reverse complement.
ATAGCTGCAGCCACAAATATTTTACTTTTTAAACATTTTAGGATGCTATGCTTTTTTTTCTTTCTTTCTTGGCGGTAATAATAAACTTATACTTAAATTGTAATTTTTAAATTTACACGAGGCTAAGTCTCCAAAAACAATTTGTTAAAAATGAAGTATAACTTAAAAATTTTCATGAAATTTGTAAAATTTTGGGTGTGTGGTGATTAAATCTCCAAATCTCTCATGATTAAGATCTCGGCAGAAGAATTAAAAATTATTTTGCATGGAGCATTTTTAAAAATTTTATCTTATTAAATTTATGCCCACCAGCGGCCGAGCGGTTCTGCGCTCAAAGCTGGTAGATGGGAGGTGCCGGGTTCGATCCCAGGTCGCGCTCATCGACCTAGCCGTTCGGAGTTTTCCGTGGTTTCCTCCGAAACTCGCGTAAATACGGGCTAGGACCCCTTAGAAAGACCCCCACAGAGGGCATTCCCCCCCTAGGCCTAGGACACATCAGGAGTCAATCGGCCTTAATCCTACAACCAACCAACCCAACGAGTGTCGTTGAATGGTTTCAATGTAAAAGTTTTAAGGTGTTTCCAGGCCCACTGAAAAGTCGACGATGCAAAAAATGTGTATAGCTTTTGAACCATATTAAAAAAATTCGCTACCTCCAAGGATGATTTTGCCATATCATTAACCACTAAGTTTAATGAATGTCTACTGCAAGGCACATAAAATGCACTGGGATTTAAACATTTAATTCTTGATTGTACTCCCAATTTGTCGCCTCTCATTTGAACCATTGTCGTAACCTTGATATATACCTCTTATGTTTTCTAATTTTAATCCATTTTTCTACAATTCTTCTAATAAAACTTGCGATAATTCCTTACCAGTAGATCTTTCAATAGGAAGAAAACCAAGAAAACGTTCATTTATGTTGCATTCAAATTCCGCTCCTGATTGATCAATGGAAACATATCTTACTACAAATGTCATTTGTTCAACCTTACTTGCATCGGGAGTACAATCAAGAATAACCGAATAATATTTTGCTTTTTGTACTTGTTTTATAATACAAGACTTTATGTTATCATGTAACAATCCAATAATTTCATTCTGAATGTTTTTTCTTAGATATGTTGCTATCTTTTCTTCATTATTGAGGATTCTACGAAGATGTTTCTCTATTATATTGGGTCGGGTCAAATTCAGCTAGCAACTGAATTAACTTCAGAAAATTTCTGTTATTATGTTCATAAAGTTTGTCGCTTGCACCCTGAAAGGCTAGAGAACTTTCACCAAGTAATTTAATAACTGATATTATGCGCAAAATTACTTCATGCCAATATTTAATTTCAGAATTAATTAATCTTTGTGCAGCTAAATCTGTCTGACAAGTTTATAACCTACGATTCAGCTCTATCCTTGATTTCAAATTATTTACACACGTTTTCGAGTCTTCATGCTTATCTTACCAATAATCATCCAGTTTCTATAACCATCATTCAAAAACAAACTCATTCTTTTATTAATAATAGCAGGAGACTTGGCGTTGGAATATTAAAACCCGAATAAACTAATACGTCAGAAACGCCAAAGAAAAATATTGGAAATGCATACAGCTGTTTCGGTAGCCTAATGTGTACCGTCTTCAGTGCAAAAAGGATTCTGAATCAGGAGAAGTGCACGTATATATAGGAGAGGGGCCGGATTTAGTTCAACCAATAGGATTACGGGAAAGGTGGGGAGAGTGGCCAATAGGAATTTAGGAAAGTTAGCTGTGTAAACAGTAGAAAATTAAGAAAATGTGGACTGAATATAAAATTTCCAACAGTCAGACAAATAGGGAATAGCGAAATCACAATTTACAAGGTTTTTAAAATTTTTATAAATATGAAAAGCTTCAAAGAAATCGAGTTCATGAATGGATTTAGGTCTGCAAATTATTTTAGCTGAATTAAATTTAAAATTATGATTTTCCTCCCAGCAATGTTTAGAAATAGCTGATTTATTGGTTTCTTGTTTGCGGACGTAATTCATATGATCTTTTAGACTAGATTTAAAACTGCGTTTAGGCTTCGTAATTCACAGAATCCTATTCATTCGAACGACCTTCCTGTTGTCAATAAAAATGCAATCGTTAATCTTTCCAATACTGAAATTACCAATAATCAATATTCTGTTCTCAAACTCAATTCAAATTTTACCATTTGAAAAAGCTTTCAAAAATTCTCGACTGACTGACCAACAGAAAGAAAATCTTCGTCATTTAATTCTTAATAATGCCAATTTCAATTCTAAAAATTTTAAATCAAATCTCAGCCCTGCTGAAAAAACGCCTTGAAGGAATTAAAATCTAATGAAGATATCATCATTACTAAAGCTGTCAGATTGTTATTTTGGATAAAAAACAATACATTGAAAGTGTTACCGAGTTAATTAATGATGGCCCATATATTCCTCTGCCCCGTGACCACTCTACTCAAGAGTTAAATAAAATTAAATCTGCTATAAAATCTTGCCCATTGTTATTGGACTCGACTAAATCTCATCTTATCCCTTCTATTGCTAATTGTGCCAGATTTTATGCTTTACCGAAAGTTCACAAACCCAATATTCCATTTCGTCCCATAGTCTCTAATATCGGTACTGTTTCCTATAATTTAGCTAAATTTCTCACCACAATTTTTGCTCCCCTTCTTGCTGCTAATAGCTATACTGTTAAGAATTCCATAAAATTTGCAAAAAACATTCAAAACTGCCCTCACACTAATCTCACTATGGTTTCTTTTGATGTAAAATATCTTTTCACTAATGTTCCAATAAGTGGTGCCCTCTGCTGTCTCGAAAATAGATTCAAAGAGTTTCATTTCACATCTTTTGAAATACAAGAATTAATCTCTCTTACCCGCATTTGTTTATCACAAACCACTTTTTCTCTTCAATATAAATTCTATCGTCAGTCTGAAGGTTTAGCCATGGGTTCCCCCCTCTCCCCAATTCTCGCAGATATTTACATGCACTATTTCGAAAGCAAGCTTTTTAAGAAAATATCTTTTCCTTTTTGGACCCGTTACGTTGACGACACCTTCACACTTATCGACATATCTCATCACAATATTGACCATGTTTTAGAAACTTTAAATTCAATTGACAGTAATATCCAATTTACATATGAAATAGAACATAATAGCTCCCTTCCATTTCTTGATACCCTCGTCTCTCGCACTGTAAATGGATTTTCAACCACCGTCTATCGAAAAAATTTTGCTGTCTCCCTTCATCCCCATGCGCGTTCATGTTACCCACCTAACCAAAAAATGGCTGCTTTCTATACTTTTGTAAACCGTGCACTTAATATTTGTTCATATCCTATTTTATTAAAATCTGAAATTAAATACCTGAAAGCCATTGCAATTGACAGAGGTTATGACCCTTCAATCATTGACAAAGCTATCCAAAAATTACAACTCCCTCGTATTTCGTCTACTAAATCAGTCTCTTCTAATATCAGTATTGTCTTACCCTATTTTCCTAAATCCAGTCAAACCATAGCTAAAATTCTCAAACAATATGATTTTAAAATAATATTTTCGCCTTCCAATAAACTCACCTTTTCTCAGTTAAAAGATCCCATTGATATGCATAATTCTTGGGGTATTTATAGTACTTCCTGTCAGTGTGGTTTATCATATATTGGCCAAACTAAACGCAGTCTTAAATTTCGTCTAAAAGAACATATGAATTACGTCCGCAAACAAGAAACCAATAAATCGGCTATTTCTAAACATTGCTGGGAGGAAAATCATAATTTTAAATTTAATTCAGCTAAAATAATTTGCAGACCTAAATCCATTCATGAACTCGAATTCTTTGAAGCTTTTCATATTTATAAAAATTTTAAAAACTTTGTAAGTTGTGATTTCGCTATTCCCTATTTGTCTGACTGTTGGAAATTTTATATTCAGTCCACATTTTCTTAATTTTCTACTGTTTACACAGCTAACTTTCCTAAATTCCTATTGGCCACTCTCCCCACCTTTCCCGTAATCCTATTGGTTGAACTAAATCCGGCCCCTCTCCTATATATACGTGCACTTCTCCTGATTCAGAATCCTTTTTGCACTGAAGACGGTACGCTTTAGGCTACCGAAACAGCTGTATGCATTTCCAATATTTTTCTTTGGCGTTTCTGACGTAGTAGTTTATTCGGGTTTTAACATTCTTTAATTACCAAAAAGTTTACGTCAAAAACTAAACACAGAATCTTTTGATACTGAATATAAAAACTAATCTTTTGACACGTGTTCTCCATTTTTCAAAATTCTGTTATAGTACTTACACTAAATCTTCGATTTGGAATTTGACTGTCAAACGGAAATCGTAATAGAATAAAGGGGATAAGCCGTCCGCCTGCGTATAGAACAATAAAAAGACTATTCAGAATTTAGAAGATTGTCTATCGTTGATTGACAAAACATAGAAACGGGTACAGAAGCTTATAATTTCTTGTTGTATTCATTTATTTACTTGTTTTATTTTATTTGCTATTCCTTTATTTTCTAGATGCAAGTAATCAAAATATATTTTTTTAGGTTTTTTTTTTTTTTTTTTTTTTTTGTTTAGTTCAATTGGTTTTGCCGCCCCTAAATTTTGCCGCCGTAGGCAGTTGCCTACCTTGCCTACCGCCTAGAGCCGGCCCTGTTTGATTTGGTTTTGGTACTGGTTCCCATACTTGCCTCTTTATCATCATGTCAATTTCCATCTCCATGGCTTTCTTCCATTCCTCTGCTTCTGGTAGTTTCTTTGCCTCCCTAGGTGAACGGGGAATTATTATTTCAGCACAATTTGCCTCTTCTTCACTACTTATCTCTTCAGTGTCTTTTCTTTTAAGTGAAAAATCATTAGTTATTTGACAATATTTGGAAAAAACGTCTAGTGAAGGATCATAATTTATATTATGTTCTTTACAGTAGTTTTCAAGTTCTATATTACTTCTCAAAGTTTTTCCATCTGGAGCAAATACATATATATCTTCCTGTCCTTTAGTCTTTCCCTTTTTTCTAGTTTTTGTGTATCTTCTAAAGGTTACACACTGGTCAGATTTTAGTTCTGTTTCACGACTCGTACTCGGCTGTGGTTCTTGTTCTGAACTTTCACTGCCTGAGCTTTGATCTTCTACATTTGTATCAGTTAATTCATCATCATCATCATCAAATTCTGAAGCAACCACTTGCCCGTCTTTTTCTATTCCTAGCTTTTCTTCATTAAAAGTTACATGTTTGCTTTCTATTATGGTGTCCTCCTCGGGTATCCAAATTCGGTAGCCCCTTGTTCGCATACCGTATCCTATCATTATTCCTTTCTTGGCTCTAGGTTGAAATTTATTCCTTTTCTGTTGCGGGATGTGGACATAAGCAATGCAACCATATCTTTTAAGATGTTTCAGAGTTGGTTTCCTTCCATACCAACGTTTAAATGGAATGTCATTTATAGACCGATGGAAAATTCGATTTCTAATATAGTTGATAGTATGAACTGCTTCTAACCAGAGATTTTCAGGAATGTTGGAGGACTGTAGAAGAGTTCTCATGCCGTCAAAAAGTACTCTGTTCAACCTTTCTGCAGAACCATTCATTTGAGGAGAATACGTATTGGTTCTCTCATGTCTAATTCCTAGTTTTCCTAACAATTCTTCTACAGGGCGGCAACAATACTCAAGTCCGTTATCACTCCTAATGGCTCTTATCTTTTTGCCAGTTTGACGTTCTATAAATTCTATGAAACTTTTTAATTTAGTGCAGACTTCATCTTTAGTTCTCATAGCATAGCAAAAAGATCGGCGACTGTAATCATCTAGGAATGTGAGAATGTATCTAAACCCATGCTTAGACGGAGTAGGGGCTGGTCCCCAAACATCTGTATGGATAAGTTGGAGTATTTCTGTTGAACGAATATTACTTGACCTTGGGTATTCTGCACGTGTATTTTTACCATATATACACGGTTCGCACCTAGATTCTTCCCCTTTTAACTTGACTGATGGCTCAACTAAACTTTCATTAAACATTTTTTTTATTGTAGGAATGTTACAATGCCCCAAGCGTTCATGCCAAATCATAATATCATTTTTATCTACTGAATAGGCAAATTCTATAGTTTCATTTTTATTTTCCTTTCTAGATTTAATGCCGTCTTTAACAGTTTTCCTTTTAGTTAGTTTTGGGGACATTTTGTTTTCTTTAATTTCATTTTCACCTCTCCTTTTCAATGGGAGCCCTTTTATAACATAAAAATTATCTTTTAATTTTGCAGACCAAAGATATTTCCAATGAGGGGAAAAAATTTTAAAACCATGGTCTAGTTTTGCGTGCATACCAGCTTTATCCATTTTAGACATGCTTATAAGATTTCGATGAATTGTGGGAACATACAAAGTATTAAAAATGGTTACAGTTTTTATGTTTTGACCTTCTTTTATTGTAAATTTAACTGTCCCTATGCCTTCAACCTCATGGGGAGTGATACCCATTTTTACTGCCGAGTTGTTTTGAGGTTTTCTCATCTCTGTAAAGAATTCCCTGTTCTGGCAGATGTGCGATGTGGACGCACTGTCCAAAGTCCATTCTCTAGTTAATATTTCATTTTCCTGACCACTGTTTAAAAATTCAGAAACATTGCTTTCTGTTATAAATGCCCCTCCATGAGTTTGTTTAACTTTGTCTTCAATTCGTTGTTTCTTCTTACATTCTCGTATTGAATGGCCTAATTTATTACAAAATTCACATTTTACTTTAAATTTTATATTAGGTTTCAAGTTTTCAGTTGCTAAACATTCTACTTTAGTTTCTTCCCTCAAGTTTCTTCTTGTATATTCCTTCAGGATTTCACTTTTAATTTTTAGAAATTTAAAATCATTTTGCTCATAGTTCTCAATTTCACGGGCTAAATAGTCGTATTCAATGGGTAAATTTTCAATTAAAGCATAACATTTATAGTCTTCTGAAATATTTTCCCCAATATCTTCTAACCTTCGACAACTATCCTCAATCCTAGCTATAAAGGTTGGCAATTCTTCCTCAGGTAATTTCTTAAGGGATTTAAACTCTTTTAAACAAGAGATTCTATATGACCTATCTGAGGTAGTTCCCCCTATACTGGTTTTCAAGATTTGCCAAATTTCAGCTGGATCATCCAAATGATTAATTTCTAAACAAATATCAGGACTACAATGAGATTTTATTAATCCACATGTTTTAGCTTTGCTTTGCTCTAGTTTAAATTTAGAAATGGGAGGTAATTTTTCTTTTTCAGTTTCACTCTCTTGAGGCCAATTTTTCTTATCTATCCAAACAATTAAACCTTCACTTTCTAGTTTAATTTTTATATTTCTAGACCAAGAACGATAATTATGTCTAGTTAATAAATGCTGTGGATTTATGTTTGTAGCCATCTTAAAATTTATCTACTTCAATTAATTTCCTTAAACTAGGGAAGGGCTCTGGGCCCATAACCCTCTTGTGGGTTCATTCTTCTGTTAGTTAATTAAAAAAAAACCCAAATGCAGAGTAGCAGCAATAAGCTCCTTCCCAATGTAGAAAATTTTCTGACACTGGACACGTGAGTACAAGTAAACTCCTATATCTCATTAAATAAAATGACATCCTAGTTTAAAATATAGACTTACAAAAGGATGAATGAGATTGAAAAATATGTACTCACGTGCCAGTAGTCGATGTTCCTGTACTGGTGTAAATTTCATAATGAAGGAAACAGTCTTGAAAACTACTATTTTTATTAAGATTCAACTTGAATCATGCAATTTAACTTAAAAACTTTAAACATAAAAATAACAAAGAAAAACAATTGATATTTGTTTAATTAGAGTCATTCACCTATTACGACTATAAGCCGAAAAAGAAATTTTTAGAAAATGAATCGTGCATTACGCAACCGGCAGCATCCAAAAACATCGTCGAAAAGCAAAGCCAGCTGATGTGTCGTACACACCCCTTTTAAATGAACCGCGATGCTGTCTAGAAGATTCGCTGGCAGTTAGAGAAACAGTTAGCTGTACTGCCATTAATTTCATATGCAAATTTATGCAATTAAAAAAAATAGGTGAATGATTTTATATTTGTACTCAAGTGCTATTTAATTGATTAATAGTTACAAATTTTGAATAGAAATCAAATTAGATAATTGCGATCGCAAGAAACTGAGTTGAATTAAAAATACTGCGAAAGCAGCGCCGCTTGCTTGGTGGTAGCAGTTAGCGTTTGAGTTAACTAGAAGAATGTAAACAAAGCGGCATTTTTACCTATTATAGTTATTTTACATAAAAAGTAAGTAAATTAATTTAGCACTTGAATACATTTTGCTAGAAATAAAGTTACTTAAACATAAAACCTCCGGAGGTAAGGAAAAGAAAAAATAAGTGTTTGTAACGCTGACGGGAAAAATGAGAGAATGGCGAATTTAGCCAACAGCTATGTTGATCGAAAAATGACTGAGAATTCACGGCTCTTTGCTTAAAAAGAGACATTCTTACGGAATAAATGGAAAATAAATTAGAAATATCAGTCGTATCGTTACAAATAAGGTATCAAATGAAAGGGCTGATTTTTCTCAGTCCGATGGTTTAAACGGCTTATCGATCAGACAATTAGATTTTTTTAAATTAACTAAACTAAAAAAAATGGTAGCAACAAATCACAAGCATTTTAACTTGGCAGACGATCGTCTACAGTCTTGAACGGAAAGAAAAAGCATCTGGTATTTAATGAGGTCACGTTTTTTGTATTGGGAATAAAAATTGCAAATTTCAATATACTTCAATTTTCATTTCTCGCACAAAACTTATTATGCAGAGTTTTCATCACAACACGAAGTTGCCGTTCAAATTTCACCGATTTCTAAGAATAAGCAAAAAATGTACATTTTAATTACAAATTAAATTATACGTGTATTTCAAATTCTAATTACGATTAAATTATTTTTAATACATCATTCAAAAGACATTTTTAAGTACTTTTATATTATCGAAAATGGGATTCGAGATTTCACCCGATTTACACGTTTTGAGGTGTCCTGATTAGGTTTTTTTTGTATCTCAGCTACTAATTAAAATAATTTCATAAGTAATACATCATTTGAAAGCTTTGTTGATTTGGAATCGAACAGTAGATTACAGACATTTCCACTGCCAGATGGAGCTGTAATATTTAAAAATTTCAATATTTCAATTTCTAATTATGATTAAATTATTTTTAATACATCATTCGAAAGATATTATAAAGTATAATAAAGTTCTATAAAATATTATAAAGTTCTTTTATATTGTCGAAAGTTTTCACCAGATTTACACGTTTTGAGGTGTCCTGATTAGGTTTTCCTTTGCATCTCAGCTAATTGAGTTAGACCGTTCAAAATTGGTATATGTAGGTTAATTAGGAGGGGCTGAAAGGGTGGGGAAGGAATAGGCGTGCACCGCGTGCACGGGACTGCGTTAGCGAAGGCAGTGGGGACCCGGTTCGACTTTTTAACCGATGAGAAATGATTTTTTAAATTTTCTTTTCTTAAAAATAAAAATTTGATTTGAGAAGGAATATGTGGGCGCAGCACGCATATACTTTCACACGTGCGCGCATAGCGCGCATGGGTCTGCGATGTCGAAGGCAGTGGGGACCCGCTGTGAATTTTTACCCAATCAGAAATTATTTTTGTTTAGGGGGCACAAAGGATCAGGGAAGGAATACGTGCGTGCAGCGTGCACGGGACTGTGCTGCTGAAGGCAGTGAGTACCCGGGGCGACTTTTTACCCAATCAGAAATTATTATTTTTTTTAATTTCTTTTCTTACCACTAAAAGTTACTGTTAGTGATTCACTAATTTTAGTGAGTCATTTGAAAATACTGACCTACTAGTGGGCAAAGCCAGCTAATCTCTTATATTATTAAAATCTGTGCATCTGTGTGTCTTTCTGTCTGTCTCCAAAGACGTTGTAATAGTTTTGCCTCCGACTCTAATGGTCGCAGCATCTTGATACCGGTGCCATTAGATGCAGAATTTCTTCATCTCGACATATTGACCATTTGTTAAGCAATGTGACCCTAATTAGTGGAGATATTAATTAAAACATCCACCTTTATCTAATGACAAAACGCATCAAAGACCGAGCCAATCGTAAAATTCACCCTCAACCATATTCCTCAAAAGAAGAAGCAGAGAGGGAAATTTTTGCGGGTTTTTGTAAAGCGAATGCTGCTCAATTGTTAGAGATATTGAAAATACGCCTATACTACGAGAAAATGCATTTATTACTGATTCTTATGGTACAAATTTTTTTTGAAAAATACAGATTTTTTTATATTTTTAAAAAAAGTTTTAAAAACAGTCCAAAAATTCTCTTTTTCTCCATCTTCTTTTTTGAAATGCCCTGTTCGAAAGAGTAACAGTCTCATTTCTTAACAACTGGTATATTTCAGAAGGTCATTTAATCCTCTTTCGAACAATATAAGCATTTTAACAAAATATGGATCAGCGATCCATATTTTTAGATTTTACGAAACATAGATTTTTTCACAAAACACTTTATAACTCAAAAATCTTTTAGAGATAAATCTTTTTTTTTTTTTTTTTTTTTTTTTTTTTTTTGTATATAGATCTCGATTAGACAAATCAGATTGATCTCAAAAGATTGATACATTATTTAAAAAACTGAATCAGTTATAATTTTTTTTTATTTCATGCATTAGGCCATAGATTTTAATGAAATTCTCGATGAATCAAGCATGCTGCATTTGCCGGCCGTGTGATTACCATGGCAATCCCGATATCTAGAAAGCAGGGCGAAAAATTTTTTACCTCCTGCTTTACTGATTCAGGTCACATGTCTTTTGACTGCGATTAAAAATTGCAAATTTCAAAATTCTTCAGTTTTCATTTGTCGCATACAAAACTTACTATACAGAGTTTTTATCACAAGACAAAGTAGCTGTTCAAATTTCATCGATTTCGAAGAATAAACAAAAAGTTTACATTTTAATTGCAAATTATATTTTATTCTAATACACCTATTTCAAATTCTAATTATGATTAAATTATTTTTAATACATCATTCGAAAGATATTTTAAAGTTCTTTTATATTGTCGAAAGTGGAATTAGAGATTTCACCTGATTTACACATTTTGAGGTGATCTGAATCATTTTTCTTTTGTGTCTCATCTACTAATTAAAATAATTTCATAAGTAATACATCATTTGAAAGCTTTGTTGATTGAGAATCGAACAGTAGATTACAGACATTTCTACTGCCAGATGGCGCTGTAATATTTTAAAATTTTAATATTTCAAATTCTAATTATGATTAAATTATTTTTAATACATCATTCGAAAGATATTTTAAAGTTCTTTTATATTATCGAAAGTGGAATTTGAGATTTCACCTTATTTACACGTTTTAAGGTGTCCTGTTTAGGTTTTCTTTTGCATCTCAGCTAATTGTAATAGCCGATTTGGCCAATTTTAATATTGCAGAATATCTTAATATGCACAGTGAAAATTTAACTGTAAAATGCATTAAACAGTCTCAAATGTATATTTAGAAAAATGCAACCCAAATAATGAGGACAAGTTTTAAGAAACAACTATGTTTATTAGATTGAAAACTTAACAAATGTAAAAACAGTTCTTGAACAACAATATATTAGTATTAGCTTCAACAAACAACATTAGTATATGTTTTATCCATGGCAACTAATATAGGTAAATGGTATTTTAACAAATGTTGACCAGCAACTTTGTAAAAAAAACAAACTTCATAAAACTTAACAAAAACTTCAAAAAAAACTTTAACACTCGTTAAAAACTCTTATTAATCTCAACCAACATAAACTATAATCAACTTTAACTAAACTCAACAATTTAAACAACTTTTAAAAACATAAATCTATCTGTAATTTTAACTATATTAAACTTTTTCCAACTTTAACAAAACTCAACAGGGAAAACTTAAACGGCAATAAACTTTTAATTAATTAAATGAAAACATAATTCAAACTTAACTTCATTATAAAAAACTACGATATATGTATTTATAAACTTAACGTGCCATAAAGCCAAAACGATGTCAACCAAAGTTAACAAAGTCACTAAACAACCCGACAAAGTTAGCCCAGAGTCTAACGAACTACATGTAACTCAATGTGCCGGAAACCAATGAGATACCAAACATCTCTTGAAAACATTTTTACAAGAAAAAACTTAACAAGTGTAAAACAACTTACGACCTTTTGCAACCACCGGAAAACTCTGCACGAAGCCATGACGCCAGGAGTAAAAAGCATTTCACTTAATAAACATCGTTACCGGTTGGACTTTAAAAACGGACATCTTAAAGCTGATCCACCAGACAGCTACACACAAATCAAAACATTGAAGAACTGCCTCGCATCTCTCGCCGGCAAGTCCTTAAATACCGATCAACAGATCAGAACACACAACCAATGGCAGTTCGCTAAAACAAGTGACCGCACTGCCATCTAGTATCGGCAATTGGCGATAGTGCAGTTAAACAGATAGACCAGTAAAAGATGTTAGGAAACCAGTGAGCAACCAACTGATCATCGTTAGCTATAATTTTCCAATGTAAACACAAACGGAACTTATTAAAAATAAAGTTTCTGACCAAAACTTAAGTAAATATGTTTCCCTTTTAATGGGAAATGCTTTCAATAAAAGTTTAAACTATGTGATAAATAAGATATTCCATACCACAATTTATTAATTAAACTTTTACTTTAAAACTTTAAGTTGACTTAGCACTAAGTAAGCAATATATAAGCGTTTGCCTGTTGAAAAAAAACAACGTCAGTTCTTTACCTTTTATTACCAGTTAAAACCTTAAATTTAATTAACCAAACATAATTAAATATTACAGTTTTTAATAAAAAAAAAAAAAATAAATAAATAAATAAAAACAACATGGATAAAAATTACAACATATCCCCCCTCCATGTTGCTTTTTCTTAACCCTTAACTACTGTGACTAAAATTCTCTCACAACTACTGTGAGCGGTCTCTCAGACCGCTTGATTAAAATTTATTGAAAACTTCGAATAAATGATAAGCTATTGATTGCATGCTATTATTTATGTACTAAATTGTTTAATTTATCTTTTTTATTATTATTTTTTTAAGGCAATTTTGGAGAACTTAAACGGATATCCCGACATATGACGCGTGCAAGAGAATACCGATAGGGCAACATTGCATCGATGAGCATGAATTATATAATTTTAAACTCGCTAGTGTTCTCACTAGTGTAACAAAAAATTATAGATATAGTAAAAAAGTATTATTAATTGTGGAAAATATTGCACTATAAAAAAATATTATTAGTTCCATTAAAAATACATAGTTGCAAACTACTCCGGATTATAGCTAACACAACTTCTCAGTTGAAACTTTTTCAAAATACACAAATATAATGTATATATCTTGAAAAAAAAAATAGTGGTAGTCAACATCCGGAAAAGTTGGCATCTTTATTTAAATAAAACCGTAAATAAAATGAAACTTGCATACACATTTATTTTATTTTTTTTTATATAAATTTACAAGTTCCAGAATTTCATTCTGTGTGAGATACACCGGACGTTTTCTTGAACTAGTCGAAGCCATTTTTTTCATAAAATTACAAAAAATATCATAAATATATCTAGAGAAACAATACTACTCATCGGACAAAAACAGACTCGTATCTGCTGTCAGCGGTCTCAAATACCGCTAGAAAAAAGAAAGGTAGAAAAAAAAATAACTAAACCCTGTTCGCTGAACGACAAGTGGAATGTGACCTTGGCCGATCGTTTTAGGAAGGTAGAAAAGAGGGCCTGGATCATTACCTATTTTGAGGGGTGTTAATGAGGGCTAGAAAATGGCGAGCGGTCTGTCAGACCGATGACAGCAGTTAAGGGTTAAGAAAGCAATTAGTTGCCAGGATTAAAAAAAATGTTACCACATCCAGAATGACAGCTCTTCAATAGAATCTCAAAGTATGAGTGCACTAGAAACAATTTTCAAAATATTAATAACGTTATATATATACAAGAATTATAAGCAGCTTTCCAGTATGATCCACTCCAAAAGTCCGTTCTCAACAATGATGCACTAGAAATAATTCTCAAAAACATTAACAATATATATACAATTACAATTTTCCCTCTCTCATTGCAAATTTAAGAAAACATGGATATCATAATTAAGCACATTATATGAAATATATATATATACAATTAATACACAATAAACATTTAGATGAAATATATACAATGATATAGATGAACACATAAAACATTCTCATACATACATGAGTGCCCATTCACACCAAATCATAAAAAAATATACAAATACAAAACACCACATTGGCAATGAGAAATAGAAAAACCCTAAGAGAGAAAAAAATATGGTTTTGATAGGATCCATAAACCCGAAATATTATATTCGAGAAACAATTCTAAAAAAAACCCATGGATTTTGATAGGATCCATAACCAGAAATTTAAACACATAATGTATTCAAAACGAGGAAAACTTAAACTTCAGTTACAATACAATTTTAAACTTGACTTTTAATTTTAATTATCTCTCAAAAATACTTTATCAATGAATTTATTCAAATTAAATTTTTTAATGGACTTCGTAAATGGGTCGGCAAAGTTGGATTGACTAGAAACATATTTAAAATTAAACAATCCCTCAAACAGCCATTCACGTATGAAAAACAGTTTCACGTTTATATGCTTTGAACAGTTATTCTCTATGGGCGACTTCGTAAAATCAATTGCCGGCTGATTATCTGCTAGGAGAAGTGGAGGGGTATGTGAACCAGGAATTATACCAAAACTATAACAATCCTCTAATATGTGGTCCAGCCACATCAATTCCTTAACACATTCACACATAGCAACAAACTCACTCTCCTTGGTAGAAAGGCTTACTCCACTTTCTTTAAATGTCCTCCCATAGACACGTAATCATCCCGGTTCATGGCAAAGTCGGCATCTGAATAAGCCAATAAATTAGAATTATGACATTTTAAGTTAAGTTTATACTGTTTGGAATATGACACATATCCTAACAGTTTTATCAAACCATTCCAGTGGGGAAGACCTGGGTTACTTTGAAATTGACTAAAGATATTTACAGCGTAAGCTATATCCAGACGAGTCCTATTCGAAATAAATGACAAGCATCCTAAAACACTCCTATAGGGAAATTTAGTCATCTCATTAGTTTCTTGCTGGTTTGTTGGACAGTCTTTCTTAGAATATTTAACCCCTTTAACTATTGGGAGTGAAGACACAGGAATATGTAATGAACTGAATCTTTCACAAACTTCCTTAATATATGACAACTGATATAATTGTACATCACCGTTATCATATGAGAACTCAACCCCCAAAAGTTTTTGAGTTCGTCCCAAAATTTTTAAATCAAACTTGCCTTCCAAACGTTTAATTATATTATCAATTTGAACCTGCCTTTTTCCAAAAATTACGATGACCAATATAGACCATCAAAACAATAAAATCTTTAAATTTATATGTGCAATTGCACCAATTAAATTTTTCAAAACCTAGGTCCAACAAAACACAATTTAATTCATAATACCACAAGTATCCGCTTTGGTGCAAGCCATACAGTGCTCGGTCAAGTTTGCATACCAGATGCTCCTTGCCCTAAACAGCATACCCAAGAGGTTGGCTCATATATATTTCCTCATCTAATGGAGCATATAAATAAGCACACTTAACGTCGCATTATGTATTAAACCATTTTAAATTTGAAACTAAAAGTGAAAAGAAAAACCGGACTACTGAAAAATTTACCACAGGAGAGAAGGTTTCATCATATGTATTGCCTTTAATTTGATGGAAACCTTGTGCCACGCGTCTAGCCTTGCAGCGTGCGATGTTTCCATGCTCGTCCTTCTTTAATGCGTAGACTCAACGATTTCCCAAAGGAACTTTACCTTTCGGCAGTTCAACTAGGTGCCAAACCTTACGCTCTTCCATACTACTCATCTTCTCGTCCATGGCAACTTTCCATTCAGCCTGTTGTTGAGATTTCATTGCTTGATTAAACGTTAATAGACAAGTCTAGTCATTTGGTTTTACGCCTGCATTTCCTTTTAAACTTCGTCAATTGAGATGATAGTACGACAGCTTGATTCACCAACCCTTCAAACAAATTTGCACCAGAAAAATCAAACAAATCCGGGTTAAACACCACATTTTTACTTAAACAGAACTTTTGGACCTCATTAAGAGATCTTAACCGTGTGTTAGAACCATCAGGATAATAATATATATCCACACGTTTCCCAGTGGGTCTAGGGACAGCTTTACGTTGCCACATGAGTTCAGATTGGGTCTCAGCAAGGGACAAGCAGGTTCAACATTACCCTCCAGAACATTCTCATCAACTTCTTCGGGCTCAGTCTGCACGATGATGTCAACAGGATCGGCTTTAGCACGATCAACTGGACCATCGGTGAGCAAGTCCAAATCGGAAGATGAGGTGCCCAGTACAGCTCCACTGTCACAACTGTACAATTTATTACCAAAAGAAACATTCAAGGTTTCGATGATTTTGTCCTCTTCGGGTAACAACACTCTGTAGCCTTTCGTCCTAAGAGTGTATCCCACTAACACACCCTTCTGGGACTTTGGTGAAAGCTTATGTTGACGTTTTTGCTTTGGGACACCAGCATACACAACAAGGCCAAAAGGTTTCAAGTGTTGAACTGATGGTCTATGTCCAAAATACAGCTCAAAAGGGGTTTTCTTTTCTCCACGGTGAATCACTCTGTTCCACGTGTACGCAAAATAAAGAACTGCTTCAGATCAAAAACGAATAGGTAAACCACTATCCACCAACATTGTCCTCACACAGTTATAACTGTTTGGTTAAGGCGCTCGCAAACTCCATTTTGTTCTGGAGAATATGTGTTTGTCAATTCATGAACAACACCCTTCACATCACAGAAACTTTTAAAATCACTGTTCACAAACTTGGTACCGTTGTCAGTTCGAATGAACTTCAACTTTTTACCTAATAACCTTTCAGCACGAGCAATGTGGCGAACAAAAAACGAAAAAACTTGTGATTTGTCATTTAAAGGGTAAATAGCAGTTCTCTTGGAGTGCATATCGATAATTGATAAAAAATAATTTTCCTCCCTATAACCATTAATTTTGATAGGTCCCCAAATATCCATAAAAACTCTTTCTAAAAGGACCATTACATTTAGTCCCGTTAAATGACTTAAATTGAATTCTTTTCTGCTTTCTTAAGTGACATGGATCACATAAAAACTTTGAAAATTTTAACTTAGGCAGGCCTTTTACACCGTTACATTTGCTAGTATGAATGACCAAATCTGGGCTTATATGGCCAAAACGTGCATGCCATGCTTCAATACCATTACAGTTCGTGTTATAGGCATTTGCAACATTTGTAACTTGCTCTTCATTCTTATTTAAAATTCTAGGATAAACATTATACACGCCATTACTTAGTTTAGCAGAAAAGATTCTTTTATTATCCTTGCCGACACATCAATTTTACCACCTTTACCAGAAAAACTAGCCCCATTTAAGTCCATTACAGGTCCTGAAATTAAATTCTTTCTAAGTTTAGAGGAATAAAGAACATTTTTCAAAACATATGAATTACCATGATCAAAACTTAAATTTACGGTACCTTCCCCTTCAATGGGGAAACTAACACCATCAACCGCAACATACAAATCTTCACCCTCTATGGAGGTAAAGTCTGAAAAATACTCAATATTTTTACAAAAGTGATGAGAGGCTGCAGTGTCAAAGGCTCAACAGCTATCATCATCCACATGCTAAAATTTGCCTGAGTAATAAAATAATTTTTAGAAGAAAAGTTATGGCCAATGGCTTTAGTTTTATTTTTAGTTACAGGTGATATAGGCTTATTTCTGGAAGCATTTTGAGATAAAGTATTAAAGTCATTTACAGGATGTTTAGGTAAGGTAACGCGATAATTTTTTCTTATGTGACCTTGACGTCCACACAGATAACATTTAACATTGGAAAAACTTTTGGAGCTTTTAGCATTAGAACTTGTATTTTGAATCTCAATTCGATGACTAGAATTAGAGTTTCTCAACTCAAGGCACGATTCTTCAGCAATCATTTCAGTGACAATCTTCTTAAATTCAAAACCCTCATGCCATCGCAAAATATACTGAACCGCTGATTCAAATTTAGAAGACAAGTTCTGTAAAAATTGGTAACAGATATATGTGTCATCCATTGGGTGACCCATTTGCCTCAGTTCTTCAGCAATCTTAGATAACCTCTGAGCATAAATATTTATCGATTCACCTGACTTCATTCTGCTATTAAACAAGTCATTGACTAGACGCATATGGTGAGCCCGTGAATCTTTAACAAAATTTTCCTTTAATATTTTCCAGGCATCTACAGGACATGTACAGTCATCTATTAAACCACGATACTCAGGAGTAATATTTAAATATATCGTGGATAAAGCCAGACAAGATCGACTTTTAAAATCATTTATGCTTCCTTTACTAGCAACTCCCCCTTTTTCATCAGGCTCCGGCAGAGTCTCCGTTCCAGCAACAATATCCCATGCATTTTTCTCAATTAGAACAAACCTTATATTTTTTACCCAAGTTCCATAATTATGAGTACTCAATTTCTCAATTCCAGGGAAAACGTTAACAGCCATCTTAAACAAACCTCATCACCAAAGTTGCATCACAAAAAAACACAATACATGAGCTGCTCTCTAGCAAAAGCCCATAACCAATATGATAGCCGATTTGGCCAGTTTTAATATTGCAGAGTATCTTAATATGCACAGTGAAAATTTAACTGTAAAATGCATTAAGCAGTCTCAAATGTATATTTAGAAAAATGCAACCCAAATAAAGAGGACAAGTTTTAAGAAACAACTATATTTATTAGATTGAAAACTTAACAAATGTAAAAACAATTCTTCAACAACAATATATTAGTATTAGCTTCAACAAACAACATTAGTATATGTTTTATCCATGGCATAAGTAAATGGTATTTTAACAAATGTTGACCAGCAACTTTGTAAAAAAAAAAAAAAAACTTCATAAAACTTAACAAAAACTTAAAAAAAAAAACTTCAACACTCATTAAAAACTCTTATTAATCTCAACCAACATAAACTATAATCAACTTTAACTAAACTCAACAATTTAAACAACTTTTTAAAAACATAAATCTATCTGTAATTTTAACTATATTAAACTTTTTCCAACTTTAACAAAACTCAACAGGGAAAACTTAAACGGCAATAAACTTTTCATTAATTAAACGAAAACATAATTCAAACTTAACTTCGTTATAAAAAACTACGATATATGTATTTATAAACTTAACGTGCCATAAAGCCAAAACGATGTCAACCAAGATTAACAAACAACAAAGTCACAAAACAACCCAATGACGTTAGCCCAGAGTCTAACGAACTACATGTGACTCAATGTGCCGGAAGCCAATGAGATACTAAACATGAGATAAACATGAGCCAATGAGATACGTTATCTAGTTTGCTAAATAAGGTGACTTTAATTAGCTAAGATATTAATTAAAACGTCGACTCATGTCGATCGAAAAATGACTGAGAATCTACAGCTAATTTCTTAAAAACAGACATTCTAACCGAAAAGGGAAAAAATAAATTAGAAATATCAGTCATATCGTTATAAATAAGGTACCAAAAGAAAGGGACAATTTTTCTGAATCCGATGGATCAGCTCATCGATCGGACAATTAGATTTTTGAAAAATTAATTTAAAGTATGAAAATTAGGTGGCAACACTACACTAATTTAAACTTACAGGGAGAGGTCAAGACATGGGAAAATTCAGATTGGGAAGAAATTGTGCAAAATCGTAGTATACTTTGAAGGTAACAACATATTAATGAGTAGGACCCACTAGCCACAGAATTTCGAGAAAAAAGCGTTTAAAGTTTCAGTAATCTTTAAATACAAGTTATTTCGCAAGCGAGTCAGTGCGGGGCAAAAAATAGAAACTGAGTTAGACTGTTCAGAATTGGTATGTATAGGTTTTTGGGGGCTTGAAATCGAATGATAATATTTTCGAAAGTGTAAAATTATTAGGAGGGGTGGAAAGGGGGGTCGAGGAGGGCAAAAAACTAGATATAGAGTTAGACCATTCAAAATTGGTATATATAGGTTTTAGGGGCTTTCAAATGGAATGACGGTGTGTAAAATTATTAGAAGGAGCGGAAAGAGGGGCAAGGGGGCAAAAAAAATAGAAATTGAGTTAGACCGTTCAAAATTGGTATATGTAGGTTTTTGGGATCTACAAATCGAATGAGGATATTTTCGAAAGTGTAAAATTATTAGGAGAGGCGGAAAGGAGGGTCCAGGAGGGCAAAAAACTAGATATAGAGTTAGACCATTCAAAATTGGTATGTATAGGTTTTAGGGGCTTACAAATGGAATGACTGTGTGTAAAATTGTTAGAAGGAGTAGAAAGAGGGGGGAAGGGGATAACAATAAAAATTGAGTTAGACTGTTCAAAATTGTTATGTTTAGGTTTTTGGAGTCTACAAATCGAATGAGAATATTTTCGAAAGTGTAAAATTATTAGGAGGGGCGGAAAGAGGGGTGAGGGGGCAATTGAGATAGACCGTTCAAAATTGTATGTATAAGTTTTTAGGGGCTTACAAGTGGAATGACAATATTTTCGAAAGTGTAAAATTAATAGGAGGGGGCGGAAAAAGGGAGGAAGGGGGCAAAAAAGTAGAAATTGAGTTAGAACGTGTGTAAAATTATTAGGAGGGGTGGAAAGGTGGGGAAAGGCGCAAAAAAATAGAAATTGAAGACCGTTCAAAATTGGTATATGTAGGTTTATGGGGTCTACAAATTGAATGAGGACATTTTCGAAAGTGTAAAGTTATTAGGAAGGGCGGAAAGGGGGACAAAAAAATAGAAATTGAGTTAGACCTTTCAAAATTGGTATACGTTTGTTTTGGGGATCTATAAATCGAATGAGGGTATTTTCGAAAGTGTAAAATTATTAGGAAGGGTGGAAAGGGTGCGAGGGGGCAAAAAACTAGATATAGAGTTAGACCGTTCAAAATTGGTGTGTATAGGTTTTAGGGGCCTATAAGTGGATTAAGGATATTTTCGAAAGTGTAAAATTATTAGGGGGGGGCGAAAGGGAAAAAAAAAGAAATTGAGTTAGACTGTTCAAAATTGGTAAATGTTGGTCAAAATTGGTATATGAATGTTTTTGGTGTCTACAAATTGAATGAGGATCTTTTCGAAAGTGTAAAATTATTAGGAGGGGCGGGAAGGGGGACAATAAAATAGAAATTGAGTTAGACCGTTAAAAATATGTATATGTTTTAGGGGTCTACAAGTCGAATGGTTATATTTTAGAAGGTATAAAATTATATACGGTGGGGTGGAAAGGGGGGGGGCGAATGGGAAAAATTTTAGAATTAGTGCATTGAAAATTGGTATTATTAGGCACAAAGGCTCCAAAATCGGTTTCGTATATTTTCGAAAGTGTAAAATTATTAGGAGGGGCAGGAAGTGTGGGTGAAGAAATACGCACGATGTGCATGTGTATTCCTTCGTTTATCTCTTCGGCAGCGTAGACCCGTGCATGCAACGTGCACATTCTACGCCGCCGAAGGCAGTGGGGACCTGGTGTGAGTTTTTACCCGATCAGAAATGAATTATTTTTTAATTCTTTTATTAAGAGTAAAACTTTGAGTGATAACATGCAATTTTGCAAAATCATTAATTATAGTGATTCACTTAAAAATAGTGACCCGTTAGCGGGCGAAGCTCGCTAGTTGTTTTATTAAAATCAAACAACCTTTAAGCTTCGTCCTTTATGATTATTTAAATTTTTCTTATAATAAAATAGATATTTATAATGTTTTATAATAAATAGATTTATTTCATATTTATAAAATAGGCACTCTCTGATTTTTATTCTAGAAATATATTTAGGTTTCTTAATAATATTAGTGGTCCGTGGGATTTTAGTTTATGGATTTTGTGGTCCGTGAAGCGAAAAAGGCTGGCGGCCGCTGTTCTAAAGTGTTATTAGAATAATATTGAAGCTCTAAAGCCTCATGTTTGCCAATTGACAACAAATTACTTTTTAGCTGTAAACCATAGTTAAAATAAAGTATTATTTTTTAAAGTATTTTTCTTGTGATTTATTTAAGAGGAAAGAAGTAAAACATATTTAAATTAATAATAAAATAATCAAACATTTAAAGCATTTTAATATTACATAACCGCTTTTTACTTATTTATATTGAGAGAGCATCTGTAATTTTATTTCATACACAGAAAGATAAAAACAGGAAGAAAAATCAAAGAAAAAAGTTTATTGATTGATATTTAAAAATCTAAATTTAAAGATGCAGTCGTATATTTCAAAGATTTGTTTGCCCATAATATCTTAACAGCATCGGAATCTATAATTTTAAAAACAAAGTTTAGTATTGTTTTAAATCTAAAATAAAAATAAAATAAAAATATTTAGATAAATACATATTTTTTTAAAAGGTTCCCTTTATTTTTACTTTATTTTATAAAAAAAAAAAAAAATTGAAAAAGGCCTAAAATTTATTCTTTAAGTCTAAAAAATTATAAATATTTCCAATAGAAAAATATAACTGTAAAACCTACATATATTTTTAATTCACAAAATAAATAATTATCATTTATTAAATTTTCAAATTTAAAGAAAATAAAAATAAAATTTTTGGTTAAATAGATAATTAAAAAAAAGTCTCTCATAGGTAGCATCAAACTCGGGACTTCTGCGTTACAGTTGCTTACGCTACCGACCATGCCACTGGAGCTTTGATTCTTTGCTAAAATAACTTGCACATAAGCAATTACTGAAACTTTAAAGGCTTTTTTCTCAAGATTGTGTGGCTAGTGCACGTTACTACTTTAATATGTTGTTACCTTCATAGTAGACTACAATTCTGTGCAATTTTGTCCCACTGGGAAATTTCCATGTTGTGACCTCTCCTTATTAGAGAAATTCTGATGAAAAGCATCTGAAAACTTAACTCTTTGGCTGCAAAATCATGTAAGACTCATCAATTACATACTTGTTTAAGCGACACCTAAAAAACATGTTGGAAATCAAACACAAATGTAGGAGTTGTGCCCTCATTTATTTAAACTGCTGGGTTTAATTTTTGAGCAATTTTACTTTGATCACACAAAATTAAATCATTCTTGTTTGGCCATCTCTATTTTTTTCCCCTTTTTGACTACGGTGGACATGTGAATCTCATTGCCGTTGTTGTCGCCAATTTTCTTAAGGGGACTTTGGCACTTTTGACAGCAGCACTGTAGTAGGTTTCATGTAAAAGTTTTATGTTTCCATTTAATATTTACAAATTGAACTATATTAGGTTTGTTCAATAAAATATATAGTAAAGCAATAATTGTTATGGCTTTCAATATATTTTTAACAGATTTGAAATCTTTAAACTGTGTTTTCTCAGTTTGAATTTTTTCATGAGTTCATTAACTTCAAATTGCTAAAACTTCTACATATATTTAAAAAAAAAACTTCAGTTTTTTTTTTTTTTTTAATGTTTAATAGAATCTACTTAAAAGAATTAAAGATGAGTTTTGCAATATTTTTAAAAGAAAGAATATTAAAAATATAACAAAAATCATGTTTTTCTTCCAAATTTTCACATAGATATGCACTTTTTATTTTTTTATTTTTTTTCTCAAAAACTAATAAATTTCAAAATCCATCTCTAGTTTTTTTAACTAGGTTCTATTAAACATTCAAAATAATAATAATAAGTCTTTTCTTAAATATCTGTGTGATTTTTAGCAATTTGAATGCAAATTGAGAAAACATAATTTAAAGATTTCAGATTTGTAAAAAAAAAATATAAAAAACCATAAGAATTGTTGCCTTACTACAGATTTTATTGAATAAACCTAATATAGTTCATTTTATAAATATTAAATGGAAATATAAGCTTTTATATGAAACCTACTCCAGTGCTGCTGTCCAAGGTGCCAAGGTAATGGCGGGATTGGTATTTCACCAGAACAAATTCATTTATTCTGTATTCAGGGTGATCAAGAGGCCCTTTTGATTTTATGGAAGATTTGTTATTTGTCTTGTTTTTTGTGGGCCCACGTGCGGCCGAGCGGTTCTGCGCTCAAAGCTGGTAGACATGAAGTGCCGGTTTCGATCCCAGGTCGCGCTCGTCGACCTAGCCATTCGGAGTTTTCCGTAGTTTTCTCCGAAACTTGCGTAAAAACGGGCTAGGACCCTAGTGCAGTCAATCGGCCTTAATTCCCACAACCCAACACAACTTGTTTTATGTGACATTTTGGCATCTGCTTTAGGTTCTCCAGGTGTCGTTGGAGCTGTCGAATGAAAACCCTCACCATCCTGGCTGGAGGTGAAAACTCTTCATCTTGGAGAGGTTCTTCAGCTTTTGAACTATTATTATGGAAAGTAAAGCTATGCCATAGCTATGTTATAGCTTTGCTAACTGACCCCATACCTAACTATGCCAACTAGTTCCAAAAGGATACCCAACATAAGATGGATACCACAGAATCCCAAATAACATAAACAAAATGTTATGCTACATGCATTCAACCACAGTTAATCATTCTTTTGAAAACCGCCATATGCAGTGCCACAGAGTGTTCTGGCATATTCACCGGACAACATATATATACGATGAAAAAATTTACTCACCAGTCAGAAAAATGATAAAACAGAGATTTCTTCTTTGTGATGCTTCTAAGCAGACTGGATTTACAGTGGATGGGGCACATATACATACACTTCCCTGAAGTAAAATGACAGCATTCTACCTCCTCTGCGGCAGGAAATAGAGGCTGAGTGCCAACTAGTCCCTTATGCCAACTGACCCCGGTTTCCCTTACTATTATAAGATTAAAAATTTAAATGTATTCTGCATATTTGGTTATATAAGGCAGAAAGTACAATAAATCAGCTCAATAAGAACATGGAAAGCAAACAAAATTTAGCCTACCCTTTTTAAAAGCACGCACAGGTAATAACGTTAAACTTACAAAAAGTTCATATTGTTTCAATTAAATTTATCATGGTTCGAAATCTTCTTAGCGTAAGATATTAATTACAAGTGGGTTCTAACACCAACTTAGAATTTAATTTACGATGCGAGACATATAGAGGGTGTCCATAAAAGATTGAAACGCAGTTTAATTATTTGCCTATTAGAGGTAAGTTGGTACTGTAAATTGCAAAAGTGTTCAAAATAAGGTAGAAAACAGCCCATGTTAATAAAATTTTCTTCCTGATATTTTTCAAAAAGATACACTTGTCAAATTTTTATACGACCCGTCTAGATAAATTTTATCAGTTGGAAAGTTTTTACTTTTCATCCAACAATATCACTAGAAAAATACTGCACAATTCTACCTTTAAACGTAGCTGAGTTACGATACAGAAAAAAGCCTGACATACGCTATTTTTCCGTATCAATCTGAAGGCTGTTTATTCGGCGAAATCAAAGAACATATATAAATTAACATTAGCAAACGAATTTTTTAAGTCAGAAATGGGAAAGTTTTCGATAACAAGTGTCAAAATATTAAATGCAAGTGCAAGTTTCATTTTGCCATAATTACGTTTTCTCGTAAACACATCGCAAAGTTTTTATTTTCCATTCAGCAAGACAATTAGAAAACACCACATATCTGTTTCTGTATCTATAAAACCAACTAAATACAGTAAAAAAGCTGACTTAAGCCACTTTCAGTTTCATTGTCAAGGCTTTTTATTCGGCGAAATCAAAGAACATATATCAAACGAAATTTTTAAGTCAGAAATGGGAAACCTAAGTTTTCGATAACAAGTGTCAAAAAATATTAAATGCAAGTTTCATTTTGCCATAATTACGTTTTCTCGTAAACACATTGGCCCTTGGAGGATCGAACCTTTCAACTTTGATCACGACCTTCGCGTTATTAGCATGACGCTCTAACCAAAGTTTTTATTTTCCATGCAGCAAGACAATTAGAAAACACCACATATCTGTATCTATAAAACCAACTAAATTATGGTACAGTAAAAAAGCTGACTTAAGCCACTTTTCCGTATTACTCTAAAGGTTGTTTTTGTGATGAAAACAGAGGCCATTTATACTAACTGATAATAAAAAATTTTAGATGTAAGATAACAAAAAAAAAAAAGTATATTAAATGACTCAGTCTTAATGATCTGACATTGCAAACTGCGGGATATTTTATAAAAATACATTTTAAAGAGAACAGACAATTGCTTTTATAATGTGATACAATTAAAAATTTAAACATTTTACTACCTAGATTTATAAAGAATTTAAAGCTGCTATTAAATTCAACCTGAGATTAGTTTATTCCAAATTATTCAAATTTCACTCGCACAACGTCCTGAAACGTAGAACTCTTAATCAAACATTTGAAGTGGCAGTCTCATATGATTAAATCTATAATAATAAAAGATGTCTGTCTGTCTACGTTCAGCTCCTACTAAACGTAAAAGTACAAAAATTGACATACAGGTGCTCAGAAGCCTTCCCGAGGGGATAGTGAAAAAAGAATTTTTTTTTTTTTTAATTAGTTGCGGAGATATTAATTAAAACGTCAACCTATGTCAATTAATAAACCAATCAGTTTTGAGCTTAATATGCGTTTAAGGAGCGTTAAATGGCTAAATAAAACAGAAATATTAATCCAATTGTTACAAATTCGATACCAAATGAAAGGGTCGATTTTTCTGAATCCAGGAGTGCAAACAGCCAGTGATTGACATGCTCCAGTAATTGACACCTTTCCTCGAAATAATTAATAAAGTAAAAAATAAATAAACTAATGTAGAAAAACTGCCATCTATATTTAGTCCATCAATCTAGTGATTTGTTTTTGATTAATTCATTGCTCACCAGATGGCATTTTAATCATAAAATGCAAGTACACATGTGAAGGGAAGAAAGTAGATATTTTTGAAAATGCTTTATTCTTGTTACATCTTAAATTATTTTAGCAATATTTCTAAACAGTTGCAATATTTAATCTATTAATATACATATTTAACTATTAAAATGTGAATTTAAGTGGTTGTTAATATTTTTTTGTGATTTAATAAGCTATGACAATGACTGGATCGTTTTTTTGACTATGCACTAGTAATTGACATGGAGTGTCATTCACTGAAAGTTTGTTGACATTCTTTTTTATTACATTTAAATATAAAACGAGAAAAGTTTTGCATACAAATTAAATTTACCTCAATTTTGAACCTTTTTATTTACATTTTCACGTAATTGACACCCCTTTATACGAAAAGTGCCAAATACTGGTGCGTAAATTAAAGTATTTTTTTCCAATACAGTTTAACATGTTTAAACGAATTTTTTACATTTAATTTGTAATATATTTTAACAGTCGTCTTATATATATGTATTAATTAGATTTGAAAATGCCTTTTCTCTATATATTAAAAAAAAGTTACTGTCACTGGCGTCAAATTTTTTTTTGTCTGCGATAGCATCTTCTAACGGATGGCAGGATCCTTAGCGTCACGAGAGGTATCAATGTTTTCCGAGTACTCCAAGAAAGACATTTCAGCCTATTAGAAATTTCTATCATTTTAATTAAAGAAGTTATTAACTAAAAACGACAAGTTTATGAAGGTACTCTGTTTGCCATTTTGAAAAAAGTTTCTCCCAGTGACGTTGTTCTTCAGTCATGAAGTCATTTTACAGGAGAAAATTAAAATATGATCAATGGTTGTACGTAGGTAATTAGGTTGGTTGGATTTAACGTCGCACCAATACTGCGCTATGGGTAACTGGCGAAGGTCTGGGACGCACCCCTAGAGATGTTCCGGACACATGTCATCACAATTTTGAACCTTCACGGAGGGGATCCCCCTCCGCTTTGGTAATCCCCAGAGATATAGTGGGGATGGGAACATGGAAGACTTTGCGACCACGACAGATTTTATGAGCACCAGCCACCATTAGTGTACACGGCGGTCTTTGGCCGGCACCAATACTGCGTTATGGGTAACTGGCGAAGGTCTGGGACGCACCCCTAGAGATGTTCCGGACACATGTCATCACAATTTTGATTCTTCCCAGGAGGGATCTCCCCCTCCCCCTTCCACTTTGGTGATCCCCAGAGGTATAGTGTGGGTGGAAACATGGAGGACTTTGTGCACCAGCCACGATTAGTGTAAACAACGGCCTTTGGCCGGCTCAAGTATCGAATCGGCAATCTTCCAATTACGTGTTTGGTGCTTTACAGACTAGGGTTCCGTGGCCCGAAACCATGGATGTAAAATGAAAGAAAAATAAATATCAACTTTTTTTCTCTACTTTTAGAAAATTAATTTTCTTACACGGGAAAATTAAAATATGATCCATGGTTGTAGGTAGGTAGACAATTAGGTAGGTTGTGTTTGACGTCGCACCATTACTGCGCTATGGATAATTGGCGACGGTCTGGGACGCACCCCTACGGATGTTCCTGAGACATGCCACCACAATTTTGGTCCTACACGAAGGGGATGGTCCCCCGCTTCAGTGGCCCCCAGAGGTATAACTTTGTTGGGAACATGGAGGATATTGCGGCCACAAAATATTTTACGTGCACCAGCCACCATTAGTGTACACGACGGTCTTTGGTCGGCTCGAGAACCGAACCCACAATCTTCCAATTACGAGCTCGGTGCTCTACGACTGGGGTACCGTGGTCCCGATTTGAGGTTGTAAAAAAGAAACAAAAAGGCTCATATACTAAAGCTGTAATGCAAAATGGTCTAGATATTATGATTTTCTTTATATATATATATATATATATATATATTCAATTTGACATTGAATATGAGGATTTTCAAAATAATTTTCTGCTTTTGTCTTGTAACATGCACGATTAATATTCCTTTTCAGTGAAAGAAAGCAGCGAATAGACGAGCAGAGTTCTGCATGTGTCAATAAGTAAAGCGAGTCGGGGAGGATGCGAAGCCTCCTTCGGGGGTTGGTGAGCGGAGCGAGCAGGAAGCAGAGCCCCCTAGTAATGAAAAAAAAAAAAAATGGGGAAAAGCCAAATTTCCAAAGCAATAAAAAACACATAGCTGAAGCTGTGAATGCTGTTAAGAAACAAGCCCGTGTCCATGGCTGGTCAAGCACTTGGAGCAAAAGGGAAAAAAATGTTTCAAGTAGTATATGGATCAGAAAAAGAATCTTTAACTGTTTTGGTTAACATTTGGGCAAATGATACTTTACTTCCACCATATGTGCATTTGCCTAATGATATTGTGAAATATGTACCTAACTGTTGGACTATTGGGAAAAGTACAAGTGCTTGGATGACCAGAGAAACTTTTTATGAATATGTGCATATTGCTTTCTATCCGTGACTTCTTAAGTCAAAAGTAACATTTTTCTGTTATTCTGTTTATGGATGTCACAAATCTCATTTATCTCTCCACCTTAGTGAGTTCTGTTCAAAACGGGGCATAATACAAGTGGCTCTATTGCCCACTGCAGCATTCATTTCACAGCCATGTGATGTAAGCGTGTTTAAGTCACTGAATTAAAATAGAAAAGTGCTGTACATAAATAGAGAATAGCAAATTCTCATAGTGCAGTTAGAAAGTACAATTTTACAGTCCTATTTCAAAATGTAATAAATACTGGAGCACCATATTTCCCAGTACATGAACTTCGGAGATGTGGAATTTCCCCATTTAATCCTGGCTGTGTCGACTTTAGTGCTGCGAACGTGGCTGTTCTACAGTTATAAATGAAACTCTAAACATTAACAACATAACACAAGTGAATTTAAAAAGAAACCTTAAATATCTGACACACATTGAATCATTCATTAATTCTAATTTACTGGCAGAATTTTGGCATGCTTTTGAAATTAACGTAGTTTTTTATTTATACTTTTATGTAGTAGATAAGCAAATACTTTACGTATAATAGTTTTAACACTGGTGCACAGGATGCCAATTAGTGGTAAAATGAGAACTGGTAGTGTCAAACACTGGAGCATAAGGTGTCAATTACTGGTGAAATGAAAAACTGGCAGTGTCAATTACTGGAACATTGAGTGAGTGTAATATAAAAATTCATTAAAAAACATAATAAATATCAAATGTATATATTTTAACATATATGTGGTTCTGAAAGTCTTTCATGCCATTTATATTAACTTAAGATTTCCCAAAATAGTTTCTGATGACTAAAACATTAAAAACATCAGAAATTGCTGTAAAAGTGTCAATCACTGGAGCACTTACCCTAATAGGAAAGAAAAACAAAAAACAGTTTGTGAATTTTTTTTTCAAATTTAAATCGATTTAAACAGAAATTAATAATAGCGTGTCTTTACTGTTCACCTGTCTGGAGTTAAAAATTCTAAAGTATAGCTTAAAAAAAAAAAAAAAAAAAAAAAAAAAAGATTTAAATTCATTTTTTTCCCCCATCTGTTTATGTAAAGAGAGAAAAGTTACTTTTAACAGAATAATAATGCTTTTTTTTTTTTTTTTTTTTTTTTCTGAACTGGGCTGTAAAAAATTAGTTTTGGAATTTCTTAAATTTTAGACGGATTCCAACAGAAATCGCCAATCGCCCTTTAAGATTAGATATTTTGAGTGTAAAATATATCAAAGATATTTATTAATATTATACGTAATACATCATTCGAAAGATATTTTAAAGTACTTTTATTGCGGACTGTTAAAGTGATATAAAACGTTCAAATTCCGCACGAAACTTCCGGAGAAAACTACGGATTACCTTTGTATCTCAGATTCTAATTAACATAATTTCATAAGTAATATATAATTTTAAAAGTTATTGGAATTGAAAAGTATATGTTGCAAATCTCTGTCGCCAGAGGGCGCTTTGAGATTTTAATAATTCAATATCTGGAATTCTAATTATGATTAAATTACTTATAATACATCATTTGAAATATGTCGGAAAAATAAACTGATATAAGCCGTTAAATTCCGTACTTGAGTTTCAGAAAAACCACAGAAAACGCAAAACACATTTATTCCAATATCTCCAATTCTAATTATGATGCAGGCTTTCGAATTCCGATACTCCGCGCACATTTCGTATTAAGGATTTTTAACACTAATTAGCCCGCAGTTACACAAGTTTCAGAGAAAACCACGGTAAAATAAAGAAAATTATAATAATGTTTATATTACCTTTGCATCTCAGCTTCTAATTAACATAATTTCATAGGTAATATATCATTTTAAAAGTCATTGAAATTGGAGAGTACATATTGCAAATCTCTGTCGCCAGAAGGCGCTTTAATATTTTAATAATTCAATATCTCCAATTCCGATTCTGATTAAATTACTTATTGGGAGAAGATTAGGAAACCGTAGGTCCCACCGGGTTGGGGAATTTGCCACGATCAGCATTTTCAGAGGTCCTTTACTTGGTGAGTGAACAGGTGGTTTCAAATCATGGAACGTAAAGCGGCGCCTTAGTCGCCACTGAGCGGAAATTTGCTGCCACTAAAAATTTCAAAGCTATTTGCACTATGAGCGAGTAAGCTGTTGTAAGTTCTAAAACGGGGATAAGGCATCGCAGGCCCCACCGCGCGGGACTTTGCTAAAGTCAGGTTTTCCAAAGTTAATACCAAAGAGCGAATAGGCATTTCCAAAACATTGAAATTTCCAAAGAGCGAACAGGCTGTTTCAAATACTGAAACGGGAAGAGAGCGCTACCGAGCGGAAATTTACTGCGGTTAAAATTTTCAATAAAGCTGTTGTAGGACCTAAAACGGAAAAAAGGCGAGAGTTTCATAAAGTCGAGTTTTTCAAGGATCACGAACCAGCTGGTCGCCGAAGGTAGCTAGTCTATAATAATAAAAGGATAGGTTTGTCTGTCTGTTCTTCTACACGTTCAGCCTGTATTGAACGTAGAAGTATAAAAATTGACATACTGATGCTCAAGAACCTTCCTGAGGAGATAGTAAATATAGAATTAAAAATTTTTAATTAGTTGTGTAGATATTAATTAAAAGATCAACCTATGTCAATTAATAGACAAGTAAATTCTGAGTTTAAGAAGCATTTAAGGAGTGTTAAATGGCCAAATAAATTAGAAATATTGCTCCAATTTTTTTCAAATTTGCTACCAAATGAAAAGAGACGATTTTTCTAAATCTAGGGGAATAACCGCGTAATCGATGGGACTATTAGACTTTTTAAAAATTAATTAAAGTATGAAATTTTAATGGCAACGCTTCATTATTTCACATATCATTCTACAGTGCCAGACGGTTCTTCCGGTTGAAAATAATTGCTTTTCAATTTTCAGTGTACCATGTGACTGGAAATAAATAGGGTACTGGGAATTAAAAAAATCAGTTTTTAATTTTTTTCAATTTTAAACTGATTTAAGCAGAAATTGGTATAAGGCCGCTATTACTACTCTGATCTGAAGAATCGCTTTAAAAATTAAAAAAAAAAATAAAAAAATAAAAATTAGATTATATTTATTTAAATTCATTTTTCTTTAACATATTTATGTAAATAGGAAAAAAAAAATTTTTTTAAATGAAAAGTATTTATTTATTTTCTTTTCTGGACTGGGGAGTAAAAAAGCAATTTTGAAGTTTCACAAATTTTAAACGGAATTCAACTAAGAATCACTAATTGCCCTTGATAGATTCGCCGTTTTGAGTCTAAAATTTATCGAAGTTATTCATTAATGTTTTGTGATATAGCATTTTTTGGTCGATATATACACAAATTTAAACATGTGTATGAAAATTGTCATTTGATACTCAATAATCTGTAACATCGAAGTTATTTGTTGATAGATGCACCCCAATAAATAATTTTTTTAATATTTTTTATTTAGCCAACGCTGAGGAATTTTTTTTTTTTTTTTAACATGATTTATAACAAATAACCTTACTCTCATTATACACACAAAAAATAATAATAATAAACGGTGTAGCTATATACATTGGATTTTAAGACATAGCTTTTTCACAAACAAGAAAAATTGCAGCATAACAATGCCACTTTTCGGTCGATATAGACGAGAGTTCAAACATGAGTAAGAAAATAGAGCGACGGATACATTTTGTTAAGTCCATAGTGTTCAATAGAAGCTGAGGTATAGCCTCTACTTAAATGGTGGAATATACAGAAGAGTAATGCCACCTTCCGGACGATAAACACCCAAATACGATCATGATTACTTTATTTTATACATACAAAGTTTAAATAGTTGGTGATTAACTTTTTCTTTCTTAAAATAAAATTTCACTAGATTAAATTATTTTAGCGGAGCATAACAGCGCTACCTGCCGTCTGATATACATATAAAATTTAAACTGTTGCTGATTAAATCTTTTTTGTCTTAAAATAAAATTACACAAATTTATTTTTAATTATTTTATTATCAATGTGTAAAATTATTAGGGGGAGAGATTAAGAGACTGCAGACGCTACGGGATAGGAGTTTGCCACGGTCAGAATTTTCAAAGGTCGTTTTCACGGTGAGCGAACAGGGTATTTCATGGGAAAATACAGAGGAGGGCGTTGCAGGCGCCACCATGTGGGGGGTTTGCTAGAGTCAGAATTTTCAATAATCGTTTGCACGGTGAGCGAACAGGCTGTTTAACATCATGTAATGTGGAGAGTGAGCGGCAGTCGCCACTAAGCGGGAATTTGTTACAATGGAAATTTTCAAAGGTATTTTGCACTATCAGTGAAAAATAATTTGCACTATCAGCGAAAAAATGTTGTAGGTTCTAAAATGGGGAGTAGCAGAGACCCTATATTATAAGAGACTGGACATTGGCGAGCCGGCTTTTCTTCGAAATGCACCATGTAAGTGCCAGTTGTTGTATTGCTTGGCATTACTCTGTGCAAGAATTTTTATTATTCTGCGTCATATTTGCAGCAGAATTTACTATGGATTACATTACATTATCATCAGTTCAATTGCTTTTGTTTTCAAATTTTCTAAAGCAAAAAAATCTTTTACTTATTATGTAATACGTATTAAATACTTTGCATGCTATATTTTAATGTATTTTTTTATTTAAATTATCTGATTGATTACTTTACGAGTAAAATAAAAAAAATTTTGACACTAAAAGTGAAAATTTGGCATGTATTTTTCTAATATATTTTTAAATACATATTTATATATAAAATAATTATATTAAAAAAATATTTTTAAATTAATTGCTAGTACACAAAATGTATTCGATTTTTGGAAATGATAAAAATAAAGAAAATAAGATGTACAGTCGGGGGAAAAAAAACGCAACGCTCAACGTAACTTCGTTGCTAATCGATGTAGAAAAATGTAGTAGGTATCATTCGACGGGGAATTTTAAGTAGTTTCAGAAAATGAACAGAAATTTTGAATTGGGGGTCGTCTACATATTGAAACGCGCACCAACTTTGATTTTTTTTCAATGGTAATGCCCCATTTTTATTTTATATTTGAATTCCTGGGATCGCGACAAAGCGAAAAAGTATATTGGTTGTATATTTTACTTATTTTTTCACAGAGTTATAAGCGTTCAAAGTTTGAAGGTGCTAATGGTAAATTCATATTTATAACTTTTATTAATATCTTCACAAAAAATAACTCGATCAATATAATTTTTTTTTTACGAGATACAGTGAAGAAACCCAAACATAATCCATCATTACTTTTGATTCTGAAAAATATTTTTAATTCTGAAAAATATTAATAAATTCATTTTCATAAAAATTATGAATTATGACCTATATTAATTTTTACATAAAATGAATCCTAATGCTGAAAAATATGGGTGTGCAAATTTGCAGCTCATTCCAGTTATTAGTTTTCGAGATATAAATAAATCTTTCTTTTGGAGTGGTTTAGGGGGTCGTCTCTTATAAAGTTTTGCATGAGATAACGAATCAAATCTTAAAAAATAACAAAGAAAATTAATATTTACGTGTCAAATTATATGACAACAACGTCAAACGGAAAGAAATGAAACAAAAATGACGATTTTTAGACATTAGTGTTAGCATCAAGAATTCCTGTTTTCTAAAGAAGACAAGCCCCGCCTTCATCGTTCTTCAAAACAAAACAATACAGAAAAGTAAATGTGACATTGAGTATTCGTGTTAAACCCCTTAGTTTATGTTGACAAAAATATGCACAAGTGGTATTTACTTCATGGCATAATTGGTGATAAATTTTTAATCTTTTAAACGAACACTAGAAGAAAAAAAAATTAACTAAATAGGCGGGGCTTACTGTTTTAAATACACTGTAAAAAAATAACTATTACCAGCTGCAAGAAACTCTCTGTGATTGGACAAAATAATTATTTTCTCCAATCATAGAGAGTTTCTTGCAGCTGGTAATAGTTATTTTTTTACAGTGTAGAAAAATAGGTTTAATGTGAAATTGTCAAATATAAAAAACGAATGGAATTGGAATGCAAGACAAAATTGTAAAATAGTTTCTTAACTACCGTCATAGTTAAAAAAGGCTTAATCATTTGCTTCATATATTGCTTTATTTTATTTATTTACTTATTTATTTATTTTGTAGGGGGGAGATTTATTATTTTAAGGACACTTTAGCCTTTAAAGTTTTATTAATATATTTTAACTTTATACGTTTTTAAAAACATACTTTAACTTTTATAAATGTATTTTAACACTTTTTGCGACCGCAGGATTTTGTCTTTTTGACAGTAAGATCCGCCTATGGGCGTTATACTCCCAAAATAAATAATTCAGAACAAATTTTCTGTATTCACAATTATATTACAAATGGATATACATCATAATTATATTCTTTCTAATCAATATATTTCTATCCATAGTATATTTTATTGCAAAAATATGAACACTGAGTACACACTTAAGAAATATGTAACACACAAATTACGAAAGAAACTCCCACAGACAGAGTTACAGATTTTCAAATGGCGTGAATCTACGTCATCAGTCGCGAAAGAGTTAATTAAGAAATTATATTTTCATAGAAATTATAAAACGAATCGTACAGTTCCAAAGATTTTAACTGACCCAAAACTGGTAAGTGCGATTAAAATTGTTTCCCTTAGAATAATTTATTCGAAAAGATTTAGTTTATGCGTTATTATATATATATATATTTCATTTCGTTTATTATGTTACACCTACGAAAGAAAAATTTAAGCTTTATTGGTGATCAGTACAGCCATAATAGACACTTTTACTTGGAAAATATTGCACTTTTTTCAAAGAGTAGTGTATGGACTAATCGCAAGTGTAATGTATTTAAACAGACCTAAAATTATGTAAAAAAAGTACTGAAGTATATACAAATCTAAAAAATTGAATTCAGGATAATTAAGGAACTGGAAAAAGGATATGTTTTATTAATTTTTATAATTACTTTTATCCTGAAAGATTTCCGGTGTGAAAAATTAAAATTTTGTCTATATCTTATAGGATCTTAATTTTATTTTTCTACATTCACAGATAACCCCCTAAAGCATTTTTGATTATAACTCTATAAATACTAAAGTTAAAGTATACAAACAGTATACTTTTCCGCACTGCCAGACTCTCAGAAATTCGAAAATGGAATCAAAATTGGGTGTTGCTATTGAAAAAAAAAAAAAAAAAAAAAAAAAAGTTGGCGCCCATTGTAATATGTAGATGACCCCCAATTCAAAATTTGACGGCATATTCAGAAAGTCCTTTTAATTTCCTGTTAAATTATGTCTATTAGATGTTCCTGCGCCAATTAATAACGAAATTACAACGGGTGTTGCGTTTTTTTTTTTTTTTTTTTTTTTCCGACTGTACATTATTACTAACATGTGAAATATAAATTATTATTTTTCTTTAAATAATATTTAAAAATCAAAATCAAACAAAATAAATGAAATAATTAGACGTAAATAAAATAAATAAACAAACACACACACACACATATATATATATATTTAATTTCTAAAAATATTAGTTATTATTTTTACAAATTACAGTGAAACTTGAATAATTCGAACTTGTTTAATTCGAAATTCTGGATATTTCGAATTTTTTACTTGGTCCTGATGGGAAAAATCAGCCATTTTGTTAAAAACAAAATAATAAAGGTACAAAAGGGCATTATTTAAAAGGAAAAAGAATATAAAAATACAAAAGCTGTTTTACTGAAGACTACAAAGCTGTTTTATTACCTTTTAAAAGCCTAAGACAGAAATACAACGTCATATTTATGACCTGCACGTGGAACTCTGAAAGGGGACCACCCGCATTTAAGCCCCACTGGCTACCGCCAAAAAAGCCCCGGCGAGGTCGTAAAAAAAGGCACCGTAGTAATCTAGAAGCAAGCAGATTGGTCGAAGAAAGGTCCAATCAGAAGATAGACCCAATGAAAAAAATGCAAGGGGAAAACCTCCTCCAAAAATTATAATGAGAGACTTAAAAAATTAAAGGAGAGAAAAGATTCCTTTAAGAGTCAGAATTCTAAAAAATTGCCTTCGTGTGTGCAGACGTAATGTGAGGTCCTGCTATCATCAGTGTGGTGCTGCCTAGCCGAAATGATTCATCAAGGATACTTAAAGATGTGCTCCCTGCTAGCCAAAATATTCCTCTTGTGCCTGGACTGTGACATA
This sequence comes from Salticus scenicus, assembly GCA_963930645.1. NCBI lineage: Eukaryota > Metazoa > Arthropoda > Arachnida > Araneae > Salticidae > Salticus > Salticus scenicus. The sequence goes on along the minus strand of OZ005651.1, from coordinate 218,891,659 downwards.
GCATCTGATAAATCTGGTGAGAATTTCTTACATTTCTCGGTCAGTAATTTTACCGTGCAATGCTGGTAAAGCGCATTTGTTTTCTAGTACTCATCTTTAGCACATTGAGGCAAAATCAAAGATCATTGTTATATCATTTTTATTGTATTGTAAAATTATAGAATAATCAATTTAATTAATATTCAAAATTTGGATGTTTAATAAAGAAATTAATTAAAATTATATGAATCTGATATTATTTGAGAGTAAATTTATTTATTATTAAACATATTGTTTTCCAGATTAATGTTTGCTTTTAATTAGGATTAATTTTAGGGCATCTCACAACGCATGCCCGAATATCGAATTGATATTCCAAAATGTACTACCACGAGGATGTCACCTTAGAGCCACGGAAAGGAGGGTAGTCTGATTTTGGTTAATATCCGCCCAACATCTACCCCCTTTGCGGATTTGGTGAATCTGATATTATTTGAGAGTAAATTTATTTATTATTAAACATATTGTTTTCCAGATTAATGTTTGCTTTTAATTAGGATTAATTTTAGGGCATCTCACAACGCATGCCCGAATATCGAATTGATATTCCAAAATGTACTACCACGAGGATGTCACCTTAGAGCCACGGAAAGGAGGGTAGTCTGATTTTGGTTAATATCCGCCCAACAGGTCCCTTGAATTTTGTATTAAAATAATGTTAAAAAATCGTGGATAATTCGAATTCTATTTTGGATAATTCGAATTTTTCATACGATTACTTTTAAAATATTACTGTAAAATTTGTTCTCGAGATTTTTCTCTGCTAATATATTTTAAGTCTTTCAAAAGAAGGATTAGGAGAAACAAGAGAAGCCCCTAGCTAGTGCATCAGAAGGTAGGGTGCATATACATGAACTTCGAGGGTTTTTTTTAATTGAAAGTCATGTCTAAAGAAGAAAATTCTATTATTGTATCAAGTCATATACTATGACACAAAGATTGTACTTAAAGAAGAAATAAAAAAATATCTGACTATTTTTAAAAAAAGTGTTGAATAATTAAGCTCGTAAAAAATATTGATTTAATAAGGTGTGTGTGTGGGGAGGTGGGGGGGGGAGCAGTATTCTTAGATATAAAGTTTATGTGTTAAATCTTTGATCGTAGAGTTTTAATTTTTTAATTTATCTATTTTTTGATAAAATAGTATATGTAATTCGAACTTTTGGATATTTCGAATGTTTCTCTGGTCCCTTCAACTTCGAATTATCCAAGTTCTACTGTATTAAATTTTTATTTTTATTTATTTATTAATAATTTTAAAAAAATAAATAATTACGTCGTTAATAATAACGCGTAATTGAAATAAATAAAATATGCATTTTTAGCTTGTAAAAATATTACATAAATATTTTTATAAAATAATAAAAAATAATTTCGTTTCTATTGCCATAGTTTCATATTTTTTCATCAATTATTTGACAATAAGTAAGATTACCATATTTTTGTTAAAAGTTTTCTATCTTTTTTAAATATACAATGTATGTCCTCTGAAGAAATAGGGTAGAATTATTTTCACAATCAACTATTTTGCTTAATATAGAAATATAACAAAAATTCCTCTGTTTTCCAATCGTAGTTAAAAAAGTAACCATATCGGGAGTTAAAAAAGTAAAATTAAGGTCCTACAAAAATTAGACAAAATTTTATTGTTTCACACTGGAATTTTTTTAATAATTAATAATAATATAATGAAACGTTGTCATTTTTACAGCATCTTGGCTATTCTTGATTTTGGATTCTTAAATGCGTATATATTTAAATACTTGTTTAAAGAATACATTTTAGATTAGTCAGACAGCGTTCTTTGAAAAATGTGTGACATTTTTCAAATCAAAAGTGTCATCGTGGCTACACTGATCACCAGTAAAACTTAAATTTTCCTTCATTTTATTTTGCAGGTGTAACACAATATACAAACTGAAATAATTTTATATACATATATATACACACATAACAATGCATAAACTAAATCTTTTCTGATAAATTATTGTAAGGTATCATGAAGTAAACATTAAACAATTTTAATCGTACTTACCAGTTTTGGTCAGTTTAACTCTTTGAAACTCCATGATTTGTGTTATAATTTCTATTAAAATATAGTCTCTTAATTAAAATATATTTATGAAAGTAATTTTTAAAGACTGAAGTATCCTTAAAATAATATGCCCCCTGCAAAAAATAAATAAATAAATAGAAAAAAATAAAGCAATATATGGACTAAATTATTAACCTTTTGAGTTTGATGGCAGTTAAGAAAAGCGATTTAACAAGTCTGTAGTGCATTCCAATGCCATGTTTTTTTTTTTTTTTTTTTTCTTCTTTTAATTGACAATTTTTACGTTCCACCTATTTCTCTATTTTATACAGTAAGACCCGCCTATTTAGTTGATTTTTTCCTTCTAGTATTTGTTTAAAAGATTCAAAATTTATCACCAGAAATCGATGAGACAAATGCCACTTGTATATATTTTTGCCAACGTAAAATAAGGGGTTTAATATGAATACGCATAGTCACTTTTCTTTTCTATATTCTTTTGTTTAAGAAGAACGAAGGAAGGCGGGGCTTGTTTTCTTTAGAAAACAAGAATTCGTTTGCTAACATTAATGTCTAAAAATCATCTCTTTTTTTTTTTTTTCATTTCTTTGCATTCGACGCTCTTGTTATACACTTTGACCCGTAAATAAAATTTAAAAATATTTTGTTAAATTTTCTCTGTTATTTTTTAAGGTATTCTTCGTGCAAGCCATGCAAAACTTTATAAGAGATGGCCCCCTAAGCCTCTCCAAATGAAAGATTTATTTATATCTCGAAAACTAATAACTGCAATGAGCTGCAAATTTGCACACCCATATTTTTCACCATTAGGATTCATTTTATGTAAAAATTAATATAGGTAATTCATAATTTTTTTAATATGAATTTATTAATATTTTTCTGAATCAAAAGTGATAATGGATTATGTTTGGGTTGCTTCACTGTATCTCGTAAAAAGAAAAATATATCGATCAAGTTAATCTTTGTGAAGATATTAATAAAAGTTCAGAGCTGCCAACCTAATCCGGCAATTTGTTAGTACCGCCCATTTTTCTACACCACTTAATTTTTAAAGAAATTTTCTTCAAATATATTTGCGATGCATTAAGAAGAAAAAAATTCTAAGAAATGACTGGTGTAGGAAAAGGGGCGGTACTAACAATTTGCCGGATTAGGTTGGCAGCTCTAAGTTTGAAATAGGAATTTAACATTAGTACTTTCAAACTTGTTTATAACCCTATAAAAAAGTAAGTAAAATATAGAACCAATATACTTTTTCACATCGTCGCAACCCCAGGAGTTCAAATATAAAATAAAAATACCATTGAACCATTGAAAAAAAATCAAAGTTGATGCGCATTTTAATATGTAGACGACCCCCTATTCAAAAGTTCACTTCATTTTCTAAAAGTACTCTCAATTCCCAGTCGAATGATACCTATTACATTTTTGTGCATCAATTAGCAACAAAGTTGCATCAAGTATTGCGTTTTTATTTTTATTTTTCCCCGACTGTACATTGCCCGCTTACCTCTAATTGGTAAAGAATAAAACCACATTTCAATCTGCTTGGGACACCCTGTATGTGTGTGTGTGTGTGTGTGTGTGTGTATGTTTAAGACAACTCTTCTGTATAAAAGCATGGAATAACTCCTGTGAAACTGCAATTCACATACGTTTTATTGGCACTCACACAACTTTGTCTTACCTGCATTTCAATACTATAAAGACAGATTGTAGATTAACGGATAAGATAATAAGTACTGTGTATAAGCCTACGTTAAAAAGAAGTCAAACTAAGTTTAGGAACAGTTTTATTTAACAAATAATTCTGTGTGAGAAGGACTGGCACCCCTTCAGCCCCCCCCCCTTGCCCTCGTTTGAAAACACTACCTACATTTATATAGAATTAAAAGTTGTTATTGAATTTAAAAGTTTATTCCAAATTATTCAAACAACTTTCATTCGCGCCACTCCTTGACATTTATCAATTTTTATCAAACTTTTCAAGTAGCTCTTCATATGAACTTCAAAATACAACATTTAATTTGCCTGCAATGATTATTATTATTTATTTTATTTTTGAGTTACGCTGATAAGACATAGGTGCACAAAGATCAACCGTTAGAAACTTGACTTCAGTATTCAGGGAATCTCAAAACGATGGAAAACATTAATTTTGTAATTATTCAAACACTGAAAATTTAAAAATATTTACCATATGGGAATGAGGAGTTAATTTTCATTCCTGATCAGTTTTCATGGGCATGATAAAATATAGTAAAGCATTTCCACCAATTATATTCAATAAAAAGAATGTTTTCGCTTAACTATTCGTAGTACTGTATCATGTCTTATATAAATTATTTACTCTTAAATATAGTCTTATTAATAACACACAACGCAACCTGAACAGTACTTCCAGCAACTTCCAAAGTCGCACTATATTCTAGTTCATGCATAGTCCAATCCAGGCAAAAATTGGGGCCCTTTTGCTGCTTTTTCACAAAATTCGAATCCTTAAAATGGGTCCCTTCATAAAATTCAAATCCATGAAATAGGCTCTTCACAAAATTTATATCAATAAAAGTAACTCTTTCCATAAAATTTCATTTTATAATTTTTTTTTTCTTTTAAAATTTTTCTGTAATTTTAGTATTATTTCAAATGATTACCTATATTTTGTTGAATGAAACATAATTAACTTGATATTAAACATTATATACATTAACTGCTAAAATGAAAGATTTTAACCGTATTCTTTTTCACAAAAAAATAAGCCCCAAAAAATTTAAACCTGGATCAACCCCTAGGGTGTTAAATTGAACCTACCAAAAATTTCGCCCATAGACATAATGTATTCGGATGACTGTGCATGAACAGTTTGCTTGGTCTCGACGAAAAATTTAGTGTAGAATCCCGATATGATACAGTTTTAGAATACCCAGATTGGATTTCCGGCTACAGATTGTTCTTGAGATATGTTGATAACAGACAATCACGCATACACACAGACCAACCGCTAAAACCTATTTTTTTTAGATTCACAGTACCTTACGTGTAAATTTAACAAAAACTCGATTTCTAAAAATTAACCAAAAACAATACTTTCTCTACCATACATATACGGGTAAGAGAAAGGAAAAAATGAAATTTATTCAACATTGAAAATTGTTTTATTTATTTATTTTGTTAGATAGCTACACATATATTTTTACTTTCTTCTATATTAAACAGAAGAAGGTATTGAATTCTTAAAAATTATCGTCGGATTTAAATGTTTTAAGAGATCTAGACACAATTTGATGATTTTTAGAAAATGTGTGTATATCTGAATATGTGCGACAAAAATTTTGTGGCAACTGTATCTCAGGAACTACTGCACAGAATTTCATATAAATTTATATGTAGTTGCACCTTGACATAAATTAGTGCCTATCAACTTTAATGCCAAATCGTCCAACAAGTGCGATTTCTCTAATTTACGGGAAGGCTATATCTCAGATTCTAATGTGTAAAATAGAACAAATCTTGATTTAGAAGGTGTCATCATGAAACACGCTGATCTAATCTGTGTGCATATTGGTCGATATGTAGCACTGATATACTGCAATTTTCCCCGAGAACGGAAAGGATAGATGTCATATGCACTGTAAAAATCCACTTCCGTTGGAAATTTCGTGTAATACCTCACTGCGATGAAAAAAGTCTCCATTCATAATGGAAAAAAAAAATAAATAAATAACTGTATGAATTTGTATAGGAAAATATAGGAAAAAGTTTTGTAATGGCCACAACGTACTAGTTTTTAAAGAAGTTAATTTACTGATGTTGTGTTCGACATCTGTTCCAACGCTTTATTGGATATAACATATTAATGAATATATTAAACGTAATACATAAATAATATACTTATGAATTTTCATAGTATTTTTGTTGATTTTTATTTGTTGGAGATATACTTAGATCACATTATGGAATATAAATAGTTGATGTCTGCAAGCGCCCGGCCCGAATTTCTTAGTTTGTTTTCGGGACGGGAATAAATTAAATACTTTCCGGCCCATGTCGGCCCGGAATTTTTTATTTTGCTCACATTTGAATTTTGTGAAGAGGCTCGTTTTATGGATTTGAATTTTGTGAAGAGGCTCGTTTTATGGATTTGATTTTGTGAAGAGGCTCGTTTGATGGATTTGAATTTTATGAAGGTATCTATTTTAAGGAACTCAATTTTGTGAAAAAGCAGCAAAAAGGCTTCGATCTTTGCTTGGATCGGCCTATAGTCTGTAGAGTAGGGACTATGAATGATATTTTTTAAGCACTTCTTCGCTGTTTCCCAGGTTACTAAATAAAATGAAATTAGTATCATTTTACTGATGCGCAAAAAAAAAAAAAAAAAAAAGGCATATTTTTTATTGAATTTGTTTGGATTAGTATTTAAAAGTGTTTTGTTTACAGGATCAGGCAAAGGGATTCGGACATATTACGAGATGTAAATGGAACGGGTAAAAGTGGATTTTTAGTAATTTTAACCATTTTTAACCCCTTAACTGCCCCAGCCTTACATATCCGACTATCAAAGCCGATGCGTTAACTGCCCTGGACATATATACGCTTTTCCGAAGTACAGTCCTTTTTATTATGCTGCTACCACTGAAACTAGTTCCACAGCTGTAGAATGTCTTTGCAGAGTTTTTTGAAGGATTTACTTATTTTAGAGAAGAGAGGGAGTGGAAGGAATCGAAAAGGGAATGTTTCTTTAACAGTAAACGTATAATTACGCGCGCCTGTGTGAAAAACGGGGGCACAGGTAGGCGAATCTCACAATTTTTCTTCGACAGGTAAAGGGTTAATTCCTTACTACATTGTTTACTAATATTTTCGGTTGACTTTGACTGTCTGTGTGTCTTCTGTCCGCCCTTAATAATGAATTTCTGTTTATATATTGTCTTCTAAAAGACCAGTAGTTTTGTTAATATTCTATTGCTTGTCTATGAAAAAAACCTAAAAAGTAAATACTGAAAGATTTTTGTATAAAATGTAGGCAGTTTATTATTATTATTAATTTATTTTATCATACCGGACCTGGCCTGACTTTATCTGTTTTTGGCCTGGCTGGACCATACATCGCAAAAAAATGAAACTAGCCGGGTAAGCAAAGCTTTTGTACAGGCCGCTTCGGACCCGGGCCTCAAAATTTCGGCCCGTGTAGTGCTCCTATTTCTAATAAGTAGTGCTCCATGATAATTCTCTATCAATAATTTGTTTGAAAAATATCATGAAACTACAGTTCATTAAGAAATTATAAGACCACAAGCGTATTGGTGCATTTCTGAAGAAGAGAACATAATATAAAAATTTTTAGTTGCGTATTTAAAATTGATTGTGAAACACATCCTATGCAAATTCCAACTTATAAAATTAAATTAAATTTCATTAAAAGTTATTCATTTTTCTAAAAATTAAAGACTGTGACTGTTAAGAAATTATAAGACCACCTGAAAAAGTTAGCATATTACACATAACGTCAAACGCAATATAAAGCGCATGCGTCAGTATTTCGTAAAAGCATTATCTAAGAATCAAAGGCTTTTGGTTTTGAATGTGTTATCTACGATTAATTTGACGATGCCCCCGAGGTAAAGAATTATCGGAGGGCGAAGTGAGAAAAATTTTATTTTATAAAGGTTTTGGTAAATCTGAAAGAGATATTGCGAGGTTAATTAACCGTTCTAAAACTGCCATTCATAATGCCATGATTAGAAAAGATTGTTCAAACAAAATAAAACGATCTGGTAGAAAAAGTATTTTGACAGCATGTGATAATAGACAAATTTTTCGGCTGTCATCTAAAAAAGGTCTTTCAACTCGTGAAATTTCGAACCGTTTCAGCAAGAAAACTTCACATGTAATAATCTGGAAGAGTCTTAAATGTTAATACGAAATTTATGAAATTGAAGAAAAAACAAAGTTATTGAAATGCCATCGAGAAGAAAGACTAAAATGGGCCAAAAATGTCATGTCATGGAATGATGAGTGGAAACAAATTATATTTTCTGATGAAAAGAATTTTAACCTTGATGGTCCCGATGGTTACAAACACTATTGGCATGACTTGAGGAAGGAACCAAAAGAATGCTTCAGTCGACAAATGACTGGAGGATCAGTAGTGATTTGGGGAGATATCAGTTATGAGGGGTTGTAAGATTTACAGCAGATTTCGGGTCATATGAACTCTACACAATATTAGTCTATACTATATGATTATATGATACCGTTTGGACCTTTATTAGGTGGTACTAACTGGATATTTCAATAGGACAATGCTGCTTGTCATACATCTAAATCCACTCAGGAGTGGTTTAAAAAAGAAAAAAATAATGTTTTGCCATAGCCAAGTCGAAGTCCCGACCTATGGAAAACCTATGGGGTATATTATCTCGCAAAGTTGATGCTAATAATAAACAATTTTCATCTGCCAATGAACTGGATGTAGCCATTGTAAAAGAATGGTACAATATTTCTAAAACTGAACTTAATCACCTTGTTACTTCAAGGAAAAACAGATTGTTTGGGGTCATCAGGAAAAATGGAGGACCAATATCATATTAATTTTTCATACTATTTCGTTTTTTGACAAGTGGTCTTATATTTTGTTAACAAGTTATTTTTCACTTATTTCTAATACATATTTTAATTAAACATTTATTGCATTATACCAAATTATTGCAAACTAATTATAAAAAATATACAGGAATATGTTATTTTATTTATTTAAATTATTTTTAGAATCTTTGTTTTTCTTATAATTTACAAAATTAAAGTGGTCTTATTTCTTAACGGACTGTTGTCTGATATTTTGACTGAGAGGTAAAATGAGGAAAGAAGTGGTTAACGGAATATTATTTATAAAAGAAGAAAAATTTGAAAACTTAGTTTGATTATTTGCAAGGGGGGGGGGGGGGCTTAAAATTAAAGGTTAAAAATAGTAATAGGTTAAAAAATTTACAATTTTTACATGTTTGGTTACATGTTTTTGTTGTTGAAAATTAATCAAATTTCCATGTTGTTCTCTCTCTCTCTCTCTCTTTTTTTTTTCTTTTTTAACAAAAATTTAAAATAATTGAGTAGTTCCTTTTTAACTTCGGTTTGTCCGTCTGTCCGCGCTCTAACTCCCGTAAACACTTATGGAATTTCTTAAAACTGATATACATTATTCAAGTTCACTATCGGATGTTTCACATATAAAATGGACTAAATACCACCACTGGTGTGCAGGCTCGTACTGGCCCACCGGGAAACGAGGCAAATGCCCAGTGCACCCTTCACCGAGGAACTTTTTTTTTTTTTAATGTAAAAATTGATTTTTTCCCCCCTAGAACACTGTAAAATTATAATGGTTTTTGTTTAAAATTGAAGGAAATATTTCGGTAGAATTTATTCTCAAAAGCAATCCTGAAACTTCTTTATCTGAATGCCTACACGTACGTATTATAAAGGAAGAATGCGAGTTCTTGAATATGTTCATGTGCGCCCCACTACACTAGGCACACAGAAGACTAAGTAACAGGCGTATTGTAAGTTCCACTAAAGAGGGCGCCTTGCATTCTCCACTAAAGAGCGAACTTGTATGTTTCAACAAATTAAGCGCCTTGCATGTTCAGTGGAACACATATGTGAGCACCATTAATCAAATTATAGTTTTAAAACACGTAGCGTTATTATAAAAATCAACTAAAAACCATTACTAAATACAAATACGAAACATGACGCCTTTTTTATTCAGTGAGTACATATATTTTAAACACTACAAAAATGTAAAACAAATTGGGCATATCGCCCAATAAAATATATCGTAACTTTAGTGATAACACTATATGCGCCCCGCTAAGCATAAAAGGCAATTTTTAAGAATTTTATATGTAGCCTCCTTATAAAAATAAACTAAAAAACAAATTTTGAAAAAAATACAAAACAGAGCGCCTTTTACATTTACGGGATGGTACATGTATTTATTTCATCACTAAAATTATTTATATAAATGAAATAAAATCAATAAATAAAAACTGTGCCCCTATCAGTGGCGTAGAAATAACACTATATGGGACCGATCTGGCATGAAAGGAGCCCTCTTTTTAATGTTTTTATAAACAACAAAAATTGCTTACAAACAAATATTAAATACTCATGAAATACTAAAAAACACGCCTTTTAGCCTTAGTGAGTTGCACATATTCTTAAATTTTATCAAAACATGGATAAAAAGAAAAAAAAAAAAAAAAAAAACATGTTCTGACAATATCAAGAATAACAAATAATACAGAAAACAGGGTATCTTGCATGTTCCACAAAACAGGGCGACTTGCATGTTTAGCGAAACACATACGTGTGCCTCTCTAATCAAAATGTATGTAAAAATAAATAAAAATATAGCGTCTTTATAAAAATAAGCTGAAAACTAATACTAAATACAATAAAAAAAAGCGCCCTGTAAATAATATAGTAAAGTCGAAATGACACCATATGCGCCCCTTTAGATAAAAAAGTGTCTTGTTTTTACGGCACCCTGTCCTGTTTTAAACGGGACGCCTTTTAGCCTTAGTGAGGTGCACTTGGCCTACATATATATTTTAAACACTTCAAATATACAAAAGAAATTTTAAGTGCCCAATTAAATATATCGTAACTTTAGCGATAACACTATATGCGCCCCGCTAGGCATAAAAGGCGCCCTGTTTTCAACAGTTTTATATGTAGCCTCTTATAAAAATAAACTGAAAAACTATTTTTTAAATAAACACAAAACAGGGCGCCTTTTATATTCTGTGAGTACGCATATATAATTTAAACACTACAAATATGTAAAAAAAAAAAAAAAAAAAAAAAAAAAAATAGTGCTTAAAATAAAGTATATCGTAACGTTAGTAATAACATTACATGCGCCCCGCTAGGCATAAAAGGCGCCCTGTTTTCAACAATTTTATATGTAGCCTCCTTTTAAAAATAAACTAAAAAACTACTTTTGAAAAAATAAATAAATAAATAAATAATACAAAACAGGGCGCCTTTTACATCTATCGGATGGTACATGTATTTATTTCTCCACTAAAATTATTTATATAAATGAAATAAAATCAATAAATAAAAACTGCGCCCCGATCAATAATGTAGAATTAACACCATATGCGTCCGATCAGGCATAAAAGGAGCCCTCTTTTTAATGTTCTTATAAACGACAAAAATTACTTACAAACTAATATTAAATGCTCATGAAATACTAACCAGCACGCCTTTTAGCCTTAGTGAGGTGCACATATTCTTAAATTTTCTCTAAAAATGGATGAAAAAACATGTATCCCTATCCCCTTCAAACCCTATCAAGAATAAAAATTAATATAGAATGCTTAACCCTTTAACGTTCACTACTTAATTTATTTAAAAAATTACTAAACTAATTTTAAAAATGGCTTTTAGACACGTAGCTGATTATAAATATATATATATATAAAAAAAAAAAAAAAAAAAAAAAAAAAAAAAATCGAATTGTTCCTTTTTGAGAAATTTTTGGTTTGAAACATCTATAAGTTAACCTTATTAAATTCAAATAATATTTAATTTAATAAATAAAACACTTTGTAAGTAAGCATTATCGTCTACAAAAACTCGTAAAAGTTGTTTCGGGTGAAAATAATAGTCCAGCTTTTCATTAAATGAAAAAAACAAGACATTAGTGCATCATCAAACCAACAATTCGCACTCGCGCACACAAAGAAACTTCAAGTCACTTATGCAATTAGCTTCTAGTGAAGCATTATTTGTTAAATTTTGGAATAGTGCTGATATCTACAGCCAGAAAAGGAACAAAAGTTTAAAACCTAATTAAAACAAGGGGGAAAAGTTAAAAAAACTGCTGCATAAAAATTCTTAAATTATGCCAAATGTTTGGTTTCGCTGCGAAACCAATGATCGTTAAAGGGTTAACAGGGTATCTTGCATGTTCCACTAAACAGGGCGATTTGCATGTTTAGTGAAACACATACGGTACATCTCTAATAAAGATGCATGTAATTTTTTTTTAAATATAGCGTCTTTATAAAAAATAAACTGAAAATTAATACTGAATACAATATAAAAAAAAGTGCCTTTTATATCATTTTTTTTTTTCTCCGTGAATGTAAATTCCATCTTTGAACGAACTGTACGTCGCCTTATCCTTCAAAGTAAACAAAACAAGTACATAAAAAAGTCTTTCCTTTTTAGAAATTATTCTTAGTTACTTCTAGATGTACAGCTGGGGCTGAGACAAAGCATATCTAACCTACAGATTAGTATTATACGCTTTGGGACTTTGGGCTGAGAGGATGACAATGAACGTTATCAGTAATTTTCGATGTGGGCACAGTTGAGGCTTTTTCAACAATAGGGGGATTAATGTGAGCGCAGTTGATGTGTTCCCCTTTTGTCACCTAAATGATTATAATTATAGTACATTTACATATGAAGTCTTTTTCAACAACTATTATGGTGATACATATTATTTGTTCCCACACGTTTACACATTTCAAAGAAATCCGGAACAGAAATGCTAATAATCTTTTTTCTACTACTGGGAAAACACGTGCTTCAAAATTTTTTTTAACGAATAGCTGAAGATGGGGGAGGGACATTCACTGTGAAACCTGCACATCTTTAATTCTATATAATGTAACGTGAAAAAGTGAAGGTGGAATTATCTGATTGGTATCAGCCAAGCCATGTGAAATACAAGAATTTTCATTTTGGGAAAAATAATCTAAGGTATGATTATTCATTATTATTTTTATAATTTTATTATTATTTGTTGAAGTACAGGAATGTGGAGAGATAGAGATTATATATTTGAATTCTTCCAAAATTGTGATAATTTTTTTATTTCACACTTGTAGTCCTGTAGATTGGAATTATATGCTCCCTACATTAACTTTTTATGAAGCTTTAATAAAAACTTGACATATGCTTTGAAATAAAATAAAATAATATATATATTTCGCTTATACTCTACAGCTTATAAGATATGTTAATTGTCTGTACATTTGTTAACACTTTTTTTTTTTTTTTTTTAATTTGGGCAACTGATCTGATACAATTTGCTGTTCTAGATCGTGACCTACTTGAACTTGCGTTACTGGCATATCGGGCGCTTAGTTTGTGCAGTGTTCGTTTATTTTTTATTTATTTATCTTTTCCCTCTCTCATTTTTTTAAATTATAATATGGTCATATCCATATCTCATATCATTATCAAGTTTATCTTTCATACAAATGCCATTATATAATTCTTTGATGCATTTAACTTATTAATTTATTTTCTTTTAAGTTAGACTCACAACACTGAATCATAATTTCTTTATTATAATGAAATAAATAATATAAAACACATTCTAATAATTTCTTATGACATTCTGTTGTTTACAATAATCTGCGAGCAATATTTGTTGCTTGTGAAACAGCTTACATGAAAAAAGCTTAAATTTTTTCTTAATTTTTCTGTGACTTCATTCTCCCTTTCCTTGCGGCCTACCAGTGGTTTTGCGCTCAAAGCTGGTAGGTGTGAGGTGCCAGGTTCGATCCCAGGTTGCGCTTGTCGGTCTAGTCTTTCGAATTTTCCGTGGTTTTCTCCAAAAATTGCTTAAATACGCATTTCACCCTTAGAAAGACTCCAATGGAGGAAACTCTCCCTCAGACCTAGGATACTAGTGCAGTCAATCAGCATTAATTCCAACAAGCCTTTCTTTGCTCATTGTCCATTTTTTGAATATGTTTTAAACCACAATTTCTATAGATACAGTCATCGAAACAACGTTATTTATGGTTTTTACTCTAAAAAATTATGACGCAATTTCAAAATTATGGGTTTTGTTATATAAAAAATTTATCACTGTAAACTTAACTGTGAGAGCTGGAGTAATGTGTTTAATTTCATGCTCGATCGCATATTTTAACATATTCAAATTCAAGCGGACATGGCATTTTTTTTAATGGGATGTTAGCTAGAGAGATCGTGTACAGTGTTCTCTTCTCACAAAGGAAAGTTTATGTTTTTTATGTAACAGAAATTTTATGTAGTGATTTTTTAATACGATATATTCCATTGGTGAAGCGTTAAAAAGAAAAGAAAGCTGTCTAAGGTGGAAAAGAAATATATTAAAAGCCTTTGAGAACTCTTGTCGTGTATGAAGAAATTTTTTTGTAATCACCATGGTATTGGTGAAAGATTGATTGCACTTGGATCCCAGTTCTCCTTGGAATGTCTTCCATTAGGTCTTTTTAAGGAGTCTTAGCTCCTATTCCCATATTTACACAAGTTTCGGAGAAAATTATGGAAAACTTCGTATGATTAGGTCAAGCATTTAGACCCGAGATCGAAACCGACACTACTTATACCTATTTAGAGAGCAGAACTTCTCGGCCACTACATATAATAACCTTGAATAATATTTAGTAGTAAACTGGCGCCCTTTGTATCTAGGTTGTTGGCGCCCTTTTTATTCAAATTGCCAGCGCCCTCTTTGTCATGCCAGTACGACCCTGCTGGTGTGTGTACAAGGGGGACACCCAAAAGTATTCCAAAGCATTGTGTTCTACGAGAGGTATTTCCATAAACCATATCTTAATACCTTAACGGTACAAAAATTTTAATGAAATTGAAAGATGTTATTGAAGTTCGCTATCGGATGTTTCATATATAAAATGGAATAAATACCACCACTGGTTTGTGTACAGGGACACTCGTAAGTATTTCAAAGTATTGCGTTCTGTGCGAGGTATTTCTATGAACCAAATGTTAATAACTTTACTTTGCACAAAGCTTAATGAAATTGAAACATGTTATTCATATGCACAAAAGAATGCTTTCTGTAGAGTATAGTATTATCAGCATTAGATTTACAGGGCCACACAAAAATATTCAGTTACATTAAGAGCTATTAATAAAAATTTGCTGGAACTGCATTACATCTCCGAAGCTATTAATATAATTAAATGCAAAAATACAATAAATTCCAAAGATGCTGCAATTTTGCCAATAATTTGGCACAATATTATAAAATAGATAATAGTTTATTTCTGCTAATTCATATGGTTTTTCTCCTACAATAGCCTCGTGTGATATTTCAATAGTTCCAGCTTCTCTTATTTTTCTTAGCTCCTTGATCCAACCTTTACCAGACTTCAAATTGACTTTTCTGATATTCACGTTATTAAAAGACTTAACTGTTGACTGTGAAAAGAAAAAAATATTTAAAAACTGCTCATTGGAAACGAATAATAAAAATCCCTGATGATGCTTTACTATTAAAGCGAAAAGCTTCTGATAAATTTTTTTAACATCTTTTAAATAAAATTTAATTTTACGTGTGTTTAAAGTGTTTTTAATATAATTAACAAATGACACGTGTTCAATTTAACTCTTTTTTTTTTAGAGATAATTTGTAGGCAAATAATATTAAAAGTTATACGATACAACAAGTACGTACAGTTGGAAAGTGTTAATAATCAATGCGTACTGCATGGTTTTTCGTTCTTGTTGATGTCTTGTACTCGGTAAATGAGTTGTTGTTTTTTTTTTTTTTTTTTTTTTTTTTGCTCCTAAGCGCAATATTTTCCCTTTTTAACCCTCGAACACTAGCGTGTTCATAATATCACTAGAGATACGTAAATTTTACGTGCTGACGTGAAATCCTTATATTACATTAATACTGTTTTTTAATGTTTAATTATTTGCTGTTTTACCCGATATCACCAACTTTTCATTAACTGAATGATTATTTGTATTTAAAAATATATTTGAAAACTATAAAATTATATACTAACAAAGGAAGACCGCACGTAAAATTTACGTAACACTAGCGTGTTCTAGGGTTAAATATTATATTTCGATATTCAGTTATAGATTATTTTATTTTTATTTTTCTCTCCTAATCAGTGTTTTCTCTCTAATAAACTAAATATATATATATTTTAAAATATTTGTGCAAATAGAAAAAATTGAAACGTGTGAATTTACTTAAATGGCTGTCAGGTAAACTAAATAACGAAATTAAAAATGAGCAATATTTAAATTTAACATCAAATATGCATTAGTAACTTGAGACCCTTTCCCATAAAAGTTGCACTTTTATAAATTTTAATCTTCGTATACATTCTGAGATTATTTCGAATCTAAGCGTTTTCTTGTTTATTTCCTTTTTTTTCCCCCAGTCATTTGTTACATAGTAGCTGGCATTCTGACAACTCTTACAGTTATCAAGGAGCAATACACACATTTTTCCTTTTTCAGTTTGAGTATAGGGTAAAATATCCTGGAAATAGAACTTAAACAGCAATAAATCAAAAGTAAAATGTATACAGCATCCATTCATCTCAACCAATTAGATTCGTTTTATTCGAAAATTATTATGACAGGGCAGACGCGCGTTTCTCATATACGGTCGGAGAAAAGAGAGAGAGACACGCAATAAATCTCTGTTACTCGAGGGAAGTAAAAATAGAGATCGGAGAAAGACGTGTTTAAAATCGGAATTTGCAAACGTTATTCGGCTATAGTAATTATAGCTATAACACGGGTTTGATTCGATTCTCCCCCCCCCCTCCCCCCAGTTTTTCCATGACGAATTTGTGCAGAATTTTTCGTGCGTTTTAAAAAATCAAACAAAAAATAGGAGGGTGTTAAATGGTAGCATTTATTTATATGGAGAATGTAAGTACTAACTTAAAATTCGATTTTGGCTGTTTTTGTGTGACGTTTTCTTCCCTTTTCAAAACCGAAAAGAAAATAAGCGTACTCTTTGAATTTTGCAGCTTAATTCTATTTTGTAAATTTTATTCCACACCATCAAGGACCTAAGATGATTTTCTAGAAAATGTAATGAAACTGAGATTCGACCTTAATAGTAAAGAAGAAGAAAAAAAAAAAAAAAAAAAAAAACTTTCAACAAAATTAATGCATTTTTATTCCCCTCCCCCCCCCCCCAACCTCGTCGTTTTAAGTAGCTAAATAGATAATGCGCTTTTTTTATATGTTGTAGGTTTTATTTTTGAAAAAGGGATATGTTTAATCAAATCAATACAACATTTATTTTCGAATGATTTGCAAATGCAAAATGAAGTATTTGCTACCTATTTATTTTATTCACATGACGAAAAATATTACGATTGTTTAAAGATAGTTCACTCTCTGACACAGTATATTTTCCATAGTGATAAAATTCATAACGTAAACTTCATATGATGAAGGATATTTCTTTTCTTGTTTTGGGTAGTTTTAAGCATATCTATCTATATATTTACTATTTTCCACTCAAAAATTTAGACTCGAGTACTATGGTACGTACATGCGTACATAGAAAACATTGATGCAATATTTAAAAATGAGCGTAAAAAATAATTTATAGACAAAGAAAAAAATGTACGCATTTTTCTGATGAATTTACCGAGAATGATGCGCAAGAAGTAGATCCCATATAATGTTAACACGAAGTTAACGATGTTCCGTGCGTAATGTTGAAATTGTTTTCGTCTCTTCACTTTATCATTCTTCACTCAATTCCTGCTTTAATCTCTTCCTCACCTGTGGCCAAGAGGTTCTGCTTTCAAAGCTGATACACGAAAGGTGTCGCTTTCAAAGCTGATACACGGGAGGTGCCGCTTTCAAACCCAAGCATAGTTTTTTGTGGTTTTCTACGGAACTCGCGTAAATATGGGCTAGGCCACCTTAGAAAGACTCCCATGAAGGACATTCTACTTAAGCTTAAGACCTTCGTGTTTTCACTTGGCCTTATACTCGCAACAGCTCCACCTCATTTATTTCATGATCTTTATAAAATATGGGCCAAACAAACTTCTCTTTATTCTTTAACCACATTTCTTGCGATCATAGAAGTCTGCGCAAATACGGGTTCAGTGAGTCCATTGTTGAAATAGTGGTGATAACCCTTGTTAGTGAGAGAAACAAGCGATAAGGGAGCACCGAATGACTGGATGTTTACCGAATCCCAACCTGTTGGTCAATTTGGCACCCCTCCAAGAATTTGGAATCGTCCTCACTGATAGACGTAGGCAACGTGGTTACACTATAATTGTTTTAAAAAAGGAATAAATAATGTAAATAGAATCACACTGAATCAGGAAAATATCAGTTCTTGATTTTGTTTCTAGTAACTAATATAGAAGTTTATTAATAAATTTAAATTTTATTTATTTCAAGGAATTGTATTTTTTAAATGATGTTAGTAGAATATTTTAAAAATATTTTTATTTGGATTCAAAACGTAATTAAATTGTTACAATGTTCATCCTTTTAAGGGAAACTTTCAAAGTACATCTGCATAAACGGTTCATACTCCTCAGGAAAAATCTAATCTGGTATACTCAGGGAATTAAGGGGAGTAACATCGCTGTAGAATTGATATATATATATATATATATATATATATTTGGCTTAAAAGATGCTTTGAACCTTCTAAAATACGAGGCAAAATGTCAAATCACTGAAAGAAAAAAAAAAAAAATTGTTCTATGGAATTCAGAGTTCCTTCTCTAACGCCTCGGATGACCCAAGGCCAGAGCCGAATTTATCAATTTGCTCTCGGGCCGGGTCGGGCTTAAAAAAATTTTTCAGGCTCGGGCTCAATTTTTTTGTGTATACTCGGGTCGTGCTGGGCCTGAATTAATTTTTTTCCGTGCCGTGTCCGCCCGATTCTTTTTCTAGTTTCCTCGGTAATCAATGAAAAAGGAAAATGATAAAATATTTCTTTAGTCATTTATTTTATATAATTTTACAGGCTGGTATGTCACATAAAATTTTATTTTGTTAAAAATATGCCTGTAACTTCAATTTAATTGCCTATTAGTCTGTGTGTTCGCGATCTGATTTTCCGCCAATATTTTTAGCATGTCTCGAAATTAATATATTTTATTTAAAGTAATATTAGATGGTTTCCTATTCAAAATAATATGCATGTCACTACCAGTTTGCACACATATACAAACAAAAAAAATAAGATACGTTACTGTGTATAAGGCTTGTTTTCCTATGGTCTGTAGAGTTTAGGTGGTATGAAGGCCATAAAAATCCTTCCGCTGTAACTTTTTCTCTAAGGCTCCTTTTTCTTTTCTCCAGTGGCAGAAAGTAGCATCATTTTTAACATGGGCAAAAGCAACTTTTCTATGGAATATGATTAGATTAGCATTAAAGTTTTGTTTACCGGATCACATGAAAGATTCGGATACATTACGGTATATAAAAGGAAATGGTTGAAAGTGCAATTTTAGTAGTATTAACCATTTTAAATACCGTTCTATATTGTTTGATGGATGCTAATATTTTCGGTTTGACTTTCTGTTTGTCTTTGTGCCTTCTCTGTAATAATGAATTCCTGTTTATATATAATTATCTTGTAAATGTTCAGCAGTTTTGTTAAAGAATATTCTATTGTTTGGCTATATAAAACCTGTGCAAAACACATACTAAAAATATTTTTCATAAAAGGCATGCATTTTTTTCTACATATTTTTGAATCGGGCCATACACTGTTAAAAAATAAACGGGCCTGGCCGTGTCCGCGCCGTATTTTTCGATTTCATACCGGACCTGATCGGGTAAACAAAGCTTTCGTACGGGCCCGGGCTTCAAAATTTCGACCCGTATAGACCTCTACCCGAAACGGCCTACCTGCACCAACTTGATACCCACTAAGAGAAATCCCCACTTTTTAAATTGTATCTTCTTCAAAACGTCCATAGATGTCGATAGTGTAGTATCTAGTTGTAGTTAGAAGCATCTCAAAAAGTAAAATTTTTTCATTTGTTCATGTCTGTAACACATTTCAAAACTTCAAACGCGTTTTTTTTCGAAATATGATTTTTCAAAACGGCACGCAGCATAACTCCAATAATTTTTAATATTTTATTTAACCACAACTTTGAAAAAACATTATGTAGGGGATTTTCGATCAGTTGATCTAAACAATGTTTAACAAATGACTGTCTTTTTTTTTTTTTTTTTTTTTGGGGGGGGGGGGGGGAAGGTTGAACGACTTTATTCAAACACTCGCCAATTACCAAAAATCAATATTTCTAAAATCCCCTACGTGGTTCGCTAGCTATACTCATGTAGATTATATAGAATTTTTTTTTTTTTTTTTTTTTCCCCAAGATTCAGTTTGGCACCAGTTATAGGGCGTGCAGCAGATCGCCTCAAATTCAAAATGTCTAAGGAAAATTTCTACAGTGTCGCCATTTTTTAATATTTTCTGACTTTTTTTTTTTTTTGGTAATATACTTAAATATATGCTCAGTAACTACCCAAAGTATTATTTCTTTATCACCTTTCCTTCCGCCCAAGGTCCACCAGTGGCCGAGCGGTTCTGCGCTCAAAGCTGGTAGACATGAGGTACCGCGTTCGATCCCAGGTTGCACTCGTCGACGTAGCTGTTCGGAGTTTTCCGTGGTTTTCTCTGAAACTTGCGTAATAACGGGCTAGGACCCCTTAAGAAGGCCCCCTTTCCCCACGGAGAGCACTTCCCCTTTGGGGCCTAGGACTCTAAAACAGTCAATCGGCCTTAATCCCCACAACCAACCATCCACCCCCTCGGCCACAAAAAAAAAAAAAAAAAAAAACTTTTTTTAGGCCGTTACAGTGGTGTTACCTCTTAAGATTTTGGTCCCAAATCTTAGGGAGATTCTGGAAATTCTGAAATTTTGCTTTATCACTTTTACATTTTTCATATTTTAGCTCGATTCAAATGATAGTATTGCAAATATATGCTAACATTCGCGATACACAAATGAATAGTAACATTGCAGCATACAATTTATAATATTTTTTCAAGAAATATGACAAAAAATGTACAAATAATTAACTTTCCATATCTTATTTGAAACTTAGCAAAGACTGAATATTAACATCTGGCTGAACCAGTATTATGCGTTGAGAGCCGCGAATACCGCCCTCATACGATTACGTAACTTTTTTCGCTAGACTTTTTTTTTTAATGATCTGGGAAATTTTAGGGAATTTTTTCTAACGTTTGAGTGTGAACCCTGGAATAGGTCATGAAAGTTTTTTAAGAATCGGCCCATTTTTACGGTTTAGTGGAGTCAGACTAGCGAGGAAACAAACGTAATAAAATTCTATAATTGACATACATTAGAGCCTCGCTTATCCGAGGCAATGCAGACCAAGGGTTCCTCGGAAAATCAAAAACTCGGATAACACAGACACTGTCGTAAACCGAGGGGAAAGCATACCTTAAAGTCTAAAATGAATGCAAAAATAATTGAATCAAGTAAGAAAAAAAAATAAAAAAATCTATTACATATTTAAATGTAATCATTAAAACTGCATTACATACATACATACATAAATTATGAATAAACAACACTGTACAGTAAAATTTGTCAAACTTCTTAACGCCATTTGTCAAAGGTCATCCGCGGCCCTACTATGCCAGTAATTTAAAACTATAAAATATTTTCTAGTTATACTGAAATATAACTTACATTGCAGTAAAACTCGTAAAACGTATACTGCATAAGTTTTTTTTTTTTTTTTTTTTTTTTTTAAATAATGTGTGTGAGCATAGTAGGAATACCTTTGAAATAAAACTTCATAGCATTACTTTTGGCTAATTTCTGGTAATTAGCTCCCTTTGGCTTAAAAAAAATTCTTCGAAGTATTCCTAATTGAAAACACGTTTCTTAAGACGCAGTTTGAGATTTTAATTACCTATTTGAGGAGATTGAAGCATATTTTGAAATACTCAATAATTGGAAAACTCTGAAAAATACCCTGCCTAAAGAATAATAATAATAAAAACTAAAGCCTACTGAATGAAAATTACAATACTGATAAATTCATGAGAGCTATTTTGCATGCAAGAATAAATATACCAAGAAAATGAATGCTGTAAGAAATGCTGCATTACAGTGCGAATATTTTGATTGCTACTTTATTACCAGAAAATCATAGCAACAACGGGATAAACATTTAATTTTTTCTCTTAACGGCCCTCTTCACTTACCGTCGCCGGAAGCCCGAGCCAATGTTATTCTATGGGGAAATTTTCTTTACAAGTAACTTATTAACTAATATATATTTTTAAATTCTGTTTTCAAATTCAGAAAATTGCCAATTGTTAAATTGACGGACCTTTTTTAAAAATGTATTTTTTTCAATTTTTAATATTTTATTCTGAAATTGCAAAATAAAAAAAAATTCACATATTGAAAATTCGTATTTTGCAGCTTCAAAATAAAATATAAAAAAATAAAAAAATAATTTTTTAAAAAAGGTCCGTCAATTTAACAGCTGAGAATTTTCAGAATGTGAAAACAGAATTTAAAAATGTATTAGTTAATAAGTTATTTGCAAAGAAAAATTTTCCATAGAATAACATTAGCTTCGGCTTCCGGCGGCGGTGAGTGAAGAGGGCCCTTAACAACGAACTTATAGACTATTTGGAATTTTAAATTTCGCTTGAAATTTAAGTGACACATGTTAAAAATTGTAAAACATTTTAATAAAAAGATTACTTTGTGTACTTTTTTCATTTCCAAATTTCGTTAGCTATTGGGACTGAATTGAAGAATGTGGTTAATTTTGAATTTATTATTTAATTGGCAGAAACGTTTGTTGTTCCTGTGTTAATTAAGCAAAATAAAGAATAACAATGATAAATGTTTTTGGATTAGTGAATTGTAATAAAAATATTGATTTTTTCCGAATGCTTATGAAATAAATCAGTGTAATGTATTTAAAGTAGTGGTCAATCCAAGTTTTACTTTTTGGAGCCCATTTTCGTGAAAAACAAAATATTTATTGTGAAATTTGTTTAATTTTTGAAAACACGGTGTAAAACCTTCCGTTTTAGCAGCCACTCTATAATGCTTAACGTCGGGTTTAATTAGTGTTTCATTGAACTAAGTACAGGCAATTATTTGAAATAATACTGAAAACATGGTAAAATCTTATAATAAAATTTTGTGAAAGGGCTTTTTTTTTTTTTTTTTCCTTCTTTTAAACTTTGTGAAGGGGCTTATTTGATAGATTTGAATTTTGTTAAGGAGCTCGTTTTAAAGATTTGAGTATTTTGAAGGGGACCATTTTATATGATATGGAATTTTGTGAAGGATAGATAAAGGGTCCTAAATTTCGCCTTGATCGGCCTCTGTAAAGGGTCATCTTTCGACAATGGGTTCATTTTATAGATTTGAATTTTGCGAAGTAGCAGCTGAAGACCCCGAATTTTTGCCTGGAACGGCCCCTGTAAAGAGGCGTCTTTCGATAGTGCTACTGTTAGTATGCATTCTCTCTCTCTTTTTAATAGATTATTTATTTATTTTAAGAAGCAACCTGTTTGTCCGAATAATCCCGCATTACCTGAGTTTTGTATAATTATTTCTTAGCATATTCTCTACCTTTTATAAATCTAGAATACCATTCCTTGTAAATTGTTGAGGCAACAGTTTGCAAAATGGTATGGGTCTTCTTTAAACTCGTTTATGCATATTTACGATAAAGATGCTGTCCGTTGATATGATCTGAGGAGAGCTTCCAAGTTCGCCTTCTCCTTCGTGAGCTATTCGTTATGCTGGGATTTTTCTAATTTTAGAACTGAGCACATGGTTTGTTTTCTTATTCCATCCAGTCAAAGTGCTAATGGCAGGTTTGCCAAATCTGGCTATTTATGTTCTTGCCTCATATTTTAATGATGAATTCTAAATTATACTAATTTCCCCAAGCTTTTCTTTCATCGCCCTCATTTTTCATGTTCATGGAACACTAAACGTATTACAACAGAAGAATGCCAAGGTATTTCATTGAAAACTTGTGCCTTTTTGAAAAATACCTTTTTTAAGAATTAATTTATCATCTATTTGATTTAAAACAATAATATACACTAATCAATTTTCCTGGAAGAATCTATATAAATATTTTCTAACTTCGCATTAATCTGACTATCTTGATTTATTCGTGTTAGTATTATTGCGATAACAGATTTATTATTATTATTTTTACATGGAACTTTTGACCGCATGTTTTGACTTCAATAGATTCTTCTCCTCTGATTTTTCATTGTTACGGTTAGTGTTGAATTATCTTTTGAATCATCAGTTTAATAAGATATAAAGAAGCTTTTTACCAAAGCATAAATAAATATATCGTTATCGTTGATTCATATATATATTTATTTAAGGTACGTTTTGTTAGTTTTCCTCATTAATTTCTATACCTAATTATGAGAAGCATATTTTTCAGATAGTACGCTTTCTACTTAATATAAGAAAAGCATGTGGCTGAATTTAAAAAAAAAAAATAAATAAATAAATTCCTATGTAATTAACTATTAATATATATGCGTACGAAAGCCTGTTTTTATGTATGGAAATGTTTATATACCGAATTCCCCCCTCCCCCCCCCCCCCCCATCCAAGACCTTCGACTTCGATATATAGAGGTTTAACTGTATGTGTTTTATAAATAAGATATTGATAATGGTAAGAAATGCTAAAAATACCGCTTGTACTCTATAAAAATGGTACATTTTTTTTTTTTTTTCAGTTACAAATTTTTGATTTGTTGCTGTAAATATCATTCTCGAAAGACTTTGTCACATTCAGGAATCCATTTCATTTTACTCGATCGAAAGTTTTTTTTTCGATTATTATAAACTTAAATTAACATATTTTCATTTCTTACTTATATATATATATATATGTTCGGTGAGATTTTTAACTTAATAGTTAAAATATTTAGGTTGTATTTATTTTCATTATTCAAAAAGAATCTTAGTGTGAATGTTAAAGAAAATTGTTCAATACTATGTGTAAATATTTGGCTTTGCGGGGCTTTATTAATGAGTTAGTCTATTTTTGTTTTCACTTTCGTACCTTGTTAATGAAAGTTGTTCGAAATGTTTTAGTGATTGTCGCCTCTAATTACACTCTGTTTCCCCTTTCATCTGTCATTAAACACACTCCTGTGACGTTTAAAAGCTAGAACGTCATTCATTTGGTTTGTAAATTAAGTCATTTAGGTTTGCTATTTGTTAATTATAGGGATAAGCTTTGTTGCTGATAACTTTCTCTCTCGGAAGTCGCGAAACAATTACTTTCATTGTTACATGTTCTCCATCATTAATAAGTTTCTTTTTCGTGTCCAGATTATTTTCTTTAATTGAACGTCAATAGCTTAATTTAGAAATAATTTTTCTTTGTGAGTTACGTGTTTTGCTTCTAAATATGTAGATATAAAACAGTTTTATTTCTAAATTATAATCAGTTCCAAAAGCAGGGCCGAAACTAAGATGGGTGGAGGTGGGAGCGGGGCATGTGCCCGGGCGCCAAAAAAGGCTGGTTTGTCACTTTATTTACACACATATATATATATAAACGAAAAATTTGAAAAAAAGAAAGTTAAAGTTCTTTAATCAGGGCAATTTGAACAAAGAAAAAAAAAGGTAGAAGATTAATAGATAAAAGAATTCATTTTACAATGAAAAGCATCGAGGATGGAATGTTCTCCACGACTAACATAATTCTTTTGAAGCCAGTGGGGTTAAATAGTATCACAATCGAAAAAGAGTAATTTTACAAGTGTTCCCTGACTTACAGCCAAGGTTTCTAAAAAGTAAGAAGTTGGAAAATACACATTATATTTGATTAAACTTCAGAAAGCTCTTTAGAAATTATGATTCATAAGGAGATAGAAACGATTTCGTTCAGGGCGCGCGTCGCCGTGACTATTAAAGCCGCGACTATTAAAATGATTATGTCAAAAAAAAAAAAAAAAAGCCTTAAAGTTATAAAACAGTCCAGTGCACTAAAAACAGAGGAGCAAAAATAATGCAAAATAACTAGTTAATACAGAGTGGTCCGAAAAACCTGATAAAAAGTAAGCGATCGTTGTGGAAAAAATAAAATATGCAAGAGCATGAAACCTATGTTATTGAATAAAGATATGAATGACATTTAATATACAAGGTGCTCGAAATGTCTACTGTCCCTGACTATAGTGTTATAAAGCCAGTTCTGAAACTCTGTCATAAAGCGTTGGAGTGTGTCGGAATCAAGTGCATCAATCTCAATTCTGATGGTCGATTTAAGGCCCTCAAGTGAATCAGGGATTCCTAAAGATTCTGTCCTTGGTGTAAACCCATAAGAAGAAGTCGCATGGATTTAGGTCCGGACTATATGGGGACCCCTCTATCCCGTGCCCCGTGAATTTTCCTGCATCCAATGCAATCAAACGCTCACTAAACGTCGTTTTAAGCCTCAGGAAGACATCAGCAGTTCTATGGGGACGAGCCCCATCTTGCATGAACCAGTACTGGCGCGTCATTTTGAGACAGTCCGCTTCAGGGCCAAAGTGATGCTCTAGAAACTCTCGATACTTCACTCCCGTGACCATACCGTCAATGAATATCGGACCACTCATTCGCTTAGACGATATGGCACACCACACCTTGACCCTTTGTGGATACAGTCGTGAGACGACACTGAGATGAGGATTTTCCGTACCTCAATGGCACCTCAAAAAATATTCTTACGATAAATAATCGTTCTTCCCAGGTCAGTGATTCCATATTGGTTATTCATTATTTCCGGTAATCAAGCATTCACCTTAAATGTCAATATATGTGCAATTACAATATGGAAGAATTATATCAGTACATTTGAAATCAGGAACTTAAAATACTTTCTATCATGTTTTTTGGACCACCCTGTAATTCATTTAGAAGCTATCATTAACAGGGCTCAGCAAAAGTCTCTGTCAAAATACTATGGCAATTGAAGTCACAACTGCCTTCTAACATGTATAATTATAAATATTGAAATGAAATAAAATGTCTGTATTTTTACTATAAATTTTACTTCCTTATTCAAAATATAAGGAAGTATTTTGAAACCAGTTTGCGAAATGGATTTTGTATATAGCATAGCTCTTAAACGAATGGTCATAGAAAGTTGCAAATTTATATTAGGAATTGTTATTACCAATTTTGTTCTTGACATGAGCACCCGCTTTTGTGATATTTACGAATTTATACGATTGTTTATGACGTCTGTATTTACGTCTGTGTATGTATCTCGCATAACTCAAAAACGATTAGACGTAGAATGTTGCAATTTCATATCTAAGTTTGTTAGGACAGTTGTTGTGCATCTCTCATTTTGATCTTTCTATGCGCCTTTCCATTTTGGAATATCCACGAATATTATAATCATAATGATCAAAAATACAAAATTTTTGGCTATTGAATATAAGTTTCCGTCATACAGATTTTAACAGAAGCTAATGATAGCGCTAATATTCATAGTTACAAAAGTTGTTGACGTTCTTGCGTGTAGAAAGTGATTCGTAAAGACTCCAGTCGACGAATGTATTTTATTTAATGAATATTCTGGAAGCAGCCGAATAAAAACCAATAAATAAATATTTTGGAAAAAATCGAATAAACCAGTTATTTGTACTCATAAACAGCCTACACCATAGAACAGAAATTTTACTAATTTAGAACAATAATCAGATGCTTAAAGTTCTTAGAGATGTACGCTCGGTTCGCAGTCCGAACAGACGCTGATCTCATCCAGTCTTGCTAGCGATTTATAGAATTTTCGAGGTGGTTCTGCTCTAGAAACCAATGGATTAAAACGGAAAATTTTACAACTCTGTTTTTAGTGAGGTTAGATCTTCTAAACTTGGCAACCCTAAACTACAACTTTTCGCCAAATTTGAATACCAAATTGCCAAATTTTTCACCAAGTCGCAAAATTTGCCGCTAATGCCCACTTTGGTGGAGGCGAAGAAATCTGCCATCTACTTCCATTTTAACTGTAATATCGTGTAAAAAGTAATACGTAAAGAAATAGACAGGCTCTAGTCAACAATAATTAGAAATGACTCTTTACTTTTTATATTCTCGTTAGTGATTTATTGATGAAGTTAGTTCTGCGCAAGAAAACAGTAGATCATTCGAAAAAATTCCAGAACTTTGTATGTATTGAAGTTAGAACTTTTAAACTTTGGCAATATTAAACCACCATTTTTCGCCAAATTTAACGCCAGGTTGCAAACTTTGTCGCCAAAGCATTCCCTTCGCGACACGTTGTCATCTGCGTAGTAAAATCGCGAGATTAGAGACGAATTGACTCCACTTCTTTCTGTCAGGTGCCGTGAAAGATGAAGTGTATGCGAACCCTGTAGAGGACATGGAGATGCTTAACGATCGAATAAGGGAGGTAATTCAAGCCATTCCGGATGAAAAAATTCATGCAGCAATTGAAAATTTTTACATACGCATCCAACACCTTGTTGCAATTGAGGGACGACATTTTGAAAACTTTGATACACTAATACTCATCATTTCGTAATAAAATACTTTTCATTTGGATTTCCTATCTATTGTGGTTGCTTTTTTATTCAATTTTTTAAAAACTTGTGACTTGCGACCACCCTGTATTATTGTACTAAATTTTGATGTTCGATCAACTTCCTTATGTCTTTATTCGCACATTTTCGATTTTATTGGCCAACTTTTTATTGTGTTTTCCCGTTTTAGCTGTTGGTTATATATCTTTTATGTCTTTAAAATTTAAAATTAATTTAAAAAAAAAATGTTGAATTGAGATTTTTAATGTTATTTTTACCGCAGTATTATATTATTTATTGGTAGGAGTGCCCCCCCCCCACGCACACACACACGCACACTTCACTAAGCTTCGTAGCAGTAACATAGCACCCAAAACGTTTTGATTTTGCGTGTTTAAAATAAGTATTGCGCCATTTGTCGTGCTGCCAGTCTACAATGTTTACACTTCCACTTTGTTTGATCTCTTACGACACTGAGTTTCATGCAAAACTCAGTGGTTCTTAAAAACATAAAAGTTCGTGCGAAATATCAATCAATTGTTCTAGACCCCACCATCTTTTGTACCAAATATTCGTCCAAAAATATATGTTTTACTTTTAATAATTCAGTCTACTTGGTCAAGTGACTTTCAACTTCTCTGTATCTTAGATCTGGCTATTTTCATTATTCGACAAAGTGTTTTCACAAAGAACCAGGAATAGAACAAAGGAACTGAACAACCGAAGAGAGGAGAAAGAAAATTGAACTTCGCGTACACTAACTATTTGGCGCCAGCGCTCTTTTGACTTTTTTTTTCCCTTCTGACATTTTAAACAGTTTGTATGTAAAGTTATATTTATGCTTCACAAATGTGTTAAAAGCAATGTAAAACAATTTAATCACTCTATTGGTTTCAAATTATAGTTAATATGAAATGATATTCCCCTGTTTTGACAACACTTTACTGTTAATTTAGAGTCGTGCTAAAAATTAACGCCTTGCGTTAAATGTGTTTAGTTTATAAGATCGATTTTTATTTAAATTAATTTTTTTTTATTGGTTTTGACAATTGTTATTAATCGTAGCATTTTCAACGTGTGCATAAACAACAGTTAGATTTTAAATATAGGTAGCAAGGCCCAACTTAGCCAAACTGGGGCAGACACTTCTTCAGGGGCCCACTTACACTTATTCATCTAAACTTAAAGCAATGCTCCAAATTTAAATCTACATTATAAAAATTTATTCTTATATCCCCATTTCAATGTCATGGATATTAACGGAAATTAATTATCTGCCATTTTCTAAATCGCAATCCATACCATTATTAAGGTAATCGAACACTTTCGGCTTCGGAGGATTTTATATATATGTAATATGAAAACCTTTTAAACATTTCACAGGAAGAAATCAAAATATCATGTGAAGAAATAGAAGACTTAATTAAAAAGAAAAAAGATTATTTATCAGCATATATAGTTACGTTCATCTCTACTGACTCTGTCACACTTAAAAAGGCTAAGAGATTTCCTTGGACTCTGTGTGTGAACGCAGGTTGCCACCTAATTTTCATACTTTAGTTAATTTAAAAATAATCTAATTTTCCTATCGATAAGCTGTTTAATCCGACGGATTCAGAAAAATCGACCCTTTCTTAACTTATTTGTAACGAATTTTTAATTAGATTTTTTTTAATTAATTAAAATATTAAAATAGACATAGCTTTAAAATAGATATTTAATTTTTTAATTGTTGCCATTTTTTTTTTTTTTTTTTCAGCATAAAATGAAATATGCTTTCACGTGGGGAAAAAAAAAAAAAAATTATAAAATATTAAATTTGCGTCTATATGATGTCGTGATGATCTAAAAAATGACGTCTATAAAATAATTTTAAATTTTAAAGGTAACGATGAGATAAAGTGCGAAAATTTCGCACGGGCTTGCTAGCAAATGAATTATTTGAAGTGAGAAATAAAATGAAATGATTATTTTTCAACGGGCGCCGTAGTCGCCCTACAACTAACTAGTGTGTGTGTGTATATATATATATATATATATATATAGGGTGGTTCGCTACCGGTGCGACAAACTTACAGGAGATATAAGAAGGAAAAAGACGATTTGGCATGGCAATGAAAACGCAAAGCAATGCATGGCAATGTATTTCCGACTCTTTATAGCAATAGGGTCGGAAATGCAATCCTAACGAAACGGGGGACTTTTTAGCCCTTTTATAATTGTTTAAAGATACACACAAATCATTTCATTTTTTATTGGAATTCAAGACATTTGTGTTAAAATAAGCATATGAATGATATACATTTTTCTTCATTTGATATTTTTTAATACATTTAAAACAGTATGATGCAAACTGATGCTTTCTAGTTCTCTAAAATATCAAGAAAAGAAGAAACGGGACGTGGTCAAACCCCGTGGATTTTACGTAAACGAGAGTTAAGGAGTTAGGGCTATCACATGAAAACTGTTAACAGCCACTCGCAGAAGTGTTTGGATAAAAAATATAAATATATCGTGATCGCGAAATTTCATTTAAAGACCTAAAGCTTAAAATGAGCAAAAAACAGCAAAAATGTGCCCTTTTACAAAACATGATAATTCAACTTTAAATCGAGATATTTTAATTTTTATATTTATTAATATTATTGAACATGTCCCAGAACACAGAGTACTCTCATATTTGTAACTTGAGTATTTCAAAAAATATACAAGTTAGATCATTGGCGAAACAAAAATTATTAAAAATGCATACCAAATCCTAAACTTGATCAATAATAATAATAACAACAACAACATGTATAGTTATGAGTTCAGTTCATTCCCATTATCACTATTTACAAAGCGTACATGACATATTTCGGCCATTTTGATACATAATGTTTTTTGTTTATGACGTTTTGCATAAATACAAAATATTAAAAATTTTATTTTAAGAATACGCTAAAAGTAAAATTTAACTTATTTGTAGAATAATGATATGTTGTAATATTGAAAAGGCTATAACTCTAGTTCTTAAATAAGATAGAAACAAGAACGAAAATTTATGTGGTTTGCATAGATTATTAACGTTTTCCAGCTGTACATACACGTTACGTCGTTTAATCTTCAATGTACTTTGCCTACGTGATCACACAACGGACAGATAAAAAGACAGACAGACAGGCAGACTAATTGAATTCATAATCATTCTTAAACATTGTTGGAAAGTGTTACTGAATGCAATTCTAGCATTTTCCAATTGTAGCCCGTATGTATCTGAATATTTTAGTGTAGCCCTGTAAATCTCAACGCTAAACGTACCATACTCTATAGAAAACATTTATTTATTTTTTTAGCATGTGAATAATAAATGTCAATTTCAGTATGATTTGTGCAGTTCAAAGTTGTTTAAATATGATTATGCGCCTTATAAAACAACAATGCATTAGCGTAACGTATATCATTTTGAAAAAGTTCCGAAAATATTTATAGACGCTGGAAACGATCAGAAAGACACATATATCTGTACCCCGGAGGTAAAGGACACCTTGTCCATTTTGTGAAAAGAATTATCAACATGTCCTTTATGTGCATCTTTAGATTTATAAAGAGGCATTAAGCACTAATGTCCAGTTACTATAAAGGATATAAGACAGTGAAAATAAAACCTGCCCATTTTCTTTATTCATGACAAATGTATTTCATTGTGGCACATCCAAGACATGGTGGTAACTCTTTTCACAAACGGACATGGTGTCCTTTACCTCCAGGATATAGATATGTACTAATTCAAATCATAATCCCTCTTAAACATTGTTAGAAAGTGTTAAAAATGCTTAATAAAAACGAAAATTTAATTCCACCGATTTCCATTTATAGCCCTTAATGCATCTGGAATATTTTTGTGCGACTCTAATTTTTAATGTTAATCATACTATGGAAAATATTTTTTATGCACATGAATAATAAATGTCAATTTTATTATTATTTGTGCAAAATAAAACAAGAGTATGAAAATAAGGTTTATAGGCAGGACTTAACCCTTTAACGTTCACTACTTAATTTATTTTAAGAATTACTAAACTAATTTTTAAAATGGCTTTTAGACACAAAGCTGATCATAAATACTTAAAAAATAAAAAAATAGCATTGTTCTTTTTCGAGAAATTTTTGGTTTGAACCATCTATAAATTAACCGTATTAAATTCAAATAATATTTAATTTAATAAGTAAAACACTTTGTAAATAAACATTATCGGCTACAAAAAATCGTAAAAGTTGTTTCAGGTGAAAATAATAGTCCAGCTCTTCATTAAATGAAAAAACTAGACAGGAATGCATCATCAAACCAGCAATTCGCACTCGCGCACTCTAAGAAACTTCAAGTGACTTATGCATTTAGCTTCCTTTGAAGCATTATTTGTTAACTTTTGGAATAGTGCTGCTATCTACCGAACAGAAGAGGAACAAAAGTTTAAAACCTGATTAAAACAAGGGGGAAATGTTAATAAAAAAAACTGCTGCATAAAAATTGTTAAATTATGTCAAATGTTTGGTTTCGCTGCGAAACCAATGAACGTTTAAGGGTTAATGATAGTGTTACCCAGAACTTATGTTGAAATATGTCGTGTCTCTCATTTTACGAGTCTATCGACGAATTTTTAAAGTTGTAAATCAAATCTTACAAAATTCAGCAAGGCATAGTCTTATTCAGCAGTCTTAATTTTATTTATTCCTGTTAATCTCATGTTTTCTGTTGATTTTTTTAAAATTTATTATTAAGCTGATTGTTTTCTTTATTAGAAACAAACTACTGTTTACTCCTCTAATTTTTATATTTTATTTTAATGTATGTAACTTGAAAATGTGGTTGCAATTTACTGCTCAGTAAAAAATAAAACGCAAACATTTCATTTTCAATTAATTTTATCAATTACTGGTCTTTGCGCGAACAGTGAGCGAAAAAAAAACACTAGTTAATAGTTGAGGAAAATAAGTAAAAGCAAAAAAAAAAAGATTGTTTGTCAAGTTAGATTATAGATGTCGGTATACTTTTTATAAGGAAAAAAAAAAAGTAACGGTTGTAGAAGAGAAATAACAAATCAGGGACTTCGGATTTTCAGAACTGATGCACTGGTGAGTTTCAGTAGAAAATATTGATACGTTCCGTCTAACATGTAAAAATTCATTAAAATGAAAGAAGTGTGGGGACTGATTTCCCATGCGTTACCATGCAAATTAAGCCCTGTTTATAGGAATACCTCTCATCGAATTCTTACGGTGGCCCTATATATAAACCAGTAGTGGATTTATCCCATTTTCAATAGGGTACATTCCATTGTGAACTTGATTAGCATATATTAGTTTTGAGTAATTCCATGAATATTTACTGGAGTTAAAGCACAGAGAGACAGGCAAAGACAAAATCTCAATAGATCCGGACCTCAAGCACTGCACGTTGCCTCCTTGTAACCCAACAAAGCTCCAACCAATCGACTCCCGAGTTTCGACCAGAACTGACTTCTGTGAATACCCATCTTCAAAGTTTCTATAAATCAAACTTAACTGTATTTTTTAACATGAAAATGTGATATATATATATAGAGAGAGAGAGAGATACACTTCAGAAACATTGTTACAGATATTTTCCTGGTGATGCCTTGATGATCTGGGCGGAAAGCTTTGAAAATGCATTTTAACTATAAATATGTCTTTTAATTAAATATGTTTTTAAATAAACGTGTTTTAAAGTGTCTTTTTTACAAATTTTTGAGAGACAAAACTTTTCAACTTTTTTGTGTTAAAATTTGAACAGAATCACAAAGATAAGGAATGGAAATTTGACATTTTAATATTATATTATATTTGAAACCTATTTTTTGATTGAAAATTTTCTTTCGAGAGTGTTTAGGATTATCTTAACGCAGAAACCTAAAAACGCATTACTTACTCATTAATTCGCAAGTTGTCTTCTTTGAGATTTTCTTTAGCAGCCAAAATTTCCATTTTATCACCATAACGAAACTTTTGTCTCTAATGTACTTTAATATAAAAAAAATTCCCAATAGTGATTTATGTTGTTAAATATTGCGCATAAGGTGTGGGGCTTATGTAATAATTCATTTGTTTGATAATTTATTATAATATATTTTCATTAGTTTATTTTTATTTATTTTATTTTATTAGAGAAATAATTTGAATTGCATATCAATTTCGGTAAGAACAATAAAATGAGTAGCAGAATTCGGTAAACATGTGAATATTTAGATATCTAAGATGCTGATCTTAATTGATTTTTTTTTTTTTTTTTTTTTTTTTTTTAAATCTTTAAATCTCTTAATGAAATGTCGATAAAGAAATCCATTTTCTTAAACTCAAGAGCATCTAAAAATCGACTTGAAAATAGAATTGGGTAAAATCTATTCAATTTTCTGGCACGACGTTGTAGAAAATATGTAAAACAGATGCTGAACACGCGTCTAAGTACAAGAAAGCCAGATTTTCTATTTAAACACCTAAATTTGTCGTCATCCTTGAGAGAGTTGTATTTTCTATGACGTATCGAAAATGTTCGATGGGACTTTTCAGCCTTTTTAATTTTCCTTTCAGAGCTTGAAAAGTTTTTCCTTGTCTATTAACAATTATATCTAAGTATATTAAATTTTTATCGTTCTTCGGAATTGCTTTAAAGTAAACATGTTTCAATAAAAATTGTGACGATTTTGAGGAAATGCTAATTAAGTAGTTATTGGAAAATAAGTTGTTTCTATACATCTAATAGTTATTCAATTAGCTATGTACTTCTGATTTTTATTTTATTATTATTATTATTATTATTATTATTTTTTTTTTTTTTTTTTTTTGATGCGCTTAAATTTATATGACTTTTTTCAAAAGTTCTGAAGGTTTTACGGTTGATTTTGAAAGATGAAACACAAGATTGAATTGAATCATTTTTTAAAATGGAAGTATTTTTAATTTTTGCGTGATAATTTAATTTTATTTATTTATTTATTTGCCTAAGAGTTTTCGTCATCGGTTAAGTTTTATATCGCACCTGTCACTGTATTTAATATTTTATTATTATTATTTTTTTAATGTTACAGTTCATTTAAACCCCATTTATATAATTAGTCAATAACAAACTTTTACTATTAGGGGGGGGGGGGGGGGGGTACTGTCAAACATTTTTAATATCGGAATTTTTACATGAAATATTTTATAGGGATCTTGCTCCTTATTACCTGGTGAGAATTTTTTATAAATGGATTACTTTTTGATACAATAAAAATCAAAATGAAAGTCGGTGTGCGTTTAAAATATTTAAAATGTTAAAGACAGCAAATATTCGTAGCAGGGAGGAAGTGTAAAAAAAAAAAAGTTAGTTCCAGTGCCATTATTAACAGTTTTAAACGTACGATCATATTTTTGTTTTCATTTATTTATTTTACCATGTTGATAGGGTTCATACTCCTCAGGGAAAACCTGGAAAACAGGAAAAACTCAGGGAATTTGGAATTTGTTAAAAAATGTCAGGGAAAACAAACATTTTCATAAAAAGTCAGGGAAAATAAGTTATAAAACCTGGAAAAACAAATGTTTTTTTTTTTTTTTTTTTTTTTTTTTTTTTCTCTCTCTCAAGTTATGTTTTTCTTGTTTAGCTTCGTATCAAAGTTTAAATGATTAAGTATTGTGAAAATACGCATGTAAATAATGATTTCTACCTGAATTTCTATCATGATCGGCAGTAATATGGCATCATACAGTGGAAGTAGCTGTATTTTGTCCTGTCTAGAGGAGCGTTTCTTGTAATATGTCACTAATATTTTCTTGAAAATTGTCTGGGAACTCAGGGAAAACTCAGGGAATTTTTTTTTCCATATTTCAGTATGAACCCTGGTTGAACTCTTTCTACATGAACTGATAGCAATTATCTCTTTATTTATTTGTTTTTACAGACATACATTAATATATTGATGTTTTATATATTTCTTTATTTTAGTTTATTTCTAGCACAATTTGTCTCGAAGAGATGCATAAATTTTTCAACAAAGTACACTAAATTTTTTAACATGTGATGAGTAATAAAATCAATTTTATGTGTAGTTTTTTTTTTTTTTAATCAGAAGATTTAAAAAAAAACCTCCAAAAATAAATTTTAAAATAAGTTTCAAAATATCTCTTACCGAGAAAAGATTTGATGTATTTTATAGAGACGTATTTTCTAAAAATGAAGAATTTAAAGATCTTTGGGAAATTACAAAATATTTATCAATTCTCTCAAATAGTAATGTCTCTATGAAGAGTCGCTTTTCGATAAATAAAGATCTATTGGTGCAAAACCTAGCTAAAAGATCTTAATTTACAGTAAGAATCGTTTGAAATGATATTCAAAATGTAGAAAAATGAAATAAATGATGAATCACGTGAAAATGGCGCAAATGCGTTATCAAACTTTTTTTTGGATGAACAGTAAAATGAAGCACGTAATCGGAGAAAACTTAAAATCGTGAAGCTGAAGTACAGATTGAAGTTCTAAAGCACAAAAAAACTGAAATTCAAAACACAAGTTCGAAACAAAACTGAAAATATAGATTATCTAATTGCTGAATTGTCAAAGAAAATGTAAATGTGTAGATATTAAATTAAGGCAAAATATCTACCTTTTATTTTGTTTTATTCTCATGGAGTAAAAATAATTTTATAATGTTTTTTGTAGTCTTACAGTTCATTAACTTTTTTCATTCAGCTTCTAAATAGAATAAAGTGGTGACTTAAAAAATTAAACAACTCGCCCCATTTTTCTTTCTTTCTTTCTTTCTTTTCTTTTTTTTTTTTTTTTTTTTTTTTTTTTCACGTGATCTTCATAAGCACAAATTTTATTACTGCATGAAAATTTTGTATTTCTGCAGTTTCAACGTAAATTAAGCAGCAAAAGGATTCCGCGTTAAAATTTGAAAATCAGTCACAAAAATATAACAGAATCTCAGAATACCACAGAATATATATATCTCAGAATTTAACACAAAAAGCAGAAATTTAGTCAATTTTCAGAGAAATAATAGTGCATAATCACCTTTGAAAATATGCATGAATTTTGTCGATTAACAATGAAATAGTTGCCTTTTTTCAGTAACTATAGACGATAAAAAATACATTTCAGCTTATGTTAAAAAAACGACATTCTTAACTTTTTCTTACCCATATATCGTAGGGAGAGGAAGTATCGCGAGAGAGTTTTTGGGTCGAATTTTTTTAATTGGGTTTTTGTTATTTTTACACGTTTTGATTCAGCCCCCTAAATCTGGAAATCGGTCTCTCTGTGTGTGTGTGTCATAGGCATAACTGAAGAAGATATATCAGTAGGAAGTCCAAACTCGGTATTCTAAATCTATATCATATGGGGATTATACTTGAAATCGAACAAATGGTTTGTGTACAGTGATATACAAAATAATTCAAAATTTATGGACGAAATTTCTGGTAGATGCAGTTTAACACCTTTAGACAGCATTAAACAAATAGATATAGACATATATATATATATATATATATATATATATATTTATGCGTAAAAGCCGGTTTAGTGTGAGGTGTAGTAAAAAAAATCATTCACCATTAATTTAGAGGACCATACAGAAGAATTCGGATATATAAGGACTATATTTGGAAATTGCTGGAAGTGTTTTTAAGTTGTTACACGTTCTTGATACTATGCTAAATATAAATATACTACTATGTGCTGTGTATATAATTTATAAAAAATATACTGGGCTACCCAAAGTTAAGCGAATGCATTCTTCTCTACTAAATGCAATTGATGGAAGGGCTTTACCAAATTTCACCAAGTTCAGGAAAACGGCTTTGGATTGATAATTACTTTCACGTACCCATATGGTAGACAAAATACTAATTTGAATTCCAAATTTCAACATTGATTGTTTGCTATAATGCGTTTTAAGGTTCCCTGAATACGAAAATAGAGTTTTTAGCAGTTGATCTGCGTGTACGTTTGTATTAGCATAACTTAAAAACAAATAATTGCTGGAAATTGTAATTGGTTATTTTGAAGAAAATATCAGAAATACTCTATTCAGAAAACCATATCATCAACTGTTTTTAAAAATATGTTTTTGTTTATATATAGTATTTGTTATCTTTCACCTTAACCCTACAAGGCTCAATTTTCTTTTTCTTTTCTTTTTTTTTTTTTTTTTTTTTAGTGCGCGACAAAAATATATAGGTTGTAATTAGTGATCAGAAGATAGGGAAAACTTAAAATAAAACGGAATATATTTTACGGAAAAATCAACTTTTTAGCTCAACGTACCGTATGTGGAACATACATAAAAATATGATTTACTAATACGTTTACTATTGTAATATAAAAAAAAAACAACTTACCTCTGCAAAATATACACTTCGTTATAACACACAGTATTTTTTTTTTTTTTTTCTTCTTCAGAGTCAAAACTGTTCAATGACTATTCTTTTTTTATTTTTGAATTCAGACAAGCGACTAACGTATCACTTTCATTCAAATTTCACACTGAGTGCACTATAACAAAAACATAAACGACATCTTTAGATAAAGATTCGTATTACTACATTGCTAAATGTCAGTAGCTTCTATCAAGATGTCAAGAGATGTCGCTACTAATATTTTTATAGCTATAGGAACGATTAAAGTCGGTGTTCCACATATGGAACTGGGTGCCTTGTAGGGTTAAGCTGTAATCTGTTTTTATAGTGTTCAAGTGCTGGGTAAAAGAATGCCGTATGATTGCCACACCAGAATATTTCTTTTTAATCAGTGGAGAAAGAAACAATTCCACATTACAGCAATTGTCCGCAAACATATCGTTTTTTATTTACCAATTGGCTTCAAAAAAGTACAACTTTCAACACCGACTATGGAAAAAAATAAATAAATAAATAACATTTGTAGGAGTCAAGTTACGAAAAATTTGGGTCAGCCATAAAATTTGCGAAAAAGTAGCGAGTAAACTCAAATAAACTGTCGGGCGTTAGCAAGTAATTTAAGTTTTCAATTTTCATGCTTGCTTCAATTTCTTTAAAAAACAACTGAAAAACCAGGAAAAGTCAGGGAGATTTTTTTAAGTATGAACCCTGATATACTTTCGTGTAGAGATTAGTTCGAGTGATTTATATATCTATATATAAATTTTTTATATATCTATACCCCGGAGGAAAAGAATACCATGTCACAAAAATGTATTTTTTTAGGAATGATGTTGTAATGAAATACATTTACCATAAATTTAAAAAATGGACATGGTTTTATGTTCCACTGCCCTATCTCCTTTATAGTAACTCGACATAGTGCTTAATGTCTGTATATAAAACAAAGTGTGCACATCAGAAGCATAGTGCTAATTTTTATTAGAAAATGGACATAGTGTCCTTTTCTTCTGGAGTACAGATATATGTGCATTATTTAACTGTCCGTTTTTATGAATTTCAAAGTATTTTTAATCTAAAGTGGTGCGTACGGGAAAAGAAAGTTTTATACCTCAACGTAAAACTTTTATACGCGAAATTGTGCAAGTTGAACTTACACTCCAAAAAAAATAAATAAATAAATAAATAAATAAATAAATCATTAAGTAACGTTTGTAAAGAATTTTGTAATCACGTTTCCAGAGCAATTAAAAGGATTTTCTTTACAATACATTCCAATTTTATCAAATCCGCGATTACGGTTCTCTTGGAAAATAATATTTCATAAAGCGTGTAGTTCAATCATTTATGCGTAATATACAATTAATGTTGTTTTTGCTCGGATGCATATTATTTTGAAATCGTATTTATACATATAATGGTTAAACTATCACAGTTAATGCAAGAAACTTCAGAAAGCCTTATTGCTGCTTTATGCCTGAGTAACGGATCCTTTGATTCGCTTTTTAGAAGTTGCGTTTATCTGGCACTTGTGATTTAAGTTACCCATCTGTCAACAGTTAGTTTCATATCAGAGTATGGGAAAGATGAACAGCCCTTAAGGGAAAGTTACAGTTATCTCCAGCTTTATTTTATGGTTTCTCCACCCGTTTCTTGATACCATTAACTATTTGTTAAAATGATCGTACGATGTTTGGGTCTCTGTCTTTTTGGCAGTCAACGGTAGTTTATCTTTTTACTTGAAGATGTGCCAAGCATATTTCCCAGTGCAACTGATGACTCTTGATGAGGTTAGTGATTTTCACAGCTTTTGGGGAGGGACGAAAGCGAAAAGTTTTGTTTTCAAACAAAAGATTTTTTTTCAACACTTCAGTTGAATGCCTCGTTCTAGATAAATACTGAATGAGAAAGAAAAAAAAAAATCTGCTAAGAATTGCTTTTTAAACAAACATTCGAAATGTTTGTCTTTTTCATGAGAATTGAGTTCCAGGTTTTTGATTGTTTGACAAATTTTATCTGCATTGTTTTGTGAATATTATTATATAAGGTGCATGCATTCTTCATTTATATATGCATGTATATCCGGTGTAACAAAAAGATGAAACCTGTTAAATATCTCAAAAATTACACCTCAGATCTGAAAGTTTAATTGTATATATACATATACTCAACATTTAAAAAAAGAGAGCTCTCCCCCCCCCCTCTGGTGATTTTAAAATTGAGTTTTCATCCGCCTGAGGGCTACCAATGACCGAGGATTCTGCTTTTTAAGCTGGTAGACTGCTTATGCCGTGTTCGAACTCGTGCTGCGCTCATCGGCCCAGCCGTTCGGAGTTTACCGTGGTTTTCTTCGAAACACGCGTAAATACGGGCTAGGACCCACAGAGGGCACTCAACTCAGGCGTAGACCCTCGCGTTGTCAGTTGGCCTTAACACCTACGCCAAAATCCTTCTACCCCAGACAGGCAAAGGCAACTTTGAAATTTCTAATGGGAACCTCTATTATTTATTGAAAATTATGAATCTGAAGGATAAAAAGCACCCTAATATAGCATGCATACTTTTTTTTTTTTTTTTTTTTTTTAATACATGTTGAATGAATGTTTGAAACTAATAATTGTTGAAAAATACTCTACAGTTCTAAAAATAAGATGTACGTGTTTGATTTTTTTTTTTTTTTTTTTTAATTAATCATGGTAAATTTGATTTTACCTTTCGTCTTTCTGGGAATAGTGCAAGGGTAACTTTAAATATTTAAAAAAAAATTACTTTTTATTACAGATTTGGATGTTACCAGTATGCAATTTACTTTTAGTATGTGCTCAAATTCTTCCTTCGAAATCGTGCGGTTCTTCAACGAAGAACTGAATGAGAGACAAAATAGAGTGGCCAGCTTCTCCTGATTCGTGCACACTCAGCTATTCTCTTTAGAGTTACCTGAAAAGCCGTGTCTATCGAATGAAATCAAATACGAAAAAATATTTTTCGTAAAGTAAATAGCAACGAAAACCAAATCATTTAGCCCATCAGTGTTACAAATGGTATAATTGCATTTCCTCACTCATCGATTAAAATATTCTCAGACTATATGACACGCATAGTTTGAACATGTGCTTTAAAAGTTAAGCCGCATAAAAGTAACATCTAAATGTAGAATAAAAAGTGAATTTTTATTTGAAGTTTTAAATTATCTCTTGCCCCATTCCCAGAAAA
Organism: Salticus scenicus; assembly: GCA_963930645.1. Classification (NCBI taxonomy): domain Eukaryota; kingdom Metazoa; phylum Arthropoda; class Arachnida; order Araneae; family Salticidae; genus Salticus; species Salticus scenicus. The sequence goes on along the minus strand of OZ005651.1, from coordinate 218,849,562 downwards.
ATGAAGAGGGAGAGCAAGTTTAACATCATTAGATAGATTCAGAAGATATAAAACGAGGTTTTACTGAAAATCTGCTATTTGGTCTTAATTTTACAAATGACTGTATATGTGTGCACATATGGTTATGAGTGTTCGAAAATCTGTTTGGAAAATTTGCTTAAATTCCTCAAATATCGATCTTAGGCATACAGTAAAAAACTGTAAGAAAAGACGCAGAATTTTATAAAATCGGTCAAAAATTTCAAGGAATTAACTTTAAAAAATAACAAAATTAAAACACTTCTTTTACTGTCCCCATACACATAAATTTCCAGTGAGTAAAATAAACCCCATACCTTTATTAGGTTATGTATAAAATTTCATTTTTTTTTTAATCATATAAAATGTGCTAAAGATATATTTAAACAAAATATTTGCCGCATTAAGTCCCAAATTTATAATGTAAATGTGTTCATTCTTAATTTGTGTATGATGTCCTGTAAAACGGTATGATTTTTTTACTTGAAAAACTTACTTCAAAACACTTAAAAATGGATTGAGGTTTGTTTTTTTTCCCCTTTTTGTGTCTTATCCTATCCCTGGGGCTTTCTGTGATAAAATGCTGAAATTTTGTGTATCACCTAATTAACCAGTTCAATAGTCAAAATGTGTGTATATGTCATGCACTAGCCTTACCTCAGCGAATGCGACCCGCTGAAACATCACGGCTAAATTAAATACTTTCAGCATCAGTGCGATGTTTGTTTTCAGTTTGTACAGGTGAAGTAAACGTAAGGTCATGGACATATAAGTTGAAGGCACTCTTTCGAATTAGGACATTATTATCGAAAATATAAAAAATGCTTTATAGATTCTCGTGGAACTTCAGGGCTAAAAAGAACGTTATACCTTATTTATTCCGGGTTATGTGTGTACTGTGTATATATATCGATAAAAGAAAGTGAGTAGAGCATTAGACAATGTTCTGTCATAAGTAGGAAATTAAATTGTTTTAAGTTACAATCAAAAATACCTAATTCAGATATTTTAATAATTATATATTTCAGTTTTATTGTGTGCAATTTTTGTTTTTTCCCTTTAAAGTCTTCTAAAATAGAGTAAATGTAAACTGCTTGTTTCAGTTAAAAAATAAATAAACAAACCACCAGGAAACAAATTTTTAAATGCAGGTATTTCATGTTTTACTAAAATGTAGTAAATAAAATAATTAAAAAGAACTAATCTTTTTTACGAAACATTTTACTGTTCTGCAATAAAAATAAAAACGGTTTCATAAAATAAAAGCGGAAATTGGTATATCTTTACTCTTCTATTGTGTCACTTCTGTCCCTAAATAAAACAATTTGAAAGGCAGTAGTGACAAAATTAAGAAAATTGCTTTTGTGCACGTAATAAAAGCTTGACTGAGTAATGATACAACATAACATTTTGAATTAAGCAAAAGTACGTCTTGTTATGACACAGTCATTAATTAACTATAAAAAATAAGATACGTGTAAGTAGAAAACAGCAGTGATAAGTAATATGTGCAACTACTTTTCAAATCAGAAAACAATACCAAGTACTTTATTATGCAGCTGTTTACCAAATTTTATCTGCATACTAGATGTTGTATGAGAAGTTTTATTTATTTAAAGAAAAGAACACTACAGAAAGAATCCAATTACAGTGTTGCTTGAATAAAACTGTAATACATTACATCAAACATAGACAAAAAAAATACATGTTATGAATTTTAAAAGTTCAAACCACCTAGCCTTAAAAACAGTAAAAGACATGTTAAAAATATCCAAATTCACAAATAGCTCATTATAAATTCTGTAAAATTTATATAATGAAAAATTACCAATATAATTATATTTTGCAAAAGGAGTGACAAATAAATGATTATTTCTAAGAGACCTAGTTGGCACATTAATTTGAATACAGTTAAGAATATCATTGCAGTCAATCATATTGTTGATAACTTTATAAGAAAATAATACGCAAAAAAGGTCACGACGAGATTTTAAACTAGAAAGATTAAAAATACTTCGCAGATACGAGGAAGAAATAACCTGAGTATAAATAGGATTACTTTTAAAATATAAATAACGTGCAAATTTAGTTTAAACTTGCTCTAGAATTTTGATTTTATTATTATAAAAAGGATCCCAAATAAGACTACAATACTCCAGATTGGAGCGAACTGTTAACGCAAGCTGATTGAAAAAATCTTTAGTTTTACCCTTAAGAAACCCAAGTTTTATGCAGGGAAACAACGTTTCTGCGTCTCAAAACAAGATAAAACTCTTTAATTTATAAAACTTTATTTTATAGTTTAGAATACAAACTTACATTTTGGTTTGTAAATTTTGTAAAAATTGTTTGTCATTAATTATGCAAACTTACTCCTGAATGTCATTCCATTTCATGAAGGACAATTTGAACATTTAAAATTTTATTGGAATAAAAATTAGACCTGCTTTTCTAGTCACTATATATTTAAAGGAATTTAAAATAATAATAATAATAACTATATTTTAAGTCAATTTATATAAAAATAAAATAAAAAAATTCATTGAAATCGCTGAAGGTCCCAGCCGCCTTCGGCAGCATATTTTCAGCCTACGCTGTATCGGTACTGTGACCCTACTGCTTGCATTTGCGCCTTAACCAGACATTTCAATTTATGTGCTAACTGGAAAATACTACTGGTAGTGGCGCTACTATTATTCGAGAACTATGTTTTTCGGACAGACGTTTCTCTCACAGATTACCATTTTCACTCTCTGAAAATAGATGACAGCACCAGACAATTTCCCAAGCTGCAGAAATTTTAATGTATTAAAATAAAAAAATAAATAAAAGTAATCAAAGTCGAAAATCGGTCTTCGACGTGCATCAGAAGAGTTCAAAAACAGACCTCCATGTAAAATTCTGTAGTTCTGCGATCAGCCGTTTACGTACAAAGCGACCAACAGACCTCTTATTTTAACTTTGTTTTTTGTCATTCTCGTCATCCATACGGGTTAAGGAGAGTTGCCAACATTTTAATTTATTCCGGAGCATTTTTAGCCCCGCCTTTATTCCATACTACTTTTTTTTTTATCGTAGTTTTATATATTGGAAAAATTTATTCTACAAATAACGTAGTGCGGAATAAGTTAAAATGTTGGCATCTCTGGTTAGGATACTGTAAAAACAATGAGAAATTTTATTTCATGAATTGACACCTTTTCTATTAATTATCTTTAAAAAATAACTCCTAAGTTTTTTGGAGGATTGAACCCATGACCTTCACGTTATTAGCATGGCGCTCTAACCGTCTGAGCTAATGGGCACCATAAAAACTTTTTACATTTACGTTTCTATCTTCAGAGACGATCACTTCAGAAATATACACACTTTAATTAATTGTAAAAAAAAAAAAAAAAAAAAAAAAAAAAAAAAAATCTAATTAGAAAAACGAGCTTCGAGGTGCATCAGGAGAGATCAAAACTGACCTCCAAGCGAAATTCTGCAGATCTGCGATCAACCGTTTGCCTACAAAGTGACGGACACATGTACACATCTTTTTTTTATTATATGTTAGTGATACAATTTAAAACTGCAGAAAGCCATCAGAGAATACACTTCACACTCAAAATATCTATACAAATGAAAATGACAAAATACAGCATACAAGCCTTATGGGATATAAATTGCTGTCTTATTGGAGAATCGCCCATATAATGTTCGTTCATCATCACTTGGTAAAAAATAATACTTGAAATGCTTTGTAGATGTAGCATATGATTATGATGCTTCTTTCAACTATATTTTTCACATATATGATAATAGCACGTGTATTCATAGATATAGAGCTTTCTTTAACAACATCGACAATTTTTCGTATGATTTTCATTTATAATATGGAAATATAAAAAAAAATTCCTAAATTTTTTAACTGCGCATGCGCTAGCGTTAACAATATTTCTTTTGCATAATTTATTACCCAAGTATATATACTTATTGAAAATAATAATAATTAAATAAATATTGTGAAAATTCAGAAAGATATCGTCAGTAGAAGAATTGAACCAGCCTAGTACGTTGATTCAAAATAAAAGTAATACGCCATCGTATTTTGCTTCTTTTTGAAAATACTTGAAATTAAACTGTCTATCGACGATATTTTTTCTGAATTTTTACAATTATACATATGAGTAACTCTATACTTTTGGCTAAAAAATTGTGCAAAAGAAATTTTGTTAACGTTTACGCATCCGCAGTTAAAAAATTTTTAGTAAAATTACTCATATTTCATCAGATATTTAATATTTTTAGAATTCAGATTGCAATATGTGGTGGTTAATGTAGCATGTCCAGTTTTCTACCAATATCGTTGCATAAGTTGAAATGGTTTGAAACAAAACTTTCAATATGTAGGAGGTAGTGTAACATGTTCTTTTTACTCCTAAAATTTCAAGAAAAATGAAATATTTCTTTAGATATTTGCTAAAAACGTCTAAATTCGAAAGTGTGTCTTCACTTATGTTCACAATTGCATGTGAATAATATGTCCTTATATTTAGCTGTAAATAATAATCGTAAGTAAACACTTAACTGATTAAGGTTAGAGTATATTTTACTCCCTACAATTTTGTTATTTTTTAATATTTTAAATGGGGGGGGGGAGCCGTATAAAATTTTAATTTAGCAATTCTTAAAATTGAATCCCTAACATTTTTAATAGGTTTTAAATAAAAATATGCACCCCCATCCCCCTTTTTTAAGCAACTTTGCTATTTCTACTATATAATAAGATCTTTCTATTAAGATCAATATCTAATGAATTAAAGCCGAGGTCAAGGTCTCAGAAAAAACTGTATATAAATGTGTAAAGTTTGTATTTGTTTTCGGAAATTGTGAATGATTTTCAATTAAAACAAGAATCACGGAAATTTCGTAATTTAAAAATCATGATCTCATTAAGTGGTTAACATATGCAAAGATATAACTTCCCTCTAACTGTTAGTCATCAATATAAGGACTCGCTTTATCGTATTTATTAAGCATACATATCCTATGCTATTACGTTAAACACTGTCTTTCACACACATCCGCTTAGACTTTGCTTAAAAATTTTTACTATATTCCTGATTGGATTGGACCCGAAGGGGAAAAAAAATAATAATAAAGAAAAAAAAAAAGAAAAATAATTGCATGAAGTAATTATTTCGGATTGAATGTGGCAGTTCCTTCCTGTGGTTAGCATTTTGGCCACAAATATTCGTAGCTCGTTGGCCAACTAGATTAAATGGTTACATAAGTTTCAAAGCCCCCTTCCCCTCAAAAAAAAAAAAAAAAAATTTATTAAACAGGTGAAACATATAAAAGAGCGACATTTAAACAATAGTTTATAAAATTTTCATTAAAATGTTTTTCGAAAATTCAGCCGGTGGGTAGTTGCATTTTGAATTTTTGGCCGAGTTCTATATGAAAACTGTACAATTTTCGGTACATTTTACCCCACGTAGCCTTGTAAAATTAGTTGTAACCGTAAAAAAGGAAAATTCTTCATTCAAGCACTAGTCGATTCCATTTTGAAGAAATGCCGAAAGTTTCCATAAAATCGGTGCATTAGTTTTCGAGAAATTTTGCTCACCGCTTTTCTGAGGGATCTCCGGAAACTAGAACCCACTGGCTGAATTTTCCAAAATTTTGTAAGATGTTGTTTAAATGTAGCTTTTTTTTATATGCTCAAACTTTTGCAGAGCTGCCAACCTAATCCGGCAAATTGTTAGAACCGCCCCTTTTTCTACACCACTTAATTTTTAGAGTAATTCTCTTCAAATATATTTACGATGAATTAAGAAAACAAATACTCTAAAAATATATTGGTGTAGAAAAATGGGCGGTACAAACAATTTGCCGGATTAGGTTGGCAGCTCTGCTTTTGAATAAAAATTTTATATATTAGGGTAGGTGCTCCAGTTATTGGCATGCTCCAGTAATTGACATCTATCCCGAAATAATTAATAAATAAGAAAAATAATAAAACCATATATTTTACATTTTAGAATTTTAACATTTTATGTCAAACACGGGAGCATAGGGTGCTAATAGCTGGTAAAATGAATAACTAGCAGTGTCAAACACTGGAACATAGGGAGCCAATTACTGATAAAATGAAAAACTGGCAGTGCCAATTACTGGAACATTGAGTGGGTGTCAAATAAAAATTAATTAAAAAAAAAAAAGGTTATCAAATGTATATATTTTAACATATACGTGGTTCTGAATGTCTTTCATGTCATATGTGCTAACTTAAGATTTCTAAAAATATTTTCTGATGACTAGAACATTAAAAATATCAGACACTTTTAGAGATAGCTCTAAAAGTGTCAATCACTGGTGCAATTACCCTATATTTAAAAAAAAAAAAAAAAAAAAAAAAAAATTTTTTTTTTTTTTTTTTTTGGGGGGGGGGGGGGGCTTTGTAACCCATAAAGAACTAAGAAATTTTAACTCTACATAACGTAACTTAAATCATTGTTACCCTGTTACTAATAATTTGACTCATGGACTAGAAATTTAAACCATGTATATTTTTATAATATTTCCTTTATTTCAAACAAATTAGTGTATCTTAACAGAAATATTATCATATTTTAATTAAAAAATAGAAAAGTGGTAAAAATTAGCGTTTGTACGCTTGGCAAAGTGTGCTCAACGAGAGCATCTCGAATTCGCAATACTGACAGTGATGGGTAGTCTAGTACAGGCCTGTCCAATCCAAAACACTTGGCGGGCCGCACTGGAAATCTGTTTCATTTAGGCGGGCCGCACCGTATGTGTATGTGTATATATGTTTGTGAGTGCATGAATCATAAATGTATAGACGTTTTTCAGAGGAGTACAAGGTGAATATTCAGAGCAGAATGCATTAATTTAAATTAGTTTCATTCACAAATTAACAGTAGAATCTCAAAAGAAATATAACTGGTGCATTAAGAACTATATATATAAAAAAAAAGAATGAATTATGAATCTAATGATATTTCATTACAGCAGTGTGATTCTTTAGCTACCATAATCGTTGAAATGTATTTTCATTTCGAAAAGTCAGTACAGAGATTTATTAATTTTTAATCTGCTAACCAAAGTTGTCAAACTTTAAATATCGATAGTCTATTCGCGGGCTGCAGAAAACTATACGGCGGACCACCTCTGGTCTAGTATACTATTATGTAGTTCTAGAGCTCAAGATTTGGCTTGTGGGGAAAAAACAAATTTGAGGATACTTCCTCTTAAATGTTCTATTGTAGCAATCGGACTGATTAGGTTGGATTTTTCATCTATAGAAAAAATATATAAATTTTTCAGTAGCACAATTTTTCTTATATTTCTTTTTATGAGAATTGTTTTTCGGTATTAAAGAATGAAATTGAGTTTTCTGAATAGAATGAAGAAAAAATTTTATAAATATTTAATTTCTGATAATGAAATAGTTTATTAAAATCTGTTTCTCTTCTTTATAGTTAATTGTTGCATCTGTAAAAATAAAATGAATGACTTTTATGAACTCACTTTTATCTAAGTTGATTTATTATTAGATAAGTTCTTTAATGCAAATTTCCTAGTTTTCATTAAAATATAAATTTGCCTAATCGATAAATATACCTGCATTTTATGTATTACTTTTCAATAGAAACATTGAAATTTTTATCCTGAAAAAAAACCTTCTATTCACAAATTGAAAAACTTACAAACGATTTACCAACGAAAATAAATTTTTAAGAATCATTAATTTTCATTTTATTTATCGCTAAAGAATATTCAATGATGAGAAGGTACGAGTGCGTTGAACTGTTGTGTATGACTTGAAAACAAATTCTGCATTCTTCATCCTTATCCATAACTATCCCTATGCTCGTTCACTTAGAAATATAGGATATGTTCACTCTTCCCATCTGAAGATGTCTTTAGCCAAGGAAAATCTCTCTCCCTACCCCATTTTCTAACATTCGAGTTATATTCATTTGTGACAGACATCATGACGTTAGACAGCTTTCTTGTCCAATTTTAAATACTAAATATTAATTAATGAATTTTGGTATGCTGATATATCTATATGTCTTATTTATAAATAATATAAAACGTTTAACATAAGAAAAATAATTTACACATAATAAGATAAAAATATAGTGTGACAGGCTTGACAAACACCCATTTTCAGTAACTCATCTTTATCGCTTAATTGCTCGATATTGGAACACATTTGAAGTTTAGAAATTTTAATTTGCACGAATAGGGCTTTCATCTAATATATAATTTTTAAAAAAGTTTTCTAAAATTTAATTGAATAAAAAAGAAATATAAAAAAATATATTTAAATATATTATAATATATTTATAAAAAAATATATTTAACGCGTTGAGCGCCATGTGAATTCATAAGGAAACCTTCGTCAGGCCACGCGCGTTGCTTAGAAGTGCGTTATGTTTACCGTGTTTCAGTAAAATCCATTAAAATTCCTTAATGATATTAATCCTGTAATAAATAAAAATTAAGTAAATTTTAAATAAATTTTCAGTAATTACTTAATGTAATATTTTTTTAGTTTTATATCATATTTTACACTGTCAAACACTGGTGGTTGACGCGGCTTTATATCATATTTGACACTGTCAACCTCCGGTGGCTGACGCGGCCTAAACGGAAAGTTCAGTGTCAGTCACTGATGGCTGACATGACACTCAACGTGTTAATAGTGTGACAGACTTGACATGTATAAAAATTTTGCAACTATCTTTAGCTTACTTATTTTTAAATTTAAGTTTTCTTTCTAAATTAGCGATATACATTTGTTTTTTAAACATATATGTTATATTATTTTATACGTTTTATATATTTTCTATCAAGAAAATAAAAATAATTAGTTGAAAAGTAAAATATGTCCTTGATGTTCTCTTTTGCGTGAAATTAACCTAGAATAAATATTTTTAAGAATAAGATTTAAAAAATTAAGATTTTGTATATATTTCCTACCGGCGTGACATATCATCAGCTGTTTATTCTAATCTACTAGCAGAATCTACACCGACTGCCACTAACTATTTGAATACTTTTGAATGTAGACGTTTTGTCAAAAAATACTTGTTGAATTCTCTTGGAATTTCAGCGATGTAAATAACACGTTTCATGTATTTCAGCGAAGATTTTTTTCTGAAGACAAAAGGGGCTAGTAAGAAATTTTAAAAATATTTGTGTTCATCCTATAAAAAATAATGCTTTAAAACATATTGTAGCTGTAGCATATGGTTACGATGTTTTTTTTTTTTTGTTTTTTTTTTTTGTTTTTTTTAGATATCTAGACATTTGTATGATAATAGCACGTATATTCATGGAGATATAAAGGTTTTTTTCCCAACAGCAACAAATACTTTTCATACTTATAAAACGTGCAAGGTTTTCAAATCAATGCGATATTCTATGATTTAGAAAACTGGATATACTACAGTACAGACGCATATTGCAATCGGAATATAAAAATGAATATGAAAATATGAGCATTTTTACTAAATAATGTTTAACTGCTCGTGCACAAGTGTTAACACAATTTCTTTTCAATATTTTATTAACGAAATATATGGAGTAACTCTTATTTTAAAATAATAATAATGATAATAATAGCTGAAAATTCCGAAAAATATAAGCGATACTGTAAGTTGAATTTCGATATCTCTCAGTGTGAAGCAAAATGATAAGAGGTTTTATTCAAGATTTATCTCTGATCACTTACATAGTGTATGGACTACTTAAATTCTTGGGCTGGCGTTATTATGCATTCTGGAAATGCATTCTATGAAAGTCCTAATCTTAATAAAGTTCAAGAAAATTAAAAATAATATTTTTACACCATAAGCGAAAATTGTGTAATTTTGAAGTTTCTAATTCCTAATCCAACCTTGCTTACATTAAACATAGCTGAAATGCTAACAGTTTTTTAAACTTTTAGTAAATGTAAATATAAATATGTCATCAAAGTAACATTATCAAAGGGGTATCTCTAGTTTTGTAATTCATCCAAAGCCGCCTTTGGAATGGGACAAGGTCGGACAACTGCTCCGCTCTTGGCGTTCCGAACTAGACTGAAAATACGCAAAACCCTTGATTCAATTAATAACGTAATTTATTTTTTAAACGTCATTCATATACGCACTGAAAATTCTCTGCTGGTGATATTAAAGCGGCTTATTAGTTTCCAAATCTACATATATATAAATATATATTGAGCGTTAATAAAATGTTACATTTCAGAACATATTAATTGCAATTGGAATATATTTAGTCTTTAAGATACTTTATGTTATATAAATAAACCTATATGCACAATCATATTGATGTGCAAGTTTAATTCTTATACGACCCCTTAAGCGATGCCTAATGCTTTTGAAATTTAATTTTTTATAATATGAAAATTGAAATATATTTCGATTTTGGTGTGAACTTTTTTTTTTTTTTTTTTTTTAAACATGTTTGTAACTGAAAACCCTCTTTCCTCTTAATGCAAATCAAGTTGAAAAGCAACTATACAGTATTTTAATTATTATTATTATTTCCCCCAAAAGTGTGTGAGCAACTCGCGGTTTTTTCCAAAATGAATCTTTATTTTGAGCATTTTTAATTATAAGTAGCGATTGTACAGTTAAAAGGGGGGGGGCAGATAATTATTCTATGTGCATGCACATAGCTATCGAATTTTTCATTATCCTTCTTATTTATTGAAACGTTATCTTGGAAAATTATAATTAAGTATACCTCAATTTGTATATATGCTTTATGCTTTTTATTTATTTTATACGTCTGTCTGTCCAATATTTACTTGAGTGCAAGATTTTTTTTTTTCCCCCACTGCTATTTGCTTATGAAATCTGTCGACTTGAGCCGAAGACAATTAATGAAGTTGTACGCTCTGCTTTGGCGTAATTCCCTCTATTGGCGACAGAGCGCAATTGAAAATAGCTACAACCCTCAGAGTGCGAGCCATGTCTATCTCTGTTAAGAGTAACCGTTTTATGAACTCTTTTTAGCAACGGAGAGCGGCAATTCCCGAAATTAGTTGATATATGTTATTCGTGTGTTGTGCAAGTTAATTTTGAAAAACGTTAATTTTATTTAGTTAGTTTCTATTACATAGTCCTAATGGAGAAAAATATTTACTGCAATCTTTTATTTGTGTGAAAAGGATTTTTACTTCGAGAATTACTTCGAGATCTTTCTTTAAAATATCATTTCCATATTCTTTTGTTATAGTTTCATAAATAAATCCATTTTCTATAAACTTTCATGTTCTGTGAACTATGTCATACGGTAATTACGGTCGGTATAGTTCTGGTGGATATAGTTCGTACAGTGGCAGCAACCGGCGATCGGGTTCATACAGTTCAATAAATCCATCTTCAAGCTATACCCCTTCGTATACTCGTCGATCCAGTGGCGGTTCCTATGGCTTGATGCAATCATTGTCCACTTCATATCTGTCTCCAAATTCAAGTCCAAGAAGTTCAATCTCTCTTGGAAATGCGCGTGAACTCCGTTCTAGTTACAGCTCATTACGTTCAGATTATTCACCAGAGCGATCTGGATATAAACTTACTTCGAGTAAATCTTCTAGTTCTATTGGAGATGATGTATATGAAGTAAGCCTATAACAGTTTTATTTTTTCCGCGTTTAAAAGTTCGTTTCCTAATTATCGAAGTGAGTCTGAGTATATTTTGAGTAAACTTTTATAACATTGAGCTTCTTAATCTGTTATTGTTTCGGAATGTATAATATAGTAGTGGTGGTTTGTTATTGCCTTAAATATTTGAAGCATGCTATAATAGATTTTATACTTTCTTGGAAAAATTATATAAGAAATATCTATACCTATTTACATGTTGCACAGTCCCTGAATGCGATTCTTGAAAAACGAGTAGATTAGAATGGCTAGTAGAGAATTTTGAAAAAAATATTCTGTACGATTATTAAATCTTAAAAATTTCAGTGTGTTAGTACCTTTCTATTTACATATTTTTGTTACCTTTTGCTTTTATTCTGATAGACACCTGCTGAAAGATCTCGTCATCGGTATGGGTCTTCAACTTCTATTCCCGATTCCGCATCTGAAACCTCATCTCGAAGTGAAACTCCATCACGTTACAGTTCCTTAGGTTCTAGAGCTAGTTTAAATGAAGATGACAACAAAGATTATAAAAAGGTAATTTTTCAAAATTTTCTTTTTAGTTAATTCATTTGAAAAAATCAGTTCTTTTACTATGAAAAAACACAGGCTATATGTTTTAATACGGAGTTATTTTATCATATGTGCAATATATAGAGAATTTATGGGTAAGTATGGAAAATATTAATTTTTCTTCCTAAGCATAAAATCTAGCTCTGTACTTGTAATTTGAACGCAAACATTGTTTTCAGTTTTTATTTGATTTAAGCTAAATGGGGCCATTCTGTCTATCTGTCCATCTTTGACTAATTCTTTTTAGAAATCATCCAGGTGAATAGTATATAGGGAGAAACAAACAAACAAAAAAAAAAAAAAAAACTATATTACGGTAAGCACTTCAAAGCCAACTTACTATTTACTTACGTATTTACTATTAAAGACTATTAAAAAGTATCATTAGATTTTGAACAATGCCTTCTATAACTTGGTGGACACAAAACTTACCTAGAAGCTGATCGTATTGAAGTGCGCTCATATTTGACAGTATACGAAAATGTATTTTGCTTTTTATGTGTTGGTTAAATTTCTCCTCCCTTATATTATAGTATCAGGGATGATTGTGTTCAGGTAATTTACCTGATTTCAGGTATTTGCTTTTCAATACCATAATTCCGGTTTTTCTAATAGTTAAATTCGCTGAAGACTAAAATATCGATTTTATATGACTGCTGAACCTAATAAAAATTTAATATTTTTCATTCTAAGAGGATTCAATCCTTCCTGCAATAAATTACAAGTTTTCTCCCCATACGAAAACTTTTTCTTCCCAAAGTTTCAGGTATTTTTTCATGAGTTCACAATCACCCCTGTAGCATAAAAAGATCAAGAAGAAAATAAGGCTTTATGCGTCTTAAAACATATTCGAAAGGAAGACAGAAATAATTTATCTTTTTAAGAAAAACATAAAACTTTGATAAGGCACCGAAATACTAGTATTGAATGATGATGAATAAAACTTTATAAGTAATCATCATAAATTGCAAATGCACGCAGCAAATATTTCACTTAAAAATAATAAAATCAGACCCTTTATCAGAAAAAAAAAAAAAAAAAATGTAGTAGACTAAGCACCAACACACCACCATCGTACGTTGACGCTTGCATACTGCACTCGTGTCTATTTACTTTCTCTTGCTGAAAAGTTATACTTAATCATTTCGACCCGAAACGGTTGTTGTGCATTTTGCAATTTATAGTGCTTGCTTACAAAGCTCTTAATGGTTATGAGGAGGAAGTGCGATTTTGAAAGCAGATTATTATGTATTATAAATTTATTATTGCCGGCTGCGTGAACTGAAATATTAGTTACTATTTATAAAAGCGCACATTTAAAATTGTAGTATATGTAATCAAATACGTTGTTGGGCATACATGGTATTGAGGCAAAAAGGAGTTTTTTAACCTCGTATGGGAAAATTTAAATGTACGTTTAATCTAAGTTTCTATCTGTGTTTTAATGAAGATGGAATAACTTCATTTTTAAGTTATTGCTAACCTTCTCCTCGTATTTTACAAGTTTAAAAACTGACCTTTTCTAATGTTTTATAGGGTAGGCATTTGCAAGCTTCGAATATTAAAGCCTTATAGTTATCTTTTTTGTGAAAATACCTTGGAGATTTTTTTTTCTCTCTGTGTAATGGTTGTCAACATTTTTTTTTTGATTTCTCGAAATTAAATACGGGGATTTTTAATCATGAAATATTTTCTGTTTTCTTTTCTACAATTTACGATTTTTTTTTTTTTTTTTTTTTTTTTTTGTAATTATGTAATTTTAAAAGAAGATCTTACAAATGACTACAAATGTAAATAATCATAGACATATTAGTAATTAACCATTTATGTTTCCGATGTAAAAAATATACACAAATTGCTTGATTAAAAACTTGTCTTCTGTCATTTTTTTTTTTTTTTTTTTTTTTTCCCGATTTCTTGATATTTCCATTTTAACACTTTGAGCGCCATGTCAGCCATTCTAGATTCTAGACATTTTGTCATATATCTCTAAGTACTGAAGGAATCATCTTGAAACTTTAGGAGTGTGCAGAACATGTTATACTCAAACATTTCAGTGAAAGTTTTACCCCGAAAGTAAAAGCAGTGCCAATAAAAAATTAAAATGTTGAGCGCCCTGTCAGCCATCGATGGCTGACAGTGTCAAATATGATATAAAGACGCATCAACCATCGGTGGCGGATATAAAATAGGATATAAAACTAAAAATATTACATTTATGATTGAAAAATTATTAAAAATTTGCTTAATTTTTATTTATTACAGGAGGAATCATTATGGAATTTTAATGGATTTTAAGAATTGCGTGACGCTCAACGTGTTAACGAAATTCAAGTAAAAATGTTTGTAAAAATTTTCAGCCAAGACATTCCAATTTAGGAAGTTCGTTTTAGAGATTTTCGATGACTTGAGCTACATGTTTATTACGGAATTCGACCAGTACCATATTTTCTTATACTCGATTGAAATTCGAATAAAAAAGAAAAGTTACTCAGGGAAAGAAAGGAAAAAAAAAAAAAATAGAAGAAAGTGGTTGCATTGCAAATCGATTCAAAAATAATAATAGTAGTAATAATAATGCAATAAAAGTTAGTTATAAATAATATGTAATCATATTGCTTACGTACATTCAATTTCTATACTATTTCTAATCAGTAAAATCTGGAAACTTCAGTAGAGGAAAGCAGCGAATAAACTGCGTCCGCTATTTGGAGGAGCTGAAGAATCAAAAAGATTCACACTGGAGATTGAAAAAATGTCTCTTAAACAAGTTACGTCCGCTATTCGGGGTGTTCGATATAGTTGTTCATTTTACAATAATTTAGATATGCCTATATTTAGTATGCTTGTTATATATATCAGTCATGTAGTTATATTTATATCAAATCTCTGCTTATTAATGTAATTTTTTTAAAATACGTTCTCAACCCGACCCGACTCGACTCGATTCGACTCGTTTCGTTAAAAACGAAATTTATCCCTACTAGCGAGAAAAAACATTGACAACTCGAGTCAAGATTTCTTTTTGAAACATAAACTACTGTAATTAGACGTACGTGTTTTTAACTATGTAAATTATGAATATATAATTTGATTAATTTAATACCTTCGTAACACTCAGCAAACAAAAGATAGATGAAAACACCAACATATAATTAAATTTTAAATGAGATTTATTTCAAATAAAATTATTGTCACGGTGATAATATTATTTAATCTTCACCAGTTCAGTAATAAAATAGGCCCCACCAGTAGTCGAAAGGTTCTGCTTGCGAACCTGGTAGGGTGGAAGTGCCGGGTTCGATCCGAGATCGCGCTCGTCGACCTAGCCGAATTTTTCTGTTTGGTCACGATTTGTGTTCCAAACTGCTTGCACGTGTAACTAACACATAATAAAATTCATGTTCAGTTTCCACGAGTCTCAACTATTCCTATATCCCATGATTTCATAAAGTGTTTTATAATGTTTGAGTTATGCATAACTTTATATCCGCTCTCTCTCTCTTTCTCTCTGTGTGTATTTTGAATTTCGTACGAAAAGTTCGGAAGAAATTAAATATTTTATTGGAAAAATTACGGGAAAAAAAAAAAAAAAAAAAAAAAAAAGAGAAGTTCCAACATTATTTATTTATGACTTTGTTTTATATACAATAACAAAAAGTATTGGATTCGTAAAAAAGTTCAACTTCCGGTTTTCGATGGATTTCCACATTTTGAGAGGTCCATAACACTGTTTAATTTCTCTGTCCGTCTATGTGTGTGCTTGACAAAAATTTTGTGGCAACTGTATCTCAGGAACTGATGCACAGAATTTCATATAAATTTATATGTAATTGCACCTTGACATAAATTAGTACCTATGAACTTTTGTGCAAATCGCTGAACGTGTAGCCCTATTATTATGCGAATTCTCCCGTTTAAGGGATGGCCGTATCTTAGGTGTATAGTCGAAGAAAACTCAATGTGTGAAAAGGTCTGAATCTTGATAAGCCAAAAAAGTTGTATGGCACAAAAATTGCTCTTTTCACTGGCACAGGTTGAACTACTGTTCATATGTGAGACCCAGTGAAGACGTTTGACGTGCTTCCGATAGGTTGCAGAAATATACAGGTGAAACATAACGGTATACCATTTTACCCGAATATTCCATATTCCGCACCATTCCTCTATACATTTATTTATTTATTTATGTACTTATTTATTTTTTACAGCGCATGTGTTAAGTTACGTTCCCAATTTTTATTTATTTTTTCTTTCTTTGGAGGGGGGGGGGGATAATACTTCGTTAATTACAGCATTTTTACTTTCCGAACACTATAGTGAGGAAAGTATTGTAATCATGTCAAAAATCCGAATTCGAGATTTTGATATTTCTATACGTTTCGAGGTCCCCTGAGTCCGTTTTCACTATTTTTACGATGATGTGTGTGTGTGTATGTGTGTGTGTGTGTATGTCTGTGAGTGAACACGCTAGCGTCTAAACGCTTTGTTCGAATAAGCTGAAAGTTGGTACGTATATTGTAAGTCACCATAGTACGAACCCTATAGATTTTGGAGAATCTAGCACTTATAGTTACAGGGACACAAAGAAAAATTCTTTATCATTATGGTCTATGGGACCAAAATCTTAAAAGTGCGATAGCATCTAAACGCCTTCCTTAATTGAGCAAAAAATTTATACACATATTATAGGTCACAGTTGCACGAACTGTGTGGAGTTTGGAGAATCTGGCACTTAGTTTTTTTACAGGGGCACAAAGAAAAAATTTTTATCATTATGGCCTATGGGACCAAATTTTAAAAAGTGCGATAATGTCAAAATGCCTTATTAAACTGAGAAAATAATTTTTGCACATATTATAGGTAATAGTTGGATAAACTGCACAGAGTTTGGTGAATCTAGATCTTATACTTTTTTTACAGGGACACAAAGAAAAATTCTTTATCATTACGGCCTATAGGACCAAATTATAAAAAGTGCGATATCGTCTAAACGCCTTATTCAATTGAACAAAAACAGTTACACACATTATATAGGTCACAGTTTCATGATCTATATAGGTTTTGGTGAATCTAGCACTTCTAGCTTTTTTACAGGGACACAACAAATAATTCTGTATCATTATGGCGTATGGGGTGAAAGTTTTTAAAGTACGATAGCATCTAAATGCCTAATCCGTTTGAGTGGAAAATTTATATACGTGTTATATGTCACCATTACAGAAATTGTATGGATTTTGGTGACTCTAGCACTTAACGAGTTTTACGGGGACACAATTAAAAATTGTTCATCATTAAGACCTATAGACTTAAATTATTTAAAGTGCGACAGCGACTAAACTCCTTATTCAAATTAACTGAAAATTTATATACATGTTATACGTCACCGTCACACGAACTTTATGAACTTTAGAGAATCTAGCACTTATGGTTCTTTTTACAGGGACAAAATACAAATTTCTTTATAATTGTGGCATATGTGTTCAAACTTTAAAGTGCGATAGCGTCTACATGCCTTATCCGATGGAGCTGAAAATTTATATAAATATTATAAGTGGCTGTTGCACTAACTATAAGCATTTTGGTGAATCTAGCATTTGTAGGTTTTTACAGGGACACAATGAATTATTCTTTATCATTATGATCTACGTGTTTGGTAAAATAGCGTTAAATTAAACATCGTGTACTATATAAAAAAAAAAAAATACCCAATCAACGTATTATAATTTTCTTTTTTGTTAATTTAACAACTCCTCTTACTTTACTTTATCTACAAAACCGTTAATTACTCCATGTTCGGAAAGTCGAGTGCAGTCACTCCAGATTTTTTTATTTTCCACCATTATAATGCAATTTTCTCTATTAAGAAAATTTATTTGTGAATTCACCACCGCTTGAATAGCTACGTACCACGAAAGAATTTGCTTACGCATGCTAGAAAAGTAATTGTGTTTCAAACAGATATAAAATCATAAATCGCAAATTTTTAGGGGTTATATTTAAATCTTTTTGGGGGAAAGTAAAGTAAAAACGCTGTTTTCGGTGAAATAATAATTACGTGTTTAAAACTATTATTGATGTAAAATGTTTCACGAAAGCAAAAGGGGGAAACAATATAAATTGCAATTAAAATAAATAAATAAATAATAATGTATCGTTAAAAAAAAATGTGGGCTTTCCATCAATGGCGTGCAGGAACAAATAGGAAAAAATTAACAAGAGTTGCATGGCAATTTCAAAAATTCCATCCGTGAAAGCACAATATTCAACTTCATGGGAAAAAATAAATAAATAAATAAATATATTTCCATATTTTTCAAAGAAGGAAAAAAAAAAAAAAAAAATCATCAGGAGCAGAAAGAAACAGATTTCGAAGAGAGATATTTTTATGTCTGTCTTCTCACCTAACTAAAGGATTTTCTTTTTTTTGCTTCATCGCACTTCAGTGGCTTTTTTCTCTATTGCTATCGAAAGAGCAAACCTTGCTTTCAATTAATAATAATAATAAAATTAATCAAAAATTCGAAAACTGGGCTTCGAGTTGAAACAATGAGGTCACAACAGACCTCCGTGCAAAATTTTCTAGCCCTGCATCAGTCGTTTTCCTACAAATCGGTAGATACACACGCAAACATCTTTCATTACGTATAAATAAATAATCTGGTGTGTCACTCACACGACTTTCTCTTACCCTGCAATTTAATACTATAAATACAGGTTGGAGATTAAGAGGTAAGATAACGATGTTATGTAAACCTATGTTAAACAATTCAAATTAGGCTTCGGAAGAGTTTTATATGATAATTAATTCTGTGTCAGGGGGCTACCGCCCCCTCAACCCGCCGTTTCATTGATGCACCTACATTTATATAGAATTTAATTCGGTTATTAAAAAATAATTTATTAAAATTATTGTTTAAAAAATTATCTTTTATGATAATGCAGACGATTTCTATATTAGAGAAGTAGTATAACACTAAATAAATAAAAAATAAATAAATAAATAAAAAAAAAACTATTTTATTCTCAATATTTAAAAAAAAAAAAAAAATTTCGTTAAAAGTAAAAAAAAAAAAAAATCGATAACTTTGTTTTAAATTATCGCAGATCGATGGTTCAACCATTCGTTTTAAAAGTATTGGCGAGCTCTTTTGAAAGATACCCATCATGAAAATTTACTCCCCTCGAAGGGGGACTTCCCCCCCCCCAGGGGGGAGGCGAGGCTCCTACATACACAAAAAAAAAATTCCCAGTTGACTATCTCTATTACAAAAAATATATATTCGTTTCATTTGGTTTAGTGCAGTCTATAGACGTTAAACTCTACTTACCTACAATTTCCCCCATAGACGTAATATATTAGAATTCTCTTGATTGTCCTGTACACGAACCATTTGCTTGATCTTAACGAAAAGCTTACTGTAGCATCCCTATATGATGCACATTTAGAATCCCAAGTTTGGAATGTCTGCTACTATTTGTTCTGCTGATAACAGACAGACACACACACAGACCAACCGCTAAAAACATGATTTTCGTATTCAGGAGACCTCAAAACGTGTAAATATAACAAAATCTCACTTTTGAAAATTTGACCCAAAAACAATACTTTCTCTGCCTTATGGGTAAGAGAAAGTAAAAATCTGCTGTGAAACAACCACACGACTTCTATTACTCACTGTTACACATATTATATATGCACTTACGTTTTGGAAATAATGTGATCGGAACACATAAAATTAACCTAACAAAGTAGACACCTAAAATTTTTCCGGTAAGAGAAAACTGATACACGTATGAAAACTTATAAAACGGAATTTATATTGCAAGTTAAAAAATAAGAAAAATCGGTGGATCTACTTCTTGCAACACCATTTTCCGCGATCTAAAACTGACCTACTTAATCAAGATGACTGTTAATTTCCTTGTAATAACCACGTAATACAGGAGAAAGGATATCTAAAATGGGTTTATGCAACAAATTTCAAGAAAATCGTCAGAGCCGTTTTTGAGATACCGACTTTTACCAAAACTTGGCATACTCAGTTGTTGACCGAAAAGTAACAATTACTTGCAAAAGGATATCTGCGGGGGGAGGGGGGGGGATTAATATGGCGAGTTTGAAGAAAGCAGCCCCCGTAGTGCAGTGTTGCAAGGAATTCGTATATTTATCTTCATTTTCACAAAATGAAATTTTGCGTAAAAAAAAAAAAAAAAAAAAAAAAACAATTTTTAGAAAACAATAACCAGTTTAACATTTGTGGACTTTATTAATATGAAAACGGTATTTAAAAAAAATGTAGTAGTTAATGAGTTAGAACGACGGAGCAAAATTTTCCATATAATAACATTGGCTTTCGGCGACAATAAGTAGAAAGTGCCCTTGATATCTTCTGCATATTCGGGCCGGACCTGGTTTACATATTATTCGGGCCGTGTTCGACCGAGAATTTCATTCCCACATTCCTCGCTAAAAAGTCAAATGATTGATCAATTGCTGCATAGTGGTGAGCGGCCTCCTTCCGTCTTTGAGTCTTTGAATAAATAAATAATTTTTAATTTGTATATTAGTGTGTGATGTGAGGTTTTTTTTTTTTCCTTACACACTTCAACAGAGTTGAAGATTTTTCCCGGGTTTAGTTATCTAACGCCAGGTCTCCTTTTAATAACAAAATGGTGGCGTAAAAGATGCCGTTACTGTGATAAAAACAGAAAATGAACCACCGTTGGACAAAATTTCATAGTGATACTGTCTAGTCCCGATTAACAAAAAATTCTCTGCCCATGGCACAGGGGGGTGGGGGGTGGGGATTAGTTGGCTTTTATCCTAACACATTTTTCAACAAGGAAACAGGTCGATTGAAAAAAGTATTTCGGCAAAAGATGAATCTCTTCTTTTGGCCCAAAAGACAAATAATATGAGCCTAAAGATTATTATTTTATATAACTGAAAGCAGCTTAATTATAGTAAAAGACTTTGATATTTAAACCTGATATTTTTAAATATCGGCAAAATTTCGTGCCCCTTAGAAATTTCGGGTTCTAGGCGCGGACTCCGAATGCCCGTGTGACAGTCAGGTTCTGGATACGGTCAGTACGATTAAAAATCGGCATTAGTGATATTGAAAAAATTCAAATTACAAAAGAATTTCATCTCTAACGCACACGAACATTGCGTTTGTATGATTTTATGTGTATGCAATTTAATGCATAACTTACGAGTGAGTAGACCGACTTCGATTCTTTTATACATATTTTTGAAATGACTCGAGAGAGAGAGAGAGAGAGAGAGAGAGAGAGAGAGGTAAATTTTATTGAAATCTCTGTTATTTATGTGTATTTGTGTTAATCATTCTCTGTAGATATAGATTAATTTAACTATTATTTTCGTGCGAGCGAACACTCTTTAGTCGACATTTCCTTATTAATATATACAATACAATGAGAGAGAGAGAGAGAGAGAGAGAGCTGATATTGAAAGCTTCCGTTTCGGCATACCAGTGATGTGTGGGTTAAGCGAAAATATGTAATGCGTGTTTTATTTTTCATAATTTGTTTTATACAATCTACCTTTTTTTCCCCCCACCCTAATGAATATGTGTCTGGACAACTAGCTTTATATAAACCCCCTTTAATTACACTGCTCAGCTTGAAAACGGCCCCCTATTTTTATCACTTTTCGGTGATTTTATAGCTAGAAATTTGATTTTTTTTTTTTTTTTTTTTTTTTTGGGGGGGGGAGGATTATTAATATCTTCTGAGGGGCTACAGAGTCTAGATCAGTATACTTTTTTTTTAATTAGATTTCTACGTTTCAGGCATTAGTGACTGTTACTTATTATTCTGTATGAAATGAGATAAGCTTAGAATGTTATCTTTTTTGCAATTTATTTTAATCATGCAAGATTAAAGTTTGTGGCATCACTCTACAGTCATTTTCTGCACCAAACAATATATGAAAAAAGTGAAATATTTGCAAATTTTCCAGGCATTTGTCAGTGATCACTGGAACACAGTTCAAAATACTTACGTCACAGCATGCTTCTGTTGCCATGTTTACGTATTCTTAATACATTTTTTTTTCCCCTCTCTCTATGGGTTTTATTTTTAAATTCTCACTCGAAGATTTCCACACATTCTGTTATATTTTTCTTCCTACACTTTTTCAGTGTCGGTAAATTCTGTTCGATTGTTGTTTGTTCTTCTTTCTCTGTATGATTTTTATGATTGTTATTGGGTAATGTTTTGACTTTGACATCTCCCTTCCCCCTCATCAAGCTTTTGATGTTCTAGCTGAAATAATTGAGTGTTCAAAATTGTTCCCTTGGTCAAGCATTGATCCCTGAATTGTTAAAAAGAATATCAAACGTTTACGGTACCAGATATATCCACTAAATTCATTTCACACAGATATTATAACACTGTTACATAGGGGAGGGGACAAAACACATAGATGCGTATGGGTGGATTGAGGACGATTATCTACACATGAGACCTAGTCCTGGGGCTGATACTTCCCCGGGGGATTTTTCAAAGTGATGCTAGTCGTATTCACGCGTGTTTTGAAAAAAACTACGGAAAACTCCGAAACTCTAGGTCGACGACAGTTATCTGGATTCGAATCCATCACTTTCAGTCTACCACTTTCGAAAACTGAACCTTTCTGCTACTGGTGGGACCCAAATTACTTGTAGTTTCAAAGTGCGATATATTTAGGATAATACTAAGTACATTACATTTTTTCATGAGAAAATATTTTAGAACTACAGCACCAGTATTACAATTTCTATAAAATTTTTCGTAAAATTTTTATTTCGCTGTGCTGTTATGAAAAATAGAGATACTGTTAACCCTTTTAGGACCATAAGATTTCCAAGACTAAATATGCCAATACAACACAATATTTTAGCTATTGTGGGTGTAAAGTAAGAGAATATCACCAGAAAAACATAGCAGGGTGTATAGGTTTCCTATAATTTCATGGGAAATATTTTCCCTATGGACCATAAAAGTAAAAAACGAAGAGTTAGGTTTATTATATCGGTATTTTATTTATTGCTTTGTAATACAAATTTATTGCTTTGTAATACAAATTTATTGCTTTGTAATATAAAAATTATCAGAAAAGTAAAATAAATAGCTAGTTATGGTTTTCTACGAAACAATTTCATTTACTTGTGAAGCACAAGTGGACATTGCACATAACACATTTATTATGTGTCCTATTTTCTATACGTCTTTTTTTTATTCGTTCAGAAACACATATGCTGCCTTGGACATACGTTTTATTTTGACATTCAGTAAAAACTAGTATGTTGTGGCCACCACAAGACTTTCTTCTATATTTACCTATACATATTCAATCAGTAATAATATAAAAAAAAAAAAAAAAAAAAAAAGTACGATTTTTTTTTTCTAAGTTTTTTTTTTTTTTTTGTTAAAAGTGAAAAAAATCGATAACTTTGTTTTAAATTATCACAGATTTATAGTTCAACCATTCGTTTTAAAGGTATTGACGAGACCTTTCGAAAGATACCCATCTTGAAAATTTATCTCCCCCGGGGGGGTACTTCCCCCCCAGGGGGGGAAGCGATGCCCCCCCCATGCAGAAATTTTTTTTCCTTGTTACATACTACTATTATCAATAATTCATATTAATTTTACAATCACAAGTTTAAAACAACTCTAATTATGCACATTTATACGAATTTTTGTCCTATGCTGCCATGTTAAAAATTTAGATAAAATGCTATCACAGCGCCACCTGTTGAGCTATTGATCCCCAAACATAATCAGCACCAGTTTATGTGGGGGACCAACTAAATACCAAGTTTGGTTAAATTTCGTTAAAAAAAAAAAAAAAAAAAAAAAATTGCGATATTTTTCTAAGTTTTTTTTTGTTAAAAGTAAAAAAAATCGACAACTTTGGTTTAAATTATCACAGATTTATCGTTCAACCATTCGTTTTAAATGTATTGACGAGATCTTTCGAAAGATACCCATCTTGAAACTTTGCCCCCCCCGGGTGGGAACTTCCCCCCCCGGTGGGGGGGGAACCGATGCCCCCACATGCACAAAAATTTTTTCCTAGTTAACTACTACTATTATCAACCTGATCTTTCGAAAGATACCCAATGTGAAAATTTACCCCCCCTGGGGGGGTATTTCCCCCCTAGGGGGGGGGGAAGCGATGCCCCCCCATGCAGAAAATTTTTTTCCTAGTTACATACTACTATTATCAATAATTCATATTAATTTTACAATCACAAGTTTAAAACAACTCTAATTATGCACATTTATACGAATTTTTGTCCTATGCTGCCATGTCAAAAATTTAGATAAAATGCTATCACAGCGCCACCTGTTGAGCTATTGATCCCCAAACATAATCAGCACCAGTTTATGTCGGGGACCAACTAAATACCAAGTTTGGTTAAATTTCGTTAAAAAAAAAAAAAAAAAATTGCGATATTTTTCTAAGTTTTTTTTTTGTTAAAAGTAAAAAAAATCGATAACTTTGGTTTAAATTATCACAGATTTATCGTTCAACCATTCGTTTTAAAGGTATTGACGAGATCTTTCGAAAGATACCCATCTTGAAACTTTGCCCCCCCGGGTCGGAACTTCCCCCCCCGGTGGGGGGGGCAACCGATGCCCCCACATGCACAAAAATTTTTTCCCAGTTAACTATTACTATTATCAACGAGACCTTTCGAAAGATACCCATCTTGAAAATTTACTTCCCCGGGGGGGGAACCGATGCCCCCCCATGCACAAAATTTGTTTCCTAGTTAACTACTACTATTATCAATAATTCATATTAATTTTACAATCGTAAGTTTAAAATAACTCTCATTATGCCCATTTATACGGTATTTTGTCCTATGCTGCCATGTTAAAAATTTGCATAAAATGCGATCACAACGCCACCTGTTGAGCTATTGATCCCCAAATCTAATGGGCACCAGTTCATGTCAGGGTGCAACTAAATACCAAGTTTGGTTAAATTTCATTCATTGGTTCGTGAGATACAGCGTCCACAAAAAAATGATACAGACACACAGACAGACAGACAGACACACAGACAGACAGACACACAGACAGACATTTTTTTAAAACTATCAATTCGTGTTCAGGACATCCCAAAACGTGTAGATCCGTCAAAAAACGGAGGTCGACAATTTTCGCGAATCCAATACTTTCTCTATATTACATATAGAAGAAAGTAAAAATATCGATTCAATAATAATTGAACAATCGATAACGATTTTTGTAGAAGGGAAAAATATTTCCCTTGGGCGTGAAAGGGTTAAATGAAGAATTAAATGTTTGTGCTTAATAAAGGTAATCTTAAGAATGTACGATGAATCGAACTGTACATTCTTAAATTTATTATTAAACGTGAATTTCAAAACATTTCGATGAACAATTCCGTGTTAATTTTCTTAGCTGTTTTGAAAAGAAATATATATATATATGTTTTTGATATTTTATTGAAAATAGCTTGCTTCTCTAATGTCTAGCAAAACGTTTTAACTTATAGTTGTAAAAGCTCTTACTCGAAATCAAGAGGAAACATGTTTACATCATACATACATATATATATGTATGTGTATGAAATAGTTAAAAATAAAAAATAAAAAATGATCTGTAGTTCAATTTTTTTTAATCGCATTTGGGCCAGGTAATAAATAAAATGTTGATGCGTAATTGCCAACTTTTACGCCTTTTCCGGGTTGAAAGTTGGCAACTATGATAATGTATAAAATCTAACTACTCATTACTCATTTCGGTTTTTTACTGTTTTGAGTCATTTTCATAAGGGGTCAGTTACCTTAGAAAGGAGAAAATATCAGGGAAAAAAAAAAGAAAAAAGGCCATAACTTTATTTACAATAATTAAAAAAAAAAAAAAAAAAAAAAAAAAAAAACTTTTAAACTTATAAATTTTAACAGGTGTTAAGAAAAGTTTTCGCTCTCTATTACAGCCATTAAAATAATTGTACATCTTTTATTTAAAAATTTTCATTATAAAAATGTCAGCGAGTTTTTTGTCCATGTATAATCTTATTCTCACAATATCTCCATTGTGATTAGCCAGAATTTAATAAAAATTTAGCAGCTTTTACGTGACATTATATATAAAATGATGAACAATTAGCTAATATTAAAATTTTGTAATAATAAGCATAATTACGCCAAAAAGTGATAAATTGTTTAATAATAATATTTATTTTATTTATTTATTTATTTATTTTTCAAAAGAACGGTGCTTTCCAGCAAAATTATTTTTCATTTTAATTAGAGAGTATTTTTCCATGTGCACTTTTTTTTAGGTTCGTGTGATGTATTATTTGCGTGTAATCCTGCGCGAAAGTCTTAATCGACAAAAAAATTAGCTCTGACATTTTAGAGGAAAAAATAATTCAAATAAAAATGTTCAATTATTCTAACAGGTATAATTTCTCTCTTTCTCATATGTATCAGTGCTTCCTTCCACTCATTCACTGACTGACTCATCGACGCACACCAAAATTTACTGGAGCCACTGACTCGAAACTGGGTCAGATTATAGAGCATATAGTGTAAACACCCACTTTATAAGCGATTTTACAAAATTCGCCCCCAGACGGGGAGGGGGGGGGGGACATGATTTCACAAAACACTTCATATCTCAAAGAAAAAAAAAACAAAATCCGTAAAATTTTTGCTTTAAAATATAACAAACACAAGTACTTTAGAACTAATTTCTGGAATTTTAGAAATTTCATCTCCAAGGGAGAGACGAGCACAAAACGTAATTTCACAGGGGGAGTGGGGGGGGGGGGGGAGCGCAAACAATTGATTTCAACATAACTCTTCATATCTGAAGAAAATGTATATACGTAAGATTTTTACTTTAAAATATAGCGAACAAAAATATGTGAAAGCCAATTTCTGGAATTCTAGAAATTCGGGCCCCGAGGGGGGAGGGGACAAAACTTGATTTCATAGGGGCAAAACACGATTTCACACAACCCTTCATATCACAAACACAGGTATCTGTAAAATTTTTGCATTTAAATATAGCAAACACAAACACATAAAAACAAATTTCTGGAATTTTAGAAATTCGGCCCCCAAGAGGAGGAGGGAGCAGAACGTGATTTCACATACTCCTTCATAACTCGAACAAAAAAAAAAAAAACAGATATCCGTGAAATTTTTGCTGTGAAATAAAGCAAACACAAATACCTAACGATCAATTTCTGGAATTTTAGAAATTCAGCCCTCAAAGGGTATGGTGTTGGGGGGGGGGGGGGCATGAGGTAAAACGGGATTTCACATAATCTTTCATCTATACAAAAAAAAAAAAAAAAAGGAGGTACATCCACCCTCTGAGTCAACACTGCCGTGGCAATTCTGTGTGGGACTAGGTCACAAATTTTGGTGTGATTATTGGTTGAGTCCTAACACTTACTATTGCGGGTTTTGTAAAGCCAACTCCCCCCTCCTCTTTTTTTTTTTTTCCTTTTCAGGAGTCAAGCGGCAAAAACACGTTTGTGAGCATAGCTCGGCTGCAAACTACTTCACGGTGAAGAAGTTGCACATGGAGAGACTTTACTCGAGTCCACACAAAAAATAAATAAAATAAAATTCGTTGATTTTAAAAATTTTCCATTTTAAGGGGGAAATCTTTTTTATTCGTATTAAATCTTCTTTTTTCTCTGTTCCAGATTATCTCAGGACTACAATTTTTTTCTGTTTTCTTTTTCTTCTGTACGTATATATATAGAGAGAAAGTATTGGATTCGTGAAAATTTAACTACAGTTTTCGATGGATTGGAATGTCCTGAACACGTTTTGGGATGTCCTCAACACGATTTAATGTTTTTAGAAAATGCCTGTCTGTCAGTCTGTATGTGTGTATCACAGAGTTTGTGAACGCTGTAACTCACGAACTAATGAACGAAATTTAACCAAACTTGGTATTTAGTTGAACCCTGACACAAGCTGGTGCTGACTAGGTTTATGGCACAATTGCTCAACAGGTAGCGCTGTGATCGCATTTTTTCTAAATTTTTAGCATTGCAGTATAGGACAAAATTTCATATAAATGTACATAATGAGAGTTATTTTAAACGTGTAATTGTAAAATTAATATAAATTATTTATAATAGTAGTAGTTAAACTCGTTAGTAGTCGCTATAGACAGCGCCACCTGGTACAAATTGCACTCTTTTTATTCAATTGTCATCAATAATTTTAAGAAGTGATATAATCGACGTTTCGTCGATTTTATTTGCCTTTTATGTATATCAAATGCCACTTCTAAAAATTTTTGGTGGCTATTGAATAAAAAAATCTGGCAACATTGAAGGATGGGCGGCAAATCGACAAACTAGCAACTACTAACGGGTTAACTGGGAAAAAAATTTTGTGCATGTAAGAGCATCGCTTCCCCCTTGCGGGGGGAGAAAATTTGCAATATGGGTGTCTTTCGAAAGATCTCGTCAATACATTTAAAATGAATGGTTGAACTATAGATTTGAGATAATTTAAAACAAAGTTATAGATTTTTTTTATGTTTTAACGAAAAAAAAAACTTACAGAAAAAATCGTATTTCTTTTGATATTGGCAAAAATATGACTTTATTTCGGCACTTAATGATATAATTCTGTCAGATAAAAGCAGTCTGCATTTATAATGGGAAATAATTTAATAATTTGATAAATAATTTGTATTCAAGGAGTTTTGCGTAAAATTATATAGAAGAAAGTCATGTGGTGTCCACATCATACTAGTTTTTTTTTTTTTTTTTGTATCTGTGTGTGCTATGTATACCAAATACACACTGTAAAGGGATTTTTTGAAACGTTCCTCCCCCCCCCCTTTATGTTCGTGGAGGGGAGGAAAAGACACGTTTCTAGTCGTAACTCCCTTTTAAATTATTTCAGAAAGGCGATTTTTTAGTGTGTGGGTTGGCTTTGTGTGTGTAATACACTCTATACTGGGATTTTGTGAAATTTCCCCTTTTCCGTTTTTGGAAGGGGAAGGGGGACAAAAAACATGTATCCAAGCATAACTCAGTTCTGGAAGGTGATTTTTTTTTTGTGTGTGGGTATGCTGTTTATACTCAACACGTGCTAAAAAGGATTTTTGCAGAATGTTCTTCCTTCCCTCCCCCTCCCCCCTCCGGGGTTAGGGAGGTTAAATATCACTTTTGCAAGTGTAACTCTGTTCTAAATTATCTTAGGAAAGCTATTTCTTGGTACATGGGTTATTTAGGTCTACCTAATACACACTATAAAGGGATTTTTTTTAGTTCACCCCTTCCACACTCCCTTTGTTCAAGGGGGATAAAAAAAAACACGTTTCTAGATATAACTCTGTTTCAAATGATTTTAGTGTGTGTGTTGGTTATATGCACCCAACACACTCTGTAAAAGAATTTTGTGGAATTTTCCTCATTCCCTCTTTATGGGTCGGGAATGGGGCAAAAAACACGTTTCGAAGCATAGGTCATGCAAGATACTGTCGTAGGTAGCGGTGATCCGGACTCATCATGTTGCGGACAGGAAATTCGTTGCTGAAGGCAACAGGAACCCAAATCGAGGTTTTGACTGATTTTTATGATTTTATTATTATTATTATTATTATTATTGAGATATTTATATTAAGTGGTGGTCGAAACGAGACAATTTCTTTAAGTAAGCAGTTACATAATAAATATAGAAATTCAAAACGTCCATGTAAACAATATCACAGTAATTAATTAAAAAAAAAAAAAAAAAATCACTATTAGCATTTTCATTTACATAAGGATTGATATTCCTATGAACTTCACTATTATCTACTTCACTAAATTTGCCTCTCAATCCGACTAATCAAAGTACCTTCTCTCGGCATTTCAAAAGCAAAGAACACTGTCTATATCGAAACAATAAGTCAACAGTTAATATATATACATAAATCAATTATTAATCGTAATAAAAGCCAAGCAACAGATATAATATCACTGAAACAACATAGACCAATAAGAATGAAATTACAACAAACTAAAATTTTGCCGGGGCGTAAAAACGACATGGAACTCAAATCAAAAGATACAAACAAGCAATGAGAAAATTAACAATTAAGACAGTATTTTAAACAAAATATTTTTTCAATTAGGAAAAGCTCAGAACGGTGAAAAAAATTCATCAGGGTTGACCGTTTTCACTGTTCAGTAACAATGTTCGATTTCGTTCGTTACACGGATTAGGAGATAAGGATGAACCACTAGATAGGCCAGCGAGCGCGAAATCTGAAGCTTCCCATTCCGCATTAATTCAGCCGACTAGATGAAAACGATCCGATCGCCGCCTGGTGTAGTATCTTTGAAACTTATCGGAAGAAAGGGAAAACCCGCCCCTTCGGCTTCAGTCATCCAGCGAACGAACAGCCAGAAATGTAAAAACGCGCTGATTGGTGTATTTTCGAGATTTGGTCGCCCTCTATCTGTAAGATGAAAATTACTACCTTTCCGTGACATTAGTAATACATCCTTCTCTTTTAATGTGTGGTTCGTTAGCAGCTATAATAGCAAATTGCTAACGGTCACCCTATCGTACAAGAAATTAATTGAAGTTAAAAAGGAAGAATAAAGTGGAATAAACTACTTAGTTCAAGAAATCGGAGAATCAAGCAGAAAACAACATAAAAAACAAACATTGCTCACAGGATGGATGAATTTGGAGTCTCAGGGATTAGAACAAGCAAAATAATTCAAGGGTTTAGTTGTACATAGCAGATGAAGAATAATGATACTAAACAGCAATATGGTTATTTATTGATTGATTATCATGTGTGTGTTTGATTACTAATTTTAAGAATAGTTGACAACTCAATGATGAAGAAATTGAACATTTTAAGGAAAAATAAGGAATATATTTTAATACAAAGGAAATACAATAGGCCTTCTGCTCTTTTTTTTTTAAAAAAATTAATATATAATTTCACAAACGCCCCAACTATCCATATATATATATTTCTGTTGCCAGACAAATTTAAAAAAAAAAAAAAAAAAAACGGTAGAATAAAGTCATAAATATAAGCTGAATCATGAGCCATTTCCTTGGATTTGGAAAAATTGTGCATTCAGTTAAAAAAAATATTTCTTCTACAGGAATTTTAAATGCAAAGACCATGTGTATAAAATGAAGAGTGTATAAAAATAAAGGTATTTTCGTTTGCTTTCTTGGTCTCGTATGAGAATTTTATTTTTCTGCAACCCACATTAACCGTACCTTGGGAGCGAGGTTATGAGCTGTGTTGATTTGACACGGGATGACCCTTGGGGAGGATGCTTTAACCCTTTAACTGCCCCGGACGTATATATACATCTTGCCGAAGTACGATCCTTTGTGTTCCGCTGCTACCAGTGAAACTATTCTCACAGCTTTGGAATTCAATTAAATGATCATGACAGTGTTTTCGAAGGATTTACTTATTTCAGAAAAGAGCGGGAGTCGGAGGAATCGAAAAAGCACAGTGAACGCATAACTACACGCGCCTGTGTGAAAGATGGTGGCACCGGAAACGAATCTCGTAATTTTTCGTCGGCAGGTAAGGGGTTAAAGGAATAAGGCATTCGACTTCCGCTCGTTTATTCCTTTTATACAAATTTCCAATGCATGTTTGTGCAAGTGAACACGGTTCCTCCTTCTAACGTGAAAGAAGTTTTCAATTCCATATGCCGAAAACTTAAAACAGTCCCACTTCTTCCAATTTGCTTCATCTCTAAGCCGCATTGCATTTGTTTAAACTCAATTAACTACTGAATATCATAACAACGAACGACACACGTAAAAATATTTTTTTTTTTTTTTTATTGTTAGCTAAAAAAAATTTTATGAAGAAGGGATTTTTTTAGCATATTTTTTTCAAACATATTTCTAATTAGGTGTCTGTGAAAAATATGTTTGTTTTCGATTAATGTTTATAATATTATAGTATAGTATTATTATAGTATTGACTTCCAGATAGATTACAGTTATTTTTAAAATTCGATAATTACAGTTTGTTTCTATATTTGGTTTTAATTCCTGTACCGTTTCCAAAATATGAGCTTCATAAGGATATGAAGATATGGAAGAAAATAATATCAATTTAGAAATATTTATTCATGAATTCATCAACCGTGAATATTCATTTCAAGTAAATTGGAGTGTAAAGGTTGGCTCTGGCATCTTTCACATAGTTGGTAAATAAAAATATCAACCTTTACATTCCAATTTACTTAAAATGAAAATAATATCTTTAAAGCTTCGGTAGAAAGAATTGGAAAAAATTGTTGGACATAGATAACTAAAATTATGTCAAATTACTTTGATTAAGATTCAATTTCAGTGATGTATATTTTAAGACAGGTCGATTCTTTATCGATTTTCGATAATAAAATCTTTCTGGAAGAGATGTGCAATCCAGTTCTTCTCTTGTAAATTTTTAATTTCTTCATTAAATAATAATTAAAATTTTCGTTAAAAATGTTCAAATGTTTTGAGATCTCAGTAATTATGCTGCCAACTTAAATGAGGGAGAAATTTAGATTTTTTTAATTCTTTTTTTTTTTTTTTTTTTTTAATTCGATATGCATACCCTCTAATTCTAACAAAATCCTAATACAGGTTTTTTAATTTTCCTGTCAATTCATGTTGCTATTGAAAAAAATCAAAGTTGTCACTCATTTCAATATGTAGATAACCCCTAATTCAGAATTTGACATTTTCAAAAAATGTACTTAATTTCATGTTGAATGATGTCTATTAGATTTTCCTGCGTCAATTAATAACGAAATTACAGCAAGTGTTGCAGTTTTTTTTTTTTTTTTTTTTTTTTTTTTCCTCGACTGTACATTAAAAAATTTTCCGCGACCCACAGTTTGGGAACCGCTGGTCTAAAGTATTGTTTAAAACAATTAAAAATGTAACGTCCCAAAAAAGGATGGTGACAGGTCGATGTATTAAGCAATAATTTCCCTGAAAATTTCAACAAAATAATTTTTGCCGCTACTTCTTTACAATGAAATATTTATGCAAAATACACTTTTTTGTTAAATAGATTAAAGCATTTTCTTTCTTTTCCTTGAGATTTTAGATTGTAATTATGTTTTCTAAATCTGTCTTACAAAATATCAATCGACTTTAAGTGGATGCAAGCAGAATTATTAAAAAGCAATTAGAGTATTTTTCATTGCTTGAATTAACCAGATACTTTATATCCGGCATTATAAAAGTAGTTAAGATTAATATTGCAAAGATACTAAGATTAAAACAGTTTTTCTTCCATAAGCATCTACCTTTGGTGCAATTAGTCGGTGGATTTTCATTTAGAATTTGAGACTTCACTTTCTTGGTATTTAAGAACTGTTATGCTAGATAGTTAGGTGTTTTACTTTTGAAATGCTTATAACCTTGATTTTTATTCCGTTTTATTTGTTGATAAGAATATTTTTCTCTCAAAGAACCATTTACATAACCTTTGAGTCATCTGTCAATTTTAAGAACTACTTTCTATACAAATAATTTATTCTACATTTCATTCACAACAAAACAATAGCAGGTATTTATTATTGTATAAGGCAATTTGTTTATTTTTTGTAAGTATGAAAAATTAAACAATTCGCCATATTAAACAAAAAAAAAAAAAAGAAAAAGGCGAGTGGATTTTTTTTTTTTCCAAAGTCTGTACAAGGGACAAATGTAAAAAACTGTTTTGAGTCGAAATAATTAAATACGATCCGTTATCAGGTTTTCTTTCTTTTTTTTTTTTTTTTTTTTTATTTTTTTAAATATGCACAAATGCTATATAAAAGCTGCAATCTGAGGTATTTTATTATCACACAAAGGCAATTGCTTTTAATCTGCGATAAAAGCGTTGTCACTTGTAATCTGGAAATGACATAGGATGAAACATCATTTGCAGGTTAAATATGTAGGATGGAACTTTCCTATGTATGCACGCATATACTAATGCATACATAATCGAACACATGCACACATATTCACTTACGTGTATGAACATAGTTAAGTAAGTAATGTAATAAATATTATTTAAAACATAAAGAAAAAAACAAATATTTTATATTGCGAGCTTACCATGTAAAGTTCTTTTACAAGGATGCACAAAAGAATTTGGATACATTACGTTCCATTAAACAACATACTATTTGGGGGTAAATACTCAAACACCTTATAATTTTCTCTTTTGTTTATTTAATGACTGCTCTTACTTTAATTTACTTAAACAACCGTTAATTACTTAATGTTCAGTAAGTAAGAGGAGTCACTCAAATTTTTTACTTCCCTTACCCTACTACCATAGGTAATGGGAGTACTGCATTCAGTCAAACAATACGATATCATGTTTTCAACTGATTTACATGTTTTAAGGTCTCTTGATTCCAAAAAGGTGGTTTATTGGTAATTGGTCAGTGTGTGTATGTGTGTGGGGAATCTTCTGACTACCATATCTCCAAAACTAATAAAGATAGAAAGAAAAAACTTCAAAATTGAGTTAGATCTGGTGTACAGGTGATTTTTTAAGCTTTTGGTGAAAACTGAAAAACCAGAAGTGGGACATATGAAACTAGTCCGTTATCTCAAAAAGGCTCTAACGATTTTCTTGAAAGTTGCTATGTAAACACCCTATGTCTCTCCGTTTGTAATAGTTGGTTAATTCATGAAAATTGATAAGCGTCCTATGTAAGTCAGTCCTTTTAAAACGGCTGTACGGATTTCTTTTTAACTCGCTATATTAACTCTCTTTTAGATATCCTTTTGTATGCAATTGTTGTTTTCTGGTCAACAATTTAGTTTGCCAAACTTTGTTGAAAGTCGGTATCTCAAAAATGGATCTAACGATTTTCTTGAAAATTGCTGCATAAACTCCTTTTTAGATATCCTTGCGCATGTGTTAACGTGGTTATTACAAGAAAATTGACAGTCATTCTGATTAGGTAAGTAAGTTTTAGATCTCGGAAGTGGGTGTTTCAAAAAACGGCTCTACTTTTTTTTTTTTTTTTTTTTTTTTATTTACTTATTTATTTTTTAAACTTGCCATGAAAACTCCATTTTACATATCTATACATATGTACTAGTTTTCTCTTATAGGCAGGTTTTTAGTTGTCTAACTTCTTAGGTTAATTTTAGGTCTTCTGACCATATCTCCAAAAAGTGCATATAATAAGTGGAAGTTGTGTGGTTGTTACACACCAGATTTTTCAATTAATTATTCCTATTGATAAAAGTATTAAATGCTTTAGAAAGTTAAATTTGAAGAATTTCAATGAGTACTATTAAAAAGGTGTTCCAACAAGATTGAAATGTGTTAATGACTTTGGTTTGTCCGTCCGTCTGTCTGTCTGTTCACGCTGTAACTCCCGTAAATATTCATGGAATTTCTTGAAACTGATATATGTTTTTCAAGTTCACTGTCAGATGTTCTCTATTGAAAATGGAGTGACGTGTACAGGGACACCCGAAAGTATTCCAAAGCATTGTGTTTTATGAGAGGTATTTCTATAAACCACATTTTAGTACCTTTACTTCACCATACTTGCCAACATTTTTAATTTTTAAATCAGATTTGTCACCACTGTCTTTTAATAGAAGAATATCTTATTACTTTTAGATGATTAAATAAAGTGAAAATTGTTGTAGAAAATTTCTGATGTAAAGTCTCCCTCTGAATTACTTTGTACAAATCTTACTGAAAGTGAAATATGTTATTCATAGTTTTAAAACAGTGCATTCTGTAGTATACAGTATGATTAGCATTAGATTTACAGGGCCATATAAAAATATTCAGTTACATTAAAGGCTTTTATTGGAAACTTGCTGGAATTGCATTTTAATTCACTTTAAGTGTTTTTAACACTTTCTAAACAATTTTTAAGTGTTAATTTAATTTCAATTTGTGTATTTGACTGTCGTATTGTCCATCTGTCTGTCCCTAGTATCCGAAAATATTTTCATAATTAAAAAAAATAAAAGATATATGTTATTAAAGTTCACTGTGGTATGTTCCCTATTTAAAAAATGGCATTAAGAAGTCATGTTGGACTAGTTTGTGTACAGGGACACTAAAAAAATTCCAATGCATTGCGATTTAGGACAGACATTTTTATAAATCGCATGTAAATAATTTTCTGCTGTGTAAATCATAAAGAAGTTGACATTTATTGTTAATATGCTAAGGTTTTGTATAGAATATGATAAGGTTAACCTTCAGATTTTCAGGGGTATACTAAAATGTAGATTCATTAAAGGCTGCAGTTAGAATTTAAGGGCTGCATTTTCTTTTGCGTTAAGCATTTTTAACAATTTCTAACAATGTTTAAAGTGATTATGAATTCAGCTAGTCTATATATGTTTCAGTCCTCCTGTCTGTCGTTGTGTGATAAAGTAAGCAAAGAACAATGAAAGTTTTCCGACACAACACGTACATACAATTGGAAAGTGTTAACAATCGATGCGTTCCGCATGATTTTTCATTCTTGTTTTTTTTTTTTCTTGCAATCAATCTGAAATTTAATTTAAATTAATTAATCAACAGCATGTGTTTCATTGAGGGGAGGGGGGGGATAGAAAAGTCAAATATATATGTAGATAAATAGAATGACATCACAATATCGGAAAAAAGATAGTTCCAACTTCGAACACCAATACCTCTGTTCTGAAGTAACGTTTGCCGATATAAAAATTGGTAGAAGTTGCATATCTTCGTACCCTTTAAGTACCTGTAAAGTTTGGTTACAATCGGTGTATCACAGTTCATGAGTGTTCCTTGCTAGTAAATCTTATTGATAAAAAAGTATTAAATGTTTTAGAAAGTTAAATTTGAAGAATTAAAATATATATATCTGAGTATTATTAAAAAGGTGTGTTATCATATGAATTTCCCTTTTGTTTGTCATTTTTAATTGTATTAAATACACTTACAGAAAGGGTTTAAAAAGTTACAAATAATTTGTTTATGAAATTTATTTAAAAAAATTTACAATAAAGAATTGTGCCAGATTCGATCCCAGGTCGCGCTCCTCGAGCTAGCCTTTTCAAAGTTTTCTGTGGTTTTCTTCGAAACTCGCATGAATATGGGCTAGGACTACTTAGAAAGACTCCCTACAGAAGGCATCTGAATTAGGCCCAGGTCCCTAGTGTAGACAGTTGACCTTAACCCGAACACCACCTCATATTTTTCTTTTTTATGCGTTTATAGTTTCTCTTCGACCTTGCCCATTTTTATGTGATACACATTTTTACTTACAATTAACATTCACGAACTGTGGACACACTGATCTTAACCAAACTTTACATGCAGTGACTTTTCTAATTTTCCCTCCCCCTCAAACTTGCCCTGTTGATTTATTTATTTAAATTGTATTTTTTAATCGTCTGCATGTGCATGTATTTCTTGCTCTAAAATTAATTTTTTTTTTTTAAAGATTTGAAAAATAACATTGTGTTTTTATGTAAGAGAGATTTCAATTAGAATTTTTAATAGTTTATTTAACTCCTATTTTATTATATAACATGGTAACATGCAGTGTATGAAGCAGTTTAAAATACTTGTCGAGTGTATATTTTCAGGTCTATTTCGGTAGAATTTTACAAACATATACAGGGTTTTTATAAAGTTCCGGACCCATTTTAATGTTTAATAACTCATAAAATAATAAAGATAGATTAAAATTAATAACATAAATGGTTAGATAGACTCAAAAAGTTTCATGACCCTTGTCAATGAACTTCCACGTGTGCCCCCTTCGTCGCACGGAGAATATCAAGTCGATAGTCAATTTCCCGCCAGGTAGCGGCAAGCATGTCGGCATCCACAGAGGCTATTGCGGTTGTAATTCTGACTTTTAGGTCATCAATGTTCGACACTCTCCTCCTGTAAACATTGTCCTTTACAAATCCCCAAAGGAAAAAGTCCAGCAGCGTTATATCAGGTGATCTGGGTGGCCAAGGAATTGGACCTCCTTGCCCAATCCATCTTCCTGGAAAAGTGTCATTCAAAGAACTACGAATGATGGTACCCCAATGAGGTGGTGCACCATCTTGTTGCAAAAAGACATGTGGCTGAAGCTCTTCTAGTTGTGGAAATACGAAGTTTTAAAACATGTCTAAGTATACAACTGATGAGACCGTCTTTTCTGTAAAAAAGAAAGGCCCAATGACTCAGTCGTGCATTAGTCCACACCACACATTAACCTTTGGGGAATCCCTTTGTGCCTCACGGTATTCATGGGGGTTTTCAGATCCCCATATTTGCACATTATGGCGATTAACAATGCCAAGAACATGAAAGGATGCTTCGTTGGAGAACATTATGCGCTTCAGAAAATCAGCATAATCTTCTATCCTCCTTATCATATCTGTTGCAAAGGCCATCCTCCTAGGCCTATCGTCCGGTTCCAAAACTTGAACAATTTGAACTTTGTATGCATGCAGTCTTAATTTTTTCTTAATAACCTTGTACACCATTGAAATTGTCATATCCAATTCTCTTGCCGCTGATCTCACAGATCTTCTATGATTGTTTAAAAATGTCTCTCTGACACGGTCAACATCAAAATCACTTGTGCAGGGATGTCCGGAACGTATCTTATCTGCGATACTTCCAGTTTCTAGAAAATTATTTTTCCACCGCAAGATGCTGCTTTTGGATGGAGGATCTTTTTGGTAAATTCTTCTGCAATTTCTCTGTGCTTGCACTATCGATTTCGTTTCTATGTACCACCATAAAATCTGTGCTTTCTCTTGTGGTGTATGCATTCTCCTTAATATCCGCTCAAATAAAACATCACATACAAAAGTACTACATAGAACAAACACATCAAAAGTAAACATAACATTGCAATAGTTGCCAAAAACAAAAGAGAGAAAAATGCAATTAATAAGCAGACGATATTTAGAAAAGTACAGATATTTAGACTGGAAAATGAAATTATCTGAAATTAACCACACGAGTAGACGATATTTACAAAAGTAAAGATATTCAAACCTTAAAAGAAAATATATGAGTTATTCCATCAATAAATGCTATAAGTTTGTTTATATCTTAATTATTTTATGAGTTATTAAACATCAAAATGGGTCCGGGAATTTATAAACACCCTGTATATCTACATTTTTCTTGCAATCAATCTGAAATTCAATTTAAATAAATAAATCAACAGTACGTGTTTCATTTGGGTGTATGTGTGTGGGTGGGGGGAAATAGAAAAGTCAAATATGTATAGAGAGAGATATATGCAATGACATCACAGTATCGGAAAAGAAATTGTTGCAACTCCGAACACCAATACCTCTGTTCTAGAGTAACATTTTCCATTTTAAATTGGTAGGATTGTGTATATCTTTAAACCCTTTAACTACCTGTAAACTTTGGTTACTATCAGTGTATCACAGTTTGGAGTATTTCTTGTTAGTAAATCCTATTGATAAAAAAGTATTAAATGATTTAGAAAGTTAAATTTGAAGAATTAAAAAAAATATATATCTGAGTATTATTAAAAAGGTGTTGTGTTTTCATATGAATTTTTCTTTATTTCATTATGTTTAATTGTATAAAATATGCTTACAGATTTTTTTTTTTTTTTTTGTAAGTTACAAATTATTTATGAAATTTATTTATTTAAATTTACAATAAAGAATTGTGCCAGATTCAATCCCAGGTCACTCTTGTCAATCTAACCATTCAGTGTTTTCCTAGGTTTTCTCCGAAACTTGTATGAATGGGGCTAGAACTCCCTAGAAAGATCCCCTATGGAAGGCATCCATCTTAGGCCTAGGTCCCTAGTGTAGGCAATTGATCTTAACTCAAACTCCAACACCTTATATTTTTCTTTTTTATGCATTTATAGTTTTTCTTCCCCCTTGCTCTTTTTTATATGACACATTTTTACTCAGTAATTCTTATCGATAAAAAAGTATTAAATGTTTTAGAAAGTTAGATTTGAAGAATTTAAAAGAAAAATGCTAAGTATTATTAAAAAGATGTTGTGTTTTCATAGAATTTACCTTCACTTCATCATATATAATTGTATTAAATGCGCTTACTGAAATATTTTAAATAGTTACAAATTGTTTATTTAGGAAATTTATTTAATAAACTTTACAATAAAGAATTGTGCATTATTCAATCTTAGTCAACCTAGCTGCATGGATTTTTCCATGGTTATCTCCAAAACTCGCATGTATACAGGATAAGACTTCTGAGAAAGGCCCCTTAATAAGGCTTAACCTGAACACCAATACCTCATATTTTTCTATCTATCTGTCTCTATATATGTATGTATATATAAATATAATGGAAATTTTGTCATCACATATCACCATAACTTCTGAAATAATACTCATAATTTGGACAGCAAACTTATCTTATAAATATCTTGAATGAGTTTGTTAACCAAATTGCTCTGCCATTTTGTTTTCAAGTGGTGGCCACTTGAAATTTTCAAATCCACATTGTGAAAAGCATATTTAAGTTGAATTTGCTTGAAATTTGATGTATATATAGACCATATAAGAATCTCAACCAAGTTTATTGATGAACATTATCCACCATTAACTAAGTGGTGGATATCTTAAATTAACCCATCTTTAGCCAAACTTATTTTTCTCCAAATAACTCTTTAATTTAACATATTCTTTATTAGGCTCTAGTAAATCATCTAGTAATTTTTTTATGATACATTCAGATAGATCTTGGCCCACTGCCAGCTTGATTTTAATTCAAAATAACAATACGGAAGCTTTTAAAACAGTCAATACATTTAATACTTATTGCATCCTGTCCCTGTGTACAGGACTATGGCTAAAAATGGGTTAAGCGGTGCCACTTGACATCAGACTGCCACTTCAAAATTTATCTTCATGATAATTTGAAGTACTGAATCAATTTGAACCAGAATTGGACAGTGAAAACTTATCATACAATTATCTTGATCAAGGCATACCCCAGTGCCAGATAAATTTTACAAATATCTTGGATGAGCTCACTGGGCAACTTGTTCCGACATTTTGTTTCCAAGTTGCAGCCACTTGAAATCATGTTTCTTATCATGATAACTTTTGAAATACAGAATTAATTTGAATCAAAGTTGGACAGTGAACTTATTATTGTGGATAATTTCAAAGGGCAAGTTGCTCTGCATTTTGTTTCGAAGTTATGGCCACTTAAAATCAGACTGCTACTTGAAAATTTGTCGCAACAATAACTTTTGAGATAAACTAATTCAAACCAAAGTTGGACAGTAAATTATGCTTCAAATATCTTGGATGAGTTCACTGGGCAACTTGCTCCGCCATACTGTTTCCAAGTGGTGACCACTTGAAAATTTTTTACTACGATAACTTTTGAAATACTTACAGTGGACTTATAATTCAAATATCTTAAATGATTTCCGTAGGCAACATGCTTCTCAATTTTTTCAACACTGTCTATCATCTGTATTTTAATAAAAGTATAATTCATGTTTGCTGTTTATAATTTTAGAAATTCTCTTTGAAATTATTATGTTAATATCTTATAGAATATATTTTCAAGTGTTGTTATTCATTTTTCTAGCTTTATGAAGAATTAAGAAAAGAAAATGAGCGGTTAAAAGAAAGCTTAAAGAAAGCTGAAGAAGAACTTGAAAAGGCTAAAAGACAACTCCAAAAAGTATTTAAAATTTGTACTTGCATATAAAGTTTACTTTCTTGATATATTTGAAAACAGTTTAATGCTGATCTCAGTTAGTTTTTCCTATATAATATTAATCTTCTCAACACTAAATTATGATAAAACTAGGGGGGGGGGGGAATCTGTCAGTCTATTATACACTTTTTACTGATAATCTTTTCACATCAGACCTTCATTTTCTTGTCTCGGAGTCATAACTTTGTTTTTAATTTTGCACCAGCCACTCGTTTGTGTTCATTTTATAGGATTGGTTCTTTTTCCTTTATGGTAAAACGAAGTTTTAAAGGATTTTTCTTTCTTCAGAGCAGAATGCTTTAAAAATATAAGGAAAATATAATTTTAAAACAAGAAATATATTTTAAAATTTGCCTTTTTTCTATCTTCCAGTTTGTAATTTGTTTTTAGATTGAAAATTACGCATCCCCTGGGACCTGCCACAATAATTTTTTTGTGTACTGCCTTCGATTTTTCACGTAATTTATGTGCTATAGTACATTAGCGGCATCGCTGATGAAATGGGAAAATACAACCTAATCAAAAAATTTAATTCCATTTAGATTTTTAAACATTTAGCAGAAAAGTTTCATGCACAATGAAAGACATTGTTTTGTTAACTTAAATAAAATATTGATTGATAATGATTTTGGAATAAAATAAATTTCTTTTAAACAACAAAGTTTTTTATTAATGGCTTAATAAATAACAAAGTTTGAATATCATGTGCAACAGGGTAAAATATAACAAAGTGAGTTTAAGCTTAACAGAGAAAAACATCTTTTATTTATGAAATAACTACAGTAAAATCAGTAAAATGGTATCCATTTAACCACTAGCAACAAAAGTTTCAGGAATTGGATATATCCTTCATTGTCTGACATTCCAGGGATCAGAGCAGCATTCAAATTGTAGTAAAGTATCACTTTAAAAATTTAACATGAACAGTGTGTAATAAATTCTAAGCACTTACGTAGTGAAAAATTGTTAGCACATGCATAGTGATAAATTCTAAGCACATACATAGTGATAAATTCTGAATATATATGTAGTGATTAATTCTAAGCATATCCATAGTTTAAAAAATAATAATAAGCTGTGACTCTAAGACAAAGCATTAATGAAGAGTCTTCATAGCTGAAGACTTCAATGTAAAGAGCATGAAAAGCAGTTCTTCAGTTCTTAAACATGCTTAAAAAGATTCCAAAACAACCAACAGTAGATATGCTAGTGTCACAACAAATAGAAAACCTTCATACTAGACATAACATATGACAAAACTGATGATGACAAGAGTGACATCATAAGATTTGGTTGATGAGCACGCTTCCGACCAAAGAGCAGAAGTGAATGACCTATATTTTCATCCGATAAAACATTTGCAGATAAAATGTAAAGCTAATGTAAATTTTTACAATGCTAGTAAAAAAATAACGTTAAAGTTATTTTAATTTAGAAAAATATATCCAGATAATTAATAAATAAGATTGCTGGATATTTGTAAGTAGTTTTAACATGTTTAAGATTTATTAATACAAATGTATGCTAATGTTTGCAGACTACAAACAATATTTTATAATAGAGGATGCCTAAACAGAATTTCATTTAAAGTTAATAAATGTTAATTTTAAATATTTTGATGATAAAATAAAGGTAGATTTTGAAACAATCAAATTAAAATTTAGTAGTTAAACTATATAGTTAGATTTTGGAACA
Organism: Salticus scenicus; assembly: GCA_963930645.1. NCBI lineage: Eukaryota > Metazoa > Arthropoda > Arachnida > Araneae > Salticidae > Salticus > Salticus scenicus. The sequence continues at coordinate 218,805,874 of OZ005651.1, read as the reverse complement.
ACATGGAAAAGGCATTTAAATAAATTTAAATCTTGAAAATGCTATCAGAACAATACTTCACCAGCTAGTGTAGAATGATAAAAGGGTAGTTGCATTCTCAAAAAATAGGCAGCAAAAGAGTACAGAATGACATTATTTACACTCAAAATGGCGCAAAAAAAAAGAAAAAAAAAAAAAATGACAAATATCAGAGTTGTGCCAAAAAGTCTTTATTAATCAAAATATGTTTATTGTAAAATATAAAATAACAAATATTTCATTTTACTTTAGATTTCAGTAATAGTAATGTCACAATCTTCTATTACTGTTAAAAGCATTAAAGACTGTACATACTACAAGAAAAGTTCTATTCCCCTACACCCCCCCTTTTTTTAAATTCACGAATCCATGCCTAAAAATGAGCTCCTTCCTCCCTTATTTAATCATCAATCTCAAGGCAGCATGTTTACTTATTTTAATTTAATATTTTCTGATTAATTCACATGTAATGATTAATTGCTTATTAAATTTTATTTCTAATATTTTTCATTTTTTTTCCCTTAGAGTAATACTTCAAACAAAAATTCTGTTAGTGAAGCAGATAAAAAGGTAATACTCTCATATTAATTTCTTTCAATAATTTTATCTAGTATTTGATAGGTTTTATGTGATTTTTATCTTAAAAATGATGCTATAATTAGCTTGTATTTATTGTTTCATAAAAAAACTAAAGCGTTTATGATGTTATCGACTTTTTCTTTTTCTTTATCTTTTGACTCATCTCACTGTTAAAAGGAACAATTCCTTAAAACTATTAATCTGAAAATTTATTTAAAAAATACAGTAGTTTTATTTTTTGTTTGTTGTAAAAATCTTTAGTATTGATGCATCTCATAAATGATTAAACATCATGCTATTTGCTACTATCATATTCCCAAGGTTTGTAATATGTGGAATTGTCAAACTTTTTCTTATCATGACTTCTTTTGCATAAAATTTTTATAAAAAATAAGCTATTATCTGGGCTGTGTGAAAGAAGGGGCGAGGGGGGGCACTAGCCCCGGGCACCAGATTTTAGAGAGTAACAGAATCACAAAATTCTTTCTTCAAACTTTCCTTTAGAAATTAGAATTTTTAATATTACTTTTTTTTTAACTTTGTTTTCATCTCATCTGTTGCAATGAATACATCACCAAATTTTTAATAACATTTTTAAAAAGAAAGATTTTTTTTTTAAACACCAATTTGAAGAATGTGGCATAATGAAGCAGCCGAGTAAGGTAGCAGCATGGTTTCTTTCAGAAGTGAAAATAAGATTGAATCACCGTCGATCTGGTGTAGGGTGTACGTTGATAGCACCCAAAATTCAGATTGACATATCTAAGCTCCAGAAAACAGAATAAATAAATGGAAGTTTAAGTTTGGCTGGGAAACCTGGCTGTTTTTGCCCTGGTAATTGAGTAAAGACATTGCCAGTCCATGAAACCTTGAATAATATCATCTAAATACAATTTTTTCATGACTAATTTGTTTCAAATGTGCTGTAAAACCTTTAAGCCATTTTGAATAAAAATCACTTTTATTACTCTGAAAAATTAAAATTTAGTTTGATTCCGTGCAATAGGAATATCTTAAAATTTTAACAGTCAGGTTTACGATATACCAGTCACTTGAAAGCCTTCAGATGTAAAAATACCTCTTCACAGGAATGTTTTTTAAATTCATATTAAGATATAACCTTTCACATTATAAAATACAGTGAATTCAAATGTAAAATACTCCTGCTCAAAAGTTTAGCAAGATTTGCAAACAATGATTTTTTTTTTTTTTTCAATTTTAACACTTCTCTCAGTGAAATGTTTTCAAACATTGGGTATTTAAAGAAATTGGTCTTCCTCGTGTTTTTTAGTGAAGATTGGTTTAAGACAATATTTAGGGGGCCGATAACAAATTGAGCAAAATCAATAATAAATTAAATTTTAAAACATACAACCTTTATTCCTCATGTTGATTGCCGGACTAGTTTCTCATGGGGCACCCCAGCTTTTACACCGGTGATACGGTGTTCGAAGTTTGACGAAACTGACATTTCTCTTTAGCTTCTCCACTTTTAAAGACTCGGCAGCACTGACGATCGAGTAGTGCCCCATCGTTGCCGTAGCATAAAGAGAAACGTCAGTTTTGTCAAACATCAAACACCGTATCGCCGGTGAAAAAGCTGGGGTGCCCCATGCGAAACTAATCCGGCAATCAAAATGAAGAATTAAGGTTGTATGTTTTAAAATTTATAGTTTTACTTCATGGTTTAGTTTGTTGCAGAGTAAAATCAATAATGTTTGCGATCATCCTGTATCGTTAAGTGAGTGATATGAACTGTAACTTTAGGATAGGTTAATATAAGCCCAGTTCAGTTTGTGGATGAAATTGTGTGACAATGGCATATTAAATAATGGAGATATAAGCATTTATTTAAAAAAATAAATAAATAAAATCAGCAATTTTTTTATTTAAAATATATTGAGTTTTTAGCGAAACTTATTCACACTTTCAGATAAATTGAAAACATACTTTTATAACAACATACTGCAATCAAAATTCAAATATCTTATAAAATATGAACATTTTTATGAAAAACATTTTCACTGTGCATGTTTGAAAGATTAAAAAAAAAAAAAAAAAAAAAAAAAAAAAAAATTAATTACATATGTTGAAAGCTAGATAAATTGGGCAACTTTTGTCAAAAATTCATTTGAATAGAGTAAAAATTAAACAAATTATTCACAAAAGAACAAGCTAGATTTTAGGTATTTTCAAAGAGTTGAAATTTTATATGGAGTTTTTCACATGCTGCATAATTAATTTAAAGATCCAATTATTTTAACGACTTAGCAAAAGTTCTTTTTTGTGAAAAAACCCCTTACCATCTCACAAATCTTAGTAAATAAACAAAATATGTTAGAGTTACAAGCTTATGAGGGGTTTTTCATAAAAAAAAGTTTTGTTGGAGCATTGAGAGACTTTAAATACCAAATTATTGTTTAGCCCTGGGTGCCATTTTTGTTTCACACGGCCCTGGCTATTAAGTGGAATTTGCACCTGTGTTAAGGAAAATTAGAAATAACCCATCTGCTATATGAAACTCAAACACAATATTAAAAGGAAAAAAATAATTTACTACATTAAATTTTAAGTTAAAAACTAGCATAAAATTAATTACACATATAAAACATTTTTAATTTGCAATATTTAATTGCACAGGTATATATATATTTGAATTCTAAACATCATTCGAATTGCCAATTTGAAGAAGGGAACAAGTACCAAAAATTGAAAATTGAATTTTTATTTTCTTTAAATTCGCTTTGCATTAACATACATGCTAGGCAAAAAAAAAAAAAAAAGAAAAAGAAAGGGGGGGGGGGAAACCCACTTATTTAACATAAAATCAATCATTTGAAATATTCATGAATTTTATTTCTCCAATGCAATTGCAATTTTCAAACTGGTGATTCATTTAATATATTTGAAAGCATAAAACTATATATGGATCCACTTAAATATTTGTGTGATCTTCATATTTTTCCCTTATAATTTTCTCAACAATTGTATGTATCATCTTATAGTTGGAGAGCTGGCTACATAAAAATCATTACCATAAAATATAATAAATATTTATACCTCAAAGTTTTTCTAGTGAAACTAAAAACTGAGCTGTGAGCCACCAGTCTACCAGGTCAATCCCAGGGATTAAGGTGGAAACAAGTTGTCTAAGACGACTAATATTAAGGTGGAAATTTTCATAAAATACATTGATAGACTTTGCATGAAAAGCTTTTATTTATTGCTCTTATACATGGAAAAAATGCTGACAGACCATTTACTTGTGGAAAGTGCTCACAGATTGCATCAAAGTGATGTAAAATTTCAAGAAATCATATGGTACAAGAAGAGAAGTTTTCTGAGAAGTTGTAGTTTATAACTTTATAAGACTGTATGCAAAATGACAGAATGATAATTGGGGGTATAAAACATAAAACCATGGCAAACTGCTACAAAAGTCATGCTGTAGCTTCAGAAAATTTAGAGATTACTCACTGCTCTTAACTTTTGAATATAAATAAATACATGAAAACAATGAGGTACATACATGAAAGTTTTCTGATCTGTTTTATGATATTTACATAAAATAGGTTCAAACATATTGATGATATTATTTATCGCATTAATACATGAAAAATGCTGCTCTTAACTTTAGAATATAAATGAAGATGTAAAAACGATGAAGTATATGCATAAAAGTTTTCTTATCTGTTTATATTTTTAAAATAAAATAAATAGGCTCAAACATATTGATATTCAAAGGTTTTTTATTATGCTAATACATGAAAAATGCTGGCAGACTATTTCCTTACAGAAAAAAAATGGTGAAAGACTTCTTCAAAATGGCATAAAATTTCAAGAAAAAATTCATTAGGTACACAAATAAAAATATTTTGTAGTTATAATTTTTAACGTATTAAAAGCTGCAGGCAAAATGCCAAACTGATAACGGGGATAAAATCATTGTAGGCTACTACATAGATCGCAATGTTGCTTCAGAATTTCAATCGACCACTAGGCTACTCTTAATTTTATAATATAAATCAATATGTGAAAAGGATGAGGTATATACATAAAAATATTTGTGACATCAGAGGTTAATCCAGAATAAATTTAGTGCCGCATTGAGGCACTTTCACAAAGTCAATTTTTAGCAATGAGGTACCTTCACAAATTCAACTTTCAGCAAAGAGGTACCTTCACAAAGTCAATTCTCAGCAATATAACTGCACACTAAAATATTTTATAAGCTTCACTGCATCGAACACAGAAAAATACCCTCAATTTGAATATTTACTGGAGACAATGATAAATGTCTAAGTAAACACCTACTTATCTTACACTCGCCCATACATATATTTATTTTTACAACTGTTTCATTTTATTTTTTATATGTATTTTAAAATTACAAAAAAAAAAAAAAAAAAAAAAAAAAAAAAAACTGCTTTACATATCATAGTTAATTGTTCTGAAGTATCATTAATTTTCATAAACTTACTTGATGTTTTCACAAATTATTTTATAAATTCACAAATGGGGTACCATTTTTAAAAAGCTGGATTAATCCCTGGACATGTTTTAGAATATAAAATTAAATAAACAGGCTTAAGTATATCTATATTCAAATGTTATTTATTGCATAAAAACATGAAAAATGCTGTCAGGTTGTTTCCTAGGCTAGAATGTGTTGACAGACTGTTTCAAAGTGGTGTAAAATTTTATGAAAAAAATCCTAAAAACACTCAAATAGACATTTATTGCAGTTGTAGTTTAAAGCTTTAAAAAGTTGTATGCAAACTGACAGACTGTTAATTGGGGAGACAAAATCATGGTGAACTGCTTATAATGTGACAGTGGCGATTCTTAGTGACTGCTCTATGCTCTTATCATTTAACTATAAATCAGTATTAGAAAATGATGAGGCACATGCATGAAATCAGTGTTACATATTGATATTTGAATATTCTTTATTGTTCTAAAACATATTAAATGCGGACAGACAGCATCACAGTGATGCTGTCTGACACTAAATAAAATATTATAAGTACTGTATAAAATGAAGATTTATAATAAGTTTTATGTTAAAAATACCTTATTGTTCATTTTCCTCAAAGCTTTTTAACTAGGTGCCATGCCATCCTCAGGAGATGGACTTACATTGTGCATCGTTTTCCATTGCCATTCCTTTTTATTTACATTCAACATCTGATGCCATTGGCTATCTAGATTTTAATTAGGCTGCATGTTATTATAGCTTAACTGTGGGAATTTTTTATTTCAATTGTGTAGTGTATCCCAGCATTTAATTGTGGTTCTGGTAGTTAGCTAGTTTTTTAATACTATTGAAATCCTATGTCAGTGTTAGAATTTTGATTAATTTTTGTTAAAGCTTTTTTTTTTTTGTTCTTTAATTCCATTGTTGATTGGTCATTAATCAAGAACCAAATAGCTACATCAAATTTATTGATTTAAATCAGATTCTTTTAAATAATTTATTTTCAACAAATTCTTATACACTATTTCTGTAGTTACATCAAATTTATTGATTTAAATCAGATTTTTTAAAATAATTTATTTTCAACAAATTCTTATACACTATTTCTGTTTTCAGTTATCCATGTTCTGCAACACAGAACAACGAATTCAACAACAAAAAATTTTCAACATATTCTGCAACACACTTTGTCACTTCTCATGACAAAGGGTAAATTTGCTGTACATATTTTATTTCAGCAAAATAGGAGTGCTGTTTATTAGATTTTTTTTAAATATAAATTAAAATAAAATTTTGTAAAATTTTATGCCAAGGGCAATGCCCTGTGTTCCCATGCAGTAATGAAGCTCTGTACACTGGAAATACTAAAGAATATATATCTTTCATGTTTAAAGAATAATTATAATGTAAATTAGTGAGATTTAAATTATTAGCTTATTAAAAAATCATAAATTAGCAGTGTTTAGACTGTTTCTGAAACAACTTCTGTGTATTTCAAAATTAGCTATATATTGTTTTTGGTGCTGAAACATTTTTTAAAACATTCTCATTACATTTTGAAAACATTAGAAATTTTATAAATTATAAAAACTCGCTGGTGCTTGCTTACAATTCCCCCCCCCCTCATTGCTTTTCAACACCAGTTTTTCAGTACATTTTACTGCAATTTGCTGCTTTTTTGGCTTTCTGCAGAGTAGTCTTTAAGGTAATTTTTTGCAGTGTATGATGCTTACTAACAAAATTTTTTCTTCATGATCCTACAATACTAATTTTCCATTGCAATTTACTGCAATTTGTTGTTTCTTTGGAATTTTTGCACCAAGTGTTTTTTAAAAACGAGTTTTGACACTTTGTGGTGTTTTCTTTCCTTTGCTGTAATTGGCAAACTATTTGCTTTGTATTTTTTGAGGAATTTTTTCGTTTACTTAATTTCTTGTCTGTGTTTAGGAGAGAAGAGCTCTGGAACGCAAATTATCAGAATTGGAAGAAGAATTGAAGGTGAGTAAAACAATATAATTTTATTCAGCATGCATTGATTTTTAATTTTTTTTAAATATATATATTAAAGATATACTTTTAGACATTAGTGCTTGGTTTGACTACATACATTAGGAAATACTGTGCCCCAGCTTGTTTTTGAAATACGTGTTATAGAAAATTCATTATTTCTTCTCTTTAATTTCTTTTTCCTGATCAGTTTTTTCAATTCATGAAAATTCTGATATCATCTTTCATTCTTTAAAATGCATGGTTGTCATATTGTTTTGCATCATTTATAATACTCGGTTTTAAATTAGCTAACATTTTCAGTGAAGCTTTTATTTCAAAAAATGTGAATATTTATTTCTGAGCATAACCTTATAATCATGAGTTGTTTTCTCTTAGATTCGCTTTTCTATTTACATGATTCTTTTTTTTTCTTCCTTAGAAATATTTGGCAAATTAGTCATTCATTGTATATTCTCATTATTTTATTATTCTGGCATCTTTTTTTACTTTTATTTTCATGCTTTGTTGTTAAGTATAATTATCAAAGTAAAGTCTGTAAATAGCTACCAGGAATTTTTTTCACGGGAGTCTGAAATTTCTTGCATTCATGACATTTAAAGAACTTCTTTGTGGATGTCATTTATTTTATTTATTACTTTTTATAGTTATTCTCTATGTATATTGAGTGTGCAGGGGCGGAAAATAAGTTATATGGAAAGAAATATGGAAATGATGATAATGAAAAAAAAAAAATCTTTTTTCATATAGTGTGAATTATAGACTGAATACGATTAAGAATCTTATTTCTACAAGTACTAGATGATAAAAGCACAAAAATATATTAAATTTATGCAATGTGCATATAAGCAGTGTCATTGGGAAAGTCAAGTTTTTAATTTGAGTTATAATAATAATTTTCTTGGTATTGCTATACTGTCATTCATCAGGTACTTGACTTTCCCTATAACAACAAGAAGAGTGTATTTAATTGTACAAACATGTTGATGATATTTATAGAATCATTTTTAGCAACTATTTGTATTTAGTTGTCATTACAAGATTCCAACTTGGTTTAGACATTTCAAAAATCACTTAATCTTTTTTTTTTTTTCATTGTATGAATGTAAAATAGAATCTTAGTATGGTGCTTCTAAGTACAGTGCTAAAAAATAAATAAATAAAAGATAAGAATTACATTAGCCCCAAAAAAATTCTATGCTTTTTTCTTCATCTGCAGCTAACTGATTACCTTGGCTTATCCCATAGAGCAAAATTCGTATCTTATAACCTATTATTATTATTAATTTCATTTTGTTATAGTTCTGACATTGATAAAATAAATTGCTGTCAATTTCTTAATAAAAGAGAAACATTAAAAATTAGTCTTTTGTGATAATGGAATAGTTAAAAGTTCATTCTAGATAATCTTTCTTTCTTTCTTTTTTCAATTGAAGCAACACTATATGATCATATCTTTATAATTTGTCTCTAATTTAGCTTTTATTATTAGATTAATTATCACATTAATCCAGTCAGTACTGAAGATAATGAGTGTGAAAGGAAGTAAGTAGGATGAATTGGATTTGATAAGATGAATTTGTATCTAATAGTCATCATATCTATTTGTTTGGACTTACATTTAGCTTCATGAAACCAAATAAATCATGAAACAGTGATAGTTTTTGGAGTTTAAAAAAATTACTGACACTTCTCTGCAACAACGGAATGCAAATGTCAAAATTTAAAAATTTGTGTTTGCAGTACTTGTGAAGTAAACTTTATAGTTTTTGGTAAACAAACTGAGTTTTGTGTGTAGATTTTGAATATAACTTTGCTTCTGTTCTATTCTGTAAACTTTTGGTTTTTCTATCCATTGTTATACTTACCCCATAAATTTTGTAATTTGGGTGATTTTTTTTTTTTTTTTTTTTTTTTTTTTGGGGGGGGGGGGGGTAGATGAAGAGTGTAACCAGGGGCTATATTCTCGTCTAGTCGTTACGCGGAAACTGGTTGTTGTGAAGCGAGACAATGACGATTTGCTATTCTTGCTCTTATTGTTTACAGTCGTTAAGTTACCGACAGCTAGGAGGCAGTTGTTCAGCTCAAAGATCATCGTTTATCACAATGAAAATGGGCGCGTCTGTATAATGTTTTAGTTTGCTCAGTTAAAGGGACATTTCACATTTTCCACCATTGAAAACCGGTTGTCAACATCCTATTGACAACTTTCCCCTCCCAAAACGGATTACGAATGACCCCTTGCAACAGATTGGTTTAAAATGTCACCCTCAAAAGCAGAGAGTTTCATTTTCCACTCAAGATAACAACGGAAGACCAGAATAGCACTTAGCCGGAAGATGGTTATTACGGTCAGTAGAATAGTAGTTACAAACTGTCGTTAACGATTACAAGTGGTGGTTAATAAACAACTAGATGAGAATAGAGCCCCTGCATAGTTTTACTTGCTTTAAGCACCACAATTACATCATTTATATATTTTTTACTTTGCTTCTTCAGTTCTGTCTTTTAATTTTTAATCAAACCTAATATCCTGCTCTTTTTTTTTTTTTTTTTTAAGGATTTATCGGAGTGTTAAAAAGATTTAAGAATTAAATTGGTAAAAACTGTGTAACAAAAACAAATTGTAGTTGTTTATACACCGAACAAACATTTAATAATGCCATAAAAATCAAAATATCATAAATGTTTAAATTTAAACTGTCATAATTCTCCCTGAATATAAATTGTACATAGTTTCTTTTCTTTTTTTTTTTTTTTGTCAAAGTAATATTACTTACGTCTGATTTTCTTATACTTATCCCCAATTTAATATTATATACTTAAAATCAAATTATAAAAAAAAAAAAAAATAGTAAAAGAATCTACAGATTTCTACCAAACAAAATCACAATGCAAATATTTCATTTCATTGTTTTTAGATACACATTGTAGTTGTACAGTTTCTGCTAATATGGAACCACGAAAAAACTTTTTTTCATTAATATATTTTTTTTTTAATGGCACATTATTAAATGATAAAAACCTCTTAAAAAAAAAAAAAAAAAAAGCTTATTGTAGTGATGTTTAAAACATGTTTGAACTCTAAGTATAATAGGGTCAGGTTCAGGTGTAGTAACTATGATCAATTATATTATGTAATAGTATATGATTCGATAAGTTTAGAAATCTTTTTGTAAATGATAAATTTAAAAAAAATTCTCAATGCACAATCCATATTACAGTCTTTGCATTCATGATATTCCTGCTTTGTTAGATATATATATATATATATTTGTTAACTGCACATTCTTGTTAAAGAACTTTTGCTTTTCTTTTCAATGATTTTGGGGATATATATATAAAAATATGTCTTGATATAAAGTGATAGAAAAAAACTTTTAGAGTAACGGGAGACCAAAATTTTTTTTTTAAATTAAAAAGCTTTAATTAGGAGAGAAAAAGACCTGTTTGAGTTTTTACTTTCTTACATTCATATCAAATGAGAAAATGTGAATTGAATAGGTCATGTGACTGTATCACAATTGTTTATCCGGACAATCTAAATAAACATCCCTTTTGTTTATTAAACATTTAAAATGCCCCCCCCCCCAAAAAAAAAAAAAATAAATAAATAAATAAATAAATAAATAAAATAAAATAAAAAAGCATTACTGAAGATTTGAGAATAAACAAAACTCTCCTTGTATTTTAATTTAATTAATTAATGATCAATCAATCATAAAATTTAAAATAACTTATTTTATGGGATGCATGTTTTAATTTTTTTTTTTTTTTTTTTTTTTTTTTTTATAAAGAGACAAAAACATTCAACAAAAATCAAAGTGTAGATATATTTTTTTTTTTTTTTAAATCTTCCAAGTGGTTGAGTCATAGATGAAATGCTTGGTAGGTTAGAACCACAAAGTCCAAAGCCTATTTGTCTCATGTGGGAAGGGTTAAAGTGAATGCAGTGGAGTCATATGTGACATGCTAAAGAGGTTAATGCAGACATTATCTGAAAGTTTAATAATAAAGGATATATTACATACTTTATGTTGATTTTCCTACTTTGCTATCTAATACTAAATGATAAAGTTATTATTAGTGGAATGTAATGTAAAATAAATGTATTTGCTTGCTGTGTGCAGCTTATTTTAATTTCTGTACAGTGGCACTGCCAGATAATTTTTCAGGAGGGAACAAACACACTTAAAAATTCAGAAATTTCGGTACATTTTGGAAATTCAGTTAAATTCAAATGGTTTGCTGGTTGGTGTATTCAGATGATAAAGCAAACCTGTATGTAAGCTTTTTTTTTTTTTTTTTTCATGTTATTTAAATCAAGGCCCAAAATTTTAACTTAGATTACACTCGCTGCAAAAAAAAGTTACTCGCCACAAAATATGATTAACTTACTCTATTTTTTACCTATAAGTTGACCAGAATTTTTTATTGGAAAAAGAAGAGAAATTACGCAGTGTCTTTTATTTTATAAGAAAATAGAAGACATTCAATTTTGAAAAAAAGGTCATTTTAGAGAGTACAAAATTGAATGAAAATAAATATAAAAACCGATTCAAAAGCTACTTTACACAAGTGGTGGAAACATTTCTATCTCAAATGATGAATTTGGATCAGTACACCTTAATTTAAATTAATAATATACGGATATGAGAGGAAAAATTCCTAATTTTTATAGGTGTCACTGGACAATATAGATTTATTATTATTATTATTAATTTTTGTTATAGACAAAAAAAAAAAAAAAAAGCGGCACTTTCATGCTGTTACATAAAAAAGGACTTTTTTTTTTTTTTTTTAAATTAAAGTCATAATTATAAAAGAAAAAAGAAAATTGGCAAATGAAAAAATAATATTAATATTCGGCAGATGAAATTTGTTTTAATGAATAGTCTTTCTTTGTCAACATTTTAAAAAAGATCTCACAAGTATGACCTAAATCAGACTTAGTAGTTAATAAGTTTTTAAAGTAGTTATATATATGGGATTTTTTTCATATGTCTACATTTTGTTCATTGAAGAAAACAGACGCTTTGTGGAAGCGTTTTTGCCAGGAGAGCATAAAATAAATTCAACAACTTTTGCATACTTTTGTGAGGTGGTGGTAGTGTTATCATTAAGTCCAGTTGTCTGCACTAGGGCTCTAAGCCTGAGTAGGAGAGTCCTCCGTGGGGTCTTTCTAAGAGGTCCTAGCCCATATTTACGCTAGTTTCAGAGAAAACCACGGAAAACTCTTAACGGCTAAGCCAACAAACGTGACCGGGCATCGAACCCAGGCCTCACGTATACCAGCTTCGAGGACAGAACCTATTTGCCACTGTGGGCCTATTTTTATGAGGAATATTATTCATGCAAAAGTGAGAAAACACGTCAAGCCATATCAACCAGAGTACCACTTCCTTAATGATTTCATGGCAATTTCAATAGTGATTCAGTGTTCTGAATCAAAGAAACATACAAATATAGGTAATACTTTTATTTCTTTTTAATTCGAAGAATCTGAATATTAAAAACCATAATATGTTTTGGCAAGTTTATTAGAAAGTTGTTCTTTTGTGAACCTAACACAGAAAAAAGTTAGCTTAAGAGTACAGAGGACGAAAAACATAAAAATGAGGAACTTTTAGTCATATAATGTTTTTTTTGTTTAAGAGTGCAAAGCGTTGAAAAAGAAGACTGTACTCTTAAAAAGAGGATGCCTGGTCACCTTACTTAAGATTAGCATAATTTTACATTTTTAAATCGATATATATATATATATATATTTTTTTTTTTTTTTCTGTAAGAATTCTATCTATATTTAGACCAAAATTTTACTCGCCATAGTAAAATTTCCACTCGCCAATGGCGAGCTGGTGAGCGAAAATTTCGCGCCCTGTTTTAAACTATTTTATTTACAAAAATTATACAACTTGACCCAAACCAACTAGAATCTGAAAAATTTACTGTCAAATCTACTTGAACTCTACTTGCAGGAAAAGGCTAGAGCTAACCCAATCCACTTGTCAGGTCAGTTTGTCTCTAACTGGCTTTGTGGTATAAATTTTATTTGCCAATTTAGATAATGATTGAAACTCTAATGACATAGTTTTAAAGCTTTAAATATAATTGAAAAATAAATTTTTACTGATTAGAATTTTGCAGGAGGGGGCAAGTGCTTCATTTTGCCCCTATGTGCCTGCCAACACCCATGTTTCTGTATGTGTAACAGTTGAATAAAATATAAAATTCTTCAAATATTTCTCAAAATGTAAACAATTGGACAATGCTATGCATAGTGTTTTGTCTGACTATTGAGCTGATGGAATGGGATTTCAGAGATTTTAACTAGTAAGCTTTGTCCAGTAGTCACTATCGTTAAATGAATCGCTAAAAACAAAATTAAACTTATTTGTGTTAATAAAAAAGTATAAGCTATTAAGCTGTAATCAAGGCCAATTACCAATTTCTGTTAAAACTAGTTGAAAATTAAAAGAAAAAAAAATTAGAGAAAAGGAAAATTTTTGTCCTAGTATGAGGGTTATATAATCATTTTAAGATGAAATGATTTTCAAAAGATAATGATTAACATTTGCAGACATCTCTAGGTTTGTTAGATTGAGAAAATGTCATCTGTTACCCTTAGAACTGTTAATTTAGCTAATTAAATCTAATTATGGTATCAATTAGCTAATTGTACCCCTGGATCAATAAAATTTTTCACTATCTAGAGATACTGATTTTGAAAAAAAAAAAAAAAAAAAAATCAATATAATACTTCAGTTTGCCTGAGCCTTTGATTGTTGTCATCTGAATATCTAAATCAGTGGGTGGTTGCTATGAAAATCTAAAAATTTCCTATGTCTGATGGTACAGTCAGCAAAAAAAAAAAAAAAAAAAAAAAAGCTACTCTCCCCACCACCACACACACACCTAATTTTGCCATAAATTATCATAGAAACATGTGGCTAGTACCGATCGATCTGTAATAACATCTAGTTTATAATGGTGTAGTTAGATTTCACTTAAGGTGTCATCTACATATTAAAACAGGCATCAAATTCATTTTTTTCCAATGGTAACCCCTATTTTTGACCTCATATTCAGATTTCTGAGATCAAGGCAGTTTGGAAAAAGTTCTATTTATATACTTTAAAACAATTCTTGATAGAGTTACAAGCGAAAATGTATTACGGGTCCATCTATACATTTAGAAAAATAAATTATGATCTACTACAGAATGGACATTATTCATTAAGATTCATACCGGAAAAAAAGTAAAAAAAATTAGTTATAAAATAAAAACAAAGTATTGTGTTTGCTTATGAATTAAAAATTTTTAAATAATTTCCTTCTAATAAATTATCTACGTCTGTTGGGTATATTTTTATATGTGTACAAACCTACAATATATAGAAATTTTGATAACAAGATTTAAACAAAAATCTGAGAAAAGGATATTTAATATTCAATAAAAAGGAGATACTGTTCAAAAACATTCATATTTTGAGTAATAAGTCATGCCTTTAGACGTTTCTCTAAAACATCAAATTATTTAACAAATTCATGATTGAATAACTGAAATTTTTTCATCAACAATCGGAACGGTATAAATTTCATTCGTTTATATATGTTAGAGTTCTATAAAGAGTCAAACAAGTAAACAAGAAACATTTTTAAAAAATAAAGTATTGTTTCAGAAAAAGCTAGAGGTTGGGTTTATTATTCTTTTGGAAAGCCATAAAAATTTCCCGCCTGCAATGTGTTAATTTTACAAAAATAGGCTAATTTGTATTGTAAACATCGAAACCTTACTTAGAAAACAATAAAATAAAATCTTTTGGACTGAATTTGCATTAATTGGTCTGATAAAGTATGTCCCACACAACATGATTTTCTATTGCCCAGAATGAATATCCCACGTTATACAGTAGTCTACTGTACTTGAATTCTTAATTTTAAATGTGTAAGATCCATATCTTTAAAAGTAATAAGACATATTACTTTGTTTTAAATTCTTTTTACATAATAAATGTGAATTTTACGCCATGATTAGAATTAATCAAAAATAAATAATATTGCACATTGTTTCAATAATAGATTTTATAAACTAAAAAAACAATTTTCCCTTATTTGATTCTGTATTCAAAAACATTTAATAAAAATTTGATATTTTATTATGTCATGCGATAAAATTTAAATAACATAAAGCTTACAAACAGTACAGTAAACAAATGTGAAAATGTCACAACAAGATTAAAACAGAAAATTTGTTTTAAGAAATCTTATAAAAATTATTAAATATTAATTATAATAATTTAAAGAAAAAGGGAAATAATCTGGTGTGTCACTCTGGTGTGACTTTCTCTTACCCTGAAATTTAATACTATAAATACAGGTTGCAGATTAATAGGTAAGATAACGTGTACTGTTATGTAAACCTGTGTTAAACAATTCAAATTAGGCTTCGGAAGAGTTTTATATGATAATCAGTTCTGTGTGAGGAGCGCTACCACCCCCCTCAATCCCCCGTTTCATTAATGCACCTACATTTATATAGAATTTAATTCGGCTATTGAAAAATAATTCTGTTTAAAAAAAAAAAAAAATTATTAAAATTATTATTTAAAAAATATATCTTTTATGATAATGCAGATGATTTCCATATTAGAGAAGTAGTATAACACTAAATATCCAAAAAAAGTCTATTTTATTCTCAATATTAAATATAAAAAAAAAAAAAAAAAAAAAAAAAATTCTGTTAAAAGTAGAAAAAATCGATAACTTTGTTTTAAATTATCGCAGATCGATGGTTAACCATTCGTTTTAAAGGTATTGGCGAGCTCTTTTAAAAGATACCCATCATGAAAATTTACTCCCCTCAAGGGGGGACTTCCCCCCCCAAGGGGGGGAGGCGAGGCTCCTACATACACAATTTTTTTTTCCCTGTTGACTATCTCTATTACAAAAAATATATATTCGTTTCATTTGGTTTAGTGCAGTCTATAGACGTTAAACTCTACTTACCTGCAATTTCCCCCATACACGTAATGTATTTGAATTCTCTTGATTGTCCCTGTACACGAACCACTTGCTTGATCTTAACGAAAAGCTTACTGTAGCATCCTTATATGATACACATTTAGAATACCAAGTTTGAACTTTCTGCCATAATTTGTTTTTGAGATATGCTGATAACAGACAGACACACAGACATTCACACAGACCATTTGCTAAAAACTTGATTTTCGTATTCAGGTGACCTCAGAACATGTAAATATAACTAAAACTCGCGTTCGAAAATTTGACCCAAAAACAATACTTTCTCTACCTTATGGGTAAGAGAAAGTAAAAAAAGGACAACAGGGTTAAAATAGAATTTTAGCAGTGAGAAACTAGGAAAGGTTATTTAATATTTAAGAAGAAAGACTTAACATTTCAGGATCGGGTATGTTCCTATCTTGCAACGTAAGCCGCCATGTCTTTACACATTTTTCTAAAACTTTACATTATAAAACAAAATGATTTTACATATTTGCAATTAAATCATTTAAGTTTTGTCTTCAACAATCAGTGTAGTAAATGCCATTGAGATTTATGCATACCAGCGTCACATATAGAGTCAAATACGAATATGCAAACTTTTTTTTTTTAAATATTGTTTCAGTAATATAAAGGTGGGGCTTGTTTTCTTTTGGAATTATTTCACAATCTCTCGCCTGCATTGCGATAATTTTACAAAAATAAGCCAATTTGTATAATAAACATCAAAATGTTGCTAACATTAAGAAAAACAAAAGGTAAATTAAAATAGTTTTTCGTCATAGTATATACAAATATTTACTCACAGAGGATACAGATTTTAACAAGTGACGGCCCCCTAAGAGCTATAAAAAATGAAGTATCACTGTAACTCAAAAAACAATGTTAGAAACGACTAGGTGTAGTGTGAATGAAAATTTTGGAGGGCACACATAATTTAATTCAGTGAGTGGGTTCATGTTGTACTAGCCCTATGCTATGGGTGATTGTCGACAGTCTAAGACACACCCTTCAAGGTAATCTGCAGACATGCTATCACAATTTTATCCCGCCATCACAAGAGGGAGCCATTCGGTGACCCACAGCCCCAGAGATAATGGCATGGGAACATGAAAGACGATCACGATGGTTTTTATGTGTATTAGCCACCATCGAGGCTGTTCATCAGTCAGATTCTCTCTTTCTTCCTTCCCATGTTATCCAATGGGATTTTCGTTGCTTCCCTTTATAAAAATATCTCATTCAAAAATAACGCTTTTCGAATTCTGCATTTTGAATGTTTACTCTTTGAATATGCCACCTTTTAGCTTTATAAGCTTTTTTTTTTTTTTTTTTTTTTCTTTTAAAGGAAAAAAATAAATTTTAATATTTTGTTTATTGATCCAAACTGAGAGTCCTAAATTTTCTTAGAATTCAAAAAACTTCTTTTTTGAATGAGATATCCTGATAAAACTAAGCAAAAAATAACCCATAGGTTAACATGGGAAGAAAGAAATATGGAATGTGACTGATGTACAGCCTTAGTGTACACAACGACACATAATTTAAGAAATCGCTTATATACGTCTTAATTGCTTCTACATGCTAAAGATATGGGAACTTAGATTCTTAATTTTTGGATTTTTTGGCCTGCTTTTAATATGTGAAAAATCCATAAATCAAAATTCAATGCAATGCCCGTCTGTAAGTTATTCTGATAGTTTGTATGCCAGTCTGTGTAGTCATCATTGCAAAAATGATTGATCATAAAAAGTTGGACCAATCTTAAAATATCATTCATGATACCAATGAATCCTATTAAACTTTAACATTCTTCTTTTAAAATTTCGTAAGATATTCGAAATTTAAGATTTTTTCTTAACATGACAGAAAAAAGATATATTTTGGTACAAATTTACAATACAGTGATTATACTACATTGTAAATTAGTCAGTGTTTCATTAATTAGAATCTGAACTAAAACATTAAGAAATGTAACCCAAATAAATAATCAATTTTTCAAAACCAAACTTTATTTAGCATGCATAAGATTAAATTAAAACAAACTCACCTCTCTTCGCTTTCCCTAGATGCTTGAAGTAAAAAAGGAAGGCCACACATGAATAATATGCACATCAGGATTACTTAAATACTTGTATTTACATATAGTCTTTCGTTGAGAATTTTGATGAACAATACAAAATTTGTCAATCATTCGATCACAGGTTTAAAACTTTTCAAATAAGTATAATTGCATTTTTTTATGCCTTGAATAAATTATAAACAAAATAAACAATAAAGGTTTTACTTAGAATAAGACTTAGACTTCCAACATCATTTTTGAGTTGACTACGAATGAAATCCAAATGTTTTTACTTGACTTGAAGAATATATTCAGAGAGAAACAATAAAATAAAAAGAAAAGCTGTGAAGGTGTTTGTCTCTCTCTTTTCACGTGACTGTCTACTTTGGATGCACTGGCACGAATCTCCGTTCCAATTTCTTCAACAGTTGGACTAATTTTAATATAACACATACAATATTAATATGAAGATTTTTAAATATGAACACACTTTAAAAACTTCATAAGTTATCCAAAACTAAAGATTTTCATAACATGGCAGAATATAGGACAATATTTTGCATTATACTTATAGAGATTATTGTATGGAAAATAACATGAAATTGGATAAAAATTAGCGTATTAAACTGAACACATGTAAACTTACGTAGTAACTTAGATAAGGTAAATGTATCGGCTAGATGAAAAGAACTAAAGAATGTAGCATTTCAATCTTCAACTGGGCCTATCCATCAACCAAATTCATTGTTCTTAGCATGAATACAATATTACATATGGAAAGAGCTTGATAAATCTGTAATTTAAAGAAATTGCTCCTTTGTCACACTTTTATTATAACGTGTTTAATTTATTATTATTTGAAACAACATTCGTAAAATATACAGAAAATATTTCAAATAATTAAAGTAAAAATCAGGTAATTAATGTGTTTGTTTAGATGATGGAAACAGAAAAATATATATCAAATGTTGTTAAAATAATATATTGGTGTATAAAAACAGTTAATAAAACTGAAGAAAAACTGGAGAAATAATCTAGGGATTCAGTTTCATTACAAGTATGATTCACAAGGGATTGAAAAAAATATCTTTCAGGCTGTCCGATCATCTGAGAACAATAGTCGCAGAGCCCTCTAGTCATCCGTCTGCGGTAATGATTGGAAAAACAGTCAACGAAATCTAATACAATATCATCTTTGTAATAGAAAACTACCATATGTAGGTACGCGAGAGAACGAAAAAGTAAACATCTAAAATGAGCATGTATTTTATGTCCTTCATTAACATTTGTGTAAGAAAATGACAGGTAAAACACACTCACAGGCACCGGTTACATATCTGGAGGCCCCAGGGCATTTACAATTATAAAGCTCATTGTACATGTTAATAAGAATATCGTTTAAAATGATATACAAATACAACCACCCCTTTCACTCCTCCTTAATATTTCTAATACTAAAACTATTTAAAAGTCAGTGGCATAGAAAAATTCACACTTCAGGGTTCGCGCTAGAACGTGGGATCACGGGAATCGCGCAATATTAAAATAAATCCCACTTAAAAAAATTTCATATGCGCGATTTTCCCGCGATCTTTTTTTTTTTTTTTTTTTTTTTTAAATCTAATTCACTGAACTCCGTGAATTTATTTTTTCCGTTTTTAAAAAAATTGCGGATATCGTTTGTTAAAAAATAAATAAATAAATAAATAAAAGTGGAACAAAGGGCGATCAAATATTCTACAAAAGCTTCTGGTTCCTAATCTTTCTCCATCCACAACATAAATGTCAATACCCATTTCAAACTTGCTTTATGAGATTCTAGAACCTGTAAAGAAATACAATTGTTAAATATTTCTTGCTCATGTAATTATTTTTTGCCCACCCCCCACTTTATTTATCTCCATCTAGCGATCAGCAATGAATTGTTCGGCAGAAGTCTTGTTTCCCAATCTTTACCCATCTGCAACATAAATTATATTTATAATATTCATTTTAAACTTGCTTTATTAGATTCTAGAAGTAGAATTGAAAGAGTTTAATATTTCTTACTCTGTAATTATTTTTTTTATTCCCCCCCCCCCCTTTCCCATCTCCGGAATACGGATTGGGGTCAATGATCAATTCTAGAAACAATAAAGCAATAGAAGTGCTCAATATTTCTGACATACGTAATTATTTTTAGACCTTTAGTGCTGAACTTAATGAATCTATTTATTTTTTCTCAATTAAATTAAATCTTCATGGTATGTCATATCTATACCAAATTTGTAAACATGGGGGAAATGAAGAATAGATTTTTCAGGTAAGAAATTTTTTTCCAAATCAATTTAAGAAAATTAATACTCAGTTGGTTTTATGCACGTTTGGAACTAATAATTAGCTACTGCTACTTTTATATGAATGATTAATGTACATACATAAAAATCATATTCTATATTTGTGTGAAAATTTGTTTTACTCTTGGTGTGAAATTTCAATAAGATTTCATGTGGATATAAAATTTATTGCAGGTATATTGAAGAATTTTTTTTTTACGCTAATGAAAAAATCCTGAAAATGCTTAATGTAGATAAAAACTATATATATAAATGTTTATGACATCAGTTTATTGAAAGTGATGTTATCAATATTCAACTAATCATCCAATCAATCATATTAGCGAAAAAGTTTCAGCTAATTTCTAATTTCAGCAATCACCTGTCTGTAATTTGCATATTTCTTGAAAATACTTTTTTTTTTTTTTCTGTAAAATGTAATTACTGACTTAAATTTAAAAAATATCACTTAAATTTTCAAAATCCCACTTAAATTTTTTGTTAGAGTGGGAGAATCCCACTCATTTTTTTTTCCTTAGTGCGAACCCTGCACTTTGAAATCTTGAAATCTCCCTCAAATGAAAATCACAAACTAAAACCTCTCACTATAAAAATTCCTGTTTTCTTTTTTTCTTTTTTTTTTTTTTAATTATTATTTATTTACAGGAACATTTTATAAGAAGTAATTCTGTAATAGTTATAAAATTTTGAGTTTAGTTAAATGCATATAAGAAAGGAAATCAACTTTTCATTCTAAACAATTCTATTACCTCTCATATAAAAATGGTGTTACAAATATTCTCCCTCTCTCAGAAAAATATTCATACACAATAAAGACAAAGAAAGAAAATAAAAATTAAATCTTGATGATTATTATGAAGGTCAATTTAAATAACATTGACTTATAATTTTAATCTAAACCAAAGTTTCAAAAGAAATATATTTTTTATATACAAAAGAAAAAATGTAAAATGTGTCAACGTAAATCAATCCCTGCCCACTCACCCATTCATTAACTCTCTGCATTTAGAGATCTGAGATATGGAATTGATCAAAAGCGAATTCGCATGATAACCATTTCAAAGTGGAGTTTCGACAAATTTGAGTTCAACTCAATTATTATTTTGCAGTGTTTTGTTACTGTTAATAAAACTTTTATACATTAAAGCACACTAGAAATGAAAGAACATTCCAAGTAGCAGATTTCTCTTGGCAAATGTTCACCGAAGAAGAGAAAACCAATTCCATAGATGGTCCGACTATATTATGCCAATTTATTAGACAGTTTCAATGAAAAATTAACCGAATATTAGCCTTATTTGTCAAAGAAAAAAACAATGTTTTGTCAAGGAATCACCTTTTTATACATCCTCTTCCCCGATCGCAATTGCTAAATTGTTTGAAGGTATGAATTGCTTCCTCATCTAACCTACTTTACAGTACTTACCCTTATGATTTTCTATCGAAAAATAGTAGTGGTAAAATCCTAAATTTCTTTGATAAATCAAGATTTGCCATTAAAGATTAGCAGTAACAGTAACTTGCTTAAAACAATGTTTGGAGGCATGGTTTAATCTAAGCAAATCATCTATTTTAGTTATATTACTAAACTTTAAATGATTTAAAAAAAAAAAAAAAAACTCTGTAATGAAAAATTATTTCTTGTTACGGTACTGAGCATAATTTTGAACACCTTACAAAATCACTATTTTTAAGCTGCATGGAATTCGAACGAGCAAATTCAAACACCAAACATTTTACTTTGCGGAAAGGCGTGCATACTATCATTTTATTGAATGATCCTATAAAGACGAAGAAATGAAAACTGAAAACAAAAGTGCATATTTAGTCTGATAACTTTAATCCTAATATTGAATCCACATGTCACAAGAAAAGTAAGTTAAGTAACCCTGGCAAGAAAAGTGACACAACTCAAAAATGTACTTTTTGAGTAAAAATCATCTTAAAGGTAGCAATAAAGCATTGATTAACTACAATAAAATGGACATAACTGCTTTTCGGATAGATAAATTGTGAGATAGAGTAGAGAGGTGATGTTTTACATGTACATTGAGGTATTTCATATACATTTCTCAATTAATAAACTCATAAAATCATTGCATAAACTCATAATTGCCCATTTTTGACTGGTGGTGTTTTTCTTGTCGGAATGTGATATGACAGTACTTAATTGACTTTATCATATATCATGGTCTAAAACTTTTTCAAGCTCTGAAAGACTGGGGGGGGCACATGCCCCCTCGTGCTCCCCCGACGCTATACCTATGCAAGCTGTAAATTTGGAAACCCATGTTTTTGATGATGCCTGTTCTATTTGTGCAAAAATTAATATAGGTCACAATTCATAATTTTTTCGAATATGAATTTATTAATAATTTTCATAATTCAAAAAATGTTTTTTTTTTTAACAAAAGTATGCATAGAATGTTTGGTTCGTGTCATTCAAACACATAAAAAAAAAAAAAAAAACAGAATTTGAATATAATAAATTTTTGGGAAGATATGAATTAATGTTTGTCACATTCATTTAACATTAGCATCCCCATACTTTGACAGCATATAACTCTATGAAAAATTGAGCAAAATATATAAACTATACCTTTTTCTGCGATGATTTGATCCAAATAATTCAAATAAATTACAAAAAAATAAGGGTTACCATTGAAAATAATTAAGTCGATGCCAGTTTTAATATGTAGATGACTTCCTACGCAAAATCTAATTATACCATTATAAACTAGATGTTATTACAAATCTATCGGTACCAGTTGCATGTTTCTACGACAATTTATGGCAAAATTTGGTGGTGGTGGGGGGGGGGGGGTTGCTGACTGTACAAATCTCGAACTATTACAACTTTTAGCACCACATTAGTTACTGTTACAAGAAATAGTAGACAGAAACACAGAAGCATGAATTTTAACAGAAGTAAAACTCTGTTGTTTTTTTTTTGTTTTTTTTTTTTAATTTGCTTACTGGTAAAACTGGCTTTCCTGTGTATTTGCTGAAAAATTCCAGTAAATTAACTACAGTCAACTCTCAAAAATCCGCAACCCTAAAATCCACAATTCTCTAAAATCCACATATCATTTACAATGTAAACAATCATTGTCACAATTGATTTGTTGCTTACTGGATTGCAAAAATTCAGCTGTATTAGGAGATACATCAATTATTAACTGGTGCTGATGAATCACCAATCCCTCAGCATATTAGAGAGGAGGAAATGATAAGTGTAATTATATATAATTATCAAAAAATAAATGATATTAATTTAGAGAAAGAAGGAGAAAGACAGTTTTCATGAAAGATTTTCTCTCATGAAGATAAATATTCACATTTTCTCATAGCACAAACTTATGTGATTGACTAAGAATCACCGACTTTTTTGCAGGTTATAGGAAAATAAATATGTATGAATATTCTTACTTAAACTACTATTGATCAGATTTTTCAAAAATCTAGATAATTTGCAAGTCTAATAGAATGTATAAAAATTGTTCTTTAAATTAAAATTTTATGAAATATTTGTACTTTTCAATAGGCACACTTTATTTCAGCATAGTATGTATAACATATGAATTGTTTCTTAAAGATTTTCTACTCAAATGAGGTTTTAAAATGTAAATAAAAGAAATGACTCTAAAATCTGCAAAATTCAGAAATCCGCAAAACACTTTGTTTTAAGCTGTGCGGATTTTTGAGAGTGTACTGTACTTGCAGTTAATAGGTCTTTTTGATATATATATATATATATTTATATGTTCTAGTGTGTTATATTGGCCTTCAGACATAAAGTGCTTTGTAGCCCTTTAAGCATTAATTAGTTGTTGCATTTGAAAGTATAGAAAAAAATTTAATGAATAAAAGATAAATAAATACCTTTATTTAAAAACCTGAATCATGAGCTTATCTATTTTAATATTTAAAATTTTTAGGTTTTGTTGTTGTATAATCTTAAAGATTTTCATTCTTTCCATGTATTTTTAAATAATTTTTTTTATAACTATTTTTGTTTTTCATGAAATTGTGTAAATAATGTTCAATAATTTTTTAGTAGGGTCTTCTCTTACATTAAATAAAATTGTTCACAATTGATCACTTATGTTATACTTCAGTGACTTATTTTATTTTCTGGTTTGAATAATATTTCTCCTTAAAAAGTTCTTTGCTTGTAGCTTAAAAATGCAGAAAGCTTGTTTTAGCTAAAGGTAATTTTAAAATTAATCCATCAAACGATTTTTATTGCCTCTTGCCTGTTTTTCAGCAATTAATATTTTTAAGTAAGATATTGCTATGGTTGACTATTTTGAATTCTTTCTTAAGAAATAAGATATTAATAAACAAAATTGCTAGCTTAGTTTTTAAAATACTTTTTTAATGACAAATTTATATATATATATCTATATATATTTTTTTTTATAACTAGCATTGATCATAATAACGGTATTTGATAGATAATTATATTTAAAAAGCATCTTTGTATACATATTTATTGTTGTTAGTTTTTATATAAATTGCTTTAATACTGGAAAACAGATCTATTTGACTTTATTCTAAACTTATATTTTCTAATAAAATTTCAATACTTACATAATCTACTTTTATTTCCAATGTTTCAGAAAAAATTTTGGAGCCATTTGCTGATGATAATGTGATAACAACTTACTGATATTTCATGCTTTTATTGTGATCAATATGTTTAATATACTTTTTCTACTTAAGTGGTTACACCCTCTCTTTCCGTTGCTTTCATTTTCAGCTGTTGATATAGAATTTGCTTGCAATGTGTCTTCTACAAATAAGTTTCAACTAATATTGCTTTAAAAAAAGGCTTTTCTGGCTTTAGTGCTTTTGAAAGCTTTTCTGGATAATTGGATATATATTTCCCTCTCTTGCTTCCAGAGTTTTATATATTTATTTAGGCATTTTCTGTATGTATAATAATATTTTTTTCTTTTTTTTTTTCCTTTTAATGATCTATCTAAAATGTTTTATTCTTTGTGTATCCAAATTTTCCTATTTTGTTAACTCTTTATTTATTGTGAATCTGGTGTATCACTTTTTAATTTTCATCAGTTTCTCACAGGCCTATCTATGTCAAGTATGCTTACTGCTTTACTTAGATTTGCAGCTTTCTGCATTTTGTTATAAATGTGAATATGTATGCGCTATCACTTCCTTTTTGGTGCTGTCACCCAATATTTATCTATTCAAAAATCAGTTATCTTTGACTCCTGTTTTCCATATTGGTATTAATCTTAATCTCTCCTACTGCAACAAATATTGCACAATAATTCTCTTGCAGAATGTTTCAAAATTAAAGACTGAAAATGAAAAGCTTAAAGCAGAAAATCGAGCATTGTCACGGGTGGTGTGCAAATTGACTAAATAGGTAAATTACTTTTCTTTAGGAATGTGCATGAATGAATGATTAAAATTCATCTTGCTGTTATTCCTAAGGTAAATAAATGAATGAGAAAATATAATTATTGCCTTTGTCTTTTTTTATCCTCTGTTTTTATATTGATTAACAGTCATTAACTGCTTGGCTTTTTGTTATATTTGGTAGTTTATTAACAATTAGAAAAAAAAACGTAAATTTGTATATAACTGCAGTTTTTTGCCAATGCATTTTTTAAGAACATTTTGAATATATTTTGATTTTTATGTTAAATACTAAACTTGCTTCATTAATTTTACTGTGTTAAGTAGAACAATGATTTATAAAAGAAAATTTATTCCAAATGTCCTGTATGTCAACCTGTAATGTGTTACCATAACATTTTTTACTTTTATAGCAACTTGAGAGACTGAAGGCTGACAATGAGCGTTTGCGAGATGAAAACAGTGCTCTTATACGTGTTATCAGCAAATTGTCACAGTAATGTATTATTACTTTGTATCCTAGTACCTAAAAGGACTATATCCCTATATATACAGTGGTTATAACTGTCTTCCCACTGTTGAGTACCATCGTGAAAAGGCTTGTTTTTACAGAACTTTTATTTTATTTCTTTTTTTTTTTATAATAATGGACATGCTTTATGAACTGCATTGAAGCCTCATAATTGATGGTGCTTAGATCTGATGTTTTTTGTTATATATATACACACATATATATATCACTTTATATATTTCAAAGTAAGATATATTCTGTTCAAATATCAGGTTTATAAAATTGTTATTTACAGTTGCTCTTGTTACTTAAGTTCAAAGCTAATATTTATCTAGTCCCATAGTAAAACGACCTGATCTAGTACATACTATTTTGTATTTGTGCAGATAGTGTTGTTTTTATATTTATATATACCAAGCTTTTATTTTATTTTTATTATTTTCCGAGTAAAGTGAGACATTGCAAAGCAGTGACAGTGCAAACTAGATTTATAAGTTACATAGCTGTCTTTTTTTTTTTTTTTTTTTTTAATCTCTTTTAAGTGTGAATGTATACTTTTATCATTACATGGTTGATATAAGGTACTGTTTGTGTGTAATGTGTGAAACCAATCACACAACTGAGTTGTAGGTTGTAGAATTTGTTGTAAATCTGTTTTAAGATCTCAAATTTGTTGGACAATAAGCATTTAAACATTGCCAAAAGATGTCTGTCTCTATGTCTGAAATAGTATTTTGGCATGTGAAATATCATAAGTGTAAAATATACAGTGCTCCCACATTGACATATACCATCATATTTTTTTTTTTTTTTTTTAACTTACTTATTGGAGGAGCATGCTCTTTTCCTATTAACAAGCAATACTATTTTTAAGAAAAAACAAATGGAACCTGCTGGTTTTATTTATGAACTTGCATTTCCTCTCTTTCAAATGTTTATATCACACACATTTGCAGTTTTTTTTTTTTTCATTTTAAGAAAGAAAAAGCTTCATGTAACAGTAAAATACTGGATTCTTATATGCTGAATTTTGGCATCTGAAGTGCATCACATATACATTTTTTATAGTGTCTTTTATTTTCAATTAAACACTGCACCTGTAAATATCTTTAAAACATAACATCATCACCATAAATGCATTTCTCTTGTGCCTTTTTAGGTGTCTTGAGATATCATGTTTTTTTCCTTTTATTTTTTCAAAAGCATGATAGATCATGGCTTACCTTAGTGCTGCCAATATTGTTAAAATGCTAAAGATCTGATTTGATTTAATTTACAGAGGGTATATTAATATCAGGGTACTTTATATTGAAAAGGGCACTGTGATGGAAAATTTGGAAGAAAAAATTATAACTTTCCTCCATTAAACTTTTTATCTTTCCCCTTCAAAGAATCGCCTTTTTTTGTGTGTAAGTTGCATATAAATAAAATTTAAACAAGCAATTTTATATCTGTAATCCATTTTGAATGTTTTATTCATATGGATCAGTAGATTTTATTTTCTGTAAAAATGAACCTTTAGTATTTTAAAATGTCTATTTTGATATAAATTATAGTTCGAGTTTAAATACTTTAGTACCATAAAATCTGATTATACATGAAAATTGTCTGAATTAAAAATAAAAAAAATTACATTGAATGTAATTTTTTTTTTTTTTTTTTAATGCTAAGTAAGCTTATTTGGATTATTTAATTTATTATACATGACTTTGACTAGTATAATAGTTGCAGCTGTATTTGTAAAGAGTCACAATTTTTACATTTTATTACTCTGATTATTTTACTCCTTGGATAGTTTTTAAAAAAATGCTTTCTGTATATTGAGCAAGCCTGATCAATAGACAGTGCATGTGCTTTTATAACTATGTGCCTTTTAACCATTTTAGAATGATCTCAAAGAATTTTTTACAAATTTTTATAAATTTAAGATAACTGTTAATCTTTTGATTACTTTCTATTGAATTTTATATCTAAAATGTATGATTTTGTAATTGATTTAAGTTTATTAAATGTTTCTATTCAGTTGGATAACTTTTATATTAATTCTAGAGAATTTTTACTATTTTATATTTAAAAAAAAAAGTTTTAAAGCAATTCTTTTTTTTTTAATTATTTATAGATGACATAAAATTGCTGTTTATTTTAGAATAAATTTGTTAAAGTTTCATGTTTATCAGCATTTTCTTTCTCTCATATTCCTTCTTAATTTGCAGTACTGTATTGAAATTTAAACTTCTGAAATGCGATTGTCTTCTTTCATACATATATTTTCTGTTCTTTTAATTAAAACGAAAATATATAGTGAAATTTTATGATACATTACCAATGTCTTTTGTTGTGTGTACTGAATATATATTTCTTCTTCTTGTTTTTTTTTTTTCAATTTTCATATAGTATAATACTGACAGTCTTCAATTTTATTTCTGTCAGTTTGTTATTCATTGTATTGTGTTTAAAAATTGTAGTAGTATTTATAAGTTTTTGTTAACTTATTGCAAAGTATTATTATGTACAGATATTGACTAGACCAAAATTAGTTTCATGTTTTATTTTATTCTTTGTGCTCCATGTTTCCTTGTATTTCTAATTTTTTTTTTTTTTTTTTTAATTACTCTTAACATAATTACAAAGGTAAAAAAATGTAAGCAAAAATATCACATTAAACTTGCTTTTACTTTTGAAATATTATCTTTCTACCTGAAAGATATTTAATAAATGTCATGTAAATATAAGTCTCAATGTCATAAAAAAGACTTCGGGGGAGGAGTGGTAATATTTTTTCCCCCTCCATTTTTAGTTAAAATTTTATAAATTATTTAAAGCAATTATTTAGAATTATAATTAAAGTAATTTATTACGAATTTTATTTTCTGTTGGTTGAATATTTTGTTTGCCTTATTGAAAACTGGAATTAAAAGTATCTGTGTGTAAATGTTCTATGTTTGCATAAATTTTAGTAGTTACTTTTTCCTCCCTTATTAGAATAATTATTTAAGTTTCAGCATTTTAAAGTTTAATTTTTTTTTTTTTTTTTTTTTTTGACTCCTTTATAATTTTCAAAATTCATGCTTTCTCATTATAGTTATTTATAAATATTTGACGTTAAATTAAGTTTATAAAACAGTTTGACAATAAAAGTATGACTGGTGCCAGACATTTTGTGATCTTATTGCAATATATTTTACATGACTCTGAAGAATATTTGTTTTTATATTTCATTAGTTTTATTTGAAATATCATTTATGTTATGAGAAATATAAATATTTTAACATAAATTTGGTATATAATATTTATTTGGACTATGAACAAAATATACTGATTTGTGAGAAATAAAAGTTGTTTTATATATTCCTGAGTAAGTTTCATATTAAATTCCTTATTATGCTTTTAAATTCTCCTAATTTTGAAAAATTCTTTCTAAAAACTAAAATTGTCTGAATTATTCTAAGTTTTAAAAATATGTAAGCACTTTGTCCGGGGTAGGGGTGGTGCCAAAATTTACCCAATGGGGTGAGGGATTTATTTTTTACATTCATATCAACCAATCTACAGGGTAGTTGAATGGCTTTATACAAAGTGTGTCATTTCAGAGATATAAAAGTCTCTACATCAATCACTAAGCTTGAAACAGTAGTTTACTCCTGTATCAGCCAATATTAGCTGTTTAAATCTGTAAATACCAGTGGCGTATCGTGAATGACGTTTAGGGCATGCTCCACATGAGTAGTCAAAAACAGTACATTAAAACTGATATTTAAGCATCTTATTGGCTATTTTGCTTGTTTCGAGAAACAACGTAGATATTACGTCACTTAAACAGCCAATCAAATGAACGAGCTTTCCATGATAACGAGCTGTTCCTAGCCACCAGTATGAAGCATACCCAAAACGTCACTCACGATACGCCACTGGTAAATACCCATAGGAATTGCCAGTCATACATAAGGTCCATTCTGATATGAAAAACATCCTACAGCTAAAATGGGTAATCAAGTTGCTACTAAATGTAGTAGGGGAAGATCGGGTAGTATCGGTCGGCAGCTAGTATTGGACAAGTGCCTTTCCTAATATTTGCTGCATATGGCAGCACTTCTTAAAACACCTGTGTTTTGGGTGAAGGAATAAAGCTGAGATACCACCATATTTATAGAAGCGGCAGTGTTTTTGAACCGTAACCAGAAAATTAAATTTTTTTATCAGTGTTTAGAGTGAACAAAGATAACTTCAGATTGTCATAGCTTGTCTGAAAGTGAGTATAAGTTGTTTTCTTGTGTATTGTTGTAAACAACGTTAGTTTTCCTTTAAGTTGTTAGCCACAAATCTCCTTAAGGGCCCTCTTCATTCACCGCTGCCAGAAGCTGAAACTAATGTTATTCTATGGGAAATTTTTCTTTACAAATAACTCATTAACTAATAAATATTTTAAAATTTTGTTTTCACATTCTGAAAATTCCCAACTGTTAAATTGACGCACCTTTTTTAAAAAATTATTTTTTTAATTTTTTATATTTTATTTTGAAGCTGCAAAATACGAATTTTTAATATGTGAATTTTTTTCATTTTGCAATTTCAAAAAAAATATTGAAAATTAAAAAAATACATTTTTAAAAAAGGTCCGTCAATTTAACAGCTGGGAATTTTCTGAATGTGAAAGCAGAATTTAAAAATATGTATTAGTTAATAAGTTAGGGTAGACCGGGGGAATGCCGCCACCTTAAGGAACTTCAATTTTTATCACCATCAAAAATCGTATTTATGAGCTAGATCAATTTTTGGAACATAGTACGCAACCTTGAGAATGTATACAAAATTTGTTATCAATAAATCTTTAAAGGAAATAGTCACAAAAAATTAACTTATTAACCTCTGCACTGTGGCGGTATTACCCAGGGAGCTGGGGTAATCCCGCCACGAACTTGGGGTAATGACACCACTAGCCAATATGACTAAAATACTAAGAAGAAAAATTTATTGAAAATCTTGTATGCAATTAGCATTACAATATAGGAATTGAAAAGCAAAAGAAATGACATTTTTAGTTTATACGAGTGAAAAAACAGTCTATTTTTAATTTATCTGATTTCTAAAAATTTACAAAAATCATAAATGTAGTTTTCAGCTGTTTCAGCATCGCTACACTCTGAATGCACCCACTTGCCACAACAAGTGCATCTGTACCACAGTTTGTTGGTTCTATATTCATTGCATATGGCACAAAGTTGAACGTTTGGATCGCTTGGATCAAAAAGGTCATCATTATAGTTGTCGTCACACAACTTTTTGACGTTGATGTCCCCCTCATCTGAAGAGTTTTCAAAACTAAAAAGTCGCTTGCCCCTTTTCTTAACAGATTTATTCATTTTCTTTTGTGTTGTCACCGCTTTTTCTTTCCTTGCCTTGGATTCAGTTTTGATGGACATTCCCAAAACCTTTGCTGCAGATTTTCTTTCGGCTTGTTCCTTTTTCAATGTCTTTTCCTTTCTTTTAGCTACTGTTTCTTCCAAAACTGCCTTCATTGGGGTTCCTGTTAGAATTGACGAGTGACCTTTTCTTTTAGAACTTTCCGCTACCCTTTCTGCTGCCAATTTTGGAATTGGTGAAAACTTTTCTAGCGATTGAAGAAACGTTTTTTGAGGCACTTCCTGAACGGTCTTTGATGAGCAAGGTTCTACACCCAGTAACCCAACTCCAGAGGTGTTGCTTGCATTTACAAGATTATTTTCTTCACTAGTTTCTTCTAAGATCATCTTTTCTGCCTGTTCTTGATTTTTAGATTCTGTGTCATCTGGATCATCGATGCATATTGGCTCCAGATTTTGAACAGGGAAGAAATCTTCTTCCTTGAAGGTGTTTGAGCTTACTGGAAAGATCCCAGTGCTGCGAAATCCTGATACTCCCTTATGTATTGTTGCAACTGACATATAAGCGCCATAAAAGATTGATGCTATGTCATAAGGAGCGATTTTCTTGTAGGTGCTTGCTCTCATAAACTTGTCACACTCCTTATTGAATGCTCTTTTCAGAGTTCCAAAAAATGAGACGTTGAGCGGTGGAATCTTGTATGAGGTATGTGGGGGGGATTGAGAGCATGTGAATATAATTCCACCATGGCGGCATCACCCCTGGAGAGGTGGCGTCATAACCCCGTTCCGACAGGATGAAAGAAACGTAGATTTAAAGACATCAAAACAAACGGAAGTGATCAATATTGTTGATTAATATGTAGGCTAAAATATCTAGTTAAAGCTTATTCATAGCAAATGCAGGCATTGTAACATCTAAAGGTACATACCTCAGCTTATTCAAAGTGGAAAAATAAGATCAAACTTCTTCAAAACAACGTTCGTCACAGTAAAAACAAAACAATGCGCGCAATGGCTGCCATCCACTCGGGGCATTATTTGTAGCATCGTTCGCTAGAGGTCAGGAGCTGTCAGGCCGGCTAACCGGTGTCCTTCACAAGCATACCGGGAGTGGCGGCAATGCCCCGGGTGGCGGCAATCCCCCGGTCTACCCTATTTGTAAAGAAAATTTCCCCATAGATTAACATTGGTTCGGGCTTCCGGCGACGGTAAGTGAAGAGGGCCGTTAAGCTTACTAATACGTATGTGGTAACCGATGTTTCATTCCATGATGTTCGGGTTGTATCGGATACAGTTTAAGGTTGATAAGAATTATATTTTCAAGGAATTCTTTTGTTTTTCTGGACAATATATAGTCCAGGCAACGAAGGCCAAAATTTGACGAATAGAGGAAAAAAATCGTGTAGTTTTGAAATTTTACATACTCATAGCCGAGAGGATCCTGAACAACATTCTAAAAGTCCCCGCCCGTGGGGGGTGAGCGGGGGGCAGGGGGGCATTTAAGGGGGGCAATTTTCAGTTT
Source organism: Salticus scenicus (assembly GCA_963930645.1). Lineage (NCBI taxonomy): Eukaryota > Metazoa > Arthropoda > Arachnida > Araneae > Salticidae > Salticus > Salticus scenicus. The sequence goes on along the minus strand of OZ005651.1, from coordinate 218,772,587 downwards.
TTATAAAATATTTTAAAAACTATCGCATTTAGAGAAAAAAAGTCAATTACAAAATTAATCTACGTAAAATTTCCTACAAAACGGTATATTACATTTTGTTTGTACGATCATTAGTTTAGAAGATAATAGGGAGATGAAATAACACATTTTCTTGAAAAATTCTTTTTTGCAATAGTAAAATCAACTAAAGTGTGCAATTAAAAGGGTTCTTGTCAAATATTTTCTAATGTAAAACACAAATATATACATAGGGAATATGCAAGGATAATACAGCATGTTTTATAAGTTTTAAATAATTTTAAGGCTAGTAGGCGCAAGTGGCGGTTTGAGTAAAAATCTGGATAAGTCCAGTCAAAATAGGAAAAATAAAGTCCCCGCCCGTGGGGGGTGAGCGGGGGGCATTTAAGGGGGGCAATTTTCAGTTTTTATTACATATCTTAAAAACTATCGAATTTAGAGAAAAAATGTCAATTACAAAATTAATCTACGCAAAATTTCCTACAAAAATGTATATTACATTTTGTTTCTACGATCATTAGTTTAGAAGATATAGGGAGATCAAATAACACATTTTCTTGAAAAATTCTTTTTTGCAATAGTAAAATCAACTAAAGTGTGCAATTAAAAGGGTTCTTGTCAAATATTTTCTAATGTAAAAAACAAATATATACATAGGGAATATGCAAGGATAATACAGCATGTTTTGTAAGTTTTAAATAATTTTAAGGCTAGCAGGCGCAAGTGGCGGTTTGAGTAAAAATATAGATAACGAAGACCCAAAACCGATCAACATTAAAAAAAAAAAAAAAAATCGTGTAGCTTAGAAATTGAGCACAGTTATAAAGTTAAGTGCCCTGAATAACATACTAAAAGTCCCTAACCATGGGGGGGGGGCATTTAAAGGGGGCACATTTCAGTTTTTATTAAGTATCTTGAAAACTATCGTATTTAGAGAAAAAAAAGTCTCAAAGCTATAAGATTTTTTTTAATGTTGATCAGTTTTGGGTCTTCGTTATCTGGATTTTTACCTAAATACCACTTGCGTTTACTAACCTTAAAATTATTTAAAACGTTCAAAACATGCTGTATTATCCTTATATATTCCCTATGCATATATTTGTTTTGTACATTAGAAAATATTTTATCAAAACCCTTTTAATTCCACAATTTAGTTGATTTTACTATTGCAAAAAAAAAAAAGAATTTTTCAAGAAAATGTGTTATTTCGTTCTCCTATATCTTCAGAACTATTGATAATACAAACAAAATAGAATATACAATTTTTTTAGGAAATTTCACGTAGATTAATTTTGCAATTGAGATTTTTTTTTTCTCTAAATGCGATAGTTTTCAAGATACTTAATAAAAACTGAAATGTGCCCCCTTTAAATGCCCCCCCCCCATGGTTAGGGACTTTTAGTATGTTATTCAGGGCACTTAACTTTATAACTGTGCTCAATTTCTAAGCTACACGATTTTTTTTTTTTTAATGTTGATCGGTTTTGGGTCTTCGTTATCTATATTTTTACTCAAACTGCCACTTGCGCCTGCTAGCCTTAAAATTATTTAAAACTTACAAAACATGCTGTATTATCCTTGCATATTCCCTATGTATATATTTGTTTTTTACATTAGAAAATATTTGACAAGAACCCTTTTAATTCCACACTTTAGTTGATTTTACTATTGCAAAAAAGAATTTTTCAAGAAAATGTGTTATTTGATCTCCCTATATCTTCTAAACTAATGATCGTACAAACAAAATGTAGTATACATTTTTGTAGGACATTTTGCGTAGATTAATTTTGTAATTGACATTTTTTCTCTAAATGCGATAGTTTTTAAGATATGTAATAAAAACTGAAAATTGCCCCCCTTAAATGCCCCCCGCTCACCCCCCACGGGCGGGGACTTTTAGTATGTTGTTCAGGACCCTCTCGGCTATGAGTGTGCAAAACTTCAAAACTACACGATTTTTTTTTTTTTTTCTATTTTTCCTATTTTAAATGGACTTATCCAGATTTTTACTCAAACCGCCACTTGCGCCTACTAGCCTTACAATTATTTAAAACTTACAAAACATGCTGTATTATCCTTGCATATTCCCTATGTATATATTTGTTTTTTACATTAGAAAATATTTGACAAGAACCCTTTTTGCACACTTTAGTTGATTTTACTATTGCAAAAAAGAATTTTTCAAGAAAATATGTTATTTCATCTCCCTATATCTTCTAAACTAATGATCGTACAAACAAAATGTAATATACATTTTTGTAGGAAATTTTACGTAGATTAATTTTGTAATTGACATTTTGTCTCTAAATGCGATAGGTTTTAAGATATTTAATAAAAACTGAAAATTGCCCCCCTTAAATGTCCCCCCTGCTCCCCGCTCAGCCCCCACGGGCGGGGACTTTTAGTATGTTGTTCAGGACCCCCTCGGCTATGAGTATGCAAAATTTCAAAACTACACGATTTTTTTCTTCTATTTTTCCTATTTTGACTGTACTAATAGTTAAACTGCATCAGAAATGGGAGGAAAATAATATGAAAGAAGCTGTAGGAAAAGTTAGAACGAAGGAAATTACAATTAGAGAAGCGAGTGAAAGATATTCTGTTCTCAAAAGCATACTAGGAGATAAAGTAAAAAAGTTATGCAGAAGGTAAAGAGGTAGAAATATAACCATGTTTGGGAAATGTTAAAAATTTCCTAAGAACATTCAATGATGAACAGGAGATGGAATTATACAATCATATTAAGAGCTTGAATAGCCATCTCATGCCCCCAAATAGGGAAGAGTTTTTGAAACTCTTCTATCAGTATGCAGAAAAATTGAAAATAAAACACTGTTTCAATAAAACAAAACGAAAGGCTGGGTAAGACTTCTATTATGATTTTATGAAAAGACATAATGACCTGCGATTAAGGAGTGCTGAATCTACTAGCTTGCAGAGGGCAGCAGGCTTCAGTAAGCTGCAAATGGGTAGATTTTTTGAGAAATTAACTGAATAATTGGAGAAGTATAGCTTTAGTCCTTCGTACTTTTATAAATTTCTCAAAAGTAACTCTGTCTAATAATAAAAAATTGTTTGTGTATCCAAAAGTAATTATCTTCTTGCACATTTTCTACATGTCTGATATAACCCTCCATAAATAAAATGGATAAAAGTGTAAAAAACAATTGAAATTTTTATCATAAAAAAATGTGTTTTACAAGGTATTTTTATAAAACCATAAAGTTTTGTATGAAATGTAATCTAGTTCAATTTAGCTGTAAAAATATTTTATGATAGAGGAGAAGCTTAAGCGTCCGATACTACCCGACCTTCCCCTATATGAATGAATAATAAGATGCACTGAAGCAATTAAAAAAAGTCTACTAGATGGCATTTCGTATTGAAAAATGGCAACTTTTATCAAATGAGATGATTCACACTGGATCCATATCTGCCAAGTACTCTGATTTTTGTGGAGTTAGTCCTATTTTTATTATATATTCCGATTTTTCTATAAAAACTCAGATTTATTTTTATTTTTAAATGAGTAGCAATCAAACGACTCGCAAAAGCCTTGCTATTCCCAATCTTTTCCGTCCATAGCATAAATGTCAGCATTCCTGTTAAACTTGCTTTATTAGACTAACAGATAGAAATGTTCAATATTTCTCATTTATAATTTTTTTGTGACTGCCCCTTTCCTTCCCCACTAATGTTCAGCAGTCAAATAACTTGCAGAAGCTTTGAGATTTTCAGTCTTTCTCCATCTTCAGAATAAATATGAATATTCACTTTAAACTTACTTTATTAGATTCTAGAACCTACAAAGAAATAGATTTGTTCATTATCTCTCATTCATGTAATTTGTTATGTGATTTTAGACGTTTTGTGTAATCATCGACACTTTAGGCAATTTTTATAGCCAATTCCCAAATATCTGAGGATCTAAATCCCCTGTACAGGGTGTTTCAAAATTCATGGGCAAAAATTTAAGAGGTGGTAGAAAACATCTAAACAAGCCATTTTCACCATACAATGCATGGGCAGAGAGCAAGCATTGACCGCTTGAGGGTGCAGTAATGGAAAGTACAAAACGCACATTTTCTTACACATCGTCATTTCTACCGTGGATTTCAGAAGGCATGGCGACATACAGTAATTAGAAAAAGGCGGACAGGCATTTTATGTATGGTCTGGCAAATGGGAATGCTCTGGAAGCCGCAAGACTGTACAGGCAGTGTTTCCTGAGAAGATATGTGCCAGACTGAAAAATGTTCGAGTGATTGCATCTACAACTTGTCACGTCCTGTACCATGTATGCTGGAGACGAAGGGATCCTTCTTCACACAAGCACCGATGCAATCGCTCGAACATTTTTCAGTCTGGCACATCCTATTGGAAAAAACACTTTTAAACAATATACTGCAATTAGAATACAAATATCTTAAATATCTCATAAAATATGAGCATTTTTCTGTACTTGCATGAAAATGTAAGCTTGTAACTTTAAGATATTTTTATTTATTTACTAAAATTTGTAAGATCATAAGGTGTTTTTCACAAAAAACAACTTTTGCAAAGTGGTTGAAATAATTGGATCTTCAAATTAATTTCACCACATGTGAAAAAAACCCTTATGAAATTTCAACTCTTGAAAAATACATGAAATCTAGCCCATTCTTTTGCCAACAATTTGCTTAATTTTTACTCTATTTAAATGAACTTTTGATGAAAATATGTAAGATATTGTATTTTGATTGCAGTATATTGTTTCAAAAGTGTTTTATAATTTTATCTGAAAGTTAAAATAATTTCTGTTTAAAATTCTGTATATTATAAATAAAAAACATGCTGATTTTCTTTAGAGTTTTAAAATAAATGCTTTTATCACCATTGTTTAACATGCTATTGTCACGCAAATTCATCCACAAATTGTACTGGGTCTATATTAACATATCCTTAAGTTACTGGTCATTTCGTTCACTTAACAATACAGGATGGTCACAAACATTATTAATTTTGTACAATTTGTTACTGCCCCCCTAAATATTATCTTTAGCCAATCTTCAGTGAAAAACATGAAGAAGACAAGGCTCTTTAAACACCCAATGTTTGAAAACATTTCATTGAGAGATAAATTTTTAAATTGAAAAAGACTGATCATTTGCAAATCTTGCTAAACTTTTGAGCAGGAGTGAAATTAGCAGATATCTTGTTTCCCGTGAGTTAAGATGTGTACCCATGAAGTTCCAAAATAATCCATCAAGTATTTCTCTGGATATTTATCAAAGTATCTAAAATCAAAAGCATCATATTATTTTGCTACCCATCTTTATATAGTAATTCATCAATAATGAATTAAGATTACATTATTTTTATCTGATGTTTGAGGGAGTTAATAGTAGATAAAAGTTTAAAATGTAAAATATGATATTCAAATATTCTTATTTAGATAATTTACAATAGGTGATCAAATTATTATTATTATTTTGACGTTTTTTTTTTTTTTTTTTTTTCATAAAAAAAAAAAAATAGACGAAATGGCCCAGAACTTCAGACATGCAAAGAAAATTTAAAAACTCACATTTTCCACTGTTGATTTAATCCAGAGTGTAATTAAGGGACCAGCCACAAATTAAAGAAGAGCAAAAATACTTTGGATCACCTTATATCACACAAAGATACAAATTACTTTAATACATTGTTGAACATACTATGTACAATACTTGTATGTTTTGTTTTGTAATTTCCACAATTATTTAAGAAAATAAAAAAAAAATTAATTTTTTTTTTGTTTTTTTTGGCAAGATTTTTTGCTTATAACTAAAACGGATTTCCATAAAATTATACAAAACTTGCAGAAAAATTGACAAATATTAGAGAAACTGAAACATAAAATTCACACGTGTAATATTTGCTGAGATAGAGCATTATTATAGTAAATATTATTTTACTGTGCATATGCGAAAGAAAAAAATTTATTACACATGTTGAAAGCTAGACATATTGGGCAACTTTTGTCAAAAATTCATTTGAATATAGTAAAAATTAAGCAAATTGTTAGCAAAAGAAGGAGCTAAAGTTTAGGTATTTTTCAGAGTTGAAATTTCATAAGGGTTTTTTTCACTTGCTGCATACTTAATTTGAAGATCCAATTATTTCAAGCATGTTGCAAAAGTTCCTTTTTCGGGAAAAACACCTCATAACTCTAACATATTTTTGTTTATTTACTAAGCTTTGTGAGTTCATAAGGGGTTTGTCACAAAAAAAACTTTTACAATGTGGTTGAAATAATTGGATCTTCAAATTAATTATGCGGCGTGTCAAAAACCCTGTATGAAATTTCAGCTCTGGAAAATTACTAAAATCTAGCTCATTTCTTTTACTGGTAATTTGCTTAATTTTTACTCCATTGAAATTAACTTTTGACAAAAGTTGCCCAATATATCTAGTTTTTAACCCATTTAATAAAATTTTTTTTTCTATGTTTCGTGCAGGTACAGTAAAAAATATTTACTATAAATGCTCATATCTCAGTGAATATTACACGTGTGAATTTTATGTTTCAGAATAATGTTTCTCTAATGTTTTGTCAATTTTTCTACAAGTTTTGTACAATATTATAGAAATCTGTTCTAGTTATAAAGAAAAAACTTGCCAAAAAATTAATAATTTTTGAATTTTTTTTTTTTTTTTTTTTTTTTTTTTTATATCTGCCTAAATAATTGTACAATTTCCACAACAAAGCACATAAATATTGTACATAGTATGTGCAACAATGTGTTAAAGTTACAAGCTATTTGTGACTTTTTATGATACAGGGTGATTCAAAATATTTGTGATTTTTTTCAGTTTGTGGTTGGTCCCCTAATTACACTCTGAACTAAATCCATAGTGAGAAATGTGAGTTTTGAATGTTCTTTGCATGTCTGAAGTTCCAGATGATTTTGTTCAGTATTTTTTTAAAAATCGAAAAAATGACGAAAAAAAAAAATAATAATAATAATAACTTGATCATTCACTGTAGAATGTAGTCTTCTGTACATAATACAAAAGACTGCGTATAAATATTTGATATGTATGGGAGGTAAATGAAAAGAAATTGATCGTGAGTTGTGAAGTACACTGATGTACAAAATTAACCCTTTCAGCGTTAGCCGTTTTTCGGTATATCTGTTTAATGATTCATAAAATTAATACTATGCACAGTATAAATATGAAAATTTAATACAATACTCTATACATATTTATTAATCTTATTTTCTCGAAGAAAGCAACATATATTTCAAAATTTAGCCATACCAGCCTTTTGTTTTGACTATGCTTGACGGAAAAAGACGGGCTTAACGCTTATAGGGTTAAAGCAATAACTTGTTTTCTCGTTTTCTTCTTTTGAGCGTAAATTTTAAACAATTTAACATAAAATCATAAAATTTGGATTGCATTTGCGTTATTAGCCCATTAATCAAATTCTATATAACTTTAGCATAAGTGACAATTTTTTAAACTAATAATTATTCAATTTTTTTTTTTTTTTCAAAAGTAAACTTTAAAAAAAAAAAAAAAAAAGAAAATTTAAACAATTTTAGCAAAGAAAACTTAATGAAAAATTATTATAAGGATGCATTACAGATAGGTGAAGATGCATATGCATCCTCCATGTGTTACATGAAAAGCGGATTCTATTTTTTTTCCCCCTGTATTCACTTTTTTGTTTCATCTTCTTTTTTTTGCATGTGAATAACTTTTTAAAAAATACACATACAAACATGAAAATTTAATACAGCGTTCATTATAAAATTATTTATTGACAATTTTATTATTCTTGCGATGCTCATAGTTTACTAATTAGTTTTTTTTTTTTTAAGTCTGCTTTAAAAGTTGAATACAGAAAAAAAAAAAAAAAAAAAAACGGAATTTAGTTTAACATTTAAAGGCTTGTGTGTCTTCACCTATAAATGCATCTTTAGTACAATTTATCATTAAGTTTTCATTTCTAAAATAGTTGAAATTTTTCATTTTTTTCCAAAGTTTACTTTTGAGAAAAATTGAATAATTATTAATTTAAAAATTATTACTTATGTTAAAGTTATATAAAATTCAATTAACATGTTGAGAACCATGTCAGCCATTCTAGATTCTAGACATTTTGTCATATATCTCTAAGTACTGAAGGAATCATCTCTAAACTTTAGGAGTGTGCAGAACATGTTATACTTCAAATATTTCAGTGAAAGTTTTACCCCGAAAGTAAAAGCAGTACCAATAAAAAATTAAAACATTGAGCGCCCTGTCAGCCATCGGTGGCTGACAGTGTCAAATATGATATAAAGCCACATCAACCATCGGTGGCAGATATAAAAGTAAAAATAATACATTTAATGATTGAAAATTTATTAAAAATTTGCTTAATTTTTATTTATTACAGGAGGAATCATTATGGAATTTAAATGGATTTTAAGAATTTGCGTGCCACCCAACATGTTAATGATATGATAAGAAACATGCCATCGGAATTTTATGTTTATTAGTATAAAAGTTATGTGCAAAGGAAGGAAATGGGAAAGCAGGCTGTTTCTTTAATTTTGAACACCAGTGTAGAATCAATCATTATTCACCATCCAGAATTTTTATAAAATCCTTATAAACTTGGAAAATAAATTTAATTTTAAAGATATTATTTAATTTTTGATTCTTAGTTAAATTTCTGTTTCTATCACAATTTATGACACTTAAATGCCCTTGTCATTTGCAATGAAAAATGTGAAATATGAATTATATTTTTGATAATGTTATTAAATCGTTAAAATTTTAATTTTAACCCTAAGCAGTCACTTTTTCTAAAAAATGCAAAAAGTGGATAATGAGTTTTTAATCAACATAAAATTTTAGTTAATATTACAAAAAAAAAAAAAAAAAATGATATTAAAGACCTGTTTCGGCTTTTGGAAAGTTACAAAATTAAGTAAGTGGCAAATTAATGTAGCAAAATTTGTCAGTGTTATTTCATAATACGTAAGATAATTTAGAAATTACTTATCAACTTCTTAGTCAGTCTATGAACAGGATTCGACAAGGATTTATTTAGCAAAACTGTATTAAGTGTACTTTTTTTATATAGGAATTTTTGCTAGTGTTCAGACACTTTTGTTACCGACTGTAAATAAACTTAATAGTATAGTAGAGGATCTTTATAATGCAAATCTAAAAACACAAAGTTTTGTGTTATATAGAATTTTGCATTATATAGATCACATTTCACACATCATTAAGCTTATCTTGTACACATGGCCAAATATGTTGAAACATATCAACACAGAATAGAATGCTTTAAGTTACGTTCCTTAAAACAGAAATTGGGTAGATCATAAGTTTCATTGTTAAATTTATAAATATAGTCCATATTTGCCTGTGCCAAGTCATTTATTACATGACTCATTTTCAATAAATAAATAAATAAAATAGAAATTTTTTTATTAAAAAGCTCTGAATTAAGGAGATAAAGAAAAACAAATGTATCACACTAAGTTCTCCACAGAGTAACAGTTTTTTACAATGTGTTTCTTAATTGCAAAATTCATTGTTTATGTCTGAAGAGTTGTGCATTATAGACCTAGGGAATTGCCTTATAACGATCTGCTGTATATTTTGTCTTTCTTGTATTAAAAAGCCACCTTCTAAAGGGGCAGTTTCTTATGGTAGAGTGAGTGGTCCTCTCGAGGAGGTTTCACTGTAATTAAAAATACTGTGAATAGACAGCACGTACTTGTCATAATCTGTAGAAGGCTTTTGTTACAAATTACAGTGTAATTTTACTGCTATATTTCTTGATTTCTAAATAATTACAGAGCTGATTTGACCGTATTTTTAAAACCCTGACGTTACATAAAAAATGAAAAAGGCCGAGGTGTGATTGGGTTTTTTTTAAATGATTGTATCCAATAACATAAGTATAAAATTTTTGTAAATAAAAAAATACTAGTTAATTACAAAAAATATTTCTAAATTCTGATTATAGACAAGAGTTTTTTTTTTTTTTTTTTTTTTTTTTAACAGTCCTGAAAAATAATTGAAAAAAATCCCTATATCTGGGGAAAATCCTGCACGCAATCACCCTTGTATATTGAATCTACTGTAGTGATCAATACCAAAAACTGCATAAAAATCAGTGATTCAGCTTTTAAATGTCTTTAGCAAAGCCTAACACCATAAAAAGTAAACAACATTTTGGTTTAAGTGTCTCTCAGGCTCTAAGCCAAAAACTGTACAAAAAACATATGAGTACACAATACTTAAACAATAAAATAATATTTTTTAGTTGATAAAAAAAATGTTTACATGATAATAAAAATGTTTACATAATACTTTTGATTCTAATACAAATCAGGTTCTAATACAAAAAATAAAATAGTTATATTTGACCATTTGCACCATAATATCCATGACATTTTCTACATCTACAAAAATTTCTCAGAATATCTAAACTTAAGACTATTCAACCTCGTGTAGCATTGTAATTTGGAGGTAAGTTTTCACTTTTTTGTAAATGAGAAAGATTTTATTTTATTTTTTGTCAGTGCTGTCAGTTATAAAGCAGTGCTGTACAAATCTTCAAAAGTGTATTCATATTTGAGAAAAATGCTTTTTGTCAATATGTTTAGAACATCAACCAGCATTTGTAGTACAATAGGGAGCCAGTTATCCAGAATGGTTGGCTGAAAACTATTCTGGATAACTGGCTGCTCATCAAAGCAAACCCCTATTAATCAGACTTGTAGAATATGTATGGCTCTGTTTTAAAACAAATATTTTCAATCAATCAATGTATAATAAATAAATATTTTTAACTAAAAAATAATTAATACTTTAAATCAATTAATCAAATTGAAACTTTAAAAGATTTAAAGTAATTTTCAATCATGATAAGATAATCAGAATTTGAAATTTATAAGAATCTCTTGGAAACTTAATAACCTTGAAAAAAAAAAAAAAAAAATCAAAATTTGCCCTGATCCAAAAGCTTTAAACCCTGATTAGCCAATGATCTTAAAATATTAAAGTGTATTTACTAAGGATTAGAAAATTAGGAATGACTTAAAGGCTGATTCCTTTTTATTTCTTATGAAAACTCATGTTTGTTTATATCCATAAAAGTGCAAAATATCTGTAAATTTTTAAAGGTTACGTAATTTTATTTATCATAAAAATAATAGGTAATAATAATATATTTTTTTTCAACTAACAGAAGAGAAAATTGTGTTCAAAAATAAATTTTTTTACCCTCCTCCTTTAACAAATAAAATATCTTGGGATTGTCACAAAAAAAATCCCATTTGAGTGGAAAATCCCTTGTGTTGCTGATAAGTTCCTCACATAGTGTGGTGGTTTAACATATATATGACATTTTGTTTGTTAAATTAAAAATGTAACTTCTCATCAACACTTTTTATTTCTACTAGTAAATGAATACAAATACACAAACTAACCTTCAGAAATTAGAATTATTTTTATATTTAAAAAATAGTACTTCTATTTAAGATTATACACCTGAATACCATTTGTAACACACAAAGGGGTTTTGTATCATATCTTTTTATATGTATACTTCTTATCTATCATTTCATCATGTTTAGTTTATGTGTAAAATGTTGTGGAATTGGAAGTTAGCATAAATATCCTACAAAATTAAAGATGCTTCTTTTTTATTTACATTCCATTATTTCTTTCTAAAAAAAAATCTATTTACACACACAAAAGAAAATAAATATATATATACTCTAATCATTCAGATGAGATTTTGAAATGACAGACTAAACCTCTTTCCTCTTCCCCCCCCCCCCTTACATGACACTTTAAGCACTTTGACTAGTTCTGCATCAGACTTTCGTACCTATAGAAAAGATAGTCTGTAATGTACAACTAGCCACATTCATTTAGACCCTCCTTGATTAGACCTTAATAATATGGACCTGTTTAAAAAATTATGCTTTCCCTCCCTATCTTGTGGCCCATTATGTGTATTGAAATTGGAAGAAACAGTTACAAAGAATGAGAATCTTTTTATTACAAAATTGACAGTACTGTGATATTTTACTGATCAAATAAATCAGAGTTTACACTAGAAAAATAAAATGAGGGGGTGGGGGAGGAGGAGGGAGATTTCCCACTGTAACAGAAAACTTATGTTTGATTTTTCAAATTTGAGTAAATAATTGTACTGAATCCCCCCCCCCCTTCCAAGCATTACAGATATGGAAATCAAACTGTAAAAAAATCATGTAACTGTTAAAATGGGAATTTAATTAATATCCTTCTTTCTAGTTTCTTCAAAGTCAAAATATTCAAAATCTAAATTTTCATCAGAAATGCAGATAGAATTTCTTAAGTACTTATCACTGAATCTGCTTTGAAATTTATTTTTAATTTTTTTTTAAGTACTCAAAGAGCACTTTGTAGCAGAGTTAACTGAAACAACTAAAACTATTTTGTATATTATTGCAATGTATTTTTTGATATTCATTTATATATATATATATTCAATATTCATTTATATATATATATAAATTATATTCTGAAGTGATTACCCAATTTCTCTAGATTCAAGAAATTCTAGAGAAATAGGTGAGTAGACTTCAGTGCCATTATTTTAATACCCAAAGAAACTAAATAATAGATGAAATGCTGAATGAACAATGGAACAAAGGTGTTGGGAAAGCCTCCACCACATATTTTTGAGTGGGATTTTACTAAATATACTACGATTCTCGCAATCCACCTTCTAATGTGAGCCTTGTAAATACAAGTATAGATTATAGCTGCAAGAAAAGAAATAATAGTACTAAAATAGTTTTTATATAGCAAATTTAAAATTCACTATTTTAGTTATTTGAATAAATATGTCTAATGATTGCATTATTTTTATTAATTCTTCATTGAGATATTCCTATGCTCCTCCTTCCCATTTTTTTTTATGCCTTATTGCAAAATTTGAGGGAATGTTAAGTTCAGGGTACTTTTTAGTGCATCCCTAAAAAATCATCACCTTGGTGCCATTCTTTATTGTGTCAAGAATTGCACTTTTCACTGTCTATTTCAGCCAAAAAAAAAGTGCAGAAACAATTTAAAAGCACGAAAATGATAACAAAACAGGGTTTTAAAAAAGATTACAGTTCAACATAGACAAAATCAAATGCAAAAAATATATTCAAAACACTAATTTAAGTGTACAAAAATTGGAAAAAACCATTCAACTTTATAATACAGCAATAAGAATATGCATGTTGTGAGCGTCACTCACAGAGGAGGTGGGGAGGGGGGGGGGGAATAAAAAAAAACTTAATACCCTAATCTCATTGTGCATAAATCACACACACATACACACACAAAAAAAAAAGAAAAAAAAAAAAACAACACACTTTGTTTTTTCTGGGTATTTAAGGTGGTTTGTAAATATGTTTGCATTGCAGTGCTAAATATATATTAATATTCAAGCTTATTATTGCGTGCATGAATTAATTCTTGCTGTTGACAAAGAGAAGGCAGTAATGTTGCTAGAGTAGCGTAGTAGGCAGTAACATCAGAAATATTTTTTAACAGTAGAAACATTAGTCTTCCAGACCTGTATGTGCCATATGAATATACTGTATTTTTCAGCCTATAATCTACACGTCTGTTATATCAGTTTTACAGTGGAAATTTTAATTAACAAAGTGATTTTTAAACGAGCTTTTGTCTCTTACAAACATAACCTTGTATGTAAATTAAATTTTCTGGTATGAAACTGATTTATGTGGCCTGCTGTTTATAAGCTGGGAAATATGGTTGTTAAAACAACACATCTGTTTACTGCCTTGAATATGTCGAGTTTTGTGTCTAAAAAACAGCATTTGCAGGAAGTGTTACTTTTCTTCTTTCATCAGAAGAAACCTGCTGCAGAAAGTTATTGTTCGTTTGTGGAAATGTATGGAGAACATGCTGTTCGGAACACACTGCTCTGTATGGAGAACATGCTGCTGTGTTGAAAAGAACAGGCAGAGATTATTTTTGATGATTTAAAGACCATTTTGAGGTCAGAAAAAGTTTGACAATGTACAGTTAAAAGCATTACTGGTGGAAGGTTCATCTCACACATTTATTAAGCTAATTAAGTGTTTATAAATATTGTGGATAATTCTAAAATTAAAAAAACTGGATACTATATCCAAGGTTCTCCCTAGAACCTTTGAGAAGGGTGCCACACCCTGCTTGTTTTAAATTTAATAATCACCCTAGATGCCCCTGAAGGCTGTATATCAGTGAGATAGCTCCCTTTCTCCCTTCCCATCTTATTCTATGGGATTTTTATTGCTTCGTTTTATAAGGATATCTCATTCAAAAATGAAGTTTTTTGAATTCTGTATTTTGAATATTACTCTTTATGTATGTCACCTTTTAGCTTAATGAGCAATTTTTTAAAAAAAAAATAAATAAATATTTTATTTCATTAAGTAAATTTAGGACTCTAAGATTGGATCTTTAAACAAAATAGGTAAATTTTTTTTTTCAAAAAATTGCTTCCTAAACTAAAAGGCGACATATTCAAAGAGTAGTATTAAAAAAAACAGAATTTGAGAAACTTCATTTTCGAATGAGATATTCTTAAAAAACGAAGCGACAAAAATCCCATTGGACAACATGGGAAGAATAAAAGAAGGAATTTTACTGATGTACAGCCTTAAAGAACAAAAATGCATCCTCTTTGCCCTTTAAAACAAACCCTTCTTTTCTTGTCCCCCAAACTGATTTCATTAATTTTCAACAGTATCAAAGAAACTAAAAATTATTCATAAACATATAAATAAAAGTGTGAACTACATTGGCAAGAATAATTGCTTAAAGTCTGCATTTATCAACAAAATTTTTGCAATATTAATGCCCATTTTTTGCAAAGTGAAATGCTTTAAAAAAAAAAAAAAAAAAAAAAAAAAAGTTGCCTCTTTATACTTCCACATATGTGCCTTCTATTATAAGTGGCGCCCCCTTTTTTTTAAGTGTAACGCTGCCATATCAGTTAACAGCAGTGTTGGGCATCAATCGATTAAATTTTCAATCAACTAATTAGTTGACTAAAAATTTAATCACGATTAATTCAATCACAACTAACGGTTATTCATTTGCTGCAACTAAAAATTCAATCACGATTAAATTAATCGAAAAACAGACGACTAACCGTTAGTTGCGATTAAATTAATCATGATTAAATCAATCGTGATTAATATTTCAGTCATTTGCTGCAACTAAAAATTCAATCATGATTAAATTATTCGAGAAGCAGACAACTAACCATTATTCATGATTAAATTATTCATGATTAAATCAATCGTGATTAATATATTAGTTGCAGCAAATGATTAACTGTTAATCATGACTAAATTAATCATGATTAAATTAATCGTGATTGAATTGTAGTTGTATCCATAGCTGATATCCCCCCCCCCCTTTCTCTGAAGATCAAATGATGCCGCTAAATTTTTTATAGCAATTTTCAGTAACGGTTTTTAAAAACTTTCCAACAAGGTTGAAAAATGTTAATCACTTCGGTTTGTCTGTCTGTCCGCGCTCTAGCTCTAACTCCCGTAAATATTTATGGAATTTCTTGAAACTGATATATGTTATTCAAGTTCACTATCGAATGTTCCCTATTGAAAGAGGAGTAACTACCTCTACTGCTCTGTGTACAGGGACACCCGAAAGTATCCCAAAGCATTGTAATCTATGGGTGGTATTTGTATAAAGCATATTTTAATACTTTTACTGTACACAAATCTGAATGAAATTACAATATGTCATTCAGGATTAATATTGGATGTTTCTTATGTAAAATGGAGTAAATATCAGCACTGTTTTGTTTAGAGGGATACTCGAAAGTATTCCAATGCATTGCGTTCTATGAGAGGTATTTCTATAAACCAAATTTTAATTGCCGAAACGTCAATGGGGACCCTCTGTTCAGACTCAGAACGGTTTTGGGCTCTGTCTGTGTGTCTTTCTCTCTCTCTGTCTGTCGCGCGATAGCGGCCGCAAAAATGGCGCTATTGACTTGAAATTTGGTACACATGTTCATGAGCCCCACGAAATCAGCTGTATAGTTATTGGTATGTATTCCATTTGTAGTTCGTATACAGGGACACACCAAAGTTTTTCTTATCATTACGGCCTGTGTGAGAAATTTGTATGTATCGCGATAGCGGACACAAAAATCACGCTATTGACTTGCAATTTGGTACACGTGTTCATGAGCCCAACGGAATACGCTGTATAGTTTTAGGTGTGTATTCCTTTTTGTAGTTCGTGTACAGGGACACACCAAAGATTTTCTATCATTACCGCCTATGGGAAGAATCTGTATGTACCGCGATAGCCATCGCAAAAATCAAGCTATTGACTTCCAATTTTTGCCGAAACGTCAATGGAGGTCCTCTGTTGAGACTCAAAAGGATTTTGGGTTCCGTCTAATCTGTCTGTCTGTCGTACGATAGCAGCCGCAAAAATCACGCTATTGACTTAAAATTTTGTACATATGTTCATGATCTCCACAAAATTAGCTGTATAGTTTTGGGTGTGCATTCCATTTGTAGTTCGTGTACAGGGACACGCCAAAGTTTTTGAAGTGAAAACTTCTTTAGGCACGTTGAGCACTATTGGGTGAACAAAAATCATTGAATTCGCGTCATCGTCAGCAAACGCTTTCCACCCTTGTATGATAAAAATAATGTATCATACAATTAACTTGCTAATGTGAAGTGTTAACAATTGTATACTGTATATTGTTTTAAAATCTGGTGCGGCTCCACACGACTTATGTCATCTCCGGGCACTGTCTCTACTGCAGTTAGACCTCACAAAACCGTGAGAAAGCCCAAAGCTGCCATTTTTCTCACGTTTTAACAAATTGGCGCGGCTCTACACGACTTATCTCATCTCCGGACACTGTCCCTCAAGATTGCAGCCGGAAACGTTGCAGTTAGACCTTACAAAACCGAGAAAAAGGCCAAAGCCGCCATTTTTCTCACGTTCTTACAATCTGGTGCGGCTCTACACGAATTTACTCATCTCCGGACACTGTCTCTTAAAGATTACAGCCGGAAACGTCGCAGTTAGACTTCATAGAACCATGAGAAAGACCAAAGCCGCCATTTTTCTCACGTTTTTAAACTCTGGTGCGGCTCTACACGACTTCTCTCATCTCCAGGCACTGTCTCTTAAAGATTGCAGCCGGAATCGTTGCAGTTAGACCTCACAGAACCGTGATAAAGGCCAAAGCCTCCATTTTGCTCACATTTTTACAATCTGGTGCGGCTCTAAACGACTTCTCTCATCTCCGGACACTGTCTCTATTCCAGTTAGACCACACAAAACCGTGAGAAAGGCCAAAGCCGCTATTTTTCTCACGTTTTTAGAATCTGGTGCGGCTCCACACGACTTCTCTCATCTCCAGACACTGTCTCTTAAAGATTGCAGCCGGAAACGTTGCAGATAGACCTCACAAAATCGTGAGAAAGGCCAAAGCCGCTATTTTTCTCACGTTTTTAGAATCTGGTGCAGCTCTACACGACTTCTCTCATCTCCAGACACTGTCTCTTAAAGATTGCAGCCGGAAACGTTGCAGATAGACCTCACAAGATCGTGAGAAAGGTGAAAGCCGCCATTTTTCTCACGTTTTTACAATCTGGTGCGGCTCTACACGACTTCTCTCACTCCGGACACTGTCTCTATTGCAGTTAGACCTCACAAAACAGTGAGAAAGGCCAAAGCCGCCATTTTCCTCACGTTTTCACAATCTGGGGCGGCTTTACACGACTTCTCATCTCCGGACACTGTCTCTTAAAGATTGCAGCCGGAGACGTTGCAGATAGACCTCACAAAATCGTGAGAAAGGCCAAAGCCGCATTTTTTCTCACGCTTTTACAATCTGGTGCGGCTCTACACGAATTCTCTCATCTCCGGACACTGTCTGTATTGCAGTTAGACCTCACAAAACCGTGAACATGGCTAAAGCCGCCATTTTTCTCACGCTTTTACAATCTGGTGCGGTTCTACACGACTTCTCTCATCTCCGGACACTGTCTCTTAAAGATTGCAGCCGGAAACATTCCATTTAGACCTCACAAAACCGAGATAAAGGCCAAAGCCACCATTTTTCTCACGTTTTTACAATCTGGGGCGGCTCTACACGACTTCTCTCATCTCCGGACACTGTCTCTATTGCATTTAGACCTCACAAAACCGTGAGAAAAGCCAAAGCCGCCATTTTTCTCACGTTTTTGCAATCTGGTGCGGCTCTACACGACTTCTCTCATCTCCGGACACTGTCTCTTAAAGCAGCCGGAAACGTTCCAGTTAGACCTCACAAAATCGTGAGAAAGAGCAAAGCCGCCATTTTTCTCACGTTTTTACAATCTGGTGCGGCTCTACACGAATTCTCTCATCTCCGGACACTGTCTCTATTGCATTTAGACCTCACAAAACCGTGAGAAAAGCCAAAGCCGCCATTTTTCTCACGTTTTCACAATCTGGTGCGGCTTTACACGACTTCTCTCATCTCCGGACACTCTCTCTTTTCCAGTTAGACCTCACCAAGCTGTTAGAAAGGCCAAAGCCGCCATTTTTCTCACGTTTTTGCAATCTGGTGCGGCTCTACACGACTTCTCTCATCTCCGGACACTGTCTCTTAAAGCAGCCGGAAACGTTCCAGCTAGACCTCACAAAACCGAGATAAAGGCCAAAGCCGCCATTTTTCTCACGTTTTTACAATCTGGTGCGGGTCTACACGACTTCTGTCATCTCCGGACACTGTCCCTATTGCAATTAGCGCATTAAATAAAATTGTAATATAATTTTTGTAGTAGTAGTTTATATTAATGAATAAAAAAACACTTCATTTAAAGTATTTCCTACACAATAAAATATTTCCTGACGATTCAAGAAATACACACGTAATTGTTCACGTTTTCACTTCTGTCGGCACTCCCGAAGTGCAACAGTTTTTTTTTTTTTTTTTTTTTTTTTTTTAATCATTACGGCCTATGGGAAGAATTTGTATGTATCGCGATAGCGGCCTCCAAAATAACGCTATTGACTTGCAATTTGGTACACATATTCTTGAGGCCAACGGAATTAGCTGTATAGTGTTAGGTGTGTATTCCATTTGTCGTTCGTGTACAGGGACACGCTAAAGTTTTTCTTATTTTTACGGCCTATGGGAAGAATTTGTATGTACCGCAATAGCGGCCGCAAAAATCCTCCGATTGAGTTGCAAATTGGCGCACACGTTCCATCTTTGCATATAAGTAGCTGTATATTTTTTATTGCTATATTTTTTATAAACCGTGTACAGGGACACGCAAAATTTTTAACATTACTGCGTATGGGGTGAATTTCGTTTAAACGCATTTTAATATCTTTACTTTGCAATGAAGAAAATGAAACTAGCATACGTGAGTAAGATGTTTAAACTTATGTTGTTTGAAGAAAATATGTGCTCTTAAGCTTTCTAATTAATGTACAGGATCTTACAAAAGTATTCTGACAATGTCACATAGTCATCCAAACGATGTTAAATTTGGAACACTTATTAATTTTAAACGCAAAATAAGCTGAATAGTTTTTACTGGTGTATACAATGTTTATGGTTCGTTTACAAAGACACACAAAAGAATTTCGTAACATTAGAGCCTATGGACAAATTTTTAATTTAAGCGCGCACTTTCATGCGTTTATGCTGAATTGAACTTAATAAAGTTAACATACATTATAAAGATGCTTGGAATCATGTTTACTCTTATAAAAGGTTGTGTATGGACTAAATAATTTATGGGACCACACAAAGTAATTTCGAGTATGTACTGTAATCATCCAAATGATGTCAAATTAGTTTGAAAAATTAATGAGTTATAATTAATTAGGTTTATCCTTATTATTGGCGTTTATAATGACTGTGGCTACTTTTCCGGGATACATAAAGGAATTTCGTACTATTACGGTCTATAGTCGGTATTTCTTATAAGTGTATTTTAACAAGGTTACACCCCATCTAATATAATGAAATTTTATTAGAATTTTAAAAGTATGTTTTCCTGTTGAAAATTGTGGGCATAGAATTGATAATTAGTTTAAAGGTTACGCAAAATATTTCCGATATGCTATGTAATTTTTTTTTGTATGAAATTTGATAGTTATGAAATTTGGTATTTATGAATTTCAGGGAAATAATACAAGACCGTCGTTTATTAAGAATACATATTGTTGCGTACTTGGGGGTTCGTAAGTTGTCCAAGAATGAAAGGCGAAACTTGCAAAAATTCAGTGATTTATTCACAGAAAGTTCCAGAAAAATACAGGTCTATAAACCAAGTATCAGCTTCAATTCAACCAGTAAACGTAGCTTAAACAACAGCCGTTAACAGTAAAACAACAGTACAAACTCTTTATCAATAACACATAAAGCAAGTCTCATTCAAAGAGGCTCAAAGCAAAGCAAGCATTTGACGAAACTGACACAGATCTGAGACTGACCGCCTTGGCGAAAATAATGCTTCTTTTATACTTTTCTATCGAACACAGACTGTTCTGGAAAATTCTCGTATCACATCAGCCAATGAGATTAGAGCTTCCATATTTGGTATATCCCTAATAAGGATTTTCTAACATAATGTTTTGTATAGAATATGATATGATTAGCCTTCAGATTTACAGGACTACACTAAAATATTCAGATACATTAATAGCTGCAATTATAATTTACCATGTGCATTTTCTTTTGTGTTTAGCCTCGTATCTGTCGTAAGGTTTTAAATTTACATGATATTTGTTTGGGGGTTTTCATGTAAGTTGCTCAATACTTTTGGCTATTAAATTATACAAGAGAAATTTTTATAAAACTTGTGCATACGTAGTTGAAAATTATTTAGTAAAAGTGCTCGTATTTCATAAGATATTTAACATTTTCGCATTCTGATTGCTGTATGTGTGCCTAATGTAGCATACCATATTTCTTAAAAATGGATTTCCACTGCATCTAATGCCCTACGTGTTTTATATAAAAAAGGAGAAATTGTTTTTGCGATTTTTTAAAGAAACCGTTATATCTCCATGAATATATGAGGTAACCTCTTAAAATTTATACATATAATGAAAATATCCTCATAATCATATGCTACAACCAAAACGAGTTTAAAGCATTTCCTTTTACAAGGTGATCCAAAACATTTTGGTTTTTGTTTATTTTTTTACACTGGTGCACTTTTCCTCTGCAGGACACAAATTTTGCTGAAAATGCGACGTATAACATGTTCTTTACACTCCCGAAGTTTCAAGATGATTCCTATAGAATTCTTCTAGATATTTGACAAAATTTCCTTATTCGAAAGTACCCAAATACTTATTGGTAGGTTGCATATCTCTTAAATAGAGGTCTTTAATTTGTTTTATAAATAGTTAATAGTTTACATGGTATTTTCACAAATTCAAAAATGAAAATTATAAAAATTAAAATTAAAAACTATTAGGTGCTCAATTTTCGATACTTTTCATTATTTTAAAAATACTTAAAAAGAAGTTTAAACTGAAATTTCTTTTCAGTTTACGTAAGTCTACTAAAAATGCATAAAATAATATTTCTTAAAAATATTACTAAGAACATATTAGCTACATCAACTGTTTATATAATTATTTATGTAATGAATTTATTTTGCATTTGTGCATATTCTTGATTGGAAAACTGATTAGAGTTTAGTCTTCCTGACTGGAAAACTAAAATAACAAAAACTATGTATAATTTGAAGATATATTAGTAAATGAGAATTTATCGTCTGCAATCTTTAAGAGACAGTGTCCGGAGTGAGATAAGTCGTGTAGTGCCGCACCATATTGTAAAAACGTGAGAAAAATGGCGGTTTTGGCCTTTCTCACGGTTTTGTGAGGTCTAATTGCAACGTTTCCGGCTGCAATCTTTAAGAGACAGTGCCCGGAAATGAGAGAAGTCGTGTAAAGACGCACCAGATTGTAAAAACATGAGAAAATGGCGGCTTTGGTTTTTCTCACGGTTTTGTGAGGTCTAACTACAATAGAGACAGTGTCCGGAGTGAGAGAAGTCGTGTAGAGCCGCACCAGATTGTATAAACGTGAGAAAAATGGCGGTTTTGGCCTTTCTCACGGTTTTGTGAGGTCTAACTGCAACGTTTCCGGCTGCAATCTTAAAGAGACAGTGTCCGGAGAAGAGAGAAGTCGTGTAGAGCCGCACCAGATTGTAAAAGAGTTAGAAAATGGCGGATTTGGCCTTTCTCACGGTTCTGTGAGGTCTAACTGAAACGTTTCCGGCTGCAATCTTTAAGAGACTGTGGCTGGAGATGAAAGAAGTCGCGTAGAGCCGCACCAGATTCTAAGAACGTGAGAAAAATGGCGGCTTTGGGCTTTCTCACGGTTTTGTGAGGTCTAACTGCAATAGAGACAATGTCCGGAGATGAGAGAAGTCGTGTAGAGCCGCACCAGGTTCTAAAAACGTAAGAAAAATGGCGGCTTAAGCCTTCTCACGGATCTGTGAGGTCTAACTGCAACGTTTCCGGCGGCAATCTTTAAGAGACAGTGGCTGGAGATGACAGAAGTCGTGTAGAGCCGCACCAGATTGTAAACACGTGAGAAAAATGGCGGCTTTGGCCTTTCTCACGGTTTGGTGAGATCTAACTGCAGCAGAGACAGTGTCCGGAGTGAGAGAAGTCGTGTAGAGCCGCACCAGATTGTAAAAACGTGAGAAAAATGGCTGTTTTGCTTTTCTCACGGTTTTGTGAGGTCTAACTGCACCGTTTCCGGCTGCAATCCTTAAGAGACAGTGTCCGGAGATGAGAGAAGTCGTGTAGAGCCGCACCAGATTGTAAAAACGGGAAAAAAGTGGTGGCTTTGGTCTTTCTCACGGTGTTGTGAAGTCTTTCTCACGTTTTGTTCTAACTGCAATAGAGACAGTGTCCAGAGTGAGAGGAGTCGTGTAGAGCCGCACCAGATTGTAAAAACATCAGAAAAATGGCGGTTTTGGGCTTTCTGACGGTTTGGTGAGGTCTAACTGGAATAGAGACAGTGTCCGGAGATGAGAGAAGTCGTGTAGAGCCGCACCAGATTGTAAACACGTGAGAAAAATGGCGGCTTTGGCCTTTCTCACGGTTTTGTGAGGTCTAACTGCAATAGAAATAGTGTCCTGCGTGAGAGAAGTCGTTTAGAGCCGCACCAGATTCTAAAAACATGAGAAAAGATGCATTGAAGAGATTGTATTCCTGAAAAAGCAACATAAAAAAATTCTCTAATATTGGTAGACTCACGTTTTTATCCGTGGGTCAAAAATTAATGCTAACCAGACTCGCACCCGTCGCAGAACGCTACCTGAATAATATACATCAGTTACAGGTCATTCTAAAACTATGATAAGAAATCTGATGGACAGATTTACAGTCATATAGACAGACCGACATGAGAAGTCCTAAACACATTTATACGATATTGAAAAATGTTTTACTGGGAATTCTTATTATTTCTTATATAAAATTTATCATTAATTACTGATTTATTCGTTAGTCATAAAACTTTTGATTAATGATTGATTCAATCATCAGTCGTAAAAATACGATTAACGATTGATTTATTCGTTAGTCATAAAAAAATATGATTAATGATTAAATTATTCGTTAGTCGTAAAATCTACGATTAACGATTAATTTAATCGTCAATCAAAACATTTGCGATTAATGATTAAATTAATCGTTAATCAAAATATTTATGATTAACGATTAATTTAATCATTAGTCAAAATATTTTTGATTAACGATTGAATTAATCATTAGTCAAAATATTTTTGATTAACGATTAATTTAATCATTAATCGTTAGTCATGGAGATGATTGAATTTTGCCCAACACTGGTTGACAGAAAGATATGATGCAAAATGCTTAACCATTTGTTGCTGCAAAAACAAAAACAGAAGTCATTTTTGCATCATACTGTGACTGGCAAAGAAAACTGGATTTGGTCCAACAATCTAAATTGCAATAAATCATGGGCACATTGCGGTAAACCATCAACATTAACGCCAAAACCAGATATTCATGGCAAGATTATCCTGTGCATTTGATGAGATCAAGTTGGTGGAGTGTATTATAAGACACTATAAATGGTTCAAAAGGCTAAACTGAATGCTACAAAGTGCAATTACTCAATTTGAATAATACACTTAAAGACAAACACCTGTAATTTGCTCATAGACATGACAAATTCATTATTACAATATTGAGAATTTTTATGGTTTATTGTAATTTGAATGGAGATTACTTTTACAAAGTTTTCACTTTCTTAGTTCTTATTATTAATGAGTAATTACTAATTATAATACTTATCACAAGGACTTATCACAGCATATGTTGTTACCGCTTTTATTCACAAAACAAATATTATATTTCATTGGATATTTGAATTTTACTTATTACTTTTGAGATAAAGTATTTTGTGGTGTGTTATGATGTAGCAATTAAGGCCGATTGACTGCACATGCTCCTAGGCCTTAATGGAAAGTCATCCATAAGGGCAGAAGCGGATTTATGTTATATTACGCCGAAGGCCCATTTGAATATGGTGCCTATCTTTCATTCGTATTTTGAAATACTACGTATATGTTACTGTAAAAGCCCGAAATATGGTAAATCCCAGAATTTACCAAGGTGCATTGGTAGAAGCTCGAAATAGACTTTTAAACGCTTTCATTTTGTACTTTTTCCAAACCATTCATGTAAAAGCTAGGATTTACCAACTAAAATTTATCATAGAATTCGGGAACTTTTTTTTGCTGAAGGATCAATTTAAAGTTTAACTATAATCGAAACAATTTATAAATTACTCAAATTGACTTAAAAAAAAAAAGGTGCATCAGCGTTAATATTTTATCATGCAGTTTCACAACTATTTCCTTCTCTTCTTAATTTTTTTTTTTTTTTTTTTTTTTTTTTTTCAGATTTTACTTTATAATTTCTTTCCTTATTAAAGTTACAAAAACTTATTTCATTGTGGAATATTTGCATTCACTTTCAAAGATAAAGCATACACATGTTTTACTGTTTCCTTCTTTTGCATATAACTCTTGAGCAAATGAAATTAAGACAGGAAATTTTGATAAAATATTTGTTATAGAATTGATTAATTTGATTTTTATGATATTTTATGCTCAGGATTAATTTGCAAACAAATAATAATTAAAGTTTTCTTAAATGTTCATTTTTAAAAAAGAAGAAAATATAAATGATTTAAGAGAGAAAATTAAAAAGAAGATGTTTTATATAGGTGCATAGCAGTTAGGCAAATTTAAACATAACTCCAAAACTTAAACTTGAATTTGTATTTTTTTTGGCATCTTTTTTAACGGACTGAAAAATATCATGGGCATATTCTTATTTGTTTAACAGTTCTTTACACAGAAAAGATAAATAAAATGTGAAAAGAAACATAAAAAGTAAACAAAGAAAAAATAAGGAGCTTTTAATTTTGGAGGGTTTTTTTCTTTTTTTTTTTTTTTTCTTTTTGCCTAACTGTGATACATTCTTAGTACCCTCTTTCATATAGTTTTCTTTCTTAAAATAATTCACATTTTTTATTTTTTCAAAAACGAAGTTTTAAGAAAACTTTTATAATTTTTCGTTAACATATTACTCCTGAAGCCAGAATAATACAAAATCCAATTCATCACTTTATAACTAATATTTCGTGTTGCACATGCAGATAGTTGGGCGGATTATTTCTCAATTCGAGGTTTTACTAAACATAGTCGGTAAATGCTAGCTTTTATAAAAATGGTTTGGTAAAAGTATAAAATGAAAGTATTTAAAAGTCTATTTTGGACTTTTACCAACGCACCAGTAAATCCTCGGATTTACCAGAATTCGGACTTTTACAGTAACATGTATAAATAATAAGAAGAATGATATGGGCTGGGCGATGATAAATCAGTCATTCACTCAACCACTCAGGACGAACGATTTTACATACTATATAGAAATCATTTCATTTCATAAATAGATGAGTGTTTATGTTTCAGAATGAATGTTTATATGAGCGTATGACTTATAGTCTTATCGGGATACTAAACTAAATTTTTATACAATGAGGTTTATGAACTAAAATTATTTAAAATTCACTTTAGTAATGTTAAACTGTTTAAAATAGTAAAAAGAAAATAAATCATAAAAGAGAGAGAAATATTTGATATCGCGAGCTTAATATTTATAATTCTTTTACAGGGATGCACAAAAGAATTTGATGTTGTACTATCCGTTAAACGATAGACAACTTGGTAAGAAATACTCAAACATATATTATGATTTTCCCTTTTGTTTATTTAACTTCTTTCCTTTAAATTTATTTAAACAATCGTTAATTAATAAATGTGCGGAAAGTCGAGGGAAGTCACTCCAGAGTTTTATATTTGGGCTTCAGTTTAAAATTGAATATCCCCCCCCCCCCTCTCCCAATTTGAATAGGTTTAAATTTGGCGCTCCTTAAAGGCTGGCGCTCCTAGGCCTTGGTCTCACGGGCCTAAATCTAAATCTGCATGGGGGTCTTTTTAAGGCGTCCTAGCCTCTTAGATGTAAAATAATATAAAAATGTTTTGCAGTTTTTAAATATCTAAAATAACATTTATATGAAATATTGGTCTGTTGATTGATTAGTTGGAATTCATTGATACAAAGCCAAAATAAAGTATATTGATTTTAATATATTATAATGTAATATCACTTCAACTCGTATGTGTTTTTATAAGAAAAAGTTTTATATTTCCTGGATTTTTTTTTTTTTTTTTAGATGTCGATTCAAGGGTATCATAAAGCATTTCTCTCCCTCTTCCTCCTTTTTCTCCTCCCCTCAACAAAAGAAGTTTTTAAAGTTGTGTTTACTTAACACATTGTCATTGGGATATTTTCTTGCTTTGAACAGTAAACTGTGCCTTTTGACGTTCCTTTAAAACATTACATTATTTAAAAAAAAGTATTTAATGCATTTGTGATTATATTAATTAAATTTTATCCTCAGCAATCGATTTGGAAAATGCACTGGTATGTATATACACCCGCAGCATATAAAATGTTTAACATGAATACGGGATTCTTTTTAAAGTAAAGTATTGTTTTAGAGGAGCGTTTAAAGTCCGGGCTCCTTTTACTCAAAAAAAGAAAAGACTTTTGCATGACCTCAAGCAATGTATTAAAGTTATACTTTTTTTTTATGCATTATATAGGATACAAGTGACTCCTTATCTATATATGTGTATGTGTGTGTATTGCTTCAAGGTTTAACATATGAATTCCCCTGTAATTTTTTCTCTTTTTTTTACTCTTTTTAAATAAGGGAATAATGCACACTATGTACATAAAGTAAAGGCTTTATACTATTATTATTTATTGTCATATAGTTATTTATTTATATAGCCATTTTTTACTCTTTTTAAGGAAGAGAACAATGCACACAGTACACACCATGTACATTGTACATTCACCTGTATAAATAACTATAACATAAAGCTTTTACTTTCTTCTCTTAATGGGTATGAAAATGGATATAAAAGAGTATTTGTATGTGTGAAAAATTGTCTACTGTTGACAGAATAATAATAATAATAATAATAATAATAACAGTAACAATAATGTCAATTTTACATTCAAATATAGATGTTAGCATCACATTTTTTTGTTTACATGAAGATTATTTTTAGTAAAGTAACTTCCTTTTGAGTTTTTTGAAACACTTTATACATTAGCACAGATACATTTTATGTAATATATTTTACATAATCATATTATACTGTCATGAAAACAAACTACTTTATTTCACATAGTAAACATCAATTACATTTTTTTTTTTTTTGAAATATACAGATATAAAATACAGATTTACTTACAAATAATAAACTAGTTATTTACTTTATTATTATAATACAAAAAAGTAAGAGATGAATTCTAACATTTAACTTCAATGGTCCGCTTCCCAGTCTTAAGTAATTTTTGTTACATTTTAAAAAAGGCTCTTAATATTATAGAGCTTATCAGCAGTAATAGAAGAAAAAGTTTATGAAATTGATAAGATTTTTTACACATTTTTCTGCAAGTAGTTTTAAAAATAGTTTAATTTGTATTCTAAATTATATGTATTTGTGCAAAAAATACATTTGAAATACTTTACCTAAACTGTAGCAAATTATGTAAGCAAATTTTATTAGGTAATGGTATAAATGCTCAACGGCTGCATGAAAATAATTTTCTATACATTATAAGATACAATGCTGTTAATAAAATAGCCATTTTAAAAATTTGATTACTAATTCCTGTTTTATATAATCTATAATTATATCTAACAACAATAATCATACATCAAAGCAATCTACACGGAATAAACTTTTTTTTTTTGTTAATAGTTGAAATTTAACAACTACTGTACATCAACATGGCACATATGAAGAACATGTCACGGTATTGATAGCATATATCAAGCAATAAATTAAAGCATGTCTTTGAGTTTACAAGTGACACAAAGAATGCAATTAATTATACTCATGAAGCTCACAAAATTTTCAAGATAAAAAGTGCTTTTTCATTAATACGAAGATAAGTATATTTATAAAGTATTAAGAAGGGTGTATGCAGTCAATCTCTGAAATATATCATATGGGGTCTACCTTGTAAAACATCCTATATTTATAATCATGAATGTGACTTTACGAGCTTGTTAAACATTACAACATTTTTGATTTTACGAAAATGTATGTTACAAACTTTAAATTGTACTTGATACAAAGACATAATAATGCTTTATTCTTTTAATTTGTCAAAGTACAGCATGTCATAAAAAGAGTACTCTTTTGTCACTTTTTGACAATATTATCACACAAGTACTCGGTATGAAGCACAAAACAATATGCTGTAGGAGCAATAAGAGTAAAAAAAAAAAAAAAAAAAAAAATCATTAAGCATATAACTCTTATGCTTCATGGTTCAAGTCTCATGATTATGTCTCATGGTCTCATAATCAAGGGTAAGTATGAATGAATATTACAGGGTGTTTAGAAAACTACTGTAAAAATATTCCAGCATTCCATCTTTGAAGGTTTATTTAAAAAAAATTTCAAAGAAAATGCCTTGTTGTGCACCTTGTATTCATTAAAGCACATTTATTATAAGTATGGTTTTTTCTTGCGTATTTGGGTTATAAAGTTGAAATAGGACAAACTATTTTATATTGCTTTATCAAAAAGATGACAAAGATTCTGAGAATCAATTAACAATATCTATTAAAAACAATAAATAGAATGTAGAAATTATTTTTAAATTAGCAATCTTTCACATCATAGAAATTAGGGAGGAAAACTTAATAACTCTATAACAGTAATAAAATTAATAATAAAAGTTTACATTATGAAATATTTTCCACTTTTCCATGCAAATGTTTATTGCACAGATTTAAAAAAAAAAAAAATTTAATTTTAAATTCGATTTTTACTACTGACCGCAAAATTAATTTAAATGGAGGACAGTATTAAGTTTTAACTGCTATAACTCTAATTAATAGTTTTTTTAAATTACTATTGCACTAATTAGTAATTTTTAATGAAAAAAAATATATTCTTTTTATTGAAATGTATTGTAAACATTCCATTACAGCTAAAAGTTATCTTTATATGTTATCTATTATTGATTAAAAGTAGATTGAAAGTACCTTCTGTACATAATATGGCTTCTGTTACAGCGATGTAAATATATCTTTAATGTTGAATATGAGTTTCATTTAAATACTTTGCTTGAGTCTAAGCTGAAATTAGCTAAATATGAGAAAGAGAGAAGAAGAAAAGCATAAATAATTAAATTTTAAATTATGTTATTCCTTTCAGCTTCATGCCTAAAATTTTTGTCATCGTTCCTTCCCCTTTTCCCACCTTCTTCGCAGAAAAAAAAAATATTTTGGTTTGATTTAACAATTTTTTTGTTGTTTCTACAAAACATTTTATTTTATTTTATTTTATTTTATTTTTTGAAAGAACAAAACAATTTTTCAAATCAATGAAATT
The DNA here is from genome assembly GCA_963930645.1 of Salticus scenicus. Lineage (NCBI taxonomy): Eukaryota > Metazoa > Arthropoda > Arachnida > Araneae > Salticidae > Salticus > Salticus scenicus. The sequence goes on along the minus strand of OZ005651.1, from coordinate 218,742,469 downwards.
ATTTTGTTGATATAGACTCAACAAAATTTGGTCGTTTCAACAAAACATTTTTTCCTGTGTTCCTGATAATGTTTCTTTCTTTTCTTTTCTTTTTCTTTCTTTTTTTGAAGAAGGTCTTTGAAAAAATTCCTATTTACGATTTTATTTTTCACATTATTTATTTGTATCTTTAAGTTTACCAAATTATTGTTTTCTAAATTATTCAATCTTTTTTTAAATTGAACGTTCATGTTACAATAAAAAAAAAATCTTTTACAGCCTTGTAAGTACATCTCTAATGTTGAATATAAGGTTCATTTAAGCATTTTGCTTGATTCTAAGATGTAAATAGCTAAATAAGAAAAAAAGAGAAGTAAAGCATGAATAATAAACTTTAAATAGCATTATTTATTTGAGCTTCATGCCTAGAATGTCTGTCATCGTCACTTATCATCAACAAAATTCTGCTGTTTCAACAAAACATTTTTTTTTTTTTCCCCCGAGAAGAATTCGGAAAAAGCAGGAATCGACGATGACAGACATTTTAGGCATGAAGCTCAAATAAATAATGCAATTTAAAGTTTATTATTTATGCTTTACTTCTTCTCTTTTTCCGAATTCTTCTCGGGAGAAAAAAAATGTTTTGTTGAAACAGCAGAATTTTGTTGATGATGTATCAATAAAAAGAAATTGGTTGGTTTAACAAACTTTTTGTTGTTTATATAAAATACTTTGTTGAAACATTATTATTATTATTATTATTATTATTTTGGAACAACAAAGCAATTTGTTAAATCAACCTTTTTTTTTTTTTTTTTTTGTTGGTATAGCTTTAACAAAAATTTGTTTTCTCTTTATCAAAAATTTTGTTGTTAAAAAAAAAAAAAAAAAAAAAAAAAAAAAGAAAAGAAAAAAAAAAATCTGTGCTCCTGACAATTTTTTTTAACGTAAGTTCTTTGAAAGAATTCATGTTTACAATTTTTTTTTTTTTTTTTTTCAAATTATTTGTTTGTGTCTTTATATTTACCAAAATATTTTCTAAATACTTAATTTATTATTATTTTTTACAATTGAATGTTCAATTTGCATACAAATGTTAAAAAGTTAAGCTGTTTTTAACTTTTTAAAAATAACTTTTATTGGGAATGTTTTATTATACTTGAAAATATATTATATGAAACCTTATCTATTGGCTTATAGATTATATATATGTAGGGATATAGCAGTGAAATCTTAATATATATATATATATATATATATAACTGTGGAATTGGTGAATTTTAATGCTGAATGTTGAAATATACAATTTGATTTCGATTACACTAAAATATACTTTGTTATGTGTGTTTATAGCAAAAGTATATTTTTATCAAATGAGATTATACTATATATTAAAAAAATAGATTTAATTTATATGTAATTAAAATCATATTTTCATATACTTAAAAATTAGTAATCTCACAAGAGATCTGTATAACCAATTTTTTATATAAAAATGTGCTTATTAGTAGCAAGAATAAGCATGCTACTATGTACATGCATGTGTTACGTCATGTGGAATTCCATATCATTACAACTTTGTCCTTGAAACTGAGTGATTCTGAAAATATTATACAAATTTACAAAATGCGCATTTATATACAAAATATGCTTCTCATTTTATACTTAAAATTGCCAGAAATATTTATTTTTAAAAATTGTTTAATGTATTTGGAATCTGTGCTTTAGTGATTTCTTTTTAAAATATCACCAATGAAGTTAAAGGTATAAATTTAACAGGAAGTGCATTTATAAGATCACTATGTTAAAACAAAAGTACTTCTATTGAAAAAAGAAAAAGTTTTCTTGTTTAAACCTAATATGGAATAAATAATTAAATTGAAATAAAAATAAATCAGTTATTAAATCAACAATATCAATATATGCATTAAAATAATTTTCTTTCATCCAAACAGTACAAATTCAAGAATATTGTTACCGTGTACATATCATAGAAACCTCATGAAAAAATTGTGATATATGTACTTTGAAGAATAATATAACTATAGAAATTTAACATTTTTATAAAATATTTAATAAGGTCCCTTAATATTTGCATCTTAAAAGTTGTAATAATTTTATATAGAACCACGAACATATAAAAATATATGTGCCTGAAATTTAAACTTTTCTTTTAATAGTTTTCCCCTTCTAAACTTTAAATATTTTAATATTTTGGACGTTTTTAATGTTTATAATACAATGTATATGATCTGAACTCAACGTATTTAGTGAAACTCTCAAACAGTTACGCGCTTGATTAAGTAAAACCATAGCGTAAACTCAATAAATATGTAAAACAAGTTAAAATGAATTCGAATTAGATTTTTTTTAAAGTATTACTAATATGTATTTAGGTAAAATTTTTAATCAAAATTCTTAATGTAGTAGAAATTATCAACAATGAGTAAAAATCAATCATATATGAAAAAAAGTTTATATAAATTAAATGCCTTTTTAAAGTTTTCGTTTGCTATAATTTGAAAACTATTTTTAAAATTTTAAGTTGGGATTTTTAAACTTAGAGTAAGTGTTGAAAACAAGGTATGTTTTGCTTACTTATTAAACTGTTTGTGTAGATATTAACACTTGAGATAAATTCAATAATCTTTTACATGCAAAATCTTTTCCATTACAATCAAAATTACTACGCAAGCATTAGTTTTTCTTATTTTATATGGGTTTTTCAAATTACTTTTTTTACACGTATCTTTCATATGAAATATTGAATTCACTGTAGTTTCAAACAAGCATTTTGGACGGGAATAGTGAATTAAAATTTAATATAGTAACAGAAATCCATAATTTAAAAATTATTCACACAAGGGTCCGAAGAAAAGTTTACCTTTTTAAAAATCCTTTTAAAATTTTTATAACAAGACAATCATCACATAAATTCACCTAAATACCACTATAATTAGAAAATCATGCAAAGGTTTTCTAGATAAATAATCATCAAACTGTTTTTCCTTTAATGAAAACCATAATGGATGACTAAGTAATTATCAGAAAGTTTTCAAAATATTTTTGCTGATACTGATATTTCAGTTAGACTCTTAAAGAGGATTTTTTGTGCATATGGCATGTGTGTGTGTGTGATGCGACACTTGATAAATGGAGTTTATTTTAATATTATCTTATCATACATTTGCAGAATAGTCTGAAGTCGCGTCAAGATAATGTTCATAACTACAATAAAATCAACATTTTTCTTTTCTTTTTTTAATAAATCAACTGTTTGTTAACAATTCGTTTTGTGTCACATCTGTCAGGGAACATGTGGAATGGACCATCATCTAGAGTCCTGCACGGGTCGACCCGACCCGAACCCGAACCGCGGGTCAGGTCGGGTTGTAAGGTTGGAATCACATCAGCATAGCGCTGTAGCGAAGAAAACAAGTTGCGAAGCGCGATTGAATACGGTGAGGTTTTAGAGTTTTTAAATGAAGTGAGTGGAGTTGATGAAGATTAATTATAAATATGAATGAGTATGGTGAAAAAGGTAGTGTGGTGGTGATGTAGAATGTGAAATAGAACATAATTGTTCTTAGGTGATTAAGTTCTTAGTTCGATAAATGTTGTGGTGATTTTGAAGGTGATAATTTATAGTGTAGAGTTAGGCGGATTCAGGGAATCCTTTTCGCCTTTAGCCGACGATTAGTAAAGTGCTGTGAATCAGCGAGAGAAATTATCTTACTACGTTATCTACTGTGGGTGAGATTTCTTTCTGAATATATTTAAATTATTTATTGAAGTTATCTTTCTAAAGTATTTAAGATTTTATATTGAGTTTGGCCCAAGTGTCTTCCCTGCACTTAAGCTATAATAAAACTTTATTTGTATTGCAATTTGAGTCTCGTGCTATTTCTTACTTACTACTTAAGTTAATTAAGTTAATCTCTGAGGAATGGAAACCACAAATTTCTCACAGGGTTCGGGTAAAATCGGATTACCCGACCCGATGCAGGACCCTACCATCATCAAACTGTTGTCAAAGCATATTTTCCAGGGAGTCTTTATTGAAAGAAGGGCATTGAATTTTGTTACTAAAATCTTTAAAATAAATGGTCTGATTCTACAGTGTTACACAAAGAAAGTTCTTAGAACAATTATGAAGCTTTAGAAATTCTTTAAATTTCAGTTAATAAATAATAATTTAGTGTACATTACAGTCGGAAGCAAAATTATTCGAGCGCTTGCAATAATTCCCATATAAAAAAAAAAGTACACTTAATACTGATTTGTTAAATAAATCCCTGTCGAGTCATGCAAGTCTAAGAACATGATTCGACAAGGATTTATTTAACAAAACAGTATTAAGTGTATTTTTTACATAGGAATTATTGCTAGCGCTCCAATAATTTTGCTACCGACTGTAAATTGATTTGATCTAAGGTCCCTTAAAGGGAATAAGATTATGCAACTAAAATACACTAATAACTCCTCGGATTTTTTTCTCTAGTAATTATATCCCCTACTTTTTTTAAACAAAAGATTTATTTTTCTAAAATAAATTACTGATCAAGTATGCAATGATTCAATAAACTGTAAGAGTATTAGGAAATTCATTATCTAAAAAATACCAAATAAAATTTTTTATGGGTATTAAAGTGAAAGAATGTTAGAGTGGAAGCATATCAGAGTGAAAGCATGAAATATGTTCATATTATTTGCTATTGCCAGTTATTTATCATAGAAATTTGTGCAAGGAAAACTATTTTTTAAAATAACAAATGAAATTATGTTACTTCTGAAAATGCAAATCTAAATTGCTCTTTAAAATTAACAAATAACTAATGATAGATTTAAGGCATTCAAACACTATGATTATTGCATGTTATTATACACAATTTTAAAAAGTATTGGGAATTTCAATTTAACTGTACAGTTGCAGGCAGACAACATTTTGAAATGGAAGTAAACTTTTCAGTTTTTGGAGTTAAAAATCCAACAATACTTTTTTTTTTTTTCCACTAAAATTTAATATTTTGTTTTTGGGCTTAGCGAAATTTAACACCTCATATACAATGTGATTTCTAGGTATATAATTTTTTTTTTTCTTTACACACTTGACATCATAATAAAATATATAATATAGGTTTCATATTTATAAATGTTTCCTTTTCTTGCTTGTGAATATCAAAGCTCATTTTGGTAGCTACTGAATTCATAATTCAAAATAGTCGTAGTAGCTTCTGATATATATATTTTTTATGCATTTTTAAATATAACTTTTCCAATTTTGATTCATAAAAAATAATTTAACTCTACTCCTTAAAAGTGTCCTCGCAGTCTCAAGCATACACCTTTTGAAGTTTGATACATATATAAACACACACATATATATTTAAAAAAAATCACAACATACAGAGATTACGTATAGAACTCATGCTTGTGAATCTTAGTGTTAACCTTGGAAATGTAGTTCTTCTTGATACCTGTAAGAAATAGATAATATTAATATAAATTTGAAAATATTAACCCTTTAACGTTCGCAACATATTTTCTTTTGAAAATTGCTAAACTAATTTCAAAATTGGCTATAAGACACATAACTGATCATAAATATGTATAAAAAATATAAATAAAGATATAAATATATAAAGATTTATCATTTATATCTATTGCAAGTATATTTTCCCATGTCTACATCACATTAGTTTTGTTCAAAGCGAGGGTAAGTGTAATTTAATGGCAAAATATCACATAATGTTTGCAGGAAGAATTATTTCCGGTAATTGGGTTGAACAATACAAAAATGCAAGACTCAACAAAATTTTGCTTTGCTTAAATAATTTTTTTTAAATGGAAATATTGCTAAAAAATTAAGGACAGATAAGGCAATAAAGGCAATATAAGGCAATAAAGGTAAAATAATTCTATGTTAGCATTTTGGTCATGTGAGTATATACGCGTTATTACAGTGAACAAAAATGCTGCTAGATTTGATCTAGCAGTGTGAAAAGTGTGATTTGTTTAAAAGTCAAACAAGTGTCCAGTACCTTTTTATACGTATTGATATTTTGTGTTAAATAAAACAATTCTTTGCTTCAGTGTGTTTTTTGGAGCTGTCTTAGTAACTGTTGTATTCTCTGATATATTGCGACACGTAATTACACAATTTCTTGTTCACCAATTGGTTGTAAATAAAAATTTTTAATGATAGCATGTGTGCCCGATAAAAATTATATTAAAACTTAAAAATCGTATTCAGGCTCACTTAAGTCAGGTTCATTAAAAGTCAAAACTGCACTGAGAAAAATTCTGTGACTGACATCTAGAAACTAAATTATGTCTCTAGAAAATATACTTCCATGTCATCCTAATAAATTCTAGTTCCCTTTGCTAGAAAGTTCAAAAAACCTCTAAGTCTTTTATATAAATCCTTAAAAGACTTGGGGACTTAGGGAATTCTAGAGCGTTTTCCACGATAATATAGGAAAACGCTCTAGAAGTCTAAACTATTAGAATTCTAGAGCGTTTTCCTATATTATCGTGGTCAAACTTATTTAAAAATCTCTGCAAATAAATGCGAACTCAAGAGGCGAGTTTTACTAACTATAATCTTAGTTTATGACCCAATTCTAGGAAATCGAGCGAGAATATCTCACTATACAAAGGATTCATAAAATTCATAATATTTATAACATTGTTTCACCATCTAGAAAAGTATAGACTAGAAATTCTCGATCATTTCGTCTATACAGGTTATTTGTTTACCTTATACACATAGCTCGTAAATCTATATTTCTAGATTAGGGATATAGAAAATGCCTACTTATTCGTTCTAGATGGAGGAGGCATACTTTTTTTGCAGTGTGGATGCTATATCTAAAAGTTCAAAAATTTAAGTTTCACGGTGTATTGTATTTCACACCTTATAACAGTGTTGCCAGATTTGGGGACTTTTTTATTCAATGTCCACTACTAAATTTTAATTGTAAAGGTTGCCTAAACACTTCGAAGATTAATCGTCTCTTAAGTATATCAAATATCACTTCTCAAAATTATTGGCAATTAATGAATAAAAAAGTCCCTAAGTCTGGCGACACTGCTTTTTAAATAGAAATCTAATTTTTATAAACTGAAAAAGAAATATGTAAAGAAAGTCCGCTTTAATTTTATAACTGCAGAATAAAACTGGTCCCGCATAAGTTTCTTGTTTAAGAGGACAAGGGACGTTGAAATTAATTATTTTTGCTTTACATTCTATTGCTTCTCAAATCTAGTACTGTCACGAACTGTATCATTTTTATGCATATAGCGTGTTTTAAATGACAAAAATAATTCTTGAGGTAGAAAGGCCTCTTTTATGCACTGAGAAAAAATTCTGTAACTGACATCTAGAACCTAAATTGTGGCTCTAGAAAAAATATTTCCACGTCATTCTTATAAATTATAGATCCCTTTGAAAGCAAGTTCTAGAGACCCCTATTAGAATTCTAGAGCATTTGCCTATATTATAGAGAGCATAGTTATTTAAAAATCTCTGCAAATAAATGCGAATACAAGAGGCGGGTTTCAGCAACTATAATCTATTACCAAATTCTAGAAAATCAAGCGAGAATTTCTCTCAATACAAAAGATTCAGAATATTTAGAATATTGTTACACCATCTAGAAATGTGTAGACTAGAATTTCTCGATCATTTCGTCTATTCAGTTTACTGGCGTGCCTTATGCGCATAGTTTGAAAATCTATACTTCTAGTTTAGGGATTTAGAAAATGACCACTTATTCATTCTAGATGAAGGCGGTATATTTTTCTTTCTCAGTGTGGGAAAAAGAATACAAAATAATGCCCATTTTCAAAATGTTCCATGCTAATTCTAAGTTAAAATCTCCAATTTTTTCTCTGCGTGTTTTTTGTATGTAACTGAACACGTGTGTCAATTGAATTTTTTATATCTCAAATATAGCAGCAGTTATAACAAACAAAGTTTAAAATTTGAAATCTTCATGAATTTTTCGTAATGCGATTGAATTTAAGAGTTCGTAATAAATGTAAAAATTTCTTGATTTCAAAATGAATGCTCCGTTTTGTGACAAATAGACTGATTAACATTCATGCAAACATTTAAGAGGATTGGACGAAAACAAATTAGTGAAAAGCATTATAAGTTACTATTTATTCCCAAAATTTGGATACGAAGAAAAATAAATTTAAAGTTAAAAATTTTGTAAAAGATTTTTAATAATGTTTGAGGAGCTGTATGACTGATATTATTTTAAAAGTATTACATAGCTTAGTACGCTCTATAATAATTATCTAGATAATTTTAATTGCATCGATTTTGATAATTTTCGTCATCCCTTGTCCTCTTAAGATTGTTTACATTTAAAAAAATTTTTTGTTGTATTGAAATTCTTATAAATTATTTAATTCTTTTCAAATTTGAAGTATTGAAAAGAAACTCTTACATTTTATATGTAAATAAATGTTTCCGATTTGCTATACCCAAGTACTGGAAAAATACGCACATTTTAAATGGAATAAAGATGTTGCTAATACTATTAAAAACAATAATCATTATTATTATTAAATTAATATTACGGATAGTTATCTAAAAATGCATAAATATATCATTGTTTGTTCTACGTTATATCATTTTTGTAGAAAAACATTTTTTTTAAATTGATCTAATGTACGAACCGTTAACGTTAAAATTTTAAGTACTGTGCATTATTTTTAATAATTATTTAGTAATAATGCTATTTAGAATTATTTATTATTTTTTAATCATTATAAGATTCTTTTGTTAATGTAACAAAGATCAAAACTGAAAGAAAATTTGAGAGAACGCTTCGACTTATGGCAACTATAAAGAAAGCGTACGCTTTCTCCTCTCCCTTCAATAATTTTTTGATAAATACGTCATTAATAAATTAAAAATAAATTTAATCTTTGCTATGCATAATGTTTGATACTATATAAAACAAAAAGTAGTGAAAAACAGCTTCGTTTATGCTTATATAAACTGTAATAATTTTCAAATAACTTTCAACTGTAATAATTTTAAATAAAAAATAAAGCATTTGTCCTTTTTTTAAAAAAATGTAGATGACATCTTCTAATAAACCTATATGAAGTTTGTTTTATTTTTTATCTATTTTCTGTTGTGAGTAATATATAATCTATCTACCTATATATCGATATCTATCTATCTATCTATCTATCTATATATTATATATATAAAAGGTTTTAAAAAATTCAGTCTTTGGTGAAATTTTTAATCAGAAAGCACGAAATTAAACATTATTATCAAAACATAATATTTACTTCTCAATTTTCATACGAGTCCAAAGGATCTTTCAGAGAATGCCACTGGGCGATAGGTCTTCTAGGTGATGCAAGCATGTCTGTCCAATGTCGGAGTTCAGTTCCAGACGCATTTCCTCCCATCACTACTTTTCCTATTGGTTCAGAAGTTCCAATTCTATCATAATCCACAACGGTTATCACTAGCTGAACTCTCTAAAATCAAGAGAAATAAGAAGTGTTCTTAAAATGGAATGACTCGCAGGCCTTGACTTATCATTACGCACAATAGGCCAGGGCCTAGGGCTCCCTAAAATTTTGATTTTCAAATTTTTATTTATTTATTCTTTTCAATTATGGTTTTTTTTTTTTTCAATTATTGTTAAAAAAATGTTAAAAAATTCTTTTAAATAATTTTTTTCTGCATATATTAGGTCGTTGCAAAAGTTCGTGCGGACGCGGATCATTTTATTGCCTCCAAAGACGAGAGCTTCTATCGCCGTGGTATACATTTGTTACCCGAAAAATGGGCAAAGGTTGTAAGGAAAGTAATGGAGAGTATTTTGATTAAAAATTGTCATTTGATTTGATGTATTTTTATGAAATGAAGCAATAAAAAAACGCGCGAATTTATGCAAAGACCTAATACATTAAAAATTCCTAAGACAATTTCAAAATTACAATCTTGCAAACTTGTAAATTTGCAATCTGCAACGCTCAATGTGATAAGCCAACATGAGTTCATAGTGTGTATTATATATGAGGATCCTTGAAGATTTTATCAATGTTCGTTTTATAGTTAATCTGCATTTAAAAGAAATCAATTTGAAAATGATGGACATACAAAAAAGTTTTGTAAAAGGTCAGTTTTTCAGATTAAAATCTTGTGAAAGGATTCAAATTGTTCCTAAACAGATCCCAAGTTTTTATTCCAGGGGTTCTATGTAAAATGAATTTAGTGTCGTTTTATGGTACCTTCCGAAAAAGAATTATGGGGAAAATGACATCTTAACAAAGTCCTTCTTCGACGAAGTATTAGATTTATCCACAACGGGCTCTTTTATTTATTTCTTTTATTTTCTTTTATCTTTCTTTCTTTCTTTATTTTTGTCGCTTCTCCTGAAACACATATTTAACTCTTTGGATAGTTTTGACGACTGACACTCGCCGTATACATGTTTTGCTAAAGTTACAGTTAAAAAGTCTGGTTCGTCATTTGAATTAAAACTAGATTTAAAACTCTGCACCTACATCACTAAAATAAATGTGAATTTTTCCAGAAAATCTATTATTTTTTTACAATAATTAATAATCAACAATTTAAATATGTTCCATAATTTTTTTTTCCAAATAAATCTGTTTATCAAAGGGTTAACGATCCTTGTGTTAGCGAAGCCTGTCATGCGAATGCGAGCTGTGTCTGTAGTCCAACGAGTTGTGGCTATAGTTCAGAATTTTTCAAATCGAGGCCTAATAACTGGATTGACCTGCATTATTAAAAAAAAAAAAAAAAAAAAAAGAAGAAGAAGAAGAAGAAGAAGAATATAATTAGCGATATTTTGTTATAAATTTAGCCATTAAAGAGTATATATAAAAAAATTTTAGCTGTTGGCTTGCAGTACCACTTTGCTCATTACAGCTTTGCTCATTACACTTTTCTTAGTACAGCTTTGCTCGTTACCGCATTTTTTTTTTTTTTTTTTTTTCAAGTAATTGTTACTTAACATCACCTGTTTCTGTGAAGGAAAAAAATGGTATATTTCTAATTTTATGAAATTTTTTGTTTGTTTGTTCGAGATTGTCATGGAATATATTAAATGATAAAACGGGTTACTTCATTTTTTAACTACAAGATGGATTTCTTATTAATAAGCAATTCTTGGCCAGAGGACAGAGTACAGAGTAAGAACATGAATACATTGATACAAACCTTAATAAAAAATTATATATATAGTATTAAAAAAATATATACATACTTTTCTTTGCGGGAAAATTTATACTAAAAATCAATGTGATTGTTAAAGAGAAAAAAATGTCTAGTATATTAAAAACAGGGCCCGATCAAGCAAATATGAGGTATAGGGTCTTCATGCATTTTAGTGCCCACACCTCTCCTTTATGACAACTGTAAACTCACAAAAATATTTATAAAATGAAAATTTTTATTAAATTTTCGCTTCAAAATTTATTAATATAATTATATGTTTATTTTATTTTAATTAATTAATTAATTAATTTTTTGCTAATTTTGGCGTAGTTTAAGAACCCCCGCCTAGAAATTCTTATTAAAAATATACACAAGTTAATATAATATTGTGATCATCAATGGAATTTTGGTGCTCTTAAAATTATTATGACTAAGTCCTCGTACCTGTAGGATCGTATGGTCGATAAGTAGGTCCTGGTTAAAAGTTTTCTGGTTATAAGTATTTATCATCATTTCTTTTTCTTTTACTGTTTTAAAAAAAAGAGGGGATTTATAATTTATCTTTCTTCTTTTTTAAAAGGATTTTATTTCAAAAGCTTTCATTATACTAAATTGGAAATGGCAGTTATAGATATTCACTTACCTGAATTTGTTCGAAAGGAACCTCAAATGTGAACGATTCATTATAGTACGGATTCAGAGTGCATTTCTTAATGCTCGTTTTCTTCTTTTTAAGTCGCTTGCCGTTCATCATCAGAGCAATTTTCACATAGGGATCTATAAAAAGTAAATATACACATTTTTCTATCCAGTTTATTTGTGATAATATAGTTAAAAATTCAATAAAATTTAATCAAATAGATCAAAAGATTTCCATAAATGTGTGAGTATAATAAAATAATGAATGATGAAGTTAGCTCTCAAGAATATCAGCGAATATAATGAAGAAAAGGTGTTAAAATTGATTATATTGGTAACTTCTTCATACTGAATTCTAGAATTTATTTTTGAATGAAAGAATTTATATAACAAAAAAAATAATGCAAGTACTTTTAATTCACGTTGGGGGTGGGAGGGATATACAACTAAAGATATACAACATTACGGATAATTTTCAAGTAATTATTTTGTTTTATTTCGAGGCGTAAGAAATTATTCTGTAATTTAATAACATTTATTTTCGCAACAGTTAGACATGCTAAATTTTTTTTATTATTATTTTTTTTTTTTTAATCTTTTATTTAGGTTTATAACTGTTTTTTTTTTTTTTTTTTTTTTTTTTTTTTTTAATAGGATCATTATAAGTGACTTACAGAATACGAGTGAAAAACTGTCAAAAATTTTAATCTATATTATGTATTTTCTTAATTTCGCAATTTAGTAAAATATCGTACTGATTAGTTTACATTCATGATGATAATACACAATTAAAAAAAAAAAATGTCGTTATTCTTTTAATATTTTCAATAAAAGAATTATTATTTGGTAAAAAAGAAACATGAAATAATGCAGAAGTAGTGTCTAGTATGAATACGTATTATTATTATTATTATTATTATTATTCTAATTTCGTATGGAACAATATTTTGAATAAATAATAAATGATCACACAGGTAAGAAAAATGATTTTAACGCAAGTTCTGTTACATTTTATTACCTGAAAGTCCACCAACATCCATTTTCTTTAAGTTTTTGGCTTCTAGTATGACAACAGTAAGTTTACCTGCAGTTGGAACATAGCGTAACGAAAAACAAATATCTCCAAGTTTGTTCTCCTATTTAAAATGGGAAAAAGTTATAAATATTTCATATATTTTATATTGACATTATAAGTGATACGTGTAAAAAGAAAAAAAAAATGTTTTACTTGAAATTGATAAAATCTTTTAGAATTTCTTTTAAATTAATGGTATCATTCTATTCATCATATCCCTTGCAAATATGCACAAATGGAAAATTTATTTTCTAAATTCTTTTTGGCGTATGAAATCGAAAAGTAATGTAACTGATTACAGTAATGGTAATAATAATATTCTGTGTTATAATCATGTTATATATTAGTTTGAATATGCTAATTGCAAGTTATTAACTCCCAGTAAAATGTAATATATATACACACAGAAAAATAAGTTGGTCACAGTGACCTGACAAAATGCTCAACTGACAATACAGAATTGACTAACCAAAATTGCTGACTAGCCAAAAAGTGTACTTGCTGAACTAGTCACCAAATCTGAAAAGTGTACCTGTTGAACTAGTCTCAAAAACTAAAAAGTGTACTTGCTTACCTAGTCACCAAAACTGAAAAGTGTACTTGCTGAACTAGTCACCAAAACTGAAAAGTGTACTGGCTGAACTAGTCACCGAAACTGAAAAGTGTACTGGCTGAACTAGTCACCAAAACTGAAAAGTGCACTTGCTGAACTAGTCAAAAAACTGAAAAGTGTACTTGCTGAACTAGTCACCAAAACACTATTCCAGACTAGGAAGGTTAATATTATCAGACAAAGAAGGCTAGTCGACAATCATAATTATCTGACCAGGAAGGTTAGTCAACAACCGCAGTTGCCAGACAAGGCAAGTTAGTCATATTTTACACTTGATTAAGAAAGTTAGTCAACAGATCCCAGGTTTACTTCTATTACCAGACTACCGTAGGTAATGGAAATATTGTATTCGATCTAAAAATTCAAATTCGAGTTTTCACTTGATTTACACGTTTTAAGGTCTCCTGAGTCCAAAACAGTAGTTTTTGGCAATTGGTCAGTGGTGTATGTATGTGTGAAATTTTCTGGTTATCATATCTCCTAAACTAATAAAGATAGAACTACGAAACTTCAGAATTGAGGCAGGTTTGGTGTACAGATGAATTTTCTAAATTTTGGTGAAAATTGGAAATCTGGAAGTGAGACATCGGAAACTGGAATTGGGAACGTAAGTCAGTATCTGAAAAATGCCTCCAACGATTTTCTTCAAAGTTGCCATATAAACACTCTATTAGATGTCCTTTCGAATGATATAGTTGGTTAGTTCAGGAAAATTGATAGGCGCCCTATATAAATAGCTTAATTTCAGGTCTCCTTTAAAAACGGCTGTACTGAATATCTTCAAACTCGCCATATTCAATCTCTTTTATATATGCTTTTGTATGTAATTATTGTTTTGCAGTCAACAACTGAGTATGCTAAGTTTTGGTAAAAGTTGGTATCTCAAAAACGGCTCTAACGATTTTCTTTGAAATTGTTACATAAATCCATTTTAGATATTCTTTCTCATGTATTACATGGTTATTACAGGAAAAATGACAGTGATCCTGATTAGGTACAGTCGGTAACAAAAGTGTCCGAACACTAGCGAAAATTCCTATGTAAAAAAAATACATTTCACACGGTTCTGTTAAATAAATCCTTGTCGAATCCTCTTCTTAGTCAGTGTAAGAACATGATTCGATAAGGATTTATTTAACAGAACCGTATGAAGTGTACATTTTTTACATAGGAATTTTTGCTAGTGTTCGGACACTTTTGTTACCGACTGTAGGTCAGTTTTAGATCTCGGAAATTGGTGTTTGAAAAAATAACTCTATTATTTTTTAACTCGCTATGTAAATTCTGTTTTACACACACACACATACATATATATATTAGCTTTCTCCTACAGGAAATTTCTTTTGTGTATACTTCGCTAGGTCAATTTTATGTCTTCGCTGACCACATTATTTCTAAAACATGCATATAATACGTGTAATAGTGGGTAGTGGAAGTCGTGTGGTTGTTTCACACCAGATTTTTTTTTTTAGATAAAGTGATCAGAAGATATAAAAGTGACTTAAAGAAGTAGAAACCTAAAATTTTTCCAGTAAGAAAAATTTTATACACATGTAAAGACATATGAAACGAAGCTTACATATAGCGAGGTTAAAAAAATATATATATATATATAGTAGTATATATATATAGGTAGTTATTTTTTTGAAACACCAATTTCCGAGATCTAAAACTGGCCTACCTAAGCAAGATGACTGTTAATTTTCCTGTAATAACCACGTAATGCATGAGAAAGGATATCTAAAATTGATTTATGTAACAATTTTCAAGAAAATCGTTAGAGCCGTTTTTAGATAACAACATTTATCAAAACGCAATTATTGACTGGCAAACAATAATTACATACAAAAGGATATTTAAAAGGGAGTTAATATGGCGAGTTTAAAAAAATTCCGTGCAGCCGTTTTTAAAGGAATGCGCTTGCGAGACCTGAAATTGAGCTATTTATACTCCTTTCAATTATCCTAAACCAACTATATCATTCGAAAGGACATCTAATAGAATGTTTATATAGCAAATTTGAAGAAAATCGATAGAGCCGTTTTTGAAATACGGATTTACGGTCCCACAGTTTCCGATGTCCCACTTCCGGTTTTTAAATTTTTACCAACATTTGGAAAATTCATCTGTACACCAGACCTGTCTCGATTCTGAAGTTTTGTAGTTTTATCTTTATTAGTTTCGGAGATATGATAGCCAGAAGATTCCACACATATACACACACACTGACCAATTGCCAAAAACCACATTTTTGGACTCAGGTGACCGTAAAACGTGTAAATCAGGTGAAATATCGATATCGAATTTTTGGACCGAATACAATACTTCCATTACCAATGGTAGTAGGGTGATGAAAGTAAAACCCCCCTAAAATTTAGGTATATTTTGAGATAATTAAAATCAGTATTGTAATTTTTATACATACATTTAATAAATCTCATTTCATTATTATATTTATTCTCTGCTTATTTTCCGTCTATATATTTTACAAGAAAATTGTTCAATTTTACATTTTTCTTGTAAGTTCCTAAAAATAGTAAATTTTTAACAAAACACAGTAGGCCAGTAGAAATAACCAAAAAACAGTAGTCTACTGGTAAACACAGTAGAGCTGGCAAGTATGCAGATTAATAAAAAATTTAATTGGTTAAAATCCTTCATATTTTATGAGGAATAAGAGGTTCATATTTGTCTGCAGAGGTTTTTGCAAAAGCATTGTTATTAGTCTTAACCTCTTTACAATTGTTTAATCCCCCCCCCCTTTTAAGGTGTTCAACCTTGAAAAAACATTTAAAAACTTTTCTGAAAAATATTACTTGTCTATCAACTGGAATAAAATACTCATAGCTGCCAACTTTTTCAATTTATTCCGGAATGTTGTTAACATTTGCCCTTTTCTTCATACCACATTCTTAATAGAATAATTTTCTTTAGCATGTAATTACAATTAAATATGAAGACAATTACTCCTCAAAGAATATGGGCGAATATAGGGCGATATACTAACAACATTCCAGAATCAATTAAAAAAGTTAGCAGTTATGAATACTGGAAATTTAACAAACTACTGAAACAAAGAATTTGCTAGTTTAATCATTCTTCCCTATATTTATTTATCATTAACGCACGCATTTATCCAACACTTTTTTATCAAGGCATTCCAAGAGGATTGTGGCGCCACATGATTTAGTCCACTTTTTATGCACATCCTCATATATGGATTTAGAAATATATATATTTTATCTCATCGGTGCTTTCGGTTTATACGCTGTGGTTACAAAAATAAATGTAAACTTTTTTTTTTTTTAAGTTCCTTTTTTTTAATATTTAAGCCACCTGAATATATGTATATATTTTTTTAAATAATGGATTTTTTCCACCTGATTAAAATTACAGATAAGTACGACGATACAATGTGCTTTAACAATTGATACAGACAATATAAACAATATGTACAGTATAGACGATACAATGTACTAAACTATAAATAACATCGAACTCCAAATTTCAGGTTATTTAAAGTTTTAAAATCATAAATATTAATGATATACTTTTTTTTTTCAAGGTAAGGGTGGACATGAAACTTGCATTAAAAACACTTTAACATATATAATAAGAATTTTTATTTTTAATCATCTCTGTAAATTTTATGCCCAGAGAAATTTTAATACATAACAATAATTTATAAGTATTTGATCATCCAAAATAACTCTCACTTACCTGATAACATAATCAAGAATTTATTTAAATAAGATTTCTCCTTCATTGAAACTATGTAATTGAAATAATACATAAAAGACAAAAATCAAGATAAAAATAATTTTATTGGAAATTATAAATGTTTCATATTCATGAAGAAGATTGCTCCATAATTTACATAAAAATTAGTCATAATAATAATATAAAAGCACAAATATAATTAGGTAATAAAACGTAATTTTTTTATGCATAATAGCTCTCCATGATGGCAAGCCACTGAAAATTGTAGGAATAGCACCACCTTTAACAATTGGTTTATTTCTTGGGACTTCATATAACTTTCCTTCTTTTTCATCAAAATATGTTATTGTTTGTATAATTCCACCAGGTTTAAAATAGAGCTCACAAACCTTAAAAAAAAAAAAAAAAAAAAAAAAAAAAAAAGACATCAGGACATTACTAAGAAATACGCTATATGAGGTGTAAATTTCACCTCATTGCATAGGTTGCATTCAATTAAGAAGTTGCATATATCATAGATGGCTTCATTGGAAATCAAATAAATCAATGAGGAGACGAAATATTCTATCAAAACCTTTCTTAATCTATGCATAAATTATTATATATATACTAGCAGGCAACGCCCGCTTCGCTGGTCCCTATTTTTAAATGAATCACTATAATTACTGAATTCTCAAAATTGCATTAATTTTTATCACGTGAAAAAAAAAAAAAAAAAAGAAACAAAATCTGATTAGGAAAAATGTCGCACCTTGTTCTCACTGCCTTCGGAAAAAATTCCCAAAATACTCCAACTCTTATTTCTGTTATTTTCCCCCTTCGCCCCCCCTCCCGGCTATCCTAATAATTTTACAATTTCGAAAATATCTGCAATCGATTTGTAAGTATCAAAAACCTATCTGTACCAATTTTGAACGGCCTAGCTGTATTTCTATTTGTTTTTGCCCATAGCCCCCCTTACCTCCCCACCCCTCCTAATAAATTTACAAATTCGAAAATATCCGCAATCGATTTGTAAGTATCAAAAATCTCTATGCACCAGTTTTGAACGATCTATCTCTATTTTTATTTCTTTGCCCCTCCCAATAACTTTAAAAATTCGAAAATATCCGCAATCGATTTGTAGGTATCGAAAACCTCTATGTACCAATTCTGAATTATCTAACTCTATTTTATTTTTTTTCCCTCCCGGCCTTCCTAATAACTTTACACTTTCGAAATTATCCCCATTCGACTTTCAGGCCTCTAAAACCTATCTGTACCAATTTTTAACGGCCTAACTGTATTTCTATTTGTTTTTGCCCATAGCCCCCCTTACCGCCTCACCCCCCCCCCCTTCCCTCCCCTCCTAATAATTTTACAAATTCAAAAATATCCGCAATTGATTTGTAAGTATCGAAAACCTCTATGTACCAATTTTAAACGATCTATCTCTATTTTTATTTTTTTGCCCCCCCCCCTTTCTCCCCTCCCCCCTTCTCGCCCTTCCTAATAACTTTACATTTTCGAAAATATCCTCATTCGACTTGTAGGCCTTTAAAACCTATCTGTACCAATTTTGAACGGCCTAACTGTATTTCTATTTGTTTTTGCCTCATAGCCCCCCTCCTTACTGCCCCACCTGGGGGCTGAATTTCTAAAATTCCAGAAATTAGTTTTTAGATATTTGTATTAGCTATATTTTAGAGCAAAAATTTCATGTATATCTATTTTTTTGTTTTAGATATATAGGATTATGCGAAATCACGTTTTACGCATGTGAAATCACGTTTTGCCCCCCCCCCGCCCCCCTTGGGGACCGAATTTCGAAAATTCCAAAAACAGATTTTTAGACGTTTGTATTAACTATATCTTGAAGCAAAAATTTTACGGATATCTGTTTTTTTGTTTGAGATATGAAGGATTTTGTGAAATCACGTTTTACCCGCCCCTTCGGGGGGCGAATTTTGTAAAACCACTTCTTAGTGGATGCCTACGTCATAGAAAGATCATTGTCATAAAATTTCATGCTTGTAGGTCCAGGGGTTTGGTCTGGGCGATGATGAATCACCCCCTCACTCACTCCCTCAGTCAGTCAGGAAGAACGATTTTATATATATAGATATATGTATGTGTGTGCGCGAAAAAAGGGCAGTTTGGAATCGCCTAGCAGAGGCCTTCATCCTGCAGTGGATTGATAGAGGCT
Organism: Salticus scenicus; assembly: GCA_963930645.1. NCBI lineage: Eukaryota > Metazoa > Arthropoda > Arachnida > Araneae > Salticidae > Salticus > Salticus scenicus. The sequence continues at coordinate 218,723,034 of OZ005651.1, read as the reverse complement.
GAAATTGGTAATGATGATGATATATATATTGTCATATAACACCATACCTTATAATTCGTATAGTTACTTTAGAAAAGCAAGCACGAGATTTTTTAAAAAAATCAATCTGGTTTTATTGATTTCTTTTAATTGAATTATTATTTTTTTAATGAATATAACCCTGTTAGAACACTATTGTTAAGCATACTTGAAAGTTGACAACCATATTATAAATGCTATCGCTGCATAGCAGCGCCACCTTTCGAGCGATTGACACCAAAAGTTGATAGGCACTAATTTAGGTCAAGGTGCATCTACATATAAATTTATATGTAATTCTGAACAGTAGTTTCGTAGATACAGTTGCCACAAAATTTTTGTCACACATACATACACACACAGACGGAGACAGACAGACATTTACTAAAAATGGTCAAATCGTGGTCTAACCTTTCAAAACTTGTAAATCCGTCGAAATCCGGAAGCCGAAAATTTTTACGAATCCAATACTTTCTTCCATTGAACATACAAGAAAAAAAAAAAAAAAAAAAAAAAAAAAGATGTAATTACTAATTGTATTGCGTTAAAAATCTGAAAAAAAAAAAAAAAAGACTAATAATAATGATTAAACACTTATGTGAGTTGTGAACTTCGAGATTGCAAAAATCTGCTTCAAGGTCAGTGATAGTAGTTCATTGTTTAATGCTTATATTCTGGAAAAAAAAAAAAAAAAAAGTATCTTTATTTATTTCATTTTTTCGACGGGAATGTTTATTTACTATAATAATTTGGGTTGCACGGATATATATGATTCGCAATTAAACATCTGCTTTGCTTTTATTTGTTCTAGAGAAGACGATAAAATAAAGAATATTATTATTATCAGCCTTGATGGAATCCGTTTCCTAAATGTGTTTATTTTATATTTCTTTTTACTTTTGCAATCGTAAAAATTTTCAACTTCCGCTTTTCAATGGATTTAAACGTTTTGAGGGCTCCAGAACACGATTTGACCATTCTTAGAAAAATATGTGTCTGTGTGTGTGTGTGACAAAAATTTTGTGGGAATTATCTCAGGAACTACTGCAGATAACTGCATATAAATTTATATGCAGATGTACCTTGGCCTAAGTTAGTGCCTATCAACTTTTGGTATCATTTGCTCAACAAGTGACGCTGCTAGACTGCGATTTTCACAAATTCAGGAAAGGCTATATCTCAGAAACTACTAATCGAATTTGCATATAAATTTATATGCAGATAAACTTTGACGTAAGTTAGTGCCCACCAATATTTTTTGTCAACTGCTCAACAGGTGGTGCTGCTATACGTCGACTTTCGCGTTTTCAGGGAAGGCTGTATCTAAGGTTCTGTTGTGTATAATCAAACAAAACTTGACACGTATCAACGTAGCCATTATATGACATTACGCAGATTCAATTTGGATGCATATCAGCCAATAAGTGGCGCTGCTATACTGCAATTTTCTCTAAGAACAGGATATGGCTATATCTCAACTTCTGTGTCATATAACTGTACAAAACCTGATATATGAGGTAACCATTATGAAGAAGCATTTATTAAGACTTTATTTATAGAGAATTAAACTGTCTTTCTTTTCTTATTATTAGTGTTAGTTTTTTCTAAAATGAAATTATCTGCATGCATTATGGTAGATAATTTTAATAAATAACAGTTTTAAGAAAACATTTTTACTGGGCGAATGAATTTTCCTATAGGAAAATATAGAAGAAATTTTTGCGGTGGTCACAACATAATAGCTTTAAATGAAATCACGACAAGTATTTCCTCTATATTTGCTGTATATACAAGTATGAATGGAGGAAAATTCAAAATTTCGTTCACATAAAAGCGAGGATTGAATTTTATTAAAAATAAAGGTATTTAAAACAACAACAACAACAACAAAAAGTATGTTGTAGCCACCACAAGACTTTCTTTTTACATTTTCTAATACAAATTCGCTCAGTACAAATAATTTATTAAAGATCTTATTTATTTAAATTACCTACCATACTGAATGCAGACGATTTTCATCTTAGAGAAAAATTGCATTGAAAATACAAAGAAAGACAGCTTTATTCTTTATAAATAATACATTAAAAAATGCGTTTTTATAATGGTTACCTCATATATCAAATTTTGTACAGTTATACACCATAGAAGTTGAGATATAGCTTTTCCGTTCTCGGGGAAAATTGCAGTACAGCAGCGCCACCTATTGGCCGATATGCATCCAAATTGAATTAGCATAATGTCTGATAATGTTCTTTTCACATATCATTTATTATTATTATTATTATTATTATTATACGCAATAGAACTTGAGATATCTCTTTTCCTTAAATTATGGAAATCGATATATAGCACCGTCACCTATTGAATTATTGATACCAAAAGTGGGTGGACAATAATTTATCTCGAGGTAGATCTACATATAAATTTATGTGTAGTAGTTCCTGAGATATAGCCTTCCTTTGAATTGTGACGCCATCTTTTGAGAAATTGACATAAAAAGCTGATAAGGACTAGGTTATGTCAAGGTGCATCTACATGTGAATTTATATGCAATTCTCTGCAGTAGTTTATGAGACATAGCATTCCCTTAAATTGTTGAAATCGCTAAAGATCCTGTATAATATAGTTTCCTAATATATGGTCATGGTCTCTAGAAATCGCTGTATAGCAGTGCCATTTCTTGATGGATGGGAACCAAAAGTTGATAGGCACTAATTTATGTCAAGGTGCATTTACATATAAATTTATATGCAATAATGTGCAGTAGTTACAGAGTTGCAGTCGCCACAAAATTTTTGTCTCTCTCACACACACAGAGGCATATCTAATATTTTCTAAAAATAGTCAAATCGTGTTCTGGAACTTTCAATACGTGCAAATTCATCGAAAAACGGAAGTCGAAAATTTTTACGAATCTAGTACTTTCTTCTATTGAATATAGAATAAAGATTTAAAAAAAAAAAAAAAAAAAAAAAAAAAAATGTAAATTGCGAAATCTTTTCAGTTTCCAGGATGTAAATACGAGGTTATACTGTATTTATTTAATTTAGATATTAATAACAGTCAAAAAAGACTTATAATACTTTTCTAATTTTCATACAATTTCTACAAAAGATACATATTAGTTTCGTTGAAGAAAAGAAAACAGATCCATACAAATACGGATCTATTTTTCTGGATACGAATAGGGAGCTCCGATACATGTCTAGCATGTGTTTAATGTTGAAATTAGTTAGAGTTATAAATATGCCTATAAATTTAGATTTATAATTGTAAAAAATATTTTGAAAGGTGAGCAGTACGATAGCTGTGAATTGCAGTCGTAGATCGAATATGCGCTATCGAAGATAAACAGCTGTACTCGTGCCTACTTTGGGTGCCTGACGAAGGGTCGTGTGCTCTTTCGACCCGAAACAATTGGTGCGAGATATTTTATTTTTATGGTGTTAATTTAAAGTTTTGTAAGTATTATAACATTCATGCCCACTTAAATAAATTATTTTAAATTACTTGTTGTAAATTATAAAAAAAGTTTTATTGTTAAAATGGAAATGTTAAAGTTATTTATACCATTAATGATAAAGTTTATACACCTTTACCGTGTTTTGATACTATAGTGGGGGGAAAATGTTACGTATTAATGAATTAAAAAAAATTTCTGGGGGAACTATATTTGACAATTTATAAGTAAATCATTCATAATTACCTGTTGCAAATTACTAACATATATTTAACCCACTATATCTAAAATTAGTATATGCTGCAGCCATTACAAAATTTTCTTTTATTATTATTTAATATAATAGCACCATATATCTGTTACAATACACAAAGTAATTAACACAGCTTCTCACAAATAAAGATTTTACAAACTAATTTAACAAATAGATGCTGTGATACTATAACTATCTGGAAATTTACAAAGAGTAATAGTACGTCATCTGATGTACACCCAAATTGATTCGGCATAGTTTTTAAAAAGCTAGTTTGGCATAGTTTTTGATGTATAACATACACCTTACATATCAAATTCGGTGCACATACATATCATAGAAGCTGCTCCTATAAACAGAGAAAATTGCACCATGCCAACGTCACCTGTCGGCCGATATGCGTCCAAATTAAATCAGCATAATAGTTCATAATGGCTGTTGCACATATCAAGTTTAGTGCATTTATATATCACAGAATCTCAGTTACAGTATTTTCTTAAATGTGGAAAATTGCAACATACTGGCATTACCTGATGACCGATATGCACCTAAGTTGAATAAACATAGTCTTTCACAATCGACTATTTGAACATTAAGTTATGTGAAGTTCTACACAATAGAAGCTAAGATATAGTCTTTCCTTAATTGTGGAAAATTGCAGTATAGTAGCGAGTCGTGTTATTCCTGGACGATAGGACCCATGCCCCAGCCCGCCCGGTTCCCGCTGTTCAATGTATTTTTCTAGTCAACTTTGTCCCCTTATTACTTCCGGTGTGATTTTTTTTTTTTTTTTTTTTTAACACACTTGACATTGTGAGTTTTTTTGCTTTCCTTCCCATGCTATTCCTATGGAGTTTTTTAGCCTTTTTCCCCCCTCTTTTTCTACATTCTAAAGTGGCGGTGGTATAGTAGTGTAGTGGCGGTAGTTCTTAGATGATATGTACCAAAAGCTATTCAGCACGAATTTATGTGAAAGTGCATCCAAATATAAACTTTTGTACAATTCTGTTCATTATTTTGTGAGATACAGCACCCAAAACATAAAATTTTGATTATACACAGACAGACATCTCCTAACAATGGTTTAATCGAGTTTAAGGAAATCTCAAATTTGTAAATGCACCAAAAGCCAGAAAAAGAAAATTTTCAAAAATCCATTACTTCATTCTTATACATGTAGAAGAAAATCAAAATGAATTTTAAGTTATTGTGGAAATAGCGTATACAACTAAATGCAGGGCCCGATTAAGCTTTGAAGCTAGGGGAAGCTTAGTATCATTTCGGGGCTCCCTTTGATTTCGGGAAATCTTGTTTTCCTATTACATATTGTAATATAAAAATGCAATTGATAAAAAAGTTTTGTGTGTTTATGTGTGTATATATATATATATATATATATATATATATATATATATAATATATATTTTTTTTCATTCATATATCTAGGTGGTTTCCACCCACAACTTTAAAATCGTATAACTTATTAATTAAGAACATTCAAATTTTTGACGTTAAATAATAGAATTTTCCCAAAATAGTGGTTATTTTACCTTGCTTTAGGTGAACTTTCTCAGAAAAAATTCAATCTCAGTGTGAAAATCTAAAATAGAAAATTCAAGACCCTGTTTTTAGTCATTTTGAGGCCCCCTGTTAAATTTTTGAGGGGAAGCTTGTGCTTCCCGAGCCTTTTGGGTAATCAGGCCCTGACTAAATGTTTGCAATCGACTACTTAATTTATAGAGCATAGTTAAAAGAAAAAAATGTTGTTTAAATTGAAATATCAAATAGTTTTTTAATTTAAATGTGTTAAGAATGAAACAAATAACATGAAATTAAGTACATATTTTTAACAAGATATCCTTTGTTTATCACGAATACTTAATATGCTGCGCATGAACAATTTGATTTTGAATCGAGAATACAGTATCTAATAATTTAAACTCATATTATTTTTGATTAAATTTGTATTGAAAAAAAAAAAATAATAATAATAATTAAAAATATCAACCTTTTATTACAATCATCAATCATTTGAATGAAACAAGTAACATGAAGTTGAATATATATATATATATATATATTTACCAAGATATTTATTATTTATCGCTAATAATTAATATTGTATACAAGAACAATTTGACTTTAAATTGAGAACAGAATATAGTATGCAATATTAAATTCATATTATTTTTGCTAAAAGTTGTTTTGAAAAAAAATTGGTATCAAACATTTAATGATAAAAAGTCTTTTTTTTTTTTTTTTTATTACATACTATTATCAACCATTTGCCAAAATTATTTAAATTAAAAAAATTATTTATTACAGGAATTAAAAAATAAATAAATAAATAAATAAAATAACAGATAAACGAGAAACCTTTAATTTTTTTTTAATTTATCTCATTAAAAAGTTTAAATATAAAAAAAAGTATTAATATTATTTTTTATTGTTCTAAGATGGATATAATGTTGCAAACGATAATTTAAAAAACATACCTTAAAATTCGGAGTTCTTTCAAAATCACCATGGATAGCATTTTTCTATATCTTTCTTAAATTGACGTCCTTTGGAAATCCAAATACCTTCTGAACCATCTTTAGGGAAAAATAAATCATTACTATTCTGTGTACAAAAATATTAATATGAGCTTAATGTTAAAAGTGTATGTAAACAACTATAGCTTAGACAAATTAAATATACTTATTTTTTTTTTATAATACAACGATACGTAAAACTAGATTTAAAATAACGTGTTTTAAATTTTATACATTTTAAACAACTTTATAAATTAGAACAAATTCTAAATACGATTCATATTGTTAGAAGATTGCCGAAGCTTTAGAATTCTACAAATTTACAATTTACTATTCTAACAAAGCTTACAATAAAATAAAGTATTTAGCACTTACTTTTGGCTGTAAACTCGATTCGCTGATTCTGATTACTCAAAAATCTCTTGTTCTCTTTCTAAAATGAAAGTCACTCCAACGGCAATTGCATTGCACTATCCCGCCAAATGCGATGAGTTTATTCTTTATTTTTCGATTTCGGTTGACTAACTCAAGTTGTCAGAAGGAGACAAAAAATAAATAAACAAATAAAAAAAAAATTAAAGGAAAAAAAATAATAATAATGCTGAGCTTTTGGACTAGCCAAACAAATTTTTCTTAGTCAATTGACAAAATAGGAATATTTTTTTTTTATTCTCTCATCTGACTAACCTGGTCAAATTTGAGGAAAATGAAAACTGTACCTGGAAAGTTAGTCATCTGACAAGTTTTAGAGCCAAAACGGATCATCAGACGAAACACATTAAAGATACATGGTAAAATAAAACGACTTTTGTGTCTCATGACTAGATGGGATTGTCAGGTAGTGTTTTGATTGTTTAAAATTTTGCGTAATTTTGTGCAAATTTGTCAATGTACTTGTTAAACGTTTATTGTCACAAAGATGGCACGTCTCTTGACAAGTTTCGATTTTTCATTTTTCTGTGTGTATATATATATTTTAAATTATGAATAACAACTATTTTGTTATCAAATACCATAAACTGAAAAAAAAAAAGTGCAATAATTGTTTCGGTGAAAACAAGTAAGCACAGTGCTTCATAAGGCGAAAAAAGAAGACACGAAAAGTGTTTTCGTGCGTTATTGATTTTAGGCAACAGTTGTGCATAATTTTTGCCTGATAAAGGGTTTTGCTAAATTTTTTTTGACCACGAGCAGTTTTTGTGCGTGTTTAACGTTTATAGTGTTTGATTACAAAGTTCTTATTATTTAAGTTATCGACTTGTTTAAATGACTAGTACTCTACCCCGTTGTCGGTATAGTAACGCAAAATAAAAATGGCGTTATATTGGCAATCTTGTCATTCCAATATTGGAGTGATATTTCATGTGAACATTACTACAGTATTTTTTTTAGAAAGATTAGTATAATATTAGCGAAAATTTAACACCCAAATGTTGGAATAATATTTTAGGCCAACAATGACACGATGGTATTTAATTTAATGGTGTAATGTTGACAGAATATAATTATCAAAATGTTGATAAGATAATTCATACCAGCTTAATGTGACGAGTTTAACAATACTAGCAAAATTATAAAAACTTCACTTTCAGACCAACATTTATTGCTTACATTTTCGTAAATTTATTTACGAAATAAACATTGCACTGGGCAAAAGTATATACCCAGTATAGGGCAATACCTCATGCTAAAATTTTCCCAAGGTGTAGCAGAATTTCACAAAATGTTGTTTTGTTATTAAGATAATTATGATGTTATAAAATTAAAAACGAAAGCTTTGAATATTTTGATATATTGAGGACTAATACTGAATAAAAATAATGTAAGACTTACCTGTCCCTGTTCTCCTTCGACACTAGTGAGATCTCTCCATTCTTCAATGGTTTGCGCCAAATCCAGAGTGTTCAACGGAATTTTTACCTCGCCTATTTGGTCGTGTTTGGAAAACCTGTCGAAGTCAAAAATTGCGAAGACCAATGTTTTGGAAGCCGTTTCTGAATATGGAATCTGCAAAACATTACGTTGGAGTTTGTATTCTAAAAAATCTCACTTATTATTATTATTATTATTATTTTTTTAATTATGAATTTGGAAGCAGGGGAGTTGAGATAAAAAACTAAGATGGAAAATATGAATTTTGTTAATGAACTACAAAAATGTTATTAAACAAAACAAAAATTACTATAAAATTCAAACTATTAGGAATTAAGTGTAAGGGAGCAATCATTTACTAGACATTTATAAATAGATTTCTTATCTAATATGGATTCATTATTTGAATGTAAGTTGAAAATAAAGAATAGAGAGACTTCTTAGTTAGTATTAATTAATTAGATAATAGCCCAAGTTTTGGATCAAATTATTTTCTTTTTATAATAATTTCTTTAATAAAATTCTTCGCTTTAAATAATATGGTTATGCCACCACAAAAATTTGGCAAATTTGGACTGATACACATACGTATAAGTTTTCATCAGCGAAAATAAAAGTATTTGAATGCAAATTCTTTAAACAAGTTATATTTGTATTTGTATTTATTTATCTACTTATTTAAAATATTAATAAAATACGCCATCTAGACTTTTATGAATGGTTTATTTCATAATTTAAATAATAAGGAGTATTAAAAATAAAGAAAGAAATAAGGAAAAATAAATAAAGAAAGAAAGAAAAATAAATAAAAGAAAACTTCGATGGTGTTATTCATACAGAAAAGTAAAACAAAATCATTTATAAAATGCTTAAATATATTAAAATTCGCTAAATGACTTACGTTTTATATCTTATATTACATATTAAAAAATATTTTAAAAATGAATAAGGTATGAAAATAATAATATTTATTTATTTTTGTTTTATGGAAAAATAATATATACATTTAAATATTTCATTTTATGTATTATCATACCGGTCAAACATCTTAAAACTAAGAAAAAATTAAGGGAAAGACACCTCTGTTCGCCACCCCTAAAATTTGCACCAGTGTTAGCCACCCTCACAAAAAATATGTTAAAATAAGCGTTTAATAACATCTATGAATTTGAATCCGCCCACGTTAGATTCGCTATAACCGGAGTATCTAGCTCAAGCGGATTCAAATTCATAGATGTTAATTAACTGTTATTTTAGTATGTCTTTTGTGAGAGTGGCGAACACTGGTGTCTTTACCTTATGTAAAAAATTCGTTTTTTAAACAAAGCAGCTTAAATTATAAGCAATAATTAAATCATTTAAGATGTAATGCTAATTCATAATTAAAACAGATAAACTTGCAAAGAAAATAATCAAAATTACAACTGGGGGTAACCATTTTTAACACAACAAGACCAGAATGTTTAAACTTTATGAAATGTATGAAAATGTTTATTTACTTTTATTTTACTTATTTCGAAGCAAATTAAATAAAACAGAATAATTTAAATATTTCATGTTTTTAATTATAGTATAAATAATATTATTTTTTCAGTTTGATATTTCAGCATTTTATACAGAGTTTTCAAAGAGATTTTTAAATAAATTAAACTATTCTAATAATAATAAATTAATTAAATTCCTTACCATTGTTAAAAAATTTAACTTGGTGTAATTTTATATTTTTGTCGAAAAAATTATACAATGGAAAAGAATACTTAACGCGGAATCGATTCGTATATCTCAATTATATTTTTTTCAATGGTTTTCTTAACTGTTTCATAAACCTAATTTAAAATTGTCCAAAACTGAAGTTAGAATTATTGAAATTTTTTTAAAGTTTATAAGGAATACCTTGAAGTTAAATGTCTCATTAAAAACTGGATTCAAGGTTTTCCGATGCACTTTGGTTTCGTATTTTTTCTTCTTGTCGGGAAGGAGATAAACTTTCACATAAGGATCGGACGTTCCTGACATATCCATTCCTGGTAAGTCTTCGGCTTGAATCACTGTTACAGCCAGCTGGAACAAGGAAAGAATTCAGAGTAAACAAAATATCATAAAAGGTATGAAAGTGTAATAATGTTAAAAGTTGTGTTTTCCCGTAGTAAGTGTGCTGTTCAATGAAATGCTATTGGCTCTTCGATTTGAGCATTTTATAGCATAGATTCGATAATGAAAGGTAGAGCACTAATTCAACTCTTACAGTTATAGTGGTAAAAGTAAAACAATTATACACTTTTTTCCCTGATATATCATTATAATATTATTGAAACGGTGAAGGTAACATGAAAAATGAGGTTTTAAAACACAAATTAAGACGAGCAAAACAAAAGAGAAATCAATATAAATGTGTTTTAAGAAAGCAGTAAAAATAAATATTTTAATGTGCTCCACTGGCAATGACACACTCCATTCCGGAGGTTGAGGAAGAAAATGGTATATGAATACTGTTCTGTTCCGTATATTCATTGACATTTTTCCTAGTCATACAAACTTTGGAATATTGATGTGTATAGTGTAATCACATTTCCTAAGACTAACAGAGAGGACAAGTGCAAAGGCTTGGAGGAGTGCCAAATTAACTGATAGATTGAGATTTCGTAAACATCCAGTCATTCGATGTTCCGTTATCGCTTATTTTCTCCCAACAACAAAAGTTATCACCCCTATTTTAACACTGGACTCGTCCAGATCGCACTTGCGCAGAGGCTCCCATGATCTCAAGAAATGTGGTTAAAGAATGTATTTGAATGTATTAGAATGTGGTTTTTGTATGTAACTTAAAATTTAAATATTACCAAAACCAGAAAAAAAAATTGAGTAACGCTGGCTGATCGTAGTAACCAAGAAATCAGAAAACGGCAAGAGATGCCTCTATTATAAAAGTATTTTTACATTAAACGATTCAAACATTCCAGAATTCAACATTACGTCATCTCTCAAACATATGCCATCAAAAAACGCATTACGCTCCTACAACTTGAGAATGATATAATAACATTGTTACATTAAGTGACTTCCTGTGATTGTAAAAGTTTACATATCTATAAAATCCAGCTCTTTTAAAAAATATAGTCAAAGAATAAAATTCTTGTGATACCAAATCACACAGTTATATTAACGTGATGGTAGTGATATAACAAAGCAAGGATTTATGATCCTTCAGTATTCTTACGTAAGAACTTCTCTGGTTTTACGTCAACTTAACTGTACAGTTAATGTTGCCAGTTAATTTGAAATGAACCTCTTCTGTCCAAAGTATGTGACTATCTGATACTATCTGTTATCTCTATCTACCTGATGAGAAAGCAATTACAGTAGACTCTCGTATAACGCGGGGGATACGTTCCGCGTAATAGAAAATCGCGTTATAGGAGACATCATCGACCTTTGCTCGATGGGAGACATACATTGAGCAGACGATTTCATTCCGCAATGAGACCAAAAGCGTCGGGTGTTGGCATAGTAACGGAGCAATCCTTCTTTGAACAGGTTGAAAGTAGAAAAGATGTCGTCACGTGCTTCCTTTATTTCACGCGTTATACGAGACTCTTTATCGCGTTGTATGAGTAATAGTCGCAGATTTTTCATCGCGTTATACGAAATCGCGTTTTGTGGGAGCGCGTTGTACGAGATTCTACTGTAGCAAGTTTTGAACACTGCTGTCATTCTCATCGAACGTCTTGATATACTGGAATTGATATGCAAATATGTGTAGTATACAGGGCATCGAATCTCTAAAATGCGAGGTACACTTATTACAGTTTTATGTTCATCTCCTACCATCTTATTATGCACTTCGACAACAAGATTAACAAGTACGCTGTAGTCCTCCAGATCGAGGAACGTTGCAAATGGAACCCTTTCATTCAAATTTCTTCATCCGATTACGTTCATCTAGTAATGGAATGTAGTTCTTCCATTAACTGATTTGTTTTATTGACAAACTCTAGGAAAAAAAAAAAAAAAAAATAAGATTTTGTATATATTATAATCTCATTCCTGAAGTAGCGTTTCCCATAGTTTTTGTTTTTTTTTAGAATGATATTGGTATATTTTTTTCTGACCGTTACGCTTCATAGATTCGCAATCGGAGTTGAATCAAGTGATATCCTCGACCGTTAGGGAGCATCAGTACCACGATTTTTAAATTCAGCCTTAGCCTAAAATAATGTATTTTTTGAATAAAAAATAAAGAATGTTGAGCAAAACAAGACATGTGAAAGAATCGAATAGAATCTGCAATGAAAGCATTAAGGCTTAATATATGCAAGGTTTCTTTTATTTTAAATAATTTTGTACGAAAATATTTGTACAGTTGACTCATTATAAGCACACTGATTAGCAAGTGTTTCGTTTAAAATGCAATATAATTCATTGCGTTTTCGAAAACTTAGTCATTTATTTTTTAAAGTAATGCTCAACTTTACAAATTTCAGCATCCGGCAAATTAATTGACCTTCAAAACAATCAATATGTATTTATAAAATACGTATGGAACGATGCAATCAATTGGTAATGATTGTATGATAAATCATAATGCTCAAAAAGGGGCCGCGGTAGCCCAGTCGGTAGAGCACCGGGCTCGTAATTGGAAGATTGTGGGTTCGGTACTCGAGCTTGCCAAAGACCGTCGTGAACACTAATGGCGGCTGGTGCACGTAAAATCTGTCGTGACAGCAATACTCTCCATGTTCCCATAAAAAATTATACCTCTGGGGGTCACCGAAGCGGAAGTACTATCCTTTCCGTGGAGGATAAAAATTTTGATGGCATGTCTTCAGACCGTCGCCCATTGCAAGCACAAGTGCGACGTAAAACCCACCCATAATGCTCAAAAAAAAAAAAAGAAGAAGAAGAAGAAAACAACCAATTTCTAATGAAACTAGCAATACCTCAATTGTTAATTTATAAATCAACAAACTTGATTTTTTTTTTTTTTTTTTTTGGTCTTAATTTATTAACTCGTTTTACGTAAACACTTTGTATCATAAATTAGGGGACGACTGCGTACTTGTTATTTATAGTTTTTAGAAAGTATAGGGAATATGTTGATATTGATCAAACTGGGAATTTTATGGATATGGCATATAATATAAAAAGCGTATACGTACGTGATTTTTTTTTTTTTTTTTTTTTTTTTTTTTTAATTTTGATGGAAATAAATAAATTATGATAGACTAGTCTAAATAGTACAACTTATAGTTAAAGAAACCCAATCTTACATTATTCGTGTTGAAGTCGTAATCCAGCTTGTACTGCAGCCGCCCAAGTTTAGTTTCCGATTTAGCACTGTCGTGATCGTCAATCCCTTCCATATGATCTTGCAACTCTTCCAGATCTGGTTGTATCTGAAATGTCAATTCAAAATATCATTTTGAAATGTTTTGAATATAAACTTTTTTATTTATTGTTTAGATAACTTTGAACATTTTACAGTTAAAGTGAATGAAGAGAAAGTTATATCCTTTTAAAAAGGCTTAGATTATTACTTTAGCTTATTTAAAACGAAGCATAATTCAAATAAATTTAATAAGTTACCTTATTTTTGCTTCATTATTTGTGAGCTGCTTTCGGTCTGGGGCCCCAAACCTTCCTCAGACGTTGCTCGAGTGGTAAGTGGTTTCTTTACTTGATTTTCTTCCTCACCTGTAATTAGGCGGCGCTACTGGGTGTCTATTCCGATTCTCGATTCATGGTCATTAATCGAATTAGGATCACTAATGATCTCAACGGTTTCGCGGTAGTAAGCATAGGTGGAGTTATCATAATTAGCTAGTTTTTTGACGTCATCGAACTGGATGTTTATTTTGTTTTCGCAGTAGATTTTTGATAGCGCGGTAGTATTTCTGTCGTATTTTAAATCATTTTGGTGCTCTTTAATCCGTGTTCTTATTTTCTTTTTTGTTGCTCCCACATAACAACCCGTTTCTCCGTTGTTGTGTTCCTTAAATCCCCCTTAAACACAACAACGGAGAAACGGGTTGTTATGTGGGAGTAACAAAAAGGAAAATAAGAACACGGATTAAAGAGCACCAAAATGATTTAAAATACGACAGAAATACTACCGCGCTATCAAAAAGCTACCGCGAAAACAAAATAAACATCCAGTTCGATGACGTCAAAAAACTAGCTAATTATGATAACTCCACCTATGCTTACTACCGCGAAACCGTTGAGATCATTAGTGATCCTAATTCGATTAATGACCATGAATCGAGAATCGGAATAGACACCCAGTGGCGCCGCCTAATTACAGGTGAGCAAGAAAATCAAGAAAAGAAACCACTTACCACTCGAGCAACGTCTGAGGAAGGTTTGGGGCCCCAGACCGAAAGCAGCTCACAAATAATGAAGCAAAAATAAGGTAACTTATTAAATTTATTTGGCTTAGATTATGTTTTTAGCGTTATAATTAAAGAAAAATTCATGAAAAAATGTCCGATAAAAACAAGCACAGAGAAAAAGATGTTAGAGATTTTAATTGACAGCATGAAAATATGGGTGTGTCTTAAGAAGTCAGAACAAAATAAATATATTGATAGTCCCTCTGGATAATAGGTATGCATTCGAAATGTAAAAGGTATTGGTTTACATTAGATACACTACCTTTCCATAAATGACCGGACACTTTCGATTTCAGGCGTTTTTTGAAATATCTCGAAAAGCACTTGAAGAATCATCTTGAAACTTCAGGAGTGTGAATAACATGTTACACTTCATCTACTTTAGAGAAAGTTCTGCCTCGAAAATAAAAGGGAGACCAGTAAAAAATTAAATGAAAATGAAAGTGTTTGGGATTACCCTGTAAAAAGTAATGCTTGAAATGTAATTTGGCTATAATATGTGATTATGAGGCTCCTTCTTATTCTGTGTCTAAATGTTTATGAGGCTAACACATATATTTATGGAGATATCAACGGTTTTATTTAAAAAAATGCAAGAATTTTTTTCATTTTTTAACTATAACACACCAGGTATTAAATCCAGTGCAAAGCCATTTTCAAGAAACTTGACACATAATATTAGACATAGCATGCAGCAATTAGAATGCAAAAATATTAAGTATTTAATGAAATATGAGCCTATTTACTATATAATTTTTAACTGCGAATGCGCTAGTTTTAGCGAAATTTCATTTGCATAATATAATAGCCGATAGTATTAGGCTACTTATATAAAAACCCAAAACAAATATCATATAAATTCAAAAAGTTATAAGCGATAGAATAAACTGAATTTCAGTTCTTCTCAAAAATAAGGTAAATGATAGGGGTTTTTCTGAATATTTATTTACAATCAACGAACATTGTATTGCAATTGACCAAATCAAAATAAAAATGGGAGTAAAACCTCTTAGATTTTAGCTGGTTTCTTGAGAGGAACTGAAAAACAGTTCATTCTCTCGTGTACAATTTTTTGAATTTACACGATACTTCTTTGGGGTTTTTTATATAGGTAGCTCAATACATTTGGCTATTAAATTATGCAAATGAAATTTCGCTAAAGCTAGCGCATGTGCAGTTAAAAATTATTTAATAAAAATGTTTATATTTCGTTCGATATTTAATATTTTTGGATTCTGATTGTAATATGCTGTGTCTAATATTGTATGTCAAGTTTTCTGGAAAGGGTTTTGCACTGGATTTAATACCATGCGTGCGAGAGTTAAAAAAGTGACAAAATTTGTTGAGATTTTTCAAAGAAACCGTTATATCTTCATGAATATATGTGTTAGCCTCATAAAAATTTATACAGAGTATAAAAAGGGGTACGTACTACAGCCAGATTGCATTTCAAGCATTACTTTTTACAGGGTGATCCCAAATATTTTCATTTTTATTTAATTTTTTACTGGTTCCCCTTTCACTTTCGAGGAAAAACTTTCATTGAAATGCATGAGATGTAACATGTTATTAACACTCCTGAAGTTTCAAGATGATTCATCAAGTACTTTTTGAGATATTTGAAAAATCGTTTGAAACCAAAAGTGTCCCATCATTTATGGAAAGGTAGTGCATATAAAAAAATATTGTTTGACTTTTAGATCTAAAATTATGAGTATTGTTAATTTGTGTTTCTTACTTGTATTTAATCATTATTAATTTTTAAAGGAATTTTCCTTTCTAGTTTAATTTATCACTAAAAATTAACTGCTTTAGAGATATCATTCTCCTTATTTAAAACAAAAATTGTTCACATAAGCTATAACAATTACCTTTTCTTTGTAAGACCCTCCTAGTATTTGGACGCTTTTCAGATCTACTGTTCCTTTTAGACCCTTTTTGGCATCCTTCTTCTTCCTCCTGCACCATCTTTTCAAATAACAACAGCAAAAGCACAAGCATGTTGCACACACTACAATGATAATGGCCATCACAGCCCATACTGGAACTGTAAAAGAAAAGCATTTTTAAAATATCGGCATTTTTAAACTATCAAAGCATCTTTAAATATTAACATATTTTTAAAATATCAATATAATAATCTGCACATAATAGGTAAGATAAGCCATAAACTAGATTATCTTCCAAAAATTTTTATTTAAATTTAATTATTTAATTTTTATCTAACCATTTATTGAAAATGCTTGAAATCTCTCATTATTTTGCTTTCATTAGCAGCTTGGTTCCAATTAGATTAACGATAATAAAAATTTAAAAAAGTAAAAAAAAAAAAAAAAAGCTTAAAGAGCGTTCAGTATTGCTTCTAAAGAAAATTACTACATTTTCCTGCTTTCTTCAAAAATTGTTTTAGAATAACAGTATGTTCTTATTGAAAAAGGGAAAGAAATGTATTTCTAATTTTTTTAAATTACCTTATCGATACAGTATTTAGATACTTTTTATTTCTGTTTCAATAATCTATGAAGTCATTTTTTTTCTTTAGCATAGAAAAATAATATGCACGCATCACAAGTTATTAAATGAAAAAATGAACACATTTTAGTTGCCTTACTTGATTTTACGATTGAGTTTTGACTTCTGTGGATGAGTAGCACACTTCCTAAAAGCCAACATTTGCAATTGTTAGACACACACACACACACACACACACAAAAAAAAGAGCAATTGAATACAGGAGGTTGTTTTGTGTCTCACCGAGATCTTAATTCCGTACATATTATAAATGTTATACAGTCGAACCTCGTTAACGTGAATCTCAAGGGGGGGGGGATAAAAAATGTGTTCATGCTATCAGTAACTAATCTTCATATAACTAAACTAATCTTCATTTTGACGGGATTGTGGAAACAGTTCATGTTAAAAGTTATTCAGGTTAAAAGTGTTCACGTTAACTAGGTTCTACTGTATACAGATATATCAATAAGATTAATGCAAAATCCAATACTATTTAACGCGTTTGATTTTTATTAATAATAGCTTTCTAATTAAATTATAACTTATTCAATATTACTGAAAAACTGTTGCAATAATTAGAACATTCAAACAATTGTGGCAAAAAGTTGAAGATTTGTTGCATAAAATTTGTTTGATTTGTTGAAGATTTGTTTGGAAGTTAAGAATACTTTCCATTACCCGACTATCGTAGGTAATGAAGTCTGTATAGTATTCTGTCAAAAATTTCGATATCAAGTTTTCACCTGATTTAGATGTTTTAATTTCTTCTGAATCCAAAAAAGTGGTTTTTAGTAGTTTGTTAGTGTATATATGTGTGTATATGTATTGTGTGTGGGGAATCTTCTGACTATTATATCCCCAAAACGAATAAAGACAGAACGACGAAATTTCAGAATCAAGACATGAGTTAAGTGTACAGGAGATTTTGCGAACTTTTGGGGAAAATTGGGAAACCGGAAATGTGATAACAAGTCGGTATATCCAAAACGGTTCTAAAGATTTTTTTTTTTTCAAAGTTGCTGTATAAACACCAATTTAGATAGCCTTTCTAATTATTATATATTAGTTGGTTAGTTCAGGAAAATTGGACTAATTACTTTATACAGTAAGTGTACTGTATAAAGTAGGTCAATTTTAGGTCTCGCAAGTGCGTTCCTTTGAAAATGGTTCTACGGATTTTCTTCAAACTCGACCTCTTGACTCCCTGTTAAATATCCACTCTTATTTAATTGTTGTTTTCCAAGTTTTCGTAAAAAAACGAAAGTGGGACCGAAAATCGGTATCTCAAATACGGCTCTAACGATTTTCTTCAAATGCAAGCCCAGGGCAAATTCTTTGAGCATCTTTAATATTACTACTTCAAATAACACTAGTCGACAATTTTTTTTTTTTTTTTTTTTTTTTTGGGGGGGGGGGGGGAGGGGTAACAGAAATGAAATTAACTATTTTCAACTAATTTTGTAGCGCAGAATTAAAAAATAATAGTGAAAAATCTGTAACACGTACAGTTTTTTTGTTATGATTATTTAATCTGTACTGGAAGCAATGTACAAAAGCCTTTAGAAGACATGCATTATTACTATCAATATTATTAATTTAGCATGAAATACTGTTAGTGTGGAGATAATATACATATTGTAGACTAAGTAGAACATAAAAACATGGAAAATACACTAAATGATTGAATTGTTACTATTTGTTATTTTAAAACCAAAATTAAAAAAAAAAAAAAAAGGCTTTTTTACTTATTGTGTTAAATGTCTACCTTGCGATTTTAATATGGATGGTCCACAAATACCGCAAAACTTAACGAGTACGTTTTTACATGTTTTACGCTGAAAAGGTGTCATTTTGAACATGAAACTTTAACTATAAAACAGCACAACCATACTGCTTAACAAAGAATATCTGTTAACTAGAATACCAGAAAAAAAAAATAATAACAGATAAGGTACGAATACAGGATCTTCAAACAGTGGTTCACAGAAAAGAGAATGGGCAGGAGGCAGGGTTTATAGCACAAAAGGTTTCCTTGTGCGATACAGTCGACAGCAAAAGTATCCGAGCGATACAGTCGACAGAAAAAGTATCCGAGCACTAGCAATAATCCCTGTCTGAAAAAGGTACACTTAATACTGCTTTTTTAAATAAATCCTTGTCGAGTCATGCTCTTAGTCAGTCTAAGAACATGATTTGACAAGGATTTATTTAACAAAATAGCATTAAATGTACTTTTTTGATATCGGAATTATTGGCTAGTGTTCGGATACTTTTGCTGTCGACTGTATTGTACAAATCATAAAAAAATAGTGAAATTTGCCATTTTCTGATACTTTAACAAAAAAAAATGGAACAAACATGGCTGCCGGGACTCTGGGTTGCCAGGATTCTGGGTTGCCAGCAAGAAGGGTTACCACCTGTGATACTGTGAAAATGATAAAAAAAAAAAAAAATCTTGAAAATTGCCATTTTCTGATACTCTAACAGAAAAATATGACGTGGTGCGACTTTTTTACTTGCAGATTTTTAAATAAAAATTGGAATTAATAATAAAAATAATAATTCGACCGTTGTTACTGAACCACTGTAGACCAGTGTAATCAGCATTTACCTTTGATTCTGTTGAAGATTAAATGAAACAATTTGGAGCAAAGTATTGTACTCCGATATCCTAGAGCAGAATTTTTATAATTTATCTTCTGTAATCAGTACCCTCCATTGTCAAATGTTAGTGTAAAATATGAAAAATCTTGGCAATAACGAGGTTTAAAGTTGATGTAAATAGTGTTAAAAGATTTACATACTCCTTTGTGCCAAATAGTGTTTGTTAAAATATGACAATTATCGACGAACAAGTAAATGTTAATAATATATAATGTTGCTTTATACACATTGATTTCTGCGAAAATCTACACATTGCAAAAAAATCTGCATATTTTGAATTAAATTTGATGAAAATTGAGTTAAAAAAAATATAGTAGTAATCCTGAAGTTATCAAGAAAAAATCTAGCTGAGCTAGTTAAGCAAACTGTGTATACCGCTCATTTTTTATGTTTGAAATCATTGCATGAAGCTTAATCAATAATTGAAAACTGTTTATCCGTTGGCAATTGGGTATATTGACAATTAGCTTATTTTTGCATATTTCTGTGGAGTATGTTGGATACTACCAATTTGTTTTTGGGACAAATATTTAATTTACATCAATATTCCCTTCAAAACACAATGCTTGCAATGATTGATTGTATTTGACGCAAAATAATGGTGATGGACCCAATGACAGTTGTTAACACTATAAATGAGTAGAAATAAGAATACATAATTTTATGAAAATTCGCAACTTTTTTCAATTATATATACGTATATACATATATACTTATATATTACAAGTCTTCACCTTTGCTCATTACTGGAAAGAAAATGACACTTTTTTTTACACTGAGAAAAAAATTCTGTAACCAACATCTGGAATCTAAATTGTGATTCTAGAAAAAATAGTTCCATGCCATCCTTATAAATTCTAGTCCTCTTTGAAAGCGTGTTCTAGAAATCCCTATTAGAATTCTAGGGAGTTTGTCTATATTATCGAGGTCAAACCTATTTGAAAATATCTCCAAATAAATGCTAACACAAGAGCTGGATTTCAACAACCATAATCTTGGTTTATGACCCAATTATAGATAATTAAGCGAGAATTTCTCGCCATACAAAAGATTCAGATTATTCAGAATTTTTATAATATTGTTTCACCATCTAGAAATGTGCAGACTACAAATTCTCGACCATTTCGTCTATTCAGTTTAATGGCGTGCCTTATGCGCATAGCTCGGAAATCTGTATTTCTAGTTAAGGGATTTAGAAAATGGCCACTTATTCATTCTAGATGAAGGAGGTATATATTTTTTCTCAGTGTATAAATTTCTTTATAAATATGTGTTTATTGTTAATAAATAATTCGTATATTCTTATTTGAAGTGGCTACAGATTCTTATTTTTATGTTAATTTGTGCGTGTGTCTGTCTGTGTGTTTTCTTCAAATTTATCTGTTACAAGATTCATGACATAAACTCACAGAGGCAGTTACCAAACTATATTGCGACAAAACAATGTCAATCCTTGGTCGTAAATTAAAAATGAGATGAATATTTTACATTTTAATTATATATATCGTCATTAGAGCTGGACGATATCAGAAATCAAATATCGCGATATATCGCCAAGTTAATATCGATATAAATGATATTCTCGATATTTTTTCAAGAAAAGGAAAATAGACATTTGCTACTTTTTAAAGAGAAATGAACACCAATTTTAATGTATACAAGCGTGGATTGTTTTCAGTGTCCGGAAATGAGAGAAGTCATG
The DNA here is from genome assembly GCA_963930645.1 of Salticus scenicus. Classification (NCBI taxonomy): domain Eukaryota; kingdom Metazoa; phylum Arthropoda; class Arachnida; order Araneae; family Salticidae; genus Salticus; species Salticus scenicus. The sequence continues at coordinate 218,701,628 of OZ005651.1, read as the reverse complement.
TAGAGCCGCACCACATTGTAAAAACGTGAGAAAAATGACGGCTTTGGGCTTTCTCACGGTTTTGTGAGGTCTAACTGCAATAGAGACAGTGTCCGGAGATGAGAGAAGTCGTGTAGATCCGCACCAGATTGTAAAAGCGTGAGAAAAATGGCTGCTTTGGCCTTTCTCACGGTTTTGTGAGATCTAACTGCAACGTTTCCGGCTGCAATCTTTAAGAGACAGTGTCCGGAGATGAGAGAAGTCGTGTAGAGCCGCACCAGATTGTAAAAACGTGAGAAAAATGGCGGCTTTGGGCTTTCTCACGGTTTTGCGAGGTCTGACTGCTATAGAGACAGTGCCCGGAGATGAGAGAAGTCGTGTAGAGCAACACCAGATTGTAAAAACGTGTGAAAAATGGCGGCTTTGGCCTTTCTCATGGTTTTGTGAGGTCTAACTGCAACGTTTCCGGATGCAATCTTTAAGAGACAGCGTCCGGAGATGAGAGAAGTCGTGTAGAGCCGCACCAGATTGTAAAACAATATGCAGTATATAATAATTAACACATCACATTAACAAGTCAATTGTATGATACATTATTTGTATCATACAAGGATGGAAAGCGTTCGCTGACGATGACGCGAGTTCAATGATTTTTGTTCACCCAAAAGTTTTCACTTCAAATGGAAAGCGTTCGCTGACGATGACGCGAGTTTAATGACTTTTGTTCACCAAAAGTGCTGAACGCGCCTAAAGAAGTTTTCACTTCAATAAATGAATGAATATGTAAGTAAATATATTACTTTTATATCGAAAAAAATATGTAAATGTACAAACATTTTTTTTTTTTTTTTTTTTTTTTTTTTAATAATTAAAATAGAATTCCAAAAAAAAAAAAAAAAAAACAGTGCTAAAGAAATGGAACCGCTTCATCATAGCCCTTTGTAAAATTTAAATTTGGTACCGAAGTAATCCGGATATTTCTTTCCAAAATTTTCGATAGCCACTTTAATTCATCAATAAATTGGCAACAAAAGTTTAAAAACCACAAAGGGGCTCCTTTGCTAAAGTTATACCAAAGACATTTTAAGAAATGAATATAGTAATCGATGCTAGTGAATGAAACACAGTTATTAAAATAAGTCCAGTCGTACTAAATTAAATTCTGTTTACATAGAATGTAAGTAGAATTTCTATTTATTTATTTATTTATTTTTTCTTTTGTTTAAATCTCTTATATTTAATAAGAACAGCTAAAATAAATAAATAAATGAATAATAATAATAATAATAAAATGCTGCACAAAAAATAAAATAAAATAAAAATGAATAAATAAAATAATAATAAAATGCTCAGTGTTATATCATTGTTCAGTCGGAAAACTGTCCCTATAAAATTTCTGAAGATAAAAATCTATTTTACTAGCTTAATAAAGAACTGAGTTTATTAAAATATTTAATAATAATAATGATAGAAGGTAAACTTAAAAAAAAAAAAAAAATTACATTATACTGCACACGATTAAAAATTACAGATCGAAATATGCTCGGAAATTATTTTATTATTTTCATCTCCGAGACATCCAAAACATTTCCATATTTCCATTTTTTTTTTAATACCACTTGATATTATTTCGAACAATCGATGTGGCTGCGAACATTCATTTTACATTCAATATTCTAAATATTACTTTCACGTAAACCGCAATATATTGCGGTCATGTAGTATACTACATGAAGAAAATATATCGATATCAATGAGTGAACATCCGCAGACGAGATTACTCTTGCGATCAAAGTTCTAGTGGATATCAGTGTCTGAAATACTGCAATTCGGCTTTGATCATGTTTAATAAACATATGTTGAATCTCGCATGTCATTGGCCATTTAATACCGATATGAATGAGCCAATAGCAGGAAATGAGCTGCAATATTACTGGTATGGGGATATCTTCGAATGCGAGAAGCTGGGAAATAATATACTGCGATAACTTGATGAATGATGAATGAAATATTTTATATGTTATCGTTCAACGTCTGACTTTTTAAGCAGTGGTACTGGTATTTATTTTCGATTTGAGAGATCACAGGTATGACAGAAAAAGGAAGTGGTTATATTACATTCGGATGTAGAGGGATGTATTTTGGTTGCGGTAACATTGAGAGGGATCGTTTGGGGCTATGAGAGGGGGATGTGGGGAAAGAAGGAAAGGAATATTAGAGTAAGACCAGTAAGACATATTCGGTGCTATTTTTCGGGCGGGTTTTAATCGGTCGTGCTGTGCATGCGTGGTAGGGAAAAGCGGAGTTTGAAAGAAAGGGAACGAAGCGGAGTTTGAAGGAGGTAGTAAGATTGGATGTTTTAAAGTTATTTATCGATGTGCGATCGGTCGGCTGCATGGTGGACGCTGAGAAATATCGTTAAAGTGATATATCGGCAGAGTAAGATTTTAAATACTGTTATTGCGATACTAAAAAAATATTGATATTTTGTGATATATTGATAAATAATCCAGCCCTAATCGTCATCAGACCTTTGACAAGATAATGCTTATTAAAATTCACCGTTTAGTTTCCAAGAAGAAAATACTGATTGTCGGTCAAAAAAAATTTTAAATGTTGTTTAATTTTTAAATTAATTTAAATTATTATTATTATTATTATTATTATTATTTAATATGAAAGAGTTAAATTTTATATTTAAGGTAAATATAGTATCCCAAACATAATGAAAAAAGAATTTAGAGTTTAATGCTGAAAGTTTCAAAGTGCGAAAGTAAAAAATATAAACTTTTCGTCTACATAACAGACTATAAGAGGCAGACAGGAAGTGCAAACAAGGGACTTAAAACAGCTTGACATTGCTATTTTTGAAACTTAAATAATGGTGTATACTTTTATTTCATTTTTTTTTCATTTTATTAAAAACCTTTTCTTGTATTAAAATACTATTTTAAAAAAATATTTTGTAGTAGTCATTCACGGAATATCAAAAAAGTTTTCCAATTTTAACCAACACATGCTAAAAATATTTGGTGTGTAGAAAAATATATTTCAATAAGCTAACTTAATACCTTCTGCTTCCGCCATTTCTCACAGGCGGCTTAACTTCCTCAAGACTACTACTTTAATACATTTTCTGAATTGTTTTGAAACAAATAGAAAAATGTTTTGGAATTATATTAGATATTAGGTAAAATTTTTAACTGGTAGCCTTACATCACTCCAGGTCGTTGTACCTAGGGCAATGACCTGGACTGTTGTAATCATACTCTAACAGTAAAATACATCTTTATTATTATTATTATTATTATTATTATTTTAGCTAAGTTTTTATAGATCTTACGTCTGTTATTCTATGGAAAATAAAGCATGTTATTGGAAATTTTGCAAGTACTGCGTAAGAACTGTATTTGTTTTCTCTGAAAATATAGAAAGTACACGCCTTGAAAATTGCAATTTTTATAAGAGAATTTTTTGTTGTTGCTCAATTTATAAATCACCACTCGATAAAATGGTCTTAAATTTTACCGATATAAAGAATAACACTGTACTCATATTTTTCTGATAACATTTTGTTACGACAATAATTAGGAAGCTAACAAAAAATTGAGAATAGAATGTATACTACTGGCCATTAAAATTGCTACACCAAGAAGGAATGATAATAACGAAATGAAATTTGTTGGACACATACATTATAGTAGGAAGAACAATTGATTAAAATTTCAGGAAATTTGGAATAATATGTACTGAGAAAACAGTACATAAAGCAGCGACCTCTGTGAGCAATAACAGCACCTATCTGCCTAGGCATTGAATCAAACAGCGATTGGATGACATGTACGGGTAGAGCACTTCATGAAGTTTTAACACGATGTCACAATTCATCGATCGAAGTTACTGGTGAGTGGTGGGGGGCCAGTCGCTTTTGAGCGATTAAACAGCCATTTTCATTGGTGCGAGATCAGGAGAACGCGCTGGCCAGAGCAACAGTCGAACACATATGGCATCAATAAAGGTCCAGACAATATGGATAACTTGCGGTCGTGCATTGTCCTGCTTCAATGTTTCGCTTCGGAGGCCTTGAATATAGGGCAGAGCGATGGGCCTTAACTCGTAAGAAATGTAATGGCTGTTATTCAGAGTGGCGGGAATGAAAACAAGAGGTGATCGGGACGTGTATCCAATGGTACCACATACCATCAATCCAGGTGGCGACTCAGTATGCGGCTTCCAAAATTCTGATTACCTTCAAAACTGCATCACTGATATGGGCGCCATTAATGCGTGATCAACGATGAACCTGGACACAGGAATGGCGTGAAGTCACTTTTCAGACAAATCACAATCCTGTTTACAGCATCAAGTAAACAGGACAGCATCAAGTGCCTTATCCCTATTTAACGGTATTATGAATAATGCACATTGCCAGCTGAGATTCGACATCATCATACTGTCCATCATTTGCAATGATGTTATGGGTTCCTATTGGATACATGTCTCGATTACTTCTTGTTCGTATTCCTGGTACTCTGAACAGCGGCTATTAAATTTCTGTTGAGTTAAAGCCCGCCCCTCTGCCCTGTATTCGACGCCTCCGTAGCGCAAAATTTAAGCAAGATAATGCATGACCGCAAGTTGTTTGTATTGTCCGGACCTTCTTTGATACAGAATGTGTTCGACTGTTGCTCTGGCCAGCGCGTTCTCCTGATCTCGCACGAATGAAAATGACTGTTTCATCGTTGAAAAGCGACTGGCCCCCCACCACTCACCAGTAACTTCGATCGATGAATTGTGGCATCGTGTTAAAACTTCATGAAGTGCTCTACCCGTACATGTCATCCAATCGCTGTTCGAGTTCGATTTAATGCTTTGGCATATAAGTGCTGTTATTGCTCACAGAGGTCGCTGCTTTATGTACTGTTTTCTCAGTACATATTACTCTAAATTTCCTGAAATTTTAATCAATTGTTCTTCCTACTATATTGTATGTGTCCAACAAATTTCAATCCGGTATTATCATTCCTTCTTGGTGTAGCAATTTTAATGGTCAGTAGTGTAGTATTTGTGATCATCCTGTATGATTAAAAGAACCAAATAATCTATAATTGTATCAAATATTTATAACGACCCTGTACATTTCTCTGGTGATTTTTTCTAAGAATGAAATACCAAATGAAAACGTTTTAAGCATTGTTTTAAAAATCTTAAAAAAAAATCAGCACATTTTTCATTTATAACATGCAGTATATTCAACAAATTTAAAATCATTTTCAGATAAATTGACAAAACATTTCAGAGAAATTATGTTTTAAACAGAATTAGATAAAATTCAAATATATGTAAAGTAGAATTTAAATCGAATTCAAATATATTATGAGATATTAGAAGCATTTTACGAAAAATGTTTTAACTACACTTATAATAACTATAAAAGAAACTTTTTTGATTAATTTAATAGCCAATTTGTATCAAAAGTCATCTCAAATATCGAATAAAATCAGAAAGTTTTATGTAGAAGTGTAGATTGTTTTTTTAAGTTATTGATTAAAATAGGTTCTTTTATAAGAAGATTGTTACAAATCTCTATTTTTATTACAAGTGAATATATAATTGAATTCAAATATAGGGTAGTGCGCCAGTGATTGACACTTTTAGAGCAATATCTCATGTTTTTAATGTTCTAGTCATTAGAAAATATTTTTAGAAATCTTAAATTAATACATATAGCCTGAATTCAGGACCACATATATGTTAAAATATATACATTTGATAACAGTTATTATTATTATATCACTATAATTAATGAATCACTAACAGTAACACTAACGCAGTCCCGTGCGCGCTGCGCGCGCGTATTCCTTCCCTGACCCTTCGTGCTCCCTAAAAAAAAAAAAAAAATCATTTCTGATTGTGTAAAAACTCACACCGGGTCCCCACTGCCTTCGGCAGCGCACACCCATACGTGGTGCGCGCGCACGTGCAAAGGTATACGTGTGCTGCGCGCACATATTCCTTCTCAAGTCAAATTTTTATTCTTAAGAAAAGAAAATTTAAAAAATCATTTCTCATTGGGTACAAAGTCGGACCGGGTCCCCACTGCCTTCGGCAGCGCAGTCACGTGCGCGCTGCGCGCGCACAAGTTAACGGTACACGCGCTGCGCTCGCGTATTCCTTCCCTGACCCTTCGTGCCCCCTAAAAAAAAATCATTTCTGATCGGGTAAAAACTCACACCGGGTTACCACTGCCTTCGGCAGCGCAAACCCATGCGCGCGCACGCGTGAAGGTATACGTGCGCTGCGCGCACATAATCCTTCTCAAATCAAATTTTTATTCTTAAGAAAAGAAAATCAAAAAAATCATTTCTCATCGGTTAAAAAGTCGGACCTGGTCCCCACTGCTTTCGGCCGCCTAGTCCCGTGCTCGCACAAGTTAGGGGATACGCGGTGCACGCCTATTTCTTCCCCACCCTTTCAGCCCCTCCTAATTAACCTGCGTATATCAATTTTGAATGGTCTAACTCAATTAGCTGAGATGCAAAAGAAAACCTAATCAGGACACCTCAAAACGAGTAAATCTGGTGAAAACTTTCGATAATATAAAAGTTCTTTAAAATATCTTTCGAATGATGTATTAAAAATAATTTAATCATAATTAGAAATTGAAATATTGAAATTTGAAAATATTACAGCGCCATCTGGCGGTAGAAATTTCTGTAATGTACTGTTCGATTCCAAATCAACAAAGCTTTCTAATGATGTATTACTTATGAAATTATTTTAATTAGTAGCTGAGATGCAAATGAAAACTGATTCAGGACACCTCAAAACGTGTAAATCTGGTGAAAACTTTCGATAATATAAAAGAACTTTAAAATATCTTTCGAATGACGTATTAAAAATAATTTAATCATAATTAGAATTTAAAATACGCGTATAAGAATAAAATTTAATTTCCAATTAAAATGTAAATCTTTTGCAAAATCGATGAAATTTGAACTGCAAGGCTGTCTTGTGATGTTAGGTCTGTATACCGAGTTTAGTGTGCGACATTGAAAAACTGAAGCCTTTTCAAAATTGCAATTTTTAATCGCAGTACCAAAACACGTGACTTCATTAAATACCAGATGTTTCTCTTTCCGTTCAAGACTGTAGACGATCGTCTGCGATATTAAAATTGTTTTGATTTGTTGCCACCATTTTTTTTAGTTTAGTTAATTTAAAAAAAATCTAATTGTCCGATCGATAAGCCGTTTAAAACCATCGGATTAAGAAAAAAAAGCCCTCTTAATTGTAACAATACGACTGATATTTCTAATTTATTTTCCACTTTTTCCGTAAAAATGTCGCTTTTTAAATATTTAATCATGAATTCTGGGTCATTTTTTGGTAGACATGGGTCGACGTTTTAATTAATATCTCCGCTAATTAGGGTCGCATCGCTTAGCGAATTGTCGAGATGGAGAAATTCTGCGTCTGTCGACATCGGTTTCGAGGCGCTGCGACCATTAGCACCGGAGCTTTAGCGCTTACAAGGCATTTCTCACAGACAGACAGACAGATGCGCACAGATTTTTAATAATATAAGGAGACTAGCGGGCTTCGCCCGCTAGCGGGTCAGTATTTTCAAAAGAATCACTATAATTAATGAATCACTATAATTAATGAATCAGTAACAGTAACTTTTAGTGTTAAGAAAATAAATAAAAAAAAAAATCATTTATGATTGGGTAAAAAGTCGGCCCGGGTCCCCACTGCCTTCGGCAGCGCGGTCCCGTGCGCGCTGCGCGTGCACAACTTAAGGGATACACGCGCTGCGCGCGCGTATTCCTTCCCTCACCCTTTGTGCCCCCTAAAAAAATCTTTTCTGATCGGGTAAAAACTCGCACCGGGTCCCCACTGCCTTCGGCAGCGCAGTCCCGTGCGCGCTGCGCGCGCACAACTTTAGAGTACACGCGCTGCGCGCGCGTATCCCTTCCCTGACCCTTCGTGCCCCATAAAAAAAAATCCTTTCTCATCGGGTAAAAACTCGCATCGGGTCCCAACTGCCTTCGGCAGCACAATCGCGTGCGCGCTGCGCGCGCACAACTTCAGGAATACACGCGCTGCGCGCGCGTATTCCTTCCCTGACCCTTCGTGCCTCTTTAAAAAAATCATTTCTGATCGGGTAAATACTCGCACCGGGTCCCCACTGCCTTCGGCATCGCAGTCCCGTGCCTTCTGCGCGCGCACAAGTTAAGGGATACGCGCGCGGTGCATGCCTATTTCTTCTCCACACTTTCAGGCCCTCTTAATTAACCTACGTATACCAAGTTTGAGCGATCTAACTCATTTGACTGAGATACAAAAGAAAACGTAATCAGGACACCTCAAAACGTGTAAATCTGGTGAAAACTTTCGATAATTTAAAAGAACTTTAAAATATATTTCGAATGATGTATTAAAAAATAATTTAATCATAATTAGAAATTGAAATATTGAAAATATTACAGCGCCATCTGGCGGTACAAATTTCTGTATTCCACTGTTTGATTCCAATTCAAAAAAGCTTTCTAATGATGTCTTACTTATGAAATTATTTTAATTAGTAGCTGAGATGCAAAAGAAAATTAATTCAGGGCACCTCAAAACGTGTAAATCTGGTGAAAACTTTCGATAATTTAAAAGAACTTTAAAATATTTTTCGAATGATGTTTTAAAAATAATTTAATCATAATTAGAAATTGAAATATTGAAATTTGAAAATATTACAGCGCCATCTGGCGGTTCGAATTTCTGTATTCCACTGTTCGATTCCAAATCCAAAAAGCGTTCTAATGATGTATTACTTATGAAATTATTTTAATTAGTAGCTGAAATACAAAAGAAAACCTAATCAAGACACCTCAAAACGTGTAAATCGGGTAAAATCTCGCGCGGTGCACACCTATTTCTTCCCCACCCTTTCAGCCCCTCCTAATTAACCTACGTATACCAATTTTGAACGTTCTAACTCAATTAGCTGAGATGCAAAAGAAAACCTAATCAGGAGACCTCAAAACCTGTAAATCAGGTGAAAACTTTCGATAATATGAAAGAACATTAAAATATCTTTCAAATGATGTATTAAAAATAATTTAATCTTAATTAGAAACTGAAATATTGAAATTTTAAAATATTAAAGCGACATTTTAATGTGCAATTAAAATGTACTTTTTATCTTACTCAAAATACCTCCGATTCTCAATCAGTGCCAGCTGTTATTATTATTATTATTATTATTATTATTATTATTATTTTTTTTTTTTTTTTTTCGCTTTCGTCGAGAAATTGAACGGGTTGCTATGGTGACGCAATGGACGTCTGCATTATTTCATTTTGCAATGCTTCATTTGACGGAAGGAAGGTCGGTATTCTGTTTCAATGGGTTTAAAGCGTGAAATTAAAAAAATTATAACTCATTCAGTTTTTGAAATTTTCTCTCAATCTTTTAGGAATTAAATTATAAATGCGAGGTCTATGTACAAAAAAAAAAGAAATGATTTATCTCTAAACGCTTTTGAGTTATAAAATGTTTTACGAAAAAATCGATGTTTCGTAAAATCTAAAAATGTGGATCGCTAATCCGTATTTTGTAAAAATGTTTATATGGTTCAAAAGAGGATTAAATGGCCTTTCTTTATATACCAGCTGTTAAGAAATGGAAGGAATACTGGGTCGTACAGGTCGTTTAAAAAAAAACGACCGCGAAAAAGAGAAATTTTCGACCCTTTTTAAAACTTTTTTTAAAAATATAAAAAAATCCGTAATTTTTAAAAAAAATTGTACCGTAAGAATCGGTAATAAATGCTCTTTCCTTTGGTACAAGTGTATTTTTGATACGTCGAACCGTTCAAACACGATCGCTTTACAAAAAACCCCGAAATTTTCTCTCTATGCTTTTTCTTTCGAGGTAGGCTGTTCCGTAACAAAATGGCGGTCACCTCCAATTTCGAATCGTTTTTTGATTTGACATGGGTCACCATTTTAATTAATATCTCCGCTAATTAGGGTCGCATCGTTTAGCAAATTAGATAACCCAGATTTGCGATAAATTCTCTGTCCATCGGTACCTGTTCGAAGTCCGTGCGACCGTTAGCGGCCGAGCTTTTGCTGCGTCAAGCCGTTTCTCACAGACAGACACACACACACACACACACACACACGCGCGTACAGATTTTAATAATATAAGGAGATTATTATTACTATTATTATTATTTGTGAATTTTTATTTGACACCCACTGGATGTTCCAGTAATTGACACTGCCAGTTTTTCCTTTTATTAGTAATTGGCACCCTATGTTCCAGTGTTTGACACTGCTAATTATTCATTTTACCAGTTATTAGCACCCTATGCTGCAGTGTTTGACATAAAATGTTAAAATTCTTATATGTAAAATATATGATTTTACTATTTTTCTTATTTATTAATTATTTCTGGATAGATGTCAATTACTGCAACATGCCAATCACTGGAGCACCTACCCTACATAGATATTTATAAATGAAGAGAAACATGCTATGCATAATGTAATTATTATTATTTTTTTAATTACTTCATTAAAAGCTTTGCAAAATTTCTTAAATTAATAATTAATGAATAAAAATTCATCAGTTATCGAATTCAGAATAATTATTCAATAGCGATAATGAAAACTACAATTTGTGTATATTTATAAAAAATATTTTTGTATTTGTATATTTTATAAAAAATATTTTTATTCCCTGATATTTAAGTTTCTGAATTACCACGATATTCGACAAGGCTTTTGATATGAATTGGCATATATGTTTAACTGTCAAATTATTAAAATAATAATAATAATCTTTCGAACATGCGCAGTTAAAATAAATAAATAAATAAATAATAATAATAATAAAATTAAATGTTATATAAATTATATGAAAAATAAAATTCAGAAATTCCAAAAACAATTAAAAGAATAAATTAAATTTATGCTACTTAGTTTGTTTGTAATTCAGTATAGGAAAGGTCTTAATAAACTTTCCTGAAATGTAGTGTTCGTAAAATAACTTGTTAAAACAGCTTAATATAAATATCTAAAATGGCGTGAAATATTTCTCAAAAAAGTCTCATTTTGATATACCCCTGTTTAAAATGTAACATTTTTATTTTTATTTCATCAACGTAGTTTTACATAATTATTTATTTTCTAATAATTGTGATTACGGTTAAATCTAATTTATGTAAAGAATCTTCATACAGAAAGAAACCAGTTTCTCTGAAAGGTAAGTGAAACTTTGAAGAAGATTGATGCAACTGTTTCCTTGTCAAGTAAAACTTGTAAATGAAGTTAATTTTGAAAATAAACTTCAAAACATCTTGAAAATACTTTATTTAAATGGCAATTGAAAATATTAGAAGAGCAAAAACAGTGTTACTCTGTAGTAATTTTGCATATTTTTTACTCTGAATAAAAAAAGATTTAAATACTTGAACCATGTTGATTTTTCTGAGGAGAAAAAATTAAAATCAATTATAAATTAAATTCTCTTTTTACTGCAGCCATGATTCAGACATTATTTAAGTAAATTTAATTTATAGCAAAATGACTAAATAAATAAAAATAATAAATGAACCAGATTCTTATTTAATGTTTGAAATTTTATTAAAGTAGGGGTGAAAATGGTTGTAATTTTATTTACATAACCAATATCAAGATTTTTACATCCATAGATGATTCTTTAAAATATTGTCGTAACTTAGAAAATGTATTTAATAATACTATCTACAAGCTATTTCATCAACTGACAGCAATTTCTTTAATTGTTGAATATTTTAAGAATCATATAATAATTTTAACTATTTTATCCAAAAAAAAAAAAAAAAAAAAAAAAAACTATTTGTTGTTAAACTGCATTAAAAAATAGATTTTAACAGAAAATCAACGAAAGAGTATATATATGAGCCATATATAATCCGCCTTTTTATATAGTGACAAAATCAATGTTTATTTTACTGAATAAATAAATAGATTTCCCCTTGAGAAACTCGGAAGCGTAAAGATAAATATTATATTAGAATCCCATAAATCAGAACATAAGAAAATATGCGTAGTAAAGGTATCCTCTTGATCTTTCCTCTTTTGATTTCTAACCTTTTTCTTATATTAAAAAACCTTTTATCCCACTTTCTGATTCTAACGGACATTTGATATGACAGTTTAATCTTCTTTTCAAGTAATAGTCCTTTTAATCAGCTTAAACATGACAAATCCGTCTGTTTCGTAACACAGAAAACAACTTCTCGTCGGGAGATTATTAGTTAAGAACTTCGCTAACAGATGGCACTGCTGAAAATCACCAGTTGCATTACGGATGTCTTTCTCGGAATATATTTCTCATTCTAATGAATACTTTCTAAAGCTCGCCCACGACTGTCATGGGAAAAGAATTTGATAAACAGTAATAATAATAAAATAATAATAGTACATGATATATAATTTTTCATCTTTATTTTTCTTATTTTCTCTGTATTTTTTCTCTCAGTTAGTTTTTTGTGTGTTGTTGTGTGTTTTTGTTTTTACATATTAATTTTGTCAAAAATGGTAGTTTATAAAAAAGCATTAACATCATCAAAATTATAAACTCCATTCGTTAAGTCACAATATTCACTCACAATCGGAAAGGTTCTAAGTCGTAGATATGAAAGTTTTAATCTCATTTTCAAAGTTTTAAGTCGAAAAATCAATTTTCAGTCTCAAATATAAACATTAATCATGAGCTATAAGTCACAAAATGAAACACAAAAACAAAATTACGTCTGATAAGGTTCACAATAGAGAAACTGCTCAAATGGCTGCTCGAAACTGAAATAAATAATGCGAAAATAATAAAACAAAACAAGGTATTTCTGTGCGTATGGAAGGAAAACTTTGTAACATTCTCCAATACAATTGTAACACCCAACTTTTTTAAATATCATTATTTCTGTACTGATAAGTATAAAGGATTTAAGTCCAAAAATGTCGATTTTGAGTTAAGTACATAGTCAGACTCAGAAAAAAATTTTCTATCGATTGGTATAAAGGATTTAATTCTATGTCATTTAGTCTTTGAGAAAATCCATTGGTAAAAAAAGGACCAATTTAGAAATTTACCATTCATGTATGGTATAAAATATTTAATTCAATTTTTCCCGTTATTAAATGAAGGTTGACAACCACTGAATGGTATAAAGGGTAAAAATCAACGAAATACCTTTTCCCTAATCCATTCTTCTGATTTGTTTTTACCTAGTTAAACTTTATTTTTCGTCTCCTGAAAAATCAAGAATATGGACTTAAATCCTTTATACTTATCAGTACAGATTTATAAATATAATTTTTGACGCATTTAAAGAAGAAAATTATTTATAAGCATTACTATATGAAAATAATAACATTCAAAATTTCGCCTAGGCAGCAAGAGAGAGACAGAGAAATATCCATTTGCAATTAATCACAGTTGAAAGTTGGTTTCTTAAATAGAGCTTAAAATTATAATTTTTGTGCTATTGAGATGCTAATATCATGGATGGAACACGGGCGCAGAATTCATACCACTATCAATGTAAGAAAATTTTCTACTTCTTAAATCAACGATATTATAGTTAGAGAAATTTCTTAAACAAATGCCGGTATGAATTCTGCGCCCGTGTTCCATCCCTGTAATATGTATTTGCGAATGAAAGTTTCGAGTGAAATTTTGATAAGTAAGATTTTTGTTAAAAATGTTTAAGTAAAGTGTTAATTTTACGTCTTGAAAAAACTATTTTAACATACTTTTTAAAATATTTAAAGTTACTTTTATTTGTAACACTGATTTCTTAAATAGGCAGCTGAATGCAGTACGTAAAACGATGCATCGTGTTTTATTAAATTGGGTGTACCGAGAAGTGCCAAGTTACTACAAACGAAAAATCAATTTCATAGCACTATTAAAAAATAATATTATTTGACTTACTTAATCGCAGATATTTATTACAAAAGAATACTATAATCAGAAATTTTTCCTTGACGACATTTATATAACCTTTAAGAAGATACTTGGCAATATATATATGTACAATTATTTTTAAGCAAAAATTTGCGGTGTCATTGTATTAAATCAAAACGATAGGACTTTCTGGTTCACTTAATATGTTTTGATTATTTTAAAAATATAGTTAGTTTGCATTCTCAATACTTAAAAAAATAAAAAGAATAAAAAATAAATTTCTGCTTTCCTGTTTCTTGAAAAACAGATAATTTATCCCACACTATTATACGTTAGGAAGAGGTACATATTCATGTATATATATATTCATGTGTTAATTATAATTTTACAACTTTAGTTTCAGAAAATAAAGTTCTATCTTCAGAAATTTTTATTTTCTCGGCTGACAACTGACTCGGGTTTCTGTGGTTTATGGTTAAAAAGTGGGGGAAAATGCTGATTTGTATAATATTTTAATAGTAATTTGGTTATGAAAATTTCTATTTTTTAATTTAGAAAATCATTAAATGAGACTGAAATATTGACGTTAATTTTAAGCACTTCAGAGCAGCATCCTGACAGCAGAACTTAAAATATAGCAATTAAAACTGAAAAACACATTGAAAGCCGCGAAGTTTTCTAACTATAACAATGTTTTAAAGTACAATTAGTTAATATAGAAGGCTAACAGGTTTACACAAGTAAGATTAATTATTGTCCATATAACGTTATGTTGTTCGAAATCGACGAACAGCTAGTCTAATATCCATATTCAAATTTCAAGGCACTGGTAGATCAGCGTTGTCATATTACAAATGCCCGCAATAGTGTGACATGAACCTTGGTAATGGATGTGAAGTATATTCACAAATACAAATGTGCATGTGGACAAATTGAGCTTTACAAGCATACGTTATATTAATTTATGACCACGGCAAATTAGTTTCCTGGATATGTATACATATGTGCGCATGTCATTAAACCACATTAACTCAAGTGCATACTTATGCAGCACATTGCGGGTATTTGCTGCACCTTTTAATTTCAAAAGCACATGAAATTACGGCTATCATTTTTTGGTTTTTTATTTTATGCTGTTGATAAAGTATATAATGCGTGTAAATCAAATGTCGTAACCAAATCTTCTTTATTCTTCATATTTGGAATTTTTGTTTTATCTTCTTCCTTAAATTTTTTTTGTTCTAAGAACATTTTATCAGTTTCCCTAGATCGGGAATACTTATTTTTTTCATTTTCGTATTATCTTACTCACATAACTGCAACTGGCTCTATACACAAATTAGTAAATAAAGACTTTTCCGTGCACCTTATAAACATACCGTAGAAATAATTCTACACATACTGTAGAAAAAGGAAAAAAATGAGAAATTATTTATTGGGGAAGTAATATATTTATAATTTCGTATTATTAGGTGCATAAGCATTAGAAAGGGCAGATCTGTGAAAATTAGTAGCGATAAAAAATGATGCCAACGAAAAAAGACGCAAGCGCAATTAGTACAATGATTCACAAAAAATTATTGATTGAAATATTACAATAAAATCAGCGGAGAACAATTAAGAATTTAATTATATTAAAAATACGTAAAATTAAATTTTATTTAAAAGATGTTAAAAATTTTTATCCGAAGCTTTCCGCTTGATCAGGGATTTTTATTACTCTTTTCCAATGAGCAGTTTTTAAATATTTTTCCTTTCACAGTCGACAGTTAAGTCTTTTAATAAAGGGAATAGCAGCAAAGTCAATTTGAAGTCCGGTGAAGGTGGATCAATGAGCTAAGGAAAATAAGAGAATCTGGAACTATTGAAAAATCACACGAGGCTATTGTAGGAGAAAAACCATAATGAACTAGCAGAAATAAACTATTAGCTATTTTATTATATTGTGACAAATTACTGGCAAAATTGCAGCATCCTTAGAATTTATTGTATATTTGCATTTAATTATATTAATAGCTTCCGAAATGTAAAGTTCTTGGATAGTAGGTGGTGCTGTAATGATTTTGGCTTTATCCCATATAGGGTTAGCGTTTGGGTTGGCATAAATGAAGTCGACCAGAGTAGAATTATTTCCTTCTTTGATATTACGTATATTAAATCTGGAGATCGTAGTGTTGCGTAGATTGCAAAAAAGTGCAGAGTGTTTTCAACATATTTTAAATAAAATTTAATTTTACGTGTTTTTAAAGTGTTTTTAATATAATTAACAAATGACACGTGTTCAATTTAACCCCTTTTTTTAGGGATAATTTATAATAAAGAATTTGTTTATACATAATTTTTCAAATAAGGAACAAAAAAAAAAAAAAAAACTAACATATTTCTTCCTAGAAATAATTTTCCAAATAAACATTATCTATAGTGATATCGTATTAAAATACAAAATTGTACTTTATAAACTCATTAAAAAAAATCTCCAGGGACAGAAATTTCTTAAATTGTTTTCAAGTGAATAGAAAATCCTACTATTTAATTATAAAGGGCCTAGATCCCTAGTAAAAACCACCAGCTTCAGTCCATAAATCAAACCAATGTTTTAAAGAAAATAAAATACTATTTCATGTTTTTTTCTACCAGAAAAAATTATTTAATTTTGAATGTGAAATTAAAATTATGAAACACATTTGAGCTCATGTATCGGCTTTAATATAAGGCCGATCAACTTAATATTTTTTTATGTATATGAATTATATTTTCAAATTTATACAATGAAATATTTTTTATCAACCACTAATGCGATTCTAAATAATATTTCTTTTTCAAACAGGGAGTACGAAAAAGTTTATCCAAATGTCTCACAAAATCACCAAGAGTCAAACATTTTACCGGGGCTTTTTCTAACGGAATCGGGGTAAAAGTTGATACTTCGTATTTTTCACGGAAATACGTTGCACAGTTATACAATTCGTAAGCATGCCTATTTTGTTCAGTGACAAATAGAATTAAGAAATCATTTTTTTTTTTCATTATTTTCTTTAAAAGTGTTAAGACGTCCCTCTTTCTGTTGAAACACGACGCTCTATAGCGACACATCTCTAGCATTGTAATAATATTGTAATATTTATTGTAATCAACACTCAACAAACAAACAAAAATAACTTATCAGTTTTGATAAAAGCATGAAGAAAATCTATTGAAAACAATGCTTCGTATACAAAGATTTAAACATATTATACAATGCTTATTATAACAAAGCTTATTATGTGAATGTGTACAATTTCTAAATTTCAGTGTTAATGAAAGAATTGAAACTATAAAAAAACACAAGTTGTGCATTAATTGTGTAAAATTACATTAGCTTCCATATAATTCTACTTTCACATGCAGAGATTTTCCTGAAAACATATCTGATTAATTCATTTTGACGCATCACAAAATCAAGAAGAAGTTGGTACACCCTTCGCCAGACACTGGGGAGTTAAATGGAATTATCCATGGCACATCTTTTAACTAGCTGTACAAAGAAATCAAAAAACCATTTTATGTACTGTGTGTTTATTTATAAATATTTACCGTAATTTCGCGTATATAACCCGTGGCGGAAGGTAACCCGCAGCATAAAAAATATATCTAAAAATAATTATAACCGAAAGATAGCCCGCACTTCTAAAACCGCATGGTCGGCAATCGCCGTTTGTAATTTCAATACCAATTGCTATTATTTTAGTAATAAGTAGGAAAAGATACAAATAATAAACAAATATATAAATAAATATAAATAATAAACAAATAAATTTACTTACCTACAATTAAAGAGCAAATAATCATAACTTATTATTAATCTTTGTCTCTATATAAATTACTATAAACTGGAGTAATTTCTAATGATTAACACCTTTATTCAATTTAGAAGAAAATTATAGATTAAGAATATATTTATTTACTAAGTTCATTCAAATCCATCGAATTCGGATTTTTCTGTATCAGAATTAAAATGCTGCAGTATTGTTTGGAACAGTTCGTCTTCCTCATCCTTATTGTCCTCCTCATCAAATTCCTTTTCACTGTCCTCAATTTCATCGTCATTATACATTAATATTCTAGATTTTTTTAATCCAGATTTTACCGTTTTGATAGTAATGGAGTCCCAAACGTTAATACGCATTCATCTACTTTCACTAGAGATGCTTTGATTTTCTCCTTGTTCGCGATAGATACCACGCACCGGATGATAGCCCGCAAGACATACAAAGTCAGGGTTTTTTATAGATTAGCCGCGGGTTATATACGCGAAATTACGGTACTTATTATTTGGGAGGAAAATATAGATCAAGGGAACGTTAGATTGTAGTTCTACTGTCAATGCTATGACTGTAGAATTAGCGAATATGGGTTAAAATAATAATAATAATTAAAAAACTCTTAAACCTCCGATTTTAAATGAGGACAATTTTTTATTAAAAATAAAATCACAGATATAATCCTCATTGAAAAAAGTGATTTATAAAAACTTTACCCTTTTTAATTTTGCTGAAAATAACTGATTATCAATATACTCTATTTAATAAAATTAATATTTCTGCATGAGCCCTTTACCGGCCCTGACGCTCTAAAGCGCTCTAAACAGTGTTGCTAAATTTAGGAACTCTTTTATTCAACTACCACCAATAATTTTGAGGAGTGATCTTTGTTATACATAATGGACGAATAACCTTCGAAGTGATTAGGTAAGCGTTACAATTAAAATTTAGTTTTGGATATTAGATAAAAATTTCCCTAAATTTGACAGGACTGACCAGAGGAGTGAAATTAAATAGGGCCGGAAAATGGTTAAATATTACTGTAAAAGATGTGTCCTATTTGCTGACAGAAATTCTCTGTAATTTGAGAAAATACGTTCTGACAACGTAATTATTTCGTAAATTACGCGTTTTTTCTCAAATTACAGAGAATTTCTGGCAGCAAATAGGACATATTTTTTACAGTATATTGTAAATAGATTAAATTTGTCTGTGTGATCCCACTTTTAACATAAAGGAAAATTCATTTCTTATCAGAATCTCTCTCTCCCCTTTATTATTATTATTATTTTTATTATTATTGAATACAGAAAATTTAAATTTTACGGTGGATGTTCACTTTTTTAAAACAACATTTCTAGGTATTGGATCATAGGTAAAGTTCAAAATTTGTATTTTCAAAATTTTACAAGGTTAAACACGATTTAAAGTTCACTTTGTTTATAATCCGAGCCCTGTAAAACTCACTGACACGATTTTATTTCTTCAAACATCTTAGTGAGGTATTCAATATGCAAGTTCTAATATTTATAATTATTCTTGGTGATATAATATTTGATCTTCATGATTTTAATAATGTATCTGAATGAATCATGAAATTATCTGTGCTCAACAACACTTGCTGCAAGAAGGACGTGTCACGGTCAAGTTCTTTATGCAGCAAATTCAAAGTCTCTCCAATAAATGCTTTAACAATCCCGTACTTGGAATTATCTGTTGAAATATTTTTAGCTAGACTGATAAGTAAAATATTTAATATTCCCCATGTATTATTTCTGCATATTTCTATGTGGTATGGCACAATAATCTCAAGTATGGATGAAAAATCCTCTAGAAAGATTAATACATTTTGTTGAAAATAGTATAAAACAATTAAATAAACTAAGTCCAAATTATGATTTGAGACATGTGTCGTTTTTTGACGACCCATTAGACTTGCTCTCTGGCAGAAAAGAAAGAAAGAAAGAAAAAACTGCAGTAGAATTAATTAAAGACTCGTTATGTTGGACAGATTCTCTATTACCATGTTTTTATTAACTTCGATTCTTGTTTGTTTGTTTGTTTATTCGTTTGTCCAGCACAAATCTTGCAATCGATTTTTAACTAACTTCCCTTCCCGACTATAGCTAGATATTTTAAACTTCCAGGATAGCTCAAAACACGGTGACAATACATTTTTTTAATACTTTTAGTCAAATGTTTCAGGTCCCTACTGCCTTCGGCAGCGTTTATAGGATTCAACAGAAAATTTATTTAACTAACTTATCGACGCTAGACATTTGAAACTTTCAGAATAGTTCAGAACACGATGAAAATGCATTTTAAAAATATTTTTAACCAACTGCTTCGGGTTCCTGCTGCCTTCGACAGCGTTACCAGTATAAATCTTGCAATCGATTTTTCACTAAGTTGCCGACTAGCTAGACATTTGAAACTTTCAGGATAGCTCAGAACACGATGACAATACTTTTTTTTTATATATTTTTAGTCAACTGTTTCAGGTTCTTACAGCCTTCGGCAGCGTTTATATGATTTAACAGAAAATTTATTTAACTAACTTCCCGACTAGCTAGACATTTGAAACTTTCAGAATAGTTCAGAACACGGTGAAAATGCATTTTTTAAAAAATAATTTTAGCCAACTGTTTCGGGTTCTGCTGCCTTCGGCAGCGTTACCAGTACAAATCTTGCAATCAATTTTCCCTAACTTCCCGACTAGCTAGACATTTGAAACTTCCAGGACAGCTCAGACCACGATGACAATACATGTTTTTAATACTTTTAGTCAACTGTTTCAGGTCCCTACTGTATTCGGCAGCGTTTATATGATTCAACAGAAAATTTATTTAACTAACTTCCCGACTAGCTAGACATTTGAAACTTTCAGAATAGTTCAGAATACGGTGAAAATGCATTTTAAAAATATTTTTAAGCAATTGCTTCGGGACCCTGCTGCCTTCGGCAGCGTTACCAGTACGAAGCTTGCAATAAATTTTTAACTAACTTCCCGGCTAGATAGCCATTTGAAACTTTTATAATAGCTCAAAGCACGATAGCAGTGAATTTATTTAATACTTTTATCCAATTGCTCCGGGTTCCCGCTGCCTTCGGTGGCGTTTATATGGTTCAACAGAAAACTTAAAAACATGGTATATAAAAAGTTCTTTTTATCTTGTAATTATTTTTAAATAAACATATCCGTATGTCACCTGATATTCTGCCAGATTTACAAACTTACTTTGAGAAATAAATCAAAAATTCAAATAATTGCGTAATTAATAGTGTAAATTCTAGTTTTATTGATAACTCTTCAAATTTAAGTTTTGTTATTAAGTCGTTTTTATTAATCTCTGTTATAGTTTAGTTTTGGTTACAGGTTCATTAATAACATTCGAATTTCCAACGAGAAAATTCTTCTTCTTCAGTGTGAATGAAATTTAAAAAAATTTGAATCTTATAATAAAATTAACAGAATTTTCTGAAATTTCCAAAGAAAGACATAATTTGATTAAAGGTAAGATGTTGAAGCATTGTAAAAAAAATTAAATAAATAAAAATAAAAAATAATAATAAATATTATTTCATTTCAGTAATAAAAATAAATTCCATTTGAATATATATATATTTTATATTTATTTATTCTATTTTACTTTTTTTTTTTTTTCAAAATTTTGTTTTTCTGAGTCTTAAAAACTATTTCATCATTTAGTAGCATTATTCGAATAATACTACAAAATAAAAACGTAATTCAGATTATCATTTAAATTATTTAAAGCATATCAAAAATTTGTCTGTCACCTGTAAATAAAAATTTTTAATACTGTATATAATTTATTATTTTTTTAGTTTTCAACAAATTTTAAATTATTGCTATAAATGCTGTATATTTCCTACTTTAGAAAAATGCATATTTTATGATGAATAATTATATTTTTTAACTGCGCATTTATATGTCTTAAAAAGTGTTATTAATAGTGTATATTTATATATGACAAATTGTGCATAAGTCAAAAGGTTTGATATATGTTTGTATATAATTGAGTTTCGAAAATTTGGGGTAATTTGAGTAATTTGGGGTTATCATTATTATGTAATTTAGGCATAATTTCAACTTATATATAAAATTAGAAAAATATAATATTTTTAATTATATTTTTAACTTTAAATTGTGAATTATGTAATTCGATTCATTATTATATTTTAATTAGGTTTTATTTATTCATGTTATTTTATTTTGAAATTTTCAATTTCACAAGGGCAGTATGTTAAAGCATCTCATTCGATGTTCTCTGGGAGCGCACTGCAGTAACAAGCAACCTAAGCTGAACAACAAGCTTCAGTAATTTTCTCTGAGTAAAACTATACAATAAATTATTTAATTCAATTATTTTGTGATAAGTCTTCATTTGAAATCAAAATTCTAAAAGCTATTTCATAATGATTTTTTTTGTAACATTTTATAAGTATATATATTAGCATATATAAATGCATCATGCCATTAAAATAGTTAAGTTCACTAATTTTTCATTTTTTGAGCATGCAGTCTGATATCGATTTCCAAGCCGTTTAAAAATTGATATTAAAAGCGTATTACAGTAGTGGGCTCTGTAAAAACGGGAAAAATAAAATTTCGGTTATAACAATGCTTAAATCTAAAAGTCTTTTGTCTACTGGAACTATGACAATTTAATAAATCATCAAGTGGTGCTTCGATGCCATCACATGGAGAATTTTATCTTTTGGACTTTTGGTTGAGTGCTTTTTTTTTTTTTTTAAATGTCGCACTAGTACTATGCAATTGACAACAATCTGGGCACCTTTAAGGGTGGTCCGGAGACATGCCATCACAATTTTTATCTTCTATGGAAGGGATTTTGGACTTTTAGAGAAAATAGCATGAATTTTACTGTTTGATAGATAACAAATTATGAGAAGGTTTGCTAGCTAATACTAAGTATTGGTTTGGTTTTACTGTATGTTTTCTAAGTTCGGTGTATTTCTGCAGCTTAGAATAGCATTTGAAAAAAGAAAAGTCTGATACTATAAAAAGTGTAAAATAGATTAGAGTAAGCAAATCCTATCGAAGCGAGGGAAATATGTTCTTATTTTAATTAGATGCATTCTTCTTCTGCCAAAGGAATTCATGCACGATTAAAAATTTAAAATACTTAGCATCTGAATTACTTAAAATTAGTTTTAAAATTAATAAAATTACTTATAACGGCAGAAGTCAAATTAACAGTAATACGTATAAGAAACTTACGATGCGTCTTTTCTGCAATATCATCAATTAGTTGTTGCTCGACATTCTGGTGAATCACCGGGTTATCTGGAGAAGATGGAAGCGGTGCAGCGATGGTGGTTCCTTCAGCTATTACTGTTGGTGCCATTGTGGTTGTTTCATCTTCTGGTTCAGTACCATTGATTTCAACTTCTCGTTCTAGCCTCTTATAAAAGTATTGATGTCTAACCGTCATTGGCGTTCTGGTAGCTGCTAGTTAGATCTATAAAAGAAAAAGAAATAATCATTCTTATTTAGAAACACAATTTTATTGTCTTAATGAATTTAAAGACTGCACATCAGTCAGATTTTCCCTTTCTTCCTTCCCACGTTATCCTGTTTTTTTTTTTTTTTTTTTTTTTTCGTATTATAAGGATATCTCATTCAGAAATGAAGTGTTTCGAATTTTGTGTTTTTAATATTACTCTTTGAACTTGACGCCTTTTAACTTAAAACTTTTTTTTTTTTTTTTTTTTTTTTTTTGTATAATAAATTTACAAATTTTATTTCATTAAACAAATTTAGGACTCTAATTTTGAATCTCTAAAATATATATACATATATATATATTCAAATTTTTTTATTTATTTCTTTAAATGCTCTCGTGTCTAAAAGGAGACATGTTCAATGAGTAATATTTAAAAAAAAAAAAAAAAAAATTCGAAAACCTTTATTTTTAAATACGATATCCTTACAAAACGAAGCAACAAAAATCCCATTAGATTACATAAGAAGGAAGTGACAGGGAATCTGATTATGTGTAGCTTTAAGAGTTTATTTTATTCCTTAAACTGATGTACTATTTTAATTCCAAATTTATTTCACATTTATAATTGTATTAAAAAAGCTAACTGTAATCAAAGTTCACCTCTGACACAAAGATATTACATGTTTCACACTATATCATACTTGCCAACATACTAATTAATATTCCGTAGTATTCTTAGCACCGCCTTCTTTTTCACACCAGTATCTTTTTAGAGTATTTTTCTTCTTATTTAATTGTAATTGAATTTGGAGAATATTACTCTAAAAATTTACTGGTGTGAAGAAAAGGGCGGGACTAACAATACTACGGAATATTAATTAGGAAGTTGGCAAGTATGCACTATGTAATGTGAAACAATTATTAATCCGTAAAGTATTTGTATGGATGTTCTCACACAAACACTATATAGGTTAGGTTCGTGAATACTATCATAATTTATAAGTAACATAAAAATATAACAAATTTAGTAGCCTTTATTTAGATAGTATTTTCAATTATATTCAACTGTATAACTTTCTTATGACTTTTTTTCTGGTGAATTGTTACAATGAATGGTTTTAGTGGATTCTCAAGAAATCAGTAAATGACCGTAAATTGAAAGTGACCATGTGACTAACTGAAGAAGTTACATATGATCACTTTTTGACAGCGAGATTTGTGACTGTTTACATACTTGCTAACTTCGTAATTAATATTCCGTAGTATTGTTAGTCTCGCCCTTTTTTTAAACACCAGTAAATTTTTAGAGTAATATTCTCCAAATTCAATTACGATTAAATAAGAAGAAAAATACTCTAAAAAGATACTGGTGTGAAAAAGAAGGCGGGGCTAAGAAAACTACGGAATATTAATTAGTATGTTGGCATGTATGCTGTTTATGATGTTTCCTGTGATTTGTTATCGGCTGAGAGTACAGTTTTATTGGATATAGTTAGTCTTTTTAAACTCCCCCCCCCACACACAAACACATACATTATCCTTCATTTGCATATTATAATATGAAAAGTAATAAAAATATTTGTGTTTATTTTGTCATTTTTTCCAAATCCATTTTAATGTTATTACCACATATATATTTAGTGTATGTTAAACAGCTATTTCGGATTAGACCCCTTATATTTATTTATTTTATTACAGTGTATAAGGTCGAAATATATTTATGTATTTTAAAATACATTTATTATAAATAGTCCGAAAAATAATTAAAAAAAGAGTCTCTATGACACTCGCAGTATTCTATCTGATCCCTACATTATTATGCAGCTTAAGATGTAACATATGGGGTAATGTATTTAAACATATCCAGTGCTTTAAAATAACTCAAAATAGTTTTAGAATCAGTTGTAATTAACATACATTATTGTGTGAACCCTCCGTTCTGAACCTCTCATTTGAACATATATATTCATAAAACATTTAAGATTGTTGTTAAATTAAAAAAAAAAAAAAAAAAAACGTATACACGTTTTATTGCTTAAAGTGCAGTTTAAAAGTTAAAAGTTAAAAAGTTAATATGTCAACATATGGTTCGATACCACTCGTTATCTTTCTCAAGACTGATCTAATTCGAAGCTGGACACTTTGGTCCCGAGGAAATTTTGGTCACGAGACGCTTTGGTCCCACTAATTTTTTGCGATATTATAAATATATATCAGTTTTTTTTAATGTGATTGCATATTTACTGATATGGGAGAAATGACTTCTCTTAGAATATCTTTAATGAAGTAATATCATTTAGGCAAATATATAAATTTTCAACATTACGATTGCTCGCTAGCCATTGAGATCCGGAAAATTTCGGCCCCGCTGACATTTTACAAATATTTAAGTACATTTAATTTTTTCTTCTTTTTTTTTTTAATGTAATTGCACTTTTTTTAAATTGAGATTTTTTTCATTTGGTTTCGATTTAACTCGTTTTAATTCTAATTTAGTATTTACAGTAACACAATACAACATCATTAAGAAACAAAAAGTTAAATACTTTCTCTTACGCTTGAATTGTAATAACATAAAATTACTCAAAGTTCTACAAATTAAAAGAAAAATATGTCGGGTATTAATTGCTGAATTTTGAATTGTATGAAGTATTCTTAATAAGCGATTTTTCTCATTTTATCTAAGTCTCCCGAAATTTTACTGAAAATAAAATACAACGCTATAAATTTGCAACCGACATAACTCATCTTGTAAATCTTACAATGCGCTTTTATTACATAATATCATGTCTATGGACCCCACATCTATATTTATCTAAAATTAATAAACTTTAATGTTAAATAAATTCACACGTTCTACAAATTTTAATATAGAAATAATTAAAATGATTTCAAAAAACTGCATTGTTAGCATGTCATCGGATATAATAAAAGGTACAAAAATGAATATAAATGGCTGCCTAGATTTAACAAGACAGAAAGCTTTCTAAACTTATTGCTTTGAGGGTCCCTAAGCATGACTATTACTCGACGTATTTTCTTTTTAATTTGTAGGACTTTGTATATTTTTTTCACTAAAATTTAGAGAGCTTAGTAAAAACACTGACTATATCAACAAATTCAAATGAGATATTTACCCGCTCAAGTTTTGCAGATCTATACAAAGTAAATCCTGAGATCATTATTTAGGTTCATCGCATCTTCTTTTTCCGTTCAATTCTAACATTTAGGAAATTCTTGGATAAAGCATCGATTTCCTGCAATCTTTGTGTTCGAACACTCTAAATTTTAAAGTAATAATTAAGAGTCGCATTACAATATTTTATATTAAAAACGTTGTATTTCGTTTAAGCTGAAATTTAGGGGACGTAGATATATTAACAATGCTGGGATCTTCGCTGATAACTAATACCCTTTATCATTCAAAATCTGATCCGAGATAATAAATTTTCGGTTCCATGTGTCCCTTAGTTACATCATTTTCAACAAAGTTTGTGGATGTTCCAATAGTAAATATTCGTCTAACAAGGAAACATTCAAAAGGTGTCATTCTCAAAAAGTATTGAAAAAAATATATGTGATTCTACTCTTCCTAAAACACTAGAAAATGAAAAAATTATCGGCTGAAATTAATTACAGCAACCACAAAAAAAATTATCAAAATTAAGCATATTTGGCGATTTCGCGCTGTTAGACGATACGTTTGCTAGCACCGAGATTGCCGTGTACGAACAGAACCGTGTTTTGCTTTTTCGCCAAGTACTCAAAATCAATCGCCTAGCAGTGTAAAAACGCCAAATATGCTTAATTTTGAAAATTTATTGTGGTCGCTGTAATTAATTTCAGCCGATAATTTTTTCATTTTCTGGTGTTTTATGAAGAGTAGAATCACATGTATTTTTTTCAATACTTTTAAAAGATGACACCTTTTGAATGTTTCCTTGTAAGTTATCTTTTGGACGAAGTTTCCACATGTATTTTCTGCCATTTTCTCTCCATCATACAAAGAAAATATCTAAGTCAACAAATTTTAAACGTTTTTGCAGTTCTGTTTGTTACTACAACTTTCTGTTACATAATAATAATAGCAATAATAATAGTAATATTCACTTTTCCGACCCCTAGACAAATAACAAGAATTTGAAATACGAAAGAAGAATTTCCCATTTTTTCTGTAATACTTTGTTTAACTCTGATATCGGGACCAAAACGAGGGACTAAAACAGCGGGGCAAAAGTAGTGAGACCATAATAGCGGGACCAAAACGGCAGGACCAAAATTTTCTCGGGACCAAAGTGTCATGTACCCTGATCAAATTATCACACACAACCTCGAAATTTTATACCTTTTCATTTTCCATTTCAGCGCCATCTACATTCTCTCAGATAAATTCAGTTTTTTTTCCTCTATTGTATTTCTGCAGTAGCTCTAACCATATTAAATAGACGTAACACGTATTTTAAATTATCCAAAGAGTTTTCGTTGAAAAGTTTTCGACTAATTTTAGCTTGCCTAGTATATTAATTATAAATTGTATACAAATAAGATATTGTACTTAAAATTAGCACGACGTTAAAAAATATATATATTGAAAGGCATTTTGACTAATTTCTAAGTATCTTATCCCTAATCTCTAATATATCCGAATTCTTTTGTATGGCCCAGTAAATGAACGTTGAATGCTTTTCATTACATATTTTACTCGCATATGATACGTGCTATTATAAATAGAAAACTATGTATGTTAATTATAATATGGTTAGTGTTGTTTAATAGTGTTAAACTCTATCAAAGCAAAATTTCCTTCATACAAGAAATTTAAATAATTTTAAATGTTCCTGTATATAAACCATTCGTTCGATCTCAATAAAAAATTTCATGTAACACATTTATTTGGTAAAGGTTTAGAATACCGGATTTAGACCTACTGCTGATATTTGTTTTTTAGTTATGCAAATAACAATCTCATAGTCTGACGGACAGACCAACCGCTAAATACTTAATTTGCGGATTCGGGGGCCTCCAAACGTGCAGTTATAGCAAAAATTATGGAAAAAAGACCCCCCCCCTTATATATATACAATCGGTAGCAAAATTATTCGAGCGCTAGCAATAATTCCCATATAAAAAAGTTCGTTCAAGTATTATGTTCTTAGTCAGTCTAAGAACATGATTCGACAAGGATTTATTTAACAAAATAGTATTAAGTGTACTTTTTTTTTTTACATCGGAATTATTGCTAGTGCTCGAATAATTTTGCTGCCGACTGTATACTTTCTCTACCACATATGGGTAAGAGAAAGTAATTATTTTTGAATTCTGTACATCAGATTTAGATAATCAAGTCTAAGTAATATTTAAGCAGTCTAAGATTTCAGAACAAAGTTAATCAATATCTTACCAGTGGAAGAGCACTAAAACAGACAACAAATAATATGTTTTAACTAATATTTTATTGGAAGAAAATCGAATTAATCCCAGTGAAAGTTGGTTTTAATTTTAATTTAATGTTAACATTAAAAGCCGTCATTCGAAATTTCACTGCTATAAAAATTTTGATAATGACACTTTTATACGTTTTATTGAAATTAGAGTTTTTCAATATAGCACAAAATGAAAAGCTAATTAAATTTAAGTAATTTAAAGAGTAAAATCTTTCTGATTTCGTTAAGTGAAGAATTTGCTTTTTTTCTTTCCCGAGAACAATTTTTAGAGATTATGCAAAGTAACAATTATAATATTTATTTTATTTCACATTTACAGCCATTTGGGGAATTAGAGTTGTTAGGTACACGTAGATCAGAGAGCTAAATAATATTACTTCTTTTTTATATGATATCTTTATATATATATATATATATATATATATATATATATATATTTTAGGTTGATTTCTTTAGAAATCGACCTATTGCAATATTTTCGTTTATCTATATATCTATCTATCTATAATGAAAATTTTGTCATCACGATAACTCCCGAAATAATGCTCCAAATCGAACCAAATTTGGACAGTAAACTGATCTTATAAATATCTTGGATGAATTCGTTAACCAAGTTGCTCCGACGTTTTGTTTTCAAGTGGCAGCCACTTGAATATTTCTATCCCACATTGTAAAAAGCGTATTTAAAGCAAGATTTGCTTGAATTTTTATGTAAATCTGGACTACATAAGGGTCTAAATGAACTTTATTAATGAAATTTATCTGCCATTTTTAATAAAGTGGCGGATATCTTAAGTTAAGTGGGGCCACTTGAAATCAAGCTACCACTTGAAAATTTAAAATCACGACAACTTCCGAAATAATACTCCAAATCGAACCAAATTTGGACAGCGTCTTAACTTGAGTTATGAATATCTTGGATGAGTTTCTTAATCAAGTTGCTCCACTATTTTGTTTTCAAGTGGAGACCACTTGAATATTTCTAACCCACATTGTAAAAAGCGTATTAAAAGCAAGATTTGCTTGAATTTTTATGTAAATCTAGACTACATAAGGGTCTCAATGAACTTTATTAATGAAATTGATCTGCCATTTTTAATAAAGTGGCTGATATCTTAAGTGGGACCACTTGAAATCAGGCTACCACTTGAAAATTTAAAATCACGATAACTTCAGAAATAATGCTTCAAATCGAACCAAATTTGGACAGCGTCTTAACTTGTGTTATGGATATCTTGGATGAGTTTCTTAACCAAGTTGCTCCAACATTTTGTTTTCAAGTGGAGACCACTTGATATTTTCAAATTCAAATTGTAAAAAGCGTATTCCGAATTTATTTGAATTTTGATGTATACATAGACTATATAAGTGTCTAAATGAAGTTTATTAATGAACGTATACGCCATTTTCAATAAAGTGGCGGATATCTTAAGTTAAGCGGGGTCACTTGAAATCAGGCTACCACTTGAAAATTTAAAATCACGATAATTTCCGAAATAATACTTGAAATCGAACCAAATTTGGACAGTGTTTTAACTTGTGTTATGAATATCTTGGATGAGTTTCTTAACCAAGTTGCTCCATCATTTTGTTTTCAAGTGGAGACCACTTGAAAATTTCAAATTGAAATTGTAAAAAGCGTATTCCGAATTTGTTTTAATTTTGATGTATACATAGATTATATAAGTGTCTCAATGAAGTTTATTAATGAACTATGGATTTTCTCGCCAAAAGTCGCCAAAAAGTCGCCAAGAGGAAAAGTTGTAAATTTGGCGTCAAATCCATTACCTGCCATATTGGAGCTTTTTAATGCGTTTTTAAGGGAAAATTAGGCTATTTTAACGTTAAAATAAACTAGAAATGCAGAAAATTAACATTTAATCAACTTACTAAGCCTCTTTGAAAGAATTTCTACAAAAAAAAAAAAAAAAAAAAAAGAATTATTTTCAAATTTGCAACAATATTTAAGATTAATTAGTGCACTGAGGAACTTTCTCTGCCATTTTGATCCAAGTTGCAGCCACTTAATTTTTTAACACGATGACTTTTGAGATTCTGAATTATTTCCAACTATATTTGTACAGTAGTCTTATCTCACAAATGCATTTGAAATGTTTGTCAACTTGGCCCACCATCTTGTTTCCAAGCGCCAGCCACCTGAAAATTTTAAATTCACATAAAAAAGGTATTTATGAACAGATTTGCTTAAAACTTCATATGTAGATAGCCTACATCAATATTTCTACTAATTCGTTAATAATTTGTAGCCGCCATTTTGAAACAAAATGACGGCTACTTGATAAGGAAAAAGAAATCAACCTACCCTTCCGAATAAGCCGGAAGGACTTTTTTTTTTTTTTTTTTTTTTTTTTTGTAGTTAAAAAAAAAAAAAAAAAAAAAAAAAAAAAAAAAAATCTCATATTTTCTGGTGAGAAAAATTGTTTTACTTTTGGAACATTTAGAGCGCATTAATAAGTTGGGGAAGTTTTTATAAAAAGCATTTTTAAATTCAACACACACACACACACACAAGAAAAAAAAAATCACATTTCTAACTTTTTTTTTTTTTTTTTTTTTTTAACGATATAATGGCATGATATTGAAAAAAAGAAAAATCTAATTTCTAACCCTTTTTTTTTTTTTTTTTTTCAACAGTATAATGGCATGATATTGAAATTAGACTCTCTCTCTCTTTTTTTTTTTTTTTTTTTTAAGACAAAGGGATGAAAATTTCAAAACTTATGTTAATGTGCAGACAGAAAAAGTACTTTAATAAGTGGATCTTGGTGAAATTAGCACATTGCAAACTTATTCACAAAAGAGACACGGCTCAAAAAATAGAGTTTATGAGGGTATCCGAAGAATTACGACCGATTATAAGTACTTTCTTGGCAGTATAGAATTTTATTACACCATATATGTATATAAGATAAAACCATTGCAATTAGACCATTTTTTAAGATATTTATAAGAATATTTACGATCACCTTTTTTTATGTACGTGACGAATAAATGGTTAATGAAAGGGGGAAATATATATATATACTATTTTGAAATTTACTTTCTGTTGGTTATAAACGAAAACTGCGTTTTAATTTTGCGGGGGGACTGATAGGTGTGGTAATTTAGATTGTAGATAAAACATTTATTTATGATTGCTTAATATTTTTTCTGTTTGTATTGATTGGATGTGACATAATTTTATAACTATGCCTAGTTAAAAATAATTAAATATGTATACATATTAAATCAAACCATTCTATTGGAGCTCAATATTTTCAGCCTTTCTACAATAGCAATATTTCATAAACAGATTCATGGGAACAGATTATTATTATTATTATTATTATTTATTTATTTATTTATTTTATTTTTATTTTGAACTACTATTTTTTTTTCTTTTTACTATAAATAAAGAAGGAAATTATTCTAGTTAACAAACAGCTCTTATCGTCATTTTTAGTTTCTTATGGTGAGGCTGACAAGATACTCCAAATGTCTGATTCCAAATGTTCGCCTGGAATTTATGTATAGAAATCTAGCACAATAGCTCTTAGATACGTGACACTTAGCTAACGAGATTCCCCGGTTTCCAATCATAACCCACAAATTGGAAGAGGCGGTTAATTATTTAGTAGCCTTCCTTTTCTTGAAGAAAATGGACTACCGATCGATCCCTATTGCTGGGCATTAAGAAAAAGAAAAGAGAGAGAAAGGGGGGGGGGGAACCTCACACACAAAATAAAAATACTCAAAATTCATTGATTTTTTTTTTTTTTTTTTTTTGCTTTTTCAATATTCTCATCAGACGTCGATATCATCCACGGCTTATTTTCTTTTTACTTTTTGAGAATTTTTATAGCATGGGATGGAAGTTGTTTTCTTAGTTCATACTCTATGCATTTTATGTCTTTTTAGATTTCTTTTTTTTCATTTCCCCATTTTTATTCCATGTTTTTGTTTTTAAATTATTTTATTTGTTTTTTCCTTGATATCGAAGTCTTCAGATTATTAATTGAGTGGAAATACAGCTTTCATAGTTATTTATGGATAACAATATTTTTAAATATCTTCATAAAATTTATTTTTAAGAGAGTTTGGATTTCTCACAAACTGAAATTTTCAATAAATGGAGATATTTTTCCTTCTGCTGCTCAGGTTGTTTTATATCTATTGTTAACAGAAAGCTTGAGTTTTATGCTGTTTTATTTTAAGAACAGGGGAAAAAAAAATCCTTTGGAAAAAGATCATTTAAACGACTTTCTTATTTGATCCTTTAAAAAAAAAAAAATAAGAAAATCATTTTCACAGTTTGAAATTTACATGTATGTATGTGTAGGTATATATATTTATTTATTCAATTACTTTATTTAATTATTTCCTTTACATATTTTGTATCTTAGCATCATGTTTACTTTGGAAGTTTTTGTTATTTGGATGTTTCGTTTAAGTGTGAAGGCTATCGTTGCGTAAAAATGTTTTAATTCCTATGCCATTACAAAGAGTCTGAAATATAGAATTCTATATTATATTTGGTTTAGACTTTTTTCATTTATAGTCAATAATTTTAGTAATTTTTTAACAGATATTTTTGTTGTTGTTGTTTGACTCTGCATTTTAAAGTAGATGCACAAATGTGTGTGTGTATATACAGTCGAATCTCGTCAACGTGAATCTCAAGGGCGATACAGAATTTGTTCATGTTATCAATAGTTGATGCTATCGGTAACTAATCTTCATATAACTAAACTTATTTTCATTTTGACGGAGATTGTGGAAACAGTTCATGTTAAAAGTAATTCACGTTAATAGTGTTAACGAGGTTCGACTGTATATATATATATATATATATATATATATATATATACATTTACATATTTCATTAATCATTAATCATATACGCTGGGAAAATAAAACATGGAAATATAATCATAGTCTTAAAAAAATAAATAAAGAAGATAATCTGAAAAACCGCAAGGACTTCATAAGGAAAATGCCTCCAGTATAAGGTACTCTGTTGCTTTTCAAATGTGTTACCTGTTTCACAGTTTAGGTAACTTTAAGTGTATTAAGTGGCTTCCATAAAATCTATAGCTTATATACAAGGCTATTCAAAAGAATTCGGATATATTACATATTATTTCCTTTAAGTGAAACCGTTTGAAAGTGCACTTTTAAGCATGCTATGTATTTTCCATGTAATTTAAATTCGTTGTACTATGTAATAACAACAACAATTATAATAATTTGAATACATTCTCAAACGTTTATGGTATGATTTTTTTAAAGCGCACTTTTCAACTGAATGAAATTTTGTGCTCTATGATGCAGTGCCGATGTATTCAGTAGTTCTACCATAGTATTGCACAAAGTGATTCTCGTTTAATTTTAGCATTTCTCTTAAATGAAATTAAAAATTAAAAATTAATAATTTCATAATTTTTTTTTTGCTTTGATAATTAGCGAACTTGATTATTTATAGATCTTTACTAAACACACGAAAATATCATTTTTTTTTCTTCTATTGTGAGAAAATGTTTCATAAACTACGAGCGGTACACTATATTTCTTTGTTGTTTACCTTTTCTTTTTGCTTTCATTTTAAGTCCATACACTGTAAATACAAGTGTCTGAAATTCAGACAAAATTGTGTCTGAAACGGGTGTTGAATTTTAAGATGCTAAAAAGTGTCTTAAAAGGCACATCGTTTCACACTCGAAACGTCTGAAATTCCGCCATCTTTGATCTTGTCTGAAGTGAATATTTTTCATAAATAAAAAGATGCGTTTTATACTGTTTACCTCTGAGAAATAGATTTTAGTATATCCTAGTGCATAGAATATATATATTAATAATTTTTACAATAATAGTCCCCGTTGCCCCCGGCGGGAATCGAACTGACAACCAATGAATTCAAAGTCGAGTGTCTTCCCTATCAAGCCATCGGTGCTCACGCTGTACTCTACTTGTATAATGAAATATGTTCTAGTATCCGTAAAACAAATTGAAGTTTTATGTCTTTGCAATAAAACTGTTCATAAGAAGTACAGCTTAATACATATTATCTTAAATTTCATGTGTAGAGGTTTAGAGTTTTTTTTTTTTTTTTTTTTTTGTAAAATGCGTAATAAATATGAAAAAATAGTAGCCTATGGATTTTAAACGATTTCTTATTTATTTTTTTATTTTTTTATTTTTTAACTGGTATTTGCAAGAAAACAAACTATATACATGAAACCAAAAAAAAAAAAAAAAAAAAAAAAAAATGCTCTTTTACATTTCGAAGTGTAGGGAAACATAAAATAATTTTTAAAACGCGGAAAAAAAAAATCAATCATGCGCAAATTGTTTAAGGTTGTTTAGCTACGAATTCGCTTTCTTAGCTACAAGTTACAGGCTTCGTTTATCTTAATATTTTTTTGATTTATTACATGTGAGAATTTTAAATAAAAATTAACTTTGTTTTTTAATTTTTAACAGAATAAGATCCGTGTCTAAGTATTTTAACTTATATTACATAAAATAATGTCAAATTTATTTGTTTAAGAAAATGTTAAAACAGGATATGCATGCTGCTTAAAGTAGATTCCATATGGACAATTTGTTAAGTAATACAAATGTCTGAATTTCTAAGTGTCTGAAATTTGTAATGTCTGAATTTTTAAGTGCATAAATTGTAAAATGTCTGAAATTTTATGTGTCTGAAAATGTTATATGTCTTAATTTCAGACATATCGACCTTATTCAGACACTTATCTGAGCTCATTTATAAAAAAGACACTTACGTGTCTTAATTTAAGACAGCACATGCGTCTGAAATTTTGCATGCGTAAGTGTTTCAGACATTTATGTGTCTGAATTGACATTTCAGACACACTTCTGTCTGAATTTAAGACGCTTCTATTTACAGTGTAGCATTTAAAATGATATGCGCATAAAAAGTACTTCTCTATTAATTTAGTAATTTTCAATAATGATGCCTTTTGAAAAAAAGTAAAAAATTTATAACATTTATATGCATTAACTAATTTAATATCATAAAGTTTTTATTTTTATTATATTACAAAATCTTGGATAAAAAACTGACAGTTTTATCTAAAACAGCGATTTTTTTTTAGCAACAGAAATTAAAATAATCCTTATGAACTAGTTAAAAATATCACTCTGATCCTATTATTATTACAGAAATAGAAACTTACGCAACAAACAGAATGTCGTAATGAGGCTATATCTCTTATTTATATTCGTTAAAACTCCTGTTTGGAAATAATTCGTAAGATTATGTTAGTTAATAAAAATATTTCCCGGACAATAGTAATGATAAAAAAAAATTTAGTTTTTGTACTCAGATGCAAACATTAGGAGGGATTTTCTAAATACGTTCATTTATTTTCTTGCAATGTCTGATAATACATTCGTAATCCGTAAAATAAAAAATCCTAGACTGATGTAATTCCGAGTCTAAACCTCGGTTTTTACATTTGAAAATCTTTATCTGTCTGAGTCAATTCCAATTCTATTAGCAAAATATTAAAGCTAAAATTAATTATAAATCATTATCACCGTAACACTTCCAAATCTCGTTAAAATCTTTAAAATTAAATAGAATAATATTTGTTTGGTTATTCTTTTAGTTTTATTCATTGAACTAATAAAACTTAACCCTTAAATGCACAGCGATATAGATCTGCATCATACGTTTAAAACCTCATATCTCTTTATGTAGGCACCTTTCATAATGTTTTTTTTATTTTACCAAAACTATTTTATCGTTTTCAAACGCAACTAGAATCTTTGACAGTTTATTTCTTTATCTGTGACAATTTTCATTGTTGGCGCTCTATCTGAGTACAATTTCATTTCGGCGCGGGTGTTACGAATTACGATTACTTATATAAAAAGTAATAAAAAACATACAATAAAAATTGTTTTCGGACAGAAACAAAATAAAAGTAACGAATAATATTTATATTTTTTGCATATATTGATAAATTTATGCAATAAAAATGTAGCTTTTTTTTTTTATGTAGAAATACATCAATGTTTTTTTTTTTTTTTTTTTTTTTTATCCTTATGTAGAATTTATTTATTTATTTATTTATTTTTGTATTTTTCCCATTTACTACACCCATTTCATGGTAGATTTCAAACGTTATTTATTAAAAATAAAAATTCATGCATTTAAAGGTTAATGATATTTTTTATTCTGGTCATGTTTGGAAATACGAGCTAATGGCTTTCGACGATCATGAATAATTTATTCCTTAATTTGAAAAATAGTTTTAAAATCTATTATCTTTTTTTTTTTTTTTTTTTTCATTTTTATGTTTTCATATAATTTAAAAAGTTTTCGTGATTATATATTAAAACCAAATGCAAATTAAACCACCTTATGTGCATAATTATGATAAAGAAAGCCATTTAAGTGTTTTCGGAAAAAAAAAAAAAAAAAAAGAAAAGAAAACGCATACATTAATAAATTTTTATTTATTTATTTATTTTTTTAGTCAATTAATATTTAAAATATAAGTACTTTAGCAAGACGTTTTAACATCACTGATATAAATTAAAGTTACTAATGTATCTTAACGTTTTTAATTCTCATAAGTTTTAAAAAATAATAGTAATAATAATAATAATAATAAAATCACCAATCCCCCATTTTTTATGAAAACATCAATGCTCAAACTCATTCACACGCATGCATATATGATTAAATATTAGTACATACATACAAATATATATACATTACAAACAGCAGCACTTTCTGCTTTCAAAAGTCAGCCGAAAGGCCTGTTATATACAAAACAAACATAATTACAGAGAAAAGTTCGAACCATTCAAATACGCGAAAGCGTAACTGAATAAACAATCATTTTACCCTAATACTTTAGAATCATCATTGGTGCTTCTGAGTACTTGAATGTACTCACAATTATTGTACCTGAGTACTCGTAACCATTGCTTACCCCTCCATGGAAAATAAATAAAATCATGCATAAAAATTTTCTGATAAAAAAATAAAATAAATAACTGGCAAAGATAGTATATTTAGAATTTAGACTCTGGAAAAACTCCGCAGAAGCAGAATTCACCAGAGTGAATTTATCAGGAGTAAAGAAAATTAAAGTTTAAATAAAAATTTAATTACTTCTTCTGAAATCTTAAGTGCGTTAAGTTTTCTAAAAAAAATCGACGCTGCGTTGAGGAAATAAAGAAATGAAAAATGCAAACGTTTAAGAAATTGGGGGAAAGACTCCCAAGGGTCAAAGAAAAGCAACTTAGAATCTTCCTTTAATAAAAAAAAAAAAAAATAAATAAAAGAGAGAGAGAGACCATTTACAGGAGCATATAAAATCCTAGCAAATCCTATAAATTTTAATTAAAGAAGAGTGTTTAAAATTGAAAGCATAGGAAAGTGACAGAAAAGAACTTTTCTTTTGTGCATGTCCTGTAATTTCTGCGAAGATGTCTTTCAGGAGCGAAAGTAATACACGAAAATAATAGCTATACTGTTTCAAATAAAATAATAATAATACAGTGAAACCTCTCAAGTTGGACACCCCTCTAAGTTGGACGTTTTTTCTCGGAACGGAATGTATCCATTAACATTATGTCTAACCCCTATAAGTTGGACACCTCTCTAAGTTGGACACTTTTTCTTGGAATCGTAGGTGTCCAACTTAGAGAGGTTTTACTGTAATAATAAGGTGGAATTATTTTAACATATTTTTATATTTAACACGTTCACGCCGGCACATTTTGTTTACATAGTCTTTTCAAAAGTATCTGAGCACTAGCCAATAATTCCGATATCAAAAAAGTACACTTAAAACTGTTTTGTTCAATAAATCCTTAACGAGTCATATTCTTAGACTGACTAAGAACATGACTCGACAAGGATTTATTTAGCAAAGCAATATTAAGTGTACTTTTTTTGGAGAGGGATTATTGCTAGTGCTCGAATACTTTTGCTGCCGACTGTAGCTGTGACCCACCGGTGGTTCGCGCCGGCGTGAACGTGTTAAACAACGCAAAAATATTCATGTGAGTTTACTCATTTGGTGCTTAGAATTTGATTATGTGTATTAATAACTAAAAAATGAAACACAAATTAAATCTACCAGAAAGTGTTGGAACTCATAACAATGCTTTTACGATATCTTGAATATCTATTAGCATCCCCTCTAATCTTATGATTTCCCTTTTTATTTTGTAGACAAGAGTAGCTGATGGTCTTTCAATATTGCTTCACAAAATAAAAATTTTAGAAATTTCGGTAAATTTTGAGGTTCAATTTCAAAGAGCCATACTTACAACCTATTGTGTTGTTTTTTACAGTGTAATAGGATGTTTTATAACTTCTTTTACAAATCACAAAGAGGCGATGTCTTACTGATTTGCGTACATATTTTTTAATCCACAAAATTTAAACTGTATGTTCATCAATAGAAAAAGGCAAAATCGATTACAAAAATTGCACTGTGCTTAAGATTTTAATTGTTTTATGAACGTCCAGTCATAATTACATCGATGATTTTATCTTTCAAAAACACTCTTTTTTTTTTTTTTTTTTTTTTTTGAGATCGTAAAATGTAATTCGTAACAAAGTAATATTACGAAAAGTTTTATTTTAAACTACAAAAATAGTAAAATTCTCGATTTCACTTTGCAAAGTACTTTCTGTTTCTGGATGAAAATTTCCGTTTTAAGAACTATGTTTCTATTTTTTAATGACTTCTATTCATTTTCAATTTTCCGTTCCTACATTTTTTCGCTATAAGGTCATTGTGCCTAAATGCGACGTGATTTTTGGTAAGTTTATCGCATTTAGGAAACTTATGACATTTTAGTAAACAAATAATTATGAAAAGAAAGAAAAAATGGTTGAATATTATACTCATAGTTCTAAACTAGTGTTTTGTGTCATTTTTTTTCAAGAAATTAAAAAAATATCAGTAATTTATGAAAATATATATCAGCGTCGCATTTAGGAAATTTTTGCCGCATTTAAGGTACTATGTCCTAAATGCGATGTTCAAACTCCCTAAATGCGATAATGCATTTAATGCATGGGAGTTACTTTAATGTTACTAACATTTTCCAAAGAAGGTTGAAAAAAGTTATTACCACTTTCCAACAAGGTTGAAAAGTGTTTATGACTTCGGTTTGTCTGTCTGTCTGTCCGTCTGTCTGTCTGACCGTCCTTCTGTCTGTCCGCGCTCTAACTCCCGTTAATATTTATGGAATTTCTTGAAGCTGATATATGTTATTCAAGATCACTATTGGACGTTCCCTATTGAAAATGGAGTTTATAACTCTACTAGTTTGTGTACAGGGACACCCGAAAGTATTTCAAAGCATTTGTGTTCTATGAGAGGTATTTCTACAAACCATATTTTCCTACCTTTACTGTAGACATATCTTAATGAAACTGAAATATGTTATTAAAGTTTACTATAGGATGTTTTCTGTGTAAAATGAAGGAAATATCACCATCGGTTTATGCACAGGGACACTCAAAAGTATTCCAAAGCATCGCGTTCTATGAGAGATATTTCTATAAATCAAATTTTAATAACTTTACTTTCCACGAAGTTTTTGGAAATTTAAATATGGTATTTATATGCACAAAAGAATGCTTTGCACAGAATATAGCATGATTAGCATTAGATTTACAGGGTGACACAAAAATATCCAGTTACATTAACAGCTATTAAAAAAAAATGGCTAGAATTGTACGTTCGTTTACGTTAAGCGTTTTTAACACATTCTAACATTTTTTAAGGGTGAATATGATACCTCTACTGGTTTGTGTACAGGGACACCCGAAAGTATTTCAAAGCATTGTGTTCTATGAGAGGTATTTCTATAAACCATATTTTCATACATTTACTGTAGACATATTTTAATGAAATTGAAATATGTTATTCAAGATCACTATCGGGCGTTCCCTATTGAAAATGGAGTTTATACCTCTACTGGTTTGTGCACAGGACACCCAAAAGCATTCGAAAGCATTGTGTTCTATGAGAGGTATTTCTATAAACCATATTTTCATACCTTTACTGTAGACATATCTTAATGAAATTGAAATATGTTATTCAAATTCCCTATTGGATGTTTCCTGTATAAAATGGAGGAAATACCACCACCGATTTATATACAGGGACACTCAAAAGTATTCCAAAGCATTGCGTTCTATTAGAGATATTTCTATAAATCAAATTTTAATAACTTTACTTTCCCCGAAGTTTTTGGAAATTTAAATATGGTATTTATATGCACAAAAGAATGCTTTGCACAGAATATAGCATGATTAGCATGAGATTTACAGGGTGGCACAAAAATATCCAGTTACATTAAGAGCTATTAAAAAAAATGGCTAGAATTGTACTTTCGTTTACGTTAAGCGTTTTTAACACATTCTAATATTTTTTAAGGGTGAATATGATTTCTGTTTTGTGTATCTGCCTGTCCGCCTGTTTGTCTGCCTGTCTGTCTGTCCGAGCTCTAAATCTCATAAATATTTATGGAATTTCTTCAAAGTGATATATGTTATTTAAGTTCACTATCGGATGTTCCCTATTTAAAATGGAGTTTATACCTCTACTGGTTTGTGTACGCGGACACCCGGAAGCATTTCAAAGCATTGTGTTCTATGAGATGTATTTCTATTGGTTTTACTGTAGACATACCTCAATTAAATTTAA
Organism: Salticus scenicus; assembly: GCA_963930645.1. Classification (NCBI taxonomy): domain Eukaryota; kingdom Metazoa; phylum Arthropoda; class Arachnida; order Araneae; family Salticidae; genus Salticus; species Salticus scenicus. Next base: position 218,660,246 of record OZ005651.1, on the reverse strand, counting down.
ATATGTTATTCAAGTTCACTACTGGATGTTTCTTGTATAAAATGGCGGAAATACCACCGCCGATTTATGTACAGGGACAGTTTAAAGTATTCCAAAGCATTGCGTTCTATGAGAGATATTTCTATAAATGAAATTTTAATAACTTTACTTTCCACGAAGTTTTAGGAAATTGAAATATGTTATTTATATGCAGAAAAGAATGCTTTGCATAGAATATAGCATGATTAGCATTAGGTTTACAGGGTGACACAAAAATATCCATTTATATTAAGAGCTACTGATAAAACAATTCTAGAATTGCACTTTCGTTTACATTAAGCGTTTTTAACACTTTCTAACATTTTTAAGTGTGAATATGATTTCAGTTTGTGTATATGTCCATCTGTCTGTCCGTCTGTCTGCCCGTGCTCTAACTCCTGTAAATATTTATGGAATTTCTCGAAACTGATATATTTTATTGATGTTCACTATCGGATGTTCCATATTGAAAATGGAGTGAATATCTCTTCTGGTTTGTGTACAGGGATACCCAAAAGCATTCGAAAGCATTGTGTTTTATGAGTGTTATTTTTATAAACATTATCCCTATAGAATGTTCCCCATTCAAAACGACATTAATAGGTCCTGTACAACTAAGTTGTTCACAGGGACAACAACAACAACAACAACAACAAAAAAAAAAAAAAAAAAAAAAAAAAAAAGCCAATGCATTACGGTTTAGGACAGAATTTTTTGAAAGTTAAGTCTTTCTACTGCAAAAATCATAAAAATATTGAAATGTATTGTTAATATTCTAAAATAATATTTTGTATAGAATATGGTATGATTAACTTTCTGATTTAAAGGGCTAGACTAAAATATTTAGAGAGATCAAAAGCTGTAGTTATAATTTAATGGCTGCATTTTATTTTGCGTTAAGCCTTTTTAACTCTTTCCAAAATGCCTAAGAGTAATTTTAAAATCAGTTAGTCTATCTGTATATTTTTCAGTCCTCCTGTCTGTTGTGTGATAACGTTGTAAAGTTTGCGTTGACGCAAACTCCATCTTAACTTAATTAGATCACTAAATGGATAAGTAAGAGAACACAAGACTTGAATTAACAATACCTAAAGTTTATTTGAGCAGATTAATGGGGAGGGTGGCCTGACAATTAAACTAGCTCAGGCAGTGTATTACTCAATCAAAAAATATATATATCAACAATTAAATTAGATTATCTTAAATATCTCACCCCAGCAAGCAATTGAAGGTGTAGCGACGGTTGCACTCGTAACTCCACTGCTGCGACTTCACTTTCGATCAGAGGATTCCCTACAGATCGAAATTCACTTTCACGAGCGCTAGCAAGTACTCGTACTAACACTCATCATGACTTATTCCTCACTCATCTAAATTTCTACTACTCAATATTCGTCAAAGTAAGACTTTCAACAATCCACTATAATACTCCAATATCCACACTATAATACGCTCCGACATCCACTATAATATCCTCCAACATCCACTATAATATCCTCCAACATCCACTCCCATCTACTAAAACCATCGCCATTTTATACTTCTTCCTACATCCTCCTCTCTCTTCATTTCAATCCGTCCTTTTAAAATCACTTCTAATTTATCTAACATTCAAAATCTAAGTCTTTCATTGCAGCACCCTGCCGACACAAAGCTAACTCGACCTCAACTTTCGCCGAGTCACTGGCGACGAAGCGATTTTAACCGTCCCCACTTTCTACTTTGCTGGATCCAGCTTAATTTAAACAACTGTGGTGACGTTCTGACGTCTCAACCTCACAACGTAGGCAAAGAATATTAAAAGTTATTCGATACAACAATTACGTACAGTTGGAAGTTGTTACTAATCAATAGGTACTGCATGATTTTTCTTTCTTGTTTAAGTCTTAACGCGTTTTCAATTTCTGTATCTATGTGCCCGAATCTCCATTTGTCTATCTGTCCGTGTACCGCACTTAGCGTCCGGAAATATTTTCTGAATTTTTAAAAATATATATATGTTGTTCATATTCACTATTGAATGTTCCCAAATAAAAAGGGCATTAATAGGTACTGTACAACATGTTTATGTACAGGAACGCGCAAAAAATGCCAATGCGTTGCATTTTAGGACATACATTTTTATAATTTACATTTAAAGAAATTTCATACTGTACTTTCAACTGTAAAATCATAAAGAAATTGGCATTTATTGTTAATTTGCTAAAATAAGGTTTTGTATAAAATATGATTTTGTTAACCTTCAAATTTACAGGGCTACACTGAAATTTTCCGATAGATTAAGGGCTGGAATTACAATCGAAGGGCGACGGTTTCTTTTGTGTTAAGCATTGTTAACACTTTCAAACAGTGTTTAAGAATGATTAGGAATTCAATTAGTCTGTCCGTATGCCTTTCAGAACTACTGTTTGTTTGTTGTGTGATAACTTAGGCACAGAACTTTCAAAGTTATAAGATACAACAATTACGGGCAGTTGGAAAGTGTTAATAATCATTGCGTAATGCATAATTTTTCGTTCTTTTTTTATAGTTTATAAAATACTTAATACCACATAACTATTTCAAGATAAAATGTTGTGTAACTCTATGTGCAACTCTTCCTTTAACAGTGTGTGTAACTCTTCCTTTTTATTAACAGTGTGTGGAACTTTGTGTCTAAATCTGATTTGTTAACAGTATGTAACTCTTCTTTTTTTTTTAACAGTGTGTGTGTAATTCTGTGTGTATTGCTGAACTTTTCTAACAGTGTACGTAACGCTATGTGAAACTGTCACTGTGTGTGCAACCCTGTATGCAATTAACAGTGTGTGTGTAACACTGTGTGTATCGCTGATTTTTAGCAAACAACGTGTGTAATTTTACTTATGTGTAACTAACAGTGTGTGTAACCCTGTACGTAATTAAAAGTGTGTGTGCAACTCTGCCTTCTTATTAACTCTGTATGTGTAACTCTGTGTGTAACTCTTTATTAACAGTGCCTTTTTTTTAACAGTGCATGTAACTCTGTGTATAATCCTGCCTTTTTATTAGCAGTGTGTGTAATTCAATGTTCAATTCTTTTTTTTTTTTTTTTTTTTTTTTTTTTTTGAACAATGTGTGTAACTTTGCGTGTATCACTGATTTTTTGCTGTGTATTATTCCGCCTTTTTATTAACAGTGTGTGTAACTACGTATGTAAATCTCTTTTTTTTTTTTTTTTTTTTTTTTTTGACAATGTGTGTAACGCTGTGTGTACCGCTAATTTTTTGCTAACAGTGTGTGTGTAACTCTGCATTTTTATTAACAGTTTGTGTGTAATTGTGTGTAATTGTGTGTGTAACTCAGCATTTTTAATAACAGTTTGTGTGTAATTGTGTGTGTAACTTAGCCTTTTTATAACAGAGTGTGTAACTCCGTGTTTAACTCTTCTTTTCTGAGTAGTGTATGTGTAACTCTGATTCCATGAATATTTACGGGAGATAAAGCACGGACAGACAGACAGACAAACCTAAGTCATTAACAATTTTCAACTTTATTGGAAAGTGTTAAAAACATTTAGAAAGTGATAAAAACGCTTATTGTAAACGAAAATGCAATTCAAGCAATTTTCCAATAATACCTCTTAATGTATCTGAATATTTTTGTGTGGCCCTGTAAATATAATGCTAATAATATTGTATTTTATGGAAGGCATTCTTTTGTGCATATGAATAATATATATATATATATATATATATATATATATATATATATATATATACGACTTGTGCAAAGTAAAATCCTTAAAATTTGGTGCTTAGAAACACCTTCCATAGAACGCAATGCTTTTAAATACTTTCGGATGTCCCTGTATACAAACCAGTGATGGTATTTACTTCAATTCACATGGGGAATATCCGGAAGTGGACTTAAATGATATATTTCAATTTCATTAAAATTTCTTTAAAGTAAACGTATCAAAATACGGTTTATTGAAATATCTATCATGGAACACAGTGCTTTGGAAATTTTTGGGTGTCCCTGTAGACAAATCAGAAGAGGAATTCCCTCCATTTTCAATAGGGAACATCCGATAGTGAACTTGAATACGATATATCAGCTTCAAGAAATTCCATGAAAATTTACAGGAGTTCGACTGCGGACAGTCAGACAAACCGAAGTCATTGACACTTTTCAACCTTGCTGGAAAGTGCTAAAAAAAAGAACGAAAAATCATGCAGTACGCACTGGTTATTAATACTCTCCAATTGTACGTGCTTGTTGTATCATATAACTTTCAATATTCTTTGCCTGCATTATCAAACAAAGGAGAGAAGCACAGAAAAATATACAGATTGACTAATTCAATTTAAAACCGCTCTCAGACATCGTTGAAGAACGTTAAAAAGGCTTAATGCAAAAGAAAATCCAGCCGTTAGATTATAATTGCTTCCCTTAATGTATTTGAATATTTTAGTGTAGTCCTGTAAATCTGAAGGTTGATCATATCATATTCTATACAAAACCTTATTTTAGAATATTAAAATACATTTCAATTTATTTATAATTTCTACAGTAGAAAGTTATTTAGATGTGATTTATAAAAATGTCTGTCCTAAAACGCAAAGCATTGGAAGTTCCCTGTACACAAACACGTTGTGTAGGACATATTAATGGCATTTTAAATAGGAAACATTCCATAGTGAACTTTAGTAACTAATATCAATTTTTCAAAATTCTGAAAATATTTAAAAACACTCGGGACGAGAGCCAGATAGAAAGACAGACAATCGGACAGAAAGATAACCAAATTAAAATCATATTCGCGCTTAAAAATTGTTAGAAAGTGTTAAAAATGCTTATTGTAAAAGAAAATGCAATTACAGCAAATTTTTATTAATAGCTTATAATGTAACTTAATATTTTTATGTGGCCCTGTAAGATTAATACTAATCATACTGTATTTATAAAAAGCATTCCTTTTTGCATATGAATAACATTTTTCAATTTCATTAAGATTTATGCAAAGTAAAGTTATTAAAATTTGATTTGCAGAAATACCTCTCATACAACGCAATACTTGTAAGTCTCCCTGTACACAAAACAGTGGTAATATTTTCTCCATTTCACATAGGAAACATCCGATAGCGAACTTAAATAACATATTTCAATTTCATTAAGATTTGCGTAAAGTAACGGTATTAAAATATGGTTTATAGAAATGCCTCTCATAGAAAAAAAAAAATAGTTTGCAGTACTTTCCGATGCCCTTGTACACAAATCAGTAGAAGTATTCACTCCATTTTTAATAGGGGACATCTAGTGAACTTGAAAAACATATATTAGTTTCAAGATATTCCATAAATATTTACCGGAGTTAGAGCGTCGAAAGACAGACAGATGGGCAGACAAACAGATACACAGATACACAAAGTGAAATTATATTCACACTTAAAAATTGTTAGAAAATGTTAAAAACGCTTGATGTAAACGAAAGTGCAATTCCAGCAAACTTTTCTTAATAGCTCTTTATGTATCTGAATATTTTTTTTTTGTTGCTCTGTAAAACTAATACTAAACATACTATATTCTATAGAAAGCAGTCTTTTGTGCATATGAATAACACATTTCAGTTTCATTAAGCTTTATGGAAAGTAAAGTTATCAAAATTTGGTTTATGGAAATACTTCTCATATAACGCAATGCTTTGGTATACTTTCAAGTGTCTCTGTGCCCAAACCAGTGGTGGTATTTACTCCATTTAATATATAAAACATCCGATAGTGAACTTGAATGACATTTCTCAATTTCATTAAGGTTTGTGTACAGTAAAGGTATTAAAATATGGTTTATAGAAATATCTCTCATAGAACATAATGCTTTGTAAAAGGTTTGGGTGCCTCTGTACACAAACCAGTAGAGATATTAACTCCTTTTTCAGTAGGGAACATCTGATAGTGAACTTAAATAACATATATCAGTTTCAAGAAATTACATAAATATTTACTGGAGCTAGTGCGCGGACAGACGAACAGACAGATGCTTAAGTTGCAATCATATTCACAGATGAAAATTGTTAGACAATGTTAAAAACGCTTAATGTAAACGAAATTGAAATTATAGCAAATTTTTATGAACAGCTCTTAATGTAACTGAATATTTTTGTGTGACCCTGTAAATGTAATGCTAATCATGCTATATTCTATTCAAAGCATTCTTTTGTGCATATGAATAACATATTTCAATTTCATTAAACTTTGTGGAAAGTAAAGTTATTAAAATTTGGTTTATAGAAATACCTCTCATAGAACGCAATGCTTTGGAGCACTTTCGAGTGTCCCTGTGCATAAACTAGTGGTGGTATTTATTCCATTTTATATATGAAACATCCGATAGTGAACTTGAATAACATGATTCAATTTCACTAAGATTTGTATACAGTTAAGGTATCAAATATGGTTTACAGCAATACCTCTCATAGAACACAGTGCTTTGGAATACTTCCGGGTGTCCCTACAGGAATTAGAGCGCGGACAGACAGACAGAGGGACAGACAAGCCTAAGTCACTTTTAAACCTTGTTGGAAAGTGTTAAAAAGGAAAAAAATGCTTAAACTTCCCTTAATATATCAACTGTAAAAATTGCCGCATTTAAGGGATAAAATTTGTCGCATTTAGGAAAATGGTGTAAACAGACCCTTAAATGCGATAAAAATTTTAAACACCTCTTTTTAAAAAAATGTAGTATTTTTTTTTATTTTCTTCTGGTAGGTATAAAGGGTATTCAAGCACATGACGTAACAGTGGTTATTTGACCTTGAAAGATTAAAGGATAAAATTACAGTTACTATTTGAAAATTTTTCATCGCAATTAGGAAAAGACGTCGGAAAGCTATAATGGACAATGTTTACTGCAAAAGAAAATTCTACTAGAAAAAACCTTTAAAATTTAATGAAAAGTTTCGCGTACTGTTCTTGAAATGTGTAGGTTCCATTATGATTTATAAGTTTGTGATTTAAGCATTTAGATTTTCAGTAGAAGAACTTTGTCGCATTTATGGGTTATCGCATTTAGGCACAATGACCTTATATATATATATATATATATATATATACATATATTATTTTTTAGTTTCTCAGTACCATAATAGGCCGTTCTTAAATCAAAATAATTTCGCTTGTAATGAGTTATTTTGTAGACAAGATTTATTTATTTTGTAGACAAGAGTAGCTGATGGTATTTCAATATTGCTTCACAAAATAAAAATTTTAGAATTTTCGATAAATCTTGAGGTTTAATTTCAAAGAGCCATATTTACAACCTACTGTGTTGTTTTTTACAGTGTAACAGGATGTTTTATACGTACTTTTACAAATCACAAACAGGCGATGTCTGACTGATTTGCGTACATAATTTTTAATCCACAAAATTTAAACTGCATGTTCATTAATAGAAAAAGGCAAAACCGATTACAAAAATTGCACTGTGATTAAGATTTTAATTGCTTTATAAACTTTCAGTCATAATTAAATTGATGTTTTTATCTTCTAAAAACACTCTTTTTTCTTTTTTTTCGATTATATTAACTATGGAATATTTTCATTTGGTTCTTTTTTTGTTCTTTCTTTCTTTCTTTCTTTCTTTTTTTTTTTTTTGAGATCGTAAAATGTAATTCGTAACAAAGCAATATTACGAAAAGTTTCAATTTAAACAACAAAAAGAGAAAAATTGTACTTTCTGTTTCTGGATGAAAATTTCCGTTTTAAGAACTATGATTTTATTTTTTAATGACTTCTATTCATTTTCAATTTTCCGTTCCTATATTTTTTCGCTATATATATATATATATATATATATATATATTATCTTTTAGTTTCTCAGTTCCATAATAGTCCGTTCTTAAATCGAAATAATTTCGCTTGTAATGAGTTCAAAACAATTATGTGTACAGTCGGCGGCAAAAGCCTCCGAACACTAACTAATAATTCCGATACCAAAAAAGTACACTTAAAACTGTTTTGTTAAATAAATCCTTGTTGAATCATGTTCTTAGACTGACTAAGAACATGACTCGATAAGAATTTATTTAACAAAATAGTATTAAGTGTACTTTTTTTGACAGGGATTATTGCTAGTGCTCGGATACTTTTGCTTCCGACTGCATTTCATTTATGGAATATATAAAATTACGCGCAGTAAAGTATTTTGAGTTTAAAAAAGTTTACAATATAAAAGAAAACTTCTAATATAAACAGTTAAAACATAATTAATACCATAGATATTTTTTAAACGTCATACGATGAATTCCTTTGCTATTTCAATTGTTTCCTATTCAAGACAATGAAAACGGGCTTTATGATAAAAAATTCAATAAGAAAAAAAATTATAAAAATTATTGTCAATTTTTTAAAAGAAAGAATCCATGTAGATTATTAGTAAAATTAATCTTTAATTTTTATTTAAGGAAGAAAATGAGAGAGAGAGAAAGTAATCTTAATGAAAACAAACGCATACTTTCTCCAACCGTTGTATATACCACATTTAAATATTATGGTAAAAAAATATAAAAGACTGGAGTTAAATATTGAAGAATAAGAACATTATAAATAAAAATAAAAACTATTCAATTCTTCTATTGCTTTATACACTCCTTCTCATATTTATAAGGACACTTTATATTTTGAAATAACTAACGTAAAAATAATTGTAAACAAGATTATACTAAGTGCACTTAACATATCTAGTATTCTAAAAACCAAAACTGTTATAATTTTTTTAATATAAAACAAAATTAATAAAAAATAATGCAAATGTGTTTTTCTCCATGTTTTTAGATGTTCATAATTATAGGGACAATCCAGATTTTTTCGTTTTATTTAACTTACTAGCGGATAAATTACAGTTGACATGCGAATTTGTTAACTACTGGGCTAGATTAATTCATATATAAGCCTTCAATTTTTCTTGGACGGACATTACTGATAATTCCTCGAAAAAAAGAACATTCAAGTAGTGAAGTATGATAAATGTGTTTTTTAAGTGGAAGGATAATTTCAATCCGCCGAATTTCTAATGAAATTCGAAGATCTAAAATTGCTGAAGGAAATGTGATCAAACGTTGAACTGCTGGTTCGATAGGAGAGAGATCTGATGCAAAATCAGAGTTGTTTTACAGAGATCGCAGACTCATAATTCCTCTTACTGTTCTACTCATAATGACTGCTGCCGAATTTGCTCGTAATTTTTAACGAAAGGTTAGGGTCTACATTTGTGCATGTTTAAAATAATTAATAATATGTTAAAATGAATAAAAAATCTGTAATAATCAATCAGCATTTAATGGGGGAAAGAACGTCTGTGTTAAAGTTGAATAAAGACAATATTAAATGGTAAAATGTTACATTTTCGGATGAAAAACATTTTATTCTTGATTAACCAAATGGTTTTAACAGTTACTGGCACGATCTGAAGATAGCGAAAGACAGAGCAGATTTTTTAAAGGTAGATATGAATCGGGCATTTTAAAGGTGGATCTATGGTGCTCTGGGGATCTGCTTCTACTGAAGGCAGAATGAGTTTAGTAATTTTTACTATTATTATGAACATCAAGAGAATATCCGCAAATTTTAAACGTGGAATTATCAGATTTTTGTTAGATTTTGGGGGGTAATAATATTTTTTTCAACAAGACTTACATTTTTGCTCTACTTTTAGAGCAATAGGAAATAGTTTGAAGAAAGAAACTTCTGTATTATTGCCTTTCCCATGGCATAAAAGTTCAAAACACCTTAACTTATGATATTAGAAAAGTGCATGCAAGTGGAAAGCAATTTTAAATAGTTTAAATGTATTAAGAATATCATATATGCTATATGAAATGGTATTGAAACTGAATATTAAAAACAAATATATATATATATATATATACCAGAGAGAAAGTCTGACTGTTTAACCCTAAAAAGAGATCCCATAAAATATTAATTTAAAGAATAACTGAAAGAAATTACTAAAATTCGAGCTGTCCTTATAATGATGAACACCTGAAAAATCAACTTTTTACCATATTTAAAGTTTTTTAAGATAGAAAAAAGATAAAACTTTTTAAATATAGTCTATTAATGAAATTCAAATTAATTAAAAATATATTTGTTTAAATAATAATGTTCAGTGTTTAGTTAATATAGAAAAACGGGTGTCCTTATAATTATGAGAAGGAGTGTATATGTTTATATAATTTTTCCACACTTTGTAATTTTTGCAAGTTAAATTTTTTCTTTCGTTATAAAAGGAGACGTAACATTTTACAGGGAAGAAAAATGCATTTTATATTGAATTTTCATGAGATAAGTTATTTATTTATTGAGCTATCATAATCATATGTGAAATTTCGTATTATGTTTAAAATGCAATAAAAAGATTCAGATATTTAATTGAGAGGAAAATGACACTCATAAAATATATTCACGGCACTTTTTAACATGAATCGTTTATGATTAACGATGTAAAACTGAAAAAACGGAATAAAAAATGTTCTGTTTTGGAAGTTAATGATCGTAGATAAAGTGATGTAAAGTTTCAGGCGGTTATTGAATTTATGGGAAAGAGTGACGATATGAAATATTTTATTCAAAACTTATATTTCTTTTAGGATTTCATTTTGTAATTTATGAAAAATATTAAAATTTAATGTATGGCAAATCAAGAACAAAATATTTTTATGTCATAAAAATTTATTTTAGAAAAACTTTCATTTTTATTTTCTAAATTGCATTAACCTAAATATATCTTTTTAACAACTTTCTGTTTTTTAATAGTAAAAAAATACCGTTTTTGACGCTTAAAATAACAGAAAATTTGTAAGAAGAGATTTCTAAATTTCTTATTTTATTTATTGTAATATCAGATATTAGTTTCAAAATTAATTTTTAGATCGTTCATTGAAAAAAAAAAAAAAAAAAAAAATCTATCCGATTATTTTCTTTTTCAGTTCTTTTCTTTCTTCTTCTTCTTTTTTTTTTTTTTTTTTTTTTTTGAAAACTGCTACATTTTATCTTCATTAGTCTATAATTTACTGATTTTTCTCCCCTAATTTTTCCTGAAATATAATTCGTTTTATGGATGTATGCATTTGCAAAATGTTTTAGAGCAAATGACGCATACTTTGATGCAAATTGACGCATACTATAAGTATAAACATATTTCTTAATATAAAACTTGCAGTTGAAACGCTGATATATATGATATTGATAGATCATATTTTTTGACTTTATAGAAATGTATATTTATTTGATTAAAAATTCAATTTCCCCAATAATATTTATTCAACATTGTACCAACTTCCCCAAATTAATAATGTCTTAATTAATTTCAATATCTTTCATCAAGATAATTGTATTTAAATCGCTACGTCTCTCCGGATATTCCCACAAGTCATTGAAAGTTCGTTATTAATGTGTTCTTTTATTAGATAAATAAATTTCAATTAATTTGTGTACATAGTGTACAAATTTTCTTTACTTTAAAAATTCTTTTCAACTGTCGCGACTCATCCCTGTATGGAAATTTAACAATCTTTTAAAAATATCTATCAGGGTTCCTGTTTATCTTAAGAACCCTTTCTTGTGAAATCTTGTGAAAGTTTTACCACAAATAAGAATCCAATATTTAATAAAAAAGCACGACAAAACTGGCGTTGTAAAAAATATTACTTACAAACTTTGAATAAACACCATAAAATGCAACAAACTTGTAACAATTGTTTCGGGTCGAAAAAACACACAACCCTTCATCAGGCGAATAAAGTTAGCAGCCGCTTTGACTGCAGCACTCGTGCTAACTTTATTCGCCTGATGAAGGGTTGTGTGTTTTTTCGACCCGAAACAATTGTTGCGAGTTTATTGCATTTTATGGTGTTTATTCAAAGTTTGTAAGTAATAAGAATCCAATATATGAGTTTTGCCCTTCAATTTTAATACGTATGTGTTCGATGCTCTCAGATGCCAATATGGCAAAAGAGGAAAGAAAAAAGAAAAGAGAAATAAAATTAAAAAAAAAAAAAAAGAAATCAAGCATTGGTGCTGAAAGTAAGTTAGAAAACACTTTCTCTTTCGCCAGGATCCTTTGTCATAACAACTATATCCAAAATTGCTTATACTTCTTCACGGAACCCCTTATTTTGCTGCTGTTCTTCGCTTCAAGTAAGCTACAATATGAAATCTTATGTTTTCTTTGTTTTTATTAGATTGTCAATTTTACAGCATTTTTTTCTTTCAGCAAGTACGCGGATTTCACCGAAACTCCACGATATTCAACAATACAACATACATAATACGTAATTATTTTGCTACAAATTTACAAAATCTACATTTAATTGCGAATAATTGATAATATACACCATAATTTCGCACGTAATTTATATTAATTCACTTCTTTATTTTTTTTTCTCTCCAAAAGTTTATTCCTGAAATTCGCGATATTTTTGCAGTCAATTACCAAGATATGCAAATATTTGGCTACTAATCAATGAAATTTGTGCCCTTTTCAAAGCTGAATTCCTAAATACTGAAAATCGATGAAATTCGCACTTGCACTTTTTTTCCAAGCTGAATAGTCCGAAATTTTGCAATACTTTTTCAACTGAATTCAAAAATACCGGACCATTTCACCGCTAATCGTCAAAAATTTATGTAAAATCGCAACTAATCTATTTTAAAGCTAATCGATAATAATCACGCTTTTTTCAAAGATGATTCTCGAAATTCGCGTTTTTACTATGCGGCGATTCAGAAACACGCTAATATTTATCAATGAAATTTGCATTCCTTTGAAAGCTAAATCCCGTATACTCAATTATTTTGCCGCTAAGCAACAAAATTTGCACTGTTGTTTTCAAAACTGAATCTCGAAATGCAGAATAATTTTATAATATCTTTCGGAAATACGGGATCGTTTCACTAACTAATAGTAAAAAATTTACGTTTAATGTGCTATTATTTAGTTGCTTGTCGATAAAGATTGCAATTTTTTAAAAGCTGATTTTCGTAAATTGCGATATTTTTGTAGCCGATAGTGGAAATGGAAATATGCAATCAATTCTCCGCTAATTAACAAAATTTATATTTAATATGAATTAATTGTTGAAATAGGCTTTATTTCGATGTTAATCGGTGAAATTCTTCTTCTTCTTCTTATTTTTTTTTTTTAAGATGACGGTATACGGAACAATTTTGTGGCCATTTATTGAAATATTGAATTATTTTATTACTAATTATAAAAAATTACGTAATTGAAATGAATTGCTAAAATAGGTATTATTTTGTTAAAATCGTGAAATTATTTAGACCTCATAATTCAGCAATATCCTCTTTTTTTTTTTTTTTTTGTATTTGATTTTTGACATACATCATATTTCTGCGGCTGGCTTCAAAATACGAAATTTTAGCGTGCAATTCTCGTGAAGAATTATTTTAAGGCCGCCGATTTTTGTGAAAAACTAGTTTTCAGATCTGAAATTTTCTTCGAATTACCCCTGCATTATAAAAATTGAGTTGTCACGTTTTCAATTATCTCAAGAAATGTTACAGAAAATATTCTTTTTCTTTCTCTAATGGTAAATACTTCGTCCTTAAAGTTCGGAGAATTCCGTGATTTTCTCCGAAACTCATATGAATGTAGACTGAAACATCTTAGTAAATTTCCCACGGAGTCCACTTCATTCGTTTAAGTCAGATTTTCCGTAATTTTCTCCGAAACTCATGTAAATACGGACTAAGACACCTTAGAAAGTCTCCCACACAGGACACTGCTCCTAGTCATAGAAACCCTAACACAATCATTGGCCTTAACATGTACACCTGACCATCACCGTTAAAATTCAATTGCTTTGAATATATTATTTATTTCTAATTATTTAAAAGACAGTTGTTTTAAGTTTTAATTTTTAAAGATTCTTCAGCTATATAGCTGAACCTTTAAAAAATTTTTAAATGAAAATCAAAATATTGCGTGTGGTTTTCAGTTAGATTATAAAAGTAATTAATTAATTTGTTATTTTTCCTATTTTCAAGAGACGTTGAGGCAATTTTATAGATAAGAAAAGAAAAAAAAAATCCAGGAATATGTTTTTTGCAGCATCTGTAAGAAAGATAAAATCGAGAGTTCATAATAATCGGACCACGATATCCTTTTAATTGTATGAAACAAGAAAAAAAAAAGGGGGGGGGGTGAATTACAGGATTGAATATTAGAAATTTATTTAAAAAGGAAAGGCAGCTTATTTCAAAGACCCCGCGGATAGTTTGAAACAGAAACAGAAGAGAAATCGCATCAGACAACAAAAGAGAAAGCGAGCAAGACAGAGTGCGGTCACAGATTATGTGCGTAGAGGGAGTATTGCTGCTGTCCCGTACGCACAGAGTACATTGTGTTCGATGTTTTCCTGCCGTTGTTGCATCGTAACCCTTTGATACCTTTCTGCAGAAAAGAGCAGCTTCTGAAAAACGAAACTTATACTGCAAAACAGTTTTAGCCAAGTTAATGCATTGAAATTTTTATCTTAAAAAAAAAAAAAAAAATCCTGAAAGAAAAACCTTTCTACAAGGACTCAGTGCCGTTCTGCGACAATGTCGCCGTGTCGCCGTGTTTCTGCCACGCGGCGTGTGGGGTTAAAGCATGCTTTTAATTGATCAAAACTCTCCCCCCAGGCAGACAGTTTAACAAAAAGCACATATAAGTCTAATACCAATATGAATAAAATAAAATGGATAAAATAATATGGAACAGACAAAAAATTATATGGATCAGGCAGAAAACTGATGAAATAAAATGGAACAGGAAAAGAAAATAAATAAATAAATGGTCAACAATCACTCAAACAGCAGCATGAAATTCACAAGATCTCTAGCTAGATAACTAACCAAAATACGAAACCATAGAAAACATATTACAACGCCATCTATATTAAATTAAAGAAGCTAATACAATAAATATAGTTATTGCATATAAATTTAATCTAAAAATAAGGAATATTTAAAAAAGAAAATTTAAAAAATCATTTATATTTCAAATGTTTTAAATATTTCTCTATAATATAACCATGCAAAAAATCTATAGGATAATCATTTTCAATAGAAAATGAGAAAGAAAGCCTGTATATTCTTAATTCTGTCATGATAAGTAGAAATTAATCTTTTATTATGATTAAAATAGTTTAAAGTAATATTTCTGTAGATCAGTTTACTAATGTTAGAGTTCCAATGTATCAATTTAATCACATTAAAACCAAAATTATTTCTTTTATCAAAACTAGTTGTAATCATTTCATTATCTACAATACTTATATCCTAGTCCAAGAAATTTGCTTTTAAAGGATTAAAATTAGTACTAATGAGTTTTAAATAAGAAGGAAAAAAATAGTTTTCATTTTAGTGTCATTATTAGTACTAGTAAAAGCGAACAGATTATCAATATATATAGGTAAATTATAATACCCTCACTAATTTTACAATTATTTTCATAAGTATGCAAGTACATACTGTTACTAAACTGTTACTAGATACTGAGCCCTGAGGAATGCCATTTTTTGAACTTAAAATTTCCCATGATAATTAATATAATTCTCTTTTAAAACCAAACTATATGCATATATATATATATATATATATATATATATATATAATTTAACATAATGCGTAATACAAGAGAAACATATTAATAATGTCAAATTCGCACATAAGATTTATATAAATAAATCCAGTAATAGTTAAGAGGAATATGAATTGAAATTATTATAAAGAATATATGAAATATATTAGTAACATTGAAAAAATGGCATATAATATACTTTTATTATACATTTCTCCAAATTATAAGGAATTTAATAAAAATATGTAAATAAAGTAAAATAATAAAATGAATATACATATATATATATATATATGAATGGATAATAAAGATAAATATGAATTGTTTCTTAGGAGTTAAGTTCTAAGTTTCTAATCTTAAGTTTTAAGTTATGCTAAGTTTCTTAGGTTTCTTTCTTCCTTAAGATAGAGCACTCGGAATGTTCTAACTACGATAGAACAAAGTTATACATATTTTTCTTTCTTTTTCTCGCACACATATTGGATGTAAACAGACTACGTAATTTAAGAATTATTATTATTATTTTTTTTAATTAACATTTTAAGGAAGTTATTTTATGCTCAGGAATAATTTTTAAAATCTTTGAGCAAACGTTTTGAGTGTTTATTTATAAAGCATATTTTATTTGCCATGTGGTAACAAAAATGTATATTAAAGAACTTGAAATTTGAAAGCCATATTTATATCTAGAAGAAACAAGGAATTAAAAGCGGAATAACCTGTATCGATTAGTTTATTTTATTTTTTAATTGAAGTTAAATGTAACAATATTTTTAATATATTCTTAAAACAACAATAATTGATTATTTTATTACCAGAAGTTATTTTTAATGACTTTATTTTTAATGATTTGTTTTTCTCAGTCTTACAATTTTATACTTTATAAAATCTTTTTGTAAAAAAATAGAACCGACTCCAAAAAGCAACTACTATTCAAACAACTAATAAAAAAAAAAAAAAAAAAAAATGGGTATGAAATGAAACTGTAGATTGCGCCTAAAAGTATAAAATAACTTCCTTCGCCAAACAACCTATAACACTACAATTAATCCTAACTTTTGAAGTCGGCGCAAAATTAAATAAAATTTAATTAGTTTTCAAAGGTTTGTTTTTAGATCGGTAGCAACAAATACTGTTGTCTCGAATGATCCATTTTCATGTTTCCTTTATTATTTTATCACTGTATACAATTGGTCTATTAGTAGCATCTACATAGAACAGTGAACATTCTTCACATTGCGGTATTTATGCTTCTACGAAGTTAGCGTTTCCTTTGCAAATTTGGTATAATTTTGATAACTATCATCCTTGGTGGCTTTTGGATTTGGCGATCAAAACATACACGCAAGATGTATATTTTCATAATATATATTGTTTCATATTCTTGATTACTCTCTTAATATGTTTGCCAGATAATTTTGCGATTTTTCTTTCACCAAGGACGTCAGATACTAGCATCTTCGCAAACTTTTGCTACTTACGAAATCTTATTAGTTTTCTTGAATCAAAGTAGTTTTCGGCTGCGTTTTGCAGGTGACAATGCGAGATGTGTATATTGAATAGGATTTGGTTTTTGTATTGAATAAAGTTATCAATTTTTATTTAATTTTGCGCCGACTTCAAAAGTTATGATTAATTGTAGTGTTATAGGTTGTTTGGCGAAGGAAGTTATTTTATACTTTTAGGCGCAATCTACAGTTTCATTTCATACCCATTTTTGTTTTTTTTTTATTAGTTGTTTGAATAGTAGTTGCTTTTTGGAGTCGGTTCTATTTTTTTACAAAAAGATTTTATTTCTCTTTTCAGTGAAAACTTATTCATATAGCAGAACATCAAAAGACGTTTGACGGCAGCTTCACAAATCACAACTTCCAAGAAAAGTGATATAACTCAAAAAATGGTTTATGTCACTGAAAAATACATGAAATGCACCCAATGTGAACAAAAAAGTTGCATCTCCATCTAGAAAGTTATCCTGTCGAGAGACAGTTGTGCCAGTTTTATTCTAGTCAAGTTATTTTTAAGTTGATTTTTCTCAAATGCTGCATTTTTAAGTTGTGTAACTTTTCTTGCCTTTATCGGATATCAGCAAAAAACTATCTGTTGAATGAGCATACGTTAAGTAAAAAAGTCTTTAGAAATGTAAAGAACGGATACGCTGTATTCGTAACCGAAAATTCTGTTAGGCATATATATTGAACTTTACAGTGAATACGTGTCACCCGCTGCGCTGGAAATTGCGCAGCGTAAAGTTCAAACAAAGAGCAAAATATGCATTGCAGCTGACGGACAGAAGTTTCAACATCGATAATTATTAACTGCTTTTACCAGTGTAGCTCCTTGCGTTCAGAAGTTAGAGTGAGAACAGACTTTTGGGAGTATCCTGTAATTTTGTTTATATCTTAAAGAAATCATAATGAAACCTATTTAAGTCTGAGATCATTACAACCAAAAAGTGTTAAAATTAAATCATCTCTTACGAAGTTAAGAGCTAACAAATTTCAACAACAAAAACAATGAGAAACGTGGTTTGTATTGAGAACCTCTTCCTTTATGAAGTAGGTTTAAAACGTCTATGCATTAATCGATGTGACCGCTTTCAATAACCATACTTTGAATTTTACATAGCATAAATGTCACCCGCTACTCTACAACATATGCAATGTTGTTCAAGTGTGCACAAAATAGGAAATTGTGAACAAACAAATGCACGTTTTAAGCGTTCGGTTTTTAGCATTAATGTCTAAACTATCTTTTCGTACTAAATCGATGATGCTCTGCAATTTTATAATTCAGTTTTTCCCCCTGCCTTGAGCCGTTTCCGAGATAGGAAAGCTAGCATGAATGTCTAAGCTGGTAATTCACTTTTTTCTTTAGAACCGTTTTCGAGATAAGAAAACTAACTCCGCTATTTTCCACCAGGTGGCGCTGCAAGCGGTTAAACCTTGTACTGCATGGCCACTTTGCTATACTTACATACCATTTATATCATTATAGCTGCAGCCGTTTAGCAGTTAAAAGAGTTGGGACTGATTTTTATGGGCACCCTGTATTTTCTTTAGATCGTAAGGATATTACAATGGGACCTATTGTGGACCAAGACCTTTTGAACAAAACAAAAAGTATCAAAATCGGAGCATCCGTTCAGAAGTTATGAACTAACAAACATAAAAAAAACATACGGTTCGAATTGAGAACCTTCCTTCTTTTTTGAAGTCGGTTAAAAAAGTCCCCAAACAGTTTCAATTACATTTATTGTATATAATAAAGATAAGTTTTCAACTACGCAATCAACTTTTAAAATACCCAGTTGTATTAATACGGTAATATGAGCCATTTTTGCTTATATTTAAAATTATTATCACTATTTTTATTATTGCTTACAGAATAACAGCATCTTTTTCTGGATAAAACAAGATGATACAAAGGCTTTTGTGAACCTTAGTATCAAACTTTAATGCCTAATAATGCAACCATATCATATTGCGTTCGACATAAATGCAAAAAATATAAGTGAAATAAATTAAATTAATAAAATTTAGGTATTATATGTATATGTCAATGGAAAAATTCTATCTATGATGGCTTGCATGAGTGGATTTAATAAGTAGGGGAAGACAACCTAAAATGGTCCTAGCGGGCAAAACGATTCACATATGTTTTCTTTGAAACAGGTAGCGCTATATACAGGGTAACATATAAACTAGTTATATCAAGTCAAAAAGAAGCTGTGGCGGTATTTAAGCGATTGCTGTGTTACGCGTCTGAATAGAATTCCTTGAAAAAATTAAGTTTTATAAAATCTGTTATATTTTAAGCGCTAACTTTCTAGTTTACTTAGATACACAGTCTCATGTACAGAAATATGGCTTGGTTTACTTAATAAAATACGTTTTTAGATGTATATTACGCTTACTAATTTTGTTATATTTCTCGGCGTCATCCAGTAATATGACCTAAAATGGATAGCCTAGTAAAATGATCCATTATGTGAATAGTTTTGGATCCATTATGTGGATCGTTATGAATCCATTATATAGATCGGATGTGGCAGAAATAGGCATCATTTAATATATTTCTGACTTTAGTGGAGGTCTATTATTATATCTTTTATTTTTGAATAATAATTTTCAAATATTCCATTTTCTTGTTTGTTTTTTTAAGTTATTTGAAACAGTTTTTTTTTTTTTTTTTTTTTTTAATTTCTTAAAATAAATTATGTATGCTTTTTGATTGTAAATACTTATTTTATTTCATTATGTATTGTCATAATTACTTTTATATCCTTTTATTTGCAGACAAAAAGCAATTTACAAATATTTTAAATGAAGGATCATTTTGCTCTTTAGTGAGGGTAAAATGATTCTTTGGACCCTTTTTCAAAAATCTGTTTTTTTTTTTTCATTATTTAGTTTAAGTTAAAAATATTGTTAAAGTACGTTTATAATATATATATACAAAATATAGTGTAAGACACACTAGTAAAGGTCCAAATTTTATTTAAATATTTATGTTGTTTTATATAAGTTTTTCTCTTAATCATTTTAGTCCACCTTCCCCTAATAATTAGCGTGAATATTAAATTTAAGTTAATCACCAATAAAGGCTTTATTTATTTATTTTTTTAACATTTTCCAACAAGGTTGAAAACTGTTAATGACTTCGGTTTGTCTGTCTAACTGTCCGCCTGTCTGACCGCGCTCTAACTTCCGTAAATATTTATGGAAATTCTTGAAACTGACATATGTTATTAAAGTTCGCTATCGGATGTTTCCTATTGAAAATAGAGTGAGTACCTCGACTGGTTTGCATACAGTGACATCCGAAAGTATTCCAGAGCATTGTGTGCTATGAGAGGTATTTCTATGAACCATATTTTAATACCTTTACTGTACAGAAATCTTAATAAAATTAAAATATGTTATACAAGTTCATTTTCGGATGTTTCCTATATAAGATGGAGTAAGTATCACCTCCGATTTGTGGACAGGGACACTCGAAAGGATTCCAAAGCATTACGTTTTATGAGAGGTATTTCTATAAGACAAACTTTAAAAACTTTATTTTGCGCAAAGCTTAATGAAGTTGAAATATGTTATTCATATGTACAAAAGAATACTTTCTATAGAATATTTTATGATTAGCATTAGACTTACAGGGCCACACAAAAATATTCAGTTACATTAACAGCTATTGCTAAAATATTCTAGTTTTAACACTTTATAACAATTTCTAAGTATGAATATGATTTCAATTTGTGTACATGTCTGTATGTTCGTCTGCCTGTCTGCTTGTCTGTCCGCACTCTAACTCCCGTAAATATTTATGGAATTTTTTAAAACTGATATGTGGCATTCAAGTTAACTACTGGAAGTTTCCCATTGGAAATAGAGTGAATACCTCTGCTGGTTTGTGTAGAGGGACACCCGGAAGTTTTCCAAAGCATTGTGTTCTGTGGGAGGTATTCCTATAAACCACATTTTAAGATCTTTACTGTACAAAAATATTAATGAGATTGAAATATGATGTTCAAGTTCACTATCGGATGTTTCTGATGTAAAATGGAGTAAATACCAGCACTGGTTTGTGTACAGGAACACTCGAAAGTATTCCAAAGCATTGCGTTCTATGAGAGGTGTTTCTATAAACCAAATTTTAAAAACTTTACTTTGCACAAAGCTTAATGCAATTGGAATATGTTATTCATATGCACAAAAGAATGCTTTCTATAGAATATAGTATGATTAGCATTAGATTTACAAGGCCACACACAAATATTCAGTTACATTAACAGCTATTAATAAACATTTTCTGGAATTGCACTTTCGTTTACATTAAGCCTTTTTAATACTTTATAACAATTTTTAAGTGTGAATATGATTTCAATTTGTGTATCTGTCTGTCCGATTGTCTATCTTGTTCTTGTTATCTGCCTGTCTTCCGCCCCCTGCATCCCTAAATATTTTCCGAATTAAAAAAAAAAACTTTACATATTGATCAAGTTCATTATGGAATTTTACGTATTTAAAATGACATTAATAGGTCTTATACAACTAGTTTGTGTACAGGGACAAAAAAAAAAAAAAAAAAAAAAGCCAATAACATTGAGTTTTAGGACAGACATTTTAAAAAATCACATTTAAATAACTTTCTACTGTAAAAGTGATAAAGAAATTGACATATATTGTTAATATTCTAACATAATGTTTTATATAGAATATGATATGATTAACCTTCTGATTTACAGGGCTACACTAAAATATTCAGATACATGAAGGTCTGCAATTATAACCTAACGACTACATTTTCTTTTGCGATAAGCCTTTTTAACACTTTCCAGCAATGTCTAAGAGTGATTTCAAATTCAGTTAGTCTATCTGTATACTTTTCAGCCCTTCTGTCTGTATGTTGTGTGATAACATAGGCAAAGATTATTGAAAGTTATACAACACAACAAGTACGTAGAGTTGAAAAGTGTTAATAATCAATATGTAGTGCATGATTTTTCGTTCTTGTTTTTTTTTTTTTTTTTTTTTTTTTTTTTTTTTTTTTATGTAACATGCATTAATAAAGTTTCTCCTGTTTGCTAAATTTTACAATGATTTACAATTCCCAACATTATATATATATGTTTTTCCTCTTAGTTTAAAATTTAATCAAGCAAAATTTTTGAGGGAGAATTTAAATTTTATTACAATTGAGACAGAAATGATTGATTTTATTAAAAGAGACAGAAAATATACTTAATATTTGGTTACATGAAAAGTGATACAACCAATTTCAACATTCAAATTATTAATATTCAAACGCTGTGCAAATTTTAAAATGTTAAACCAACTTAGCTTCAATAGTATCAGCAGCTGTAAGAAAATATATATGTTATGAGAATCGTCTAAAAATTATTTATATTGCGAATTTTGTAATTTTCACTAAAAATTTCGGTGCAAAATTATTCAAATGTTTTTTTTCAAATTTTATGAAACGAAATAATTTTTTCAAAACAAAATCATCTACACTGTAAATACAAGTGTCTGAAATTCAGACACAATTGTGTCTGAAACGGGTGTTCAATTTTAAGATGCTAAACAGTGTCTTAAAAGGCCCATCGTTTCACACTCGAAACGTCTGAAATTCCGACATCTTTGATCTTGTCTACAGTGAATATTTTTCATAAATAAATAAATAAAAAGATGCGTTTTATACTGTTTACCTATGAAAAATAGATTTTAGATTCTCCTAGAGCATAACAAATTAATATTTTTTACAAAAATATTCCCCGTTGCCCCGGCGGGAATCGAACTGACAACCAACGGATTCGGAGTCGTGCGTCTTCCCAATAAAGCCATCGGTGCTCACTCAGAACTCTGCTTGTATAACGAAATATATTCTAGTATCCGTAAAACAAATTGAAGTTTTATGTATATGCAGTAAAACTGTCCATAAGAAGTAAAGCTTAATACATATTATCTAAAATTTCATGTGTAGAGGTTTAGAGTTTTTTTTTTTTTTTTTTTTTGTAAAATGCGTAATAAATATGAAAAAATCGTAGCCTATGTATTTTAAACGATATTTTTTTTTTTTTAACAGGTATTTGCAAGAAAACAAACTATATACATGAAACCAAAGAAAAAAAAATGCTCTTTTATATTTTGAAGTGTAGGGAAACATAAAATAATTTTTAAAACGCGAAAAAAAAAATCAATTATGCACAAATTGTTTAAGATTGTTTAGCTATGAATTCGCTTTCTTAGCTAAAAGTTACATGCTTCGTTTATCTTAATATTTTTTTGATTTATTACATGTGAGAATTTTAAATAAAAATTAACTTTGTTTTTTAATTTTTAACAGAATAAGATCCCTGTCTAAGTATTTTAAATAAGTTAACTACTTATATTACATAAAATGTAAAATTTATTTGTTAATTTTTTTTTTTTTTTTAACAGGATATGCATGCTGCTTAAAGTAGATTCCATATGGAAAATTTGTTAAGTAATACAAATGTCTGAATTTCTAAGTGTCTGAAATTTGTAATGTCTGAATTTTTAAGTGCCTTAATTATAAAATGTCTGAAATTTTATGTGTCTTAAAATGTTATATATCGTAACTTCAGACATATCAACCTTATTCAGACACTTATCTCAGCTCATTTATAAAAAAGACAGTTCCGTGTCTTAATTTAAGACAGCACATGCGTCTGAAATTTTGCATGCGTAAGTGTTTCAAACATTTATGTGTCTCAATTGACATTTCAGACACATTTCTGTCTGAATTTAAGACGCTTCTATTTACAGTGTAATAATCATGATTAAATGAATGTTTTAGAAGTTCTGTCTAAAGGAAGTTATTTATTTATTTTCATTTCACATACGCTAAAAAAGAAAAAAAAATGTGACTGACATCCAGAATATAAATTGTGGCTCTAGTAAAATTATTTCCATGCCATCCTTATAAGAGCTAGTTTCCTTTGCTAAAGAGTTCTAGAAAATCCTTACTAGAATTCTGGAGCGTTTTCCGATATTAACATTTTCAAGCTTATTTAAAAATCTCTGCATATAAATACGAAGAGGTGAGTTTTAGTAATTATAATTCGAGTTTATGACCAAATATTAGGAAATCAAGCAAGAATTTCTCGCATACAAAGGATTCACAATATTCATAATATTGTTTCACCATCTAGAAAAGTATAGACTAGAAATTCTCAATCACTTCGTCTATTCAGTTTATGTATTTACCTTATACGCATCAGTCAGAAATCTTTGTTTCTCGTTTAGGGTTCAAAAAATGACTATTAATTCGTTCTAGATGAAGCCGGTATACTTTTTTAACATTTTCAAACAAGGTTAGAAAGTGTTAATGACTTCGGTTTGTCCGCGCTCTAACTCTCGTAAATATTTATGGAATTTCTGAAACTGATATATATAATTCAAGTACACTACCGGATGTTTCCCATTGAAAATGGAGTAAATACCACTCATGGTTTGTGTACAGGGGCACCAGAAAGTTTTCCAAAGCATTGCGTTCTATGAGAGGTATTTCTATAAACCATATTTTCAAACCTTTACTTTACACGAATCTTAATGAAATTGAAATATGTTATTCAAGCTCCCTACTGAATGTTTTCTGTTGAAAATGAAGTATATATTATCATTACTGGTTTGTGTATAGGGGCACACGAAAGTATTCCAAAGCATTGCGTTCTATGAGAGGTATTTCTATAAACCAAATTTTAATAACTTTACTTTGCACAAATCTTAATGAAATTAAAATATGTTATTCATATGCACAAAAGAATGCTTTCTGTAGGATATAGTATTAATAGTATTAATATTTACAGGGCCACGCAAAAATATTCAGTTACATTAAGGGTTGTTATTGGAAGTTTGCTGAAATTGCATTTTCATTTACATAAGAGCTTTTAACACTTTCTAACAATTTTTATGATTTGAATTTGTGTATCTGCCTGTCCGACTGTCCATCTGTCTATCTGTTCGCCTGTCTGCCTCCAGCGTCCGTAAATATTTTTAGAATTAAAAAAAAAAAAAAAAAAAAGATATATTTTATTCAAGTTCACTATAGTGTGTTTCCTATTTAAAATGGCCTTAATAGGTCCTGTAGAACTAGCTTGTGTACAGGGACGCTAAAAAAATTACCAATGCATTACGTTTTAGGACAGACGTGTAAATAAATCACATTTAAATAACTTTCTACTTCAAAAATAATGGAAAACTGACATTTATTCTTCATTTGCTAAAATAATGTTTTGTATATATTAAGATATGGTTAACTTTCAAATTTACAGGGTTACACTAAAATATTCAGATACATTAAGGGCTGCAATTATAACCTAAGGCCTGCATCCGTTAAACATTTTAAACACTTTCCAACGATGTTTAAGAGTGATTAAGAATTCAATTAGTCTATCTGTATGCCTTTCAATCATTCTGTCAGTCCGTTGTTTGATAACGTGGGTAATGAACATTGAAAATTATACGATACAACAAGTATGTACAGTTGGAAAGTGTTAATAATCAGTGCACACCGCATAATTTTTCGTTATTTTTTTCACTTCAGTGTAAGATTATCTAAGAGATTTAATTTTATCTGCACATAAATATATATTTAGGAAGGTTTTGGAAATCAAATAATGGCTGTGTATAATATAGGAAAGTCAACAAAAATTTTATAATTTAAAATTCTTACACCTAAAATAATACCTATTCCCTAGAAACTTTTAAATTTATTAATTCTGTATACAAGACAATATTATCGCTAATAAAGGCAGCGTCTATAATTTAAATAGTAGAAGTGATTTTTCGAAATTTATTTAATCGAATAAAAAATTTTAACAAAAAATTGTTAATGGACTTTAATGAAAACTTTTCAAGGAAAATATTTCCACTAACGTTCACAAAAAAAAAAAAAAAAAAAAAAAGAAAAAAAAGAAAAAAACTTTAAAATCATTCGCATATCACAGTGTTGCTAGGCTTTGGTATTTTTTATTCAATAGCCACCAATAATTTTGAGAAGTGATATTTGATATACATAATAGACGATTGATATACATAATAGACGATTAATCTTTGAAGTGATTAGGTAACTGTTACATTTAAAATTTAGTGGTGAATATTGAATAAAAAAGTTTCAAAATCTGGCAAAACTGATTATTTACCGCAGCGAAAACAGGATATATTTAGTGAAAAAAACATGAAAACCTGGATTTTAGATTTACAAAAATACAGCGATAAACAATTCTGCCCATCTCATACTTTTTCCTTGAAAAAAAAAAAAAAAAAAAGATGTGTTTAATTGTCCAAAATTCACAAAATTCGCTTTATATTTCTTAGCGTTTAAAAGTATTTTAGTATTTTAAAAGTTAACTTCAAATAATCACGTGAAAAATTGAGTATTACAAAAAGATTACTTATTCAAAGACATGTTTAAAACTATTATAGTTATTATTGTTATTATTAGTAAATATAAATTTGTTATTCTATTAGTTACTCTTTCAGTAAACAAAATAGATGCGTTAATCGATACCCTTTATGTTAATTAAGGAAAAAACATTTTTAATAGAAAATAGTTTTCTGTGCGATTTATTTTTATAATTAATTAAAAGTAATAAAAAATACCTCAAGCAAATTCATCATTTACATTCGTTTTATTTTTAGTTACATTTAGTTGAATATTAATTTTTGTATACTTTTTCATTTCTTTAAAAAAGGTTTATTTGATTATAAAGCTCAAATTTGAAAGGGATTCCTGAAATCATCCTCTTTACAATTTGTCAGATTTCATCATGAATCCTGCAATTTAAATCTCTCTATACTATTCATCAAAAAGAAAAAAAAAATATACGTTGAAGGAATTCATCATCCTTTTCAATAGCCTCGTACTCAGCATAATCTTGAGTGCCAAACGTCATCTTTAAGTTCAAATATAAATGGAAAAGAAAAATATTGCTTATCCGTAAATGTTTCGGAAATCCATTTTACGCAAGGAAAGAAAAAAAAACTTTTAAAAGCATAAAATAATTTGATTTGTTAAAATTTTATTTTTCAGTTTGAATGTTTCTCGTTTCTAGCAGGAATATATGTATTGGAAAATAATATTTCGAACTATTTATTTTGAACACAGTGTACATGTCATCCAGAAATCTGGAAATAAAACTCACTTTTTTTATTTTAAATTGATTGTGTGATTGTGTATTTTATTTTAGAAAAAAAAAAATGGATTAAAAACTAAATAAGAAAAAAAAAAAAAAAAAAAAAAAAGAAAGAAAGAAAAGAAAACACGCTACGTTTTGTATAAACTAACAAAAAAGAAGAGTATTCTTAACTTGTTTTAATCGTCGAATAATAAATATGTCTAAATGCATATACTAGCGACAGAAACCCCTTAAACTTGTTTACATTATCAGTTAGACACCTTATAAATTATTGAGAGACGTAAGACTGATTTTTTTTTTCTAATATTTTAACAATGATTCTCTTTAATGATATAGTTGTTAATCATATATATGTGTGTGTGCTAGATATCAGTAAATAATTTGCTTACATTAAAATATTTCGGTTTGACGTGATGATAATAGTGCATGCACTTTTTACAAAGCTGAAACACAAATATCTATTTTAAAGTTTTTTTTTTTTACTAACTAAAGCTTCCATGTGAAGAAGGTATTTAATTTCTGTGTATGGAATTGGGTGTTAATTGTTCAAAGGAAGTAAGATTTAAAAGAATACCTATCTACCTGGAAAATTTTTTAGACTTTCCGTACATAACATATTGTATTAAACATTTACCGTAGAATAAAGATTTCTTTCTTTCTTTTCTTATTTTTTTTCGTTCTTTTCGAAAAAAAAAAAAAAAACTTATTTGATTTTCTATTAAAATACATACGATAAAATCAAATTAATTCATCAGATTGTAGGAAAAGTTCAATTTCGTTTTTTTGGTCAATTATTTTGATTAATTTTAAATTACAGAGAATAACATATAGATTTCTAGTGACAGACTTCATGCTATAGTCTGAACAACACGTTTATGAATATTCGAAAAGTTATTATTTTGTATTTTTCTTTAGCATTTTACAAAATTTAGTTATTTGTGTTTTTTCAAGATTTTCTTTAAATAAGGCCTTTATCCTGATCAATTCATGTCAAAATATAAACTTATATTTAATATCGCTTTTAAAATTTCTTTGTTATATAATCTTCAAATACCCGCATTATTTTTTCCATTCTTAAACCAGAGCTTAAGACTTACTTAAAAAAAAAAAGGAATTTGTATTCATATAGATTGTTCTTAGATTGAGTACCTTTCACTGTCTTAGAAAATGTCCAATAACGCAAGAAGTTTGTTTTCTTCTTTTTTTAATGTCTTCTAGACCATTTTATCAAGATTATTATTAAAACAGTTTGCATCAAATTTTTACTTGAAAGTGATATTTTTTAAAGAAAGCGTTTAACAGGACTATATTGATAAAATAAAATGTGGCATTGTTTTCATTGTTATTAAATTAAGTGTATTAAATATTGTTATGTTTTTAAAGGAAATTTTTGTATATTACTTACATAGGCTTCTGATATGATGATAATGTATCCAATATAGTGTGCTTTATACAGAACTGACAAATTCTCGACGAGTAGTGAGTGCTCAATGGTCTTCTCAAATTATCATTAGATTTTTGTATACTTAATTTCTACTTTAATGAAGTATATCAATCATCTTTCGGTTTATATTGCCAAAAGATAATATCTCTTAAAGCGAAGATATAATAATAAATGAAGATACAGTATAAGCACTTATGAATTTAAAAAGACTACGTAAAAGCATATGTTGCAAACTTCGTAAAAGCAGATTGAACAATTATTTTTTGCCATGCCTTGTATTCACAAGTGTATGATGGTTGGGGGTCTTTTTTCTTATATGCATCTTCTTTTAGCATTTGTTTAGTAGTGAAACGATATTGTGAATTTAGCCTTAGTTAGAATAAAAATAAGCTCTAGACTTGTAAAATTGGAAGGCTTCTTTTTTTCTTTTCCTCCAGGGTTATACAGCAATGAAAGTTTAATATTTCTTTCCTTAAACTTTTAGAAATAATTCTCAGGTCGAATATCTATGATTATTATTATTATTATTATTATTATTATTATTTTTTTTTTTTTTTTTTTACAATAATGAGCGTTGTTATTCTTATGATTAAACATTATTATTCTTAAAATACGTTTAAAGATAAAAGACTGTTGATTTTAAAGAAAATTTTGTATGTACATTGAATTTTTGTTGAAATTAGATATAAAATTTATTATTATTATTATTATTATCATTTGCTATGAGCATATGATAATTATGAGCATTTTTCTGTTCCCTGTAGTATTATAAAAACTTCGTCTAAATTTTCAAAAACCTTGGAGTTCCTGCTTGCAAAAAAGCGCATGTATCTCTTGAAAAGCATCTCTTGAAAATTATTTTACTACGCATATATATAATTTTTTCGTTAAATTTAATTGTGTGCATTTGGCTACTAGTGGCTTCCCTTGTTTAGTTTGAACAATCAATCCGATATAATAACATTAATAATATTTATTAAAAAAAAAAAAAAAAAAAAAAAAAAAAAAGAAATCATCACATTTAAAATAATAACTTTAATTATTGGTATTGCTTATCCTTACATGAGTGCTTTTTGGAATTATTGCTTGTGATTGAGTCTTTTTACAACTTCACTTTTAATTCTTCTTAATACTTTGATTTTAATTCTTCTTAATACTTTGACTTTATGTTTAATTAATTTATGTTTTATAAAATTAAGTTCAACTATTAGTTTAATCATTTTATCTTTAACATTAATATGATCCACTAAACATCACTCTAATTATTTGATTGGTGCCACTTATTCTCTTAATCATGCAGTTAAAACTTCTTAAATACTATCCTTATCGCATTGGTTTTATTATCCTGAAATAATTTAACTGACTTATTGTTTATCTAACTAAACGCTAGATGGCGCTTGCTCACTGCTGTTTTATGTCTTCTTTCTTTAATCCTTTCTATGAACGGTTTAATGATTCTTGTTTTACGTACAATTTAAATTAACATTTATCTAGTTTAAACTTTAATTAACTTTAACACAAATGGTGAATTTTGCAATGTAAAAGCTTGTGAATAAAATTATTCAACTGCTTTCTCTCTCTCTCTCTCTCTTTTGTTTTGTTAAGAAAATGTAAAGCTAGTTGAATATCTAAGATTTGAAAAACATAAAGGAGGAAAAACGTAAAACATTTACCTGGCTATAGATTGATGTTTCTATACAAAATAAGTCAGACTATTTGTGAAATTTATTTTTTATTTTAGATAAGTATTTTAATAATAATATTAATTAAAAATCTAAAAATACAACACATTCTACGTATGTTAAAAAATTTTTTGTACATTTTCCCCCTACCATTCTTGAAAACAATTCTTAAGATTTTTAAAAACAATAAAATATCACAAAAATTATGTATGTTATGTAAAGGGAACTGCAGTGGATCGTATGGTTTTAGATGGAGAAACTAACTTAATAATATTTTCGCATTAAGGCATTCCAAAAATAGGAAAAGATGAAAGGAATTAATTTACATATATAATGTTATCGCATAAAAATTTCAATTACATGTTAGAAAACCTTATCTTCGATAGTATTCTTGTCGTCTATTATATAAAAAATAAATTACATTAAAGACCAATTTAAAGCCTAAATAGAAACTATAATAAAATTTAACATTTCTGACATTTTATTTTACATGAATTAGTATTTTTGAAAACGCTGTTTTAAAGGTTTGAATTTTTTCAATATAAAGATAGTACTAAAGCATTGTTATTACTTATTTTTCAGTATGAACTAATTTTTAATTAATGTTATACTATAATCTGAATTGAATTTCTTTGTTTTTAAATAATTTTCTTTACTAAACTTCATTTCTTAGTAAAGCAATTATTCATGTTATTATTTAATGTTGTTTCTTTATTATCGATAGAAATTATTTGTGTGCTAACAAATTCCCTTTTCACTTAAATCAAATAAAAAAAAGAAAGAAAGAAAAAAGAAAAGGCAGAAGTAGTTTTTATTTGTTGAACAAGTATAGCTTCTAAATTAAATAAAATAAGCATTTATCAATTAATTGATCATAAACTTTTTTAATGAGAATAAAAGCTTGAAAAGTATTATGGGAGTCACGATTTTATTTATTAATTTTTAATATTCTTCACTTTCCTTTTTACGCTTAATTAATGTGCAAGTCGTTCTGCATCTTTATTCTTTCAACTAAATTCTTATAAATCATAAAACTTTAAATAAACTTCAAAATTTACAATTAATAAAATTAACAATTTAAAACACTTTTGTGAAAAACGAATTATTAAATATCCGTAATGTTAAAATTTCTTTTTTCAGAAATTTAAAGGGAAGTTATTTTTCCCAACTTTTATAAATTTTCACGATTTACGAAATATGTCCAATTTAAAATACATGCCATATTTCTGTAGTCGAGAGTATTCCATCATAATTATGTCTGCACTTTTAAAACTTCAAGAGAGTTTTAATAAATTAGAGACTGTTCACTTTAAAACTTACACAAAACCATATTAAAAGAAAAAAAAAAGGCAGCAGTAGTTTTTATTTGTTCAAGATGTATAGCTTCTAAATTAAATAAAATTAGCATTCATCAATTAATTCATCATAAACTTTTTTAACGAGAATAAAAGCTTGAAAAGTATTATGGGAGTTACGATTTTATTTATCACAATTTAATTATTAATATTTTTCACTTTTCCTTTCATACTTAATTAAGATGCAAGTCGTTCTACATCTTTATTCTTTCAACTAAATTCTTATAAATTATAAAACTTTAAATAAACTTTAAAAATTACAATTAATAAAATTAACAATTTAACACTTTTGTGAAATCGAATTATTAAATATTCGTAATGTTAAAATTTATTTCTTCAGAAATTTGAAGGGAAGTTATTTTTTCTAACTTTTATATATTTTCACGAATTACAAAATACGTCCAATTTAAAATGCATGCCATATTTCTATAGTCGAGAATATTTCATCATAATTATGTCTGCACTATTAAAAGAGAGTTTTAATAAACTAGAGACTATTTACTTTAAAATTTGTGTAAAATGATATATACATGTAAAAAAAAAAAAAAAAAAAAAAAAAAAAACTCTGAATATCGGCATTAGAGTTTCATTTCACGAGTTAAAAAAGCATCAACAACATATTAATGGTTAATAGTTGTACGTTTTAATAGTTTAAAGTATTTTTTCGAAAGTGAAACATTTAAACTTTATCGATTATTATTAAAGTTTTTAATACTTGTCATGTGATGATTATGAAACTCTTCAGAAGGGATATATATAAATATTCTTTCAATATTATTCCTATGAATGCATATTATAAAGTTCAATTGTACTTTTTAAAATATTATATATTTTTAATTTTTATGGCATATATGCCTTATGCTTAATTCAAAAAATTAAGATATTAAGATGTCAGTGTTGCCAGACTGCGACTTTTTTATTCAATAGTTACCAACAATTTTGAGAAATGATATTTGATATACATAATAGACGAATCGAATTCAAGAATCGTCTATTATAGAGGCATATTTGAGTTAGATTGCGCCCTAGGTCCATTTGTCTATGGTGCCCCCCCCCCATATTTTGAAATATTATGAATATACATTATAATTATAACGACAAATATAATAAAACCAAGGGAAGCTATATTATTCTTTGATACATCAGTCATTGTGAAAATTTCATATGATAATTAACTCACATTTAAAAAGTAAATTAATCTAGTACAATCATGATAAAGATTACTTTATTTGGTTTCTCCTTTGAATATGTGATTAAACACACAGAATTAAAAATTTTTATTTAATTACGAACAAACAGACAAATGTTACGTTTATATTTTCAATAAATAATATGAAAATTATTATGTTTCATAAATAAACACGCTGCTATGCTTCATAATATTAACTTTACAGCTTTCTGTTTGTTAATTTCTATTTAAATTATTGCATAATCATTTTTAAAGAGTAATTCTACTCAGAAAATAAAAACGTGTTTGAGTCTTAGTAAGGATCTTCCAAATTTGATTGTACTGACGATAGAAAACCCAATCGGTTTTGAATTCCAGTTACTTTTTATATTTGAATTTGTGTATAAAACTAATTCTTTTTCATAATTTAATAAATTTATAAATTTTACCATGCTTTTTATAGTCGATAAAACGATTTTAATTTTCTGTTTTAATTATCTTTTATATCAGATTTCCTTTTCAAATTCTAGTAAATTTTCAAACTTTAATCGCCTCCACTTCCACCATTCAAATTTTAATAACTTGTAAAAATTTGGCGCCCCTTGGCCTAGGCCTCACGGACCTAAGCCTAAATACTCCCCTGGTCTATTATGTATATCAAATATCACTTCTCAAAATTATTGGTGACTATTGAATAAGAAAACTCTTAAAATCTGGGGAACACTGCAATAGATATTAGGCTGTATTAAGATAATAGATATTAGGTTTATATTAAGACAAGATATATTACGTTATATTAACGGCAAATAGATATCATACATTTTATATAACTGATAGTAATTCATAGATAATGACCAATGTAAAAAATAAATTAATAAATAAAAAAAAAAAAAAAATCTGTTACAATACAGAAAATTTCTAGCATCTAAAACTATAGAAATTTGCTATACAACTACAGCTCAATCTGTCAAATAATACATTATTTTATTCTGTAACTAGATAATACCTGTGACCATTGATGTAGATTTTATCTGGTGGGTACATATTTTTTAAAAATATTTAAAAATCACCTCGTCTCATATATAAATATATTAAACTTTAATCACATCAAAAACCGAGACACTATACACTAAAAATATACAATTTAAAACATTAAAATACACAAAACATAAATTTAAACGTTTCGAGCCTTTTACAGGCTCCTTATCAGTAAAACATCAAAAAGTAATTCGTTGAGCCGTCTCGGTTTTTGATGTGATTAAAGTTTAACATATTTTTTTTTTTCCATTTTTCAAAACGTGGTATCAAAGCAACATTGGGAAGTGTTAAAATAAAAGCGCAAAGTGTGATTCTGAGGTGGAGAGATAGCATCGTCGTATCATAGCCTTCTAAACTAGATGCCTGTCGCGTGGCTCGGAAACATGGCAACAGTTCAATCAAGCGATAATAGACAGCGTCACCTGGTACAGATTGCGTGATTTTTTTTATTCAATTCTCACCAATAATTTTAAGAAGTGATATATGGTATATATAATCGACGTTTCTTCGATTCTATTCGCCTTTTACGTATATCAAATCCCACTTTTAAAAATTTTTGGTGGCTGTTGAATAAAAAAGCCGCGCAATCTGTACCAGGCAGCGCTGTCTACCGCTTAAGCTGTTACCAAGTTTCCGAGCTACGCGACAGGCATCTAGTTTAGGAGGCTATGGTCGTATGCAGTAGCCCCTGGTCACCACCTGTAGATTTCATCTACAGGGGGTGGTGCCCTGGTTCTATCCTGGCTTGTAGAGCAGAATAATTTTATTTAATGTGAGGTTTCTTTCTTTTTTTCTTAATTTTTTCTTTTCTTTTTTTTCAGTACTGCTTACAGGTTGAGTTGAGTGGAGTGGTTTTTACGTCGCACTAGTGCTACGCTATGGCCAATTGCAAAGAGTGTGATCCTCTACGATGGGGACGGTTCCATCGTTTCGGTGAACCCTCTCCTCCCCCAAGATGTATTATTTTGGATGGGAACACGGATGAGATTGCGGCCACGTCGGATTTTACGTGCGTGTGCCCTGCGGGAAAAGTCTATTGTATATGAATATTTCTGTATTATTCTGCTAAGGAATTTTTTTTTTCAACGTATATTTTCTATAACATGTAAATGCTTTCTGGAAACTTTGCTGCCAGAAGAAAATTTTTGGAATATAAGAGATTTTTTTTTTTTTTTTTGAGTGTTAGTGTAAAATTTATTTGGATTATTCAATCAACCCAAGACACAGCTTACTAAATTTTAACATACGTAATTATTTCCTGAACGGATAAATTATTCAAAATAAACAAGTTACACAAAATAAAACACTGATTGAAGCAATTTTGTATAAACATGTTAGGAGTCGGAAGACTATTTGATCAAAACTGAAGTTTTTCA
The DNA here is from genome assembly GCA_963930645.1 of Salticus scenicus. Classification (NCBI taxonomy): domain Eukaryota; kingdom Metazoa; phylum Arthropoda; class Arachnida; order Araneae; family Salticidae; genus Salticus; species Salticus scenicus. The sequence goes on along the minus strand of OZ005651.1, from coordinate 218,624,900 downwards.
AATTACTTTTGAAAGAAGCATTTTATTTAAACATAATATTTTAAAATCAAATACCGGAAAATAATCATCCAATAATCTGTTATTATTAAAAAAAAAAATAATAATAATAAGTAAATAAAAAAAATAATTTCTAATTCGTTAAATGCATAAAGTAAAAGTACAAACTAAGCAAGCTGATTTTGATTTAAATATTAAACATTTTAATAAATAAAATATTTTGTAAACAAACGATATACAATTAAAAAAATCACAACAATTCCTTCGCTTTGAAGTAAAAGTACGAGCTCTCATCAGGCGAAAAAAGTAAGTATGAGGTCAACACTCATCCTACTTTTTGAGTGTGACAAAGGCTTGTGCTTTCATACAGACATGAAACAATTGTTTTGTGTTTTTGAAAATTATGGTGTTTGTTTACAATGTTTTTGCTTACTATTTTTTAACTTTAGCATTTTCTGCGCATTTCACTGCTATAAATCTTTTATACCCTATTTTATTTCATTTTATTTTATTTTTTTAATGTAACATTATTTGGCAAATATTTTGAAATATTTTCTTCTAATTAAATCATTGTGAAGGCTACTTAAAATTATCACAATTTTACAACGAGTAGTCAAGTTCTGAGATTACAAATAGAACATATGTTGGGCAAATATGCAAAATGCATGCAAATTAAAACTTTTTGAAAAACAATCGATAACAAATCTTTTTGGTGATATATATTAATGGCTAGATTTTAGAATTATCTTTCAAGTATGATTAACAAATTTTGGGCTTAAAAAAATCAAATCACAAAATGGAACCATTTTAAAGGACAAACAATTATAAATTCCTTTAATGTCAATAAGCGCACATTCAGTTAGTGAATAAATGATCGTGTAAACAAAACCATTTTTTTTTTTTTTTCGGTTTATCAAGAAAAAAACATTTAACACTTTTTGTAAATGAACATTTCCTGTCTTTTTTTTACGAATAGATACATTATTATAAAAATCCACTAGAAATATTTTAAAGAAGTTAAGCTTCTTTATTCAATTTCAAAAGAAAATCTAAAAATATTACTAACTTAAAACGCCCACAGGATCAATTTTCACTCATTCTGAGCTTCTTGATAGCTTGTCCGATTATTAGAACGATTCTGAACTTTTCTAACCAACACGATTTAAAGCCTCTTAAGCTGTATTTAGCCTTTTAGTAATATCATCTCTATCTCTACAAAACAGAGAGTTTAAGCTGTCATAAAGAGAGTGTATTTCGTAAATGAGGAAGTAAAATTGACGTATTGCGTATTTATGGAGTTACTTTGTTCGCAGAAAATATTTACAAAAGGAAAATTTTTAGCATGATGTATTGACCAAGAGATTAATGTTAAATGAGTCTTTTTAAAATTTGGATTATTAGTTAGTTTGTTAGAATAAAATTTATGCAGCATTTTACAAGGAAAATCTGATAACATTTAGTGTTATAAAGGAAGAAGCTCTAAAGTTCAAATATTGATTTAATTTAATATCATAGCTGCCAAATTTTCGAAATTTTGATTGGAATGTATTGAATTAATGTTTAATAAAACCGTCTTTATAAGACATCAAAACGATATCAGCCAAATTACGCAAGATAATATTAGTTTATTTATTTTTTGTTTATTATTGTTTATTTATTATTATCATTATTTTCGGTTAAGAAGTTAATATTTTAAGTTTGTATTTAAAATTGCATCAATCAGAAATTGTATTTTTTCTACATTGTAACAAGATACACTTTCTATTAAACTATCAAAGTTTTTCATTCATTAAACTAAGATGAAGCATTAAATTTTGAAAAATATATTTTAAGGTGTTAAATATAAGAATGGTATTCAGGACAAATAACCATTTAGTTTATTAAAAAATAGGAAATATTATTTTCTTCTCATAAAATAAGAGTCTAGGTTATTTTAAAATGTAACAAGAATAATTATTGGCTGTTGTTTTCTTTTTCTTTTCTTGGTTTAAAAAAACGCAGCAATTTTATTAATATTTAGTCTTAAGATTAATGAAATGATATTTACAATATGTGAATCATACTTAGGATAACATTTGTTTTTTATGTTGTGAACTTATCAAATAATCACACATATCTGTATTAACACATGCACATTTTTTAATTTATGTATTAGAATATTTATCTTTTATGGAGAACCAAAATAAATTTAAAAGTTTTGGAAAAAAAAAAAAAAAAAAAAAAAAGGCGAAATAGAGAGAGAGAGAGGGAGGGAGAATTAAATTTAACTGCGAAAACAGAGCTTTTTGAATTAATAATTGCAAATAGAGGAAGACTCGCTTAATATGTGAAAAATACTCGTTCAAGACAGTTAAAGTAACTTTTAAATAGACTCGGGTGTGTCGATACTTCGTAAAATTTGATTATACTGAGGTTACGCCTTAACCTATAAAAAGGAGATAATATGAGAATTTGGAAAGGGTAACAAGTTTATATTTTTAGTGTGAATTTCTTTGATTTCTTATCAGTAATAACCAAAATCGACTTTTTTTCTATTACAAATATTGTACTTTATAAAAATGTACATTATTTATATTGTTTCTTTCTTGAAAATGAAAAAACACTCGTTCTGAATTTTCTGTTATATTCATGTATAAGCAAAAGGTTTTAAGTAATGAATATAAATTGCTCAGTTAAACCAGTTGAAATTTTCACTAACTTTTAAGTTACTTCATTCAATTTTTTAGGCTTGTTATAGAAAAAACGTGATTTTATGAGGATCATCCGTTTCTTAATGTTTAGAATAACATTATTTTATTATGCTTTAAAATACATTTTTTGGAGTGCTATAAACAATTTTTTTTAAGTATCAGCGTTTGCTTGAGAACCATAATAATAATAATAATAATAATAATAATAAATAAATAAATAAAATAAAATAAAATAAAATAAACAACACTCGGTATTAATTTAAAAAAACTTTTTCTTTCTTTCTTTCTTTTCTTTTTTTTTCTTAAGACTGTGTAAACCATATTGGATAAAAATATATTGAAATTATTTTTTAACTTGACTATCTCAATTTTAGTATTTAAATTTAGTTATATTACGTATTCTATAAGCATAAAATAATCAAAAAACATTTATGTTTTGTCTTTAAAGTTTAAAACGATTTGGTAGTTTCATTAACATAATAAACGAAATATTTATTGTATAAATAAATTTAAATATTTAAATTCGCTTAAATTTTATGTTAGAAAATAGTAGTTTTAAGAAAATGCAAAAGTATTCTATTTATAACTGTTGCAGCAACAGATGAAGATAGCTATATGGCATTCTTATTTATGATAAATAAATAAAATAAAATAAATAAATGCATAAATATAATAATATTTTAGGAAATGTTTGAATAAGTTTCAAGTAAAAAGAAAATGTAGAGGCTAAAATTAAATGAATGAGAACGTATGAGAATATCTCAATCATTAGTCTTTTCCCCTTTAAATCCTGTTTATTTAATTTTCAGAGTCATTGTTAAAGAGTACAAAAAGAAAAGAACACAGATGAAAATATTTTTGAAAAGAATTAGTATTTTACTCTTCAAAAGAACTTACCAACTCTACCAAAGGGGGAAAAAATAAAAAATGCAGTATATATTTTTTTTTTTTTTTTAATTTCGATAATTAAAAACAAAAATTTAAAAATATTACGCTTACGAAAGTCTGTTACTAATTAAAATTTCATAAAATTAAATAAGAATAATAAATCTTAAATACTTCAAAACAATTAAATGTTAATTTTTCAGATAGAAATTAGAAAGATTTCAAATACTTAAAAATATTTACAATTCTGTCGTGAACAATACAAAAGATACAAATCAAAAGATTTCACGAAAAAACGTGAAGTATTTACATAATTATTTTTTTTCACCGAAAAGATTATTAATCTTATTTTCATTAAAATATACTTTTCATAGAAAAATCAATAAAAATGACATGAATATCACATATTAACTAACATTTAAACCAATATAATTTAACCTAAACCGTAACTTTTTATTCATAAGTAAATCGAGCCACAAAAGATATTAACACACCTGTGATCTTAAAAGATGTTACTCTGTCACCAGGTGTAAAACGATGAGAACAATTCCGCTTCAAATCTTGAAGCAATCTTAGTTCTTCTCTCACAATCAATGACTTGTTTTTTGTTACTGTTTACAGATCGAATTCTTTCCTCACCTTGATTATTCGGCTTTTGTCCATTCTTGTCACTGTCTAATAATACGAAAAATATTTAGACACGGTAAGCGACCATATGGCGATTGTGAAGAATTCTGCTCCGGAAGATTATCAACGCGCCTTCCCGGGGGTTGGCAGGGCGCGCTATTGCAGACGGACGAGTGGGAGGGATGCGATTCGCGCCCCTGGCCAACGAACTCCTCACCCGGGCGCAGGCTTCACGGATTTTATTTCAGGAAACCAACTATAAGCTCTATTTACGAACTTTCATTCAGGTGGTCGTTGGAATAAACGGTACGAATTTGATTAAACGAGCAGTGGCAAACAGTTTCTCTAGAAGGGAAAACAGGAGAGGGATTAGTACGGCTTTGACAGACAATCAATGTTAATCCAGCACTGAGTGGTAGAAAAACATAATAAGAAAGTTTTCGATTAACAAGAATAATCAACATTTAATTAAAAACTGTACTACTCCCATCAACTGTAGAATATGCGTGTTTGTGTAATATTGTGAATATGTAATGTTCACAATATTGTGACCATGTGTGAATGGTGAATACTCTGAATAAGTATGAATGAACAATATTCTGTGTGTGTATGTAAGTAATTAAATAAAACGTTTCACAAACATTACAATTTTCACCCCTTTACTGAGTTTTATAATGCTATTAATAACTATACAGATTATCATATAGTTTATAATCAGTATAAGTAAGTAGTTGTGAAAAAGTGACTAATTTTAAAAATTTGTAAAATTAAAATGTATGAAACGTAAATGGGTTATTTGAATTAAAATTAATTAAACAAGCTTATAGAAATTAAACTTATACATACACATTTCAATTCACATTTTAAAAGTAAAAAACTGTCACACGTAACATTATTTCCGTCGTTTTTTTTTTTTTTTTTTTTTTTTTTTTTTTTTTTACTAAAAAGAAAAGAAATAAAGGTAGAAAAGAAAGAAAGGAAAGTAGGTAGATAGATAGATAGGTAGATAGGGAAAAAAAAAAAAAAAAAAAAAAAAAGGAAATAAATGATTTTAAACCCACAGTGATGTCCCAATAATTTATCCATAACTTTTTTTTTTTTTTTTTTAATTTCGAATTCAATCCCCTTTTTTACAAGCAAAGTGACTTATTTGCGCTTGAATATATTACAGTCATATTTTTGTTCTTTGATATATTGTACATAAGATTCCACAGCTCCCCTCCCCCTCCTTCTTTAAAAGTGGAACATCAGTGGCTGGATCACGAAAAATTTAATGTATAATGATCTTATTTACTATATTCTAAAAATGATGTATTAGTTTAACTTCATTCAAATATTTATTTTGTGATTAGATGATGATTAGATCAAAATCAATCTATAATCTAAGTACAATATAATGTACTAATTTAAATTTATTCGAACGATAGTTGGGGTGGTCGGGGCAAGAATATGCCAAGCCACATTTGGTTAAGCTTTAGTATATGGCACCCATTATAAAAAGCGACGATTCGTGTCCTGATTCGAAAGTATCAACATATTTTTGGTTACCTGTTCGTATTGGAACTCCGTTTTCAAACCGGCCGCTTGTGTGTGTACCTTATATTGGATTAGTATATAGTATTGGAGAGAAAGAGATGTCTTTTGATTTTTTGAAAGAATGTGGACTTGAGACCGCTTTCCGAATATCATATTTCATGCATTTTCAGATTTATGCATGAAGAAGTAACTGCATGTAGTGTTTTTTTTTTTTTTTTTTTTTTTTTCCATCAACTTATTTTTCAGCTTAAATAATTTTAAATTCAAAATGGAGTTTTTATTTAATACCTTTTGAACCAATTATCTAATTGAACAATAGGATAATTGTTTCAAAAAATCTTAAAAATAAATGCCCATTTTAACTTTTAAATTATTTAAAAAAAGAAAAAAAAAATCACTGGATGCAGCTACCTTCTCATGCATGAATCTAAATATGCATGAAATATTCTGAAAATGGTCACAAAACCACATTCTTTCAAAAAATTAAAAAAATAAAAATAAAAATAAAAATACATAGCTTTTCCTCTTCAATAGGATACACCAATCCAGTACGATATAAACACAAGAGTGGCCGGTGCGAAAAAGAAGTTCCTACGCGAATAAGTTACCAAAAACGTGTCGATACTCACGAATCGATACTTTAAAGGATGACCTACACTAAAGATTAATGAAATGTGGCTTGGCACTAAGTTTTGTATTATTATTATATTGTAATTCACTAGGGTAAAAGAATAAAACTCAAACTGAAATATAATAGTGATAACAATAATAAGAATAACTAGAAAAATAATGCCTTAAACGGACTACTTGGACATATATAGCATATAGTGATAATAAAACAAACCATCGAACGATGATGAAACAAATAAGGGAAGAATACACCAGTTACTCTTACAAAATATACAGTGCAATATAAAACAGTAATCAAATTTTTCATCATGACATCAGCTACTTTGTTTTATTGCCTAAGCAGTTGTTAGTCAAAGTCTTTAAATAGAAAGCATAATAATTTTCTTCGATATACGAAGTACAGCCAGAAAAATTTTAAATGTATTTTCTTTTCTGTTCTTTCTATAATATTTTTCGAAAAGTTTCTTATGCATGAAAACACGATACCATCTTAAAGTTTCTCGAGTTTAAATCTTTTTTGCATGTAAAATTTTAAATATGTCGAACGGAAGAATTTCAAAAGAAATTAATTAAATACATTTTAAATTTTCAAAGTTATCTTCTTTCTTCTTCTTCTTTTTTTTTCTTTGACTGTTAAAATTAATGAAAAGATTAATAACTAAATGAAAATTAAGAACTTCCACTTTTTTCACTTTCAAAATTTTTTAGCTTTACTCCAAAACGTGTTATATATACTTAAAGTTTTATGTTTCGACATATTTCGTAGAAATTTATAAAAGATAAACAGTTGAGTGTTAAAAATTTATGAGTTTTTAAAATTTTGCGTATGCTATCGGATTAAAAAAAAAAAAATTAAAAATTTACTTAAGACTTCTTAGTGCGTCATATAAAGCTAATCGTCTTTAATTAAAAAATAGTAATAATAGAAAAAAAAATTAAAAAAGGTAACTTTCACTAATAGAAATGATTTACAATTTCTGTAAATTTATTAAAGAAATCATTTCCTAGTCACATTAATAAAGTGTATTGAAAAAATGCACGTATATTTATTTATTTTAATTTTTACAGAACTACAGTCAGCAACAAAATTATTGAATCACTAACAATAATTCGTACGTCGGTTTCGTACACCTAATACTGTTTTGTTAAGTAAATCTTTGTCGAATCATGATTTTAGTTTCATACTGTTTATGAAAAAGTAAGCTGATGATAAAAATTAGCGATCAAAGCGATGAAATATATGGATGTGTGCTTCAATAATTTTGCTACCGACTGTATGTAGAAGAACGATTCAATTTTGTATTTTCAGGTTAGAATTTTATGAATTTTGACTTAATGTATATATATATTTGACTTAATTATATATATTTATATTATAATTAAAATAACTATTTCCAGAATTGTACAGACATGAGTTTGCAAACATTATAAATCACGGTTTTCAAAAAACACACATTTTCCACTTGTTATGTAAGTGATAATTTGGTTTTCAGTAATTCAGTATTGATTAATTTGTTAGTTTCTAATTTTTACGCATTTTTCAAGCTGTGAAAAAATAGTGATAAATATTTTACTGTAAAAAAACATTTAAAATTTTACATAAACTAGAAATTCATAATTACTCCAAGCATAAAATTGAAGTTATTGTTTTACATTAATGCAAATTCCATCCATGTGTCATTATGAAAATTCAAAACGGAATGATAAGAAATAATAATAATTATAACAATAAAATAAACAACAACTACAATGATAATACATTAAACGGGCTAGTTTGTATTAATAAAATATATGTGACATAAATAGTGATAATAAAGAAAAAAAACTTAAAACGATATTGAAACAAACAATGGAACTTTACAAAAGTTACACTTACAAAATGTAACATGGTTTATAAAACATAAGAAAATTTCTCATTATGGCATCTGTTGTTTTGTTTTATTGCCTAAGTTGTTAGTCATGCTCTAAAAAACAAAAAGTATGATAACTCTTTTGGACATACAAAGTACAGCTAGAATAATTGAAAATGTTTTTGTCTTATCTTCATCCTAATATTTTTCGCAAAGTTTCTCATGAGAGAAAGCACGATACCACCTAAAAGTTTCTCCAGTTAAACCTTTTCAGCATGTATAAATTTAAATATGTCGGCAGAAGAATGTCAAAAGAAATTTAGTTAAATGTATTTTAATATTACAAAGTTCTCTTCTGTCTTAATTTTCCTTTCTCAATTTTTCATTAGAATTAATGAAAAGATTAAATAAATGAAAATTAGGATAAACTCCTCACCTTTTTCTCTTTAAATTTTTTAAGCTTTAATCTAAAGTGTGGTACATATACTTAAAGTTAATTTTATGCTGCGACATACTTTAATTTATAAAAGGTAAAAAGTTGATTGTTATGAGTTGTTAAAATTATGCTTATGTTATTTGGAAAAAAGAAGATAATTAATAAGAGTTTCATATAATTAATTTTTTATAGGTATTTAATATATATATATATATGTTCTGGAATTTCATATATTTGTTATCGAAAAATCCTTTACAATGTTTTTAATGCTACTACTACTAATAATGTAAAAAAAAAAAAAAACTATATGATGACTTTAGCATACTTATAAACAAACTTTACTAATCTCGCCCTTTTAAAATTTAATAAAATATGGGGAGGGGGGGGGTCGAAATTTAAGAATAAATACAAAGTAAAAATATTCTACAAAATCATCTCTTTTTTTTCTTCTATTTCTAACTTTGACAGTTATAAGAATGTCATAAAGTAAATGCTGTTGATGGTGTAGGAATAAAAGTCGATTGTCTACACTAGGGATTTTGCCTGTGTAGGATGACCTCTGAAGGGAGTGGCCTTTTTAAGGAGTCCTGGCCTGAATTTATGCGAGTTTTGGAAATAACAATGGAAAAATTATGAAGGTCGACGAGCGTGAAATGTCACAAAGTACAAAATAAAAAAGAAATATCATTTGTAACCGAAAGCCCTTCTCTAAGCTTTAGAAAACACTTTCATTTGACTCCCACCCCCTCCCCACACATAAAAAAAAGCTTTTTTCCTTCGGTTTGTGTGTGTGCATATATATATATATATATTGTTATATATAAATATATATATTGTTATACATATATATATATATATATATAACAATACTGATTTATATATATGAAAATTAATTTGTATTAACTTTTCTGGTTATTATTAATGCTTTCCTTTCATAGATAATTTTAAATACACCATTATATTTCTTACGTTTACTTATTCATTTCTTTGCTAATATCTCATACGTTTTATTATGACTTTACAAATACTTTTCGATCACAGAGAAATTTTATGAATTCTATTTTCTAAATGTCGAAGAAGTTTGACATTGTTTTTAATTTATTTATATATGAATTTAATGAATTTAAAGGTAACTTTAATTCAAGTTAACACTTAAAAAATTCATATCTGAAGCACATAACGTATTTAATGATCATTACATTTATCTGATAAATGCTAATGTAATAATGAAAGTAACTTTCGTATAAGGAAAAGTTGCATGCCGTTCAAAGGTTTATTAAGGATTAAAAGTAGCTTCAATACTTATTCAATTAATTTAATTTGCAAATAAACATTATGTTAATTTTTTTTTTAAACTTTTATTATCATTTTTTTAAATACGTCTTTTGAAGTACCCCAACCCTCTTCATCTTTTTTCTTGTTAAAGTTGGGCGAAATTTAGGCTCTCCACCTCAAAACAGATTTTTTTTTTTTTTCGTATGTTGGATATTGTTTCCTTTTATTTTTATTTCATATTTAAGATGGACGGAATAAGTGCGTTGTTCTATATTACTTAATAATTTCGATTATAATCTTACCAATCTTTTTCACTTCACAAATCAAGTTAAGCCAAATTACCAGCAATACGAAAGTAATACAATACTGCAGCGATAAAGTTAGAATGGAACTAAATATCAAATAAATATTTGCTTGTTATTCATATAATTCGGATCCAGTTTTCTTCTGGAGCAAATAATACTTGGAATGACAAAACTGTTTGGATGTATTAGAAAGCTTGCTTGAGCTGTTATTATTATTATATTTTTTTCCCTATGGGAATGGGGAACGCATGTCTTTAAATGAATAATAATTGAATAAACAGGATATACATTTGAGTACTTTAACGTATATTTACTAATATATAAGAAACAAAAAGAAATTTTCAAACTGCATTTTATTCCCAACGCTTAAATTACTTAATATAAAACTGTGATCTCTTTTAAATTCACTATGAGCTTTCACAAAATATTTTATGTAGAAACAAAACTTTGTGGTAATTAAAATAACTCCAGTATTGTAGAAATTAAAATGTTATAAAATTTCTTCACCCATTCATCCTTCTTTTAATTTTCTCTCCTTTCGAAAAATGCCGACTCCGTTTTTTTTTTTTTATTTTTTTAAAGCAACATTTTATTGATATTTATAATTTTTTTTTTCGATAAGTTTATAATATTAAATGACCAGAAAATTACTGTTCTATCGAAAGAAGTATTTTGTGCAGTTATTTATTTGTTAATATGCCATTAGTTTCTTACTTTTAAAAATATTTGCAGTTTTATGATTTTTATTTATTTTTAGAAAGAGGTAATGATTGAATTTTTAATTACTGTTATCAATGTAATATTATTATTATATAATGTCAAATTTTCTTACGACAGATCTTATGAATACTGTTTGTAGTTTCCATTTTGTATAGTTAGAATAGATTTATAATAATAATAATAATAATAATAACAACAATAATAATAAACTTTACAGGAGCTGCGACAATAGTTGTTACAATTCACCGTAAAATCTTATACGAGCACCTTTGATAACGTTAAATGTTTTATATATAGATGCGTATTTAAATTTTAAAACTTAAAAAAATTACATTTTGGAATGATTCTTTCAATTTTACAGAACAATAAATTTGTAAATTTATGAAAAAAGGCATTTTTAAAAACACTTAAACGTTTTAAAAATATATTTAATTAAAAGAGACATTTACAATAAAATACATTTCAAAGTTTTTGCCCTGATCAACAGGTCATCATCAGGAAATTAACATGATTTAGTTTCACATAATGTGCAGCTATGCGTTCGAGTATATATATTACAATATCAGGCGACAAATACAGTTAATGATAAAACATCAGTTTAGTTCAAAAATTCTGGAAACATTTGACATCCGGACAACAAAGTAACATTTGATATCCGGAACTATTAAGGAACTTGCTTGAAAATGTCTGTGGATGGTAACTGGAAAAGCTGGATTGGCGGTAACAACTGTTGAAAAAAACTGTAGCATGGTCCAAAAAACTTGTAGGAAACTTGAAGCAATTAGGAATCATAGTCCATTGAAGAAGTTAGTGGATAGGAACTGGAAAAGCTGGACTGGAGGTAACAACTGTTGGGGAAACAAAAATAATAATAACTGTAAAATATTCCAAAAAGCTTGTAGGAAACTTGCAACGATTAGGAATCATAAAGTCCGCTGAAAAATAAATGGAAGTTAAATACCTGGTTGTATAAGAAAAGGATATATTTTTTTATATCGGGCAAACTAAAAGAACTTTTAATAAAAGAATTCAAGAATATATTAGAAGTGTTAAAGAAGAAAAAAGTTCAGCATTAGTTAATTTCATTTACAATAACTCAGGTGTTATACCCCTCTGGGATCAAGTAGAAATTATTGCAACTCCAGACAAGATAACTGAACTGCTAATTTTGGAAGCTGTTAATATTATAAAACGTCATAATACAATTAATTCTAGAGATTTCGCCCTCTTACCAAAAATTTGGCATTTTCATATACAACCAGATATTTAACTTCCATTTATTTTTCAGTGGACTTTATGATTCCTAATCGTTGCAAGTTTCCTACAAGGTTTTCGGACTATTTTACAGTTTTTTCCCAACAGTTATTACCCCCAGTCCAGCTTTTCCAGTTTCCATCCACTGACTTCTCCAATGGACCATGATTCCTAATTGCTGCAAGTTTCCTACAAGTTTTTTGGAACATTCCACAGTTTTTTCCAACAGTTGTTACCGCCAGTCCAGCTTTTCCGGTTACCATCCACTCAGTGCTGCCAGATTGGGGACTTTTTTTATTCATCTCTCACCAATAATTTTGAGAAGTGATGTTTGATATACATAATAGACGATTAATCTTCGAAGTGATTAGACAACCGTTACAATTAAAATTTAGTGGTGGATATTGAATAACAAAGTCCCGAATCTGGCATCACTGCATCCATTGGCCTTTTTCAAGCAAGTTCCTTAATAGTTCCAGATATCAAATGTTACTTCCTTCTAAACCCAAAACAGCTCCAAATGACCGACTCCAGAATTTTTGAACTAAACTGATGTCGTATCAAGCTTAACTGTATTTGTCGCCTGATATTGAAATATATATACTCGAACTCATAGCTGCACATTATGTGAAACTAAATAATGTTAATTTCCTGATGATGCCCTGTTGATCAGGGCGAGAAGCTTTGAAATGTATTTTATTATAAATGTCTCTTTTAATTAAATATATTTTTTAAACATTTACGTGTTTTTAAAAGTGCCTTTTTTCATAAATTTAGAATAAAAAACGCGTTTTAAAAATATCTCTATATGAGATATGTTTTTTCTTACAACAAATTTGTATTATTGTTATTATCTTTATTATTATTTTTCCTAACACGTTACAATATTTGGTACTCCAAAAACCTTTAAAAATTTCCAAAGTAAATTTTATTACAGCTTAAGTGAATTTATCAGTCAAAAATGATTTAATATTAAATAATATTTAATACCTTAGTTTCTTTTTCGTCAAATAAAAATTTCTACATAATGTTACTTATAATAGAATCATGTGGTTCTGACGCATCTCCGAATATATGAACTGAAATTGGCTCTTTTGAATTGAAAAAAGTTGAATCCAAAATAAAACATTTAAGAAAACAGTATAAATAAAAAATACTCCATATAAACAACGTTTGATACATCAATGTTTTCCCCTTTTTAACCTTTTATAAAACCGAATGCTTTTTTTTATGAACAGTCATATTTTTAAGTTGAAAATATCTGAAGACGGCTGCTGGTGACACATTTCTTCTCTCTTAAAAGTTTGATTGGCTATTTCAGGGTGCGAAGTCATCGCTTTTTCTCGCCTTGGCTATAAAAGTCACAAATTTAACTCACCAATCTTTACACTTTTACATTATTTCTTGCAATGCAAAGAATACTTTGAAGCATGAAAGTATTAAATTTATTTCTTTTAGTAAGTCACATTTAATTTTTGAAATAATAAAAATATTTTTAATATAAAGAAATTTAATTTTAAAACTCACTAAACTTTAAGTTTTGCTTTGGTAAGAAAGCAAAATAAATGTTATAAGCGATCGGAGTGAAACTTTTTCGATGAATATAGATTTTCTCATAATATGTCCTCTTTTTTTTGGCCATTACTAATAAGAGGCAATTACATACATGTATTTTAAAGAAATCATTATTTTTAATATTATTTTGGATATTTTCTAAATGTTAGATAGTTTATTATCATTTTATTGACAAATTTCCATATTTCTGTTATTGCAATAAGCATTATATATTTTTAGTTCATAATCTGCATAGAATTAGTTTTAATTTCTCGTATAGCAAATGATTATACAACCAATTTGAAAATATTCCCTCATATTCACTTAAATATGGAATGGTCGATGTGCATTTGTTTAATATATATTAGAGATTTGATTAATTGAACTCAAGTTTAAGGAAATTCTAATATCTATATAGCGATAAACTTCAAATTTTGCTTAAAAATAATTAATTAATTAATTAACGCAGAATTTTTTTTTTTCGGTAATAAAATATATTGTGAGGTAAGTTTTGCACTGATATGATATAATATGATGTTTTATATGATGTAATATTAATAAGAATAAAAGTAATAAGAATAAAAATAATAAGAATAGGAGAATAAGAATTTGGGCAAAAAGTATAGTGGCATGATGTATAATATATATGATTCTCCAGTTCATTAATCCACAAGAGATATCTGCATATATTTAACGGTAAAGAATTCTGCAGTGATGACCAAAATTATGACAAGGGAAAAATCGTCAAATCTTAGCTACACTTGGCAAGAAAATTATGCAAATTTCGTGGGAAAAAACCAATGTTAAATTAAGCACTTTTATTAGTTTTTATAGAAATATAAGAATAATTCCTATTCATAAAATGTATTTTGGATTTAGACAGCCATGTGATATGGAAAAAATTATAAGAACAACTGCATTGTGTATTCTAAAATGCAAAATTTGCATTTTTTTTGTTCTGCACACGGTATTGTTAGATGATATAAACGCTTAATAAGCGATTGAGCACATCGTGTTACGTTTTTGGAGGCATGCTGCTGGGTAATAAGCTTTCGGAGTTCTAGAAAGGGAAAGTGGTTGTTTTTAAAATTTCAAGACTTACTGCACATCAAATTGTGACAAAGTTTAATAGACCAAGAAAGGTTATTTATATTTTTCTTAAAAACCCCGTAAAATATGGACAGCAAAAGACAGGTAGGCTATCTTTTGTTTCTGCGCGAGAAAAAAGAATGATAATATGGTGAGCTTGCTCTAAAAAACAATCATCGATGGAAATTAAACGGAAATTATACCTATTATGCAGTGCTCGAACTGCCCGACGTGTTTTACAAAAAAGAAAAGAAAAAGTTCGTTATGGAAAACTTATGTCATGACCAACTCTTGTAAAAGTTTATTAGAGACTGGGGGAAGAGCTTGCTAATATATATATATATATATATATATATACTTTACTATGGGGAAAAAAGTGGAATGATGATATCTTTTCAGGTGAGAAAAAGTATAATTTGTTTGGACCAGATAGTTTTTGCTACTTCTGGCGTGATCACCGTAAAGAAAAAGAAATTTTCTCAAAGCATTGATTTGGAGGGGGCTCACTAATGGTCTGGGGAAGTTTCGAAACTGACAGAACTATTCCAATAGTTTTTATGCAGGACAGAATGAATTCTAAGAGTTATGTTGATATATTTTACGATAATCTTTTAACAGAAGCATCTTTAATTACGAGTGGAGATTATTTGTTCCAGCAAGATAGTGCTTCAGTACATGTTTCTCAAACTTTAAAATCATGGTTTGATGCTAACTTCGTGACTAACCGACCAGAAGCCACGATCTAGATCCTATAGAAAATATGTGTGGTATTTTGGCACACGAAATATAAAAAAATGGTATTCAATATCAAAACAAGCATGAACTCATGTCTTCCATAGAAGAAACCTGGATAAAAATTTCCAAGAACGTTCTCATAGTACTATCAAACTTCACGTCTAATAAAAGTGTCTGAGAAGAAGGGTAAGATTATTAAATATTAGTGTGTTTCAGGCCAAAACATTCCTTGTCCTTATAGTTTTGTCCAGTTTTTACAATGACATCTTTTGTTAATTATGGCAAAACATTCATATTTTGTATTTTTCAATGTTTTTGCATTCTACAATGATTTCTAGCATAAAAAAGCATTTTATGTGTACATTTCACTTTATTTAATTCAAAAATATTTTTTTTCTGCGCGATTTTCAGTTGTCCTTATAATTCTGATCATCACTGTACAAAATAAAAGATCACAGATATAAATCCTCTCCTCCCCCCCCCCCCGAATATCAGATACATTTATACAGGGTGTACCAAAAACATTGAAACGCGGTTTAATTCTTTACCTGTTAGAGATGAGAATGTAAATTGCAATGTAAATTGCAAAAGTGTACAAAATAAGATAGGGAATAAAACTACGCTAGTAAAAATATCTTCCTGTTAATTAAAAAATCCTGTTTAAAAAATTATATTTTTTAAATTTTTATACGACCCCTCTAGACAAATTTGGTCAATTAAAGAGTTTTTATTTTCAATGCAACAACATCATTGCAAAAAACCGCATTCTTGTATCTTTAAAACTGAACTGAATGAATTATACTTAATTGAAAACTGAACTCTGATTATAGGGACCATATATCAAAATAGAAATGTAAATTTGTGACATATTATAAAAAGATAAAATGTATCATAGCATTTGCATTAAAAGGATTTGCATTTGCATTTGCAAACTAATGCTATTGCATTTGCATTATTAGGATTAATTTAAATGCATTTGAGACTATTTCGACACACTATGCTTTTGATCTAAACATTTTCGTTATCAATTTGTAAATGATCCCTATTTTCACCGAAAAGCCAGCCTTTTAAATGATACGGAAAAATGGCATAAGTCACTTTTTTTTCTGTATCATAATTCGGTTGGTTTTAAAGATATAGTTATTCAGTTTTTTCTAATGGTCTTGTTGAATGAAAAATAAAAATTTTGTAATTGACAAAATTTGCGTAGAGGGACTGTATAAAAAATTGAAAAATGTAACTTTTTAAAAATTAATGGGAGGGTTTTTTTCTTAATGCAGTCGTCTTTCCTACCTTAATCTGGACGTTTTTTCAATTTATATTAACCATTTATCTGTAACGGATAAAGAAATAAAGCACGTTTCAACCTTTTTGGGTCGTATAAATCGTTGCACTAAGAAAAGCGGTCTCTCTAAGTTTTGAATAAGAGAAGAATATGTTTTGTCAGTATCAAAGACTTTAAGCCCTTTTCCTTTTGATACTTCCTCTTCCCAGAATATATATAATATCAATTTAAGATTTCTAGTTACTTTTTTTGGCGTGTCTGTGTGTTTCTTTGGTAAATTAATTGACTGACTATTCTTCATTCTCATTCTTTTCTTTTACTATCGAAAGGATTATATATATATATATATATATATATATATATATATATATATATATATATATATATATATATATATATATATAATTCTTTATAGGTCCTTTTAGGTGTTATCAGGCTTTGGATACCGTAAAGTTTTGGCAAATGCGTACACTATGACAGAAATAACACCTATTTGCTTGCAACATACAATAAAAATCCTTGAAAAAATATTATACGTTGCATGCCTTTATTAAAAGGATTCTTAATGTTTATTTTTATTTATATATATATTTTTTTCAGAAATCTTTAATTTATGTTCTTTCCAGTTCATCATGTGATACACGGTTTCATTTTGTGCAATGTTTGATAAGGTTTTGATAATACATATATATATATATATATATATGTTGTAAACGGTGCAATATTTTTTCTATAAAAGTTTCGAACAGATTAAATTCTAATAAATTTCTGATCTCTTACTTTTTCTAACTAAAGTATTGCAAATTACTACAAATTAATAACTTATATCTAATTTATGTAAGGCTAGAAGTTTAAAGTCTGTAAAATGTGTCAGTGAACTTTTTTTTTCTTTTTTGTATTGTATACAAATACATGCAATATATTTTTTTTAACAACCTCTTATAGTAATCTGAAAATTTTGCTGAGTTTTACAAAAACCTTGGAATTATTCGTAGTCTACCCTAATCCAAATACATAAACTTTAATATGCATATAAAAAAATGTATTGGTAACTCATATATGAAAAATAAAAATAGTTCATACATGAAAAATAAAACATTTAATTTTACAATCTTAATTGTACTTTTTTTTTTTTAAATAAGATAAAAAGAAACACGATTTTTGATACAGAAATGAATATCTTACTTTTCCGAGCATATAAATAATTTTCACGGAGGGATATTAAAGAAAAATGTTTGAAAACCCGTTATATTATAAATTTTAAGATTATTGTTGATACAAATGTTTTGGAAAAAATAAATAAACAAATAAATAACGGTCAAAAATACAAAAATAAATTAATTTAGAACAAAAATAAATAAATAAAGGTCCGATAACTGCAAAAATAAATGATAAACCAGTCTGGTGGTTTTCTCTATAGGGCGCTGCTCTCTGGAATTCCAAATCTCGAGTTCAAATCTCAAGTAAAGCATGAATGTTTGGAAAGTTTTCATACGCACACAACAAATTGTGCACTGTTGTTGTGAATTTATGTGACATGAATCATTCAAGACAACAGTCATGGCAATTAAAGGTTTCAAAGCTGCCAAATGAATATTAAATATAAAAGATGAACATTTATCTACGTCTATTTAACAATATACATAAAATTTTCTCGCGCGCACACCCATACCCCCCCCCCCCCCAAAAAAAAAAAAAAAAAAAAAAATTAACATGGGTATATTTTAAATGACATTATAATGTATATTGGCGTATAATTTAACTTGGTTTACGTATAAAAATAGAAAAAGTTGTGTTATTTTTAGCAAATTCCATGAATAATAGAAATGTAAACGCCTGTCACGTACCATTGATTTCCAATGGCGAAATGTTTTCTCTGGACGCATGTGTGGTATGGGCAGTACCTTGTTATTTAATACGTGAAATCGAATTACTTCTGTTTAGAAAACAGTTGGATGACTTAACCGATTTCTATTATTTTACAAATAACTATTAAATAATACTTTTTTTTTATTAGCAATAGATTTTATTTTGTTTTAAATAACCAACTCTAAATTACAAACAAAAGCTTTTTATGATGCTTATTTTTATTTTTAATAATAAAATAATATTAAATCACTCACTTAAAAAAATAAAAGAGGTATTATATTGATTTTTTAATTTTAATTTAATTTAGTTTATTTATTTTTTGTTATAGACCGAATTTACGAAATATAATTATAATAACACGAATTAGCTTAGAAAAGAAACCTAAAAAAAAAAAAAAAAAACTTATTACAAGTCTTCTTTCCCTACTTATATAAAAATATAAAATAACATGAACTAGCTTAAACAATATTATTCGTAAAAAGAAAAAAAAAAAAATTGCAAGTCGTCTTTCTCCACTTTTATTTCATTTTATGTGAAAGAATTTGAGTGGAATATAATAATAACCTATAAACAAATATATTAAATTCTGTTTTAGAAACATAGACTAAAGACTAGTATAATTACAAAATTTATTTTTATCGATATTATGTACGGCTATTGAACTATATTCTCTATATAACACATTGTTTTGCCAAAAGTTATCCAACCCTTTTTATTTTAGACAGATTGTTGAATATTTAGTAAAATACCTGATGTATTCTTCTTTACTTTGATTCACCAAAATAAATAAATAAATAAATCTTTTTAGATCATCTGGTATAGATACAGGGTGTTTCAGAAACAAGTGGTATGTTGGTCAGAAGAGCCTGGAATTTTGCATATGAAAAAATTACGAACTGTTTTCTAGTCTGGACAATTTTTAGCATTAAATTTTTGTTGAAATCTTTGCTTTGTCATCGTCGGACTTTGGCCTAATTGGTGGTATTCTAGTGCAATAAAAACAAGTTGCTCTAAGAAATACGACATGATGTTCTTCAATTTTCTATAAGGACTAATTTGATACAACTTCCTACACGTGTCAGCAATGAAACAGACAGAGGAATGAATTTTCAGTACTTCTGAATATTATTTAAAGCTTCATGTAAGCACTAGAGACACCATTCTTGTGGCGCCACTTATTAGCCAATCTTGGAACTATTTATACAAACCGGTGTATAACAAATTCCAGAGCTGTCCATTCAACTACCACTTGTTTCACCTTTCTTTTTTTCGCTGTTTCGCAGTTAAGTCATTTAAAGTTGGAGAGTCCTTTCATAAACAGCTTGTGAGTATACATATATATATATATATATAAAGTAAAGAATTTAAGAACATTATAAAATTTAACAATCAATAGATAATACCAACAACACTCAAATAAAAGTTATTTTAATTCAATTTAAATGTTAGCACTCATTTTTTCTATGATTGTCATTTACATTATATCAATTAATAAAAAAATTCATTTTAAATTACTTACACCAATGTCAGCAATTAGGACCATAACACTGTATGTCCAAAAAGGTGTGATTTTTATCATGCGATATTCAAGAAAATTATCAAACGGAAACCAAGAATTTTATGAAAGCATGAAAAAAAGATGACTGGAAATGAGAATTGGAATTGGAAATGCTCAAAGATAGAAGGATTCACGCGTCAGGGAACATGTTTTTCTAAGAGCAGAGAGATCGCAAGACTTCGGAAAACTGTATACCTAATTCAAGCTAAAAATACAGTTCATGTTCCTATCTTGCGACAAAACCCAAATTAAAAAAGGAATGAATTAAATTTCAAAAAATCATTAACCCAACCCAACAATGAATCAAGATAGAAAAATAACATTAATCCACAAGTCGTTTGGACACCAAACTCAGAGAGTAACACATAACAAGTTTTCAACAGAACTTTTCTAATAAGAAAAATTAATATTGAGACCAACCCCGATTAATCGATAAAGGTTCTACAATGAGCAATTTCATTAATAATTGAATTCACTATTTTAATGTATTTTTATTGTAATGTTTCTTAAATCTTTAAAACTTTCAAGAAGGGGAGTTTAATTACGTCTTTCATTTACATCTTGCTTCCTTTTAAATTTCTACGTATTAGATGTGCACCATCTGACGGAAAAAAGTAAGCATATAATTCAAATCAAGAGAATTTTTTTAAAACAGGTTCACTTTATTTTCGTTTATATTTATATATTATTATTATTATTATTTTGAAAGAAGAAAATTTGCTTAATTTTCTAGTTTTAAAATAATTTAACTTAATCATGAGATAATAAATTTTGATTTACTTATTTATTTAATTTTTTAATTATTTTTATTAATTGGAATAAATTATAGGATTTTATATTTCTTAGTCTCTAGCGATAATCTTAAAATTAGCACATGTTTTTATTAATTAATTAATATTTATTTGTTTTTATTTTATTTTATATATTTATTTTATTATATATATATATATATATATACGTAAAATAATATATACATACATAGACAATTATATAGAGCATCTGGCATAAAAATGCAGCTGAATGCAGTGAAAATATAGAAATTCATTGATGAGTGGGTAAACTGCATTTTAGATAATATCTGAAATTAATTGATTGTCAGGTGATTTTTCTCCGCTACCTATGCCATAAAATATGATTTCTGCATTTCATTTTAATTGATGAAATGCAATACACATTATTTTTGACGTGGTGCAACGTACACGATTTACATTAAGTATGAGCATTCAGTAAAAATCTGAGTATCCTGTTATTTTTGCTAAAAATCGGTATTCATGACAATTATTACTTATTGTAAAGATATTTATTTGATATTCATGGACTATGTAATTATTATCTGTTTCGTTCATTATATTTGGTGGAACAAAGTAAATCAAAACACATATAGAAAATAGATTAATATATTTTAAATTATTCTCTGTTATGTAACGAATGAAGATTATTTATTTATTTATTTATTTATTTATCATTCCAACATCTCATTTCATCGTAAGCGTCAGAATGTACACTATGAATGTTAAAATTTCTGCTAGTTACGAATTTACGAATTAGGAATAAATACGAAATCATTTAAAAAGCAAGATGAAAAAAAAATGTTGCTTTTTAAGGAAGTAAAAAAAAAGGTATCTGTCTATCGCTTTATGTGGCACAGAGTAAATTTGATTAGCTTACCTAGATAAAGCTTATTTTTTGCTATAAATGAAACTTGAATTATTGTTAAACCAAACATTTGCACTATTTTCTATAGTTTAAAAAGTGTATTTTGTTAAAAAATCCTAAATTTTAAAATTTTCGAAAAATCAATTTATAAAAAACTTCACGAATAATATTTTTTGACGCACATCTATATATATATATATATATATATTTATCTCATACTTCTCTTATTTAAAAAAAAAAAAATAATCCCGCATTATAAATAACCCATTGTCATTGCAAAGAATTTTATTTGCATTATACTCATAAAACACTCATAAAACTTATTCTATTCAGTCGCACTATTCTTTTTTATGGCAATCTATTTTATATTAAAGTTATTTAAAGTTTCGATTAACCTTTATAACCTTTACCTGATTTCTTTAATATGTCTTCCACCAAATTTATATTATTTGATTACGTAATTTCGAGATTTTTCACTATAACTATTATAAACTTACTAACCGAGTTTTCAATAATCTTTCTGTTATGACTTGTCAAAACACAGCTGCATCTGATAGACGTCGAGAACTTCCTCTCTCTCAATAGAGCATCTTTTCTCTTCAAAACAGAGGTTAGGTGGAAGGAAATTCAACGCAGGATTACTGGTTTTAGAAATAAAATGAATAATTTTCGTGTTTGCGTATTACAGTTTTATTTTTCTTTAAATGTTATTGAGAAAAAAAAAAGAAAGAAAATGCTTATAAAGAATATTTTGATTGTTGTAGATGTACAAAAAACATCTTTATTTTCTATCGAGTAATTGCATATTTATATTATCATACTCTTTTTTAAAAAAAAAAAAAAATATTTTTTTAACGCAAATTATTGTCACAATAAAAAAATGAATAAATAAATAAATAAAATAAAATAAAGAGATTGATCTTTTAGTTACCGTTTCTCTTTGAAAACATTCCGTTTAAAAGAATAAATTTCGCTGAAAGAACTAAGTTATGTTTAAAAAAACATACAATTTTGCTAAAAGAGTTAAATAAATCATTGTTACAGTCTACTTTAAAATAAGAAAATTGGAATTGAAATTTGATTCTAAGAAGCTCAAACTATTCCAATCAATCTATCCCACACAATTGACCATTCATATGCGTACAAAAATTTATTTGTAAATCTTGATCAAATTAATTTACTCTAGAAAGATTTCCAAATAGATATATGCCCCACCAGTGGACGAGAGGCTTTGTTCTTGAAGCTGATAGACGGGAAGGGCCGAGCAAAGGTCGTGTTCGTTGACTTAGCCGTTCTGAGTGTTTAGCGGTTTTCTTCGAAACTCACATGAATACGGACTAGGACTACCTCAGAAAGAATCCCATGGAAAGCAGCATTCCACTCAAGTCTAGGACTCTTTTGTAGTCAATCGGCGTTAACTAATACAACACTATTATGCCACCAAATGTAGAGAAACGGTAGGGAATATGAAATAATCGGGTAAAATGGAATAACGTTATATCTCACCTATACGGTACTGCAACCTATCACAATAACGTCAAACGTGTTTACTGGTTCTTAATATGAACGGTAGTTCAGCTTGTGTCAGTGAGAAAAGCAGTTTTTGTGTATAACAACTTCTTTCGTTTACCAAGATTCAGACTTCTTTTTGGAGGTAAGTATCACCAATTCTGCAATCTATTTACAAGGAATAAGATGAGGGAAAACTAATAGGTGGTTGGGGTTGATTTATTCTCTATGATGGCGATTCGGGTAATATGGAATACCAACTGTTCCATACTGTTTGCGATTTTCGTAAAACTTGAATGTTGATAATTTTTCAATATTGTTTATATTCGATAGCAATTTAAAAATAAAATAGTTATATTTTAATTCATGATTTTCTGTGAAAGTATTAGCCCATTCCATATTATCCTTTAAGGAAATGGGTTATCTATATTTTAACCCAAAAACAGTTTTTTTTTTCCCTTATCTAAAATATTTACATATAAACTCTACCTTTTTAAACATATAAGACCATCAAAACACATTAGCAACACATGAGAGTTTTGCAATAGTCGAATCCACACTGATCTAAAATACTTCAGTTTATTATGATGATTTAAAATAGATAAGGTATTCCCTATTCACCTACTTTCCTCTATATATCTTCCATAGGGAACTAATTAGAAGTAAGATAAACAATCCAATTGTCACTGCATATTTAATTTTTTTTTTTAACATTCATTGAAAATAAAATGTTTTACCTCTTAAGAAAAGTATTATTGCCAAAAAAAACTATCATAAAAGTTCCATTTTTTATATTGAAACAAAAAAGTGCATAGAAGTTATAAATTATTTTGTTTAAAATAAACCAACTCATTAAGTTTGCGCTAAAATCTGGTGTGTAAAATAAGAAATAAAAATAACAATTTCGAGTACGGGATATGTACCGTATTCAATATTTTTGGTACGTGATTTTTGAAAGATTCATTCAGGAAATATCACGGACACGAGTATTAGAGAGCAAAAACTCATCTTTTGATAAGGATTGGAGTAAGAAGGAAGGAGTTAAATATCAAATTATTTCTTATTGTTTAGAATACCGAGGTCTTTTCTTAAATAAATAATCTTTAAAAGAAAAAAAGAATACACGCTAATCAGTTGAACTATTAAAGGAGATGATTTTCCTAAATTTAAATAATAATTAAAAAAGAGGAAAAAGAGGAAATTCTTACAATTATAAAACTTTTTTTTTTTTTCGAGTATTAGTGGCATTAAAATTTTCATAGTTCGTAGTAGTAGTGATGTTAATTTCTCGCATGTAGCAGACACGGATATTTTAATATGTGACGGATTATTTTCTTTAATATGTGATCGAATATTTTTAGATCGCTTTAAATAGATTTTTATGGTGGCAAAATCAACAAAATATATTTTTTTAGAATGAAGTTTTAGCGTATTTTTATCCAGTCTTCATTTACTTCGATGATCATAAATATATCCACATGCAAAAATTTCAGTGGCTTCCAGACCTACTGAAACTTGTGGTATTCCGACGCCATATGTGATCTAAGTAAGCAGAAGCGCTCATAAAAGGACATAGCGATAAATTCGTAATTCATTTACGCAAGAGGAAGTATTACGAAATCAGTATAATCTATTGAAGCTTAAATAGTCCATTATTTACATATTGGGAATGTTTCAAGATGATTTGGTACGAGGCCACTGAATACAAAACAAATATAAGAAGAGACACTTTTACATATTTTCTCTTTCTCTTCTTCTTCTTCTTTTTTTAAGAGTGAAGTAATATTAATTTGGATAGTAAAATTCAAGCCAGTATATTTTGAAAAATCTGCTTAATAGATTAATCACACACTAGTTACTAGAACCTCTAAAATTACGCAATAGCTTTAATGTAAGTTATATGCAATTATAAGACAACCTTAAAGGTAGTTTTACTTTGAATTATATGTCTTAGTTTTGTATGCTTTTTGCTTGTATTAAAATAGGTATATGAATATGATTTAATAAATATAATTAAATAACTCAAAACTACTGTTTAACGTAACTTATATTTAATGTTTTAGGTTCAATTATTAATTTCAATAACATATGAAAATTTATTAATCATCAAATTTTAACGCTAGTGAAAAAACTTTTAAAAATCGCCAAAAACAAGTGCATCTTAGCTTTTCTGGAAGTAATGTTAATTTCTTCCATGCAGAATTAATGAGAATTTTAATATGTTATAGATCATGGGTATGAGATAGATTAAATTTTCAGTATATAACAAAATATTTTTAATTATAATGAAGCACTTTTAGATAAATATTAAAATATTTGTAATCACACAAAAAAGTGTTTAAATTCAATTACGAAAATTTGAAAGAATTATTCAGCAATCATGCATAGCAGAGAGAATCGAAAATGAAACTCTTCTTATCGAAAACGAGTATCTTTCAATAATTTTGGCTTGAACCTATGAAAATTTATGCAAATTATTATTACTACTACTATTATTAATATTTTATATAATCTTCAGCCAGCAATAGAGATCTAAATGTTGAAATTGCGATTTTCTGTAAATATTTTCAGCTATCTGAATGCACAAAATAAATTTAGTGTAGTGTTAATGTATTAAAAATAGATTTGAAAAATAATTTACTTTTTCTCCCTTTGTCATGCATTTAATAGCTTCAGCTTGAGCATGTAGTTTAAATTTTGAGACATTTTGTCATTTTTTAATTATTTAGAATTTTGGATTTTCGAGTAATTTTTAACAAAAGAGTTTATTGTTCTTGAAATGTATTTTTGCCATATTAATATTATCCCCAAATTTATTTTCTAAATATAAAATGTGGAAAAAAAAAATTACAGAAAAATCTAAAAAAAGAAGAAAAAGTAAAAGATATTTCAAATTTTAAGCCTCTTGCGTAGAATAAAGATGATATTGAAATAATAATAACAGTATTCAGCAAAAATTTTCATATTGTCAAGAGACAACTAATGATAGGTACAATCGGTAACAAAAGTGTCCGAACACTAGCAAAAATTCCTATGTAAAAAAAGTACACTTCATATGATTCTGTTAAATAAATCCTTATCGAATCATGTTCTTAGACTGACTAAGAACAGGATTCGACAAGGATTTGTTTAACAAAACCGTATTAACTCTACTTTTCTTACATAGGAATTTTAGCTAGTGTTCGGACACTTTTGTTACCGACTGTACCTATTTCAAAAAGAAGAGTTTCGTTTTTTTTTTTTTTTTTTTTTTTTTTTTTTTTTCGATCTACCCTCTTTTATAGTTTCTAAATGTGAACATAAGTTTTTATGATTCTTTTATTAATATTTCTGACGTCTCATTTTTTATTTTTTATTTTTTATTTTTTATTATTTAAAATGTTGTTGTGATTACTTTAAAATAATTAAATATTTTCTTTAAAGACTTTTCTTTAAAGAATTTTCTTTAACATTTTATTTTATTTTGAATTATATATTTATGCTTCGTAAGGTTTTTTGTTTGTTTTGAATCTAACACACGAACATGTTTTTATGAATACAATAAAGAAACAGAAAACCGCTTTATCTATTATCAGCATAATTAAATAGATTTGTCATGTCATAAAAATAGTTTATTTATATGACATGGATTATTTTTTTAGGATTTATAAAAATTTATATAGGATTTATAAAAATAGTTTTAAACATTCGGCCTGAGATTAACACGTTGAGCGCCACGCGAATTCCTAAAATCCATTAAAATTCCGTAATGATTCATCCTGTAATAAATAAAAATTAAGCAAATTTTAAATAAATTTTCAATAATTACTTAAAAAAATGTAATATTTTTAGTTTTATATCCTATTTTACACTGTCAACCACCGATGGTTGACGCGGCTTTTTATCATATTTGACACTGTCAGCCACCGATGGCTCACATGGCGCTCAATGTGTTAATTTTTTATTTGTACTGCTTTTACTTCCGGGGTAAAACTTTCACTGAAATGTTTATAGTATAACATGTTCTGCACACTCCTAAAGTTTCAAGATGATTCATTCTGTACTTTTAAAGATATATGACAAAATGTTCTGAATCTAGAATGGTTGACATGGCGCTCAACGTGTTAAAATAGTTAAAAAGTACATTTGAAATCTCATTACAAATACATAAATTACATATGTAATTAAAAGATGACATCTAAAATATAAGCAAGTCAAAGCAGCAGTGTATCTTATTGTACTTAAGCAGAATATTAAGCCGTTTCAAAGAAAAATCTAAAAATTTAAAATTAATCCAAGGAAACATTTCATGTTAATTGGTATATATGCATAAGCTTAAAACATTTTTTTAAAGCAACGCTGTTAGTAATATACAATAATTGCAATAAATCCTAAAGAAAAAAAAAAAAAAAAGACGAGGTGTTACTTTATAATTTCACCGTAGAATGCGTCATACACTAATACATGTCACAAATGTCGAGAAGCTACCAGTTCCAACATACATCAACAAATGTTGCCGAAACGGAAACAATTCATTGATACCTACCACCAAAACAATAAAAGATTGTTTTGGCTAGACCTCTCCCATAGCCATCATTCGAAAAAAAAAAGAAAAAATTGCAATGACTCACTGGAAAAAAAGTACATTTCATGCCAAAGGATGACATGAAAAAAAATTTTTTTTTGTGGTGGGATTTTCGGGATTTTGAAATTTCAGGGTTTTCTTATCCGGTTGGTGTACGAGAATGGATGGAAAGCAAAATCTGGAGGATAATTAGTGAATAGAATTACTCGAAAGTTAAAAGAGGTTGGAACATGTGTCTTCCAGACCATGATAAAGAACATCAACAACACCCCCCCCCCTCCCCCCGAAAAATCGAAGCTAATGAACAGTTAAAGGATATGTAAATATGCTTTTCTAAAAATAATAGAATAAATTAAAGATTTCGCAAAGCAATACTCAGTATTTTTTATTTTATTTATTCATTTATTTATTTTTGTACAACTTACTGCTTTTTGAATTTGTCTTAAGACTTTTGTGACACCCGTTAATGCTTTCCTAAGGAATAACTCCTAAGGTTGGTTGGTTGGTTGGTATTTACGTTGCACTAGTGCTATGCAATGGGCAATTCCTAAGGATAAAGTCTGCTGCTTCCACTTGTTGCTAATTTATTTATTTATTTATTATTATTATTGTTATTATTATTATGGTGATAAAATTTTCATAAGTTATTCTTATATTTGTATGCCTATGGGTATTTTTTACTTAGGTTTCTTTTGGTTTAGGCAGTCCTTTAATTATGTTTCATGTATTCTTTTTTTTCTGGTAAATTCCTTAGCCTTTAAAAAAAGAATATTTGCATGGTATTTTTATGTTTTAGTTTATATGTATTAAAAAATTTCCATTATTTCTTGTAGTGGATGCTTCAATCCGAAAATATGTATATAAATTCTTGATAAAAATGTCAATTTACATAGATATAATTCATCGGTATTGATAACATTTTTTGAGTTTTGTTTTTTCCCTAGTTGCATTTAAATTTATCCAGTGAAAGTTTAATAATTTTTTTAGGGAAATATTTTAGTCTGCGGTCATTTAATAAGCAGTTTATACAAGTAGTCATCATTGCTATGCTCTCGAAAACAATTTTTACATTTGTTTTATTTTCTTGAAGTACAGTTGTGTCCGTTTATCTATTTTATCTGTTATTCTTGAATTTCAGCTCTTTTCATACGAGTATAGAAATAATGAATAAACATATAATTTTAGTTTATATTTCTCTATCTTATATTAGTTTATACATAAATAAATTAAACAAGGAATCACCGTATGCATATCAATTTTATTCATATATTATTAGCACTATAGATTATTTTCAAATCTTTATCATTTTTTTGTCTATTTCTTATATTAATTATAATTCAATAAAATGATTTTTTTTTTTAAACATTCAATGCATATATATATAAATAGATAGATATAAATATAGCAGTTTTTTTGTGAAATTTCAGAGGTATCTTTTCTTCTTTTATTAACTTTTTCAATATTTCTTCTTTTGCATATTGCTTTGTTTCCTGTTAAATACTGGATCACCCCTAGGTGTAAGTCTCAGACCGTCGCGTCGCCAAATGCTCAAACCGCAACACTAGTGCAAAT
The DNA here is from genome assembly GCA_963930645.1 of Salticus scenicus. Classification (NCBI taxonomy): domain Eukaryota; kingdom Metazoa; phylum Arthropoda; class Arachnida; order Araneae; family Salticidae; genus Salticus; species Salticus scenicus. Next base: position 218,595,304 of record OZ005651.1, on the reverse strand, counting down.
GAAAAACCCAACCAACCGACCATATTTAATATTTTATTGATACTTGTTAATTAGAGTTTTCCTTCTTGATTCTTGAACATAACGTTATTAAAATAATAATATATATATCCATATCTATTTATATATATGAACAACAGAATTTACTAGTACATCTTACTTTTGAAATTTTTCTTTAAGTTTCAAAAATCCTGTTAAAAATTTATGTTCTTCAAATTTCAAGAAATTAATTGGAGATCTGAATGAAGCTAATAAAACTTTTTTTTTTACTAGATCAGATTTTAAATATATTTTTAAAAAATCTCTTTTATTCTTTTTATTGATACTTAAATAACACAATATTTTCATTTTAAGTTCATATCCTACAGTTTTTTTTTCTTTTTAATATATATAGAAAACTATTGACATGAATTTATGAATACATAAGTTTTACAGATTAGAAAAACCAAAAGGGACCAATTTAATTGTCTTACTAATTGGTTTTCAAATATCAGTAGGAAAGTTTTAAAAAACATTATGTTCGCCCAACTTAAAAGAATTCGTACTATTTGCAATAATGAAGAAGATTTATAATATGCTCTTGAAGACTTAAAATGTACCTTGCAAATTAACTGTTACCCGTCCCAATTTTTAACTGTGAGTTTTCAGAGTTTCGGTTTGTTCTACTTCCTCCTTCAAGGGCGATATTGAAGTACCGACGAGTAGCCCGTCGGTCGAAGTTAATTTGTTTTCCAGATGAAGGGTTGCATTCTTATTTCATTTTATACTTTCTTGTTTACATTCAGTAATTTTTTATTGTATTGTATATATATTTTAAATGAATTGATGTAATTTTGTAACTTCTACAATTTGATAATTTTATGAAGTTTTTTTAGTAGTTTTATATATTATATATATGGTTGATTTCTCTTCAGTTATTGGTGGTTTTCTGTTTGGTGAGAAGTTGGGGGCTAAGGATAGTTATTAGCTTATAGCTACTGTCCTTTCAGAAACTTCTCGTTCACCCCTACACTGAGGGGCCTCCCTGATGAAGATCTCAGTGCTTTTTGGGGTTTAATTTCATTCATTTGTTTATATATTTCTACATTTATATATTCCTATATACATATAAATATATATATATATATATATATATATATATATATATATATATATATATATATATATTAAGTGCTAACATTTAAACTGAATTAAAATAACTATTATTTGAGTGTTGTTGCTGTTATCATGCTTTATAACGTTCTTAAATTCTTCACTTTATATATATATCATCATCATCATCATCATCATCATAAATTTCAGCCTTTATCAATCCACTGCAGGATGAAGTCCTCTTCTAAGTGATTCCAAACTGCCCTATTTTCTGCAATTCTTCTCCATTCTACTCTTCCAAACTTCACAATTCCATCTCTCCAACGACACAGTGGTCTCTTCCTCGGCCTTCTTATCTCTTGGTATACAAAATAAGTATTTGGTGGTCCATCCATCATCATTTCTTCTCGCAAGGTGCCCAGCTCAGCTCCATTTTACCTTCTTGACTCTATAAATAACATCAGTAATTTTGGTTTGCTTCCTAATCCAAGTGTTTCACTTTCTGTCTCTTCGGATGAATCCTACGATGCATCTCTCCATGCTTCTCTGGGTTGTTAGGTTGTTATATATATATATTGTTTTTTGTTTCTCAAATGATAATAGTAACTAGAAAATTATTGCTTATATATTAAATTTAATCACGTAAAAGTTTTTGAAAAATGAGGTTAGGATCCTTTAAACAATGACAAATTATAACTTTAACTAAATTAATAATTATATTAAGTAATCTCTTCCATCTCTCTAATTAAGTAAAGTCAGGCATATATTATTTCATATATTTTAAAATTTCTAGAATTTTCATTTACAATACTAGGGGGCTCTGCCCCCTGCTCGCTCCGCTCACTAACCCCCGAGGAAGGCTTCGCCTCCCCCAGACTCGCTTCGCTCATTAATCCCTGCGGGATTCTACCCGACTATTCGCAACTTTGCCTTTCATTGAATTGGAATATTAATAATACATAACACAAGAGAGTTGAACAATATTATAGAAATCCACCATATTTGGTATCGCATTGAAATACACAATATTTAATATTATATCGTTTATAATATGACAAAAATCTGTTATAATGTTCGACAATTTAATAACAATTTGCCATTATTTTGAGAGAGAACATAAAATAAACAACCATAGCACTAATTATTTAGAACAGAGAGAAATTCTTGACATCTAAATCATTTAGCGTTACAACTTTAGTATATGATCGACTTGTTAAATTTTTGTCATTGTTTGACGATAAATTTTTTGGGTGTTATTGCTTGATTAAAGAAATTATGAACTTATTTTTTTAATGCCTATATTTTTTTTTACTATTGAATTTTTTTTTTAGTTAATTTAGGACAATATGTAATACTCTGCATTTATTTCCAGCATACAGCAAGGTTTAAAATGGTGCTTCCAACACTAAAGATGCGACTTTTTAAAGTGCATTTTTTCTAGAATATGATTTAGTCAGGTTGAAGATAAATATCTTATGCGATTATTGCAATTATTTTAAAAATTTCATTAGTAGTAGTAGTACGACAGGACAATTTCTTTCAGATAGCGATTTTGCATTGTCGCCACTTATTGTATTACACCATGAATTTGCCAAGATGCCTGTCAATATCTGATTTTACCATTTAATTTCTTAAACTGTATTAAATAGTAAGGAACAACTTTAGTATATCCCCACAACGATATTTGGCGAATTTTTGTTGGCGATTATGGCTAAATCATAAATGATACAATCATAATCTAAATCATAAATTATAAAACATAAAATCATAAATCCAAAATAAACAACATATAGGCTGCCATATTATATCGCAAACAGTCCAGAACGACATCGTTATTGTTGAAAACGATGCCAAAGAAAAATCGCCAATTTCATCTGTAGGGATATACTAAAGTTATATCAATACTAAGTTAAATCGGGAAAAAAAAAAAAAAAATATATATATATATCACATTTTTCGAAATCTACTGATAAGTGAAAAATTCATCCTTGATTGTATTGTAAAAACGAATTGCCGGTTTGAAGTATTCGAGATAGACCATCACCATTCATAAATTGGATAGCTTTTGAATATTTGTTGACAATATTTTCTGAATAAGTGTTGATGATGGCTCCTGAATACTTGTTGGCGATATCTGCTGAATAATTATTATTGTTGGCGATATCTACTGGATATATATTGATCATGACATCTTAATAGTTGTTGGGGATATCTCCTGAACTTGTGTTGATTTTGGTCTGAATATTTGTTGGCTACATCTTCTGGATATATACTGATTACACCTTGAATTTTTTTACATATATATTATGTAATATTAAATTTAGAAAATAGAAAATGAGCGTGGGAAGGAAATTCAATGATACTGGATAATTTAATTTAATTTAATTTAATTTATAAAGACATCAATGGTACAGGAAAAACTACTTCAGCCATTTTCTTTCTAATAATGAACAGAATGTTTACCTGGAGATATTTTGTATATTTAGACCAAATAAAAAAATTTCTTCTTTTTTTCCCTCGTGAATTAAGTTGAAAAATATTTAAAATAAAATTGAAAAAAGTCGTTCTAAAACAATGGTACAGTTTAACCTCTTGGCGAAATTTTAAATTTGGCACCGAATTAGCTTAGACGTTTCTCGCGAAAATCTTGACATGCATAATTGCTACAGATAATTTAGGTCATCGTCAAAATAAATGAAAAATTTAAAATCAGCCAATGAGGTCCTGTATTAGCTGTAACTACAATATTTTAGCAATGCATTTACTACATTCCTTTATACAGAAAAAAAAAAATGTCCTGTTGTATTAAATTCTGTTTTCTGCAAAGTTTTATATCAGTGCTTAAAAAACAAAAATAGGTTGCGGATTTTATTATTATTATCATTATTATTGCACCATTTTATAATTTATCTCTACAGGAAGGCATGGCTAGAGTTAAAATGGCTATTGTGGTTGCGTAAATGAATTCCTTGGCGAAAAACGTACGAGCTTCATTTCTAAATTTTAAAAATCGCTAAATTGGTCATAGTAAAGATCTATCCTATTAAATATGTTTTGAGTTAAAAAACTAAATCTTTATATAAATTAATATAAATTTTTATCTCATAAATTCCATTTTTAAAATGTCTGCGTTTAATCTCTAACTCTATACCAATAATTGTTTAACATAATCATGGTATTCATTGCTAAATCTTTTTCGCCTAACGTTAAAATAAAGAAACAACTTCAGTATATCCCCACAACGATATTTGGCGATTTTTTGTTGGCGATTATGGTTAAATCATTAATCTAAAAATCATAAATCATAAAGTCATAATCTAAATAATAAAATCATAATCTAAATCATAAAATCATAAATGATAAAATCATAATCTAAATCATAAAACATAAAATCATAAATCCAAAATAAACAACATATAGGCTGCCATATTATATCGCAAACAGTCCAGAACGACATTGTTATCGTTCAAAACGGCGCCAAAGAAAAATCGCCAAATTCAGCTGTGGGGATATACTGAAGTTATACCATAATATAAACTAAAATAAAAATATAAACTAATTTTTGTTTCATCTTTATTAAATTTTTACATAATATTTTTAAAATATCGGTTATTTTTAAATGTTTTGCTATTCTAAATATTTTTTTCTTCTCTCGAGCATCTCAAAGATGCCAATTATTCAATTTTTCTTATTTACACCATTGATCACATTTTAATTTTCCTGAGGAAAGTGACGTCAGAGACACAGAAAAAAACGTCATAAGAGAAACTTTTCCCTCCGGTGGCAAATAGAGTACCTTTATAAATCCGCGTTTTTACTTAATAACTTCGTTAATTAAAATGATAGAAATTTGTAAGCAGCTGAAATGCCTTCCTTGAAGCAGTCGGAATACACTGATATATCTCATGACGCGGAGAACCCTGCCCTCCGCGAGAAGTTGCTGTCGCAGACAAAAAAAATTGACGCCAGCGACAGTTACTTTTTTTTTTTAATATATAGCGATAATTTGAAACCTAGTTTTCAGAACTAAAATAAAAATTCATAGCAATAGGTGACAAAAACTTTTTTTCGAAATAGGACTGGTTAATTATAAATAGTTTACAAAACTAGTTTTGAAGCAACTACATTTATGAATTGAATCTTCGCAATTTGTGAAAAAGACTTATAATTATGATTGAATTAAAGAATGTGAGATTACTGTGCAGATAAATATGAAATCAAGTTTTTAATTTAACGATAATTGCAATAATTTGCGAGAGTAATATGCTGATTTTTTTCAAGTTTCACAGATAAAATATGAATATTTATAGAAATGAATATTACAGATATGCCGACATTTCTGATCGATTCCGAAGTATTGTTAATGCCTGCTTTTTTCTTTTATTCTTCTTCTTCTTCTTCTTTTTTTTTTTCTTCAAATAAGATTTTTTGCTAAGTAATTTTTTTCAATATGCAATTACTATTAAAAAAGACAAAAATTCCTTTTAAAAAAATGCAGTGTGAAAAAAGGGCAGGTACTAACAATAGTCCGGAATAAGTTAGAAATGTTGACATATCTGTTACTATACATTAGCTGTCAACTTTTTCATTTATTCCGTAACATTGCTAGTACCCGTTCTTTTTGCACGCCACTATCTTTGTAGAGTTATTTTCTCCAGTAAATAATTACGATTAAATAGTAGAAAATTACTCCTCAAGAAACGTGGTATAAAAAAAAAAAATGTGGGTACTAACAACGTAACGGAATAAATGAAAAAGTTGGTAGCTATGACTATATATAAATATTTTAAAACGAAAATGCAATTGAACTGTGCAATATTATACAGATATTTATAGTCGCATAACAAATATACTTAAGGATGACTCAGCTTACGAGAATTCAATATAAACAGCTTTGTTAAACTCAAGTTGCTTACATTTCTTCTGGTATAAAAAGTATAACTTATCAAGAGAAAGAGGAACATCAATTACTATCAGACTGAATGACGCTTACCACAGTTATATTTATTTAATTTTGCATTTTAATAATTATAAAAGAAACATAATAATTATTTTATGAAAAAAGACTTTGTCTAAAATTTAGTTGTAGAATAAATACTTCTAATGTCTACTATATATCAGTGAGTTATACGTATGCAATAATGTACAGCCAAACGTGTAGTAACATTTACATCTACATGTAAATTTTTACTCGAAGTCTTTTCGGAAGACTTTGTTCAATATTATTTATTTATGAACATATAGGGTTTAGATTTATATGCACAGAAAAATGCTAAATTATACACACACGAAAAAAAAAAAAAAAAAAAAGCTTTTTATGCTTAATTTATAAATTATTCACAAGTATAAAAATTTATTAAATACAAAAATTATATAATACGGCGAAAAAGATTAAAATATGACGCATAAGGTGAGAGTCACACAATTTGTTTTGTTAGTAACAACCTATTGACAACTTATGTAATTTAGCGATTTTCCTTCCTTTCACCTTTTTATTGAAAAGTAGCTGATATGATTTAAGACTGATCCTAAACCACGTGGTTAATCTCATAAGGCACAACATTAACTCATTTTATGGCGCCCTATATAAAAATTAAAAAATAAACCATAAAGATTGTAAAGACACTAAAGTAATTCATAACATCCAAAAATGTCACAGAAAAAGATTTAAGATTTCTATCCCTCTCCAGCTGTTTTTTTTTTTTTTTTTTTTTTTTTTTACACACAAACATTTTAAATCTACATTACCTTTTAGTCTATTATCTTGACAGATGTCGTGTTTTTAATGGCTAATAGACGCGTGATGTTTCAACAGTTGGCAAATTTAAATTCATAAATATTTTAATTTTAGATTGGAAGCCTTTTAAGATAACTTGGTGAGCATTTTGAATATATGAAAAGTTTATCCTTTATAAATATAATATGTTAATTTACAGCTTTCTATTTATTCCTGGAATGCATTACCTTTTAGAATATACAGTACTAATTTACGATTCATTTGCTCATAAATTTAAAGATTATAAAATATGCATCAAATTATTCTTCTATAAATGTCATAAAAATAATGTCGTCTTTTCTAACACTAGTTTTATATGGAAGTATATTTATTATGCACCCAAAAGAAAATTTATTTAAATTATTTTAATATTAATAGATAGACACATTATATTTCAATATATATATATATATATATATAACGTATATTATTATAAATGTAAAATGTAAATGTAAAACATAATAAAATTTAGCATACAAGAGATACATTATTAATGTCAATTTCATCCAAAATAATATATTATATACAAACATACATATATATGCATTAGGCAGTTGCCATAGCAATAGTAAATTTACACTAAATAAAAAAATAAAACAGAAAATGAAGAAAACAGATACATTGATATGTAGGCTGTTAGGTTCGTTTGTTCTAGAACTACTATTTTCGAAGAGTGATATTTTTTTTTCCAGTACAAATTTTTTGAAACTGAATTTGACGATTATTTCTATTTAAAAATAATACTTCCGGAAAATGGGGACCCTTGTTATAGATAGGTACAATATACACAAATATATGTCAACTTATATATTAACATATATAATTTATAGATATTATATACTTTGTTTTTCGCTTCCTGATCACTGTCATGGGCAACGTCAGTTTATAAAATGTTTCCCACACAGTTTATTGTGTTTAAATTGAAGATTTTCTATTTATACTTTAGCCCTTTTATGTTGATAAAATAGGCATTGTTTAGATTTATATCAATTTTTGGCATAAAAACTCTCAGATAACTTTAGAATTTATTTAATTTTAACTTTATGCGAATTAATTTTTTTTAATTATATACTTTAAAAAAAGTATCTTTTTAAATACCTCCAAGGAGTAAAATAAATAAATAAATAAACAAGAGGGACAACATGTAAAAAAGAAGATATTTAAAATTTTACATTTTGCAAGGAAATAGGATAGAATAAAATGAAAATCCAGATTTCTTTTTAAGACTATATTGTTTTAAGTAAAAACTGAAGAAACAATCTTTGTAACCTACCAATTTTGTGATAAATATGATTTTTATAGATATTACATTATTCAAAAGCAATATGTAAAATTATCTAGAATGATAATGAAACAAACTCATGAAATAAATTCTGAAGTCCAACAATAAATACAAAAAAATATAATTAATATTAATTTGTAGTGAGGGGCGAAGTATATTCCATGGTCTATGACCATCTGTTTAAAAATATTAATTGGAAATTTCATGTCAATTAATACATATTTTTAAAATTAGGTTTTGTAAGTAAATAATTGTTAAGAACTTCATTTAAGTAATTAGTATAAAGATGACAACCAGAATTAAGCTCTCAGAAAACTGTGTTAAACGATTGGCATTTATTATATTTTAAAGATTTAATTATTTTTCAATTACATAAGACGAAAATATAATTCAAAATTTTTTGGAAAAGTGAAAAATAAAATTTTATTATTTCAATAAAATTGTAAAAATACAATTCTGATCACAACCAATATTTTAGTGGTACAAAATTATATTATTTTAAAATTATAAATTGAATCAAATGTAGATAATTTTCTATTTTTTTTTTTTTTTAAATAAATTTTAATTTTGTAAAATAAAAATAAATTTTAATTTAATTTTTAATATTTTTTTTCAAAATAAATTTTAATTTTCTAAAAGAAACACACTTTCCTTGAAATTATAATTAAATTTTTAAAGGCAAATTCATTGTGCGCGAAATCTGTCACATGTTCTATAGCACATATTGCAGCGTAAATTTATCCAATGCGAAAAATATGCATTATAATATTTTTCATACTATAGCTTAAAACTTAAAAAATGCTCTCATAAGCTTGTAAAAAAGTTTATTTAATATTTTTAATCGCATCATTTAAAAAAAAAAAAAAATGCAAGAACTAATTTTTTTTTAAATTTCTTTAATATACCTTAAATATATATATATATATATATGTATGTATATTGACATAAATTAGATTACATAAATTATATTACACCCTTAATATTTTATTCATTTAAATCATCTTAAATTCTTTCCTCAGTTGCAGCCGGAAAGAAGCAACTGGTTAAGTTTCTCCATTACAAAAGTTTCGCCAGTGGAAAACTATTTAAAAGTTTCCAGCGCACATTTCTATCGGACAACGAAAAACAGTTTTGCAAATCTGTAATGAAGTTGAAATTTCCAATGATTGTAAATGCAGTCATTTTTATCATATACTAGGTAATTTAACCAAATATTTAATGGAGTATTTTTTTTTTTTTTTTTTTTTTAATTAAATGTCAAAATTTATTTGTTTATTGAATAATGTAAAAACATAAAACAAAGATTTAATTTAACTAAAGGTTTTTCTAACCTGAAATTTTGGTATTTCTTCAAATCTTTAGCTGTCACAGATCAGTTACGGTATTAGTACCTGATGATATTCTTGGCTATGGTGATGAAAAAAATAGATACCGATAACTCAGAGATCTGCCTTCAAAATGAAGATTCTTCTTCTGAATCGATCGCTGCTGGGGCGGAGCTTTTATAGCTTAACATCTGGAGTGTGGAGGAGGTGAGATTTGGTAACCATGGTGACTATTGGGACGTGCTCGCAAGGATATTGGTGAGCGCAAATGGTTCCTGTGTGGTAGTTTGAGGAAATAAGATGAATAATTAAATTTGTTTTATGCTTGAATTTTTCTAGAGGAAACGGTCATTTTTATAGGTGTAATTCAATTTAAAAGTCGATTTTTAAAAAACGGGCATGGGAATTTTACAAGAATCACTCGTTCTCCTTTTCCCTGTTTCTTCCCTTAATGTTACCTGAGATTTCCTTTCTTTCTCTTTCCAGTGGCTAGTTAACTAATAAATAAATAAATGAATAAATATAATGCCATACTTAAAAAAAATAAATAAAAATAGAAACTTTTGTTTAACTAAAATGTTACCTTTTACTTTAATAAATGGTTTTCCTTTTATCATTTTAAAACTTTATGTTTTAATTATTAGTCTAACTATATTTGTATATCCTCAATCATATTATTTATTTATTTTTATACGCCTTATATTTCTTTCTTTCTTTGAGGAAATATTATTTGTGTAAGTTTTCGTTGTTGACACTTTTCAAAAGGATTTTTTTTTTTAATAAAATTTTTAATTATATGTAAAGTTTTAGATATGAAATGCACAATTTGACATTTTTCAATTGAGAATTACATGAGTATTTTTTATTATTTATCTATTTATTTTTCCTTCCAGATGAGGTAACCGAAAAATCTTATTTTCTGCCACCGGAGTTTAAATGTCTCGTTTAGTTTTCTTTTACGTTCCTCATCATACTGTAGATATGGTGATCTCAGGTATTCGTAAAAATTTTCGACACCGATTTTTTTTTTTTTTTTTTTTTTTTTTTTTAACACATTTTGAGATGTTAGGAATCCAAAAGTAACAGAATTGATATAATGTGCGTGCGTAGGGTGTCAGTTAATTTTTTAGTTCGTCAGTTTGTTAGTCTGTGTACACAATATCTCCAGAACAAATGGTTGTAAAGAGGTTGAACCAGTTCTTATTCGAAATTTACATTTTTCTTAACATATAGTAGAATAGGGTAAAATTTCGTATAAATGTCCTTTTTGAGGGATATTCTCATCGTAAAGATGTCAGACCCCCTTTCAAAATATCATTTAGAAGGCTGGCATAATCATAATTAATTATGAAAATTCCACTTTGAAAACTTCGTAAGTTACTCGAAATTTACGATTTTCTTCACATGCCAGAATAGGCGAAAATTTCGCCTAAATGTGTATTATAAGGATCACTTTCATCGTAAAAATGTTGGACGTGTTTTAATATATTATTTATGATACTGGCATGAACATAATTAACCACGAGTGTTCTATTTTGGAAACTTCGTAAGTTATTTGAAATTTACGATTTTTATAACATGACTGAATAGAACAAAATTTCGCATAAACATCCATGATTAATATTTACATCTTAAAGATGTCAGACTACTTTTAAAATATTATTTATGATACTGGCTTGAACATCATTCACTATGAATATTCTAATATTAAAACTTCGTAAGTTATTCGAAATTTAAGTTTTTTATAATATAACTGAATAGAAAAATATATCATACACTTGTATTATGGAGTTCTTTGTATTGGTAATTGTATGGAATTGTACAAAATCTAAAATACGAAACTGACCTTAATAAAATTAGAAATTAGGATAAGACAACTGTATTAGAATTAAACACTGTGTAGCATACAAGGTGGGGCATTTCACCGTATCAAGCGATCGGTGAAATTCAGCGATCGGTGAACTGAGCAGAGTCTACCTATGCCAACTAATTAATATATATATCTATCTATCTATCTATAATCTATATATATATATCTATCTTTCTCTCTCTCTCTTTATATATATATATATATATATATATATATATATATATATATATATATATATATATAATCATTAAGCTAAAAACAACTTTATAAGATATTTCATATCTGCTAACTTTTCGATTTTCTTCTCTCTCTAATCCTAGAAATTTAATACCAGTATTTCCAAGTAATAATAATCCTAATAGTACTACAAACGGTAATTTTTTAAATAATAATTATACTATTAACTAATCTGAAACATCTTTAATACCATTATTTCAAGTCACCCGGAAGAAATGAAAATGTTAACAACTAAATATTATACGAAGATAATAATGGAAATATTTGCTGCCTGAAAAGAAAAAACGAAAAAAGAAAGAAAAGTAATGATAATAGTGTTCTAAAAAAGAAAAATAAAACTTCGATTGGCTCACATAAAGTAAAATGATGCCGGTTTTGTTCATATAAGTTTTTTCTCTTCTTTATTTTGAAACATTATCTTTCTCTTAATATATTGACCGCTTAATAATTTTTCTTTATAACGAATAAAATAATATAATCTCCATCCCAACTACTGCAATATTTTGCTAGAATTGTACTTCAATAAAAACCGTATATGAACTTTTGTAATAGTTTTCTGTGATTAAATTGGGTGAAAATTTTCACAAAGTAAAAGCAATAAATAATCGTAGCAGTTGGCAGCTAGGATAATATTACACCAGAAGAAAATATCTATTAACTATTATTAATGTAAATTTACTTCTATGTATGCATTTTATCTTTCATATAAAGCAATGATTTGTGCGATTTAATGATTTTCAGGTATAATGGGATAGAATATTAGTTTCGAATATTAATAATCTTAATAGTAGCATTAAAAATAATAAAATTTATGTTATATTATTAAATAATTTAAACCGTTAATTTGAAATAATGGTAAAAAGTCATATGGAGTAAACGAAGTTGGCAGCTAGAAGAGGACAATGAAAATATATGCTCTCTAAACTTTAAAAAAGGTAAAGAAAAATAAAGGAAAGGAAAGAAAAGAAAAAGAAATTAATACTGCTAATAATAATATCTGAAAATGAAAAATAAATAAATAAATAAATAAATAAATTTTTTTTTGGCTCACATTAAAGTAAAACGATGTTACATATGTACGTTTTATTTATTTACATTTATATGTTATTTTTCTTTATTATTATTTTTTTTTCTTTTATGAAACGCTGTAGAAATGCACTTAACTTTTTAAATTAGCAATTGTTCAAAACTGTGTTTCTCATTGCTGTATTTACATATTTATTTTTATTTTGTGTACAATGATATTCGAAATAGCCCTTTCTCTTTTTTTGGGATACTGTCTTCGAACTAAGTAAACGAAACAGCACTCGAAATCAAGGATAAAGTTTAAGTGATCTAATAAAACCTATTTTTATTGGGATACAAAAAGCATTTGTGTTTTATTTTTATTAGTTACATAGTTTCTTTAATATTTTAAGCTGTTGGTTTCGTAGTTTTTCTTTCTATGTTCTCTATAATTATTTATTTAATAGGATCAAACAAATTCTTTGAACTACAAATAAAGTTTTACGTAGTCCAAATAAATAAATAAATAAATAAAAAAGAATAAAATAAAAATAAAATAAAAATGAAAGTCGATGTTTCCCTTTTTTTTTAATCTTTCTTTTTTATGGATATTATAAGTTTTTTTTTTTTGTGTGTGTGTGCGTTTTATTTTTAAATACTTTAGATAGCATTACATATCCCCCCCCCCCCTACACACACACTCCCAGCATTCCTTTAATAATCATTTCACTCAGCGAACTGTGAACAACGCAATTTTTTCGAATGAAAAAACAAAGTTTGATTTAAGTGGTATATTTCAAAAATTATATGTGTTTTACTTTTATGAAGAAAAAATCTTTTTAATTTTGAAGTATTTCTTTATTTTAGTATTGGAAGTTCAAAGAAAAAAGAAAAACAAAATGAGTAAAGAAATTTTCTAGTTTTTCTTCTTCTTCTTCCCCCCCCCCCCAGCAGATAATATATATATATATATTTTTTTTTTTGGTAATTTTTCTCGTTGCTTTATTTTTTATAGCAAATATGCCTCTTAAAATATAAATAATATCTTGTATATTACTAAAAGAATGCTTTTAGTCTTTGTAGAGTGAAAGTAAACGGTAGAATGTAATTCAATATTATAGCTATTTAAAAGACATTACCTAGATGAATATCCAAAAAAGAAATAATAAAATAGAGCGCAATCTAGAATCAAATAAAGACAAACCAATTTCTTTCTGAATCACAATGAATGTTATAAACCATATTCAGTGCTTTAAAAAAAAAAAAAAAAAAAAAAAAAAAAAAGCCATCCATCTTAATAAAGCTTTATGTCACTATCCCATTTGTTAAAATAAATATTTGTGTACGGCAATGAAAGAAGAATGACTATAAAATCTAGGGAGCAGACCATTATGATAATAATTAAAAAATGATGTAAAAGCTTTTGATTAAATGTCAAAAGTGACGGACTTCTTCCCTTGATAATGGAGTAACAAAAAGGTATAAGAAGAAGCATTTCTAATTATTTTTTAGAAATGCTCTTTAATTATTAAGAGAAAATTATGTTAATAAAGTAAAATACTAGTAAAGAAAGCAAATTATGGTTTTCTTTGTTAAAGAGCAATTCATGTTTATTTACTTTAATCGGTAAATATTGCCCCAACAGAGGTCAAAATGTTCCGCTCATTAAGCTGGTAGACGGGAGGTTCCAGGTTCGAAAACAGGTCACTCTCCTTCTCCTAACATTCGGAGATTTTCGTGGTTTTCTCCGAAACTCGCGTGAATATGTGCTAGGACTCCCTTAAAAAGGCCACCATGGAGGGCATCACCCAGACCTATGTCCCTAGTGTATCGCCATTACCATCATTGCACTCTTGCTTTCTTGGCCTAACTATGTTTATGGTTTTTGATACCGATCAAAGAGACAATTATTCGCCAGTGCATCGCATGTTAACTCTCTGTCTAACATGCATCCAAGCACCCTCAAGATATGTACTGTTATCTGTTTTTACTATGTACAGCCCTGCAATTTTTATTCTAGTTGGTAAATCGGCTATTTAAAGTTGAGTTTATATAACAAGGGCTTTGGGACTACATAGATATGAGACTTTTTAACTAATTGCACATAATAAACGTAATAATTAAGAAACTGGTATTTTGAGTGGCAAAGAGAAAAACTGAAGTAAAAGCGTAGTGGTATTTTAAAACAGTTAGACTAGGGATAATCTTATTTTAATGTTGGCTTCCCACTTCGGTAGCCCGAAAACTTCTCATAACCGCATCGAGCACTTAACAGTGCAAAACATTTTTAGGAGAACCAGACACCGCCCAACTCTTGGTGCTTGTGCGGGACGAATGAATAAATAAAATAGAAATAAAATAAATATAAAATAATAATAAGGAATCATTAAAATAATAAATAGGTAAAATTATTACGAATATAAATTAGATTTTAATTACCATCTCGGTGCAAGGTGTTAATTTGATTAATATATATACATATATATATTTCTGTTTCATTAACGTTTATAAGAACATAATTAAATTATGCAGTAAATAATTTATTTTTACACTGAAAAAACTACTGGGACTGACATCTTGAAACTAAATTGTGACCCTCGTAAAAATAGTTCCATGTCATCCTTATAAATTCTAGTCCTTTTTCATAGCCAGTTCCAAAAACTTCTATTAGAATTCTAATGCGTTTTCCTATATTATCGTGGTCAAAATTATTTTAAAATCTCTGCAAATAAATATGAACAAAAGAGGCGAGTTTTAGTAACTGTAATTTTGGTTTATAACTCAATTCTAGGAAAACGAGCAAAACTTTCTGGCAGTACAAGGGAGGGATTCATACTATTCATTCTATTCATAATATTGTTTCACCATTTAGAAAAGTACAGACTTGAAATTCTAGATCATTTCGTCTATCCATGTTATTTGTTTACCTTATAATATTTCTAGTTTAGGAATTCAGAAAATAGCTACTTATTCATTCTAGATGAAGGTGGTATATATTTTTTTTCTCTCAGCGTAATTCTTTAGCTAATTTAACTGTTCGTAAATTACATTGTGTTTCAATAACAAAACACTTTTAAAAATGTATTTATTCAATGATTAAATATTTCTTAATAATCAAAATATTTTTCACTAGTTTGCAAAAAATAAATTTTATTTTATTTTGCCCTTTGCAGAATTGGCTAGATATACAAAAGCTGCTTTGTTATCATAAACTAAGAATAGTCAGTTGATGGATAGGATGAAAAATAAAATACTAGTTTATTTTCTTTTAATAGTTACTAACAGGCTTTGCTTGTTTCGTCAGTGACTACATTAAGAGACAAAAAAAAAAAAAAAAAAAAAAAAAAAACGCACTGCGGAAAAATTGACTTATACTTTTTTTTATTTGTAATAACTTCAAAACTAATGGTTGAAAAAAATAAAACTGACATGTTTGCATAATACCAAAGCGATGAAGTGATATCTATATACATTTTCGATTTGGTAATTCGCTTTATTACACTCTATGAAGTGCTTAATAAAAATCTACATAAAACTTTCTTTTTAAACGTAATATAATAAAAGTATATTTTGTATTATACTATGATTTATTATAGGAAATAAACGAGTTATATTTTAGTATGTGAAATAAAATTATTTATTTGTTAGATCTAAACAATTACATACTTAATAAAAATATGTATTCTGCTTTGGGTTAATTCCACCTTTATACAGAAATACTGCTTTAATGTGCAATGGCACAGTATTATACAGTGTTTCAATATAAATGTCAGAAATTTCAATGTGGAAAATATCGCAAATAATTTTTTCTAGTTCTTGCAGAGTTGTAGCCTGCAAATTTTGAATTCTCCCCTATCTCTCTCCGTCCCCCCCCCCCGCCTTTTTACAGACTAAACATTTCAAGTGGATTGGGATTAGGACTAGGACTAGTTAGGGATCATTCCTAGGTCTGGTAAAGAAGAAATTCTACGATATTCTTTGTGGGATTTAACTTAAAGTGGAAAAAGATATGGTTACTTACAGAAATATAGGGGCTCATGGGAATGGATTGGTAATTTTAACAATCTGAATCAAATAAACATTCTACGGATGCCATTCAGCAAGGTGCATTGCCATCTTGAAATGCTATTTGCAGAAAAGTCTGAGATACCTTCAAAATAGTCGGTAAGGCGCCCTTTTTATAATGACCATGTTTTATTTCGAGTTAATTGTTATAAGATAACATTTTCGTTCAAGTGCGTGTGCTAATGGTGTAGTGGTTATCACATCTGACTAACACGCAGAAGGTCCAGGGTCCGAAACCTGGTGGGCATAAACCAGATCGGGTGAGAATTTTGTTTATATTCCCTTTAAAATACTTTTATGATCCTTCATTATACTGACCAAACGTCCCCATTTTCTGGGGACAAATGCGGACACGCTTTTTTTTAAAGGCATTTTTCTAAGTTTTAAAAAATTGTAGAAACTAAATTATTAATCAATAACATTTTATTTTTAGTCCTTATTTATTAGGAATGAAACAATACATGCATAATTTGATTATTGTAGCAATTTTTAATGCTTCTCTATTATAAAGGTACTTTGATCTGGTCAGCCTATCCTTCATGCAAATAGAAAAAATTTGCATTGTTTTTCAAAGAAAATAATAATCGAAATCCAAGAATTTTGAATTTTTAATTTTCTAAAAAACCGATACAAAATAACGAAAAAGAAATAAATGTGAAAATATGCACGTTCAATTTCCTTGTAATTTATTTGAAGCGAAAAAAGTCAAAGTTATTCTGCGATTATTAAAAATTTCAAAAACTGATATTAAGGGAAACATTGCTGATTTTAAATAAAAACCTTCAATAAAATTGCAACTTGCTTCTCCCTGAGTGAAAAAGTCTTATATGAGAAGAGAAACAACAATGAAAGTTTTGGATACATTCGGTATCGTTAAAAAATCAAAATCGTGGGCTCGACCGGGATTTGAACACGGGACCTTTCTCACCCGAAGCAAGAGTCATACCCCTAAACCATCGAGCACACACTTCTTTGTCAAACGCTTATTGGATCAAGCAGGAAATTATTCAATCAATATGAAAGAGAATTTTGCTATGAACGCGGTCTTCTCGTGCACCCATGGTGTAGTGGTTATCACACCTGCTTTGCACGCAAAAGGTCCCGGGTTGGAGACTTAGAGGGTGCAAATCCGCAGCTTATAAAAAGGGATTACGGATTTGTCTTTAATAAAATGTACGGCAATTTATATTATGTCTACCTACAACGATAGACAGTAAATGTCTTTTTTGCATGATATGAAAATAAGGAGAAGCTTCAATATCAAGAATTAAGAGTAAAAAATTTTCGGACAATAGGCCTGTGCGGAATTTGAACCCGGGACCTTTCGCACCCTAAGCGAGAATCATACACCCCAAACCACCGAGCCACAACGTAAGCGATTGGACAATCTAAATTTATTCACAGCATGCTCAGTTTAAACAGAATGGAGAAAGAGCCACAAATTAGAACACAGTAATAATAAATAAAAAAGTTTTCTTGAAATCCTCGATTTAGAGTTTAAAAGAAGATAAATAAATACATCAGAAATAAAAGCTGTTCAGCATTTAAATAAAAATGTAAATAAAGAAATCTGTCAGATTTGTCCACTTAAGATAACATTTTCATTCAAGAACATGTGCATGTGCCCATGGTGTAGTGGTTATCACATCTGCCTCGCACGCAGAAAGTCCAAGGTTCGAAACCTGGTGGGCACAACCCAGGTCGGGAGAGAATTTTATTTATATTTCCTTTAAAATATTTTTATGAACCTTCATTCAAATAGAAAAAATGTGCATAGTTTTACAAAGAAAATAACCCTCGAAATCCAAGATTCTCGAATTTTGAATTTCTAAAAAGCCGATACAAAATAATGAAAAAGAAATAAATTTAAAAATATGCACGTTCAATTTCCTTGTAATTTATTTGAAGAGAAATAAGTCAAAGTTCTTCTGTGATTATTAAAAATTTCAAAAACTGATATTAAGTGAAACATTGCTAATCTTAAATAAAAACTTTCAAAAATTGCTCCACCCAGAGAGATAAAGTCTTATATGAGAAGAGAAACAAGAATGAAAGTTTTGGATGCATTCGGTAGCGTTGGACTCGACCGGGATTTGAACCCTGGACCTCTCGTACCCAAAGCAAGAGTCATATCCCTAGACCATCGAGCCACAAACTGCATTGTGAAACGCTTATTCGATCAAGCCGGAAATTATTCATTCGATATGAAAGAGAATTTTGCTATCGACAGTCTTTTCGTGCACTGATGGTGTAGCGGTTAACACATCTGCTTTACGCGCAGAAGGTCCCGGGTTCGAGACTTCGTCGGGGCAAATCCGAAGCTTGAAAAAAGGGATTGCGGATTTGTCTTTTATGAAATGAACGGCAATTTATATTATGTCTACCTACAACGATAGGCAGTAAATGTCTTTTGTGCATGATATATAAATAAAGAGAAGCTTCAATATCAAGAATAAAAAAAATTCGGACAATAGGCGCGGCCGGGAATTGAACCCGGGACCTTTCGCACCCTAGGCGAGAATCAAACCCCTTGACCACCGAGTCATCGGCGAAAATCAGTTCAACCCAATATTTTTTTGTTTTTTTTTGTCAACTGAAGTTTTGTTTTCGTTCTTTTTTTTTTTAAATTCTTTCTTAATAAAGGCTTTTTTGCAGATCTTCTGGTTTTTAACCTGCTTTGTTTAATTGCTTCCTTGCTATTTTTGAAGAAATTATTTTGCTATATATATTTTTTTTTAAATCTGTTCTGAGTTAATATGACACAAATCGATTTTTTAAACATTTGCTTTTTAACTTGCAGACATTTCGTTTGGTTGAGCAACATGACTGCCTAAAGCCAAATTTCCAGTTTAAACAGCCAAAAAATTTTATATCTTCGTAAAAACCATCTCACCAATATTTCATTAACATTTAATTATTTTGCATCTCCCGTTTTAAAATATTTTCGGATTTTCATTCTAAAATAAACATTTTTTGTGTCATCGTTAATTTCCTTATCCTTGTCATTTTTTAAATACTTTCTAAAATTACAATTTTCCTGAAATTGCATTTTGTTTTTGACACTGGGCTCAATCCTAAAGTGTACGTGGAGGACAATGTAATAAAATCCGTTGAAAAATTTGCTTTTTAAACGATAAAATTGGCGGTTGCAGAAAAATATATCCAAATGCGGCTTTTTCTTTTTTTTTTTTTTTTTGTCCCTTAGTGTATATTTAAATGACTTTTCAATGTATGTATATTTAATGACTTTTCTTTTTATGTAATGTTATAAATAAAAATTTAAAAATAAAAATCGTTCTGAATTTCGCTTCTGGTATCTGTTGCCTTTGGTAGGATCTTCCGTGAATGCTGACTATCGGGTCCCGAAATTACAAAAAAAAAAAAATAAATTAATAATTTTATTACAATAGTTATATTATAAAAATATACATAAACTTAATACTTATAAATTGTAATTAAATTTAAAATTTAAAATGTTTCATACGTTCTACTATATTACTATATAATTCCGATAAATGCAATAAATTAAAGACAACTTTTTTTTTCTTCAAAGGAATTAATTAAAAAATAAGAATAGTATAATAGCCGTTGTTGAGATAGACAATTGAAACGAAAGAATTAATTTAAGAAAACGTAACGGAAAAATCAATAAATATAATAGAAAAAACACAATGAAAAAATTTAAATTCGAAAGTAAAAAAAAAAAAAGAAAAAAAAAAAAAAAAAAAAAAAACCTCGATGAGGTGCACCTTTGCAAGTTTCAAGCTACACCTGTGCCGTGTTTTATAGCTCTGCGATCAGTTGTCTGAGTTCCACAGACACTTCTATGGAATTTATTGGTCTCAATAATGTATACTAAATGCTTCAAAGTAATTTTTCAACAGATCAACGTTCTATTTAAAATTTAAAAATAACGATATATTACTTTTTGGGCATATCCCAATTTCTTTACGTTCAGGTTTATATTTATTCATTTATTTACAGCGTTGTTGGTGTTGTCGGAATGTACACAATTTATCAAGAAACACAAGATTAAAAACGAGCATCTGTGAGGTATAATGTAAAATACGCTTTAAATGTTGGTATTAACTGATTACCTCAGAAGCTGAAGATCTGAAATAAGCCTTCTGCGAAAGAGGAAGTTCAAAAATAAAAATAAATCGTCTTTCTGCTTAAATTATAGTTATATCATAGTTAAACCCTTATCATTCAGCAAGGAATGTAAAAAATAAAAAGTAAAATAAATAAATAAAAATAAAATAAATATAAAAAATAAAAATGCATCACACACAGAAAAATAAATTGGTCCCAGTGACCTGCCAAAATGCTCAGCTGACAATACAGAATTGACTAACCAAAATAACTGACTAGCCAAAAAGTGTACTTGCTGAACTAGTATCCAAAACTGAAAAGTGTACTTGCTGAACTAGTCACCGAAACTGAAAAGTGTACTTGCTGAACTAGTCTTCAAAACTAAAAAGTGTATTTGCTGAACTAGTCACCAAAACTGAAAAGTGTACTTGCTGAACTAGTCTCCAAAACTAAAAAGTGTACTTGCTAAACTAGTCACCAAAACACTACTCCAGACTAGGACGGTTAATATTATTAGACAAAGAAGGCTAGTCGTTAATCATAATTATCTGACCAGGAAGGTTAGTCAACAACCGCAGTTGCCAGACAAGGCAAGTTAGTCAGAATCTGCACTTGATTAAGACGGTTAGTCAGCAGCCAACAGGTAATTTACGAAGCAAGCTAGTCAATTTTCAATGAATATCTGAAGAGGCAGGATAGTCAAGACTATTTACCTGACTAATCTGTCTGGTAATATTTCAAAAGGAAAACTAGTCTCTATTTGACTAAGCTGCCTCATAATATTTGTGGAGGAATTTTAGCCCGAAAAAAATATTTGACTAGCCTGTCTCATAATATTTGAGAGAGATTAATCAAAAAAAATTTAATAGATTAAAATCCCTCATATTTTATGAGGAAGTGGCCTCATACTTGTTTGCAGGGGCTTTTGAAAAAGCATTGTTGTTAGTCTTAACCTCTTTACTTTTGTAATTGTTTAATCCCCCCTCCCCTTTTAAATGTTCAACCTTGAAAAAATATTTAAAAACTTTTCTGAAAAATATTACTTGTCCATCAACTGGAATAAAATACTCATAGCTGCCAACTTTTTCAATTTATTCCGGAATGTTGTTAACATTCGCCCTTTTCTTCATACCATATTCTTAATAGAATAATTTTCTTTAGCATGTAATTACAATTAAATATGAAGATAATTACTCCTCAAAGAATATGGTTTGAAGATAGGGCGATATACTAACAACATTCCGGAATCAATTAAAAAAGTTAGCAGCTATGAATATTGGAAATTTAACAAACTACTGAAACAAAGTATTTGCTAGTTTAATCATTCTTCCCTACCTTTATTCATCATTAACGCACGCATTTATCCAACACTTTTTTATCAAGGCATTCCAAGAGGATTGTGGCGCCACATGATTTAGTCCACTTTTTATGCACATCCTCTTATATGGATTTAGAAATATACATATATATTTTCTCATCGGTGGTTTCATTTTATACGCTGTAGTTACAAAAATAAATGTAATTTTTTTTTTTTCTTTTTTAAGTTCCTTTTCTTAATATTTAAGCCACCTGAATATATGTATATATTTCTTTAAACAATGGATTTTTTCCACCTGATTAAAATTACAGATAAGTACGACGATACAATATGCTTTAACAATTGATACAGGCAATATAAACAATATGCACGGTATAGACGATACAATGTACTAAACTATAAATAACATCGGACTCCAAATTTCAGGTTATTCAAAGTTTTAAAAATCATAAATATTAATGATATACTTTTTTTTTTTTTCAAGGTGAGGGTGGACATAAAATTTGCATTAAAAACATTTTAACATATATAATAAGAATTTTTTTTTTTTTTTTTTTTTTTTTTTTTATCATCTCTGTAAATTTTATGCCCAGAGAAATTTTAATATATAACAATAATTTATAAGTATTTGATCATCCAAAATAACTCTCACTTACCTGATAACATTACTTTCAACATTCTTTAAATCAAGAATTTAAGTGGCTTATTTAAATAAGATTTCTCCTTCATTAAAACTATGTAATTGAAATAATACATAAAAGACAAAAATCAAGATAAAAATAATTTTATTGAAAATTATAAATGTTTCATATACATGAAGAAGATTGCTCCATAATTTACATAAAAATTAATCATAATAATAATATAAAAGCACAAATATAATTAGGTAATAAAACGTAATTTGTTTATGCCTAAAGATGGCAAGCCGCTGAAAATTGTAGGAATAGCACCATCTTTAACAATTGGTTTATTTCTTGGGACTTGATATAACTTTCCTTCTTTTTCATAAAAATAAGTTATTGTTTGTATAATTCCATCAGGTTTAAAATAGAGCTCACAAACCTTAAAAAAAAAGAAGAAAAAAAGACATCAGGACATTACTAAGAAATACGTTATATGAGGTGTAAATTTCACCTCATTGCATAGGTTGCATTCAATTAAGAAGTTGCATATATCATAGATGGATTCATTGGAAATCAAATAAATCAATGAGGAGACGAAATATTCAATCAAAACCTCTCTTAATCTATGCATAAATTATATATATATATGTGTGTGTGTGTGTATGTGTGCGAAAACAGGGCAGTTTGGAATCTTCTAGCAGAAGCCTTCATCCTGCAGTGGGTTGGTAGAGGCTGAAATTGGTAATGATGATATATATATATATATTGTCATTTAACACCATACCTTATAATTCGTATGATTACTTTTGAAAAGCAAGCACGAGATTTTTTAAAAAATCCATCTGGTTTTATTGATTTTTTTTTAATTGAATTATTATTTCTTTTAATGAATATATCCCTGTTAGAACACTATTGTTAAGCATATCTGAAAGTTGACAACCATATTATAAATGCTATCGCTGCATAGCAGCGCCACCTTTCGAGCGATTGACACCAAAAGTTGATAAGCACTAATTTAGGTCAAGGTGCATCTACATATAAATTTATATGTAATTCTGAACAGTAGTTCCGTAGATACAGTTGCCACAAAATTTTTGTCACACATACATACACACACAGACGGACAGACAAGACATTTTCTAAAAATGGTCAAATCGTGGTCTAACCTCTCAAAACTTGTAAATCCGTCGAAAACCGGAAGTCGAAAATTTTTACAAATCCAATACTTTCTCCCATTGAACATACAAGAAAGAAAAAAAAAAAAAAGATGTTATTACTAATTGTATTGCGTTAAAAATCTGAAAAAAAAAAAAAAGACTAATAATAATGATTAAACACTTATGTGAGTTGTGAACGTCAAGATTGCAAAAAATGTACTTCAAGGTCAGTGATAATAGTTCATTGTTTAATGCTTATATTCTGAAAAAAAAAGTATCTTTATTTATTGCATTTGTTTGACGGGAATGTTTATTTACTATAATAATTTGGGTTGCACGGATATATATGATTCGCAATTAAACATCTGCTTTGATTTTATTTGTTCTAGAGAAGACGATAAAGAATATTATTATTATCTGCCTTGATGGAATCAGTTTCCTAAATGTGTTTATTTTATATTGTTTTTTACTTTCTTCTGTATTCAATAGAAGAAAGTATTTCAATCGTAAAAATTTTCAACTTCCGCTTTTCAATGGATTTACACGATTTGAGGGCTCCAGAACACGATTTGACCATTCTTAGAAAAATATGTGTCTGTGTCTGTGTGTGTGTGAGACAAAAATTTTGTGGCAACGTATCTCAAGAACTACTGCAGATAACTGCATATAAATTTATATGCAGATGTACCTTGGCCTAAGTTAGTGCCTATCAGCTTTTGGTGTTATTTGCTCAACAAGTGGCGCTGCTAGACCGCGATTTTCGCAATTTTAGGAAAGGCTATATCTCAGAAACTACTAAACGAATTTGCATAAATTTATATGCAGATAAACTTTGACGTAAGTTAGTGCCCACCAATATTTTTTGTCAACTGCTCAACAGTTGGAGCAGCTATACATCGATTTTCGCGTTTTCAGGGAAGGCTGTATCTAAGGTTCTGTTGTGTATAATCAAACAAAACTTGGCACGTATCAACGTAGCCATTATATGACATTACGCAGATTCAATTTGGATGCATATCAGCCAATAAGTGGCGCTGGTATACTGCAATTTTCTCTGAGAACAGGATATGGCTATATCTCAACTTCTGTGTCATATAACTGTACAAAACCTGATATATGACGTAACCATTATGAAGAAGCATTTTTTAAGACTTTATTTATAGAGAATTAAACTGTCTTTCTTTTCTTATTATTAGTGTTAGTTTTTTCTAAAATGAAATTATCTGCATTCATTATGGTAGATAATTTTAATAAATAATAGTTTTAAGAAAATATTTTTACTGGGCGAATGAATTTTCCTATAGGAAAATATAGAAGAAAGTTTTGCGGTGGTCACAACATAATAGCTTTAAATGAAATCACGACAAGTATTTCCTCTATATTTGCTGTATATACAGGTATAAATAGAGAAAAATTCAAAATTTCGTTCACATAAAAGCGAGGATTGAATTTTATTAAAAATAAAGGTATTTAAAACAACAACAACAAAAAAAAGTATGTTGTGGCCACCACAAGACTTTCTTTTTATATTTTCTAATACAAATTAGCTCAGTACAAATAATTTATTAAAGCTCTTATTTATTTAAATTACCTACCATACTGAATGCAGACGATTTTCATCTTAGAGAAAAATTGCATTGAAAGTACAAAGAAAGACAGCTTTATTCTCTATAAATAATATATTAAAAAATGCGTTTTCATAATGGTTATCTCACATATCAAATTTTGTACAGTTATACACCATATAAGTTGAAATATAGCTTTTACGTTCTCGGGGAAAATTGCAGTACAGCAGCGCCACCTATTGGCCGATATGCATCCAAATTGAATTAGCATAATGTCTGATAATGGTCTTTTCACATATCATTTATTATTATTATTGTACGCAATAGAACTTGAGATATCTCTTTTCCTTAAATTATGGAAATCGCTATATAGCACCGTCACCTATTGAATTATTGATACCAAAAGTGGATGGACAATAATTTATCTCGAGGTAGATCCACATATAAATTTATGTGTAGTAGTTCCTGAGATATAGCCTTCCCTTGAATTGTGAAAATCACTGTATAGCAGCGCCATCTTTTGAGAAATTGACATAAAAAGCTGATAAAGACTAGGTTATGTCAAGGTGCATCTACATATAAATTTATATGCAATTCTCTACAGTAGTTCATGAGACATAGCATTCCCTTAAATTGTTGAAATCGCTAGAGACCCTGTATAATATAGTTTCCTAATATATATGGTCTTTAGAAATCGCTGTATAGCAGTACCATTTCTTGATGGATGGGCACCAAAAGTTGATAGGTACTAATTTATGTCAAGGTGCATTTACATATAAATTTATATGCAATTACGTGCAGTAGTTCCAGAGTTGCAGTCGCCACAAAATTTTTGTCTCTCTCACACACACAGAGGCATATCTAATATTTTCTAAAAATAGTCAAATCGTGTTCTGGAACTTTCAATACGTGCAAATTCAACGAAAAACGGAAGTCTAAAATTTTTATGAATCTAGTACTTTCTTCTATTGAATATAGAATAAAGTAAAAAAAAAAAAAAAAAAAAAAAAAAAATGTAAATTGCGAAATATTTTCAATTTCCAGGGTGTAAATACGAGGTTATATTGTATTTATTTAATTTATATATTAATAACAGTCAAAAAAGATTTATAATACTTTTCTAATAGTCATACAAATTCTACAAAAGATACATATTAGTTTCGTTGAAGAAAAGAAAACAGATCCATACAAATACGGATCTATTTTTCTGGATACGAATAGGGAGCTCCGATACATGTCTAGCATGTGCATAATGTTTAAATTAGTTACAGAGTTATAAATATGCCTATAAATTTAGATTTATAATTGTAAAAAATATTTTGAAAGGTGAGCAGTACGATAGCTGTGAATTGCAGTCGTAGATCGAATGTGCGCTATCGAAGATAAACAAACACGGAGCGAAAAAACACACACACAGAGAGAGAGAGAGAGAGAGAGAGAGAGGGGAAGGCTGATCGTCTGTCTGTTGTTTCAGAAAGTAAATGAAAAAGGTTTATCAATTATTCGCACCACAGAACTGGAGTTGCAAAATAATCCTTACAAAACTTTGAATAAACACCATAAAATAAAAAAAATTGCAACAATGGTTTCGGGTCGAAAGAGCACACGACCCTTCGTCAGGCGACCAAAGTAGGCACGAGTACAGCAGTCAAAGCCGTGCATTACCACTTTGACTGCTGCACTCGAGCCTACTTTGGGTGCCTGACGAAGGGTCGTGTGCTCTTTCGACCCGAAACAATTGTTGCGAGATATTTTATTTTTATGGCGTCAATTTAAAGTTTTGTAAGTATTATAATATTCATGCCCACTTAAATAAAGTATTTTAAATTACTTGTTGTAAATTATTAAAAAAAGTTTTATTGTTAAATTGGAAATGTTTGCCATTTATACCATTAATGATAAAGTTTATATACCTTTACCGTGTCTTGATACTATTGTGGGGGAAAAATGTTACGTATTAATGAATTTAAAATTTTTTCTGGGGGAACTATATTTGACAATAAATAAGTAAGTCATTCATAATTACCAGTTGCAAATTACTAACATATATTTAACCCACTATATCTAAAATTAGTATATGCTGCAGCCATTACAAAATTTTCTTCTATTATTATTTAATATGATAGCACCATATATCTGTTACAATGCACAAAGTAATTAACACAGCTTCTCACAAATAAAGATTTTACAAACTAATTTAACAAATAGATGCTGAGATACTATAACTATCTGGAAATTTACAAAGAGTAATAGTAGCACGGCCCGTCATCTGATGTACACCCAAATTGATTCGGCATAGTTTTTAAAAAGCTAGTTTGGCATAGTTTTTGGATGTATGACATACACCTTACATATCAAATTCGGTGCACATACATATCATAGAAGCTGAGATATGGCTCTCCTATAAATAGAGAAAATTGCACCATGCCAACGTCACCTGTCGGCCGATATGCGTCCAAATTAAATCAGCATAATAGTTCATAATGGCTGTTGCACATATCAAGTTTAGTGCATTTATATATCACAGAAGCTCAGTTACAGCATTTTCTTAAATGTGAAAAATTGCAACATACTGGCATTACCTGATGACCGATATGCACCTAAGTTGAATAAACATAGTCTTTCACAATCGACTATTTGAACATTAATAGAAGCTAAGATATAGTCTTTCCTTAATTGTGGGAAATTGCAGCATATTAGCGCCACTTCTTAGATGATATGTACCAAAAGCTATTCAGCACGAATTTATGTGAAAGTGCATCCAAATATAAACTTTTGTACAATTCTGTTCATTATTTTGTGAGATACAGCACCCAAAACATAAAATTTTGATTATACACAGACAGACATCTCCTAAAAATGGTTTAATCGAGTTTAAGGAAATCTCAAATTTGTAAGTGCACCAAAAGCCAGAAAAAGAAAATTTTGAAAAATCCAGTACTTCATTCTTATATATGTAGAAGAAAATCAAAATGAATTTTAAGTTATTGTGGAAATAGAGTATACAACTAAATGTTTGCAAGAATTACTTAATTTATAGAGCATAGTTAAAAGAAAAAAATGTTGTTTAAATTGACATACCAAATAGTTTTTAAATTTAAATGTGTTAAGAATGAAACAAATAACATGAAATTAAGTACATATTTTTAACAAGATATCTTTTGTTTATCACGAATACTTAATATGCTGCGCATGAACAATTTGATTTTGAATCGAGAATACAGTATCTAATAATTTAAACTCATATTATTTTTGATTAAATTTGTTTTGAAAAAAAAAAAAAAAAAATATATATATATATATATATATATATATATGATATCAAATTTTTAATAACTAAAAATATCAACCTTTTACTACAATCATCAATAATTTGAATGAAACAAATAACATGAAGTTGAATATATATATATATATATATATATTTACCAAGATATTTATTATTTATCGCTAATAATTAATATTGTATACAAGAACAATTTGACTTTAAATTGAGAACAGAATATAGTATGCAATATTAAATTCATATTATTTTTGCTAAAAGTTGTTTTGAAAAAAATTGGTGGCAAACATTTAATAATAAAAAAGTCATTTTTTTATTACATACTATTATCAACCATTTGCCAAAATTATTTAAATTAAAAAAATTATTTATTTAGAACAGGAATTAAAAAAAATAAATAAATAAATAAATAATAACAGATAAACGAGAAACCTTTAAATTTTTTTAATTTATCTCATTAAAAAGTTTAAATATAAAAAAAAGTATTAATATTATTTTTTATTGTTCTAAGATAGATATAATGTTGCAAACGATAATTTAAAAAACATATCTTAAAATTCGGATTTTTTTCAAAATCCCCATGGATAGCATTTTTCTATATCTTTCTTAAATTGACGTCCTTTGGAAATCCAAATACCTTCTGAACCATATTTAGGGAAAAATAAATCATTACTATTCTGTGTATAAAAATATTAATATGAGCTTAATGTTAAAAGTGTATGCAAACAACTATAGCTTAGAAAAATTAAATATACTTACTTTTATAATACAACGATACGTAAAACTAGATTTATAATAACGTATTTTAAATTTTATACATTTTAAACAACTTTATAAATTAGAACAAATTCTAATTACGATTCATATTGTTAGAAGATTGCCGAAGCTTTAGAGTTCTACAAATTTACAATTTACTATTCTTACAAAGCTTACAATAAAATAAAGTATTTAGCACTTACTTTTGGCTGTAAACTCGATTCGCTGATTCTGATTACTAAAAAATCTCTCGTTCTCTTTCTAAAATGAAAATTACTCTAACGGCAATTGCAGTATCCCGCCAAATGCGATGAGTTTATTGTTAATTTTTCGGTTTCGGATGACTAACACAAGTTGTCAATAGGAGACAAAAAATAAATAACAAATAAAAAAAAAAATAAGAAGAAGAACATTGTTTAGCTTTTGGACTAGCCAAACAAATTTTTCTTAGTCAATTGACAAAACGGGAACAATTTTTTTTTATTCTCTCATCTGACTAACCGGTCAAATTTGAGGAAAATGAAAACTGTACCTGGGAAATTAGTCATATGACAAGTTTTAGAGGCAAAACGGATCATCAGACGAAACACATTAAAGATACATGGTAAAATAAAACGACTTTTGTGTCTCATGACTAAATGGGATTGTCAGGTAATGTTTTGATTGTTTAAAATTTTGCGTAATTTTGTGCAAATTTGTCAATGTACTTGACAAACGTTTAGTGTCACAAAGATGGCATGTCTCTTGACAAGTTTCGATTTTTCATTTTTCTGTGTGCAGTTTTGCCTTTACTGTTGTATTTTGGTGTTTTGAAACACTATAGAAAGATGATGATTTCTTTTACTTCCCCTCCGTCCACCCTCTCTCTTTTTAACACTTTCCAACAAGGTTGAAAAGTGTTAATAACTTCAGTTTGTCTGTCCGTCCGTCTGTCTGTCAGCACTTTAACTCCCGTAAATATTCAGGGAATTTCTTGAAACTGATATATGTTATTCAGGTTCACTATTGGATGCTCCCTATTGAAAATGGAGTGAATACCTCAACTTGTTTGTGTACATGGATACCCGAAATTATTCCAAAGCACTGTGTTCTATGAGAGATATTTCTATAAACCATATTTTAATACCTTTACTTTACACAAATCTTGATGAAATTGAAATATGTTATTCAAGTTCACAGTCGTATTTTTTCTATAGAAAATGGAATAAATACCACCACTGGTTTATGTACAGGGACACCCATAAGTATTCCAAAGCATTGCAATTAATGTGAGATATTTCTATAAACCTAATTTTAATAACTTTACTTTGCAGAAATCTTGATGAAATTGAAATATGTTATTTAGGTATATGCACAAAAGAATGCTTTCTATAGAATGTAGTTTGATTAGCAACAGATTTACAGGGCCACACAAAAGTATTCAGTTACATTGAAGGCTTTTATTGGAAATTTGCTGAAATTGCATTTTTGTTTACATTAATCATTTTTAACACTTTCTAACAATTTTTAAGGGTGAATATGATTTCAGTTTGTATATCTGTCTGTTCGACTGTCCATCTGACCGTCTGTCCGTTTTCCCACCCCTAGCGTCTGTAAGTGTTTTCAGATTTTTAAAAATATTATATATGTTATTCAAATTCGCTATGGAGTGTTCTCTATTTAAATTGGCATTAATAGTTCCTGTACAACGTCTTTGTGTACAGGAACCCCCCCCCCCCCCCCAAAAAAAAAAAAAAAAAAAAAAAAAAAAAGCCAATGCATTGCGTTTTATATGATATATATGTTATATATGCTATTTAAATTTGCTATGGAATATTCCCATTTAAAATATCATTTAATAGCACGACCGGTTTGTGTACAGAGACACCCAAAAAAATGCCAATGCATTGCGTTTTATGGGAAACATTTTTATAAATCACATTTAAATAACTTTCTACTGTAAAATTATAAAGATATTGACATTTTTTGTTAATACGCTAAAATAATGTTTTGTATAGAATATGATACGGTTAACCTTCAGGTTTACAGGGTTGTACTAAAATATTCAGATACAATAAGGGCTGCAATTAGAATTTAAGGACTACATTTTCTTTTGTGTTAAGCATTTTTTACACTTTCCAAGACTGCTTTAGAGTGATTATGAAATCAATTTGTCTATCTGTATGCCTTTCAGTGTTTCTGTCTGTCCATTGTGTTATTGTACATTGAAAATTATACGATACAAGAAGTACGTACAGTTGGAAAGTGTTAATAATCAATGCGTACCGCAGGATTTTTTATTCTTGTTTTTTATTTTAACCGAGAACAAGACTAGTAAGAACATTTAGCGTTTTTGTGAGATCTAACTAATGGGAATAAATTCTAATTAAGTTGTTATCTTTTATTTAAATTTCTAAACAATTTTACAATGCGAAGTTTACGAATTTAAAATAAAGCCACTGCAATCAGGTAATCTTAAGATTTAATAGCTTTCTCTTGATTCTTTTGTAATACATCATTAGTCAGTTAAGAATCTAAAAGTGTGCTACGATTTCAAAACCAGTTAAGATTTCAATTATCAATTAAATTACATCGATTGTGGCTGAATAATAAAATGCATTTCGTTATGTTTTTTAATTCAATAAAGCAATTACGAAAAGCTTTCAGAAAATACATTGATTGTCATATCCTAAATAATGAGTTACGAACTAATGTGTACAATAAATATTTTTATAAATAAATTATAGCATATTGCATACCAGTTGTTTCGAAATAAAGAAGTAGTCGGATAATTTTCTAATTTAAATTATACATGCGAAATTATTCAATTGCAGCAAAATATTTTCTGTTCTCTTAGGTTGTGTGATAGTGGTGTAGGGATTAAGGCCAATTGTTTGCTTTAAGGACTTGTGCTAGGGTAGGATGCCCTCTGTGTGTGTATGTGGGGGGGGGGGGGAGGGGTGCCTTTCTAAGGCATTTTTGTCCATATTTACACGATTTTCGGAGAAACCACAGAAAACTCCGAATGACTAGGTCGATGAGCTCGACTTTGAAAAGAATAATAGCCACCTCCCGTTTACCATTTAGGAACTACTAGAAAAGGAAATGCTCCGGCCATTAAATATGTGTAGAATAATCATTTATAAAATATTAATTCTGTATTTTTTCTAATTGGTTGAAACGTTTAAATAATAACGTGATAGGGTGTACTGGCTAATTCCAATCATCTACACGCGGGACCTAGGCCTCCGTCAAATGTCCTCCGCGGATTATTTTTAAGGTGTCATACTCTGCATTCGTGATTTTTAAGAGAATCACTGAACGACTAGGCTGAGAAGCGTAACCTATGTTCGAACGCGACACCTTCCGTCGACCGCTTTAGGGAATAGAAATTCTCAGCCATTGGTGATGTCATTTAAAAAATGAAGATGAAAACCCCTGTGTTTAGTAAAGCAACTTCATACAATACATTTAATTATTTATTTTTTTATTCTATGTTTCAAATATACTTTTAGCGCATCAATGGCATTAACATCGGACTGGAATCCTTGTTCACTCATGGATGTTCGTAATGGTTCGGAATATACTTTACACAGTAGGCCTCGGTCTAAGTAACTCTAGTACGGTAAAAATGTCCGGAGAAAAACCAAATTAAACCAAACCAAACCTAGAAATCCATTAAAGCTCACGTGAAATTTTTAAGCGCAACCAATTAGATGTTTTTTAAATATTTGTGGAATGCTTAAAAATTTTTGAAAACAATAAATTTATCAGCAAAGTCCAATATTTGAAATATATATATATATATATATATATATATATATATACATAAATAATATACAAATAAAGCCAGTGTTTCACTTTCACTACATAGTGTGTAAACCATGTTGATAAGCTTATGTATTTTAACATTTGTGTTTTTGTAAAATGTAATCAACAGTTTTACATAAAACAAATTTTAAAATGTTATTCTTTACTATTCTGAAAACTGATATATTAAGCTTAATATACATTTTGATAAATATTTGTTTTTTCAAATTTAACTTTTAAAATACTAAATTGAATTTTGTCTCCATAATCCCTATACAAAGCATATTTTGTGCTAGCCTCCCTCCTCCTCTTCCACATATACCCAAAATAATAATAATAATAATAATAATAATTACAGCTTAAGGAGACTCTGGGCATTATAAAGTTCTTTTGTAAATTACCGTCTTCAAATTAAGATAATTTCAATATATATGCATTAAAATATAACAAAATTAAAAATATAGAAAACAATAAAATTCAAGATTTCAATTTTATTTCTTCATATATTTATTTTTGGAAAGTTTCAAAATGGTTCAGAATTGCTAACAATAGACTAAATCGTCTAAAAATTATGGTAAAGACACTTTATAGATTTCCAAATATACCTCTACATACATTTTAGTTTACATATAATTTAGATTTAAGAACACAATTTTAAATTTTGAAAAAAAAAAATATGCATTAGGTTTTACCTTTCAATCATAAAATTATTTCTTCTAAATTAACCTGTTAATGGAACCATAAAGTAATACCCAAATATTTTCCGAATGTAAGTATATTGGGAATAGGAGTATATTCGGAATTTGTATACATATTTGAAGAATAATGATGAATAATAATGTGAAATTGGGGAGGGGGATGAAAATCATCAATTAATTTTTTTCCAAAAACACTGAGTTTTTGAAATTTACTTTTTAATCTAAATAGTTTTTTTAAGAAATTTTTACGCACTTAATATTATTTTATTTTAATGCATATGTTAGCGAAATTCCGTAATTTTATGACGATTACTTATAAAAGAGCTTTATAATATGTATAATCCCGGCTGAGGTGCTGGATTCGATTCCAGTTCGCGCTCGTCGGCCTAGCCGTTCGGAGTTTTTCGTGGTTTTCTGCGAAACTTGCTAGTACCCTTTAGAAAGATCCTCACGGAGGGCATTCCAACTATTGGCCTAGGAACATAGTGTAGTCAATCGGCCTTAAAACCCTACAACAACAACATACGGGATAGGACCCCTCCTTAGAAAGACCCCCACGGAGGGACCCCCCTCAGGCCTAGGACCCTAGCGCAGTCAATCGGACTTAATCCCCACAACAACATCCTGGCAAAAATCTTCACGTATATGAAAAATATTATGTAAAACCTGACTACCTTTCAAATTACATAACTAGCTATATTATGAAAGAACTGTTAATTGGTAAATCTTTCCTATAACGTTTTATGATTTTGACACTAGAACGAAACGAGTGTAATTTTGAATGTAAAGCTAATTAATTAGCTTTGCGGTCAAAATGGTCGTTCTAGTTTTGAACGTTATAATGTTAGATACTTATTTCATTTATTTTAAGAGCATTAAATATATTAATAAAGTTTTATCAACAGATAATATGTCTTGTATTCATCTGTAAATTTCTGCATTTATTACGTGATGTGAAATAATTGGTGTCATTTCACAAATGACAAACTTCTTAATGGTTCTTGTTAATTGTCATGGCTATAATAATTCATATTTGCATACATCTAAAATCCGCAGTGTAATAATGAAAACTCTATTTTAAATTATTAATAGTGATCTTTCTGCATTATATCACCCCCTTTACAAAAATGTCATTTCAATTTTAGGTAAGAGATATATTAATCAATTAACTTTTCTCGTTTAATTTTACTTTTATTCGCAGTTTACAGATAACTTTTTAGATTACACACATGTATGTGCGTAATAAATATTTTTAATGTAAAAAATAAGCACTAAATATATAAATTATTAAAGAATATTAATGGATTTGATTTCATATATTTTCTTACTGGTTTATTATAATGTATTAAGCTTAATTTAACATAAAATAAGTAAATAAAGAACCATTACAAAAGAAGCTTTAGATATAACAATACATCAACTTACATAACAGGTGATTCATTGTCGAATTGATAGATACACTGGCGTGCAGAATGAAAGCTGTGGCTTGTTTCCTTTGTCTCTCACTTCCATCCCCTCTCTATTTTCTCAAAATTTTTTTAACAAATGAATGTATGAATATAGAACTTGGATGTCATGTTTCTTACCAAATCCTTTATGGAAATTTATATAACTGTAACAAAAGCAATAATTTTTAAAACTCATATTAATTCAATTTTTCTTAAAAGTAATCTTTGGAAAAAAAGAAAAATTTAAGCAACTTTAGCAAAGATAAAATCTTTTTGTAAAAAAATAGAACCGACTCCAAAAAGCAACTAATTGCGTCTAAAAGTATAAAATAATTTCCTTCGCCAAACAACCTATAACACTACAATTAATCATAACTTTTGAAGTCGGCGCAAAATTAAATAAAATTAAATTAGTTTTTAAATGTTTGTTTTTAGACCGGTAGCAACAAATGCTGTTGTCTCGAATGATCCATTTTCATGTTTCCTTTATTATTTTATCACTGTATACAACTGGCTCATTAGTAGCATCTACATAGAACAGTGAACACTCTTCACAATGCGGTATTTATGTTTCTACGAAGTTAGACTTTCCTTTGCAAATTTGTTATAACTTTCATAACTATCATCCTTGCTGACTTTTCGATTTGGTGATCAAAACGTAATGCAAAAATATACATGCAATATGTATATTTTCATAATATATATCGTATAAAGTATAGTTTCGTATTCTTGATTACTCTCTTAATATACCTTATCAAAACAATAATGATATCCCAAAGAAATTAAATATGTTTGCCAGATAATTTTGAGATTTTTCTTTCACCAAGGACGTCAGATACCAGCATCTTCGCCAACTTTTGCTGCTTACGAAATCTTATTTGTTTTCTTCAATCAAAGTAGTTTTCGGCTGAGTTTTGCAGGTGACAATGTGAGATGTGTATTTTGAATAGGATTTGATTTTTGTATTGAATAAAGGTATGAATTTTTCTTTAATTTTGCGCCGACTTCAAAAGTTATGATTAATTGTAGTGTTATAGGTTGTTTGGCGAAGGAAATTATTTTATACTTTTAGACGCAATTAGTTGCTTTTTGGAGTCGGTTCTATTTTTTTACAAAAAGATTTTATTTTTCTCTTTTCAGTGAAAACTTATTCATATAGCAGAACATCAGAAGACGTTCGACGGCAGTTTCACAAATCACAACTTCCAAGAAAAGTGACATAACTCAAAAAAAGTTTTATTCCACTGAAAAATACATGAAATGCAGCCAATGTGAACAAAAAAGTTACATCTCCATCGAGAAAGTTATTCGCTCGAGAGACAGTTGTGCCAGTTTTATTCTAGTCAAGTTACTTTTAAGTTGATTTTTCTAAAATGCTGCATTTTTAAGTTGGGTCACTTTTGTTGCCTTTATCGGATATGAGCAGAAAACTATCTATTGAACGAACATACGTTAAATTAAAAAGTCTTTAGAAATGCAAAGAACGGATACGCTGTGTTCGTAACCAAAAATTCTGTTAGGCATATATATTGAACTTTACAGTGAATACGTGTCACCCGCTGCGCTGGAAATTGAGCAACGTAAAGTTCAAACAAAGAGCAAAATATGCATTGCAGCTGACGGACGGAAGTTTCAACATCGATATTTACATACTGCTTTACCAGTGTAGCTCTCATGCGTTCAGCAGTTAGAGTGAGAACAGACTTTTGTGAGTATCCTGTAATTTGTTTATACCTTAATGAAATCATAATGAAACCTATTTCAGACCAAGATCATTACGTGAACAAAAAAAGTATTAAAATTAAATCATCTCTTACAAAGTTATAAGCTATCAAATTTCAACAACAACAACAATGAGAAACATGGTT
Organism: Salticus scenicus; assembly: GCA_963930645.1. Classification (NCBI taxonomy): domain Eukaryota; kingdom Metazoa; phylum Arthropoda; class Arachnida; order Araneae; family Salticidae; genus Salticus; species Salticus scenicus. The sequence continues at coordinate 218,558,058 of OZ005651.1, read as the reverse complement.
TGTATTGAAAACCTCTTCCTTTACGAAGTCGGTTCAAAACGTGTATGCGTTAATCAATGTGACCGCTTACAATAACCATACTTTGAATTTTACATTAGCATAAATATCACCCGCTAAGCTACAGCATATGCAATGTCGTTCAATTGTGCACAAAATAGGAAATTGTGAACAAATGTCTGAACTATCTTTTCGTACTAGATCGATGATGCTCTGCAATTTTATAATTCACTTTTTTCCCCTGTCTTGAACCGTTTCCGAGATAGGAACGCTAACTCCACTGTTTTCCACCAGGTGGCGTTGTATGCGGTTGAATCACGTAGCATATGTCCACTTTGCTATACCTACTTACCACGTTTATGACTATAGCTGCAGGTGTTCAGCAGTTTAAAGAATCGGGACTGACATTTTTGGACACTTTGTATTTTCTTTTGATCGTAAAGATATTACAATGGGACTTATTTCAGACCAAGACCTTTACAATAAAACAAAAAGTATCTAAATCAGATCATCCGTTCAGAGGTTATGAGCTAACAAACAGAAACAAAAACAAAAAAAGCATACGCTTTGAATTGAGAAAATCCTCCTTTTTGAAGTCGGTTGATTAGAGCATCTCTTACGAAGTTATAAGCTTACAAACACCAACAACAACACATAGTTCGAATTAAGAACACCCTCCTTTCTGAAGTTGGTTGAAAACGACTTTGCGCTAATCGATGTGACCGCTTACAGTAACAGTACTTTGAACCACAGTGTATGCGTGTCATCTACTACACTGCAAAGTGTGCAACGTAGTTCAAGTGTGCACAGTGTAGTAAATTACGAGAAAACTACTGCACGTTTTAAGCGTTCTATTTTTAGCAATACGGTCTAAAAACTGTCTTTTCGTAGTAAATTGATGATGCTCTACAACTTCGTAATTAACTTTTCTCACATCTTGAACGGTTTTTGAGATAGAAGAGCTAATTCCGCTGTTTTTCACCAGATTGCGTGCGCTTTATGTTCTTTAGATTGTAAAGATATTACAATGGGACCTACTTCAGACCAAGATCTTTACAAAAAAACGAAAAGTATCAAGTAACCGTATTTTGAACTATATAGCGTATGTCTCACCAGCTACGCTACAACGTGTGAAATGTAGTTTAAGTGTGCATAGTGTAAGAGTAACAATTGCGAACAAACAAATCACGTTTTTAGCATTGCACTTTTAGCATCAATGTCTAAACTATCTTTTCTTACTAAATCGATGATGCTCTGCAATTTTATAATTCACTTTTTCCCCCTGTCTTGAACCGTTTCCGAGACAGGAACGCTAACATGAATGTCGAAACTATCTTTTTGTACTAAATCGGTGATACTCTTGAACTTCGTAATTCACTTTTTTTTTTCTCTAGAACCGTTTTCACGATAGGAACACTAACTCCGCTATTTTCCACCAGGTGGCGCTGCAAGCGGTTTAACCTTGTACTGCATGGCGACTTTGCAATACTTACATACCATTTTTATCACTATAGCTGCAGCCGTTTAGCAGTTAAAAGAGTTGGGACTGACTTTTTTGGGCACCCTGTATTTTCTTTAGATCGTAAAGATATTGCCATGGGACCTATTTCAGACCAAGACCTTTTCAACAAAACAAAAAGTATCAAAATCGGAGCATCCGTTCAGAAGTTATGAGCTAACAAACATAAAAAAAACATACGGTTTGAATTGAGAACCTTCCTTCTTTTTTTGAAGTCGGTTAAAAACTAAATGAGAAATGATGTTGAGGGCGCACAAAAGATATGTGAATATACGTATGCCTCAAAATGTTAAATTATAAAATCAAAAAAAAATTTTTCGCGGTATTCACTTTTCTCTTTCATATTTTTCGGCTTTCTTCTGTATGCGAATTACCTTTTTTAAAAAATACACATACATACATGAAGATTGATGAGATATTCTTTGTAAAATTATTTATTAAGATTTTTTTTTCATTATTATTACTATTCTGGCGATATTCATAGTTTACAAATTAATAATTATACTTCTCCAAAAAAGTTTACTTTGAAAGAAAAAGAAAAAGAAATGCAGGAAGATACATTGGGTTTTAATTTAACGTCTGGAAGCATGCGTGAACTTCTGTAATGCATCTCTAACTCTATTATTTTTTAGCTTTCTTTTTTAAAATTGCTAAAACTTTTTATCTCATTCAAAACTTACTTTTGGAAAAAAGTTGAAACTGAAAAAGTTTATGATTGCACAACCCCAAAAAATTAAATTAGGTTGAAAGTTAGCGATTCTACATTTTTTTTTTTTTTTTCATTAAAGTGCGTTTTTTTTTTTTTTTTTTTTTTTTTTTAAGGGCATTTTGCACTTTCCATTGGTATTTAGCTGTCAATCTTCCGACTAATGTTAGATGTTAAAATAAGATTAGAATATTAAAAAGCTAACTTTTTTTTTTTTTTTTTTTTTTTTTTTTTTAATCACGAATTTTTAACTGCTTAAGAAAATAAATAATTGGATAAAAAAAGAAAAAATAGTGATTATTACTTTACAGCAGTGCTGGGCATAATTGATTAAAAAGTAATTGAATTACAATTATAATTATTTTACTGTGAATCAACAAGTAATTGACTACAAATAAATTGCATTATTACAAATAAATTGAATAACTAATTCAATTCATTTGTAATCAATTACTTGTTAATTGATTGACAGTAAAATAAATATAATTATAATTTAATTGTAATTCAATTGTAATTCAATTGTAATTCAATTACTTTTTAATCAATTATGCCCAACACTGCTTTACAGTCGCTGTATTTGATTCAAATCACAACATTCGGTTGAAAAATAGAATTTTTAAAGAAAAATATTTAACAGTCATATTATTAAAAAATATTATTAAAATTATTAAAATTATATATTATTAAAAAAATATTATTAGTTGACATTTTATAATTTGCGAGCTAGTTTTCTTCCAACTGAATAGAAAAATAATTTCTTGCGTTACCATTTGCAACTTGGCGTTCTTACAACTGAATATTATAGATTTCATAGAAGAATAATATTCAAATAAATTCAAGCTTAGGGTTTTTATAAATAATATATATAAGCGCCCCTTTAGTTTTCAAGAAAATCGGCATATATTTGGGACGGGGGCGAACTAATCTGAAAAATTCGTAAAACTCTCCCCCCCCCCATCCCCCACCCTCCCCATGCTTCCACTAAATTGTTTAAAATATTTTCAGCTGTTTTAGGAAGCTTGCGATTTCCACACGTAAAAATTGTCAACTAATCGGGTAAAATCTACTGCTGAGCGTAAGGTGGTGTTTCTCCGGTATTTTACAAACAAACGAAACTCATATGAAAAGCAGAGTGGGTGGATCTTTATCGAGGGAGTGAGCTTCTGCGATGCTTTACAATATATATATATATATATATATATATTGTTTGTGATATTTTAAAAACATAATAGGATGAAATATTCTGACCTTACATTAAAAGAATCAAAAATACATTTGCTTAGAACATTTTAGCTGAAATGCGTTTGTTGTTTATCACCTCACGTTCCAAGGAATAAAATAATCTGCGTTGCTTTCATGAGAATAGATGCTATTTCCATTTTAAAGCTTTATGATTTACAGAACACATTAAACCTGGTTATAGGGAGTTTCATTTTAACAATTTAATTGCTATGCTTATTTTATAATAATTGTAATAAGCATTTATGGGCATGCAGCACAATGGACACTGTTTTATTTATTCTCGTTTTAAAATTTTTAGAATGTGACAGATTTTTATTCATTCAACGATTTACAAGCGCGAAGAAAACAAGGCCTATAATAACGAATTACTATGGGGATTTTTCTACAAATACGTTTTAAATCCGAATCTCTCTGGGGCTCATTATAGTGGTTTGCATTTTATCGACTTATGTTGTTCAAAGCAAACAAGGCTTTGCTATTGGGAAAGTAGCAATCAAAATAACTACCGTTATAAAGATTCGTTGGCGTAGATGACACGTTAAGACTTCTGTTACAGCGAATGTTCTTTTAATGGTTTTATTACAGAAAATATTGGTTTTTTCGATAAATAATGTCGTTTTTTTTAAACCTTCGCTTCTAAAAACCAAGGCTTCTTCGAACGTGAAATTTTTCAACTTACCAAAATATAGCAATAGGTCATCCAACAAAATGGTCAATATATCATTGATTAATGTTTGTTGTTAATATAAATAAATTCACTTTGAAAAACATGAAAAAAAAAAAAAAAAAAAAAAAAAAAAAAAAACGACATTATTTATCAAACAACCCAATACATTTCAATTATTGTAATTTTAATTCACATAAAATCTTGTTATAGTGAGAGTTCCTTTTATCACGAATTAAAATTTCAATTATCAATGGGTGCTAATTAAACTCCTCCTCCATTATAATGAATGTCGTTATAACGGCTTAGGGATCACGACGTACGCATTGCTCCCAGTGGCCTTACTCCGTTATAATTAGTTATAGGCTCAATCCATCATGATCAAGAAAATATGTACAATACGCTAAGGCAACTGTTTACTTATTTCTAATCACATTAAACGCCCCATATTGAAAATTCTTTTCTTTCTCATAACATTATGTTCAGAAATCATAAAAGAACATTAAATATTAAATTGTGAATTGATTTTTAAATGCTATTGCGGGTATATAGATTTGTGGCCAATGTAACATTGAAGTTGGAAACAATGAGGAACGTTACATTGGTCAAAAGCATTTATTTTTGCAAGAAAAAATAGAAATTAATTCACAGTTAAATATCCAAAGTACTTTTTATGATTTCCGAACATATTAAATAGTATAAGAAAAAAAAAGGGGGGGGGGATTTTCAGTATGCAGTTTTTAATCTGATTATAAGCTTTATTATTTATTTATTTTTTGTCTTTAATTTATTGAAAATTTTCCGATGGTCACGATGGAATGAAGATAGATTTATTGGATATTTGTGAAAGAACACTGCATACATTATTCATTTATTTCTGTTCAAATGCGTATAGACATATATATGGACGTATATAGGAAGCGGTGGTGAACAAATTTGCATATGATTCTACTATAAATAGTTTGTGATCCTTTATAATTTTAATCTCGCCTATATAGTCGAGAGGTTCTACTCTCTAATCTGGTAAATGGTGAATGTCGCGTGTTCGTATCCAGGTTTCGCGCTCATCGGCCTACTCCCACAGAAAAAAGCTGATTAAAACTACATTTTTTTTTTCTTTCTTTAAGAATATTTTGTTGTTTTAAAATAAATTTTCATTAGAAGTAAAAAATCACTTTCGTTACGACAACACATAATATATTGTTAACAAATTTACAAAATTCCAAAAAAAATTATTTTTATTTGCTTATTTTAACATAATACTTTACTTAACTTTGCATTAGTTTTTGTATATTTGTAAGTAAAACACAATTTTTGCAAGAAAAATAAAATATTTTTGTTAAAATTGCTACAAAAATTATTTTGTTAATCTAACCAAAATTCCTATTGGAACATATTTAGATAGATTTTTTTTTTTTTTTTTTTTTTTGTGCATAACAATTTTTGTTGATTTACCAAAACTTTTCTCTGGGTATAGACATTCAGTGTTTTCCGTGGTTTATTCCGAAACTGGCATAAATAAGAGGCTAACCCCCCACCCCCCCAGAAAGACCTAACACCTCCTTATTGAGAGCATTATAGAGTCTATGGCTAAGTCCTTCGTGGAATTAGTTGGCTTTAATTTATGCAACACTTTTGTAATTTTAAACGATAGTTTAAACATCTTTACACCAATTTTAGAAATTTATTTTTAATAAAATATTTTAGAAAGATACGTGCCATTTTTGTCATAAAACAGAATCGTAACTAGTATTGAAATAGACTACATACAAATCTCGAATAATGTTCCTAGTGATTTTTCTCCAAGTTGTAAAATAATTAGTTTCAAATTTTTTTTTTTTTTATTTATGAACTTAGATTTTATTTATTTATTTTTTCTTTTCTTTTTTTCTTTTTTCTTTTAATTTAACTTATATTTTCTAAATACGTTTTTTGTTAAATATTACACGTAAAATATAATTTATAGATTTAATAAAAATACTATTCTCGTCGGAAAATTTTTTATTATATCATTATTATTATTATTATTATTTGCAAATGAGTTGATTCGCTTTTTTGATTTTTTTTTTTTTTTCTAATTCTTCTTGTGGTCATATGCAACGATTCGAAAAGTTTTACTTTCTTGTATCATAATCAATTAAGCATTTTTACCGAGAAGGATTTTGTTAAAAAACAAATAAAATGTTTATCCCGCTTAAGCAACAATATTTATTCATTCACACGTGCATAAACATCTTGTTTACAAACCGAAGTAAAATATGCTATATTGCTACTCGTGTAAATATCTTTATTTTTATCTAAACATACCTGTTGTACTTTCTCAATACTTCGAAATCTCTTATAAAAGTGAAAGGGAGCGAGCGCCGTTGCCATAGCAGCACTTTTGCGTCACATGACATCAAAAACACCAGAGGACACAACACAAGCGCAGGAATAAAATACGATTTTCTGATGGCGTTAAAGCTATAATTGTTTGTACGACACAAAATTAAATTTTATTATTTGTTTTTTTGCATTTTATTAGAATTGAAATAACAAAATTCTTGGATTAAGTATTTGATTGCATAAAACAAAGCTATTTAATCGAAGTAAAGTAGTTGAAAATTCTTACAAAACTTTCATAATTTTTTACCTTATAAAAGCTATTGTTTTCAGCATGCGATAAAAGCATTGTCACTTTTTCAGCGGATAAATGGAATAAAGCAAGATGAAACACTTTTTCATATTATGGGATATACAGTTGCAACTTTTTAACAATATAAATCCCATGTTACGTGGGGTAATGAGAAATTAGGCTCTCCAAGCTGATAAACGATGGATACCGGGTTAGAACCCAGACCTATCTGGTAGGTTTACCTGTTTAGAGTTTTCCGAGGTTTTCCTCTGAAACTTGCGTAAATAAAGTCTTAGTTCCCTCAGAAAGGCTCTTACGGAGGGCATTGCTACAAAACTTGTAACTTTACCTGCAAGCACCATGACGCTGATGTAAGGCATCTGGCTATAAAACAGAAGTTTGTGAGTTCAAAATCCATCAAGGCCCGTTCCCTAAAAATTGTTTTTGTAAAAATTTACAGAGGATGTTATAAGATTAAAAAAGAAGAAGAAGAAGAAGAAAAAATGCATTTTTACTGTTAAAAAAATTACAATTCCTTAAAACAACAGTTTTTTCCTGTTAAACACACGGCATTTTACTGTTACAAAAATTGAAAGTTCGTTAAAAAAAATAAAAATAAATAAATAAATAAATAAAATAAATATAATATGTATATATATTTGTTCTGTTAAAAGTACAGTATTTTTCTGGCACACCAGTTGACAGTTTTCTCTTAAATTGACAGGTTATATATTTTTTTCTAACAGTAAGTACACAGTTTTTTTTTTATCATTCATTATATTTCACGCTCATATTTTTGTTATTATTAATAAAAGCATTTATATAAAAACCAAAATTATTAATAAATTTTTAATATTATTCACTAGTGAATCATATTTAATATTATTTTTTATGTGACTTCACCCAATCATAGACTTAAGTATTTAAATACAGTAGCCGCTGCTTTATAAAATCACTGGCTAATAAAATCAGCCACTTAATCTGATCAAATTACAGGGTCCGAAATCAAGTCAGTACAAACCGCCGCTTAATAAATTCAGCATCGCCGGTTAATAAACTCAAAAGAAAATCTCTTCAACAGTAAAAATGATCATGTACAGGGTGGTCCGAAAAACATGATAGAAAGTAAGCGATTGTTGTGGAAAAAATAAAATATGCAAGAACATGAAACCTATGTTATTGAATAAAGATATGAATGACATTTAATATACAAGGTGCTCGAAATGTCTACCGTCCCCGACTATAGTGTTGTAAAGCCAGTTCCGAAACTCTGTTATAAAGCGCTGGAGTGTGTCAGAATCAAGTGTATCAATATCGATTCTGATGGTCGATTTCAGATCCTCAAGTGAATCAGGGGGATTCCTATAGATTCTGTCCTTGGGGTAAACCCATAAGAAGAAGTCGCACGGATTTAGATCCGGACTGTATGGGGACCCCTCTATTTGCCCTGTGAATTTTTCTTCATCCAAAGCAATCAAACGCTCACTAAACGTCGTTTTAAGCCACAGGAAGACATCAGCAGTTTCTTGCATGAACCAGTACTGGCGTATCATGTTGAGACAGCCCGCTTCAGGGCCAAAGTGATGCTCTAGAAACTCTCGATACTTCACTTTCGTGACGATACCGTCAATGAATATCGGACCACTCATCCACTTCGACGATATGGCACACCACAACGTGACCCTTTGTGGATACAGTCGTGAGACGACACTGAGATGAGGATTTTCCGCACCTCAATGGCGCCTCAAAATGTATTCTTACGATAAATAATCGTTTTTCCAAGGTCAGTGATTCCATATTGGTTATTCATTATTTCCGGTAATCAAGCACTCACCTCAAATGTCAATATGTGTGCTATTACAATATGGAAGAATTATACTTTTATCAATAAATTTGAAATCAAGAACTTAAAATACTTTCTATCATGTTTTTCGGACCACCCTGTATGTAAGCTAGACAACGAATTATATTTTCTCACCGGATTTTTTAAAAGAGAAGAAGAAACAAAACATGGCAAGCCATCACATTATTACTCTTTGTCGAAAATTATATGCCTAAAATAAATAAATAAATAAAGAAATAATAAAGAAATAAAAAGAAAAGAAAAGAAAAAGAAAAACACGCCCCGCCGTGTGTTGTAGTTCTGAATTCGAGGAATGAAATCTTCAAATGGTAGGCCAATCAGTATTTTTTTCTGTCTTAAAATATTCAAATAGAGTTTATAGTTCTTATTTTGAAGTAACTTATCTGCAAGATATTCAAGCGGGTAGGTTTTATTTTGAAGGTAAAGCGTAACATTTTGGTAAAGTATGATGGTTTGCTTCAAATGTGTAATCAAAGGAAGGCCACGTCGAAGCTTGAAATTTCTCAGTTTGCTTCATGTAAACATAATAATAAAGATATTAGTGCCTAAACTGTACCAAAAGGAAAGGTGAATTGCAAGCGAAAATGAATAAGGAGAGCAGAAGTCATCAACGTAGCACTTCTAGATAGGTACAAGAATGCCAGGTCAAAGAAAATATCCATCTTTTACGTAATTTTTTCTCTAAAAGCTGAAAATTTTACATGAGTGATAAGTAGCAAAAACTCCATTCCTACGGATGGCTAATTGATAGATGGAAGGGCGAAGAAAAATTTCTTTTCATATTTAGGTAATGAGTATTCTTTTATTGAATTCGGGCATGTTCGCCGGATATAAAAATCAGCCGCTTAATAAAATCATTTTGATGAACACAAACGTTATTTTATAAAACGACGGCTACTGTATTAGCCTTATATTATCTCATATTTACTTTTTATTACATTTTCAAATTTCAGATATTATTCAACAATTGTTTATCTAATTAAACATAAACATATATCTTTTTTAAAAAAAATATTCAATAAAGATAAAAATTCTTATCTTTATGATAATTTTCAATTTTACTTTAGAGAATTTGTTGTATTGCTAACAAAAAATATTTTTCACTCTGTTTTATTTAAACAAAATTTTGGGGAGACAGGAAGTTTTAAAATTTGGCCAAATATTTTCTATATGTAAATGTGAGATATCATGAATTGGCAATGGAAAGAAAACTATTCACTCGTCTGGTTTAGAGTGTTAGATTCTCCGTCAAAAGATACCATTTCCGTCCTATATTTTAAGCATTAAAAAAAAAAAAAATCTGATTTTTCAATTTCTAGACTAGAATATAATAAAGATAACGTAGTTTGTTGCATAGATTATTCAAGAAAATGTATATGATTAATAAGTACATAAAATTAATTGTTTCAATTTATTAAACATTAAAATCAAGCAGATAGATAATTGTACCATGGTTTATGCAAATCACACTACTTTTTAACCGACTTCAAAAAGGGAAGGAAGGTTCTCAATTCAAACCGTATGTTTTTTTTTTTATGTTTGTTAGCTCATAACTTCTGAACAGATGCTCCGATTTTGATACTTTTTGTTTTGTTGAAAAGGTCTTGGTCTGAAATAGGTCCCATTGTAATATCTTTACGATCTAAAGAAAATACAGGATGCCCAAAAAAATCAGTCCCAACTCTTTTAACTGCTAAACGGCTGCAGCTATTGTGATAAAAATGGTATGTAAGTATAGCAAAGTGGCCATACAGTACAAGGTTAAACCGCTTGCAGCGGCACCTGGTGAAAAATAGCGGAGTTAGTGTTCCTACCTCGAAAACGGTTCTAGAGAAAAAAGTGAATTACAAAGTTGAAGAGTATCACTGATTTAGTACAAAAAAATAGTTTAGACATTCATGCTAGCGTTCCTATCTCGGAAACGGTTCAAGACAAGGGGGAAAAGGGAATTATAAAATTGCAGTGTATCATCGATTTAGTACGAAAAGATAGTTTTCATCGATTTAGTACGAAAAGATAGTTTAGACATTGATGCTAAAAATACAATGCTAAAATAGTGCATTTGTTTGTTCGCAATTTCTTACACTATGCACACTTGAGCTACATTGCACACGTTGCAGCGAAGCTGGTGAGACATACGCTATACAGTTCAAAATACGATTACTTGATACTTTTTGTTTTGTTGTAAAGATCTTGGTCTGAAGTAGATCCCATTGTAATATCTTTACAATCTAAAGAAAATAAAGCGCCATCTGGTGAAAAACAGCGGAATTAGCGTTCCTATCTCAAAAACGATTCAAGATGGGAGGAAAGTTAATTACGAAATTGTAGAGCATCTTCGATTTACTACGAAAAGACAGTTTTTAGACATTATTGCTAAAAATAGAATGCTTAAAACGTACAGTCGTTTGTTAGCAATTTCCTACACTGTGCACACTTGAACTACGTTGCACACTTTGCAGCGTAACGGATGACAAGTATATTCTGTGGTTCAAAGTACTGTTACTGTAAGCGGTCACGTCGATTAGCGTAAAGTCGTTTTCAACCAATTTCAGAAAGGAGGGTGCTCTTAATTCGAGCTATGTGTTGTTGTTGGTGTTTGTAAGCTTATAACTTCGTAAGAGTTGCTCTAATTAACCGACTAGGTTCTCAATTCAAAGCGTATGTTTTTTTGTTTTTGTTTTTGTTTGTTAGCTCATAACTTCTGAACGGATGATCCGATTTTGATACTTTTTGTTTTATTGTAAAGGTCTTGGTCTGAAATAGGTACCATTGTAATATCTTTATAATCAAAAGAAAATACGGGGTGCCCAAAAAGTCAGTCCCGACTCTTTTAACTGCTGAACAGCTGCAGCTATAGTCATAAAAGTGGTATGTAGGTATAGTAAAGTGGACATGTGCTATGCGATTCAACCGCCTACAGCGCCACCTGGTGGAAAACTGTGGAGTTAGCGTTCCTATCTTGGAAACGGTTCAAGACAGGAGAAAAAAATGAATTATAAAATTGCAGAGCATCATCGATTTAGAACGCAAAGATAGTTTAGACATGAATGCTAAAAAAAGAACGCTTAAAACGTGAATTTATTTGTTCGCAATTTCCTATTTTCTGCACACTTGAACGACATTGGACATTGCATATGCTGTAGCATAGCGGGTGACATTTATGCTATGTAAAATTCAAAGTATGGTTAGTGTAAGCGGTCTCATCGATTAACGCATAGACGTTTTAAACCGACTTTATAAAGGAAGAGGTTCTCAATACAAACCATGTTTCTCAATGTTGTTGTTGAAATTTGTTAGCTTATGACTTCGTAAGAGATGATTTAATTTTAATACTTTTTTTGTTGTCGTAATGATCTTGGCCTGATATAGGTTTCATTATGATTTCATTAAAATATAAACAAATTACAGGATACTCACAATAGTCTGTCTCACTCGAACTGCTGAACGCATGCTGCTACACTGGTAAAAGCAGTATGTAAGTATCGATGTTGAAACTTCTGTCTGTCAGCTACAATGCATATTTTGCTCTTCGTTTGAACTTTACGCTGCGCAATTTCCAGCGCAGCGGGTGACACGTATTCACTGTAAAGTTCAATATATATGCCTAACAGAGTTTTTGGTTATGAATACAGCGTATCCGTTCTTTACATTTCTAAAGACTTTTTAATTTAACATATGTTCATTCAATAGATAGTTTTTTTGCTCATATCCGATAAAGGCAAGAAAAGTGACACAACTTAAAAATGCAGCATTTGAGAAAAATCAACTTAAAAATATCTTGACTAAAATAAAACTGGCACAACCGTCTCTCGAGTGGATAACTTTCTAGATAGAGATGTAATTTTTTATTTACATTGGGTGCATTTCAGATATTTTTCAGTGACATAAACCATTTTTTGAGTTTTGTCACTTTTATTGGAAGTTGTGATTTGTGAAACTGCAGTCGAACGTCTTCTGATGTTCTGCTATATGAAAAAGGTTTCACTGAAAAGAGAAAAATAAAATCATTTTGTAAAAAAATAGAACCGACTTCAAAAAGCAACTACTATTGAAACAACTAAAAAAAAAAAAAAAATGTTTTGAAATGAAACTGTAAATTGCGCCTAAAAGTATAAAATAATTTCCTTCGCCAAACAACCTATAACACTACAATTAATCATAACTTTTGAAGTCGGCGAAATTAAATAAAAATTGATACCTTTATTCAAAACAAATATCAAATCCTATTCAAAAAACACATCTCACATTTTCACCTGCAAAAAGCAGCCGAAAACTACTTTGATTCAAGAAAACAAATAAGATTTCGTAAGCAGCAAAAGTTGGCGAAGATGCTGGTATCTGACGTCCTTGGTGAAAGAAAAATCTCAAAATTATCTGGCAAACATATTTAATTTCTTTGGGATATCCTGATTATTTTGATAAGGTATATCAAGAATATGAAATAATACTTCGTACAATATATATTATGAAAATATACATCTTGCGTGTATATTTTTTCATTACGTTTTGATCGCCAAATCCAAAAGCCACCAAGGATGATAATTATCAAAGTTATTCCAAATGTCACTTTTCTTTTAAGTTGTGATTTGTGAAACTTCCGTCGTACGTCTTCTGATGCTCTGCTATATGAATAAGTTTTCACTGAAAAGAGAAAAATAAAATCTTTTTGTAAAAAAATAGAACCGACTCCAAAAAGGAACTACTATTCAAAAATCTAGAAAAGAAAGAAAATTGTTAGAAAATGGAACTGTAAATTGCGCCTAAAAGTATAAAATAATTTCCTTCGCTAAACAACCTATAACACTACAATTAATCATAACTTTTGAAGTCGGCGCAAAATTAAATAAAAATTGATACCTTTATTCAATACAAAAATCAAATCCTATTCAAAATACACATCTCACATTGTTACCTGCAAAACGCAGCCGAAAACTACTTTTATTCAAGAAAACAAATAAGATTTTGTAAGCAGCAAAAGTTGGCGACATGCTGGTATCTGACGTCCTTGGTGAAAGAAAAATCTCAAAATTATCTGGCAAACATATTTAATTTCTTTGGGATATTATGATTATTATTTTGATAAGGTATATCAAGAGAGTAATCAAGAATATGAAAGAACACATCGTACAATATATATTATGAAAATATACATCTTGCGTCTATATTTTTGCCTTACGTTTTGATCGCCAAATCCAAAAGCCATCAAGGATGATAGTTATCAGAGTTATACCAAATTTGCAAAGGAAACTCTAACTTCATAGAAACATAAATACCGCATTGTGAAGAATGTTCACTGTTCTGTGTAGATGCAACTAATGAATCAATTGTATACAGTGATAAAATAATAAAGGAAACATGAAAATGGATCATTCGAGACAACAGCATTTGTTGCTACCGATCTAAAAACAAACCTTTAAAAACTAATTAAATTTTATTTAATTTTGCGCCGACTTCAAAAGTTATGATTAATAGTAGTGTTATAGGTTGTTTGGCGAAGGAAATTATTTTATACTTTTAGGCGCAATTTACACTTTCATTTCAAAACATTTTTTTTTTTTTTTTTTTTTTTTTTTTTTTGTTTCAATAGTTGTTGCTTTTTGAAGTCGGTTCTATTTTTTTTACAAAAAGATTTTATAAAATAGGTTTACAGTTAAAAGTAAAATTGTATAATACTGACAGATGTTGATAAATAGGAGAAAGTATATTTCTATAATACACAATTTCAATGAAGATTTTAAAACTACACTTTAAAATAAACGTATATTAAAAATCAGTACAAAAAACCCTTAACGGGTTAAAAGTTTGTGACGCCGCTACTTTATGGCTATAAGAATTAGAAATATGAGTCTTAAAAATAATGATATCAAATTTTAAGTGACGCTTTGCAATTAGTTAAAATATACATAGATTTTCTTATTTGATCATTTACTTTCTACTTTTATTTATATTTATAATGCAAACGTAATATTTTTAGCTTCAAGATCAGACAGATATATAAAATACACTCACTGATGCTTTTTCATTCACATTTCAAATTCAAAATAACAGTTTTAAAAGGAATGATATAAAAATTCCAGTGGCGCCTCGGTGTTATTTTAAAAGATTTGTTTTTAGATTCCATTAAAATTACTTTTGTTTTGTCTAATACAGTATATTTACATATTGAAACAGTGCTTTTAATTTTCAAATATACTGTCAAATAATTATACTTTCACTGAGTTTGCATTATAAATTAAAATTATTTATTTCAATAAATTGATTTATCTTTTGCATCACGCTATCCAAAACATAGTATCATTATCATAGTATCCAGCTGAGTGAAAATGTGCGCAAAGAGGTAGTGTAACGTAAAGAAAATATTTAAACAGATTTTACTTGCAGTTTTGGATAGCGTGACGCAAAAGATAAATCAATTTAATGAAATAAATAATTTTAATTTATAATGCAAACTCAGTGAAAGTATAATTATTTGACAGTATATTTGAAAATTAAAAGCACTGTTTCAATATGTAAATATACTTTATTAGACAAAACAAAAGTAATTTTAATGGAATCTAAAAACAAATCTTTTAAAATAACACCGAGACGCCACTGGAATTTTTACATCATTCCTTTTAAAACTGTTATTTTGAATTTGAAATGTGAATGAAAAAGCATCAGTGAGTGTATTTTATATATCTGTCTGATCTTGAAGCTAAAAATATTACGTTTGCATTATAAATATAAATAAAAGTAGAAAGTAAATGATCAAATAAGAAAATCTATGTATATTTTAACTAATTGCAAAGCGTCACTTAAAATTTGATATCATTATTTTTAAGACTCATATTTCTAATTCTTATAGCCATAAAGTAGCGGCGTCACAAACTTTTAACCCGTTAAGGGTTTTTTGTACTGATATCATTACTTTTTAGGGGTTATTGATCAAAAAATTAAAACAAGTCCTTCTGGCTCCTAGAAAGGGTAAGCTGATTTATCTTTTATTATGAAGTTGCCACCATTTTTTTTTTTTTTTTTTTTTTTTTTTCAAAATTCTACAATTTTTCAATTCTACTATTTATTAATGGACTTGGTGGATTTATTAATGAAGTCTTGTATATATGGAGTTTTAACATAGAACCTTTCTAATGTAAATTTGAAATTTTCAGTGGGCTGGCACAGGGAAACAAGAGGGTAGATTAAGTTGGCAAATGGACATAACAAATACATTTCTGAGATAAATCCAAACTACAAATTTAGTTTGAATTAATTCAATATTTCAAACGTTATCATGCCGACAAATTTTCAAGTAGCCTGCCACTTGGAAACAAAATGGAGAAGCTTCACACTAGAAAAAAATATTGAGTGGGATTCTCAAACTCTTTATAATAATAATAATAATAATAATAATAAGTGGGAAATTTCAAATTTAAGTTTTAGAATTACGTAATTTACATTTTGCAAGTTTCTTTTTAGAGAATTACAAATGCAAATTAAACAATTTAAAAAAATCAAGTTAATGTTAAAAATGGAAAATTATTTATTTTCTTTTCCCTTTTGATGCTAAGCTCCAATATTCACAATTTTAATTTTCTTAAAAAATGCAGGTAAAAATTATTTCATAAAAATATTTGGTGGAAAAAAAATAGACAAAATATAAATTAAGCTCTACATTTCTATAATTTTAAAAATAAGATAAAATCATTTGGAGAAAAAAATTATGGAAAATACAAGTTAAGCTAAAGTTAATACAAGTTAATTAAAATACAAGTTAAGCTTAAGTTTTATGGAAAATACAAGTTATATATATATTTCTTTTTAAAAATTAAAAATCTCTTTTTAAAATACAGTTAGAGTTTATTCATATATTTACTTTTCAGCCTTTAAAATGATACATATTTTAAATATTAACATAAACTAATTTTTTTATTAGTATTTAAAGCAACAATGGCTAGGGGATGAAAGAGGGAATAAACACGCTATATATAGATGAAAATAGAATTAAAATTCATGAAAAATGTGTCAAATAGCAATTATTGAAAAACACGTCAAAATAAATAAATAACATCTTTACTTTGAAACCCATAATAATTTATTTTAAAAGTATAATTCTCTCTTTCTTTTTTTTAAATTAATTAATTTATGCATGAAAAATTCCATTTCATAAATATATTTACAACTAGAATAAGCAAAAAAAAAAACCCTCCTTTAATTGTAAATAATTATTTCTACATTTTTCTAAGCAATTAAAAGTGTCTTTTTTTTTTAAAGAAAAATAAATTTAATATAGGAATGTATATGGTTTCAATACAAGCTACGAGATGGCGCCATTAGATGACCAAATTATTACCTTTATGATAAAACCATATACTTTCCGATATTTAAGCTATTTTTCTTTAAAAAAAAAAAAAAAAAAAAAAAAAACCACTTTTAATTGCTTAGAAATATGTTGAAATGGATATTTAAAATTAAAGGAGGGTGTTTATTGTAGTTTTAAATATAGTTATGAAATGGAATTTTTCATGCAGAAACTAATTAATAAAAAAAAAAAAAAAAAAAAAAGGAAAAGAAAGAGAGAATTATATTTTTTAAATAAATTATGGGTTTCAAAGTAAAGATGTTATTTATTTATTTTGACGTGTTTTTCAATAATTGCTATTTGACACATTTTTCATGAATTTTAATTCTATTTTCATGTTTTTTTTTTTTTTAATAAACAGTGTCATGAATATCCCTTCCTTCATTTCCTAGTCATTATAGCTTTAAATAATAATAAAAATGTTAGTTTTATTATGCTAATATTTAAAATATGTATCATTTTAAAGTCAGAAAAGTAAATATATGAATAAACTAACTGTATTTTAAAAAGAGATTTTTAATTTTTAAAAAGAAATATATACATATATATATTTGCAAAAGTGTATGTTTTAATTTAAATTAAAGACAAAAGATGGCGCCAAAACACCATTTACTGTTTTTTCCCATCTCTGCGCGGAATGATACATGAATAGGAATCGCAAATCATTGAGCTACTATAAAATCTATGTTTATAAATGATTAAACATTTTTTGCTTTAAAAAAATTGTAAATTCATCATTATTATGATAAAATGGAATATCTAAAATTACAAAATACTTCCTTATTTAAAATATTATCGAAATAATTTTTTCACGAAATGCGAAATTTTAAAATCTTAAATATTTCCTTTATAACAAAAAAAATATATATATTTAAGTGAAATTTTATTTCGTATATACACAATAAATATTTAAAAGAAACAATAAAGTTTCTTTCTTGCATTAAAAAACAAAATCTTAATTTTTTATTGACTGCATTCATATTGAACCAACCAACCAACTACAAGACCAAACCGAATAACACCTGTTCAGAATTCTGAGAATTATCAATAGAAATCTTTGCATCGCGTAGTAAAAATAGTTCGATTTTTAAACTGAGTTATAAAAAAAACAAGAGTTTTCCTAGGGAAAAGGGAGATGTCAGGCACATCAGATAAAAGCGATTAATATCATATATAAATTAAACTAAATTCGCTCGAGCCATATTCGAGAAAAAATTCTTACACATTAGGCCGCCCATTTATAGCTTAAATGAGCCAATTCATATCTCGAAATATATTGCACGCAGAAATGTAGCGATTTCAGGGTAGGATCAGACAGAAGGTGAAAGACTATTTTGAAATTATCAGAACATAACCTCCCATATTTCCTGAGATATTAAGTGTCGGCTTTCAGCGGTTTCTTTGATCTTTAAATTGGTGTATATATAAGTGTCGCAGTTTCGTTCGTTTTTCCGTTTCCGCTGAGTGTCATGGCGTTCGTTTGTTTTTGCGCTTGCGTCACTTGAGACTCTGCCGAGTCTCTTGATATAAACTCTAGATATAGATACATGCTTATAGTATCTACTAGCTGCTGTGCCCGTTCTTCGCACGGGAATTTAAGTATTATTCTCAATATATTATTAAAAAATATATTTATCTTAGTTGAAGCTTACTATGCTTATGAAGATAGAGAATGGATTATTATAGTGAATAAGTGCAATTTATAAATTTTCACTCATTTATATAATATAAATAAATATTACTTTTAATTTGCTTATGCAAATTAAAAGTAATATTTATTAATTAAATAATAAAATTTAATTAAAAGTAATATTGTTGAATATAATTTTTCTCAACGCTCAAAAAACATAATTTCTTTTGTTATTTACGCTCCGAAAAACAGGTACAATAGCTAGTATTTAATTTTTAATTCAAATTTCCCGTAACTCTTTAACCAATCACATTAGAACGTCCAGCCTTGGAATATCGATAAGGATTTTCTCGCCAAAAGTCGCCAAAAATGTCGCCAAAGGCAAAAAGTCGTCAAATTTGTCGCCAAATCCATTACCTTCCTATTGGAGCTTTTTAGTGCGTTTTAAAGGGAAGATTAAGCTATCTTAACGCAGAAAAGAGCTGAAAATGCAGAAAATTGACATTTTATCAACTTACTAAGCCTCTTTGAAAGAATTTATACAAAATTAAATATAATTATTTACAATTTCGTAACAATACGCATTGATAAAGTGCTAATATAGTTAGTTCTATAGCTATGATTCAGCAGAAAATTTAAAAACATGGTTTATAGAAAGTTTTTTATCTTATAATTATTTATTTTGATACAATGAATGCCCAATCGTAGTACAGTGTTCGCTGATTGTAAATAAATATTGATAAAACCCGCTATCATCTTCCTTTTTTTTTGAGAACTGAAATTCTGTTCTATATGCCTTCACTCCTCCCATGCACACAGAGAAAATATTCTGACACCATTTTGGAGCTTCCTGATGTAATAAATTCTCCTTTTACATAATTTCCTTTACAGCTTTTTACAGGACATCTAATCACCATGCTTGTGGTAAAATGTGCTTTATAACCAAAACATTGTTGCCAGATAGAAATTTCAAAATTTCCCCAGAACGCAGTTAATTTTTCCCCAAAAGAGCACAAATTAAAAAAAATTTCTCCCAAATGCAATTTTACTTTTTTTTCCCTTTTTAATGTATTTAACAATGTACGGTATTTTAGGGTTAGCGCATGTGATATTAATGAACTCATTTACTAAGCACAATACGGAAACTGATGTTATGTACAATATACTATTTGCTTTTTTTACATTCTATATATATAACAGAAAAGAATTGGATTTCTGAAATTTTTCGACTTTTACTTTTCAACGAATTAAGACGTTTTGAGGTCTCCTGCATACGATTGATCCATTTTTAGAAAATGTCCGCCTGTGTGTATGTGTATATGTGTGTGTGTTGGCAAAACTCTGTAGATGCTGTATCGCAAGAATTAATTAATGCACTTACTTAATTTAACCGAACTTTATATTTGATTGGACTTTGACTTAAATTGATGTTAATTAGCTTTTAATACATATCAATCAAAAGTAAGCACTGCTATACTGCAATTATCCACATTTAAGGGAAAGCTATATCTAAGCTTTTGCTGTGCATAAATATACCAAACTTGGAATGTGAGATGGTATGGTGAGATTATGTATTCATTTCAGGTGCATATTGGCCAAGAGGTGGCGTTGTTTAATACCATTTATGAGAAAGCAATTTCTAGGCTTCTATGATGTATAAATGTACAGCTCAGTTATATATACCAAACTTTGTACGTTAGATAAACATTATGGAAAACTGTGTTGATTCAGTTTGGGTGTATACTGGAAGGCAGGTGGCGCTGCTATGTTGCAATATTTCTCGTTAACAGAAAAACTGTATGTCAGCTTTTAACAATAAATAATATAAAATAGTATATTCACTCATCGACTGACTGACTTCACTCATCGAAGACGGCCGTCGCAATTTTATGAGAGATGAGATCTTTGATGTGAACATTCACTGAAATTTTGAATAATTTCATAGGTTTTTATTTTTTGAGTAAGTAACACTTAGTAACTTATCACTTAGTAACTTTTATATTACTAAGTGATATTGAATTTTGAGATTTCATTTAACTATATAATGACCAGCGGAGCGGGAAATCCTGCTAGTGTTATATAAAAGCACCAAATTAGGTACATGATATGTAATTGTTTATTGATTAATTCAAGTCTATTTTCTGTGATTTTCCAGTGTGCTATATCTCCGCCTCTATTCAGAAAAATTGCTGTAAATTGCACATATAAAATGTCAATTTTCAGAAGCTAAGGCCACTCCCGTTTACCAACTTCTGGAGCAAAACCTTTCGGTTACTGATGGGGCTTAATTTAATAAATTACGGTTCAAACAAAATGTATGATTAAGTTTTAGAATTATATTAAGCATCATGTATTTTACTTAGATATTTCTGGAATCAGATATTTGTAATCTAATTACGATGGCTGTGAAAGATTAAAAATAAAAACTGGTGCGCAGGAAAAAATGAAGACGGTTTCTCAAATGCATTTCAAACATAGCCAACAGCAATGACGGAAATCGTAAAAGGTCTTACATTTATTACAAAAATGGTACATTTCAAAACTGAGAAACTGACTGGATGATCGATTGCTAAATACTTAATTTGTACGCTCAATTTTTTGATGAAAAAAAAAAAAAAAAGTTAATTTTGGGGAAAGTTTGGACCATTCCCCAAAATTTCCTCATGGGCACAAATGTTTCCCCAAAATCCCGAAATATTTCCCCAATCAAGAAACCCTGAACCAAAACAATTTAACTTCTAAAGGGAATTATAAATTTTTAATAAAACTTTCAAAAACAAGGAATAATACCGTCTGCGTAAGAGAACAGAATTTATATAAAAAATAAAACAACAGCAAATAAAAAGTCGAGTTTTTTGTCAAATATTGTCATTTTAATATATCTAAATGCTAGATATAATTTTTAATTAGTTATAGAAGCGTTTTTTTTTGCTCATATCTGTAAATTTTATTAAAATTCTAAAATGTGCGGTGAAGATAATTTTATGCTGGGTACTGACCTAAACCTGTGCCAAGTGTCACTAAACTCCATCCAGCTGTTTTGACGTGTTATCCAGTCGAATAAAAAACGTTCTATATACCTTCACTCCTCACATGCACGCAGAGAAAATATTCTGAAACCATTTTGGGGTGCTCTGATGTAATATATTCTTCTTTTCCATAATTTTCTTTACAGCTTTTTACAGGACATTAATCACCATTGCTTGCGATAAAATGTGCTTTATAGCCAAAACAATATAACTTTTAAAGGGAATTATAAATTTTAAAAAGAAATTTAAAAATAAGGAATATCGTCTGCCTAAGAGAACAAAATTTATATCAGACAATCTGATGTGAGCACTACATGACTTTCTTATACACCCATTGTAAAATATATATTATTATGAAAACATTGACATTTTTGTGGGAGGTAACTGATTTGTAAATTAACAGGTCGGTTCCAGCGTATAGGAATTCCTGAAAACAAACAAGGAAAGAAAAAAAAAACTGCTACTCCAGCCGCAAAAGTCACGATAATTGGATTATATATACAGCAGAGACAAATATAGTTTTTTTTTTTTTTTCCAGGAATAGTGCTATTTACAGAATCTCTCATTGGCAAATGAGCTTGTGTTCAATGGAAATCATTCGAGTAAAAATAGCCTACTTTTTTTGTCTTTGGGGAAAATTAGTGACGAGAAACGATACATTTTACCAAACAAATTAACTCCTTTAAAGTACACAAACATCAAACCGTCTCAATTATATATATTAAAAGCAAACACGTTTTATTTATGAGACAAAAAATTTTTAAGTTAAAATACATTTAACATTCCTTGAGTGTTCATGTCCTGTTTGCATTTTGTGTTGTAATTACTGATGAGGAAACCCGGACGGGTTTCGAAACGTCTGATTTTAATTGTTTTTATATGTAATTTTTGTTTTTTAAATGTATTTTAACTTAAAAATTTTTTGTCTCATAAATAAAACGTGTTTGCTTTTAACTCCTTTAAAATTGAGAAAAACTTTACTAATTTTGGCTATCCTGAAATAATATTTGCCACCAAATTTGATCGCAAATCTTGCCAAGTCTCCAAGTTTGCAGTCAACGCAGATTTTGGTATTGGTATCGAGTTTGGCGGTGTGGCATCAAATTTGGCGACTTAGCGAAAGAATTTGTACGAAAATTTGTAGTTTAGGCCTGCAAAGTTTCCAAACTCTAACTTCAACAAGAAAAGAGTTCTGGAATTTTCCGGAAACTTTCATCGATTTATAGCGCAGAACCAAATTCTTTGAAAATTTTATAAATGACTAACAAGACTATAAAAAAGAAGAGTGACTTTTGATTATTGTAGACTACAAATTACCTATATCTTTACGTGCTACTTTCTATACGGTATTACGGTAAATAGGGAAGTAGGTGGAAGTTTTTCATTTCCACGAGGGTTGGCGTTGACTTACTGTCAGATTAGGCATTCAAATGGGGCCAAAAGTGGCAGTTTAGGATTACTAAAGTTTGGAAACTCTGGCTTCAATTGGATTCGAGTTCTAAACTGTTTTGTAATGATTCATTAGTTTCTAGCGCAGAACTACCTCGAAAATTCTATAAACCACTGTGACAACACTCTCGATGATTTCAAATTCCATTCAGACATCGAAATTTTCGGTTGTTCCTAAATTAGCAACATTTCTGCTCAGTAGTGTATTTAACAGTATTTATTTAATATCTGTAGTAAGAATGACTGTTTCACTAGATAGTTTCAAGAATATTCATTGACAATTGATTTTTGTAGCGCAAAAAAGTGTTTTATTCAACTGCTTCCTGAATATTCATTAAATAAAAGGCATTCATAAACTGGAACCGTTTTATGTCTTTAAAAATTACGTTATATACGCAAAAATGTAGATTTGATAACTATATCATTGCGGGCTCTATCTAGAGCTGAATATTCATTAAATAAAGTGCATTCGTCGACAAGAACTTACTTATGTCTTTAAGAATTACTTTCTACATGCAAAAATGTCGACAACTTTTATAACAATATCATTACGGGCTCTGACTACAGATATGACGGAAATTGTAAAAGGTCTTACATCTATTACAAAAATGGTACATTTCAGAACTGAGAAACTGACTTTAAGTTAAATACTCAATTTGTACACTCAATTTTTCGATGGGAAAAAAAAATTGGGGGAAAGTTTGGCCCTTTCCCCAAAATTTCTCCATGGGCAAAATTTCCTCCCAAAATCCCGAAAACTATCACAATCTGCCAACTCTAAACCAAAACAATTTAACTTTTAAAGGGAATTACAGATTTTAAAAAGAACTTTTAAAAATAAGGAATAATACCGTCTGCGTAAGAGAACAGAATTTATATAAAAAACAATACAACAACTAATAAAAAGTCGAGTTTTTTGTCAATTGTCATTTTAATGTATCTAAATACTAGATATAATTTTTAATTAGTTATAGAAGCATTTTTTGCTCATATCTGTAAATTTTACTAAAATTGTGAAGTTTGCGATGAATATAATTTTATGCTGGGTACTGATCTAAACCTGGGCCAAGTGTCATTGAACTACGTGCAGCCGTTTTCACGTGATACCTGGTCGAATAAAAAACGTTCTGTATACCTCCACTCTTCCCATGCACGCAGAGAAAATATTCTGAAACCCTTTTGGAGTTCCTTGATGTCTAAAACGTAAAGATTATGCATTCCCCCCCCCCATTCAAAGCCTTTTATTAACAAAAGCCTTATGACGCATACGCAGGCGTTTTTTACCCACATCTCTAAATCTAATCAAAATTTTGAAATGTCCAATAGATATAATTTTATGTTGAGTACAGACCTAAATCCTTGCCAAGTATAGCTGAATTCTGTCCAACCGTTCTCACGTGGTACCCGGACAAATATAGCGTTACAGACATCAGACACAACGACCTTTTGATTTTCACAATGTGTAAAATGTGAAGATATCGCAAAAATTTTTGATTCTGAGAAATTTACAGACAAAAGTCTGATTTTATTAATATAAATAATAGTAGAGTAACAGTTGAATCAGTCTAGATAAAATTTCAACAGATTTTTGGAAAAATCGCAAAATTTCGGTTTATGGTATTGATGAAATTTGAAAGGTGTTAGACAATGATTGTGTAAATTCCAAAGCAATTTTTAAGCCTTTAAAATTTGTTTTACAAATATCTGGTTCCCAATTTTCTATGCATTTTGAATACTGCTATTATCAAAGAAAGATTTTTTGCTTTATTTAACGACTAATTTTTTAATTAAAAAAGACAAAAAAAGTATTCGGAAATAGTGGTGATCAAAATGCCTAAAAGTTAGAAACTATACAAATAACATATACACTTCCATTTAACATATTAATTAATTATTAACAAATTAATCTATTATTCTTTCTCTATTAACTCATTTAACATATTAATTAATTATTAACAAATTAATCTATTATTCTTTCTCTTTCTCTATTTTTTTCCATATTTTCGGAAAATTATGATTTTTTTTATTTGAGAAACACTACGGATAACACCTTTAACAGGTCTAATCATAGATTGTAAAATAAATTTAGGTTAAGCTAAATTTAATTAAAAACGATTTTAAGGAAAATGTGTTAATTAAAAACAAAATTAGGCTAAAAAATGGGGGTTAAACCCCCATTCATAAAATACCGTTTAAAATTATTTTAAAACGTTAAAAAAAAAATATATATATATATATATATATATATATATCCTATGAAGATCTTATAAGAATAAACCTAATTTTTCTCTTGCAACAATTATGTTCTTTAGTTTTACGAAATTTTAAAATTTTATTTTTTGAAGCTTTGAAGTGAAAAAAATTGAACAGGTGAAAAATATTTGATAAGGTTATGATAAAGAAGCCGTTTTGTGTGGTTGAATTAAAAAAATAATTAGCTCATTATTCAAATGGTTAAAATAATTAGTCTGGGAAAATAACATATGATCAAATCTAAAACAAGGTTAACAGATGCCTTCTAAATTTCACTTAGATCAAATGTACGTGGCATGGATCATCTGTTGATAGTTATGAAAAGACTTAAATATGCAAGACTTTTAATCGCATTCGATTATGATTTATTCGATTTAATACAAAAAACATTTTTCTGCTAATATCAGGGAAAACATATTAATGAATTATTGAGACTATTTTCTATATTGTTTTTTTGCACATAATATGCGGTGGATAAAATTACCAATAGAAGAAAACCTCTATTTCTGTAATCTGGGAGATTTCCTTTATGGTTGTCATAGAAACCAGAGCGGCAATCTTTGTGAGAAAATAAAGTCTGGAATTCTGAAAATATATCGGGGGGTAGGGGGGGGGGATTTTTTGCGGGGAGGAACACGGGAAAAAAGTATGCGATGAAATCTTATTCGGAAAAACATTGTGAAATATAAGTTTTTAACGCAATAAAATGACACGTGTAGCAAATTCTATTGCTATGAACAGATTTAACCAAAATATTTTAATATTAAATTTAAAAAACACTTGTTTAATTAGAGGTTTTCATAACTCAATTTTTATAGTGCAAAATACAATGTGATGACTAAATTATGTTGCTATAGACATTTTCATTTTATTTATTTATTTAACAAATTATAACTTCATTTCTAAATTTGCGTAACAAGGTTATAGATGAAATATTACAGAAAATCTTGAAATGATTAAAGTTTAGTTTTCTAGAAAAATAATACGATTTTCAGTTATCTCTTTCTCTAGTTTGCGTCTGAAGTATTTGATAATGTTTAAATAATAATAATATGTATAATTTGAGTTTTATATTATTTTTGTATAAAGGCCATTTTTTCTTTAGAGGCATCTAGCACTCTTTTAAAAATCAGCAGTTTTTTTTTAAATTTATAGCATACCGTAAATCATTTATATGAATTTTATGTATACATAATGCTCATTTCATTTTTTTATTATTAAAACAGAATTATTTGCTTTTTCACATAAGAGCTGAAATAAATAAATAAATAAATAAATAAATAAAGTCGATACTTTATTTTAATAGCGTAATTGAAAAAAGCGTTGTGTAGAAATTTTGGAACTGAGTATGAAGCTCAATGATAGGGCGGACGGCTGGGAAAACGATTTAATTACAATTTATTATATATCCTTGAACGACACAGGCATCCACACACTCATCCAATGATAATGCAATACAGTGAAAACAATCCCAAAATCGCATATTTAAGAACATTGTACTGAATACTGTCAACTGTTATTTTCGAAAACAAATCGCATCGAGATACGTAGCTATTTACCTGCTAAATTCGAGATTTGTTTGCAATGCATAGAGATTGGAAATTTACCTACAATTATCCTACTTTTCATCTGGCATCAATAAAGGACGGAGCAAGGCGAGGGAAATTTTTTGTTTGTTTTGTTTTGATATGATAATAGTTAACATTTTTAAAATATTACATCATATTACAAATCACATTTTTAATATTACGACGTTTGCCGATATTTGCTTTAAGAGATTTTACCATTCCTATATCGAGAGCGAGCTGGATCCGCTTATATCATTTACTGAGCATTACATTAATATGTTATTATTATTATTGTTATTATTATTTACGCAGGATCCCTCTTTAAACTCGTGTATTTTTGCTGTTAATATTTTCTTTTTGTTTTAATTATACACTGCATTTCCATAAATGACCGGACACTTTTGATTTCAGACGTTTTTTCAAATATCTCAAAAAGTACTTGAAGAGTCAACTTGAAATTTCAGGAGGGCAAATAACATGTTACACCTTATATATTTCAGTGAAAGTTTTGCCCCGAAAATAAAAGAGGGACCACTAGAAAAGTAAATATGAAGGAAAATGTTTGGGATCACCCTGTAAAAAGTAAGGCTTGAAATGCAATCTGGTTATAGTATGTAATTATGCGGCTTTTTCTTATTCTCTTTATAAAATTTTATGTGGCTACCATACGTATTCATGAAGATAGAACGGTTTCTTTAAAAAATCCCCAAAAAATTGTTACTTTTTTAACTACAACACGCAAGGTGTTAAATGCGGTGCAAAACCCTTTTCAGAAAACTTGACACACAATATTAGACACAACATACAACAATAAGAATGCAAAAATATTAAATATCTAACGAAATATGAGCATTTTTACTAAATAATTTTTAACTGCTCATGGGCTAGCTTTAACGAAATTTTATTTGCATATTTTAATAGCCAAATGTATTGAGCTACCTATATAAAAAAAAAACCCAAAGATGAATCGTGTAAATTAAAAAAAATTGCACGATAGAATGAACTACTTTTCAGTTCCTCTGAAAAAACCAGCTAAACTATAAAGGGTTTTACTCATATTTTTTATTTTGATTCGGTCAATTATAATACAATGTTCGTTTATTATAAACTAGCAGTCTTCAGCCGCTTCGCTGGGCACTATATTTAAAGGATATCTTTTTAATTGAATAATTGAAACGTTTAAATAAATATAATTCGATTGGCGACTATTTTCTTCACATTTTTAGTATGGATCTCCTTGCCAATATCAAATATTTTTTGAACTTCTCGAATCTGTGCAACAAAACTATTATTAAACCGAATATTCTCGAAAACAGTCAAATAGAGATATTGATTTTTCGAATATTCTGGAAACAGTTGAAGCTGTTACTCGTACAGTAATAGTCACTATTCGATGAATGGTCGAATCAGACAACGCACGTAAGTCGTTTTCGCAGCAATCACTATAACGCACGTATATACGCTTCACGCACAAGAAAAAAAAATGTACAGCCCTACATCGTAGTGCATGAATCTGAAAACGCACGAAACTCGGTTCCGCGGCAATCACTACCACGCAAGTTAAAACCAAAAAATCATCACTGGATACCCCTATCTCACTGTGCATGAATCTGAAAACACACGAAACTCGGTTCCGCGACAATCACTATCACGCATGTTAAAACAAAACAAAACAAAATAAATCACTGGTTACCCCTACCTCGCTGTGCATGAATCTGAAAACGCATGAAACTCGTTTTCGCAGCAATCACTGTCAAGCATGTTAAAACCAAAAAAAAAAAAAAAATCACTGGACACCACTACCTCAAATCAATGGAAATCGAATAAACCAATCAAATTTCTCGTAATTCCTCATAATATTGCTCTAGTTCAACGTAAAATACACTCAAATCAATTAAAATCAAATAAACCAATCAAATCTTTCGTAATTCCTCATAATATTGCTCTAGTTCAACGTAAAATACACTCAAATCAATGAAAATCAAATAAACCAATCAAATCTCTTGTGATTCCTCATAACGTAGCTGTAGTTCAAAGTAAAAATACACTCAAATAATAAAAAAAAAATCAAATCTCTTTTAATTCCACAAAGCATAACTTTAGTTTAACATAAAATACACTCAAAAAATGAAAATCAAATAAACCAATCAAATGTCTCATAATTCCTCAAAACGTAGCTGTAGTTCAACGTAAAATACACTCAAATCTATGAAAATCAAATAAACCAATCAATTTTCTCGTAATTCCTCATAACGTCGCTCTAGTTCAACGTAAAATACACTCAAATCTATGAAAATCAAATAAACCAATCAAATCTCTTGTAATTCCTCATAATGTAGCTATAATTCAATGTAAAATACACTCAAATCAATAAAACAATCAAATGAACCAATCAAATCTCTTCTAATTCCTCAAAACATAGCTCTAGTTCAACGTAAAATACACACAAATCAATGAAAATCAAATAAACCAATCAAATCTCTCGTAATTCCTCAAAACGTAGCTCTAGTATTCAATATAAAATGCACTCAAATCAATGAAAATCAAATAAACCAATAAAATTTCTCGTAATTCCTCCAAACCTAACTCTAATTCAACGTAAAATACACTCAATCAATGAAAATCAAATAAACCAATCAAATCTCTTGTAATTCCTCATAACGTAGCTGTAGTTCAATGTAAAATACATTCAAATCAATGAAAATCAAATAAACCAATCAAATCTCCCCATTCTGCGTCATTATAGAAATGAGAAGTTTTATTTTCATATTTTTATTAATTAAAAGAAAACTAATCAAAAATTCGAAAATCTGACTTTGATGTACACAATGACCCTTCGGAGGGCACCTTTGTGTTAAATCACGTGACTGCCTGAGCTACCGTTTTCGAGAGCAGTGAAATATACATATATATATCCAAATATTGCTCACTTAATAGTATAAGATAATTATTGGGAAAACTCTTTATAATTTTCTTATTTTTGAGAAGAACTGAAATGAAGTTCATTCTAACGCGTATAACTTTTTAAATTTATATGATATTTGCTTGGGGTTTTCATATAAGTAGTCCAATACTATCGGCTATTATAATATGCAAATGAAATTTCGCTAAATCTAGCGCATGTGCAGTTAGAAATTATTTAGTAAAAATGTTCATATTTCATTAAATATTTAATATTTTTGCATTCTGATTGCAGTATGCTGTGTCAAATGTTATGTGTCAAGTTTCCTGAAACTGCCTTTGCACTGGATTTAATACCTTGCGTGTTAAAGTTAAAAAAGTGACGAAATGTTTTGCATTTTTTTTTAAGGAACCGTTATATCTCCATGAATATATGTCTTAACCTCATAAAAAAAAAAAAAAAAAAAATAGAAAAAGGAGCGTCATAATCACATATTACAGCCAGATTACATTTCAAGCATTACTTTTTTCAGGGTGATACCAAACATTTTTATTATTAATTTTTTACTGATCACTCTTTTATTTTCGGGGCAAAACTTTCACTGAGGTATATGAGGTGTAAAATGTTATTCACACTTCTGAAGTTTCAAGATGATTCTTCAAGTACTTTTTGAGATAGTTGAGAAAACCTCTGAAATCGAAAGTGTCCGGTCATTTATGGAAAGATAGCGTATTAATTTTCCAGGCGAGTGTGTATACATTGTTATCTTCCCCTGATATTTATTCTGCATAGATATTGGCTGAATCAATGGGCATGTAAACCAGGGTTGTAACAAAGAGAAAACTGAATACCATTATTTTTATATAGTAATTCTGGACTTGAATAATCGTTGATATCCGGTGATATCTAAAAAATTACTGTCTGGCATCCACATTTCTCTTTGTGGGATCTGTGATGCAAACACTGACAGTGAATAAAATCGTATCCTTCTGGGCTAGAACGTCATTCCGAGTTTTCTTACACTGACTTATCAATGTGAGGTTTTATAGAAAAAAAAAAAAAAAAACATGTTTTTCATGTATATAGCTGGTATAGCAAGTGCAAAAAACTTATAGTTTCAGGTTTTCAACTGCAAATACAAATTCAATCACTAATTGTCTAACTAATTTTATTCATATAAAACGAAATTTATTTTTATCATTCTCTTTTTACAAAAAAAATTATGTAAAAAATATTCACAAGGAGACGCGTAGATTCTCTCAATTTAATCATATTTTATGGATTAAATTGTTAACATTTTACAAATTTCTATTTATTTTCAAATTTAAAGTGTTTATAGGTAAGCATTTTTATGTTTTCAACTTCGGTCTGTTAGCTTATATAGTCTTTTTCCTTTTAGTGAATATTTGGTGCTAATATTTTTTGTATCTTCTCTATTTATTTAATGTGTAGGAAATTAATACAAAATATTTCTAATCAAAATTTCGATGGAAAATTTTTCGACAAAAGGCAAAGAATTTTTCTATTTTATTAGTTTTAGAAGAAGTGAAAATATGTTTTAAATGGATCATATCGATGAATTCTGCTATACCTAAAAATTTTCACTATAATTTCAGTTATTATATTAGTAATGTAAGGAAAAGCAGGGAGAAGATAATGAAGTTTCAATAGATGAATAAATATGTAAGATTTAATATTTTTAAAATATTATTTTTATAGGAAAATTATTAAAAACATCAAGGACAAAAAAACACAAAAATATTTAATAAAATACAAAAGAAGTTACAAAAACATAAACATAGTATATACATATAGAAGCCAAGTTTCTCTACTGATAGAAATCTGAATAAGTGAATAAAATGTGATAGTTATTCAATTATATTTTTATTATGTTTGTGTCAAAAATATCTTTCTGTTATTTTACAAAACGCAAAAATATCTTTAAAATCAACCCAATGCTAATCCTGTCTGTCGTTAATCTACGCAACCATGCAAATGTAAAAAATAGTTTTACATCATGTCTGTAAGTGCGATAGATTTTTCTGTAGACAGCTGACAAACAGACAGAGGGAAAGAGAGATGCCATTTTACTTTTGTTAATAATATATATACATATATATATATATGTGTGAGTGTGAATATATATATATATGCAATGCACGTATGTGTGTGTGAATATATATAAACTTATGAGTTGAATTTGATTTTTCAATATTATTAGTATATATATTACAGTGTTTTCTTTACTCATTTAAACATCTAGTACATAGTTTATGTTCGTTCTGAGATAAATTATAAATAATTTCGAAAATATTAGCAAACATTAAAAAGGCAACTGGCTTTTTGTATTTTATCTTTAAACAAAGATACAACTCTTTCTAAATAATAATAATAATAATAATAATAATGGCAACAACAACAACAACAACACTAATAATAATAATCGTAATTAATAGCAATACTTTTCATTTCAATAAGAGTATTCGATTAGTCCGTTATTCTATTTATTTATATTTAAAATTTACATAAGAAATTACATAATCCATTTCCCAGTATATTACTTATCACCTTAAAAAGTATTTTATAAATAAATAAGAAAAATAATTCCATTTAAAAGCTAACAATAGTATGAAAAATCAACATGTAAATAACTTACATAAAAATACTTCTTGCAAAAATTATTGAAGTTTTCTTTTTTACTGTTTATCTGACAAGAAAGAGAATTGTCTGACTAGAAACTAATCTGCCATTATATACTTTGTCCAAACTCAAGTTTAATTTTAATGTTTAAAAACCTGAATTCGTTGCTATTTATTTCATTAATAATAGGGGAAAAAAAGCAGAAATGTATAACAGAAATGGAATTGCAACGGCGTTTGTTTTTATATAGATAATATATAGCAGCTGTTATAAAAATACGTATCGATTCGTCAGGATTATAGAGAGGAGGACTATATATATTATTTTTTCACTACTTTATTAGCTATAAGAGGCCGTTCAGTTTTGACGAATGTTTACTCTTTGCAGAAAATGACTAATATTTTTATATACCAAAAAGTATGAAGAATTGATGGATAATTTGGAGAAAATCAGTGATATAATATAAAGTTAAGACCTTTTTGAAATGGAATATCGCTTCACTTCTTATAAAAAGTAATTAATAAACTGAAAAAAGAAAAAAAAAATCTAAACGTGTTATTAAACCGGGAATTTCGCAATGTGAATTTTTTAATTCGCAAAACATATATAATGCTCTTAAATCTGTGCTTTCTTAAAGCGAATGCAAAAGGTCACAGCATATATCAAGCACATATTTAATAAAATATCATGGCAGTATGATAAAAACTATATTTAAAGTTTATTGCGCTAGAAATATACTTACTAAAAATATAAAATTAATTCGTTGATGATTTTACGATACAATTGATTTCAGTTAGTAAGTTATCAGTTATCAACTATCAGTTATTCAATTAGTAATTTTCCCCATTTGTTAGAAGGCTATATCTCAGTTTGTTTAGGCTATAATTGCTCAAAACTTGATATTTAAGAGGGCATTATGTAAAGCCATGCTGAAATCAAAATTACATGAAATCGGACTTTCATTTTCTTTCTTTTCTCCCTTCCTTCCTTTCTTTTTATTTCTTTCGATTTTTAATGCATTGAGTTCAATTAGAAATCTATTTTATGTTATACTTGATTTGTTTTTTCCTAATTACTCTTACGTTTTATGGAACTTATATCAGTTATAACAAGCGCTGAAATTCCTTTATTTCTTCTAGAAAAAAAATGAAAAAATAAAAATAAAAATAATACTTTTTACATTTTGCATTAAATTTAACACAAATATTTGATTAAGTACATAAATCCTGCCCATATCTCTTTGAAACAACAATAATCTTCCGATCCCCCTATTCGATTTTGATACCAGCTTATGAACACTTCATCTACTTTATAGTTTAAAGCTTTCGATATTAGTTTTTTCCTTTCCAAAAACAAATTAGGGCTTTAGTAAGTCAAATAAAATCGAAATAGCAATATTCTGCAAAATAAAAACAAAAATTAACTGTAGGGGTCTGGAAGAGTTCCACACACATAGTTAGTTTTAGATTTAATTCTAATTTAAAGTCTGTCCATAATTTTTAAGGTAGTTACTTCATTATTAATTTGCATCTTGATGTAAAGAAAAATATTGTGGAATTCAATAAAATTTTGAATTAAACACCTCAACTGAGTGTCGTCATATACTGCCTGGACTGCGATTATGGATTTTTGAATCTGGACTTACTATACGATCATCAGTCATCTATATTTCAACAAAATGTGGAAGTGGGACATATATGTTCACTGGTCTTTCTAGATGGCGCACATGCGTCCCAGTGGAATTGAGGTGACGATATAAAATACAGTGAAAAGTTCAGTTCCCTAGTTCTAAATTAATTTTAAAATACTTTTGAAACAGTTTTATTGCAAAAGATCTATTTAACAATATTCATGCATTTCTATGTATAATACACTGCAAAACAGTTTTTGCAGAGTGCAACTTTACACATGGCGCAAACAGTTTTTGATCAGGTTTCTTTATTTTGTTTGGTAGAGTGGGCACATCCTCTTCTTGTTGGCCCTTTCAATGACAAATGATCTGCATCATTAAACATCAGTTTTGTTGCATTTGGCAGTCGACCTCTCAACCCCACTGGGACATATATGGCTTAAAGGGTTAAATATATCGAGACATTTTAATCTCGAAACTGAGTTTAATGGTATATTCATTTATAATTGAATAATGATACATCCAGAGTGAAAACTTTTCTCTGCCAATTCCTAAATGTAGGCAATTTATTTAACACACTGATTTGCTATTCATTCTATAACCACATTTTAATTTTAATTGCATGGTACTCCATAAAGTTTACGTGCAAAGCAATAACTAAAAAAATCATAATAATAAATTAATCAATATATTAAAAAAATAGATTTTTGTTTTAAAATACTAAAACAATAAAAGAGAAAAAGTATCTTTAAGTTAATAATATTAGTTTAAACAGATTAGAAACAAGAAAATTTTTAAACGTTTGTGAAAAGAGATTTCTACAATGTTTTCGTTAAAGATATAAAGAGATTAATCTAACTGCCATAAAATGCCTTATATAGAACAAAATCGTGAGATCGTGACAAATCTTAGGCTTAAAATCTTGGGCAAATGAGGTTTATAGAACTAACAACAGAATGGCGTCTTTGTGCCTTAATGTGTTTAAGAAAAAGTTGCATAAATTGCTACATGGATGTTTTGTATATGAAGCTTGAAATACAAGTGACAAATTCAATTAAAATTGAAAACAACAAAAGTGTATTAAGTATTTGGATCAAGAGAGCATGACAGAGGGAAAAAAATAATCTTTTTTAAAGAATGATTATAAAGATGATTATAAAGACATAATTTTCATCAAAAATAATATTCTGACTATTACTTTTTTTAATATAGTTGTATGCCCATTTTGTGTAACTATATTTTCTATTTTGATGTTTATATTATAAAACATTTGTTTATCACAACAAATATAAATTAAATGTAAATAATAATAACAACAATCTGGAGCACACTATATTGAAAAAGATCAGCAAACTTCATATAAAAATGCATTTTCGTCGCAAATCAAACAAAATATATTTCGGAGTATAATTTTTTTTAAATATTTGAAATAACGATGCATTACCTAGTTACAAAAAATAAAATAAAATAAAATAAAATAAAATAAATAAATAAAATAAAATTTAATCGATAACAAATTAATTATTTTTTTTTAGATAATCATCTTGTTTTAAAACGAAATATAAAACCTGGATAGACGAAATGATCGAGAATTTCTAGTCTATCCTTTTCTAGATGGTGAAACAATATTATGAATATTATAGAGGTTACGAATCCTTTGTATTGCGAGACATTCTCGCTTGATTTCCTAGAGTTAGGTCATAACCGTAGATTATAGTTACTAAAACTCGCTTCTTGAGTTCGCATTCTTTACAGCGATTTTTAACCCTTTGAGTGCTATGGACGCACATATGCGTCCAGCGAAAATCATTAATATAGACTATGGACGCAAATACGCTCTTAGCAGATGCTATCAGTATGGACTATGGACGCAAATACGCGCTCGGCAAAAATGATCCGTGTACTATGCAACACTCGCATAATGCGCGTCCGCGATAAGAATGAGACAACTTGATTCTCATTTATTTTCAACAAAATATTACTTACATGAATGCTACTTGCATGAAATTGACAAACAAACATTTTTAATCACTTTTGATACTTTAAATTGAAGAATATACACCTTTAAGTCCCATTTTGCGAAGATTGCTTCTAGCCGTCGTCATGGCGTTTTGTACAGTTTCTTTGGTTACTGATTTAAGGAGACGATGATAAACCCTCTTGAATCGTCAGCGCCAACCGCGCGCCGTCCGTATGGACCGCATAGGCCGCGAGTATTCAGCATTCAAAGGGTTAAATAAGTTCGACCACAATAATATAGGAAAACGATCGAGGATTGCAATAGGGGTTTTAATTACTCGCTAGCAAAGGGAACTTGAATTTATAAGGATGACATGGAACTATATTTACTAGAGGAACAATTTAGTTTCTAGATATTAGTCAGAGAATTTTTTCTCAGTGTAGAGACGATCGTACACACAATTTATACGATTAAAGGAGATACCATTATCTCGATAGAAAAGGGCTTGTGGGATTTTAAGCGCCACCTTGAGTTAGTGAAACTAGACATTGAACTGAGCAACATGTACTTCATTTTAGTTTCTTAAGATAAGATGGATGGAACATGTGTCGAAAGTTCAAAGAGAACATACATACTGAAACATTTTTTAATTGAAACATGTTGAAGTTAATAAATTGAAGAACGTTAAAACCATTGATGGTTTTAGATAGACCGTAACGTAAGTTTTCAATGGTCATAAAGTAAACTACAGCGAAATGCTTAGCTGCGACGTAAATGGGATGTAAAATACTTGTAAGTTGCGGCTTTCCCTACATAACTTACCACTTCATAGAAGTCTTCCATGTGTTATCTTATATCTTTAGTATTTGCAGAGCAGTAAGTCCATTGTTCTTGCGCGTCATTATCATTATCATCCCATTTGTCAAGCGGCAGATCGTCTGAAAAATAATGCTTCTGAAATTCAAATGGCACTGGTATATGATCTAGTGTTCGAACGGATAGAAAGTATCATATCACTGAAGTGACACGATCACTGTTCACTGCAACTATTCGTGCGTCCTGAATACACTGGTAAGCTGGTACTGGTCCTGAATACACAGTAAAGTCATTTGTTGCTGCCATTCGTGAACTTTCTTCCTCATTTTTATTTGATAGGAAAATCATCACAGTTTCCCTTCTTCATCGATGTTTATGCTACAAAATTAGGTATCTCAAGTGTCGATGAGCAGAGCACAGACGAAAAAATATAGTGGATCGATCGTTTTGATATTTTAAAATTTTAAAAATTTAAAGTGATACCGATGATTTTTATATTTAATGCAACAAACCAATTACTATAGTACTATAAAAATTAAAATAAAACTTAATAAATAAATATATATAGATAGATATATATAGATATAATTTTATTATCGCATAGTTTTAATGCTTTAAGGGGACTTGACACCTTACACCTAGTACTACTGAACGTTTTTAAATAAAAGCTTATACATTCACTTAATATTCATAACTATGTTATGTTTGTTTAATAGAATATATATTCTGGCAACAATTCTAATGGTTTTTAATACATTTTTTACAGATTTGAATTATTTAAATAGCGCTTTGTCAGTTAGACAAATTAGACATTATTCCTGCATTTTTTCCCGCATTTGTAAATAATAGCATTTTTTCATGAATTTGTGATCTTCTTTGAATGAATTTAGATAAAAATAACTACTATTATTTACAAATTCGTAACAATATGATAAAATTTGTCGGCTCTTATTTCTAATTTTCAGCGTTTTGAACTCTCTGTCAGACTGTGTCGCTGGAGTTTATATAATAAATTCTGATATCAGTCAGAAATAACATCCATCACGTTTAAATTTTAAGCATTCGTATGAAAGACATACGTATAAATAAAGATGCATATAGAATGAAGTTGAAGAATGATAAGAAGGATTAAAAAATCATCATATAATGTGTGTTATATTGTTTCGGCATATAAATGTTATTTAGTAAATGGAATTGAAACTTTTTCTTTCAGTAGTGAAAGGACTCAAAAGTTAACCACTATTTTTTTTTTATTTATATGTTACCTGAAAATTTAATTTGAAATATGATATACCAAAAACATTTTTCTTTCTCTTTTATTATTTATGTAGCTTTACATCAGAATTCAATAAAATGAAATAGATTGTCTCCAACAAAAGAATAATAAAAAGGACAGTAATAATCTTTAAAAAATCATTGAATAAAATTATTTTATAAGAAAAGAATTGCTAGATAAAAAATTCTCTGTTTACGAAATTTGTGGATTTCTAATTTAAAAAGAGAAAATTTCGATAAAGCTGAAAGTTATTTCTTTTCCTTATAAAAGTCTGATGTTGAAGATTAACTTTGAAATATGATATATCAAAAATTTTCTTAAATTTAATTATATAGTTTTATTGTATAGTCCAAGTATGGTATAGAGAAATATGTTATAAATATGAACATACATGACATTTATTTTAAAAAATAAAATTATATTGGCGCAAAACTTGATATTGGCAGAATTTATAATAAACATCGTGAAAACAATTTTTATATTTTAAATTTAAAAATTATGCGTATTTCTTATATTTATGTGCACGTGTGTGTGTGCATACAGAATTTAAAAGTCTTTTTTTACGCTGTGTAAAAAAGTAGAAGAACAGTATATTTTTGAAAATTATTTTCGGTATTTTTATCCTAGTTGTAAGATTGTTATGTAGATTTTTTTTAACAAAGTTTTCTATAATTTCACGTAAAAATGAAACGTCTATCCCTAATGTTAATTAGTGGATTTCACAAAAACAAGTATTTATGATTTCGAGAGTTTAAAAAACAGTAGAAGGACACTTGACACAATTTGTTATTTAGTGAATTGTGCACGAGTAAAAGAGTTGATGTATAATTTTCTTTAACTGCTTTTGTTATGGAAAACGTATTTTATTAAAATTTTCATTGTTATTATTTTTTTTTTTTTTTTTCAGACTACCTAGAGGATTACCTTTAAATGGTTTTCAAAAAAGCCCAACTATTGCATATAAAAATGATGGTAAAGGTGTTAGAAAGATTACCCGTATACTGAACCTCAGCCTCAATGCAGTTTCTAACTTTATGAGAAGCCAGACGGGAATAGGAAAAGGAAGAAAATTGGTAGGTCGAAAAAATTAAATCCTCGCGATGAAAGAAAACTTACTCACGAGCTTAAAAACGGCAGTGGAAATACTAAAAAGGTTCCTAATCAAGCAGGATTTACTCATGTGTCAAGGCAAACAGTTTACAACTACAAAACAAGATCCAAATAATTCATTTTCAAAAAGCGGAAGCATCATCCAAAGTGGAAAGAAACAGATATCGATAACCATTTATACATGTTACAGACCTCAGATGGGACTTCTGTAATATTTTCAGATGAGAAGAAGTTTAATCTTTTACACACCGAATTCTGATCCAGGTGTAATTTAAATTAGTTTTTTACATATTTTGCCTTCTAATGCTTTAATTTAAAGAACTCTATAATTAAAATGTGTAAAAAAAATTTTTTTAATATAATTTAAGATAATGATATTTAATATTATTAATTTAATACTATTATATTTAATATTATCAACTTAATGTTATTATATTATATTAAATTATATTATATTTCAATAATGTAAGCTATTTTAAACATGCCAGCCCATTTTTAGAAGCATTTGCTTATTTTTCTAAATTATGTGAATTTTTGATCTGTGGAGTAAAAGGGAAAATGGTAAAATAGGTCATTTTTATAATTATCTGTAGATTTCCCCTTTTATGATTGAACTGTAATTTCTATTTCAAAAAATCAAGTCATCTTTCTATTACATCTGATAATTTTTTCAAGTCTAGATTCCTGATATTTAATATTTAAATGAATTTTTAATTCCATGTTCCATTTATGGAACATTAGCGTGTAAAAGGTTAACTTAGACGATCCAGATGGTTACCAATACTACTCATTGTTTAAAGAATTCAGAAGAATTTTATTCAACTCGACAAATGGGAGGGGGGGTTGGTGGTCTGGTCTTTTTCAGTAGTAGGCGGAAATATTACAGACTATACTGAAGTGTTGAATTTTGAACTTCTTCCTCATGGCTCCGAATTAGGAGAAGAGTGGATGTTACAACAAGATAGAGCCTCCATTCACATTACCTTTGGTGTTAAAAATTGGTTCACTGCAAATAATGTGCAGATTTTACCGTGGCTAGCAAAAAGCCCTGATCTTAACACAGTGGAAAGCATCTGGGCAACTTTTGTTCGTCGAGTAAAAGCAGAGTATGTTGGTGGAAAACAGTTTTAATCCCTAACTGAACTTCGAGAATCTTTGAATAGTTCATGAGATAATTTTTACCAAGCAGACATTCAATCTTTGTATGATTCACAACCAAATAGAATATTCGAGGTCATAAAAGCTAATGGGAAGAGAATTCCTTACCAATATCGCTTGTATTTTGCAGTTTGTATTACTGTCCTTCCCTCTCTCTCTCACTCTTTTTTTTTTTTTTTTTTTTTTTTTTCAGAGTTTAAAATTGTACACACTATTTCTGTTGTTTACAATATTTTATTTTTTAATATCATCGTAATAACACTGATTTTTTTTTTTTTTCTTTTTTGATAAAATTTTGTTTAATTTTTTTTATGTTTGAAAAAATTTAAATTGCCGAAAATACAGATTTATTTTTAAATTACTTTCAGATTTTAAATGTATAACAGCAATATATATATCTGTAATATTAAGAAATACCTCACACCACAAAAATATTTTTTCAATCGATTCTTTTACTTCTACCCCGTCCCTGATAATCTTTAGGATAGGGCGGGTCGTAATATGAATAAAAATTAACTACCAAAAATTAGAGATTTCTTTTATTACTTTGAAATTTTTAATATGTAATAGTGCAAAAATGTTTTGCTTAGTATTATATACTACAAAACTTAAATATATTTAAACCTATTAATGCCTTTTGACCTCCTACCAGTTATTGAAAAGGGGGTAAGATATATATATATATATATATATATATATATATATATATATTAGGTCGTTGCAAAAGTTCGTGCGGACGCGGATCATTTTATTGCCTCTAAAGACGAGAGCTTCTATCGCCGTGGTATACATTGTTACCCGAAAAATGGGCAAAGGTTGTAGAAAGTTATGGAGAGTATCTTGATTAAAAATTGTCATTTGATTTGATGTATTTTTATGAAATGAAGCAATAAAAAACCGCACGAATTTATGCAAAGACCTAATATATACATATAATGACGGAAAATAAAAAATATTTTTTACCATGTTTTTATTAACTTCGATTCTTGTTTGTTTGTTTGTTTGTTTGTGTGTTTGTTTGTCAGGGACAAATGTGGCAATCGAATTTTAACTAACTTCCCGACTAGCTAGATATTTGAAATTTTCAGGACAGCTCACAACACGGTGACAATAAATTTTTCTAATAATTTTAGTCAACTATTTAAAGTCCCGCTGCCTTCGGCAGCGCTTATATGATTCGACAGAAAATTTATTTAACTAGCTTCCCGACTAGCTAGACATTTGAAACTTTCAGAATAGTTCAGAACACGGTGAAAATGCATTTTCTTAATACCTTTAGCCAACTGTTTCGGGTTACTGCTGCCTTCGGCAGCGTTATCAGTACAAAGCTTGCAATCGATTTTTCACTAACTTTCCGACTAGCTAGACATTTGAAACTTTCAGGACAGCTCACAACACGGTGGCAATACATTTTTCTAATAATTTTAGTCAACTATTTCAGGTCCCGCTGCCTTCGGCAGCGCTTATATTATTCGACAGGACATTTATTTAACTAACTTCCCGACTAGCTAGACATTTGAAATTTTCAGAATAGTTCAGAACACGGTGAAAATGCATTTTTTTTTAATAACTTTAGCCAACTGTTTCGGGTTCCTGCTGCCTTCAGCAGCGTTATCAGTACTAAGCTTGCAATCGATTTTTGACTAACTTTCCGACTATCTGGACATTTGAAACTTTTAGGATAGCTCATAACACGGTGACAATACATTTTTCTAATAATTTTAGTCAACCATTTCAGGTCCCACTGCCTTCGGCAGCGCTTATATTATTCGACAGAAAATTTATTTAATTAACTTCCCGACTAGCTAGACATTTGAAACTTTCAGAATAGTTCAGAACACGGTGAAAATGCATTTTTTTAAATACCTTTAGTCAACTGTTTCGGGTTCCTGCTGCCTTCGGCAGCGTTACCAGTACAAAGCTTGCAATCGATTTTTCACTAACTTCCCGACTAGCTAGGTATTTGAAACTTTCAGGATAGCTCAGAACACGCTGGCAATACATATTTTTTAATACTTTTAGTCAACTGTTTCAGGTCCCTACTGCCTTCGGCAGCGTTCATATGATTGAACAGAAAATTTATTTAACTAACTTCCCGAGTAACTAGACATTTGAAACTTTCGGAATAGTTCAGAATACGGTGAAAATGCTTTTTAAAAATATTTTTATCCAATTGCTTCGAGACCCTGCTGCCTTCGGCAGCGTTTCCAGTACAAAGCTTGCAATCAACTGTTAACTAACTTCCCGGCTAGATAGCCATTTGAAACTTCTATAATATCTCAAAAGACGATAGCAAGGAATTTTTTTAATACTTTTATCCAATTGCTGGGGTTCCGGCTGCCTTCAGTAGCGTTTATATGATTCAACAGAAAATTTAAAAACATGGTTTATAAAATTTTTTTTATCTTATAATTATTTATATTACTTTCACATTCTTAACACTTAATAGCGTAAAAAAACTCATTTTAATGTTAAGTGATAATTTTCACTCGATTGACACCTTTCTCTCCTGAAAGATCAAGAAAATTAAAATCACTGAAAATGTACATTTTTACTTTCTCTTACGCATAAGGTAGAGAAAGTATTGTTTTTGGGTCAAATTTTCGAACGCGAGATTTTGTTATATTTACACGTTTTGAGGTCCCCTGAATACGAAAATCATGTTTTTAGCAAATGGTCTGTGTGTATGTCTGTGTGTCTGGGTGTGTGTCTGTGTGTGTGTCTATCTGTTATCAGCATATCTCAAAAACAAATTATGGCAGAAAGTTCAAACTTGGTATTCTAAATGTGTATCATATAGGGATGCTACAGGAAGCTTTTCGTTAAGATCAAGCAAATGGTTCGTGTACAGGGACAATCAAGATAATTCTAAGACATTACGTCTATGGGGGAAATTACAGGTAAGTAGAGTTTAACGTCTATAGACTGCACTAAACCAAATGAAACGAATATATATTTTTTTGTAATAGAGATAGTTAACTGGGAAAAAAAATTGTGTATGTAGGGAGCCTCGCCTCCCCCCTAGGGGGAAGTCCCCCCTCGA
The DNA here is from genome assembly GCA_963930645.1 of Salticus scenicus. Lineage (NCBI taxonomy): Eukaryota > Metazoa > Arthropoda > Arachnida > Araneae > Salticidae > Salticus > Salticus scenicus. The sequence goes on along the minus strand of OZ005651.1, from coordinate 218,514,647 downwards.
GGGGAGTAAATTTTTATGATGGGTATCTTTCAAAAGAGCTCGCCAATACCTTTAAAACGAATGGTTGAACCATCGATCTGCGATAATTTAAAACAAAGTTATCGATTTTTTTTTTTTTTTTTTTTTTACTTTTAACAACAACAACAAAAAAATTGAGAATAAAATGTACTTTTTTTGGATATTTGGTGTTATACTACTTCTCTAATATGGAAATCATCTGCATTATCATAAAAGATATTTTTTTTAAATAATAATTTTAATAAATTATTTTTTTAAAAACAGAATCATTTTTTAAAAACCGAATTAAATTCTATATAAATGTAGGTGCATTAATGAAACGGGGGGTTGAGGGGGGCGATAGCCCCCTCACACAGAACTAATTATCATATAAAACTCTCCCGAAGCCTAATTTGAATTGTTTAACATAGGTTTACATAACATCGTTATCTTACCTCTTAATCTCCAACCCGTATTTATAGTATTTGTAGTAGTTTTCAGTGTAAGGGAAAGTCGTGTGAGTGACACACCAGATTATTTTTTTTTAATTACAGTCGGTAACAAAAGTGTCCGATCACTAGCAAAAATTCCTATGTAAAAAAAAAGTACACTTCATACGGTTCTGTTAAATAAATACTTATCGAATCATGTTCTTAGACTGACTAAGAACAGGATTCGACAAGGATTTATTTAACAGAATCGTATGAAGGGTACTTTTTTTTTACATAGGCATTTTTGCTAGTGTTTGGACAATTTTGTTACTGACTGTATATTCAGATGAAGATCTGAATGTAATTATACTGGATGTACTGGAATGTACTTATACAAATCCTGGTCTATTATAAGTATAATAAACAGAAAAAAAAATGTTTTTAAGATAAATAAAACATTTTATATCAATAGGGTTGTGAAATTTGTCCTGTCGAGTCAACTTCAACTTGTTTCATTCCTACTGTATACTTATGTAAAGAAATGCAGAAACTAAAGTGAAATCAATAACTTATATATTTGAAGCATTCAAATGGGAGAAAATACGGGACATATCTCTCTCTCTTTCTGTGTGTAGTGAATCTAATGACGATGTGTACTTAAGTGTTAACTAGCAAATATTTTAACGTTACCTTTCATGGTTTACTCTTACGTAATAATTTTGTGCTTAATTCAGGGTCAAAGTGTACCGAATAATTTGAAGGCGACGGAACCGCATGCACGCTGCACTAAACTGAACTGCAGTGAACTGAACCCCATACGATTTTGACATGTCCGATAAACAGTGCAGAATCCTTTTTGCATTCTTGAGACACTTACTTTTAAGCAAACTTACCCAAATCTAATTATCGACTGTACTTTGTAAAACCAGAAATTTTCCACTCGAACAACACGTAACTACTAATTATCACTTCGCACCAAATATCTTTAAAAATCTGCGCTAAGACTTTCCCCAGTTCATCTTCTTTCGAATTCCATCTTATAAATTTCCTACGAAATTTCTATGAGGCACTTCACAATGTACTTCTGTATTAAATAAATAAATAAATAAATAAATCTTCGTCCTTTTTTTTTTTTTATAAAGACCCGTATGGGGCTAAAAAATTGCCGTATTCGAAGAATTAAAAATAGATGTAAAATGTGAAAATATAAAGGCAATTTTTCTGTATTATTGGCTAATTCAGTTTTGAAAAAAAAAAAAAAAAAAAAAAAAAAAATCTGCCCTCCATAATAAATTCATACAGGGAGTTTTAAAAAAGACTACCAGGAAATAAAATCTTTTATTTCTCTTTTCTTTCATGTTTAAGTCGCTAAGATTCAGGGGCAAACTAACAATGTGTCAGAACTTTATACCCATAGGCAAAAAGGATAATCATTAGATTCTTTTTTTTTTTTTTTTTTTTTTTTTTTACTTGGTTATTGCAGTTTATTACAGAGAGATTTATAATGTGAGCATTATTTGGTCTCCTTACTCGTTTGATCTCTATCCGTGTGATTTTTTTTTCCAGTGGGGTTAAGTCAAATACAAAATGCATACAAATAAACCAAGTGCGCTCATTAACTTTATTCTGAGTGTCAAAATAGAAATACAGTTGACGTGGGCAGTTGACGTGACAAATGAGCTGGAATAATCTGTATCATAACTAAGACATTACCTTCCCTTATGTGGCAAATAATAAGAGTTTGCAAATACAGAGTATGGTAATGTAAATTTTACTCGATGCTTTACGTGATGCTTTATCTGAAGACCAATATAGTTGATGTTTATAGAGAATCTGCATCATGGCTATTGATTAAGACACTCACACTAGTGTTACCTCTCTCACGTGACAACTGGTATGGATTTGCTCATGGAACACATGATATTGTAAATTTTAATGATGCTTTACACAATGCTTTTTGAATCATCGCATTATCTATAATAACTTAGGAATAATAAGTCTTTCTTTTTAAACAGTCTTTTTATTACACTCTATATATAAATTTTCTTCTGTTAAATTTTTCGTACGTTAAAAAATATACAATCCTTCAGTATTTTTAAAGTACTCAGTATGTGTAGAGTTTAACAACTTGGAAAATTTGAAAAGTTCTTCTCGGGTAACCCAAAGCTTCTTATTATTTTATTTTATTTTTTATTTCAGAAAAACTTGTTTTTACGCTTTCTATGGAAAATGAAATTGTAATTTGATGCTATCATAAAAGCTTTCGCCTCTTCTGAAACGGTATTTCGGTACTTTGCACTTAACATCCCTCATTTTTGCTTATTTAACGTTAAAACTTCTTTTGGATGAAAGAATGTTTATCTTATTACGTAATCCTTTTACTTAAAGTATTTGGATATTAAATTTTTTTTCTAGTATCTCATGTTACATATTAATTTAATTCCCAGCCAAAGTCCCTTTTTTCTGAAGTTAATGAATCAAATGCTCTCAAATAAGTTTTTTTTTTTTTTTTTTCTGTAAATTAATTTAAACCACTGGATAAAACGTTGTAATAATATTTTTCTAAGAATGTTGTTGGGATAGTCAGAAATATCATAGATAGGATAGGATTACAGAAAAATTAGTTAAACAATACCGAATTTTGTCTTTAAAATACTTATTATTATTTTTTTTTTTTAAGTGGGATTTTTCTAAGTCTGGTTATAGCATGCTCTCATTCAACGTGGTGTTTGGATTTTCAACTTCCAATTAATTAAATTAGTTTATAAAGTTATTTTGTGGTAAAAAGTTAACATTTTCTACATAAAACTATATAATAAAACTAATTTCTTGACATTTATTGTAAAAGTTTTTTTATTTTTATTTTAATGAGATCTATATGTTATCTCGGTCTGCTATATAAGTTAGTTATAAAGAAGTCTTTTAATAAAAAAATTTCATTTTATTTCGTTTTATATATTTTTTATCTCTGCATACTCTTCTACAAAGCAGATAAAAATAATACATAGTATTTTTAGAATATGTAGGGGAAAATACTCACTAATTTGTGTATTATTTTTCTTGTAATGATTGCACCATAATAATAATAATAATAATAATGGTAATAATAATAATTATTATTATTATTACATTATTATTATTTAGCATCGCATAAATAGAAATGCATGCAAAAAACACACACTTAAAAAAAAAAATGCATGTAAAGCATGAAAACAAAATGCTGAGTTACAAATGCGAAAAATAAAGAAAAAACTGACACCAATGAAATTACACTTGAAGTTACATAAGCTAGCTAGATATATTAAACGAGGGGGGGGGGGATATTTCCGACGCCGGATTGTGACTATGCATCTACTCTAAGACTAATTTTTCTTCTGTGATTTTATATTACAAATTTATTATGATTACTCTTCGAGCTGTTTCGCATTATGATTTCATTCATCTTTATCTTGTCATAAACCATCGTGCAAAACGTTCATTACTTAAATAAATATTGTACAGGTAAACACAGGAAAATTTTTCAATGTCTTAAGTACCAAAGAGAATAGTGGAATGGCAGAGAGATGTTTCAGTTGCATTTAGAATATCGCCTTCAGTGTATAAAGGAATCATCATCATCATCAACAACAACAACAACACGGGAATTTCGGGAGTACCTGAACCTGGTGTATAAACTGCAGGTCAGATAAGTTAGTTTTGCACCAGAAATTTTAATTGAAAGATAAAATTATATTAGTACGAGTTGTTTATTCGAAAATATATAGATTTTTCTTTTAAATAAAACTTCTGGTTGAGAAATGACATATTTTAGCTGCTGATTATACACCGAAAATTACGTTACCTACAATGGTCGAGACCACCGCTTACCTCCACCTAAAGTTGTAAAAATCTTGGAGAGGAGTTACAGAATCAATAACGTTCAAAAATTGTTCTGCAAATACGTTCTAAGAACGTTCACTTTGAACGTGTTATAGACGTCTATCTGTCCATCTTGAAGACGTACAATAGTACGGTTCAGAGAACGTTCAATGAACGTGTAACTATCACCATCGGTGTTATAGAAGCGTTCTGAGAACGTTCTATGTATACGGTCTCAGAACGTTCTAAACGTTTTTAGAACGTTTTCAAAACGTTATACACATTTTCAGAACGTTCCAGAAAACGTACTGTAAACGTTCTAAAATAGTGTAGTTAAAAAAAAAAAAAAAAAAAGTGACGTCATTATAAAAAATCCCCTCAGTACGAGCGTTTAGAAGTAAAAATTACATAGCTGATGACGAATAATGATACAACACATGAACAGGGATATGAATTACTTTTTTTTTCAATTCAAATAATGTTTGAGAAATTTTAACATACTTACTATTCTTTTAATTTCAACGTATATGCATCAAAAATTCTATATTCTATGACAGCTTTCCCCCAAAAGTGTCATAACGTCTCTTTATACCTTAAAAAATTTCTTAAATTTTTGCATTTTTTAAAAATTTCTTTTTTTTCCCTAATCTGTAGATAATGAAGTTATAGTATTAATTACAAAACTTTGAATAAACACCATAAAATGCGAGAACTCGCACCAACTGTTTCGGGTCAAAAGAAGACACAACCCTTCATCAGGCGAACATTGTAGGCACGAGAGCTGCAAACAAGCACGTTGAGTGTGTGGAATGCGTTGCCGCTTTGTTTGTAGCAGCCGTGCTTTGTTTGTAGCAGTTGCGAGTTCTTGCATTTTATGGTGTTTATTCAAAGTTTCTTAATTAATACTATAACGCCACTATCTTCAGATTAGGGGAAAAAAGAAATTTTTTAAAAATGCAAAAATTTAAGGAATTTTTTAAAGGGATATAGGCACGTTATGACACTTTTTGGGAATTACAGTCATAAAATATGGAATTTTTCATGCATATACGTTGAAATTAAAGGAATAGTAAGTATGTTAAAATTTCTCAAACAATATTTTAATTTAAAAAAAAGTAGTTTATATCCCTGTTGCTGTGTTGTATCATTATTCTTCATCTGCTATATACAACTAAACTCTTGATTTATTTTGCTTGTTTTAATCCTTGTGATTCCGAATGCGTCATCCTATGATTAATGTTTGTTTTTCATGGTTGTTTTCTGTTTGATTCTCTGATTTCTTGAAGTAAATAATTTATTCCAATTTATTCTTCATTGCTAACTTCAATTAATTTCTTGTACGATAGGGTGCCCGCTAGCAATTTGCTATTATAGCTGCTAACGAACGAAATCGTACATTGGTGCTCAACGACGAAAAGGGTCACCCTTGACGAGTTTTTTTTTTTTTTTTTTTCTACCATTCTAAGCTTTTCCTACAAAAAATGTTTAAAATGCTGTCTTAATTTTTTATTTCCTCGTTGCTTGTTTGAACATTTTGATTTGAGTTTCATGTGGTTTTTACGCACCGGCAAAATTATTAAAATTGCAACTAACAATATAGGAATAAATTTAAGATTAGACTGAAGTTAAATAAAATAAAAATCAATAAATAAAATATAAATGTTTCAATAAATCACAATCAGTCTCCCCAGGTTATTTAAATTTGTTGTAATTTTCTTCTCATTGACCTATGTGGTTCCAGGGATCTTATATCTGTTGCTTGTCTTTAACTAAGATTAAAAATTCATTTATACATACATACATACATATATATATATATATATATATATATATATATATATATATATATAAATAATAGATATCGTAATAAGATTAAATCATAAAATTCAGCTATTAATAGAACTAAGACAATAACAGCACACTAAAATATAGAACTGAATTTAACACAGAGGAAAGAATTACACAAAAAGTTGCAATGTAGATTAAGAACCAATGAGTTAGGATAGTAACTTAAAATACTTACGCCTACCAGAATGATAATAAAAATGACCATTAAGCTTATGAGAGTGAAAACGATTAATAAATAATAAATCACAGAAATATTTGGATGTAAATGCTTAAACGTAGAAACATACGTCTCAAGGGGTGCATGCTTCATAAAGCTTAAAGAGCCGCAACGATTTCGTACAACGATATTGCTAATCATAGCAATTAATATCGTTTTACACCCCGATCGATGCAGCAAAACCAAAAAGAATTAGAAATAATTGAAATATTAAATTAAAACAAAGATTAAATTTAATCTTAATGGAAACCAAAGTGAACACATGAATGAAGCAAAGCAACCACATGTATAACAATTAACTCTAACAGGAGAAAAGGATGATGCCAAAACTTAAATTGAAGTAAAATGAAATCTCGACAGATATCGATTAATCGAAGAAACTTCAGAGCATTTTCATTAAAGATAAATTACACAGAGTTAATATTAAATGATAATGTTAAAATAGATTTTATATTTAATTAATTTTAAAACTAGTAGAGTTGAATTAAATCGTACCATATACATTAATAATATATCATTAAAGTTAAAGACAGAAGAATAAAATCATAAGACAGAGTGCAAGCGCCATCTATCGGTGAGCTATAATTACATTAAGTCAGTAAAATTATTTCAGGAGAAGAATCCAATGCAATAAGGGAAATTAAGATGTAGTGACTGAAAGATTAAGGTAATTAGAAGTATTGACTGCAAGAGTAAGATAATTTTTAGCGCCAATTAAGTAATTAGAAGAATTGAACTTTTGTGATTAACCCAAAACTAAATAATCTTGAAATCATAGTATTAAATGTTAAGTTTTAATCAGACACAAATACAAGCAATAATGCCAAAGAGTACACATATAAGGATAAGCATTATAGGGCAGTCATTAATAATTAAAATTATAATTTAAAAGATTTTTTTTTTTTCCAAATAATATAAAATCTTATTTTTGTATATAGATTGATTGTTCAAACTTAACAATGGAAGCCTCAAGTAGCCAGATGTACAAAATTAAATTTAAGGATAAAAGATTTCAAAATACATAGTATCAACCAGAAATATAAGCATGTAACTATGAGTAATCCCCCCCACACTTTTTTTTTTTTTTAATTAATTTTATTCAGCAACAAACCCACCCAACCAGCCAGCCAAACAACACCACCCTACCTCCTTAATCAAACATCTGCCCACCCATCCACCAGTTTTTTTTTTTTTTTTTTTTTTTTTTAATTAAACCTTAGTAGTTTTTTTTTTTTTTTTTTTTTTTTTTTGTGTTAGACAAAGACCCTTTATGATAAACAAGTGAATAAATAAATTTTTTAGGATAACCCATTTTTGTAGCAACATTAATTATGTGAGAGATATTTTTGTTTTTAAACCTAACAGAACAAAGATTATGTATACGAAAGAGGTGATTGAGTAGGATATTTCTGTAAACAGAGATATGAAGACAAGAAGTAAAGTGAGTAAATAAATTTACTTTGAAACTGAAATCTTGTCTTTTGTCATACAGATCAGTATAAATTTGACTACCAACAAGTTTGATTTTTAAATCCAAGAAATTTATAACGTTATTGTTGAGAAGATTATGAGTTAAGGTAAGGTGAGAAGGATATTCAAATTTAAATAAATTAGGGGAAAAATTATTGACATAAAAAATTATAATGTCATCAATGTATCGGTAAAAATAGACATTTTTAATACATAATCCCTGTTCATAATGGTAAAGGTATAAGTCAGCTAACATACTCGAGCTACATCCTCCTTGTGGAATACCGACCTTTTGAATATAGATCTTATTACAGTGTAGAATGTAATTGTTATGAATAATAAAATTTAAAAGTGTCTTAAATGATGCTGCCGAAAAGCATTTTGGTAAAGAGATTTGACTTTTAAATTTTTCAAAAAGATTAAAGATGATATGATGAAGATCCGTTAAATTAATATTATTAAACAGGTCAGCAAAATCATACGTCATGATATCAGTCACATTATTCATAGATAAGACATTGGCTTTAAGTTGATAACTATTTTTAAGGCAAAAGAAGTTTTTTGATCTACTGATTAAGTCATAGATTTGTTTGAGAATATCAAGGAGAATTTTGTTAGCGTTATTGTTGTAAGTATTACACCCTACAGTGACAGTTCTAAATTTAATAGGATTTTTGTGAAATTTAGGGATAAGTACAATATAAGGATATTTAAAATTATTATATGGTAGCTTTAGCAATTTATAAAAGCAGTGAATTTTGCGGTTATTGATTTTAAGATCATGATTTGTAAGATGAAAGTTAGTACTATTAGATATAGATGAACTGAGTAAAGAAAGATAATAATGTTTACATATTATATATATATATACATATATATATATATATATATATATATATATATATATATATATATATATATATATATATATATATACATATATATATATATATATATATATATATATACATATATATATATACATATATATATATATATATATATATATATATATATATATATATATATATATATATATATATATGTGTGTGTTTTTTTTTTTTTTAAATACAGGGTGCAAAGCATTGTGACGAGAATACCTTTATCTCCGCAACTATTGGTCGCAAATATATAGTTTAGTTACAAAATGTTTTAAAGAATATGAGCATTTGTGGTATAACATGTTTACATTTAAAATATCTATTTTTTCAAAATTGCAAAAACTAAATTTTTACATAGTCCCAGATCACTATAATCATATTTAGAAAACTGACACTCATCCTAACAAACAGTTTCATTTCTATTCTCCCAAAATGGAACATGATATTTAAAGTTTGGATTTTCTAACATATTTCGGCCTTCAATAAGGGATCAGTTTAAAAATCCTAATTGGACTTTGTTTGCATTTTCCCTGGGTTTATTAAAGAATTTTTCATTGACTTTTTAATAAAGCCCGAGAAAATGCGAAATAATCCTAAATTTTGAAACTAACTATCTCAGACAATTTTGGGTGCACAAAAGTGAAACTTTTTGTGTTATATTTTTTAGGTTAGAACTCAACTTACACTATTAGTGTCATGAAAATTGTATAAAAATTATCAGTTTTTGTGATTTTTAATAAATTGATTTTTTAAATTTAAACATGTCATATAATGAATTCTTACATTTTTTTTTTTAAATACATTTTCTTATTGGAGGACGTTTGAGACCAATTGTTGCGCAAATAAAGGCCTGCTCTCGACTTTGCACCCTGTATATTCTAAACATTTCTGGGTACTACTTTGTAAGTCCATGGATAGTTTATAAATATATTTGAATGCTGAAGTTTATAGAAAGTTTTAATATTTCAACATAAAAATAATTTCAAAAATGAATGTACCAATACACCGCTAAAATAATATATAATTGAGTTTAGAATATATTGTTAATTTATAATAATAAGAAATTGAAACAAAAAATTAAAAATTAGTTAGAAGGAGGAAATTTTTAAAATGTCCAAATACTTAAATACATATATATATATATTTAATCATAATATTTTTCTAAAATATTTAACATACTTCATATTTTTAAATTTCAGTGCATGTGTGCATACATATTTTCAGTTTACAGCAGCAGTTTACAAAAATGATGTTTGCAGGGATTTAAATTTATTCCACATGGCAATGTAATTGGTATTTTTTAAATGTTTAAATTTCTTTAAATTGAGTCAACGCAATTTTTACCTCATTTGATGTAATTATGCTATCATGGCATATTAAATAATTGATAAATGTAAATATTATTAGTATTAATAAATAATATAGTAAATCGTCCTTTTTTTTAAGCAGACTATCTTTTTTTATAAAGATGTGGAATAAAATTGAATTGAATCTTTGTTTTATTATGCAGTTAAACAATTTCACATATTTTATTTAATAAATAACAGTAAAGAGATATTTAAAATTGTAAGTCGGTGAAACTTAGGATATTATTTTAAAAATATGCAATTTGCATAACCTAGATTGTATATATATTATCATATAAACATTAAATAAATACTTCAGAATTTAAAAAGAAAAGAAAAAAAAAAAAAGAATTACATACCTACCTCATTTTCTTCATAAGAATTTCTCCAAGAAAACACCCTTCCAACTAGCATTTTAAAATACATAATGACCAGTCCGGAAGGGCATTCACTTAAAATTAGCTCTCATCTTTTAAATTCTTTATGTTACTTCATTCAGAAGCATAATAACCAAAAATAGTCATTTTAACAATTTCCATCTCAGAAGACTGAATTAATAAAATGAATCCATAATTTCTAAGCGGTTTTCTGTAACAGGAGCAGTTTTTTCTGCGATACAATGCTACTTACAAGTATCAAATGTTAGGCTTAAGAACTTACGTAGATATGAAAATGATTGTTTAATTGATATTAAAATAAGACTTTAATAAATAGAAAATAGAGAATATTACAGGTTAAAAATATTACATTTTTACCTTTTCTAAAGCTTATCCAAGTCATTATAACGCGAAAACTGAACAAAACAGATTACATTACACGTTTTAAAATTACCGCTTCACATAACGGCAAGACATTCCCAAGACCTTTGAATTTGCACGGTCAGCGAGAATTAAATAAATGCAATCCACAGATGTCAGTTTCATCTGCTCTTCCCTTCTTACATCCGGAATAATCATGTTTCAAAGTTCAACGTTTGAAACATAAATTTATTAAGCATTTATAGCTGTAGAAAACATATGGTCAATATTTTAAGGAAAAATGGAGCTGAGTTAAACAATTATTTAAATTTTTATAAAGTATTTGAAAAACTTATGAGATCACTTTATTTTTCCATTTTAAAATCTCGAATTAAACGGAAAAGCATATTTTGTTTTAGTGTATATTTTAGTATTGAATAAAATATTCAGTGAAAATAAATAAAATAAAATAAGAACAATCAAACAGAGTAACGATTTAACAACATTATCAATATTGATAATTTATCAGTAACATTTAAACTTAAATAGAATCATAAATAAAATATAATAAAAGTTTAAAATTATGCTTAAAGAAAAGAAGAAAAAAACTCATTCTGTAACTTCCCGATGAGTATTAGAGACCGCGAGGTTCTACTCTCGAACCTTACAGACGGGAAGTGTTGGCTTCGATTCCTGGTCACGCTCGTCGACTTAGGTTTTCGGAGTTTTCCCGTGATTTTCTTTGAAACTCGCGTAAAGCACTATATTACTTATTCAATAACATCCGTGATTAGCTTTTTGTATCTAAACTTTGGGTCTGAGGAATGCATAGATTTTCATGACAGAAGACAATCATTTTTATGCTGTATAGAAGATCTTAGAAAATGTATTTTTCTAAGGGTTTATTATTATTATTATTACAAATGAAAAAAAAAAAAAACGGTAAATTTGTTTTAAATCATCAGAAAACGATGTTTCAATTATTCGTTTTAAAGGTGATATCGAATTCTTTTGAAAGATAATTATAGTGAAAATTTTTATCCACCCTTCCCCCATCCCCCAGGGATGATGTATACTTATTCCTAGGGGAAAAAACAATGTCCTATGGATGATAATAATAAAAAAAAAACTGTTTGACTATTACTCGTTATACAGCCAAATTGAATCAATATTATATATCAAATGTATGTCACGCAGAAGGTTTGGTGAGTATATATATTACAGAAGCTGATAGATAAGCTTTCTGTGAATGGAAAATATTGGAACGTGGCAGTGCCACCTGTCGTCCGATATGCACCCAAAGGCAATCTGTAGAGTTTTACGTAATATTAATTTCACTTACCAAATTTACAATATTTATAAATCACAGAAGTTGAGATTTTTCGTTTCTGTTATGAGATTAAATTGCAACATAGCCACGCCACCTGTTGGCCGATGTGCATCCAAAATGGACCAGTAAAGCTTTACATAAAATCGATTTCACTTATAACTTCAGTGTATCACAAAATTTATTGTTAAATCACAAGAGTTAAAATATTGCCTTTCCGTTAAAATGATTAAATTGCAGATTAGCAACGCCACCTGTTGGACAATGTATACATCCAAATTGTATTAGCAGAGGTTATGATGATATATGCCAATATATCATGTTTAATACATTTGTACACTATAGAAGCTGAGATATAGCCGTCCCATAAATGGAGGGTTTCATTGCATAGCACCGTAATCTATCGGGCGATATATCCCAAATGAAATTCAAATAAACTCCAATTTAGGGCAAGATCTAATATTGTAACAAGTTTGGTCGAATTCCATACATTGATTCCTGAAATACAAAATCCACAAAATTTTTCCATGAGTTTAAAATTTTGTAATTTTTTTTCACCTCACCGCTACTGATTATTGGGAAGCATTCTTTACTGACGTGCTAACAAAACGTTAAACTGAAAATGTAAAAAATGCTCTATTCTCTATCATGCTAAAAATTATAAATTTCGAATAACTTACGAAGTTTTTAAATTAGAATGTTGCAAATCTCTCAATAAAATTCTTATCAATATCATAAGTGATATTTTAAAACTGGTCCGATCTCTCTGCAATCATTTGTTCTTGAGATATCGTGTACATGAACTAACGGGCTATCACACTAATAGGTGCCGATACACATTAACAGATACCATACCAACCTTTTGACTTCCGGATTCCTCACGCCACAAAACGTGTAAAAAAATCAAAAGCTGAAGTCAAAAATTTTAAAGGTTAACCTAGTTTCCCAACCAATAGTACTAAAAAGTCATTTTGTCATATTCGTTATAATTACACTGTTACAGAACGTGTTATGACGGTGTCACACTTGAACGTTCTATATAGAACTAGAATTGTACGTTTTATAGATGGTACAAATCAAACATTTTCAGAACGTTCTAAATAATACTATTTCTGAACGTGTTTTAGAACGTTCTTTTGACACGAAACACGGTGTTTGAACTATTGAAACCGTTATTAGACGTTCACAGAACGTTCCTGTGCTACTTGGGAAGTTCAGGACTTTGATCTAAGTGAGCTCCGAAGTTTTCTAATGTGATGAAATGACGACAAAATAGCTACAGTCAGCAGCAAAAGTATCCGAGCACTAACAATAATCCCTGTCTAAAAAAAGTACACTTAATACTGCTTTGTTAAATAAATCCTTTTCGAGACATGTTCCTAGTCTGTCTAAGAACATGATTTGACAAGGTTAACAATTTTAACAAAACAGTTTTAAGTGTACATTTCTTATATCAGAATTATTGGTTAGTGCTCGGATACTTTTGCAGCCGACTGTACAATGAAAGGAATGTAGAATGGTTGTAATTAAGAAAAAAAGTAAAAGAAAGGGAGCCAAACAGGGATTTGGAGGGGATCACACACAGCCTGCATTCACCAGCATTCGGTTTGTCTAACAGAGCTTAGCGTTGAAAATTGCTCCTTTCTGGAAAGAATACAGAACTGAATGTTGTCTACTCAATCCTAACACATAAAAATAAATAAGTAAATAAAGAAAATGAAAGAATAGTGAATAAATAAATAGAAAATTTAAGAAAATTTTAAATTAACTTAAAACAAAAATGTTGTAAAAGAAACCCAGTGCATTTTTATACAAAAATAATAAAAAAGAACCACCGATTACGAAAGTTAGGTAGACTCAGTATTGCCAATTTTAGGGACACTTTTATTCAACTACCACCAATAATTTCGAGGAGTGATATTTGATATAACAATGAACAAATGACCTTCGAAGTGATTAGGCAATCGTTACAGTTAAAGTTTAGTGGGGGTTATTGAATAAAAATGTCCCTAAATTCGGTAATACTGGGTAGACTGTTCTCTGAGGACTTCCCAGAGAATACCAATTTTAGAAACGATGTCCTGATATCTTTTCATACGATTAAGGGCTATTTTTAATTTAAAGAAAAGTTCTAAAAATTTTTGTACATTTAATTCCTCAGCAATTTCATTTAAGATATTGGAAAATTCATTTAAAGATTTAAGAGGGTTTTGAAGAATGTTTAGGGTGGGAGGGTTTGGAATAGGAGGCATGAAAATTTTGGCATAACTAATTTGGGATTTGATAGTTTTGGTTATGATAGTTTTTTCCTATTCTCAGGGAAAGATGGATACTCTCGATAACTAGCAGGTTAGTCTCCACCACATTTGCAGCATTTAGGTTTTTAAATTTTTTCTTTGCTGAGATTGCATTCTCTAGTTTTTTGATCGTCAAAGCATTTGACATATCCTCGCATCCATTCTGCAATTATTTGCCGAATGATGCAAAAATGACACCTTAGGCACTGAATAGTACGGGATGGACTCCTGTAGCTATCGACCTGGATCCTAAAATACAAAAGCTCGTCTAATTTGGAAATTTCATTACCGGGATCATTACTGGCCAGTTGAATTTAAAAAGGGGGTATCGGGTGTTTAGTTTTTAAACTGATCCTTTGGATGACATTTTAAACATCAAATTTTAGAGCAGTAAGAGCATCCTCAATATCTAAAGCATTGATATCATCGGATAGTTTCACGAATAACAGCCTTAAGGGGAGGAGCTGAGACATTGTCATGTATCAGTTATCCTTGTACTTTCAATTACAATATAGTGACCAGATAAGAGTACCTTTATAACAGAGTAGCATTAAAAATTGCTAAGATTTTCCAATTACAGACGCATTTTTTCATTCTTAATAAATAATGACTAAAAATAAAATATCAGGGATGAATAATTTACTTTCTACAATTTTGTAAAAACTTAGAAAAATGCATTCGAAATAAAGGCTATTCCCCAAAAATGAGGACATTTTGTCAACTTGATTTACGTAAGCTTTGACAAAATAATTTTTAAACCTTAGGGGAAGCTGGGTAGAATTTAAGAAAATTTTCCGCAGGGGTAATTGTAAAATTGCACTGTTTCGTAGCTTTAGCAAGATTTTTGCGTTTTATTACCACATTTAATAGTAATGAATTTGCCTTTAGGAGGCGTAATTTTTCTAGGACTCTTAGTTAGAATACTATTATTGCTAGCATGTGATTAAGAAGTGAATTAACCATTAACGTTTATTTCCTTGGAAAATGCAAATTTATTTTTAACGGCAATAGAAAAATTAACATTACTATTAGTAATTTTAGAATTAGGACTATTTTTATTAGCTTTATGTTTGTTAGTTTTAACATTTGTGTTACCTGAACTATGGGAGAGGGCAGAAAAATAACTTCAAATTTTAAAGAATTATTAAAAACCATCATTTACCTGCGTTTCCATACCATCAGTCATGCCTTCGGTTCTTGCCCAGTCAGTAGATTCCGCAATTCCGTATCCGGGTATGAAATCAAGACTATCCGGAAATTTCACACGAAGTTCGATTGAGTGGGCCAATTTTTATAATTTTTCCCCTATGGTTCTAAGTTCGAGTTCAACTTCCATAAGTTCTATGTGCTTATCTTTAGAAAGAGAATCAATTAAATGCTGTTTAAAAAGTTGAAGGGAATCCACACATACAGCATTAAATACTTTCTGTACAGGGAAGAGTCTTCTCTTTCCCCATTTTATCCTAAACACCACGGGATCGTTAAACGCATACTCGATCTTCTGACGAAGATCCCTTAGGTCTTGATCCGTACACTTGATTAGTCATCTCGACCAAAAATCGGTCTCGAATCTCCTGCATAAAGGAATGAGAGGGAAGTGCTCTTATACATAAAAAATCTGGAGTGACTCCACTCGACTTTCCGAACATTGAGTAATTAACAGTTTTGTAGATAAAGTAAAGAAAGAGGAGTTGTTAAACAAACAAAAGAGAGAAAACCATAATAGAGTGTTTGAGTATTTTTCTCCATCTATTACACGATGTTTTATTTAACGCTACTGAACTTTGAGCCCATAGATCATAATGATAAAGAATTTTTCGTTGTGTCCCTGTAAAAACCTATAAATGCTAGATTCACCAAAATGCTTATAGTTAGTGCAACAGTGATTTATAATACTCATATAAATTTTCAGCTCAATTCAATAAGGCGTTCAGATGCTATCGTACTTTTAAAAATTTAGTCCCATAGGCCATAATGATAAAGAATTTTTCTTTGTGTCCCTGTAAAAAAACTGTAAGTGCTAGATTCACCAAAATCTATACAGTTAGTTCAACTGTGATCTATAACATGTGTACAAATATTTTGCTCAGATTAATAAGGCGTTTAGACGCTATCACACTTTTAAAAATTTGGCCCCATAGGCATAATGATAAAGAATTTTTCTTTGTGTCCCTGTAAAAAAACTATAAGTGCTAGATTCTCCAAAATCTATACAAATTGAGTATTTGTGACCTATAATATGTGTATAAATTTTTTGCTCAATTGAATAAGGCGTTTAGATGCTATCGCACTTTTAAGATTTTGCTCCCATAGGCCATAATGATAAAGAATTTTTCTTTGTGTCCCTGTAAAAAAACTATAAGTGCTAGATTCACCAAAATCTATAGGGTTCGTACTATGGTGACTTACAATATGCGTACCAACTTTCAGGTTAATCGAACAAAGCGTTTAGACGCTAGCGTGTTCACTCACAGACATACACACATACATACACACATACACACATACACACACACATACATACATCATCGTAAAAATAGTGAAAACGGACTCAAGGGACCTCAAAACGTATAGAAACATCAAAATCTCGAATTCGGATTTTTGACATGATTACAATACTTTCCTCACTATAGTGTTCGGAAAGTAAAAAGGAAACGGATTTTGGTCAACCAGTATAAATAATCGGGATGTGTGGTTTTAACCAGTAGGAAATTGAGAAACGGTAGTTGCCAATATATATATATATAGAAGAAAATAAGAAAATGGGGACTGAATGGAAAATTTTCAACAATCAAACAAATGGGGTAGAGCGAAATCACAATTAACAATATTTTAAAGATTCTTACAGATGTAAAAAGCTTCAAAGAAATCGAGTTCGAGTATAGATTTGGGTCTGCAAATTATTTTAGCTGTATCAAATTTAAAATTATGGTTTTTCTCCCAGCAGTTCTTAGAAATGGCAGATTTGCTGGTTTTTTGTTTACGGACGTAACTGATATGTTCTTTTTTAGACGGAATTTAATACTGCGTTTTTAGTTTGACAACTATAGGATAAACCACATATGCAGGAAATACTATGAATGTTCCAAGAGTTATACATATATATAGGATATTTTAACTGAGAAATGGTGAGTTTCTCCAGTAAAATATCCTATAGATATGTATTACCCTTTCCAGTTAAAATATCCTATAGGTATGTATAACTCTTGAGGTAGTTATAGTATTTCCTTCCAATGTGGTTTGTCTTACATTGGTCAACCTACACACAGTTTAAATTCCATCTAAAAGAATATATAGGTTGCGTCCGGAAACAAGAAATCAACAAATTTGCCATTATTAAGCACTGCTGGGAGAAAACCCGTAATTTTAAATTTGATACAGCTAAAATAGTTTTCAGACCCAAATCTAATCTCTGACTCCGTTTCTTTGAAGCTTTTAACATGTATAACGGTCTTTAAAATATTGTTAATTGTGATTTCGCTGTACTTCTTTTGTTCGATTGTTGAAAATTTTATATTCATTTTATATTTTCTTAATTTCTTCTACATTTTTTCACAACTACAATTTTCAATTTCTTGTTGGCTAATTCCCCACATGCCGCCTATTCCTACTGGTTGATTAGAAACCGCTTCCTTTCTTTTGTATAGAGCATTTCCTTCTCATTTCTTTATGCACTGAAGACGGTAGAGTAAATGCTATCGAAACAGCTGTCTGCTAGTCTTCTATTTTCTTTGATGTTCAAGACGTTGAAGATTTTACCTAAGTTTAGTTATCTAATGCCAAGTCTGCTTTTTATATTAAATGATGTATAACTAACATTGCTTTATATTTTGCAATAAATGTAAGTGGAAATTTTTTCCACTCGAAATAAAGATCAATCTAAATATAAGACGAAAATCTAGTTTTGTTTCAGAAATATAAATTTATACAGTCAAATAATAATGATAATAATAATAATAAATTAAAGCAATCTCACTGAAGGCAATATTAAATTTGTATTGAGAAAAATAATACATTGTAAATATTGTTCATTTTTCTTGTCATAAAAGGGAATGAATTGCTTAATAAAATAATCTTGTTTTTGTATATTTTTCAAATAGTGTTCTTTAAATTATTTGAAAGTACACTCCTGTTCAAAAGTATAGTAAGATTTGTCAACCATCAGTTTTTCTTCAAATTAAAAATTTATCTCTCGATGAAATGTTTTCAAACATTAGGTATTTAAAGCACTGGATCTTCCTCATGTTTTTCAGTGAAGATTAGTTTACGACAACATAAAGGGGGCCGGTAACAAATTGAACAAAATCAATAATGTTTGTGATCACCCTGTATCGTTACTTGAAGGAAATGATCTGTAACTTTAGGATACGTTAATGTAGATCCAGTACAAATTGTGGATGAATTTGTCTGACAGTAGCATGTTAAATAGCGGAGAAATAAGCATTTATTTTAAAACTCCAAAATAAATCAGCCTTATTTTTATTTATAATATACAGCATTTTAAATGAAAATAATTCCCTTTTTCAGACAGACTGAAAAAACACTTTCGAAACAATATACTGCAATCAGAATACAAATAAATATCTCATGAAATATGAGCATTTTTATGAAAAATGTTTTCACTGCGCATGCGTGAAAGGCAGAAACATTTTTATTACATAGGTTGAAAGCTAGATGTACTAGGAAACTTTTGTCAAAAAATACTTTGAATAGAGTAAAAATTAAGCAAATTGGCGGCAAAAGAACAAGCTAGATTTTATGTTTTTTTCCAGGAGTTGAAATTTCATAAGGGGTTTATCGCATATCGCTTAATTAATTTAAAGATCGAATTATTCCAATCACTTTGCAAACGTTATTTTTTGTGAAAAACCCCTTATGATCTCACAAATCTTAGTAAATAAACAAAAATGTTTAGAGTTACAAGCTTATAAAGAGTTTTCCCATAAAAAAAAAAAAAAAAAAAAAAAAAAAAAAAAAAATCTTTTGGAGCGTGGTTGAAATAATTAGATCTTCAAATTAATTGCGCGTCAAGTGAAAAACCCCTTATGGAATTTCAACTTTTGGAAGCTACCTAAAATCTAGATCGTTCTTTTGCCGACAATTTGCTTAATCTTTACTCTATTCAAATGAACTTCTGACAAAAGTTGCCCAATATATCTAGCTTTCAACCTATATAATGCAAATTTTTCTATCTTTCGCACATGCCCAGTGAAAATGATTTTCATAAAAATGTCATATTTCATGAGATATTTAAGATATTTGTATTCCGAATGCAATATATTGTTTCAAAAGTGTTTTTTCAATTTATCTGAAAGTAGGAATAATTTTCGTTTAAAGCGCTGTATATTATAAATAAAGAACATGCTGATTTATTTTATTTTATTTTATTTTATTTTATTGATTTATTTTATTGATTTTTCTTTTTTTTTTTTTCAGTTTTAAAATAAATGCTTATATCTCCGCTATTTAACATGCTATCGTCACACAAATTCATCCACAAATTGTACTGGGTCTATATTAACATATCCTTAAGTTACAGATCACTTTGTTTAATTAACGATACAGGGTGATCACAAAAATTATTGATTTTGCTTAATTTGTTAATTTTTGCTGAACTTTTGAGCAGGAGTGTGTTATTAGAAGCTGCAGCTTTTTTAGCGTGCTGGAGTTAGAAGATGAAATATCCTTACTTACACTCACTTGAAAAAAAAAATTTATAGAGAAAATTAATTTTTCTTATTATTATTACTACTAGGTTTTGCGGTGTCGAAAAGTAAAAATTGTATTGTCTGTGATAGTCTTTTTGAAAAGTTAGTCAAACATATGATAAAGGTGATATAATAAATAAATAAATAAATAAATAAATCCCCTCTATTCATATTATTAGTACTAATAATACTAATATTACTCAGTTGATTGTCAGAGAGAAAGATAATAAGATGTCAATTTCTTTTTACAACTATAATAGAGGAAGTTGATTATTTCATAATTCTCTTATTTAGATCTGCTTCTGCAATATTTCTTCCGCTTTGATGCATTTCTCTTTTCTACCATTCTCATAAAGAATCTAGCTGAAATTAAAAAAAAAAAAAATCTAGGATGCTCTGCTCGGATTAATGAAGGTTCTGAAATGAATCTATAATACTGACAGTCCTTCAGAGAAATGAATGCTACTAAAAATGCAGCGTTCATGCATTTCATGTCATGTATTCATTCTATATATTTTTTAAACGATAAGATTGATATAAGCTGTTTTATTTTGAAATTTTAGTTTTGAAGTTGTCATGAGCATTGGTTTAAAATTATTATTATTGTTGGTGTTATACTTATTACATTTTGGTAATTCTCCAAAAATATTCTTTCTAGATTTAGATTCAGTTTGTTTTACTTATTTTCTATTTTCATTCATTCATCTATTTAATTTTTTTTTTTAGGACAATTCAAAATATGATAAGTATTTTTGTTTATTTATGACAAAATATTATGTAGATTTTATATACTCAAAGGAAAAATCACTATTCCGATTTAGATTACACGAATTTTCCTTTAAGTTGTTATCTGTCAAAGGTAACAACTGTGACATCTGTGACATCTATAAAAGATAAAAACAAAGTGTATTTATGTTTTTATGTATTATTGTATATGTGTTTATTATATTTTGTTTATTATATATGTTTATTTATAATTTTGCTATTTACTGAAGAAATTGCTTCAAATTTGATTAATTTACTTACTTGATAATGTTATGATGAAACAATCAACGTAGTTATTGACATCTTTATAAAGATGTCAACCACTATGTAGATAAGCCATAAAAATCGATACAGACAACATAGAAAACTCGTTTATTAAAAATCAAATATTGTTCTTATTGTTGTATTTTAAAATCTTAGACTATATTACCTTTGTAATATCGTCTGCTCTATAATCTTTATTTTAGCACTTAATATTTTACATTCACAATAGCATTCAGATTTTGCAATTGAGTACAAATTTTTTTTAATAATGAATGATTTGAAAATTTTAAATAAAATTTAAATAGGTCAATTCATATTGAAAGTTGTTTTATCTTTCCTCTAAATGCATCAAATATTAAAACAGTTAGCCCTTCAAACTTATTCAATAAAACTAGGACTCAAAAGCTGCGTAAGCTGTTAGATTTTTTTAACTACTTTGACGAGAAAACTAACATTAAATGTTATTTGAAAAATACACCCAAATTTATTATATTGTTAAAATGTAGAAATACTTACTCCGTTCATTTTCTAATAAATTTTTATCATCTAAAATTTTGAAATTCCTGATAAATTTTAGATGCTCAATTTCATTTATAACTGTAAAACAGCAATAAAAAAATATTAGAAAGAACACTTCAAAAGTTTCTCTAAAGAATAAGGTTTTTATTGATTACAGTCGGCAACAAACGTGTCCGAACACTAGCAAAAATTCCTATGTAAAAAAAGTACACTTCATACGGTTTTGTTAAATGAATCCTTCTTGAATCCTGTTCTTAGTCAATGTAAGAACATGATTCGATAAGGATTTATTTAACAAAACCGTATGAAGTGTACTTTTTATACATAGGAATTTTTGCTAGTGTTCGGACACTTTTGTTACCGACTGTACATAGTGTATTAAAAGCAAATTAGACCGTCGCTAATTACCCATAGCGTAGTACTAGTGCGACGTTAAAACCTAACCAACTAACCATTAAAAGCAAATTAAATTACTCACTCATCTTACCAAAATGTGTTTGTTTGGTTGGTTGGGTTTAACATTGCACTAGTACTGCACTATGGGTGACGGTCTGGGACACATCCCTAAGGATGGTCCGGAGACATGCCATCACAATTTTGATCCACCTCGGAGGGAAGGGCTCCTCTACTTCAGTGACCCCTAGAGGTATAATTTGGATGGGGACATCAAAATTTGTTTGGATATATGTATGGGGTAAGTTTAAATTTTTATTAATATTATTAAAACTTACTAATAAAACTATTCTTCTATGAAGATTTATTTTAAGGTATAAAATGTACAAATATTCTAAAGTAAAATAGCATTTGTACATCTCTTATTTATACGTGTTTAACTGTCGATTTAGTATAGTCTCAATTCATTTCTATTCATTTTAATACAAAAGTCTTCATTTATATGACGCAAATATCGGTTATATCTCATTTCCTATTTTTTATGAAATTCTCAAATTTTCTACCCCAGACTTTACTTCTTTGTTCTCCGTTATTAATTTTATTAAATTTTAAGAGTTTTTTTTTTTTTTTTTTTTTTTTTCGGCCACACCAATGAAAATATGTATATATACATATATATAATGTGTGTGTGTGTGCATCCAAGGCATGGTGACCAAATTAGAGTACCTTTATAATATAATGGCATTGAATATTATTACAATGATGCAATATCGGTTGTGTTTTTCGATTCTTAGTCAATAAGAACCAAAGCTTGATAATTATGATACATAAATTCTTTGTTATATTTTTTCAAAACATAAAAAAACTTCTTTAAAATTGGGACTGTCCTAAAAAAATGAGAACATCTGGTCACCTTAACCTAAGCAATTTAAGTTGGTTCATAATTCTGTATTTAATAATCACAAAAAATCAGATCTTGAGACGGTTATAAAAGATTTTTAGTTATTAAATGCCTACTTCATGAATAAAAAATAGTTTAATAGTTAGTACTTAACATAAATATTTTTATACTCAAGATTGTTTATGTATTCGTATTTAAGCGAAGTAATCATAACTGGTACTTTAGATAAGAAATCAAAATGTAATTCTTCTCACTTTTCTGATAAATGTTCACTATTAAAACACACTTCTCAAAAATAAGTAGAATCATCTCATAAGAAACCTTCTCACTTTTCTGATAAATGTTCACTGTTGAAACACATTTCTCAAAAATAAGCAGACTCTTCTCCATTTTGAGAAGTTTCATTTCTTATAATAGCTCCAAGTAGAAACTTCTCATTTTTTTTTTCTCATTTAACTATTCATTTCAAATTTTACATCACTTTATGAACTTTACATCACTTGACGAATTTTCTAGAATAGAATTTTCTAGAATACGAAAAAGTCTAGAAATTACTTAACATTAACTGAACAATTAACTTAAACATAATTAACATGATGACATGATGAATAAATGAGAAATAAAAATTTAGATTTAAACAAAACCATATTTACACAGTTTCCCTTAACGGTAATCGAACCCAAAATCTATGGGTTCGTAGCCCGATGCTTTACCTCGGAGCCACGGCGTTCACAAGCGAAACAATTTTCGTTACAATTTTACAAAAGTAAATATGAAATGAATAGTTATGTGGGGAAAAAAATCCTTAAAAGGTAAAGTTCCTACTCGGAGCTATTATAAGAAATGAAACTTCTCAAAAATGAGTAGATCCTGCTTGTTTTTGAGAAGTGTGTTTAAATAGAGTACATTATTTAAGGGATTTATTAAAGCAAATTAAAAGCACTTATCATAACCCCCTTTCATGAAACTAAATTGTTAGTAATTATACTTTTTCTTTTCTTTTTTTTTTTCTATTATTCCCATTTTTGAGAGAAAGCAACGGCTCCTCACTTTTTGAGAAAAATCTTCTCAAAAAGATATGAGGAGGCTCCTCTTTTCATTTTTAAATAGTTCACTTTTATCAGCGTTTATTTTAAAACTTATATTTTTAATATAAACGTCACTATGAAATAATAAACTATCTTAAATAACTTTAAAATTCTTTCTTTTAGTACATAAAGTTTCTTTCTTATACAGTTAAAATTGTAAGAATAACAGTTGTTTATTAAAAACTTTATTATATGTCGTCTCATTTATACGTCGTTTCACATCAGTCTATAAAAACGTATAAACAGTGTTTCGTTGTATATAAAAGTAATCATCTTAATTAAAATTTTCTGTTGCAGTTATGATCATAACTGCTTACTTACTTCTTTCTTACATCTACTATTTAATGCAGAATAATCAAAATAACTCAAAATATTATTTTCCAAACATTTTACGCAATTTTTATGCATAGAGAAAAAAATATTGTCAAATTATATTTCATAATTTTTTTTCTTATATTCTTAAAAAGAGAAGAATATATATATATATATATATATATATATATATATATATTATTTCAATTCCCAGATATAAATCAGAAAATGTATTTTGTAACATACAGCTACTAAATGCAATTCTGCTACATTTTCAAATCAACATGAAATATCAGTTTTATAGATTATTCATAAAACCGAATGCAATGAAACTGAAACATTACAAATTAAACATAATCTCACTTAAAAATTATATCGCCTGCAAAATTCAAATGCAAAATCTTTTAAATAATATGTGTATGCAATATTCTGCTCTTCTTCAAAATATTTTTGAAATTAAGGTGGCATAATTAAATATTCACCAACTTTTTTTTTTTTAAGTGTTTTAATATTTTAAAATGTATTGAAATAAATAAAATGAAATGCTTATATTTTTTGAAGAGCAAGTTTTACTCAAGAATCTACAAAAATATTTAAAAACGAGTTTTGAGTCTGCCTTTCTCAAAACGAGTCAGTTGCCCACTGTGTAATTTATTGTGACGTAAAACGCATTAAAGTTCAATTGCCACCTCAAGATTATTTTTCAGAATTTCAAGCTTTTAAAATGCTTTCTGGAACTTAATTATAGAAGAAATCTTATAAAAAATATATATATAATTAAGACTTCTGATAGGCATTTAAATAAATATGTTTATCCTTTTTTAGATTTCGTCTTAATTTAGATTTTAAAACAAAATTAAAATTTTTTTTTAAATTGAAATTCACATGAAATTTCAACATTAAAAAGAAAAATATTTCTTTAAAATTATCTTTTCAATGGAGCCACAAAGTAATAAAGTAAATCCACAAAGTAAAATTAACCCTTTCGTCGGCGGTTGGAAAATATTATTCCCATCTGATCTTCATTCCCAAGTAGAAAAATTTATCCCGGAAATTTTCGAAAGAATTTTATTTTTGTAACTTATTTTTCTCGTAAATTCTGTGACTTTCCATGTTAAATAGAACGTAATTATATTGCCCATGAAAGGGTAAACCAAAAATTATATATATATATATATATATATATATATATATATATATATATTAATATTTTTAAATGCATTGAAATAAACAAAAGGAAAACTTTATAGCTTTGGAAGAGTAAATTTTTCAAGTAAGAGTAAAAATATTTCAAAACGAATTTTGAGTCTACTTTTCTAAAAACGTGTATTTTTTTTTTTTTTTTAGAATTTCATGCAATTAAAGCGTTCTTGTCTTTTAGCTTCAAACGAAGTCATAAAAATACAGTTAAGACTCTTGATACAATTAAATAAATCACTTTATTCAGTTCAGTTTTTGCCTTAATTTAGACTTCAAATTATAGTATTTTTTCTATTTTTTTCTTTTCTTTTTCTTTTCTTTTCTTTTCTTTTCTTTTATATATATATATATATATATATACTAGCTGACCCGACAAACGTTGTTTTGTCATATAAGTTATTTCT
Source organism: Salticus scenicus (assembly GCA_963930645.1). NCBI lineage: Eukaryota > Metazoa > Arthropoda > Arachnida > Araneae > Salticidae > Salticus > Salticus scenicus. The sequence continues at coordinate 218,488,684 of OZ005651.1, read as the reverse complement.
AGAGAATATTTTGCTAGAAAAAAATAACTAACTTATTGTAAGTGTGTAAGGATGTGCTATATAAGTGAAACAGGTATGGAGCGCTGTGAACGGTGACTGTGAATTCCGATTATAACGTAAAAGACATAATTACCAAAATTTTCGCTACTTGCTTGGTGATTTTAAATATTTTAAGCCATTTTTGCGATGAATTGAAATGGCTATCTCAATTGTGGAACTAAAGATCTTGGCGAGAAGCGTCCGAGCTACTTCGGTGCCAAATTTCAAATTTTGCCAATGGGATCCGATACTAAAGGCGTTCCATACAAAAAATAAATAAATAAAATATCAGTGACATACACACGCACAAAAGTACGGGACCCCTTTGGTGACTTTAAATATTTTAAACCATTTTTGCGATGAATTGAAATGGCTACCTCAATTGTGGAACTAAAGATCTTGGTGAGAAGCGTCCGATCTACTTTGGTGCCAAATTTCAAATTTTGCCAAAGGGATCCGATACTAAATGTGTTGTTCCATTCAATAAATAAATAAATAAAATATAAATAAAATATAATAAAATATAATAAATAAAATATAATAAATTAGCTACACAAATAAATTTGTAGGTTAGGGTGGTTGTTAATCAACGCGCGTGTAAATTTGATAGGAAATTATATAAAATACTCGCTCCAATTACGCACTAAATTTGCAAAATGTATAGTTTTTTATGCACACTTCAAAACTCTTCAAACACTAATTACATCTTGATGTAATATTTTAATTAGGACACAATTTTTTGTATAACAATAATAACACGAAGTTACAAAATATTTTCCTGAATTTGATCGCAGCACCAACTGTCGGGACAAACTGGAATTACAGTACAATATACGCAAGCGAAGTGTGACGTCACTGACCGTCAGTGGATGCAAGAAAACGATTTCCTATGTTAATCTCTTATTGGATTTTTTATAAAAAAATTATTAAAAATCGAGGAAAATTATTTCTCGATTTTAATCCCTGTATTTTGGTATAGATATGTATTAGTTATCGTATGCATGTGTTAGATTGAGTTATTTTGCTCTCAAATTGACAAAATTTTAATTTTAAATTTCAAAACTCTGTCTTCCTTGGCGTGTTTCGTATTTGGCGATCAAAAACGTAATACGAAAATATACATACCAGATGTATATTTTCGTAATATGTATTGTACGAAATTGTTTCATATTATTCATTACTCTCTTAATATAAGTCGTTGAAATAACCATTATTTTTGAAAGAAATTAAATATGTTCGCCAGATGATATGGCGATATTTTTTTTCCGCCAAGGATGACAGAGTTTTGAGATTAAAAATTCAAATTTTATCAATTTTACAGCAAAAACAACTCAATCTAACGCATGCACATGATAACTAATACATATCTATACCCAAATATGAGGATTAAAATCGGGAAATAATTTTCCTCGATTTTTAGTAATATTTTACAAAAAATCCAATGGGCGATTAACGTAGGAAATATTTTTCTTGCATCCACGGATGGCCAGTGACGTCATCACTTCGCTTGCGTATTATTGAATATTCGATACTACGATCGTAGCGCAGTCTGCCGGATCCAATGTGAAACATTCCAAAATCAACAACAATTTATAAGTGATAAATTAATTAAATAAACAATTTAAATTGGACTGAATTGTAAATCTAAACCATTCTCGAATCCACCTGAAGACACACAAAAAATTTCATTAAACTCGGTCCAGTCATTTAGGAGGAGTTCAGTGACATACACACGCACAAAAGAAATATATATATAAAGATATATATATATTCGTATGAAATTTCGTCATTCAAACCGAAAAATATTTTAGAAAAATTATATTTTATGTGAAGACAAAAAAAAAAAAAAATAAATAAATAAATAATAATAATAATAATAATAAAGTTAATCCACATAGTAAAGCTAACCAAAAATTAAAATAAATAAAAAAAAAGGGGGGGGGGAGAAGAAAAAAAAGGGGGGGGGTGTAATACTGTAGGAATATCTTAAAACGTGTTGAAATAAATAAAAGTTTATACCTCTGAAGAGTAAGTTTTACAATTAACATTGGTTACATTGATCTCTTACTGTGGGTCCCAAACCACGTGGTTATAGGGATTTTTGTTCCCACAGGAGAAAAAAATTAGTTTACGGTCTTGCTAAAGCAGAAGACCGTAGTTTAATTTGTTAATAGGAGATACATCGAAAAGTTGTACTTAAGACTGTTTTGACGAAAGCTTAAAATGATAAAAAGTAAAAAATAAAAATAAAATAAAAATAATAAATGAAAATAAAAGTAAAAAAAAAAAATAATAATAATAATTACATATAGACAGTAACAAGTAACAGTAAAAATATTTTAGAAAGAGCTTTTGGTTTGCTTTTCTCAAAACAAATATTTTTTTAGAACTTCATTCCTTTAAAAGGCTTCCTGCCTTTTAATTTTAACCGAAATCCTATAAAAAATAATCTGGTGTGTCACTCACACGACTTTCTCTTACCCTGAAATTTAATACTATAAATACAGGTTGCAGATTAAAAGGTAAGATAACGAGTACTGTTATGTAAACCTGTGTTAAACAATTCATATTAGGCTTCTGAAGAGTTTTATATGATAATTAGTTCTGTGTGAAGGGGGCTACCGCCCCCTCAACCCGCCGTTTCATTAATGCACCTACATTTATATAGAATTTAATTCGGTCATCAAAAAATAATTCTGTTTTTAAAAAATAATTTATTTAAATTATTATTTAAAAAAATTATCTTTTATGATAATGCAGACGATTTCCATATTAGAGAAGTAGTATAACACCAAATAAAAAAAAAAAGTCCATTTTATTCTAAAAAAAAAATATTTTTTTCTAAGTTTTTTTTTCGTTAAAAGTAAAGCAAATCGATAACTTTGTTTTAAATTATCGCAGATCGATAGTTCAACCATTCGTTTTAAAGGTATTGGCGAGCTCTTTTGAAAGATATCCATCATGAAAATTTACTCCCCTCGAGGGGGGACTTTCCCCCCCCCCCAGGGGGGAGGCGAGGCTCCTACATACACATTTTTTCCCAAAGTTAACTATCTCTATTACAAAACATATAAATTCGTTTCATTTGTTTTAGTGCTGTCTATAGACGTTAACCCTTTAGCCGTTACCTATTTTTTCACTCATCCTTTCTAAAACGTTAAGCACATTCGACTAGGAACTCTTTTAAATAGGTTTTGAGTAGAAGAGGTATTGCTTTCAAGAACGTTAGTAATTTTTGGGGGGAGCAGGGGCGGAGTGACAAGTGTCAAATCTCATAGATAACAATGCGGTAGATAACAATAAGGAGCTAATCCTGACTCCTGAAGGTCATTGCTGTGAAATTTTCAGACAGTAAATTTTTCTCGTAAAAATATGGTTTGATACATTTTAGCTGTATTTCGTTTCAGTTGAACTGATTTGATATTTTTAAAAATGAGTCATTTCACTCATGTTTACAATCTTTCTTCCATATAGCAATTAATTTTACTAGAGAAAGATAAGCATTACATCAAAATAAATGAAAAATAAATAAACAATAATAATAATAAATTAAAATTGGTTATACCCCCGTTTCGCCGACACGAAAATTTCCTACCCCCTTTCGTTGACAAATTCCCCAAAGAGGGGAAAATCAACTATCGGTTTAACACCTGTTTCGCCGACAGTGAATGTTCACCCCCATTTTGTCGGCGAAATGGGGGTATAACATACATTTTTCAAGCTCATTTAAGACTAGTTGTGTAGTTTGAAGGCAATAGTCCTAAAAAACTTAGAAGCTAAGATGCCGAAAAACTTGGGAAATAAATACGAGAGTTAGAAATAAAACCCAGAGTTAGAAAATAGAATTTGAAAAACAGGCGTCAATGGCACTTAATTATTTTTTCTTAATTGCCAAAATGGTCTACCCAGGCGTAATTGTTAATTTTTTTTAATTGGATAAGACTTAGTTTATTATTATTACTAACTTAAATAATAAATATAAGCACAAACGTTTAATATGAGTAAATATTTAAAAAATAAAATAAAATAAAAACTCCCGTAAAACATAATAAACAGTAGAATTTCTTTTTTAATTACTTGCTGGCCAACTCATTTTTAAATTTAGTCGAATTCCAAATATTACATCTTCAAACAAAATGAGAACTATTAGAAAACATTCATTTATTTATTTTTACTTCCATTACCCTACTACCGTAGGTAATGGAAGTATTGTATTCGGTCTGAAAATTCGATATCGGGTTTTCACCTGATTTACACGTTTTAAGGTCCCCTGAGTCCAAAAAAGTGGTTTTTGGCAATTGGTCAGTGTGTATGTATGTGTGTGTGTGTGTGTGTGTGTATGTATGTGGAGAATCTTCAGGCTATTATAGCTCAGAAACTAATAAAGATAGAGCTACGAAACTTTGGAATTGAAATACGTCTGGTCTACAGATGAAATTTCCAAATTTTGGTGAAAAGTGAAAAACCGGAAGTGAGACATCGGAAACCGGAAGTGGGACCGTAAGTCCGTATCTCAAAAACGGCTCTAACGATTTTCTTCAAACTTGCTATATAAACACTCTATTAGATGTCCTTTCGAATGATATAGTTGGTTGGTTCAGGAAAATTGATAGGCGTCCCTTTTAAATAGCTCAATTTCAGGCCTCGCAAAGGCGTTCCTTTAAAAACGGTTGTACGGATTTTTTTCAAACTCGCCATTTTAACTCACTTTTAAATATGCTTTTGTATGTAATTATTGTTTTCCTGTCAATAATTGATTTTAACCGGAAGTGGAACATCGGAAACCGGAAGTGGGACCGTAAGTCCGTATCTCAAAAACGGCTCTAACGATTTTCTTCAAATTTTCTATATAAACACTCTATTAGATGTCCTTTCGAATGATATAGTTGGTTAGTTCAGGAAAATTGATAGGCGTCCTGTATAAATAGCTCAATTTCAGGTCTCCCAAGGGCGTTTCTTTAAAAACAGCTGTACGGATTTTTTTCAAACTCGCCATATTAACTCACTTTTAAATATCCTTTTGTATGTAATTATTGTTTTCCGGTCAATAATTGATTTAAGTTGGTATCTCAAAAACGGCTCTAACGATTTTCTCTTTAGTTCACTTTTATGTTTTCTGATCGCATTATCTCTCAAAAATGCATATAATATGTGTAATAGTGGGTAATGGAAGTCGTGTGGTTGTTTTACACCAGATTTTTTTTTTCGGTTGTTTTAATTATTAACTTTTACTTTCAGTTTTAGAAGCCCAAAGTTTGTTAATTAACTCAGTATTTCAGAAATTATCATGATAAACATTTTTTGGTGATGTATTAATAAATTGAGAAATAACAATTGGTAGTAGGAAATTACATATACAGTGGAACCTGTAAAAGTGACCACCTTGGTAAAGTGACCACCTGACTAAAGTGACCATTTTCCAATTTTAAAGACACTTTATAAAGTGACCACCTGCATATAGTGACCATTTTAGCCGGTCCCTAGGGTGGTCACTTTAGACAGCTTCCACTGTATATATATATACATATATATATATATATATATATATATAGTATATATATATATATAAATTAAATAAATTGAAATATTGTGTTCATTTTTTTTTAACAGCATTTATGTAATTTTTTACTTGCTGGTTTTTATTGGGCTTATGTATCGATGTGTTTAAACTGAAAATATAAGATTTTTTTTTTTTTTTTTTTTTTTTTTTTTTTTAAGATAATAAACAAGGATTTTGAAAATTTCAGTAGACTTCGGAAATCTGCTGATCACGACCAATTTAAACATTGAAATTTATGATAAAGTTCAAAGAAGAAAATCATGATAGAACTTACTTCAATGGTGTTATTTTAGAAATGGAGTCTAATGAAATAAGGAAAGCTAATTTTAAGAAAGGTCTAGGTCTTAGAGTCTAGGTCAAGATAAGTACCTAAATTATTTTAACTCAATAACATTTGTGCTTAAACACACACACACACACAGGGAAAAAAAAAGAATCCATAGACTGAAAATATATTAAATAAATTACCTGTCTTTACCTATATTTCTAAACTGTAATAAAAGTCGCAAATTTATTATACAATTATTCTTATACTAGAAATTATTAAAAAATAATGATAATAAAAAGTTGCTATATTATAAATGTTGCTATGCTATAAATATACTCCTTATTTGCCTTCATCTATACATTTCATATCAAAATTCTAATTTTAAAATGAAAAAAAAAAAAAAAAAAAAAAAAAAAAATCTACAAAATTTTAAAATTTGCGCAGTCTCTGGTCTCAGGCTGTATGAATTTCTGAGAGTGCACTGTAAAAAGAGAAATAATTTATGACAGTGACGTGGTCATAAATTAGGCGTAAAAAATGACAAGTGAAAATTTTAATTCACTATGGGTTTGTGCACCTGAGACTGAGTCGTATCAACTGATAAAAAGAGGTGAACTGGACACTAACCTCCTCACGTAACTAGTACCCGCCATTTCATTGAATTGAAATTTCCTTTCCACTTGTTTTCCCCATAATTATAGGACAAATCCCTAAATAGCTGGAAAGGGAAGCTTGAATGGGAGAAACAGAGGGGTAGGAAATTTTTTGTCGGCGAAACGGGGGTTACACCTTAATTATTTTAGAACTTATTCTCATTTGAAAAAAATCTACAAGTGAGCCAAAAAAATTATTAAAACTGGAAGAATTTATTTATGTGCTGAGAAAAAGGGGATGCAGATAAAATTAAAAAAAAAAAAACTTTTTATTTATATTAGTAATTTAAATAAAAACAAATTATTTAATAAGGAAAATTTGTATTTATTTAATTTTTTCTGGCAATATTTGACAGACTTTCTGTTGCGTATTGCCAAATTTGATTTAAATCATTGCATGACAAATTTTTTATTTTCTTATTTTTAAGTAATTAACAGTTTTGACATGTAAAATCATTTATTAAATTTAACTTAAATGCTTTACGCAAATTTAACTTGCGATTAACAATTACCTTTGATAGCAAACGCAACAACAATAGATTAAATACAATATTTACGAATCAAAAATGAGCCCTATGTAAAAACATCCCAATAAAAAATTATTTTAACTTATTTTGAATAGAAATAGTTAAACAAAATAATTAATCAGGTGCACAGAAAGGAACCTATAGGTAAACATGCCAATGCAAAATTTTTTTATTTGTTTTGAGTAGAAATAGTTATACAAAATCAGGTGAATCAGGTGAATGTTTTTAATATGAGTGAGCACGAAAACAGCCCTTTTTTTTCTAATGAAGGTTTGTATTTTTATAGTTTGACACGAAACAATTGTTATTACTAACAATTCGTAGGTTTCAGAAAATAAGGGTGATTTGCTGACAAAGTTGTTAAAATTCAGGCGTTTAGAATATAATTCGCAGAGAAAGTGTGTAAGCTATTCTTCTTCTACTTTGTTACAGGTACGTAAACATTATGTTTTAAACTTTGAATATGACAAAAGAAAAATCAAAATAAAGAAACTTGAAAAAAAAAAAAAAAAGTATAATATTTATTTAGATTTCACTTTTTTGCTAAATCTTAAATTATCTCCTGTTAAATATTAACAATAAATAAATAAAAATAAAATTTTAATGAAAATTTCTTTTTTCAATGGAATTTTCCCCCTAAGTATACTAAATATTAGTCCAGGCAATTAGAGAATTCACACGGAAAAATTCATGGTGGTTCAAGAAATTGGGATGCTTTATTTACTTCGATTATTTGAATCCGAATTTTTTATTTCTTATCGAAAATTTCCCCTCCAATCCGTGTGTATCAAATCCTTATCCTCGAAAAATTATCTATTAAAAACTATCGCTTTTATTATTTTACAGAAAAAAATACTTAGAAATTCGAAAATGTGTAGAAAATATGCTACAGGTAAGATTTTTTTATGTAAGGTTATGGGGGAAATAATAGGAGAGAGAACCGAGTGTATTCTTACTCGCGTTATGCGGTTATTTCAAATCCGCAGTTGTTCTAGTTCAGTAAATATCACCCTAATTTAAAATGAATTTATTTCTAGAACTATATTCTGAATTTTTCAAGATAAAGTGTCTTAATGCATCAAGAATTATTAGCCCCGATTAATAGGGTTGGTTAGTTGTATGATTAAGGCTGATTGACTCCGTAAGTGTCCTAGGCCTATAGGAGAAATGCCCTCCGTGGGGGTCTTTCTAAGGAGTCCTAGCCCTTATTTACGCGAGTTTCGGAGGAAACCATGGAAAAATGCGAACGGCTAAATCGATGAGTGCGACCTGGGGTCGAACCCGGCACCTCCCATCTATCGGCTTTGAGCGCAGAACCGCTCGGCCGCTGGTGGGCCCCTCGATTAATTGGGAATATATGAATAAGGCATTTCGCTCAGAATTAGTAAAGGCCCCAAAGGTAATGAAAAATTCAAATCGTATAACGATAGCTCTGAGTCTGAAACTATACTACATTTATGATAATGAGCAGTTAAAATACAAACTGGGACTTTTTCATAATATATTACATTAAGATTTATTGCTACATAAGATTAAATTCAGACCTGCAGTTATCATGGTTGTACATTGAGTACAAGGTAGGAAAAAGGCTCTAGAGCTTATGAGACTAAAAGTATGATAAAATCGGAACAAAATAAATATTTTAATAATGTACACGTTGTGTACTATTTTACTAGGATTTAATTACCACACGGGGCATCAAGTCCAAGACTTTGTAATTAAATTATGAAAAAATTATAGAATAGCGCCCCCCATTGAGCTATGTATGCTGAAATTTAATAGACACCAGTTTATGTCAAACTGCAACTAAATAAAAGTTTTACGAAAATTCTGCTCATTAATTTTTGAATTAGAGCTGCTATGAAAGTTTTTTCGCGTACATAGACAGGCAGGCCTTTTCATAAATGATCAAATCCTCTTCAAGATCTTTCAAAACGTATAAATAAAATAAAAACTGGAAATCGAAATTTTTTATAAGTCCGATATATTTTTCTTATGAAAACAGAAGAAAGTAAAACTCTGGTATATAGTTTATTAAAAATTAAATAATCTGTGTGTCTCTCACGAGGCTTTCTCTTACCTTGCATTTCAAAGCTACACAGATAGATTTTATATTTAGACGCAAATAAATAAGGTAAGATAATGCAGTTCCATCTAGTTTAAAAATAAGCTAAAATCGGTTTACGGAGAGTTTATTTGAAATATAATATAGAGTGAGAGGATTAAAATGGGAGTTTAGGAGGCGGCATTCCCGGCTCCCCTCAACCCCCTGTTTAATTATAATGCCTACATTTATTAAAAAAAAAAAAAAAAAAAAAAAGAATCTACGCTGTTATCAATTAGCCTTGAAACTTGCAAATTATAATGAACTTTTAAAGTGGCAATCAAGAACCTGTTTCAAAATAAAAAAATTGAATTTCCTGCAGTTTTCTTTTCTTTTCTTTCTTTTTCTTTTTTTGGACATTATGCTGAAAATTGATATAAAAAAAAGTAAAACGCTAAAAATTTCACTTTCGTGTTCAGGGCACCTCAAGACGTGATATTATACAAAATACGACAGTCAGCAAACAAACTTCAAAAAATACTCTATTTACAGTATGGGCATTAAAAATTAATTTTTCTACCTGGACAGAGTTCGTCAACATAGTGAAATATAACAATGCATTTGAATCAATTACATTCAATCGAAGAAAAGTTTATCATAATTTTGGGGTGCTCTGTATACTAGCTACAAAACATATACATATTACGCTGTGTACTTAAATTTAATCTTGGATCAAAAACACTTTTCACAAAATGAAATACAATTCCAGCAATTTAAAACTGTAGCCCCAATGTATCCAAATACTTTGGATAGCCCTGTATATGAATAATGAATGATATCCATATCACACGCCGCGCAAAATATGCTTTGTTGCATGAACAAAAAAAAAGTTTATTTCATTTTATTTTATTAAGACAATCTATAGATGTTATACTGTGTAAGAAATTTTGCCCGTAGACTTAATGTGTTTGAAATCTCTTGGATGGCCCTGTATACGAACTCTTTTCATGATCCCAATGAAAAGTTTAATGTAGCATTACTATATGATAAAAATATAAAATACCATCTTCCTACTACTATTTGTTCTTGGGATATGCTGTTAACACACATATACAGAGAGATAGATTAACCGCTATAAAAATATGTTTTTTAGATTCAGGGAACCTTATAACGTGTAAATACAAAAAAAATCTCTATTTCGAAAATTTGACCCTAAGACAATACTTTATCCTTTTCTAACATAAGGATAAGTAAGTAGGTAAATATTTGATGTGGAATTCACACGACCATCCCTTACCCTGAAATTTAATACGATAAATACAGATTAGAGATTAAGCAGTAAAATAACGAAAACTGTTATATAAACTGACATATATTTAAAACTTACTTATATTTTTAAAAAAATTCAAATTAGGTTTCGGAACAACTTTATTTGACAAATGCATTTGCGTGAGGGGTGGTGGGTACACACCCTTTCCCCCTCCCCTTGATTAATGTAACTACTTTTATATAGAATTCAAATTTATTGTCAAAATAAGTTCATTTAAAATTATTACAACTTTCTTATTCATTGTTTCTTGAAACGTACCAATCTTGTTTAAAATTTTCCAATAACAAGCATATCAACTTCAAGAAACGACTGAAATTATTTGTTTTAGAGTTATTCTGAAAAAAAACAGAGACAAAGATCAAACACTGAAAACTTGACTTAAGTATACAAGAAACCCTGAAAATTGTGAATATATAAAAACAAGCGATGCATATTTATCTTAAAAAAAAAAAAAAAAAAAAAAAAAGAAAAGAAAGAAATGTATTTATAATATGGGTATGAAGAATTAATTACAATTCCTGTCCAGTTTTCCTAGACCTGGTAAAATATTATGGTAAAGAACTTCCTCTAATTACATGCAATAAAAAAGAATGTTTCGCTTAATTATTGGCAACCCTGTATATCGTCTAGAAATTATGGACACACTATAAGTTGCACATAAATACAATCCTTTTTTAATAACACAAGTCATAACCTGAAATACGTTTCCTTAAATTTTCAAATATTGACCCATTATTTATATTTTAATTCTTTTGCGTAGACCTGTAAAAGAATGGTGAATGTTTTTCATGTACCATATTCTACATGAAACCTGCTTTAATGTCTAAATATATATATATTTATATATATATATATATGTATGTATTCATTTCATTTGGTTTAGTGCAGTGCAGCCTATAGATGTTAAACTCTACTTATATAGAATTACCCCCATATACGTAATGTATTTGACTTGTAAGATATCTACCGTCTTGGGTATCCATGTACATGAACCATTTTCTATATTGCAATGAAAAGTTTATCTTTACACAGGGTTATCTTTACACATTGGTATGTTTTCAGAAAATAAAAAGCGTGTCAATGTATACAGTCTCACTAAAAGTTGTTTCTATGTAGGGCCTTTGTATCAGTTAAAACGAAATTTCTCTTCTGCATTGTATTCAGAAGTACAAAGAAAAATAATCCCGGTTCGTGAAATTGCAAACTTTTTGGAACATTTTTCTTAAAAACACCGGCTTTTCCGAAAGTGCTAGAAAGAATCCTTTTCTACTGCAACTTTACCTGACACAGTAACAGAGTTTTATACATAAGACTAAAAGGGAAATCGCTTTTTCATTGTTTAGGAGAGTTAGTGAAGCATTATCTATTTCTTCCACTAATATTCCTTTCCCTTCCCCAATACCGTTTACTTTGTGAAACATTCTCATCACAAGAGTAATATGAAAAAAAAAAAAAAAAAAAAAACTGTATATTAATAGATTTTAATTGTTTCTTTACGTACACAATAAATTAAACGTACAATTAAAATATATATTAAAAAAAAAAAAAAAAAAAAAAAAAGAGAGAGAGAGAGATAGAGAGAGAGAGAGAGAGAGTTCTACGTATTACAACTACGTATATTATATTTATTCTTGACTTCAACAATTTTTCAGAGTATAATTATATTAACAAAAATAATTTTATGCGATTAAACGCACAAAATTAATGTATATTCTATTTCGAATTAAATGAAAACTAGAAGAAAGAAATTATTGTTATTAGTCTTTGAGAGATACCAGCGAGTTAAATATATTAACCAATTTTAGCGGTAAGATATAGATATATAGAAATTCCCATTAAGAAAATTCACTAACAGAGCAAGTAAAATATTGTTCATGTAACCGGTGCTTAGTTAAAAAATTGACGTACAATTAATATTTAAATTTGAAATCTTCTTTCTACACCATGCTATTAATAAACTAGTATTGTGCTTTAATTAATTTTTTAATGATGTGTAAGGGAGATTTAAATATAAATACATTTAACATATATAAAATGATTGTAATACACACGCAAAAGGAAAATTTCTATCCATTTTAAATATTTCGAAATTAAAATTAGATCAAAAATCACTTTAATTGGGTAAAAATTAATATTACTCCTGCAGAGGGAAATAATAAAATATATCGAAAGGAAAAATACGCTCACTTTTGTGTAGGTTAAGGTCAATTGACTATGATAGGGTCATAGGCCTATGGGTGGAATGCGCTTTATGTGGGTCTTTCTTAGAGGTACTAACCTGTATTTACATGAGTTTTGAAGAAAACACGAAAAGGCACAGCCCCGTCTGCCAGCTTTGAGCACAGAACAGCTCGGCCACAAGACGTTCAAAGACTCACCCAGGAAAAATAATGTTAAAAAAAAAAAAAAATAGAACTTTCATAAATCATTCAAATTCTTTCTTGATTTGCAAATATGTTCAAGAGTATTATACAATTTCAATTTACCTTTTCTGATATAATAACATTACTTACACTCTAATTACTTCCTCTTAGAATAAAAAATCGGTACAGTAGAGAACATAGGAGTGTTACATCTATGCAAATTACGATATTTATGGTTGTATTGAAATTTTACAAAAATACATGTACTTATTCTATAGAAATTTTTAATATAAAAGATTACTCGTATAAAATGAAATATTGTATAAAAATAATGGTATTTTTGAATGCCTTCTTGGCGTCTTAAGAGAAAATATATATGTGTGTGTGTATGTATGTATGTATGTATGTATATATGTATTTTTTTTTTTCTATAATCCACATAAACCATTTTTTTTCTAACTGTATATGTTACAAATGCATGAAAAATCCCAGGCTTGCATATTATTATGTAGATGGAAAGTGCAACAAGTGTTTTCAAGGAGCCGGGTACACATGGTTATCAGGTGCAATGAGTGCATGTGATTAACATTTGATTTACTTGTTGAAATAAAGAATATGTATATTGTAATCAGTGAATTGTTCTATTTATCAAGAAAAAAGTTAGTTTATGATTTTTTTTTTTTTTTTTTTCTGGGTACCCTTATTTTCAGAGAAGATTTTTTTTTTCTTTCAAGGGAGCTTTTTCCTTTGGTGAATTTTTCCAGGGTGACTTTTTTTTTTTTTTTTTTTTTTTTTTTTTTTTAGTGAAGGTCTTTCGGGATTCTAAAGATTAATTCCGAATAAAACATTGATTGGCATCGACAAGAAACTAACACAACTGCTTCTCGTATGAATAATTTTCGAGATAGAGATGTGACGTGTGTCTCTACATTGAGGCAATTTATTTACATTCTTCAATGACGTAAACTGAAAATAGGTACTTTTCAAATTGCGTCACATTCCTTGCGTGGATTTGATATGCTGTTAAGAAATGTCTCTCATAGTCATAAAGTATAGATTAGATGCAATTCTATTAATAATATTAATTCCAGTAATTCTGTTTATACCATTTTTAATAGCAAATATGCTATAATAATCCTCAATGACACTTTCAACGAATGGAATATCATAATGCAATGCATTTAATTTAATTGCTTGATATGTTTGTTCACAATATCATTTTCTTGAGAAACTTGATTACTTAAACTTTAGAACGGGGTAACTAAATATAAATTCGAAGAGAAAAAAATAGAACTATTGCATTTTCTTTAATTACTTTCCAAGCAAACATTTATGTCAGGTTGGTTGGAGGATTTAAGGCCGATTGACTCCGTGTGTGTCCTAGGCCTATAGGGGGAATGAACTCGATGGGGGTCTTTCTAATGAGTCGTAGCCCGTATTTACGCGAGTTTCGTATGAAACCATGGAAAACTCCGAATGGCTAGGTCGATTAGCGCGACCTCGGATCGAACCCGGCACCTCCCATCTACCAGCTTTGAGCGCCGAACCGCTCGGCCCATTTATATCAGGAAAGTATTGTAATTATGAAAAAATTGGATTTTTAGATTTTAGTATACTTTTACGTTTTAAGGTCTTCTAAATTTATTTTTGCTGTTTTTACGGTGAGGTATACATGCAGGCGTGTGTCTGTTAGGGAACTCAATAAACGATTGGTTAGATTGAACCGAAAATTGCCAGGTACGTCGCCGTCGTATGAATTGTTTAGATTTTGACAAGTCTGCGGATTTATATTATTTATTTGTGCATTTATTGTTTATAGCGAAAAAAAAATAATAAAAATAAAAAATCATTATGTAGGTGCATGATTGAAATTATTGAAAGTGCGATGATGCGTAAACTACTTATTTGACTGAGCTGAAAGTTGGTAGGTATGTTAAAGGTTACATGAATTGTTTAGATTGAGTTTTCCGAACTGTATCGAAAGTAGGCGGACAGATAACTTATTTGCGTCGGTACATTTTTCTCTCTCAAATCAAATTACAACCTACTTGCCCCACTAAATTGAAATACCCTTTGACTTCATCGACATGAACAGATGCTTCATTATTTAATCTCTTTTAAAAAATATTAATACTTGTATGTTAACTTATTATTTAATCAAATTATAAAATTAAATTTGTTTCAAATTGAAATATCTATTAATTTCTTAAATTCAAATACGTAGTTTAATCTTAAGATTCTATAAAAACAACTTTTACATCTGATTTGTCAAATTGGGTATTTGAGAAATTTTATTTATAAAACTGTTATTTATAACTGTGATTAACATAATTTCTCAAGTGAAATGTTAAAGATACATAAATATGAAATATTTATATTTGTAATACAGTGATGAAATTATTTTTAATGGGGTGTTGTATTGACAAATTTGTACTCTCCCTTAGATTTCACGTCCGTTGGAAGGTAGTTAAAAACTTAGATCGAAATGTCCAATTTGTCTGAAAATTTGAGTCACACTTACGGAAATAAGGTGTTTCGAATCATATTGAAAGGATAAAAGATGATTTATACTAATAGTGACCGCTGCAAAAATATCAACTCAAATTAATTTGTAAATATTAAACAATGCATGAAATAAACATTAAAAATTTTAAAATAATAATAATAGTAATAATAATAATAATTATTATTATTGTGACATAAAGCAAAACAATTTTTCTGCAAGTAAATTCTTATAACAATGTGCACTAGGTTGTTGTGGCAATTACATCTTTTTCTTATACAGTCTATATATCATCACCTCTTGCTTATTTAACTTGCACAAAAGTTAATTCTTATCTTATCTCAGTAAAGGTTTTACCTATGAAGTTTGGTGTGATTTTAATCAGTAGATTCTAAGACGTTGCAAACTGCAAAATCACAAAAGGCGCTGTTTACATTCAATTAAAAAAAAAAAAAAAAAAAAAAAAAAAAACATATGTTTTCACAAAGGCTGTTTCACATATCAAATTTGGTGCATTTATTCTCTATATAAATTGAGATTTAGCATTCATATTCATTAGGTAAACTGCAACACAGCTTCGCCTCTTATCGGGCGATATGCACTCAAAATGGACGGGCAATATTGTTTCATTGTCGTCCTCTTATTTACTTAGTTTCGTGCAATTATATTAAATAGAATCTGAGATATATCCTTTCCGATTATGAGGAAAAAGGAAAAAAGCACGCCACCTATCTGCAGAAAAGCTTTCAAAGTTAATCAGTTTAATATTTCGCTATGAGCCCTCTCACTTACCGAATTTTGTTCAATTATACCGAATAGAACCTGAGGTGTAACCTTCTCTTATACGGATGAAATCGCACATTATCAGCTATACCTATACCTGTTCAGCGATTCACCAGAAAAGTATCTGCACCGAAAGTTGATAGGCCCTAATTTCTGTCAAGGTGCAACTGCATACAAATTTTTCTGAAACTCTGTGCAGTATTTTCTGAAATGTAGTTTCTACAAAATTTTTGTCACACACATTAACACAGACAGATATTTTCTAAAAATTATAAAATCGTGTTCAGGATTTCTGAAATCGTGTTAATCAGTCGAAAAGCGGAAGTCGAAAATTTTTACGAATCTAATACTTCTTTCTACTGAATATAGCAGAAGTAAAAATGTTTAAAAATCCCGATGGCACCGTATATTTTTTGGTTTTGCACATTTTTGTATTCTATAATGTGATTATTATTATCTTTTCTATTTTTCTGTATAATAATATCACACATGAAAAGTATGTTTTTTAAATTACTATGTTGTTAATTTTAATTATTAAACAGAAGATCGTACATAATGTGAATACCCTAATTACTTAAAAAAAAAGGGGGGGGGGAAACACGGATTTTATTTTTCTAAAATTTCGAATTAAGCATTTTACTTTCAATATTTTTATAGACGGTTGGTTTCCATGTTAAAAAATGGCGACATACCCTGGTGAGATAAGAAGTGAGGGACACAATCAGATTATCAATTTTAGAGGGGGGAAGGGTGTAGTGCAATTCAAACATAAGCGTTGAAATTAAAGTGAGAGGTGCGCAATTAGATTGTCTCCGTTTTCGATGGGTATAGGGATTAGACTTCTACAGGAACTCTAAGAATAATTTTTTTATCATTTATTGACTGTGGAGTGTGGGCTCAAAAAATAAGAAGTGCGATATCTTCTAAACGCCTTAATGGGTTGAACTAAAATTTGGTATATATATGTTATAAGTCACCATCACACAATTTATATGGATCTTGATGATCACAGAACTTAAAGATCTTTTCATGGTTAAAATGAAAAATACTTTATAATTATGAGTCGCAAACTCAAATTATTTACAACGTGTTTCCGTCTAAAATCCATATTTAAATAAGGTATAAATCAGTAGGCACGTTATTGGTTAAGAATGACAGTTCTTTTCAACTGAGAGGCAAAAAAGAATTTTTATATATTAAGGTCTACGGGATAAAACTATTTATGATTCAATTTTTATTAAAATCACAATCAACTGATTTGAAGAAAATCATATTTAGTGAAATTTTATTTTTCCGACTGCGTGAAAATAATGCCTGGACCGGGAGTCGAACCCCGGACCTTTGACTTACAAGGTCAAGGCTCTACCAATTGAGCTATCCAGGCCGACAACCGGTCAGCATTACTCACTCAGACAACCTTAAGGCAGAAACATCTGGTCTATCATTTAGATAGCTCAACAGAAATAAGCCGCAGGTAAAGGAAAACACCATTAAACAATGGGAAAAAAATACAATTTTTATTAAAATCACAATCAACTGATTGGAAGAAAATCATATTTAAGGTTGTCTGAGTGAGTAATGCTGACCGGTTGTCGGCCTGGATAGCTCAATTGGTAGAGCCTTGACCTTGTAAGTCAGAGATCCGGGGTTCGACTCCCGGTCCAGGCATTATTTTCACTCAGTCGGAAAAATAAAATTTCATTAAATATTTTTGATTCGTTTTAATACTGTCAAACTATTAAAAACGCATAACAAAATGATTAATAACAATAATAAGATAAATGTTGAATATGGCAAATTTACTGTTTATTGGTCTTTCATTGAAACGGATAGAAAAAATGTGAATCCTTTAAAAATGACATATAACTTGGGGAAAAATACTACCCTAATACGATTTTTCCTTTTGTTTATTTTGCGGTTTCTCTGATTTAAATTTATTTAAGTAACTCTTAATTACTAGAATTTCCAGAACGTCAAGCGAAGTCACTTCAGATTTTTCCTGGAAATGGTGTTCAAATATTCTATTTGCAGAGTTAATTTTGGTAAAAAAAATTATCATTTAGTGAATTAATTTAAATCTCTTAATATTTTTATTCAGTTTATCAGAAACTGTTATTTAATTTTGCATTTGCATATTGGTTAGTAATTTCATTTATGGTTTTCTCGTATTCATTTTATCAGAAATAATTATTGAACTTCGCATGTGTATATCGGTTTCATTTATGGATTTCTAATACTCAAACTCAACCCGTTTCTTTCATATCCCGAAGTGATTTTGAAATAGAAAATATTTTAGAAAATTATATGCAATAAAATCCGAACTGTTTCTATTTTACCTTTTTAGAAAAATAATAGTTTAAAAAACAACAGATAATTTTTTTTTCTTTGGGTTTGGGGGGGGGGGGATTAGAAAAGTTCGCTTTATCTACTATTAGTTATATATATATATATATATTAATCTGTTTCAAATGTAGTAAGTACAGTCATTTAGAGACGACGCTAATCTATATGCATGTTTATAATATTAATGATTTTTTTCTTTCATTTGTAATAAATTTTTATTGAGAAGATTTAATTGCTTTTCGAGAAATATGAATCGCTTTGAAACAAGTTTTATACATATATGATTCAGTTATAACATGTAGCTAGATTACGCATAGCTGTAACCTAAATACCATTCAGCAACATTAATTTTACTGCCTAATAAATAACACATTCTAAAGATTACACATACACACAGAAGCATGTATATTTTTGGCCATTTATATTTGATGTAAAAATACAACTTTTTTTTTTCCCCAAGTATTTTATTCATATGAATGCACTGCTTATCATGACACCTTCTATATTATGGTCTTGGTCAAGAATTCAGGAAATCTAAAGTATTATTCATAATTTCATTTAAAGGAACACATTTAACGCATATTGAAATTTAAGATGACCACAAATGAATATTCTATATTTAGAAGCAAGTTCAAATTTTTGCGTTACTTATAATTTATTATTGATCTTTTCATTTTTTATTAATCTTGATAGATTTTTCATTACATATTATTATAATTATTATTATTTTATTGTTGTTGTTGTTGTTGTTATCTTCTTTGAAAAATATTTTAACAATATTTTCTTTAAACGAGAAAATTAAAATAATATAATACAGATAAACAACATTTTTAAATTAATATTAGTGTTTCCCTATATTTTAACTTTTAAAATTTAATTTCAAAATATTATATTTTTTTATCAGTTTTATTAGTGTCCTAATACCCGAATTTGAAAGAAAATACAATGCTATTTTAAATAAAATTAATATATAAATATATATAAATATACACTTTTTTTAATTAAAATATATAAGCTGTAACATATATATATTTCATTTTCAGTATAACAAAACAAAATTAGTTCCCATCTCATAAGAGTAAGATTTTCAATTGCACTTCTTATTTGCAATGCATGTGTCGTTACTTTAGAAAAAGGAAAACTATTTGGAATTTTACCTATTGTAAGTTTATCGATATCTCAATAGACACGCGTCAACAGCTCATCTTTATTTTTTGCCGAAAGTTCAACCCCTTGTCAATCACCCAAACCTGCAGGGGGGAAACGATACCTGGGAGAAGCCGTCTTTAACGGTTTAGGAGAAGAAATTCTAGTTAAAGATAAACCGTCTGCAACGGTCTAACTACACTTAAGGATGAGGGGGAAAAGCCGCCTGCAACGGTCTAGCGACAGAAAACAGAAGCGGAAAAAGCCGCCTGCAACGGTTATAGGGTTAAACTCTACTTACCTGCAATTTCCCCCATAGACGTAATGTATTAGAATTCTCTTGATTGCCCCTGTACACGAACCATTTGTTTGATCTTAACGAAAAGCTTACTGTAGCATCCCTATATGATACACATTTAGAATACCAAGTTTGAACTTTCTGCCATAATTTGTTTTTGAGATATGCTGATAACACACAGACACACACACACACACACACACACACACACACACAGACATACACACACACACACCATTTGCTAAAAACATGATTTTCGTATTAAGGGACCTCAAAACGTGTAAATATAACAAAATCTCCTTTTCGAAAATTTGACCCAAAAACAATACTTTCTCTACCTTATGGGTAAGAGAAAGTAATACCTTTTGGGTAAGAGAAAGTAAAAAAAAAAAAAAAAAATATATATATATATATATATATATATAGTTAAGAGTCCTGATAGACAGTCAAATATGTCTGTTTATATTTTTTTTATTGTCAGTCTTAATTTAGCTTTTAAACTCTTTATTTACTGCATTATGAAACACACAAAAAACGCATTTGAAGTTACTTACGAGTGATTTTTAAACGTATATGCAATAAGAAATATGCATATCACCTCATCATAGAATAAATGAGGACTTAGTGAGGTAGTACTTTAGTGTACCATAGCTACATTGAGGTCGAAAAAGATATTAGAACCTTGAAAATTTGATAAAAAGTATTTAAATATTATGTTTCTTACATTTTTGCTATGATTTATGATAGATTCTTGATGCAATGTAGGAATTAATTATAACATTCGTGAAGATCGTGAAAGACGCCAAACAAAAACAGCGAGCCCTCTATAAAATTCTTTCTGGAACAAAAATGGCTACATGTAGCGTCTAGTGTCGTGTAGTGAGATTAAAGTGAGATATATATGTTCTATTTTTATAAACATATTTGATATTTCTTCAATAAATTCGATATTATACGCTTTTTAAACTAATGATAACACTGCTCAGCAATAAAAAAAAAAAAAAAAAAAAAAAAAAAAAAATTGAGCTCTAATATCATTTTTGCTTATTCTTATGTAAAATGACCTCCTGAATCCAAATATGACTTCCATTTTGCTCAGTCATCCACCGTTTTCTAGAAACACCACCTCCTCCCTCAATTTTTATCATTGTTCAGTAATTCTATGACCATGAATTTGATTTGGAGAATAAAAAAATAATTAATTTAACACCTAAAAACAAAAATATATAAAGTTTAAAAAACAACATTAATAACAGATTAAAAAAAATATAAGATATGTAATACATAATTTCAGTGGCAAATCCCCCCCCCCCAAAAAAAAAAAAAAAAAAAAAAAAAATCCCTTGTCGCAAATGTCTATGTTTTAGGATTTTCCAACTCTTTAGCCCCTCAAAAGATATTTAACGGTTAAAATAACCCTCCCCCTCCTAAAAATTAATTTATAGCCATAATATTACCGAAAAATGATAAAAATAGGAGATCATTCCTAAAAAACGGTGGGTGATAGCGCAAAATGGGCGTCATATTCGGATTCAGGAGGTCATTTTACATAAGAATATGCTGAAATGGTGTCAGAGGTAATTTTCATGCCGAGCAGTGTAATTTAAAGTACCATCGGTAGATAAAGAGTTAAAACGAAATCTAATTTTTTTTTAATTTTAAATTGTCATGAAATTTCAGTATTCAAACAGAAAAATATGTCTTAAAAAATTACCTTTTCAATGAAGCCACAAAGTAATAAAGTAAATCCACAAAGTAAAGTTAACCCAAAATTGAAAAATGTAAATAGATGGAATTATAATAATGTAATGTAATATTTTAAAATATGATGAAATAAATAAAATAATTAGTTTATAGCTTTGGAAAAATAAATTTTACAAATAAGTGTAAAAAATATTTCAAAACGAGTTTTGATTCAGCTTCTCTAAAAACGTGTGTTTCTCAGAACTTCATGTCTTTTAAATGTTTCTTGAATGTTCGAAATTCTATTAAAAAATATAATCAAAAATCATGATAGATATTGGAATAAATCTGTTAGATTTCGTCTTAATTTAGATTTTTAAATACAATTTAATTTTTTTCAACTTCAAAGTCGTATGCACTTTCGATATTGGAGTATAAAATTATTTCTTAAAAATTATTCTTCCGATGAATCCACGAAGTAATAAACAAATATATCCAAAATATATTTTTAAACTATAATAATGAGTAATCAAGGGGAAAAAAACTGTAAATATTTGTATTTTTTCAAAAATTTAAAATTTAAAATTGTTTAAATTCCAAAGCTTTAAAATTTTTAAATATACTTAATACTGTTATATTTCAGCGTATACGTATGCAAAATTTCATACCTTGAAGAAAATAATTTACAAAACAGTTTTATAAAAATTTGTTTACTCGACAAAATAAACTAGAAATAAGTATTACTGGAATTTTTATAAAATAATTATGAAAGCAGGGTTTACGAAATTATAAAAGTTACAGCAAAATACAAGCGAAAAAAAGGAAAAGGTTACAGCTATTGAACACAATGGTTTTATTCAACAGGTGATCATAGTCGGTTAGCTGTTATCATCTATTGATCGATATTGTCAAAGGCAGATTTTGTTTGAAGAAGCATAATAGAGAGAAAACAGAATGGAAGGTCACGCAGATATTTTCTTAATTATGAGATTCATGGATTAATATTTCTCAATATTATTCAACTATGTGAATGAATGTAAATATTTTGTATAAAAAAAAAGGAATAAAAGGTGTATAGTAAACAGATATTCTTCTACATTTTGTGCACCACTTTTTTTGAATATTCGTTAGTGATGATCAAAACTAAGACTACATAGTACAGTCGGTAACAAAAGTATCCGAACACTAGCAAATATTCCTATATAAAAAAAAGTAGAGTTAATACTGTTTTGTTAAATAAATCCTTGTCGAATCATATTCTTCGGATATTTTTGTTACCGACTGTATTAGCAATTCTTTTAAAGCACAAAACATTTTTAAAAGTTATCTGGTTTCTGTTTATTTTGATCGCAGTTTTATATACATGTCTTTTAATTTTAATTCTAAATTTCATCTTCATTTCTGAAATATGAACTCGATACTGCTAACTATCTTTAAACCACTAATCTGTCGCTACAAATGCTTCATTGTTTTCAAATGAAAATCCCAAAATACATGGATTAATCTATAAAAATTAGCTACACAATAATAAATTTACAAGGAAAAATTGCACCTTAGGATTATGTTCACAGGAAATTTAAAATTTCAACCTAAAGAAAAACAAAAATCTTTATCTAGTTTTTGATTCACTATTTAGACTCACATAAACAGAAAATATCTCTTGTATTTCTGCATGATTTAAACCTATTATAAGTGTTTCTCTGATAGCATTTTTACTCAAATAGTTTGAAATGAAATAATACAGTTCTTATGAATAAAATTTAACAAATATTATTAAATATTCACTTATAAAAGATTTAAATTACAATTAAAAAACAACTTTTAAACAGAATTTAATATTTTTTACTATATAGGCGATTTGATTTTTATAAATATTATTAAATATAGATTTATATATAGATAATATAATTAAATATAGATAATTTCCTTTATAAATTGAATTAAATATAAATATTTAATTCAATTTATAAAGAAAATCGATTAATAATTAGTATATTAGAAAGAAAAAAGCGTATACGCTTTTGAAAAAAATCGATACAATATATATAATCAATACAATAATTTTGTCTCATAAATAAAATAGTTTTTGTTTTTAATATATATAATTGAGACGGTTTGATGTTTGTGTACGTTAAATATACATAATGATTCGCAGTTTTATGCAAATGATATACGTAACTACGACGTTACGAGCAATATGAACATTAATTCCGCTGAAAACTATACTTTTCTTCGATTCCCAATATTTTAACAAAATAGTATGTTGTTATAATTTTTACTTTCTCTTACCCATATATATGGTAGAAAAAGCATTGTTTTGGGGTCAAATTTTCGAAATTGAGTTTTTGTTATATGTATACGTTTTTGAAATTCCCTGTATCCGAAAAACATGTTTTTAGCAGTTGGTCTGTGTGTGTGTCTGTTATCAGTATATCTCAAGAACAAATAGTAGCAGGAAGTTCAAACTCGGTATTCTCTAAATCTATATCACATAATTATGCTACACTAAACTTTTCGTTCATATCAGGCAAATTGTTCGTGTACAGGGACATCCAAGATAATTCAAATACATTACGCCTATGGGGGGGGGGGTAAGTACAGTGTAGCATCTATAGGTTGCCGTAAATAAAATGGATTGAACGTATTTTTTTACATGCATAAAAGCATATTTTGCGTAGATTGGGATATGGAAATCATTCATCATTCGTTTACAGGGCTATCCAAAGTATTTGGATATATTGGGGGCTATATTTGGAAGTTGCTGAAAGTTTATTTCATTTTGTGTTGGGTGTATTTAATATCAGACTAAATTTAAGTACTCAGTGTTATATTCATATAGTTTATTGACAATATACAGGGCTACCCAAAATTAAGCTAAACGTTTTTTCTATTGAATGTGATTGGTGGGAGTGCTTTGCTACATTTAATTATGTCGAAAAATACGGCTCAGTAAGTAAAAGTCATTTTTCTTACCCATACAGTAAACAAAGTATTTTTTGGAAGTTGTATTTTCAACTCTGGTTTATATATATATATATATATATATATATATATATATATAATATTACGTTTTGAGGTACTCTAAATACAAAAATCCAATTTTTAGCTATTGATCTGTATGTACATCCGGTATCAGCATAACTATAAATCAAATAATTGCAGAAAATTGCGAAGTTAGCAACAGGTTGCCGCTTGAAAAATTTTATCAAGACTGAGATGTTTGAAAGTAAATTAATAA
The DNA here is from genome assembly GCA_963930645.1 of Salticus scenicus. Taxonomy (NCBI): domain Eukaryota; kingdom Metazoa; phylum Arthropoda; class Arachnida; order Araneae; family Salticidae; genus Salticus; species Salticus scenicus. The sequence goes on along the minus strand of OZ005651.1, from coordinate 218,463,906 downwards.
TAATATGGTATTTTATATTTAAAAAATAAATAAATATAGGCACTACATTTGAACGGGGGGCTGAGGAAGCGGTAGCCCCCCCCCCTCACACAGAATTATATGTTAAATAAAATTGTTTCAATACCTATTTTAGATTATTTTTTAAAGTAGATTGAAATTTATTATCTTTCCTTATTGATCTTACGACTTAATTTGCAATCTATCTTTATAATATTGAATACAGGGTAAGAGAAAGTCGTGTGAGTGGCACACCAGATTTGTTTTTATTGTTTTAAATTTCTTGAGCAAAATTCAAACGTTTTCTTTGTACTTTTAAATACAAATGATTTCTTGTGCCAGATTTTTAATACTGATCAAAATGAGATACCATATAGCAAATAATTTCTTTGGTGAAGTCTGAGTCTCATTCAATTTATTCTCCATTCCGTCAATTCAGAAATGTAACTTTTTAGTTTATTTCTTATAAGGGAAAAAACATCATAAATATATCATAAGGGTCTAATCTTACTTCACACTTACCCACATATATCACTCACTCCCATAATATACTCGTAGATAAAAGAAAATACACAGATGTGCTTATAGAGATAGTGATGAAGGATTTAATATTAAACTAATCACTTATGCAATTAAATTTTGCGTTTTAAGAACAAATGTATAAAGGCTACTTTATGGCTCCACAATGTTCCAAAACTCCTGTTCTGAAAGCAATCGGGCGGGAAGTGCCGGATTCGAACCGAGGTATCGCTCGTTGGTAAAGCTATTTGAGGTTTTCCTTTGTTAGAAACTCCTTTGAATACCAGCTAGGACACCTTAGAAAGACTCACATGAAAGGCGTACTACTCAGAATCTCACGAAATCAACCAGCATTAATCCAAAACTCAAAAGCACATATAAGCAACTTTATTATTAAATTATTTCAGCAAAAACAAAGTAATCAATTTTATTGTTTGCTTTATTTATAAACTTTTATTTTAGATCTGAAACCACTAATAAAACTAAACTTACCTTTTGCCCCAGAAGAGTTCTTATAAAACAATATCTGAAAACAAACTATTATCATCTTAAACCTGGATTTTATGCGATCGAATTAAATGTTTACGGAACCTATTTTACGTACTATGAATGGAATTCCAATTAGTATCCGCCTTGAAGAAGCCCAACGACGCGAGCCGTTAAGGCTTCACAATTAATCGGCATTTTGCAGACCAAACCGGATATCCTTAAAGAAAACGGATAACACTGACCTAAAGTATTTTATTTCTGAAACTTTCATCAAGAATTCGCAAATAACGATTATTTTTAAGGGTTCTTAAAAATTTAATTTAAAAGAAGCCATGTATATGACTCTTATTTCCGTGTCTATAAAGAGAAAAAAATTCTTTAATTTGCTAAAAAGAAATCGCAGACTCTCGAAATAGTATTTAATCAGGCGCAGAATGTTTTGTTTTTCTGTAAGGGTATGTATTACTTTTTCTTAGAGAAATAGAAAAACAGTTGCTGTATTAAATTAGTTTTAACACTATTTTTATTTCAAAGAATAAATATAAAAGTAAGAAAATTATCAGTTATAACTCTTTCATTATTTTCATAATTAGAATTGATTGTACTTTTCTACATTTAATGATTTCATACTAATAAAATATATAAGTTGTATTTTCTAATGAAAATTTGTTTTGGAAGTATCCACATAGCTAATCGCGGTCGAAAGACGTACGTAGAAGGGTAAAATGTGCCGTGTACACTAGTACTAGTGCATATTAATATACACTGTTAAAAAATTCCAGTAAAATTCCGGGAAAGCCCGACAGCAGAGATTCCAGACAAAGCTCATAAAAAAACATTCAGGCCAATTATAAATGTATCACCCGTAATTTTACGTATGTGACAAACATACAACCAATCCTAAAAAAAGCAGTATTGCCCGTAAAATTATAAGAGAACTTGGTATATTAAAATAGTAATATTGCCCGTAAACTTCGAAGACATCTCAGTGTTTAAAAAAATACAAGCCCGCCAAATTAAGGGAACGTGGCAGCTTTTACGGCAACACTAAAGTAGGTTTTATATAAAAACTTATATTTCCATTTAATATTTATAAATTGAACTATATTACGTTTTTTTTGTTCAATGAAACATATATTCAGGCAACAATTCTTATGGTTTTTGACAATTTTTTTACAGATTTGAAATCTTTAAATTGCGTTTTCTCAATTTTTATTTTTTGATAAATTTATCTTCAAAATGCTAAAACTGCTTCAAATATTTAAGAAGAGACTTATTTATTTATTTATTTATTTTTTAATGTTTAATAGAACCTACTTAAAAGAGTAAAAAATCGTTTTTGAAATTTATTGATTAGACTTTGAGAGAAAAAAAAAAAAAAAACTTTGATTTTTGTTATTTTTTATTTTTAATATTTTTTTCTTTTAAAAATATTGCAAAACCCATCCCTAATTCTTTTAAGTAAGTTCTATTAAACATATAAAAAAATTTTAAGGTTTTTTTTTTTTTTTTTTTAGTATCTGTGAAAATTTTAGCAGATTATATATTTATTTATTTATTATTTGTTTTATTATTATTTATTATTTATTATTATTTATTTATTATTTATTATTATTATTTATTTATTATTTGATTGCGCAGATTATTATTTATTTATTATTTGATTGCGCAGTTTTTCAATTTTGGTTGCAGTTTTCCTGTTCTGAGAAAAAAATAAAACAGACTGCAAATGAAATCGAAAAAATTACGCAATTAAGAAATTTTCCAAGAACATGCTGCCATGGAACATTTGCTTGTTTTTTCGTAGATGTAGCCTCTCAAATGCAGCAATTAGTTATGAGTAAACACCAATAATATGATCATTAATCAAATTTTTTGAGAATTGGTATTTAGAAATACATATTTCTGCCAATTTTTAAACTTACATTTACCACAAAAATTTAACAGAAATATTTCATTTATTAAATAAATCAAAATTTTAGTGGCAATTAAGTATTATATAAAAAGGTGGCAGTTATGAGTTATCCATAACATTTGTATTCAAAACCTAATTTTCCAAGATTTACGTTTACATGTATGACATTTTTTCACCAAATTAAGACACACAAAATGTAAAACTTTTACTCATGTTGAATACAACATTGATAAAATAAATTCATAATATTTCAAAAAGTATAAAACATTTGTTTAGTAGTTTGTAATCTACAAAGACAGTTACCACTTTTTTGAGTTAACATGAGATACTACTATATTGAAGACATTTTTTCTAAACTTTACAAGTACTTTCTAAAGTTATTCTTTTATTTGTGTAACTTCATTCACTTCAGAAAGTATTTATACCAAATAATGCAGAAAATTACTTATAAATGGAAATTCGAAATGTGTTATTTGTTAAAGAACATGTAATGTTTTTACTCTCTAAATTTTGTTTAATTGAATCTGAAATATGATTTATAAACCAGCTTGTGAAATCTGAAAATTTAGAGATGAAACCAATACCATTATATTAGTTATGAAGGAGAAAATGTGAATGACTGGGAAACTGAACATGAAAATATTCAGAATAAAACATGAACATAATATATTTACAAAATAAAATTTTAATATTTCTAATGAGATATAAGATTCTTTGCAAAAGATACCCCTCCCCACCCCACCCGCACTCAATTTTTAATTCAACATAAATTTTTTAACCTTTTCTTCTATACTCCTAAGAAATGAGTGAAATTTCTCCTAGAAAAACTTTTGTTTTTGGAAATGCAAAAAAAAGCATGGGGAAAGAATCTTATAATTAACAAGAACGAAAAATCATGCAGTGCGCTTTGATTATTAGCATTTTCCAACTGTACATATTTCTTATATCGTATAACTTTCAATATTCTTTGCCTACGTTATCACACAACACACTGACAAAAGGACTGGAAAGTTTACAGGTTGACTAATGGAATTTAAAACCACTCTTGGACATTGTTGAAAAGTGTTAAAAAGGCTTAACGCAAAAGGAAATACAGCCGTTAGATTATAATTGCGGACCTTAATGTATCTGAATATTTTAGTGTATATCACAGGGTTAATCATATCCTATTTTATACAAAACATTATTTCAGAATATTAACGATATATACCATTCTTTCTGATATTTACAGTAGTTAAAGTTATTTAAATGTGATTTTTTAAAATGCCTGTCCTAAAACGCAATTGGTTTTTTTTTTCTTTTGTCCCTGTACACAAACTAGTTGTACAGGATTTATTAATGTCATTTTAAATAGAAAACTTTTCATAATGAACATAATTAATATATATAATTTTTTTTTATTCTGAAAATATTTACAGACGCTGGGGCCGAGAGACAGACAGATAAATAAATTAAAATCATATTCAAACTTAAAAATTGTTAGAAAATGTTAAAAACTCTTAATGTAAACGAAAATGGAATTCCAGCAAATTTTTATTAAGAGCCCTTAATGTAACTGAATATTTTTGTGTGGCCCTGTAAGACTAATACTAATCATACTATATTCTATATAAAGCATTCTTTTCTGTATATGAATAGCATACTTCAATTTTATTAAGCTTTGTGCAAAGTAAAGTTATTAAAATTTGGTTCATAGAAATACCTCGCATAGAACGCAATGCTTTGGAATACTTTCGAGTGTCCCTGTACATAAACCAGTGGTGGCATTTACTCCATTTTATATATGAAACATCTGATAGCGAACTTGAATAACATCTTTCAATTTCATTAAAATTTGTGTACAGTAAAGGTATTAAAATATGGTTTATGGAAATACCTCTCGTAGAACACAATGCTTTTCAATACTTTTAAGTGTCCCTGTGCACAAACCATTGGTAGTATTTACTTCATTTTACTCAGGAAACATCCGATAGTGAACTTAAATAACATATTTCAATTTCACTAAGATTTGTGTAAAATAAAGGTAATAAAATATTGTTTATAGAAATACTTCTCATAGAACACAATGCTTTGGAATACTTTCGGGTGTCTCTGCACACAAACCAGTAAAGTTGTTCACTAAAGTTTTAATAGTGAGCATCTGGAAATGAATTTAATAACATATATCAGTTTCAAGAAATTCCATGAATATTTGCGGGAGTTAGAACGCGGACAGACAGGCAGACAATTCATTAACACTTTTCAGCCTTGTTGAAAAGTATTAAAAAAAACATAGACGGATTCATAATTGCCATGCGCAGTTTCAAAACTTAACAACTTTGTAGGAAAGTACTGTAAATTACAAAAACACACACAAGTTTTCTGTGTGGGAATAAAAATGCATGTACCAGATAAAACAAATTAGGCATAAGAGGAACGAAAACGCAGAAGCTCAGAAACACTACAATTATCCCTGTTTTATAAACTGGGAAAAAAAAAAGAACTAGTAATTTTCTGGGAAATTTTGGGCAGCTAATGCGCTCAATATTTACCAATTATGTTCCTTAAATATATCAGTAACCATCATATATATTATTAAAATACTACAAAATTCATGAAGTCAGAAGCATTTCACAGGAGTAAAACCTGTTATTCACAGGAGCCTGCTCCAAACTTAGAAAAAAAAAAAAAAAAAAAAAAAAAAAAACAGGAACAGGAACATATCCTATATAATATAAGAATAAAGTAAACAGCACAACATTGCCATTTTCAATTGATAGCATTTATACTGTATTCTATACACATATGAAGGTACTGATTTGTGAAAAATTTCGGTTTCTGGTTTTTGATAAACTTTCACACTTTGAGATTTCCTGAGTACGCACATACATTTAAAAAAAATGTGTACGTGTGTTATCAAAATTTTGTGGACGTTGCCTCTCAGGAGCCAATGAAAGGTTTCAGCATAACTTTATATTTGGTTGCAACGCCACTGAAATTGAGGCTGATTACATTATGGAATATATCGTTGAACAGGTGGCGGTATCATGCTGCAATTTCGCCCATTTAAGGAAAGTCCATATCTCAGATTCTATAGTGCACAAATGCTGAAACCGTGATATGTATGATTATTATAATGAAAACCTATGTTGATTCAATTTGGGTGTATATTGAACGACAGGTGTCGCTACTGTGCTGCAATATTTTCCGTTTACTGGGAATCTATATCTCAGTTTCTATGACCTATAAATGTGCAAAACTTGGTATGCGATATATATATGATGAAACATTATGATGGTTCAACTTGAGTGCGTATCGACCGACAGGTTGTGCTGCTATTACTTTCTGCGATTTTCCATATGGTTATATCTCAGGATCTATAGATAGAAATTGTACAAAACTGTATATGTAAAATATTCATTTGCTTTAAAAATGTTGTTACTCTTTCAGCGAATAATTAGGAATAAAGTGGAATGAAACACTTTCCCATTTTACTTGAATATAATTATAGTTGAACTCATGAAAACTGAAAATACAGATTTTAATTTAATTATGTATATTTATTTATACATGTATAAGACAAATTCATTTTGTAATAAAAATCAAAATGTAAAATTCATGTTTCACTTATAAATTATGAAATATTTTCCTATATTACCGGATATAGTTATCGTTAAGTGAGAAAAAAAGAATAATTAGATGAATGCTATTTAAAAAAGGGGAAAAAAAAAAAGAAAAATATACATCTCTCAAAATTTATTAAACATGTTTCTTTATTATCGGGTGCGCATATATATATATGTGTGTGTGTGTGCGTATATATATATATATATATATATATATAAGAAAAATAATAATGCAATAATAAATTAAAACAATGCATATCGTACTTACATAATATAATCTATTTCAACATGACGGAATATAAGTATAAAGAAAGAGAGAGAGAGAGAGAGAGAGAGAATAAATAAATGCATGTTTGAGTTACTTCTATTTAAGAAAATCAAAAAAGAAAAGAGAAAGTAAGTAAAATTATCCATCACTAATAAATTGTAAAATACTTTCTCATATTTCTAAGGAAGAAGTAACTATTACGGGAAAAATCTGTAGGAGAGAAGTTTCGATTTTTCTCTTTGAAATTATTTAATGAAGGTTTTATTTATTTTTTATATTTTTTATATTTTTTATTTATTATATTTATGTTAGAAATTAATAAAATGAAAAACATCCTTTAAAATAGCTACGTAAATAAGGAAGTGCTATTTTTAAAATATTCCGCGGGTTAAAAGCAGATACGCGTGACCCAAACTCCACATACAAGATTTCTTGCTTACAGATTTGATTGGAATACTTTAAGTCTACACATTATTTAGCCTACATTTAAATAGTCATTGCTTATCGCAGTAATACTTGAATTTTACTTGAAAATCAATCGATGTGAAAAGCAACAAGTAGGTAAATAATATGCTGTATGTTCTTTTTACCATCTTAGAAAAATATCGATAATTTAGAGACTTATATTTATTCAACCACGAAGAAAACCAAGTTAATAAGTTCTAATATCAAAAATCTCGAAAAGAATAACAAATTCGTGATCTAAAATAAAGGAGCGTAATTTTAAATTAAATTTGAATATAACACCTGTGTCTCCTGTTCTTTTTTTAATCTGCTACAATATGTCAGCTTTTGCCTAATTTTTTACTGAAGAAAAAAATTTATCAAACTCCCAAACGAAATGGGATGATATAGTTCCAATCTGAATTAAACAACTTATAATGAAATAAGAATATAAACTTCATTCTGTTTTACAACGTTTGTTCAATAAAAATCAACATATTATTTTTAAAATTTATGTTTATCTTGCACATCGTGATATTTTTCATGTTTGTGATAGAAATAATGACGTGATATTTTCTTCAAATGACTTACATATAGGTAATAAGCTGAATTCTGCTAGAACTGAACTCGTTTTCCTTTCATGCCACATAGCAGTTTTTGTACAATTTCTGAAAATCCAATATATATATATATATATATATATATATATATATATATATATATATATATATTATATATATATATATATATATATATATATAATGTATATAAAACAATTTTTAATCGTAGTAAAAACTAAGTAAACAACAAATTTAAATAACTTGTGGAGACAGATTGTGATTTACTGAAACATTTATTTATTGATTTTTTGTTTAATTTAACTTCAATCTAATCATAAATTTATCCCTAGATTATGAATTAATATTTGAATAATTTAGCCGGTGCGTAAAAACGACATGGAACTCAGATAAAATGATGCAAACAAGCAATGAGAAAATAAGCAATTGAGACAGTATTTTAAAGAAAATATTATTTCAATTAGGAAAAGCTCATAACGGTGAAAAAAACTCGTCAGGGGTTACCTTTTTCACCGTTGTCCACCAATGTACGATTTCGTTCGTTAGCAGCTATAATAGAAAGTTGCTAATGGTCACCCTATCGCACAAGAAATTAATTGAAGTTAAAAATGAAGAATAAAGTGGAATAAACTGTTTAGTTCAAGAAATCAGAGAATCAAGTACAAAACAACCATAAAAAACAAACATTACTCACAGGATGATGCATTCGCAGTCACAAGGATTAAATTAAGCAAAATAATTTAAAGGTTTAGTTGTACATAGCAGATGAAGAATAATGATACTATACAGCAACATGGTTATTTATTTATTGATTAATTATCATGTGTTTTAGTGTTTGATTACTAATTTTAAGAATAGTTGACAACTCTATAAGGGAGAAATTGAACATTTTAAGGAAAAATAAGGATTGTATTTTAATACAAAGTAAATGCAATAGGCCTTCTGGTTTTTTTTTAAAGATATATATAATTTCACAATCCCACCCAACCATCCAGCCAAACAACACCACCCAATCTCCGTAATCAAACATGTGCCCACCCAACCTCCACCTTTTTTATTGCCTTTTATTGTTATATATATATATATATTGGTTAAAATACACAAAAGGGCACTTTTTTTAAAAATAAATGTACTTACAGAGACATGGTTATAGATATAAAATAGAATATACAAAGTTCTTAGGAAAACCCATTTTAGCTGTGTCTGTAATCAATTTATTAATATTCTTCTTTTTAAACTTTGGAGAGCATAAGTTATTTATTCGAAATAAGTTGTTAACAATGATGTTTCTATATACCGAAAGATGCAAACAGGAATTAAAATGTGTAAACAAGTTTATTTTAAAACTGAAATGTAGTCGTTTGTCATAGATATCGGTGCAAATTTTATTACCATTAAAGATTATTTTTAGATCTAAAAAGTTAATTGATTGATTATATAGAGTACTTTGAGTGAGCTTTAGGTCAGATGGATAATTAAAGGAAAAAGTATTTTGTGATTTCTTGTTAAGATAAAATACAGTAATATCATCTATGTAACGATAAAGCCTGACATCACCATAAAAAAAATTGCTTTTCATAATAATAAAGGTATAGATCGGCCAAAATACTGGAGCTACATCCCTCTAGTGTTATTCATACTTTTTGCAGATAGATTTTGTTGTTGTGGAAAATATAATTATTATGGATAAAAAAATTAAGAAGTGTTTTGAAATTTTCTGCTTTAAAATTGCGCGAAAGATTAATTTGAGTTTTATATTCATAAAAAAGACTGTAAATTATGTTACTTAGATCTGATAACTCAATATTATTGAAAAGATCTTGAAAGTCAAAAGTCATTATATTGTGAATTTTTTCGTGCGATATAATGTATTGAATTAAATGAAAGCAATTTTTAATGCAGTGTAAATTATCAATTTGGAAGCACAATTGTAAATTTGTTAAAGTATATCCAGTAGCGTTTTATTAGCTTTACTGTTATAAGTATTACATCCAATAGTGACAGTGCGAAATTTAACTGGAGATTTGTGAAACTTAAGTATGATAACTTTATAAGGATAATTAATGTTATTGAAGGGAAGTTTAAGTATTTATAGTCATTGTGTATTTTTCGGTTATTAATAATAAGGTTATTATTAGTTAATCTAAAGATGTTACTATTAGAAACTGAAGAGTTTAAAATAGAGAGATAGTGGGATTTGCATATAACGGCACAATTATTGGGTGATTTGTCAACATAAGTTAGCACAAAGTCATTCTGTAGTGATTTGATGAGTTAAGAATTTCAGATTTTTTAAAATACACCAGAATCGAATAATTGAGTTATAAAGCATTTTTAATTTTTTTTTAACACTAAAAATTTACATTGAGTGAAGTAGGCAATAGATTTATTATATGTAATAGAAATTTTATAAATAGACAAATCGAGGTCATAAGAAAACTGTTGAAGGATTTGTAGAATGCTAGTTTTATAGGGAAGTCTAAATTTGGTGCCATATTTCATAATTTTATTTTTAATGATAATTATCAATAATATTGTGATACCAGTGAGAAGGTATCCATGGTCTCTGACAATATATTTTGTCATAGAAGGATCATTGTTTTTATATGTTACAATGTTAGTAGAAGAGGTAGACTAAGAAATAGAATTATAATTGAATATCTTCCTGCGAAGAGGAAGAGGATATTTGGAGGTACGAGATAAATGTGTATCTTTAATTGGAAACAAACATTCCTTGCCATTTATGATAGATGTAATATTAATGCTATTCAATATTTGATTTGTAAAAGTCACAATTAATTGAGTATTTGTTTTAATTTTGTTGGGCTTTTTATTAATTTTTAAATTAAATTGTTTGATTTTGTACATTATAATATCATAAAAAATGTCTGGAAAATGTTTATTATGATTGGTTTTGAAAGACATTCAGATAATTCACTATTTCTTTTTAATTGCAAAAATGAATTTTCGAATAATAAACCAGTTAAAGTTAGTTAAGTAATTAGTCTGCCGATCTGAAATATATTTAAGAATGGCACTTTTAGAAAGTAATAAATCTGTTTTTATTTATTTATTTATTTATTTATTACCTCTTTTATTTCAAGAAGTTTTAATGTTAATATTCTGATTGCGTCGTGGATAAAAATTCGAATAATCATGAAGAGGGTTGATGTTAGAATATGCTTTAACAATTTTATTATAGTATACAGAATTTAGACCGCATGGATAAATAGTATTTTAATATTGCATATATTACGATTCTAGAAATAAATGCTCACTTTTTATTTTCATGAATTTTGATAATCTCTATTGTACATGAATTAAAGTTATGTAAATTGAAGTGTTGTATTTCTATAGTTGATTTAGATGGTGCTGCAGAAGATGAGAGGTTTTTAGAATCAGAGCTATTTTATAAATAACATTGTAAGTCGGACAAAATGGAACCAAAGAGTGATCATTATTTATTTACGACTTATATATATCTATCTACTGTTTACAGCAATCTGAGTAATTGTAAATGTTTTGCTTGTATAATCCTCTATATCTGAGATTAAATTTTCCTTGCTTTCATTTCTAATTTATTTTTTTCTAATTAATAAGATTTAAATGAACATTTATAATAATTAAGATTTTTAGTGTTTTTCTTCTTTCTACAAATCTATAGGAAAAACGAATAATAATAAAAAAAAAAAATGGTTGTCCTAAAACACCAACTTTGAAGAAGCAATTTTATTAATTATTCAAATTTACGTAAAATAGATTCTTTTATTAAGCCAATTACAATTACAGTGGTAAAATTTTTATTAGATAAATTATACTTTTCCGTAGTATATTATGCTTGAAATTTTTTATCTAAGGATAAATCTATATTAATAAGTGTTACATAATCACTAAGTTTGAAATTATATTGTTGAATTAAAGTACAAAGAAATGTATATATATATATGTGTGTGTGTGTGTGGTATTGTCATTTTCTCATTTTCCCTTTATATCTCATAGCTTTTAGGCTCTTTAGTCAAATTCTTACACGTGTTGAAATTCTCATAAGCATTTCCATTTAGGAGATTAAAACTCCTCCTGAAAATCGAGATGCTAGTCGGTATATCAGTTTTCCCTAAATCTTACCTTAAGTGTTTACTTTAAATATAGAGATTAATATCCATTCTAAAATAAGAAAGATGTCGAAAATTTATTTAAACATTGCTACATTGTATCTCCATTTAAGTAAGTGGCAAACATAAGCTGATAGGGTTCTTCAGAATTGTTGTCGACATTAGTCTATTTGAAAATCTTTTTCCAGATATATATTATAAATTGAGGAGTTTGATATAGAGTTTGAACAGTTATTTACATCTTCGGCTTGTATTAAGGTACTTTATCAAATGATTAGGCTTGTATTTAAAGGATTAAATGAGTTTTGAAGATTAAAAAAAAGCAAACTGTTGATTTTGCAAATTTAGCATAGTATAAAGATATTGAAATGTGTTCATAAGAAATGCATCTCTAAGACTGCCATGTGTTCAAATTATTTTGCGAGTCTTTAAACTATTGTAAGATCTTTAATAAGAAGCACGCTACAGTATTTCTGAAAAATTGAATATCAGATATTATTTTAACGGAATTCTAAAAATATTGAAATGAAAACACAGACAGACTGTTAAATTTTCAGTGGAAAACGTTAAAAAGCCTTTTAAACTATTCTTAAAAAAGAAAGATAAATTACATTAAAGGGGAAATTATATATTTTTTAATTATTGTATGCATTAAAAAATGAAACAAAGAATTTGAAAATTCAAAATCATTCTAATAATTTCAACATGTCTGTTTTTGTTCCCTTGTATGCATTTATCACACACACACACACAATGCTTTCATGCGGAACAACCAAAAAAAAAAAAAAAAAAACTAGTGTGTCACTCAAACGACTTTCTCTTACCCTGCATGTCAATGTTATACAGACAGATTTCAAATTAGACGTTAAATAAGGTAAGATAATAAAGTTCAATCTAGTTTAAAAATAAGCTAAAATAGGTTTACGGACAGTTTTATTTGACATACAATTCTGCGTGAGAGGGGCTACCGCTCCCCTACACCCCCCCCCCGACCTCCGTTTAATTATAGTATCTGCATTTATTGAAACATAAAATAAATTCAAGGCTGTTATTAATTTGCCTCGAAACGATAATTTTGATCAATTTTTCAAGTGGAAAGCACATACCCAATTCAAAATACCGAATTTGAACTTCCTGCAGTTATTTGTTTTTAAGTTATGTTGATAACTGACATGGAATAGAGATCAAACGCTAAAACATTTTACTTTCTTATTTAAGGCACCTCAAAACATGGTAGTATGCAAACAACGAGAGTAGGAAATTGAACTTCAAAAAATTCTTTATTTACACTATGGGCACGAAAAATTAATTTTCCTTCCTGACCAGTGTTCGTGGACATAGTAAAATGTGATAAAGCACTTCCATCAAGGGACCTCAAAGCGTGTAAATATAACAAAACTTGGATTTCAAAAATTTGACCCCAAAACAATACTTTCTCTACCATATATATGGGTGAGAGAAAGTAAAAAGAAAGAGAGAAAAAGAAAGGACATCTTATAGTTATGGAACAACATATTTAAAAACTCAGTAAACAAGAATAAAATAAACTATAATTTTAAAGAACAGCAAGTACAATGACATAATTATCTGTTATAATAGAAAATAGGGAGAGGAGAAAGAGAGAGTTCATATCACTTACCGGTTTTACATCTATTATGCCACAAATCAACATGCTATTATTTGTCAATTTCAAATTGTAATAATAAATTTTAGACTAAAATTAATTAAAATAAATAGTTAACTAAAGTACAGGGCAAAAGATTGTAAAGCAATAAATTGTATTTTTATATTTTTGTATGATATATGGAATTTTCGTCGCATTTTGTGCCTTGATTCGTCACAAAGAGAGCGAAAAGAGATGAAAAATTTATATTATTTAAATTTTTATTAATGTTATTTAACCCACAAACATTGTTGCCAACTCTTATGTAATAATCACCACTAATTATGAAGAATGATGTTTGATATATAGGATAGTCAATTACACATACATACAATTAGGCAAATATTACAACAAAAAATTAGTGATCGATATGGAATAAAAAAAAAGTCCTACTAATTGACAACACTGCTCTCAAAGTACTTATTTTATTACCCACTTTTTTCTATAGTACAAATTATAAATAGTTATGGATATAAAATAACTGCTTTAAAATTTTTTTTCTAACGTCATTTCCTTATTTAAAATTATGAAAAATTCAGCTATATATAGTTCAAATATTTTACAAAATTTGGCATAATATTTTCCAGCAGCTAGAGGAATTCGAATTTTCTTTTATATCTACCAGTTTATATATATATATAATAAACTCATCTTAATCTCTTTATCACTTAAACAATACTTCGTGCGGCAGAACTATTTTGGTTTATCTGCGGATGCCATTAAGTTACTGAGTTTGGTTTCCTTGTAAAACGTCAATGCACGTTGGAGGCAGTCAAAAATCAAAATACTTCCGTTCTGTGCGTTTTGATGATAAGTGTTTCTTGTGAAAAATTTGGTACTTGCATCATTGAAAGAAGGTTAAAATTATACGTTTCTAAAAATGTTTATATTTACCAATAATAGCTGGTTCACATCTCTTATAATTTTCCTGTTACTAAATTTTGCTGATTGTGAGGGTGAGTCTTATAATCCTGTTATTAAATGCCACTTTAAAATAACTTTAAAACGTTATGAAATTTATTTATTTTATTTATTAAATTTTATTTATAAATTATAAAATTCGCCTATTACATTTTCTTTTTTAAATAGTATTATCCAAAATCTAAAAACTAAACGGAAAAACAAATAATTCATGTAGCATATTTTCATTATGTCTGATATTTACTAGTTTAATAAATTACCATTTAGTCTTCAATTTTGTACGTTTACATATACTGTAAAAAAAAAAAAAAAACCTGAAACGGATCGATTCATTTTGGAAACAAAGCGTTTCAATTCTGCAACGAAACGAATCTTTATGATAATGAAAGAAACCAGCCTTTTTAGGAATCTTTTATTACCAAAAAGGTATATACCAAAATATCATCTTGTAAATTTAAACTATTCGTTCCCAAACCGAATCGATCCGTCTCAGAAAATGTGACTAACGGAATGTTTCAAAATTTTTTATAAAGTGTATTTATTGATGTAAATTTCAAAATAATAAGTACACCTACAAGAAAAATTTAATTAAAATCTGCTAAATGTGTTTTGTTGAAGTCATTTTCGCTGTTTAAACGAATTTTTCGTGTATATATATATATATATATATATATATATATATATATATGTATATCGATTTTGCGCCGACAACAAAAATTTAAGAAATTTTCCAATTTTTTTCTTTCTTTCTTTTTTTTCTTTTTTGTTTTCTCTTGAAAAATTTTTTTTTTTATTTAAACGTAGTATAACTTGTAATTAACATTACGATTTTTTGAGAGGTAAGCAAAATTGTTTTACTATAAAAGAAAAATTAAATTTAAAGCAAAAAAAAAAAAAAAAAGATAACCTTGCTTTAGTAACAGTTTATATATAGTTTTATATTACATTAAATAAAATTATGAAAATGAAAGGATTTAAAAAATTTTGAGAAAATTCATTAGATAGATTTTAAGAAATTTTCATTTTCTTAAATAAAATGAAGAAAACGAAAAAATTATTTTTTAAAAAATTAATAAAAAGATTAATTAATAAAAGGTCTTAATTTTATTTAATGTAAAATAAAACTATAATTTTTCACCTAAGCAAGATTATCATGTATAACTAATGACATTTTACCATGTTTTTATTAACTCGCTTTCTTGTTTGTTTGTTTGTCCAGTTCAAATTTTGCAATCGATTTTTAACTAGCTTCCCGACTAGCTAAACATTTGAAACTTTTAGAATAGCTCAGAACATGATAACAATGCATTCTTTTAATATTTTTATTTAATTAATAAATGTTTGAAAATTTCTTATAATTGCTCTCTTTATTACCCGTTTGATCATTTTCTTTCAAGTTGATGAGATAATTCACACACATATATATATATATATTAAGTATTTATTAATGCAAAGAATTGTCAAGTTTATATGATTCAACAGAAAATTTTAAAACGTGGTACATAAAAAGTTCTTTTTATCTTGTAATTATCTCGTTTTATCTTTTATCTTTTTTTTTTTTTTTTTTTAAAAAGAAGAGAAAGAAAGGAATACATAAAAATTATTTTGTCAATCTAAACAAAAATTCTTATTGGAACATAATTTAACATAAGTTTTTGTTGTGGAATAAAAAATATTGTTAAATTAAACTTCTTTTCTTTTTTTTCCTTTTTACCTTCTTCTTCTTCTTTTTTTTCTTTATGTATTTCAATAAAACTCTAAAGAAAATAGAAATGTTTGAGATATCATTTTACTAAATCGAAAACAAGTATTACTTTATATATACATTATTAAAATATTTAGAAAATGTACTAAACCAAATTAATAATTTTTTTAAAGTATCAAACACTATTATCACATATTATATATACCAGTATAAACATTGCATTTACACAAATGATTATAATTAAAGTCTTTTGGCCAATGTAATTTAAGGGAAAATTAATTTACACTCATGCATAATAAAGCTTTTAAGCCAATTATTTTAATTAATATGTATTTATTGACGATATTGTAATGTTTCGGGGTGTAATAAGCGAAATATTTTATTGATTGAACAGGAACAATGAAGAGTTCTAATTTTTTTAATAAATAGTTAATTACTTTGTTTATTTGTAAACAATAACAAATGTTGTAATTGTAATAATAATAATGATTATAATAAAATACTTGAATGGATGTATAATGAATAATTTATGGACTAATGCAAATAAGAGGAAGGAATAGTTTGTTCTTAATTTATTTCAGTGCAATTAGATAATGTGGTGCAATTAGATAATGACACCCGTCTGTCATACCCAAAAGTTATTCCCGAGAATTTCACGCGAAGCCTGCCTTTAAACTTCTAATAATCCCCGAATTTTTTAAACTTTCCAACTAAGCTGAAAAGTGTTTATGACTTCGGTTTGTCTGTCTATATCATCTGTCCGTCTGTCTGTCCGCTCTCTAAATAAATGTTAATGGAATTCTTTGAAACTGATATATGTTATACAAATTCATTCACTGTTGGATGTTCCATACAAAAAAAAAAAAAAAAAAAAAAAAAAAAATTACAACGGTTTGTGTACAGGGACACCTGAAAGTATTCCAAAGCATTGCGCTCTATGAGAGTTACTTCTATCAAAAATATTCAGCTACATTAAAGGCTATAACTGGAAATTGTTCGAATTGCATTTTCCTTTTTAGAAAACATTTTTAACACTTTCTGACGATGTTTAAGAGTGATTATGATTTGAATTAGTTCGTCTATATGTCTACCTATCCATCTGTCTGTCTTCTGTGTCCTTAAATACTTTCAGAATTTCTTCAAAGTTATATATGTTATTCAAATTTGCTATGGAATGCTTCCTGTTTAAAATATCATTTAATAGCACGATCAGTTTGTGTACAGAGACACCCAAAAGAATAACAGTGCACTATGTTTATAAGAGTCATTTTTATAAATCACATTTAAATAACTTTCTACAGCAAAAATCACAAAAAAAAAATGACATTCATTGTTAATATGCTAAAAAATTATTTTGTATCTAATATTATATTCTTAGCGTTCAGATTTACAGAGCTACACTAAAATATTCAGATACATTAAGAGTTACAATTGGAAATTGCTCAAATTACATTTTAGTTTATATTAAGTGTTTTTAACACTTACCAACAATGTTTAAGAGTGTTTATGAATTTACTTAAACTACACTGTTAAAAAAATGCAACTTTGCTGCCAGAAATTCTCTGTAATGACAGAAAAATACGTTTTGTCAAAGTAATTTTTCCGTAATTTATGACTATTTTCTCAAATTACAGAGAATTTCTGGCAGCAAAGTTGCATTTTTGTTAACAGCGTACTTATCTGTTTTTCTGTCCTTCTGTCTGTCTGTCTGTCTGCAAAGAATTTTTATGGTTAAACGATGGGAAGAGTACGTACAATTGGAATGTAATAATAATAAATATAATTGGAATGTAATGATAATAAATGCGAACCGCATGTTTTTAAGTTCTTGTTTTTACGATTAATTATATATTTATTTGCAAATTAATTAATTATAAATAAATGATTTAAAGATAGTCTAATAAATCCTTTTAAAAAAGAGAGAGAAAAAGAGAAAAAGAGAATTTTTTTTTTTATTTTATGTACGCTTGTACATAAGTTCTATACGTCCTCAAAAAGAAATAGAGAAACTTAAAATAAAAACTTGAAACAAAAACTCAAAAGACAAACAGCCTTCTTCTTCTTCTTTTTTTTTTTTTTTTTTTTTTTTTTACATTTTTAACTACATATATGGAATAGATTGCTTAATTTTTATAAATGACTTAAAAATTCAATTTTAACAAGGTTGGGTTTTGATATATTTAGAGACAGGCTTTGCGTTGAATGATAAAATTTTGTCGCATAAGAAAGAAAGTAATAAAAAATATATTTAATGTTATTTTTATTATATTCACTACTTATTTCTCGGCAAAATTCATAAAAAGGTTTTCTGAAGAAATAGACTGATCATTTATATACTCGCAAATGCTATATTTAAAAGTTTTCTTTTTTGTAAAGAATAAATAAATAATTCGTTGGTAAAATCAATGGGATGTAAGTTGTATTTTCTTTCAGTTTGATAATGAATTTCTTTAATTTCTCCTAATATCAATATATATTGTGAATTAAAGTTTATATTAAAGTAAATTCACTTTAATTAAGTTTTATAATTCCTTTATACTCGTATGTCGACTTCCGCTAATATTTTATCATTCAATTATTATTAACAATTTTAAACATTTCCATACAGTTTTTTGACGAAACACGTTAAAAGAAATTGTTAAATTAAATTTTAAGAGTTATTTTTTTAGAGAACAACAGTTACTAACCTATCGAACGTGACTATTGTATTAAAAACTGATCAAAACGTTCGAAGAGATTAGTGAGGAAAACATGCCATGTAGAGCGAGAAAATCCTATTTGTTTTTGTAAGGGTACCATTTTTATTTTCTGAATCTCCACAAATGACAGAATTTTTACTAAAGAATACTATTTATTCTTTTTTCATGTCTGAATTTTACATTAGTCTTTTTTTTTTTTTTTAATAACATTTTTAAAAAAAACTTATTTTTGAGATGCAAGAGCTGCTTCTATATCATTCGTAATAATAGCAGTTTATTTTGCAAACTATTGGAAAATGTTTTCTGATCTTAAATACTTCGTCAATATTTTAAGTATCGTATCTCCTGACATTTTGTTTGTTAAAAAAGAAAAAAAGATTAAAAATATGTTTTCACGGAATTTCAGGTTTCATATTTTAGCACAAAGGATCACCAGTTAATATGTTTATTTAAGTTTCACATTTTTTTTTTTTTTTTTTTACTTTACAAATATATTTTGAAATTTTTTCATTGTAGTATAGTAGATGATTTTCTGTTTTGAAAATAGATATAAACAACGCAATCATTATTGAACTCCGAGTCTTAATTATCTCTTTAAACTCTATATTAAATAACTTTAAAGTCAATATATAATCAAATAATCACCGCTGTACAAAATTATAGTTCCTTGTTTCTTTCTTTCTTTTTTTTTTTTCATAAATATTATTCTGTTTTTCTCCAAGTTCAGCTGTTCTTTTCAGCTTTGATAATAATGATAATTGGAACGTTTCATATGCATATAAGTAATTACAGAATTCTGAAAGTGATTAGACTCAACGCAGAAATTAAGCATTTCCTTACTCTTTGCTTTTACTTTTCATTATTTCAGTTTCTAAACATCTAGGGGGCAAAAAGCATGTTAAACAATAAAGCTTCAATAAAGCTTTTATCCCGAAGAAACTCGGGGACTTTCAATTATTACTACTGCTGCTACTACTACTACAAATAATATTAATGTGTGAGATCACCTTATAGAAAATAATACATAAAATGTAGCTGTAGCATTTGATTATGATGCTTCTTGCTTTTTTTTTTTTTTTTTTTTTTTGTATGAAA